>CM057453.1:409560000-411960000 GCA_016271365.2 Neoceratodus forsteri | reverse complement strand
ACAGTGACATCATTCATGTGAAGGGGTCCCAAAAACCCCATGTTGAAAATGTGGTGCAAAAATTCCAAAAAATGCCTGAGATATGCAACAAAGTTGAAAAAACCCTATCTATCCCATTATACAGCTTACTGGCATTTCCTCAGTTCGCGGTCGGCTTTGAAGAGTGCAGGCGTGTTCCCGATCCACCAAGATCGTCAGCTGAGGTCTGGCGGTAAATATGGGGTGGGGGTGTGGGAAGGCAGGATGCGCAGTGGGTGGGTGCGGGTTGTGGGAGGGGCAGGGAGAAGCGCCGAGGGACAGTTTTTAATTTTCAGTTTTTTTTTTACCTAAATGACGACGCGGGATGTTTGCCACGCTGGGGTGGGCTTCTTAGCGTGGCACAAGGATGGCTGGTTGGGGGGGCATAGAGCCGACGGGGGATTGGGCACTCCCGCCAGCCATAGCATCAGTTGCCATGCTGGGGTGGGCTCCCAGCGTGGCACCCAGTACTTTCGGGGGGGAGGACAGTGGAGCCGACGGGGATTGGGTACCCCATCAGCTATCGATAACTGCCACACTGGGGTGGGCACCCAGCGTGTGGCGCGTGGGCTTTGGGGAGGAGGCGCAGCCTGCCGGACGGGGTTGGACACCCCATCCTCTGGCACAGGTGTGCATGGGGGCAGCATGCAGGTGCGGCATATGTGTGTGTGTGTGTGTGTGTGTGTGTGTGTGTGTGTGTGTAGGAGAGCTGCACATGAGCAGGCGATATCTGATCGCTGCTCACTGAAGCATAGCTCCCCCTTTCAACTGTATGCCACTGCATTTTGGAGCTGTCATAGACAGCTCCAGCATGCATTGGCGGACTGGGGCCGCGCCTGCCAACACACTGACTGAATTGGAAGAGGGGGTGACACACCTCCGAAAACTCGGATGATGGCACTATGTTTCTTGCACATGCGTGCAAGCAAACATAAAAATGAATCAGGCCAACCCCAGCAGAAAACTAATACAGTAGTTGATACTGCATCTCAACTGGGCTAAACCAGGTAAATAAACTGTAAAGATGGGTACAGACAAGATCCTGAAGAAAGAAGATATTGCAGTCAGTTGGGCTGTGCCAGGTAAATACACTATAAAAAAATGGGTACAGGCAGGACCACACAGATAATGAAATACAGTATTGCTTCCCATTTGTGCTATCATAGGTAAATCATTCATAAAAATGGGTAAAAATATGGACTGATGAGGGGCCATACAGGAAACTGAGTGTCAGACTGACATTTCCAGGTAAATAAATTGTGAAAATGAGTAGAAGCAAGACTCCGTAGAAATGATATTGTGTTATCTCAATTGGGTAATTGGGTTATGTTAGGCAGTAAAACTAAAAATTGTTAGAGGCAAGACTCCACAGAATATAAAGCATCTCAACTAGGCTATTCCAGGTTCATAAATTGTAATCAAAGTACCAGTGGTTATAAAGGTGCCAAAAAAGGTCTGTAAAGTGTGAAATAATTATGTATTAAAATAAAATATGCCATTCCTGGATTCAAATCATTGATCCTTTACCTGCTTAACATACACACATTCAGTGTGCCACTGAGCTGCAGGTAAGGTAATTGCAGTTCCTGTGGTGTAGATGTTAAGACATAATCTTAACAAGCATTTGTCAATGCCGAATGTTGATTGCGTTGGTCTGTTGAGCTCACTCACAGTCCCTCTGTCACTCGCTCAGTCTATTTATCCCAGTGCTGTAGGCTGCTCTTTTGTACTGGGCTCCTGCCTGCATTGGCAGCTTTTTCTGCCCACTAAGAAATCTGCAGCTGTCCCAACAGAGCTCCGTTGAGGTGGCTCACTCCCCCTTTCTCACTCACTCATTCTGTTTCTCCTGGTGCTGCAGGTTGTCCTTTTGTACTGGACTCCTGCCTCTGTTGGTGACTTTTTCTGCCCACAAAGAAATCTGCAGTAGCCTGCTCACTCCCCCTCTCTCACTCACTCGTTCCGTTTCTGCTGGCGCTGCAGGCTGGCCTCTTGTAGTGGGCTCCTGCCTGCATTGCTGCCTTTGTCTGCCAACAAAGAAATCCACAGCAGTCACGATAGAGCTCCGTTGAGCTTGCTCACTCCCCCTGTCTCACTCACTTATTGTGTTTGTCCTGGCGCTGCAGGCTGCCCTTTTGTACTGGGCTCCTGCCTGCATTGGCAGCTTTTTCTGCCCACAAAACAATCTGCAGCTGTCCCAACAGAGCTCTCTTGAGGTTGCTAACTCCCACCCCCCATCTCACTCACTCATTCTGTTTCTCCTGGCACTGCTGGCTGCCCTTTTGTACTGGGCTCCTGCCTCTGTTGGCACCTTTTTCTGAGCACAAAGAAATCTGCAGCAGTCCTGACAAAGTTCCGTTGAGCTCGCTCACTCCCCTTCTCTCACTCATCCATTCCATTTCTGCCGGCTCTGCAGGCTGCCTTTTTCTATTGGGCTCCTGCCTGTGTTGCCATCTTCTTCTGTCCACAAAGAAATTTGCAGCAGTTACAATAGAGTTCTGTTGAGCTCGTTCACTCCCCTCTCTCTCACTCATTCACTCATTCTGGTTTTCCTGCCTATACAGGATGCCCTTTTGTACTGGGGTCCTGCATGCATTGCTGCTCTTTTCTACCCACAAACAAGTCTGCAGCAGTCCCAACAGAGCTCCGTTGAGCTCACTCACTCTCCCTTCCTGACTCGCTCATTCTGTGTCTCCCGCCGCTGCAGGCTGACCTTTTGTACTGGGCTCCTGCCTGCGTGGTGGCTTTTGAGGGCCAAAAAGAAATCTGAAGCAGTCCAGACACAGCTCCATTGAGCTTGCTCACTCCCCCTCTCTCAGTCACTCACTCCGTTTCTGCCGGCGCTGCAAGCTAGCCTTTTGTACTGGGCTCCTGCCTGCATTGCTGCCTTTTTCTGCCCACAAAGAAATCCGCAGCAGTCACAATAGAGCTCCAATGAGCTTGCTCACTACTGCTCTGTCACTTGCTTTTTCTGTTTCTCTTGGCGCTGCAGTCTTCGCTTTTGTACGGGGCTCCTGGCTGCATTGGCACCTTTGTCTGTCCGCAAAGAAATCCATAGCTGTCCTGACAGAGCTCCGTTGAGGTCGCTCAGTCTCTCTTTCTCTCTCACATGCTCATTCTGTTTGTCCTGGCGCTGCAAGCTGCCCTTTTGTACAGGGCTTCTGCCTGCATTGGTGCCTTTTTCTGCCTACAAAGAAATCCGCAGCAGTCCTGACAGCGCTCTGGTGAGTTCGCTCACTTCCCCCTCCCTCACTCGCTCTTTTGTTCTGTTTCTCCCAGTGCTGCAGGCTGCCCTTTTGTACTGGGCTCTTGCATTGGGGCCTTTTTCTGGCCACAAACAAATCTGCAGCAGTCCCGACAGAGCTCAGTTGAGCTCGGTCACTCACCCTCTCACTCGCTCGCTCGATCTTAATCTGTCCCAAACACTGTTTTCCCACAGCGACCATGCTATTGTCCAGCAGGAGTGCAAAAACATATTTTAGCCAGGATGTGAAAAATGACAGCTGTACTGTTCATAAGGAGGTATGAAAAAATGCCACTGTTGAAAATGTGGCATGAAAATATTACAAATTTGTGAAGTTACAAGGGTGCATGGAAACAATTCAATGCATGCTTGTAACACAGTCATGTTATGGAGTTTCATTACCAGATTTTCAACATAGGGATTTTAGGACCGCTGCTCATGAACAGTGCCTCTGTAATTTTCTTAATCTGTCCCAAACACTGATTTCCCACAGTGACTCTGTTATTCTGCGCCGGAACTATGAAAACACATTTCGGTCAGGATGTGAAAAATGACAGCTGCACTGCTCATAAGGAGGTGAGAAAAAATACCACTGCTGAAAATCTGGATTGAAAATATTACAAATCTGTAAAGTTACAAGTGTGCGTAGAAAGTGAGCAATGCACACTGGTAACACAGTCATTTGATGGGCTATCATCACCAAATTTTCAATATAGGCATTTTAGGACCTCTGCTCATGAACAGTATCACTGTCATTTTCTTAATCTGTTCCGGCGAGTGATTTCCCACAATGACTGCCCTATTCTGTTGCAGAAATGCAAAAACACATTTTGGCCAGGATGGGGAAAATGACAGCAGTACTATTCATAAATAGGTGTGGGAAAATGGCAATGTTGAAAATCTGGAGTGAAAATATTACAAATTTGAGAAGTTATGAGCATGTGTGAAAACTGCGCAATGCACGCTCGTAACACAGTCATTTTATGGAGTATCATCACCAAATTTTCAATATAGGCATTTTAGGACCTCTACTCTTTAACAGTGTCACTGTCATTTTCTTAATCTGTCCCGAACACTAATTTCTAACAGCACCCACGCTATTCTGTGCTGGAACTGCGAAAACACATTTTGGCCAGGATGTGAACAGTGACAGCTGTACTGTTCACAAGGAGGTGTGAAAAAATGGCAATGTTGAAAATCTGGTGTGAAAATATTGCAAATTTGTGAAGCTACGAGCGTGCATAACAACTGCACAATGCACGCTCGTAAAGCAGTAATTTTTGGGATTTTTCCCACAAGTTGCAACATAGGCATTTTGAGAGCCCATCTCACATACTGGCACTGCTTTGCATTACTCGCCCGAAAAGGTGATTCGTGCAGTGACCACAAAACCACCTTTCGGGGCTGATTAACACAATGACAGTTCCAGAATTCATGAGGAGGGGTCCCAAAAACCCCATGTTGAAAATTTGGTGCCAAAATTCAAAAATATGACTGAGATATGCATTAAAGTTGGGAAAAAACCATTTATTCCATTATACAGCTTACGGGCATTTCCTCAGTTCACGGTCAGCTTTGAAGAGTGCAGTCATGTTCCTGGTCCACGGAAGATCATTGCGCTGAGCTCCAGAGGTAAGTATGGGGTGAGGGTCTGTGTGGGGAAGCAGGGTGCGCAGTGGGTGGGTGCGGGTTGTGGGAGGGGCAGGAAGACTGCCAAGGGACAGTTTCCTTTTTTACAGGTTAAAAAATACAAAAGATGTCGCGGGACCATTTTTTATTTTACAGGGGCATGTGGCATGCTGGGGTGAGCTTCCAGCATGCCACGAATCTTACACAGGGGCAGCTGTAGCCGATGGAAGTTGGGCACCCCATCGCCACAATAAAAGTTGGGGCACCCCTGTCAGCAGACAGTAAAAGTGGGGGTTACATACTGCCAATAGGGAGTGGACTCCTCCATCGGCAAAATAAACATTGGAGCACTGAAGTCGATGTGGATTGGGGACCCCCATTGGCAAATAAACATGGTGGGGGGTGAATATTGTTTGTGAACATGGCAGCAAGCTGCCGCCATGATCACAAACAATATCAGGGCTTCTAGATCCCACTCTGCAATGACGGGTCCCTCCTTCATTGCAGCGAATGGCTGACGCTGCAATGACGAGGCAGCCCCTGATTGCAGCAGCTGAATTTTTACCAGATGGTGGCACGCTAGCTGAACTAGTGTCAGCAGCAGCATGCCGCGGCATTAGGGGAAAGCCGGGCCAAACCTTTAAAGGCTGTGGGGGCATTGGCCACAACAGTGTCATGCCTCCACAACCTGCTTGTGGAGAAAGCTGCCGCAATATATTTCTTGTGCATGTGTGCAATCAACATAAAAATGGATGAATGGGGATCTAATCCCAGCAGGTGATTTATCTTCACAGTTTGTTGTTCTCAGCTAAATTTGCTTTCCATGTAATTTACTATTCCACTCCACACTACCATGAATCGCCACCAAAGTGAGTTTCCATCTTTCAAAAACATTTTTTTAAAAAGATTTATCTTCCTGCGAGAATTTTAACAGCTAAAATTTTGCCTGCTAAGTAAACACACATTTGGCATGATGATATCACTGAGACGCAGTTAAGTGAATTGCAGTTCCTATGGTGTAGAAGTATGTTACAACCTACAAAACAGGCGACAGGGGAATCTAGCTCCAGCAGGCAATATACCCTCACAAATTGTTGTTCTTAGCTAAATGTACTTCTCATATAATTTACTATTCCAACGCCACACTGCCATGAATCACCACTCAATTGAGTTTTCATTTTGCAAAAAACAATTGAAACAAATGTTTAAGCCTCTGCCAGGATTTGGCCTGCTGATCCTTTGCCTGCTAAGCAAACATAGATTCAGTGTACCACTGAACTGCAGGTAAACAGGTTGCAGTTCCTATGGTGTACAACTTATGTCACAACCTGCAAAACAGGAAATTGGTGACCCAGTCCCAGCAAATGATTTATATTCACAAATCCTTCTTAGATAGAGTTACTTCTCATATGATTTACTATTCTAACTTCACATCACCATGAATAACCATTCAAGTGAGTTTATATCTTAAAAAACAATTTAGTCCCTACCTGGATTTGAGTTGTCTACCTGTATCTGAACCACTGATTATTTTCCTGCTAAGCAAATACACACATCCAGTGTGCCACTGAGCTACAGGTAAGTGAGTTGCAGTTCCTATAATGTAGAGGTTATGTCACACCCTGCAAATTAGGGGATTGAGGATCTAATCCCAGCAGGCAATTTACCTTCATAAATTGTTGTCTTAGCTAAATTTACTTCTCATATAATTTACTCTTCCAACTCCACACCACCATGAGCGAACACTCAAGTGAGTTTCCATCTTACAAAAAAATTTGAAGAAAATGCAGAAGTTCCTGCTCAGATTTCAGCCACTCATCTTTTGCCTGCTATGCAAACACAAATTTACCATGCCACTGAACTACAGGCAAATGAGCTACCATTCCTATAATATAGAGTTTATGTCACACCTACAAAACAGCTGAATGTGTATCTAATCCTAACAGGCAATTTACTTCACAAATTGTATTTTTTTTTAGTTAACTTTACTTCTCATATCATTTGACTACTCCACTCCACCATGAATTGCTACTCACCTGAGTTTCCAATTTACAAAAAATTAAAAAAACAGTGCTTAAGTCCCTGCAGGATTCAGACTATGCCCCCCTAAATTTCAACCACTGATCCTTCATCTGTAAAGCAAACACACATTCAGTGTGCCACTGAACTGCAGTTAAATGAGCTGCAGTTCCTATGCTATACAGGTTATGTCACACTTACGAAATAGGTGATTGGGGATCTATTCTTAGTAGGTGATTTACTGTCACAGATTATTGTTCTTAGCTAAATGTATATCTGATATAATTTACTGTTACACTCCATACCATCATGAATTGCTACTCAACTGAGTTTCCATCTGACAAAAAAGTTGAATAAAGTGTTTAACTCCTTGCCAGGATTCATACAATGTCTACCTGGATTTAAACCATTGATTCTTTGCCAGTCAGGCAGCACACATTCAGTGTGCCACTGAGCTTCAGTTAAGTAAATCACATTTCATAAGGTGTAGAGGCTATGTCACAACCTGCAATAACGACAACTGGATCTAATCCCAGCAGACATATTGCCTTCACAAATGTTGTTCTTTGGTATATTTATTTCTCATATAATTTATTATTCCAACTCCACACCACTATGAGCCACCACTCAACTGAGTTTCCATCTTACAAAAAAAATATAGTGGTGCAGTAGCACCACTATAGTTAGAGTTGAAGGATCACTTCTATGTTAAAACCCAATTTTTGCACTTTAATAACTTTGCAACAGTGCAATGGATTTCCATGATATGTTGCATGCATAATTTCAGGTGGCAGGTCTCTTGATGTGACAAACTTCGCTTGACTCAGTTATGTGATTTCTGAGCTACAGAGTCTGAAAAATCCTTACATTTACGTGTTTTTTGCTGTTTCTTTCTCCACCTGTATCTCAGAAACTGTTTTAAGTTATGGTCTGCAAAAGTAAACACACATTCAGTATGTCACTGAGGTACTGGTAAGGGAGTTGTAGTTCCTATGATATAGAGATTATTATGACACAACCTGAAAAACAAG
Organism: Neoceratodus forsteri; assembly: GCA_016271365.2. Classification (NCBI taxonomy): domain Eukaryota; kingdom Metazoa; phylum Chordata; order Ceratodontiformes; family Ceratodontidae; genus Neoceratodus; species Neoceratodus forsteri. The sequence goes on along the minus strand of CM057453.1, from coordinate 411,952,062 downwards.
TGACTGAGGATCTAAACTTAGCAGGTGATTTGCCTTCACAAATTGTTGTTCTTAGATGAATATACATATATAAATTACTATTCCAACTACTCAGCACCATGAAATGCCACTCAAGGGAGTTTTCATTTTACAAAAAAAAAATGATTAAGTCCCCTGTTTGGATGTGAGCCACTGGTGCTTTGCCTAATAATCAAACACACATTCTGTATGCCACTTAACTGCAGGTTGGTGAGTTGCATTTCTTATGATGCAGAGGTTATGTCATACTTACAAAATGTATGACTGGAGATCTAATCCCAGCAGATGATTTACCTTCACAAATTGTTGTTCTTAACTAAATGTACATCTCATCATTGCCACTCAGTATCACCATGAATCACTACTCAGGTGAGTTTCCATCTTAAAAAAAATTAAAAATTGGACTGAAGAAAATGTTTAAGGCCCTTCTAGGATTCAGACTACAGTATGTCTACCTGAATTTAAACCACTGATCCTTTGCCTTCTAAGTGAACACACGTTCACTGTGCCACTGTGAAGCAGGAAACTGAGTTGCATTTCCTATGGTGCAGAGGTTATGTTACAACATGCAAAACATATAACTGGGAATCTAATCCCAACAGGTGATTTACCCTCACAAATTTTTGATTTAGCATAATTTACATCTCATATAATTTACTATTCCAACTCACCATCACCATGAATCACCACTCAAGTGAGTTTTCCTCTTACAAAAAAAGTCTGAGTTCCTGCCAGGATTTGAACTTCTGATCTTTGTCTGCTAAGCAACCACACATTCAGTGTACCACTGAGATACCGGTAAATGAGTTGCAGTTCCCGTGGAGGTGGAGATGTTATGTTACAAGCTGCCAAATAGGTGACTCAAACTGCATTCAAACCTGGACAAACCTCAGGTGGGTCTAATTTAACTGACTACAACATATTGTAGAACAAAATTCAGTTATCTGAAAGTCTGATATTTGGTGCTACTGAACCCCTGCACTAAATTAGCAATGACATCTAACAATTTCTCTCACACAAAAATTGTAGTAAGAAATACAAAATGTGCAATACAGGGGCTCAAACCCAGGTTTGTGTAGGTGTGAAACCCTACACCTAGACCTAAAAACCCTATCAGTGACATCATCAATGACATAATTCAGTAGGAATTTACTCACACTGGGCCCTATGCACTATTGTGCAGAGTGGCTACATGCCACATAACTGTGGCATGTAGCCATTCCACACCCTCTGTGCCCCCAGGCTGAACTCAACAATTGGAGTGCACAGCCCCTTGGCACCTGATTTCCCAGCCAGGTGGACAGTGACATGCCAGGGGCAGATGAGGGGCATCTCAAGGGGATGTCCAAACTCCACACCCATCACAAAGGTGCAGAGTGCGGGGGCACACCTTATGCTGGGTAGCACCCATCTGTAAGGGATAAGCACCCCACCAGGATGCCACCGCCGGTAGTGGTGCTGCAGTGTGGACACTGCAGACCCCCCACCACATGCCATCCCAGCCCATGTATCATCAAGGAGGACTGGGGGTGGCTGACCGGGCACCCACCTGCCCTGAGCTGGTGGCACACATTGTGACTGCTACTGTCTTCCACAACACACAGGTGCAAGGGATCCATTCACGGACCAGGTCCAAGCATCCCATTGGATACACATCCAGTCTATGGAAATGTCTTCCACATATATGTGCACCGGGGAGTGGGGACATGGACAGGTGGCAGCCAGTAGTGAGTATCAACCAGTGCGCACCTGTCCACAGGTGCAGAACTCCACAGGCAGTTAATGCACCTCTAGTGTATAATACCCACCCATACATGAATAGGAGCCACTGAATGTAACCTTAATGGTGACTTATTGCACAAAAGAGTATGCTTGAGCACAATAGGTGCTAACAGCTATGCCGTTGGCACCTAAAAATGGGTTGATAAAGGACAGCATAAAAAAGATACAACAGCTCTGCTGAGCTGTACTAGGTAAATTAATTCTTAAATTGATAGAAGCAGCCCCCCTCATAAATTGAGATTTTACATCTCAGCTTGACTGACCCTGGTAAATAAATTGTAAATATGGGTAGAGGCAGGACCCCACAGAAACCAAGATACTGCATTTTAGCTGGGCTATGCTAGATAGAAATTTTAAAATGTGAATAGGCAGGACCCAGTAAAAAATAGATATTATATCTCCACTGGGCTAAGCCTGTTCAGTAAAGTGTAAAGCTGGGTAAAAAATAGACCCCACAAAAAACAAGAATCTGCATCTCAGATGGGCTATATGAGGTGAATATATAGCATTGTAAACTGGTTGCATGCAGGACTACTCTCCTGAAGGAGGTTGCAGACTTCATCGCCGATATGGTATTGGAATCTCCCAGATGGATAATTCTGGGGGATTTCAATGCCTGGGTGGATGATGAACTCTCGCCATTTGGTCAACACCTCCTCCAATTGATGGATTCATTGGGCCTGTCATGGGTAATTACCTCTGCAACCCATGAGGGGGGGCATACATTGGACTTGGTGTTCCATCTGGGGATGGAGATATCTGATGTGGAGGTGGAGCCAGTTGGATGGTCTGACCATCACGCCCTGAGGTTTAGATTTGCGGCCCCCCGAAATAGGCCTGCCCCCAGGGAGTTAGTACAGTTCTGTCCTTTAAGAGGGATTACCTCAGAGGGCCTAATGACGGAGCTGGACTTCTCGGATTTTCCAAGAGATAGCATGGATACAGGGCCATTGGTCTTAGCCTATAATAGGGTTGTGACTGAGGCCCTGGATGCCATTGCTCCAATTCATGTTCATCCCCGTACTCTTCACTTAGGGGCTCCCTGGGTTGATGGGGAGGTCCGTGAGTGGAAGAGGAAGGGACGAAGATTAGAAAGACGTTGGTGGAAAACTCAACTGGAGGTGGATAGACTTGAATTGTTAGAACATTATAAATTCTACCAATCAGCAATTTCCCATAAGAAGGCAGAGTTCCTGTCAAGGGAAATTGCTGCAGCTAGGAATAGACCATCCCAGCTCTTCCGGACTGTGGACAGAATGTGCAATCCAGTCTGTCTCCAGACTGGTAGAGCATTATCACAGGTACAGTGTGAGGAGTTTGCAAAATTCTTTGCTGACAAGGTATCCACCATCAGGGATGAGATCAGCCAGTGTCCTTCTATTGAGCATTGCACTGATCAATCGGGTGGTACTAATGCTCAGTTGTACTGGTCTACCTTTAGACTACCAGCAGTAATAGATATTGTGAGGATTATCCAGACTCTGCGACCTACCTATTGTAAGTTGGACCCAGGCCCTACTCACCTGGTGGTGGGGTGTGTAGATGTTATCAGCCCAGTCCTGGCTGGGATAGTGGTGGTGTCATTAGAGAGAGGGATCTTTCCAGATCCCTTAAAGGAGGTGGTAATATACCCCCTTTTGAAAAAGCCCTCTCTTGACCCCGACTGCCCAGCAAATTATAGACCAGTCTCTAACCTCCCTTTTGTAGGGAAGGTTATTGAGAAGGTGGTCGCTCTGCAACTGGAGGATCATTTGTCCAACCACAATATCTATGATCCTCTCCAATCCAGCTTCAGGAAGAGGCACAGTACAGAGACGGCTCTTGTTCGGGTATTGAATGATCTCCTGATGGCAAGAGATCGGAGGACCCGTTCCATCTTGGTTCTCCTGGATCTCTCAGCAGCATTTGACACCGTGGATCATGGGGTATTGCTCGACCGCCTGTGGTTTCTCTGTGGTCTGAGGGGAGCAGTCCACAGTTGGTTTCGATCTTTTTTGGAGGGCAGATCTCGGAGAGTGGTATCTGGAGTTAACACCTCGGCCCCTCACTGTCTGCCCTGTGGGGTACCGCAGGTGTCGGTGCTGTCCCCTATGTTATTCGCAGTGTATATGCTTCCATTGGGGGACATTATAAGATGGTATGGGCTGAGTTTTCACTGTTATGCTGATGATTCTCAGCTCTACCTGTCTTTTATGCCTGATCAGGAGTCGGATTCCATCACGATGTTTAATAACTGCCTCCTGGAGATTCAGGACTGGATGAGTGCTAGTTGGCTTAGGTTGAATCCAGGGAAAACTGAGGTGTTGGTTGTGTACCCTGGAAGGAGGATAACAGGGGCTTGGACGGGGAAACCCTCGGGTTTATATCTTGGGGGGGCCCAGCTTCTTGCCTCTGGCCAAGTACATAACCTGGGAGTAATTTTTGACGAAAGCCTGACTATGAAGATGCAGGTGTCGGCGGTAGTCAAATCTGCCTTTTTTCATCTGAGCAATATTGCCCGGGTGAAACACTTGGTTCCACGGGAAGATCTTCCCATTTTGGTCCATGCCTTTGTTACCAGCCATTTTGATTACTGCAATGCACTCTATCTAGGGCTGCCAGGGGTGGATATCCATCGCTTGCAGCTTGTGCAGAACGTGATGGCCAGGCTGTTGATGGGAGTTTCACGATCTAGCCATATGACACCTGTGCTGCGTGATTTGCACTGGCTGCCAGTACAGTGGCGGATCACCTTCAAGGTCACATTATTGACCTTTAAGGCCCTACGTGATTTGGGACCCCACTACCTGAAAGAGCTCTTGGTGCCTTATTGTCCTGCCTGTTCTCTTCACTCCTCTGATGAGAGATTGCTAGAGATTCCCAAGGTAGGTTTAAAGATGTCTGGAGGTAGATCTTTTGCCTATATGGCACCAACCCTGTGGAATTCTCGACCTCGTCAGATACGAGAATGCCTAACTGTTGAAAGTTTTAAAAAAACAATTAAAAACTTTCCTTTTTGCCTTAGCATTTGCTGGTACATAATGAATAAGTGTACTGTATGGTTGTTTGATTTATTGTGTGAAATGTGATTTTAATTGTTTTATTGTAAAAGCGCCCTGAGCTTGGGAAGGGCGCTTAATATAAATAAAATATTACTTACTTACTTACTTACTCAGAAAATGAGATGCTGCATCTCTGCTTAAGTATGCCAGATAAATAGTTGTAAAATTAGGTTGAGGCAGCACCCCACAGAGAACACCCCACAGAGAATGAATTACTCCATCTCAGCAGGACTGTGACAGATAAACATATTACAAATCTAGGCAGTGGTGGATCCAGGATTTTACAATGGTGGAGTGCTGTGGTGGTGTGCATACTTGATATGCATTTGTTTAATTGTTTTAATCCTGTATTTTGTTTGCAAATATCTTTTTCATTACATTTTTGAAAGAAAATAAAAACATAACCTATAGTTTTAAATATTTTCTTACAATCAATATATCAGACTCCTCCAGCAAAGTGAAATGCAATGGCAGCAAGCAAGTCAGTTACAATGTGGGGGAGTTGGCCATCCCTTTGTTCCCCCCCAGATCCACTACTGAATCTAGATAGATGTAGGAACTAGCATAAAACAAGATACTGCATCTTATCTGTGCTTTGTCAAGTGAATAAGCTAGAAAAAATGGATACAAGCAGGACACACAGAAATGAGATTTTACATCTCAGCTGGCCTGTCGCAGATAAATAAACTGTAATAATGAGTAGTGGCAGGACCATCCAGAAAATGAGATATTGCATCTTAGCTAGGCTCTGTCAGGTAAACTAAATTGTAAAAATGGATAGAGCCTGAACCTTGCAAAAAAAAAACAACAAAAAAAAGAGATATTGCATCTCCCCTGGACTATGCCAAGCAAATAAATAGTAAAACTAAGTAGAAACTGGCACCCACAGAAAACAAGAAATTGTGTTTTAGATGGGCTATCACCGGTAAATAAGTTTTAAAACTGTATAGAAGCAGAACTGGGCTATCCCAGGGACATAATATTTTAAATTATATAGAGGCAGAACCGCAAAGAAAATGAGATACTACATTTCAGCTGGACTATGTCAGAAACAGTATGTACATTATAAGAATGGGGAGGCAGAGCCCCTCAGAAAACAAGACATTGCATTTCAGCTGGGCTATGCCAGGTGAGCAAATTCTAAAACTGGGTAGAACCAGGACTCCACAGCAAACTAGGTATTGCATCACAGCTGGGCTATCCCAAGTAAATAAACTGTAAAAATTGATCCAGCAAGGCATTTTATTTCATATAGTGCCCTGTCCTCACAGGCTCAGACCCAGGACACTGTACAAATTAAACAAACAACAAGAATAGCATTTCAGAAAATACCATATCAATTATACACACTAACGCATAACATCAGACAGTGGTGTGCATTAGCAGTCCACGTTACATGCTGATTTAAATGAAAAATGTTTCAGACCCTTTTTAAACACCTCTACCAAACTCCTACGATGACCAGAAAGGGAGTTCAGGATGAAATGGCCAACCACTGGGAATGCCCTATCACTAGAAAGTGACCCTAGACATGGCCAAGAGAGACTCCTCAGTAGAATGTAATGAGTGACTGGGAGCCAACTTACCAGGCTAATAAGTCCTTTGGGTAGCCAGGCCTTAACCTTTGCAGAGCTTTGTAAGTTAACAATACATTCTTGAAGGTGGTGTGCCATCTAACTGAGAGGCAGTGCAACTGCCTCAGCAAAGGTGTAATATGATCCAAGTATGGGGATCCAGAGATCAGCCTGGCTGCAGTATTCTTCACCACTGGAGGTGGCAGGTAAAGAGCATTACAGCAGTCAAGTCTTGAGGTCACGAACACATGAACTAGGGTCACATGGTCTTCAATATAAAATAGGGTCTAACAGTGGCAGGATTCATAGATACATAGATACATAGACAGTGTCGGCAGATAAGGGCCTATGGCCCACCCAGTCTGCCCATTTGAGCTTATAAGTTCAGTTTGTTCCACAGGAAATGAGATATTGCATCTCAACAGGGTTCTGTCAAGTAAAGTAATTGTAGAAATTGGGTGAAACTACCGTAGGAATACACAGAAAAGCATATACTGCATCTCAGTTGACCTATGCCAGGTAAATACAGTTAATAAATGGGTAGAATCAATACCCTGCAATAAACAAGATATTGCATTTCAGCTTTCATAACCAGAGAATTGTGCCTTCATCAGATGCTAAAGTAGGAAGAGCACAAATTGTCTGGTACACTAAGCTTGCCTTTATTAAAATGTCCTTATTAATAAAAGAAATGAAGGACTACACATACAGAAAATTCTTGAAATGTAAGCTATGTTTAAGATTATTAGATTTTTCATGTTTTCTTGATGTACAGTAGGAATGAACATATCTGACAGTGGTCTGGTGACTCAGTCACATTTTCCCAATATAAAGCAGTCTCAGCTTTTCCTCCAGTCAGAGTGGAGAACCAGTGGCTGCCTTGTGCAGTAGGCTCAGCTTTCATTCCACTGCCTCCTGCTGTAAACCACCGCTCTCTGCTCAGCATTCTGCTCTGCATTTGTGTGCCTCTGAAATGCCAGTGGGTTTAAAAAAATACTTAAGACAATTTAAAAAATTGCGTCCCTAATTTTTTTTCTTTTTATGTAAGACAAACAGCAGGAAATTTAAGTTTCGTTAGCCGCTGCCCACTATCACATCAGAGCAGTTGGGACTGGATCACTTGTCAGAATTACATGAGGGGGGACAGAAAACTATAAAGAAATAAAATTGCCTTTTAACAGTTGAGCTGACAATTTTGTGTTGTAAGAAAATCTTTGACCGCTTCATAAAGTATTAATATGTCTACTTGTGGACGTTTATTACTGCATAAGAATGTTACCGTACGCTGTGTGAGCTGACAGGACCGCTCAGTTTCACTTTGTGGTTCTCTTGCCCAAACAGCATGAGATAACATTCTTATGCAAAAAGAAACACACACAAGTAGAAATATTACTATATATTATATGCTGCAATTTGACACTTCGCTCAGTCAGTTGTACTGCTGGCAACTCCAACCACAGTATATTACTGACTGCTTCAAATTCAGTAGATACCACAAGGAAATATTAAATGTTGGTATGACTTTATAGTAAGTGGTCAAAGTAGTAAATAAACATATAATAAATAAGCTATTGACACTTAACATGATGTTATAGGGCTTAAGATGCAGTACTATGCTTGTAGTGTGGATGTAACTATTTCATTATATATTTCAGAAGCTTGGGTAGTTATTTTGCATTACTGAAAAAAGTAGTCATGTTTAATAAGCATCCACAAATATTTTAAAAGACATGTATCTGCCATTTAAAATGTAATGATGTCTTAATGGTATACTTTTACTCCACTTTGTGGTGTACCAGAGCTGTCACCCAACACTTTGAACTTTTACCCATGTTATAAGAAATCCAATAGCCAGACAGTCAGTGACTAATGGAAAATAATTTTAGAAACTCTTATTTTACCTTATTTAACAACCTAGTACATGGTTCAATAAAGTGAATGAAGAATTTGTTTTAAATGTAACAAATAATGTGTCAGTAGTCACTGGCCACCAGATTACTGGATTTCCCAAGCTTAAACCCCATCCCAGCCATTGACTCCCAGTGTGACCATGAACATGTCAGTGACCTCCCAGTGGAAGGAGCCAGCTGGAAACTGCAACTTGTTTACAACAAAATGCAATACAAAAAAAACCCAGAAGAAATTAAACATTGTTCACCAAAGGCAATGCAACAGAAAGTTAAGAACATATTAACAATGGCAGGGATACTTACAGTAAAACCTCACCAGCAACAGTATAGTAGGTGATGAACAACATCCTTTTATTTGAAGTGTTTTCTTTTTTCTTTGTTCCTTAAACTGAAAGATTGCACAGTTTATCAGAATTTAATTTCTAGCTCAAAAATGTTTCATCTAGCAAGCTTCATTCATGTTGGAATATGTGGGCAGTATAGTAGATATGGAATCACTTTCAATAAGTGCTTGTTTTCACAGCATACTTATGTTATCCCGGCTCATGAAACAAGGGGGGGGGGGGCTGACATGAGAATCCCCCCACACTTCAAACTACTTGTTATGGAACCAATGTTTTGACCATTGATCTTCTCTAAGACTCATCAACAAAGAAAAAAATATGCTTATGTTTTTCTTTATAGATAATTCCTTAATTAGACTCTAGGTCAAAATGTCAATTCTAACTTTAGTTTTCATTTTCAGAGTGCATTTAATGGCACCCTTCTGTTTCATTTGCATACCACATGTTGATGCTCTTCTCTGGTTATTGTTCATGTGCTGTATGCTGTATACGCCGTCATGGACAGCCCATGCAGCCCTGCATCATCACACTATGTAACAAGATTTACTTTAACAAGTAACATTGGTAAGCAAAGCTATTTTTAATTTGATTTCCTATCAAATAAAATATTTGAACCTGTTTTTCAGAAAGGTTGGTTCACACATTGCACTTACCCAAATCCCACACTTTGGGGGGAGGGGAGAAGGGGGATTTTCAAATACTTGCAATACAAAGGCAAGGAACAAAACAACAAACTCTTCAAGACAGCAGCCTCAATATTTTGGACTTCAAACATCATTCTAAAAAAAAAAAAACACTTTAGGAACTGAGGGTGGGGTTCATAATATAAAAGTGTTTTGCTAAGTCACACGACTTTTTCATCATTATTTTTTCAGAATAGCCCAACAGAGATGTTACGGCTGGTTCTGCCTCTAACTAAGTTTCCAGCTGGGAGGACTGAGGTCCAGGTAGATCAAGAACAATGCTCAGGGTCACACAGTCAGCCAGCAGCTCTGGTGAGAAGGAACTCTTTGCTCCTCAGGCTGATAGTACTGCGCTCTAGCCAGGTGACCACACAGCCCTGCCCTGTTTGTACAGACAGTTATGAATGGGTAAGTAAAAGAAGTCAAAGGAGGATCTACCTGAAGATCGCTTTTGAAACTCATTGACTGATGTTTATAGGGGAGGGTTAGAACAGAATTAAGGAAATTTAACACTACTTTGAGCAGTGGTGGGCAACCCACAGCCTGAGGGCAGCATACAGCCCCCCAGTGGTCAACCTGTGGCCCCCTCAGCCATTCAAAAATACACCAGGGGGCTCTCTGTGCAAGGCTAGACAAGGGAGATAGGCTGAAGACTGTGACGGACATGTTATATATACAGCAGCTTGTTTTTAAAATAATTGTAAGTATCCCCTCACACCTGAATTAAATAGAACTCAATGCAAAGTGAGCCACAAAAGTGGAGCATAGATACATAGATACATTGACACTGTTGGCAGATAGGGGCCTATGGCCCACCCAATCTACCCATTTGAGCTTGTAAGGTCCCGTTACATTTTTCTAGAAGTCTGTTGCCCCTTACTACTGACCTCCAGAATTCCCTTATATCTATCCCATACATTCTTAAATCCCATGATTGTTTCAGACCCCACCACTTCCTCTGGCAGCGTGTTTCACTTGTCCACCACCCTTTCTGTGAAGAAATTCCATGCCCTCTAGTCCTGGAACATCTTTCTCGCTGAAAAATAGTATATTCCTGCACACTGTTCCTCCCTGTAAGGTACTTGTATGTCTCTATCATATCCCCTCTCTCCCTCCTCTCCTCCAGGGAGTACATATTCTAGTCCTTTAGCCTGTCCTCATAGGACTTGTGATGCAATCCCTGTACCATCTTTGTTGCCTTCCCCTGAACCTTCTCTACCCTGTCTATGTCCTTGCATAGATAAGGTCTCCAGAACCATACCAGGTGGAGCCTCACTAGTGTCTTGTATAGTGGAATTATGACCTTCCTTTGCCTGCTGGTGATCCCCTATGTATGCATTCCAGCATCCCATTTGCTATAGGTGTGAACTAATTCAAATGTACTGTATACATTTAACTTGTGACTGTGGTGGGGGGCGGTCCACCGCTGCCTTAGAGGGTGGTGGGATTTGTAGGCAGATTACCCAAAGAAGCAACAAATCTAATTCAGTGGGATGTTGCCAACAGATTTTCCAGTTGCCTGCAAGGTGACAGTTTGCATCAGCAGTTTTCATTTTCTTTTTTTTTCAGTCTTTGGTAACTGGATAAGGCCCACTAGGCACAAGTGCCTGTTTTCAGGGGCGACCTGGGAGCACTGGGTGGTTAAGTGACTTGCTCAGAGTCACAAAGTATGCAAGTGGAGCTTATGGGAAGCAAACCCAGGTCAGGTTTGCTGGATGTACCAAGCTCGTTCACAGCTCGTTACTCTACTGCCAGTCAAGCTCATATCATTCTTCTAAATTCTGATTTTAAGGGCATTACAGCTAAAAAGTACATTTGTATAAAGACATTGGGCTGCAAGTTCATAGGGGCATTAGGACATTGTGTCAGCATTTTAGCACAATTCTTCAACTTGTGACAAAAATTAGATTGTATAAAATGTGGTTTAACTTTGCTGTAATTAGGCTGCCCCAGTGGCCTAGTGGTTAAGGCATGCACTTCCACTTGAGGGACCATGGTTAAATCCTGAGCTTTGTGGTCCCTATTGGAAGTGGCAGTCTAATGGATGCTGCCTCCTTTCCAAGTGGGCTCTCCTGTAGCCCCCCAAGAAATGGCTATCTCCTCGTGCCCCACAGGAATGGGGAGCTATTCTGTGTGGATCCAAGCTTACTTCCACCTTCATCCAAGATGTCTGAGTGCAAGAGGTTGCCAATTGGTGGAAGGGCTTGGAGAAGCCACTACCAAGCCATGTCCATGGCATCTAGTGGAGTAATGGCAGCATGGAGGGTGGGTCCACAGTACAGTAGTAACAGGTGCTGCCTTTCTGGGCCATGCAATACCATGTTCAGAAGCAGTTCTAGTAGACAACTGCCCTGTCATGTGTGTTCAGTGCTTTGGAATATCAACATGAGGAGATCAGGGAGCTGGCCCTCATACGTTCCAGCCTACACGTACCCAGCAAGTGGATATTCTGTCTTCAGCCATGGTGGGATACCCTAGGGAGCAGTAAGCCCAGAAGAACTGGGGAAGGATGGAGAACGTAAATTAAAAATATCAGAAATAAACTAAGGAAATCCCAACCTTTCTATTGCAATTGCCACAATTTGTGTACTGGAAATGACACAAGGGTACAATTAAATTTTGCATGCATTATTTTCTTTACAGTAAAGCAAGTAAACTGTCAAAAATACATACAAATGTTTGAAAACAGCAATCCAATATTTTGGTGCAGTTAATTTAATGTAGGTATCACCCAAACTTGAAATGTGTGTTTTGTTATCACTTCTGAAAATCCAGCCTGTGGTCTTTTCCCCTTAGGCTTTATGTGTTCCTGCTGCTTATACCTGCCCCAGTGTCACAGCCCTTGGCTTGAGGCATCCAATCTACTTCCATGGCAACAGATTGTGATGTCATAAGTAAAGGATTATAACTTCAGGGTAGATACAATCAGGAAGAACAGACAAAGTCTAAGAGAACATCCATTTGTCAATGCCGAATGTTGTATTGCTGGTTTTGGCATTGGTAGTGCAGGAGTTAGGGAGACGCATAATAGGAATGGCAGTGAAGTATAGAACTGACATCAACCCCACCCCACCCTGCAGAGAGTGACAGGCATTGGGGTGTGCGTTTGGGTCACTGGCCATAACGCTCATGCTATTTCACCTCACCCTACCCTGCAGAGTCTGACACATGTCGCATTGTGCCTTGGGGTCATCTGGCCTTATGCTTACCCCATTTCATAAGAAAGTATATTGAGATGGGTGCAGCATAGGAGAATGGGTTGAACTTTGGGGCTGAAGAGTCCAAGGCACATCTTGATGCCTGTCAGTGGCTGCAGGGTGGAGGTGGAGGACCAATGGCATGATCAGTACAGCAGACAATCCAAAGACACACCCCTGATGCCTGTTAGTCTGTACAGGGTGAAATGCAATGGTTAGAAACCCTAACACCCTGGGTGTGTGTTGGTATTTGCACTCCAAATTTTAAAACATGGCCTTTTTGTGACCCCACCTCATGAATGCATTTAGGACCTCTGTTTATGAACAGTGCCCCTGTGATTTTGTTAATCTGTCTCAAACATTGATTTCCCACAGTGATCGTGCCATTCTGCACCATATGAAAATGTCAGCTGCACCATTGATAAGATTGTGAAGAGATGACAATGTGGGAAATCTGGAGTGAAAATATTAAACATTCTCGAAGTTACGAGCATGTGTGAAAACTGCACATCGCACGCTTGTAACACAGTCATTTAGTGGAATTATTTCACCAAATTTTTAACAAAGCCATTTTGGGATCTCTGCTCATGAACAGTGGCACTATGATTATCTTAATCTACCCGAATGTTGATTTCCCACAACGACCATGTGATTGCGCACCAGATTTATGAAACTACATTTTGGGCAGGATGTGACAAATAACAGCCGAACTGTTCATAAGAAGGTGTGCAAAAATGACAATGTTGAAAATCTGGAGTGAAAATATTGCACATTCTCAAACTTACAACTGTGCATGGACACTGCGCAACGCACAATTGTAACATAGTCATTTTATGGAATTATTTCACCAAATTTTTGACATAGGCATTTTGAGACCTCTGCTCATGAACAGTGTTACTGTGATTTTCTTACTCTGTTCTGAACATTGTTTTTCTACAGTGACTGCGCCACTGCACGCCGGATGTGCGAAAACATGGTTCAGATAGAATGTAGGAAATGAAAGCTGTACTGTTCATAAGGAGGTGTGAAATAATGGCAATGGTAAAAATCTGGAGTACAAATATTAAAAAATGATAAAAGTGATGAGCGTGTGTGGAAACTGCAAAATGCACACTTGTAAAACAGTCATTTTATGGACTTTCAGCACCACATTTTTAACATAGGCATTTTAGGACCTCTGCTCATGAAAAGTATCACTGTGAATTTCTTACTCTGTTCTGAACACTGATTTTCCACAGTGACCATGCTATTCTGTGCTGGAAGTGTGAAAACAGATTTCGGCCAGGATGTGAAAAATGACAGCTGTACTGTTCATAAGGAGGTATGGAAAAATGGCAATGTTGAAAATCTGGAGTGAAAATATTACAGATTCGTGAAGTTATGAGCATGCGTGGAAACTGCACAAAGCACACTTGTAAAACAGTCATTTTTTTGATTTTTTTCACCAAATTTGCAACATAGGCTTTTTGAGAAGCCAGCTCATGAACACTGGCACTGTTGTTTTGTTAATTGGTCCCAAAGGGTGATTCTGCGCAGTGACTGCAAAATCACCTTTTGGGACCAAATGACACCATGACAGTAACTGAATTCATGAGGAGGGTCCCAATAATCCCATGTTGAAAATTTTGTGTCAAAATTTCCTAAAATGCCCGAGATATGCATCAAAGTTGAAAAAAACACTATTTATGCCATTATACAGCTTACCGGCATTTCTTCCATTCGTGGTTGGCTTTGAAGAGTGCAGATGTGTTCGGTCCACAGACGATCATCGCGCCAGGCTTCAGAGGTAAGTATGGGGTGAGGGTGTGTGGGGGGTGGGAATGCAGTGGTGGCATGGGTTTGGGAGGGGCTGCAGACTGTGAGGGACCTTTTTCTACTTTACAGGGGAAAAAGAACATTGTGGGAAGGTTTTGGTTTTTACAGGTAGATTTGACATGCTGGGATGGGCTCCCAGCATGTCATCTGCATGATTTTTTGTGGAAGGGGGACTGGAGCTGACAGGGATTGGGTACCCCATTGGCAACTAAAAAAGAGTGTTGAGGGGGAATTATGCTGATGGGGACTGGGCTCCCCCATCGGCAAATGAACTGGGGAGGCGGGGTGTTACCTGCAGGTTTTTTTTTGTGGGGGGACTGTAGCTGATGGGGACTGGGCACCCCATCGGCAAATAAAAAAGAGTGTTGGGGGGATGATGCCAACGGGGAATGGGCTCCACATCAGCAGATGAACTAGGGAGGGGGGCATGATGATGTCAACAGGTAGATTGGTCACCCCTCTAAGTCAGCTTTTCTGAAGACTGTGCAAGGCGGACGGCACAGCCACAGCCATGTCACACTGAAACTTACACTGGGAAAGGCAAGCCCTGCAATGAGGTGGAGCTCCCTCATTGCAGCGGCTAAAACCTTTCAAGGTGGTGGACACGCTTTTGCACTGCTGTCATAGACAGCATGCAGTCTAATTCATGTCACGGAGCCCAGCTCCAAAAAGCAGTGGCTCCACAGGCCACAACAGGACCGCACCTCCAAAACCTGCTATTCTGAAGTTACCACAACATGTTTCTTGTGCAGGGGCAAGATAACATAAAAGGGTTCAATTCATAGCTGCAAATGGTTGTTCTAAGAGGTAAATAATTGCAAGCACTGAGCTCCCTGCACACTTTACAACTATTGAACTCCATCGTACATCTTGCAACCACTGAGCTCCACAGCACTCATTGCAACTAATGACCTCTATTTCACACACTGCAGTTGTTGAGCTCCATAACACATAACACACATTGAAACCACTGAACCCTACTGCACATATTGCAGCCTCTGAGCTTTGCTGTGCACATTGTGACCAATGAGTGTTACTGGACACATTGCAAACACTAAGCTCCACTGCACATACTGCAACCACTGAGCTCCACTACACACATTGCAATCACTGAGCTTCACTGTGCACATTGCGACTGTCACACTTGGACAGCTGGTTCTGATCCCTGTATCATTTTTTGTAAATATGAAAAAATGTGTGATGGACTGTGTCAAGAGAAAATGCTGTCTTGCTGGAACTGACAAATCAAACCCCCCAGGGATAAGTTCAAAGGATAGGAGGTAACTTAAACTGCAGATATTTGAGGTGCAATTATCTTGTTAGTTTGCTTTGAAGGTAGAAACCAAGATATCCATTTTATAATGCCCTCAGAGAAATCCTTTGATTTGCACTACATGTTATGAGAAAAGAGACATAAACCAGTGTTTTGGGTATCCTCTCAGGAAGCCAGCTCATTTCATCAAAGAGACCTTTGATGTTTGGGAATATCAGTTCCCAGACTAAATTAAGGAGTGCAATATACATTTGCTTTGAATATACAGTGACTTACATCAAAGAGACTTTTGACGTCTAGGATAAAGCAGATCACAGACCGGTTTGGAAATGTCACATAAAGAGAGGCGATTCTTTATGTCATCTATTATTTTTTTTAAATATCTTAGTAGGACAGCCTGTGTTATAAAATATTCATTTTCATACACCAAGGTGGAGTTAGGTGACCTCAGAGAGAAGACCAGCTCAAGACTGTTTTTTAAACTACTGAGCAGATCTTAGAGGGGACACTTACACATTCATATTTCTGACTGAGAGAAGAGGAACATCAAAGCACTGAAAGATTAAGGAGACCTTAGATAAATCCAGTCTGAGTGTTATTATTTGTAGGAATCTGCACTTTTAAACCTGTTTGTTTTAAGGCTGTATGTGTTGAGATATTTTGTTCTGTAATTTTACTGTTTTCCTATTTTACCTATTTTAAAGTAAAGATATATATTTTAAAAACGGAAACAGCCTGGTGTGCCTTGAAATTTCTTTTTATATAAGTGAAGCTTTAAAGATTATAGTTGACACTGTGTATGAACTTATTGTGATACCAAACTGGGAAACAGATAGAGTTCTCTAGGTCTTGCATAGAGTTCTAAGGGTTCATTTTGTAATACCTGATTAGGTACCCATAGGCAAAGATATCTGGCCCCCCAAAGACAGAATTATCTGAGCCTGATAATTAGGTACACTAACAAGAGGTTATCAATTTGAATCCCTCCAGAACTTGAGACTAAGGTGACTCAAACCCACAAAACAGACAAGAGAGTTACCTTGTACTGTTCACTGTTCACAATTCTACTCTCAGAGGTTGGCACTTTGGGAGTAGAGGGCTGACCGGCTGAGTGAATCTGTGACAGCAACCACTGAGTGCCACTGGGCACATTGCAAGCTCTGAGCTCTGCTGCACACATCGCAACAAGTGAGTTTGACTGCACTCACTGCAACAACTGAGCTGCTATACACATTGCAACATCCAGTGAGCTCCACTGCATTGATTGCAATTACTGAGCTCTACTTCACACATTGCAACTACTGAACTACACTGCACATATTGTGATCACTGAGTTCCACTGCACACATTGCAACCACTGAGATTCACTGCATACATTGCAACCACTAAGCTACAAGGCATACATTGAAATCACTGAGCTCCATGGCACACATTGCTACAACTGAGATTCACTGCACATGTTACAACCACTAGGCTATAAGGCACACATTGCAAATGCAGAGCTCCACGGCACACATTAAAACCACTGAGCTCCACTGCACACATTGCTGCCAATGAGCTCCATTGCACACATTGAAACCATGGCGCTTCACAGTACATATTGTGACCACTGAGCTCCACTGCACACATTGCAGCCACTGAGATCCACCACATACATTGTGACCACTGAGCTCCACTGCACACAATGCAACAACTGAGCTCCATGACACACAATGAAACCACCAAGAGCCACTGCTCACATTGCAGTTACTAAACCCACTGCACAAGTTGAAACCACTGAGCTCTCCTCCAAACATTAGAATCATGGAACGCCACTGCACACATTGCAATCACTGAGCTCCATGGCAAACATTGCAACAACTGAGCTCCACTGCACTTAGTTGCAACTACCGAGTTTCACTGCACATTTTAACCATTGAGCTCCACTGCACATATTGAAACAACTGAAGTCTCCTGCACACATTATAACAATTGAGCTCCACTGCACACCTTGAAACCACTGAGCTACACTGCACACATTGCAATCGCTGAGTAGCACTGCACACACTGCGTCCATTAAGTTTTACTACACACATTACAACCACATAGCTTCTCTCCACACATTGCAACCACAGGTCTCCCCTGCACACATTGCAACCACTGAACTCTACTGCACACATTTCAACCATTGAGCTTCACTGCACCCATTGCAATGGCTTGGCTCCCCTGTACACATTGCAGACACTGGGATCCACTGCAGACATTTCAACCACTGAGCTCTGCTTCGTACATTGAAACTACTGAGCTCCACTTCAAACATTGCAAACAATGAGCTCAATGGCACTCATTGTGACCTCTATAAAACACATTGTTACCACTGAGCTGCATTGCACACACTGAACCTATTGAATTCTACAGCACACATTGCAACCAATAAGCTACATGGCACTCAGAGCAAACACTGAGCTCCACTGCACACATTGAAACCATTGAGCTCCACTGCTTACATTACCTCAAATGAGCTCCACTGCACTAATTTCAACTGCTGAGCTTCACTGCACACACTGCAACCACTGAGCTCCATGGGACACATTGCAACAACTGAACTCCACTGCACACATTGTAATCACTGAGCTCCAGTGCACACATCCCAACCACTGAGTTCCACTGCACATATTGAGCTAAAGAGCTCTACTGCAAACATTGCAACAACTGAGATGCACTGTGCAAATTGCAGCAACTGAACTCCACTGCACACACTGCAACCACTGGGCTCCACTGCACATATTGCAAACACTGAGACCCACTGCACACATTACAACAACTGAGATCCACTGTACACATTGCAACAACTGAACTCCACTGCACACATTGCAACCACTGAGCTGCACTGCACACATCAGAACCACTCAGTTGCACTGCACATATTGCAACTACTGAGCTTCCCTGCACATATTGCAACCACTGAGACCCACTGTACACATTGCAACAACTGAACTCCACTGCACACATTGCAGTCACTGAGCTCCACTACACATGTTGCAAACACTGAGATCCACTGCACACATTTCAACCACTGAGCTCCACTACACACATTGCAACCCCATTGAGCTATACCTAACACGGTTGTAATAACTTCCTAATCAGTTACGCACATCTTCTCAACTAGCTGTGAATGAGGACAGAGACTTCATGCAAATGACTTGGATGGCCAAGCACAAAGTTATGGTGGTCCTTGCCAGACTGGCTGCACAGCTTCCTTAGCCTTCCCTAAATTACTGCCTAGTAAAACCAAACAACAATAGAGCACTGCTGCAATTGGTTGTGGATGACTGGTGATGGGGATTATTGTACCTTCGAAAAGCTGGATTTCTAATTTGCAGTTTGCCTCTCTCGCATGCAGACTTCTTCCCCAAGACAAGCAGTAACCTTTGTGTATAGTGTTATTTGGTGGCGGTGCAATAATGCAAGCTACTGTAATGCACCCACTTTACACTGCCAGCAGTAGCAACTGTGATTGGGTGTCAATACTGCTTTCATAAAAATAGTTTTAATCATAACAAATGGGACGTCCTGAATTTCATATATATATTTTTGTTGCTGTTCTGAAATTGTGTTCTGCTGATGCCAACAGGAGTTTTTTAATTATATGTTTTATGCCACCTTAATAATTCTGCCTGCCCTATCAGATATGTCATGGGTTACCTCTGAACTCTCTCATCATCATCTCCATCCAACCTGCCTCCCAAGGGGACAGTGGCAAGGAGGGGACTTATCTGTCAGTCTAAATGCACCATTGCCCAGCCGGTTTTGGGCATGGGGTTAGAGAGTGTCCTTGTCCTCATTCTGCATCACCAGGAGATTTCCCTTTGTCTTCCCTTCCCTATGGGCACTGGTGTGGGAGCTCAATGTGCATTGACATGCTGAAGCATGCCAAAACAGAGCTTTGCCACACAGCCCAGCCTGCATACTATTGGTCCTTAGATGTGCCACCACCCATGGTCACCTAGGCGGTGGTGTTGCACCAAGGCTGGGCTCACTCCCCATCTAGCCACAACCTGGAGGAGAAGAGCAGCATCCACTGGGATGCTCAGTCATCCTTCGTTGGCCCTCTGGCAATCCAAGCTAGATGGGGAGCCCCTAGTGATTAGCATCATAAGAGGCAGCTCCGTGGCATAATTACAGTGGGACTGACCAGTCAAGAGACATGCCCCATGTTGTTATTTTAGGACTGATCAGTTAACACAAATCCCACATGTATTTTAAATTGGAACATTGACTTATTACATTTTACACACTTTGGGAGGTCGTTATAGTTTTGGGCACCAACATAGTTATGGGCTCTCTGACCGACCACAGTTCTTCTAAACAGGATAGTGAAATATAAGCTATTCTGAGATCTAGTATGATAATTGTTATGCTGGAGAGGAAGAAGTTTGATAATAGATGTGGGAATCTTACCAAGAAAAACTTTATGGAAAAAAACAAAGACATTTTAAATTTCCCCCGATTGTCAAAATAAAGTAGTTGAACAGAATGATATAATAAAATGTGATGCATGCAAAATAGAAGATCAGTTATGAGTCTGTAGATTGAGTTATAGATAACTTTTATCCTGGCCAGCACAACCGCAGAATAGGATAAAATGCCATAGTCAAGAAGCTACAAATACAAACTGTTAGCCAGAAGTACTCACGCCTCAGGCAAAAGACTTAAATGAACATGAAATAAAGAACCAAACTGCTGATATATGATTATTATAACATGGTCAACTTGGGAATCATAAGTTAGGGTGCTGCTCAGGGACAACACCCATAAACTTAAAGTTGTTCAATGACTCTGTGGGTTCTCCATCCAGCGCTTTTAAAGAACACTTATTTCCTGGGTCTTCCAAAGGTCATGGGCTTGATTTTTTTTGATATGTAGAACCATCCTGCAGGCTGAGAACCACTGTTGAAGATTATGGAACTCTTTTTGAAAAATAACATTCAGGGCCCCTAACTCTTGTCCCTTCCTAAAAATGATTGCATCATCTGTATGCAAGAGCATTTCAGAAGAAAGACAAGCTGCATTGAGGTTGTTTAAAAAAAGGGAGAAGAGCAGGGGTCCCAGCATAGAACCTTGTGGAATGCCACAATTCATTAAAAAACCAAAAACTAGAAAACTGGTTCTGCACGATGGTTCTGTGTACTTGGCCAGCAAGGCAATCCCCAAACCAACAGATAACGTTCTTGTAAAAATGGCATTGTGAGAGAGACAATAAAGCAAGTGCTGGTAAACCAGATTGAATGCCTTGGTGAGCTCTATGAACACCATAGACACGTTGATCTTATTGCATTCTATACAATGCCTACTTAACTAATTTTATTTACTTGTTTTTGTTATCCGGTAAACCAACCAGGAACAAATTACTTTTAAAGAGGTGACTTAGAGGACAGTGAGTGACAATGTACAGTACACTCAGTACAGAAGAAAATAAAAACATACTGATCTTTTCTAACAATACAACATGTGCAGCTAAAGATGCAGCTTCCAAGCCTGTGGTCTGTTAACAAATGGGCCCAGTGCTTTCAGTGCACTGTGGTAGTAGGAAGACATTGAACACAGTGTTATCCTGAATTAAGATTTCTCCATGGTTCCCACAAATGGATTTGGCTTATTTTCAGTCTCAAATGCTTCCTCTTCTATCAGTTAGCACTGGACTTGTTATTGTTCTTTCATAGCAATACTTCATGTTTATCAGGTGGCTTTCATGTCTAGTGCATGTAAAATCAACATCATTAATGAATTTCGTCCCAGCAGTCAGTCTGCATGATCTGTCCAAAACGCAACAGCCCAGAAAATGTGAACTGAATTCCATTTAAATGGAAGAGTTTTTTTTTTCTTCAGAGAAAGCAAAGCAACCCCACAAAATACAAGTTAAAACTTTGATATCCACTATTGTGTGTCCATCAGTTAAGTTCATAGAATGCCAAACCTAACTATGCAACATTCCCAGACTGGTCCAAAGTATTATTTAATGCAGTTCTAAGCACCTCTTGAAAGGACTATATCTGCTTTAAACATGCTGCTCAGTTAATTCTATCTTGTGTTGAGGTTGTATAATAACACTTGTTAGTTTTCTAGATTGTGTACTAACATTGTCACTAATAAAGGCGTTTGCCCTTATTTCATGGTCTGATATGGTAGTACAGTACTTTCAAGTCTGCTAAAGCAATATTTGAAAATGGGTTAACTGCAAGAACACTGTGATGCAGACTTGAGGATGCACACTACATACTTACTATGAGAAACTTCAGACAGTAGTAATTTTCTGTATGTCGATATGAAGAATGAATATTTTTGTATATTTTTATGTAATATTGTGGCTGTTATTGTCTTTTTCTAAATGCTGCGTAATTAGTATCAGTGTTTTAAGGGATCAGGTGTCAATTGTTTGCTTTGAGAGAATATAAAAATTAGATCTCAAAACAGTAATCCAGACATCTGTTCACAAACAGTGTCACAAAACATTATTCTTGACCTACAGTGGAGGTTAGAACTCTGTCATAAGAATTCTGACTTTGTTCACATTCAGATCTTTTTGCTGGTAATAATAAATATATTAATTAAAAGTGTATATATTTTGGTATAAAGATTACAGAGTCAAATGTGATTCCCAAACCTGGAGGACAGCAAACCAGATACCTGTATAGTTCTCTTCTCATGGACTACCCTATTGTAGATAATTGAGGCAAAATAAATGTTCTTATCAGAACTCACACTAGACCATCCCAGTTTTGTTTGTGGCTGAGAGTGCAGGATCCCTCCCCAAGGGTTGCTTTACCTTCCCCCACTACAGATTCTAACCTGCACACATGCATGTCTCGAAACATGAATTGAGCTGGGCAATATTTTATTACACGTCTTCTGTGGGTAGCTTATTGAGCTTTAAAGTGTTACCTGACACACCAGGCTTGGGCAACCTATTTTCTGCTGTGGATATATATTTTTTTTTCTTGAGTTGCTGTAGAAGCAGATAAAGTGATGTGCCTCGAATCTCAATGAAGGTAAGGCTTGTCAAATTAAAGAGCAAGCATTAAACATCAAATCCCTTGTCTGCCTGCTGTCTTTAAGCAGTTTAATTGCTACTGTTAGCTTGTATCTATGTGATTTTCTGGAATCAAGCCTTATAGATAATTTGATGGAAACAATGAATATGAATGACTGAACTTATAAAAAAAAAGCTGAATTAAATTCTTGATTCACTTAATTTCATTTATATGATGCTGACCCATAATGATACGTAAGTGTAAGTGTGAACTTAATGCATGTTAAAGTGGTGAAAAGGAGATTTTTGAAAATGAAAGTGAGCCATAGCATACACTGTATATAATTTTTTTCCTCTTTCTGTGTTTCTCTCATGACTTGAAGGTATGGAGTGGGGGAAGGGGGGTGACTCTGATCCCACAGCATTCATTTAGAAATGTCTGTAGCCTGCTGGCCTAGTGGCGCTGAGGGTTGAGGTGCTGGACGCCATACCTCGTGCTACGCCAGCGGCCCAGATTCGGGAATGAGCCCGGGTCATCGGGGGTTGGCAGGGGAGGGCTAGGATTGAGCATCAGAAGACAGCTCTTCTAGTCCTGGGGAAGGCTGGGGAATCCACACAGCATTGTGGTGACCCCTGGGAACGTTCAGGGGTACCGCTTGCACTGGTGTGACTGGGGGGAGAGCGCGGCAGATGTCGGCACATACACATGCAGACGTCATTACATGTCTGTGCTCCCAATGGGAGAAATAAGTGGAAATGGCTGGGTGCAACCATGCAGCCTGATGGCTGCACCCTGTATCGCTGGGAGGACTCACATGGAATCAGACTGGGGGGGTCCAGAGCCGGTCTGGCTGGATAGGGTATGGGGAGACCCTCCAGTGGATTGGCGAGTGAGCCTGGTGCTCTCCTGGCAGGCAGAGCCGGCGGCTGGGTGCCCCCACCAGTAGTCACCGCAGCAGGTGGATAAATAAGAATAATAAAAACAAATAAAAACAAATGTCTGTAGCCTGCTGTATGAGCTGTGGAACATAGAACCCCCCCCCCAGAGCATCCAGACCAGTTGCTTATTCCAGGTGTCTGTCACTTGAAGTGGTGTCTGACTCAGCAGCAAGGATGCTTCGATCTCCAGTTCTTTAGGGCTGTGTATAAAACAGATTTGAACAGATCCAGCCCTGATTAGCACCGTTAGCCTGTTAACGTGCCAAGTGTTTACAGTGGATTATTCAATGGGAAGTAGGGGTTAAGTCAGCAGGTCTCTTCTAGCTTCCCTAGGGTTAACCTGGCAGCCAGTCTGGCACAAACAGGAAGGCTGACAGGTAGCTGGATTTGTCTAAGCAGCATGCATGAGAGCGAACAAGGAAAACTGAACACGCTGGATTAGTTTTGGATTATATTGTCAGAATGAAGTCCGATGGACAAACTGCAGAGGACTTGAATGCAATGTGCTGGGAAGGGGGTGCTGTCATGAATAGCTTTCATTTCTCAAGAAATAAAAAGAAAAATAATCATTTATAATTTATAAACCCTTGTCCATTAACTCGTTCCCATGCTATTCCCAGTCAGTGTTCTTTTAACATGATTTTGCTGCTGTTTAATATCATTTCAGTTCAATGACAGATGCTTAGACAACTAGAAAAGTGTAGTCTGTTAGGGAGAAGAAAAACCTGTTCATTTTAACACCTAACACTATTAACAAGCACATATTGACATTTCTTTCTTTTTTTTTTTTTTTGCTTTCTGAGAACAAAAAAAAAGCAAAACTTGAGACAGGCAATTTCTATGCATTAATTACTAAAACAGTTGCTCTGTTCATTTTGACTGAGCTTCACCATACTGAAATGCAAACACAAGCCTGCCAAAAACAGTAGGGAATACAACGAAAGTATGTGGATTCTTGTACAGGGCACACTGAGTGCACACTAAAACTGGAATGTTTATTCCAAAGGGCTGCTGAGAAAAAAACACCCACTCCTTCCTGCTCCTGATCTGTAGCATGAACCTGAAATCTGAGCAGAGACATATGTACAATATACCTACAGTACAGGACTTTCTTACTACTGTTCCATGTGATTATTCACCCACAGCATCTCTCCTCAAGCTACAGAGTGGGAAGCAGCCATGCCTCTTTAGCTCCAGGTACAGATTTGTGGACAGGGATTCCAATGTGAGAAAGTGAAACTTTTAAATCACGTAATCAAGAGTCATCAAACGTATGTCTAAAGATGTTCAGTCATAAGGCAGAAAAAGAAATGGGCAGACTGGATGGGCCTGGCAGTCCTTATCTGCCATCAGCTTCTATGTTTCTATGTAAGCTATTTCAATTTAAACTTTAAAATGTTGCCTCTGACTGCAAAGGAACAACTCAGAGATGTGGGATTAACATCCATGCCCGTCATGCTTACTGAAAGTGGCAGTGCATGGTACAGTGAAAATGTTAAGTTGCAGTACACTATTTTCATTCCGTTTTAGACTGGCCTTACCTCCTGTCATGTATGATGCACTTCGTTACCCATTTTAAGTTTGCCTTACCATTTTCTTTATTTGAAAAAATACAAGCAGCGCTACTTCTAATATGCCTTGGAGCAGGTTTCTTATCAGTATTCTCAGCTGGTTTTGTTCCTCTGTTGTCCCATGTGGTCAGGGAGCACTGTATGGAAATGCTAGTTTATTTTAGTCACAAGAAAAGGGATGTTAGAAGGTGTTCAGAAACAACCAAGAATACTGATGAAAACCTGGACAGAGCAATGGTAAATGGAGTGCACCTTTTAATATCTCAGAAGTTAAAAAGGTGATAAAACAGAGTGAATATGGGGCCAAAAAGGATATCAACCAAGACAGGAGATAAGGGGCAACCAAAAATGAAAAACAAAGAATCGGTAAACATGTTCACAAGCACCATTAACATGCACTGCTTCTTGAAGACTAGCCAGCAAGCTATATGACAATATTTCTTTCATTGAGGACTCTAGTACCATATCTGAATTTTCTTTCTCTCCCTCTGACTATCTGATTTTTGCCTTATATAGTGACAGAATGCTTATGTTATCTTATTCTAAATGATGTCCTGGTGACTCACCTACTTGGCACAGACACTGGAAATAATGTAAGGGGCGTGAAATGTTGGTAATGACATCAAGTACAATATTTGTGCTGGTGATTTTTGTCTACCCTTGACGCTAAAGCCTAACGTACTGTACCATTGTCTAGGAAGTGCAATATTCTTTTACCTGGCCAGGTGCATCAATGTACTGTAAATGATCATTTCCGACAATCGATTCTGCTCTTCTATGTGTGATCCATTAAGCGATGACAGAAACATTTACTGTGCTACAAATTTAGCACAAGTGTCTCATAATAGTGTCCTGTAAAATATGAAACATTGCTAAATATTAAGTTATAATAACTGGTGACCCCCTATAATGAATGGATTTGCACACCTGGTAAAACACCATAGTAACCCACTGAATCTATAATAACTCAATAGTGGGTTATTACGGCATTTTCCTCCTTGTGCTCACACTTCACTGAAGCACGAAAGAATTTACAGAAGCTGGAGACCAGCTTTTTACACTCTTTCCCTACAACAAAATCCACTACCACCCTTACATTTTACATGTCTGCCTTCAGAGAAACAATCTACATTGCAGAGGTGACCCAAAACATATTTCCTAATTAATTTAAAGAAAAAACTGAAACAAAAGCTACTCACTTTGGTGGCTGATCAGGACACGTTTGCTCCAAACAAATATGACTTATTGGTTTTTGCTATAGAAACCTTGTACCAGTTATTATAAAAAAATAATGCCTGTGCAAGGTTTGCGTTATATGGGTTTTTCACACACCCTTGCTGTGTAATAATCTCATAAGCCCCTTGAGCTTCACTCTTGGGGTTTATGGATTTTCACACACCTCATGTGTGAGAACAGTCTTCTTGATACACACCTGCAGAGGCAGTATTCCCTATGTAAATTGAAACACTTAACCCACTTGTTAATGGTGAATTATGTTTTCATGAGGATCCTAAACAGGATAACAGCAGTCAACATGTTAACATAGCCCATCAGAAATAACTACTTACTGTACAGGCTAAAATATACACAGAAATGAAAACCTGTAAAGGTTAGTATGGTATACCCAAACAGTAAGGTGTGTGTGTGTGTGTGTGTGTGTGTGTGTGTGTGTGTGTGTGTGTGTGTGTGTGTGTGTGTGTGTGTGTGTGTGTGCAGATATAGATGTATGGAATATGACGTGGATGAGAGCGAGATAGTAAAAATATATTTGTGAGTCATTCTTGACCTCCTGACCTCCTGAGTGGCAAAACTGTTATACTCAAAGAAAAATAGCAAAACCTTTAGACAAACTGCTATGACTTGTAAACTACTGATGCATAGATCAAATATACAATACACTGACTTAAAATAGGCAATTTATCATCATTTGTGAGTGGGCATTACTTTTACAACTCCCTTGTGGCTCTGCCACTTGTGAGTCATGGTCCTGCCTCGTAACACTCGAAGATAAATTGTATATTATGGGCTTGATTCCAAGTCGAATGGCACAACTCACAGGCATATGTGAGTTGCACCATGAGGTGCTGTGCTGAGGATTCTGTGCCGTATTCCAAGACAGGCAGTGTTCCCGACACCTATGACCCATGACTTGTAGCAGCCACAGGCTTGTACCACAGGAATGGCAAAATGGTCCTGGGTGCCGCAAGTCATGGCCCACATTAAATTGCCCCCCTGGTGCCCCCCAAAATGCTCCAACAATCATCTGGGGGCCTTGGGGGGGCTGGCTGGGTGGCACAGGTGCATGGGGCAGTGCAAACAATGGACCTGGGGGGCTCCCTGACATTTGGGGTGTGGGGGACATGACTGTCCTGGGGGGTGCGTGGGGTAGGGCACTGTGCTTCTCTCAGTGCTGCGGGGGAGATCCTTCATTTTGCCAGGATGGATGCCACTTAGACCACCTCCATATTGGCCAAACTCTGTAGTGCCATAGCGGGTCTCAGAATCGCGTAGGTGTGTTACGTGAGCCGCCCTTCTGGAATAGGGTGTAATTGCTTCTGTATCCCACCCTTGCATCATGTCGCAGAGGGTTGCAGGTGTAGTGGGTGGTGTAGCCCATCTTTGGTGCAACCTGCATGCGGCATAGTGCAAGCCATGACTTGGAATTCCAACTTGCATATCGCATGGCTCAAGGTGTGATTTGTGCCATAGAGTTTGGCATAAATTGCCTTGCACCAGGCATACCGCAACTTGGAATGGGGCCCTTTGAGTCAGTCCATTGCATATCCCATTATCTATCTATCTATCAAACTTTGGAAAGACCTGACTCCTATCAATGCATTGTGCAATTATTACCTGTGTGACTATTTATAATCTAATGATGTAGGTTATAAAATAGGCACAAGGACGATTAGTCACCGGCTGTAATGCCGCAGACAATAACTTGCAGTTTAAAGGTCACGTAGAGCTTAAACTGCCTGGATTAAATGTTGCTGAAAATTTTGCCAAGATGGTAAGTGACGACGTATTTTATAATTTTCAGCAACAAACTGGTAGCAACATGTTTTAACTTCAATCTGCAGCATAGTATACTTGTAATTTAAATTAATCACCAGTTACGTTGACCCACCACTGAATTCATCATTTAAATCAAAGTACCTCGATGGAGATCTAATTACTGCAGTTGCTATGCAACATAATTAATCATTATTAGCCTCACCTATGTGTATTCAATTTAAGAACGCAATTTAAGAACGCAATGCCTATGAGGGTATATTCCGTCGACATGGAGTTCATCCAAATTCAGAAAGGCAAGCCAAAGCTTGCACTTGATAATTACCTATACACAAAGGAAAAGGATGGTGCCAAAAATAAGATTATTTGGTGATGTGAGATGCGAAGCCAAAGGGCCAGGCTACACACTGTTGGAGAGGCAATTTCTAAGGCTCTGACAGAACACAACCATGCCCCTATACACGCAAGGTTTCCATAGATGCAGCTAGAGCAAGCATCAAGCGCCGTGCGAGACAGACTGAGGAGCCAACATGCAATGTTGTGCATCGTGGATTGCAGGAGGTGGATGTTCGCCACGTGCACCTTCTACCTTCATAGGACACCTTGAGGAGAGATGTGCGTAGACAGAGGCAGCAGTGCATCACAAACGAGAACTGCGATATTCTGAAATATGCAAATACTGTTAGCAATTAGCTGTTTTTAAGGGTGAATGAGGACATATTAATTTTTGCAAGTGATGATGACCTTAAATGCCTAGCACAAAATGGTCATTGGGTTTGCGATGGTACCTTTAGTGTTGCACCAAGGGGCGACGATAAGCTGTATACTGTGCACACATTAGTTAGTGGGGTAAACCATCCATGTGTGTATGCCCTTCTCCCAGGATGCAGTGAGGCTGTCTACCTTAAGTTTTTCAAGCACTTAGAGGCATTACTGGCTGCAAAACTTGAAGCACAACGTATAATGCTAGACTTTGAACTTGCTGCCATAAATGTCTTATGAAAGATTATTCCAAATGCAGACCTCAGTGGGTGCAATTTTCATCTGGGACAAGCTTTGTGGTGCCATATTCAAAGTGCTGGTTTGCAACAGCGGTACATCAAGGAGGAAGAGTTTGCTCTTAAAGTTTGCAGCTTACTTGCACTTGCTTTTGTGCCACAAGAGTTTGTAGAGCGATTCTTTGAAATGCTACAAGATGATGACAGCTTCTCAGATCTGGAAGTAATAATCGATTACTTTGAGGGCACATATACTGGAAGACCCTATAGAACAAGAAAAAGTAGACGCCAGCCACAATACCCAATAGCATTCTGGAATCAATATGACCGTCTTGTTAATGATCCTCCAAGAAGTAATAACACCTTCGAAGCATGGCACCAAGCTTTCGCAAGAACAGTTACAATAGCCCATCCAACTCTTGCCAGACTGGCTAGAAAATTGAGGCAAGAACAGCATGCTGTTTCTCTTCATCGAAGGCAACTGGAGCTTGGGCAGGATCCACCGAGGAGGAACAGTAAATATTTCAGAGTAAACAAAATATACAAACACATCTGTGGTGATTTCTTTCACCGTGAACCAAAACAATACTTTGCCAGTGTCCTCGAAATAAATGTTGTGTTGAGGCACTTTTACAGGTTTTAACGTTTTTAATTATTAAAGATTTCATGTTTTTTAACCAGAACTATCCCATTTCCCAAAGCAAAAGTGCTGTACCATACAAAACCCGTTTCAAGCACAAGCACAAGTACTGTAAATCCATTTCAAGCAGAAGTACTGTACCACTACCAAATCCGATTTCCACAAGCACTTTGTATGTTTTTTGTCCCATGTCAAAACCCGTTTCAAGCACAAACACAAGTACTGTACCACTACACAAGCACCAAATCCAGTATCGACATGCAGAAGTACTGTACCACTACCAAATCCAATTTCCACAAGCATGAGCGGTTGTGACATTTTGTCCGCTACCACATATGATATGCAACATTTTTTTCAACATGTTTTTGTCCTCTCGACTATTTAACCGCGATATTGTTTCCACAACATTTTGTCTGGGGACTTATTATCAGCATTCGATAAAATGGGTTTGAAAAATCATGAAACCTGATTAGCTGAGGGCCATCTTTACCTGTGCTGTTATGTCAGCACAACAGCACCTGATAAGGATCAAACAGCCACTCTACAGTAAAATCAGTACTAACCATACATCCCTGACTGCAAGAACAAACAGTTAAAGTATGTATTTTGCCCTGAACACAGACCTTGAGGCAGCACCGTCCCCGAGGCAGCAAACTGTAGCTCCTCCTACCACCTATGCCTATTGGTGCATTTCATCTCCTGCCCCCCAGGGCAGCACCCTTTAGTGCCTACTACCCACAAATCCTATTGGTGCAAGTCCACGCAATGCTATTGGCTATCAAGACACTGCCCCAGGGGTGGCACCAGTAACCAACTATCATGGCACTGGCCTGGGACAGACAACTGAAACCAATTACCCAAGCACTGCCCCAGGGGCAGCTCACAGGAACCATCTACCCAAGCACTGCCCAAGGGGCAGCCAGCTGAAGCCAACTTCCCAAGCAAAGTCCCAAGGTCAATGCCAGTAACCACCCATCACATAGGAACCAGCTACCCAGGCAGTGCCACAGGGCAGCGAACAGGAATAACTACCTAAGCACTGCCCCAGGGGCAGACAACAGGAACAACTGCCCAAGCAGTACCACAGGAACAGCCCACATGAACCAACTACACAGGCACTGCCCCAGGCAGACAACAGGAACAACTACAGGGTGAGGAGGTGTATCCCAATTGAAGCCAGAAAACACTTAGTGAATGCTATGATAATGCCACTTATTGACTATGGGAATGTGGTCTACGTTGGGGGCACACAGAATGGAACTGGACAGGCTGGACGTAGCTTTGAAAAGGTTTGCCTGCTTTGTCCTGGACATCCTCCAGTTGGTGCACCATTGTTTACTAAATAAAACTTTGGGTTGGATAAATCTTGTAGAATGAAGACAACTGCATATTTTACATACCAGAACTTTCTGCAAAAGACCCCACCCTACCTAAATAACATGTTCCAAATTCATACATTGCACGGTGACCTGAGAACGGCACAAAATTTGGAACTCAAAACACCAATGCTGAGAACAGTAAAAGGGAACTCTACCACTATTAATATTGGGCCTAGAGCTTGGAATGGTCTGCTAGCTAAATTAAAATGTAAGAAAGTGGTACCCTGGAGTATGATAAAAGAATGGATGCTAAATGAATTTTCACACCTTAATGGTTGTTGTTAACTTTGTGTTATGTATCATAACAAACTATGTATTTAAAATATGTAATATTGTATTTTTAAATGTTTTTGTAAGATGTTTTGATTATTTATATGATGTAGGAATGCTGGACCCCAAGAATAAACTTTTACAAACAAACAACTAACCTAGCACTGCCCCAGGTGCAGCCAACAGGAAACAACCATCATGGCACTGCCCCAGGGGCAGCCAAAGTAACAAACTACACAGGCACTGCCCCAGGGGGCAGCCCATGGGACTCAGTTACACAGGCACTGTCCCAGGGGTAGTGCCACTAATCAAAAATCAAGGCACTGCCCCAGGGGCAGCCCATGGGAACCAGCTGCTCAGGCACTGCCCAAGGAGCAGCCCACAGGATAAACCATCCAGCTACTGCCCCAGGGGCAGCACAAGTAACCAACCATCACTGCACTGCCCCAGGGACAGCACACAGGTATCAACTACCCAGGAGCATCCAACAGGAAACAACCACCCTGCAGCAGTGGCTGTGTAATTGGTCCCAATGGGCTGCCCCTGGGGCAGTGCCTGTGTAGTTAGTTCCTTTGGCTGCCCTTGGGGCAATGCCTTGATGTTTGTTTCCTGTTGGCTGCCCTTGGGGCAGTGTCTGGGTAGTTGGTTCCTGGGGTTGCCCCTGGGGTAGTGTCTGAATGGTTTGTTCCCGTGGGCTGCCCCTGGGGCACTGCCTGAGTAGTTTTTTTCCTGTGGGCTCCCCTGTGGCAGTGCTTGGATAGTTGGTTCCAGTTATCCACCCTGGGGTAGTGCTGTAATGGTTGGTTATTGGTGCTGTCCCTGGGACAGTGTCTTGATAGCCAATAGCATTACATAGACTGGAACCAATAGGATTTGCAGACAAGAGGAGTTACAGGGGGCAGGAGATGAAATGCACAAATATGCATAGATGGTAGAAGGAGCTACAGGGTGCTGCTCTGGGAATAGCACTGCCTGGAGGGCAGCATTCAGGGCAAAAATCTTACTCGAGCTCACAAACATGGCTGCAACCTTTACTCACTTAAAACCTTCAATTAGGTCCTAAAAATAGAGCTTCTTCAAATTAAAAATAACAGTAATAGCTAAATGTTATTTGCTTTCATAATCCTCTTGTTACATTCACATACAGCATTTAAACATTAAGTACTACAGTACTTATAGTTTTAATTACTTGTGTTTCTTTGCTGACCATGAAAAATCCCTCTCCTATTCTTAGCTGCTTACCAGGGAAATCTCTTCTGTTTAACTTGCTGCAGATACAACAGAAGCCCTGGTTCTATCTGATGCCTTCTGCTGTGTGACTGAGAGGTTGAACATTCTGACAGTACTGAGTGGAGATTTGTAAACTACCAGATAGGATAACAGATACCAGAACGCAAGGATTAAAGATTGCACATTTAAACATAAGATGTCTACAGTACCATCTTAGCAAAATTGAAGCATGGATCCAAACAGAAGGCCTAGATATAATAGGCTTAAGTGAGACCTGGCTTAAAGCACAAGTCCCAGATGAACAAATTCAATTGAAAGGATATAACATGTTTAGACACGGTAGGGGTGAGAAAAAGAAAAGTGGTGGTGTGTTACTTTACACAAGAAGCTCATATATAGTACAGGAAGTTGAGAAGGGAACTTTAGGGATACTATTGATTTTATAACTGTTAAACTAATATTCGGGGGCTTACGGGTAAACATATTTTCATAACTTGTTTTTACCATTATCCTAAATGCACAGACAATGAGTTATCATTTTTTCAATATATAATAGCAAACCATAACAACCTGCGAGAGCACATTATGATGGGAGACCAGAACTTGGACTAGTCAAGTAGTAAGAAATTGAGGCTAGCTTCACTTGGCCTTTATCAGCTAATAGATCAACCTACATGCTTTAATTACAAAACAGAGAAACACACAATATTGGATTGGTTTGTAACCAACAGACCGCAAAATATATCTCATTGGGAAGTCCAGACTAACACCATTTCTGACTATTGTCCAATAATTGGTCCAAATTCGTTCCAAAAAATAAGAACTCCTCCAAAAGTAATTGACTTCAGAAATACTGCAAAAATGGATGTTAAAAGTCTTAAAGCAGAATTGGCATCAACTGATATGAGCCAAACTGAGCAGTTAACAGATCCTGAAGAGGCAGCAAAATGTGTTTTTCTGTTTACCGTGTTAATTGCCTGAATTTCTGAGTTCAGATTTCTCTTTGTATGTTCATGCATTTTATCATATCCTGTACCCATTTATGACATATTGTCCTGTCTTTGTGTGGTATTTTCCAATTGTATCTTGTCCCGTATAAGTTACTTGCCTTGCCTGTATGTAATCTTACCAAAACCAGTTATGTGCCATCTTGATAGCCCAGGTCGTGCCTGAAAACAGTCCCTTTGACCAGCACACCAACATGGTTAAATACATGTATAAATACAGTACCGCCCATGAAGACTGTATAATTGGTATGACTGGCACCTTGAAGGGTGGTATTGTACTTGAAAGATATTAAACTGCAAAATTATTAAATGAACCTGAAAGGAAGCAACTAGGTCTTTGCTTCCCAGTCATGCAAAATATCTTGACTGAATGTGACCTGAATTAACCAATCATTTTACTCACTGAAATGGACCTGCTATATACAGTATATATTCATTACAAAAAAAGGAAAACACTACATTAATGCATCATTAGGGTTCCAATGCAAAAAAAGGAGGATACATACATAGATACAGTACATAGATACTGTCAGCAGATAAGGGCCTATGGTCAACCCACTCTTCCCATTTGAGCTCGTAAGATCACTTTAAGTTTTCTAGAAGTTTGTTGCCCCTTACCCCTGACCTCCAGGATTCCCTTATGTCTATTCCATGCATTTTTAAATCCTGTGATTGTTTCAGCCCCACCACTTTCTCAGGCAGGGTGTTCCACTTGTCCACTTTCCTTTCTGTGAAGAAATTCTTCCTCACATTTCCTCTGAATTGCCCTCCCTCCAACTTCAACCTATGCCCTCTAGTTCTGGGACATCTTTTTTGCTGGAAAATAGTGTTTTCCTGCACCCTGTTCCTCCCCATAAAATACTTGTATGTCTCTATCATATCCCTTCTCTCCCTCCTCTCCTCCAGGGAGTGCATATTCAGGTCCTTCAGCCTGTCCTCATAGGACTTGTGATGCAACATGTGGTGTTAGGTTTTTTCAGTCCTAACATTCACTTCTCTCCCTTTGCCCCTAGCATTGTGACCTAGACCAGGCTACAGGTCTGAAGCTGTGTGCCACAAATCTGCAGCTTAATTTAGGGCATCAGGGCTCTCTCCTATGAGCACAGCAGTAGTGCTATTGCTTGCAATGTCAGCAACCTGAAATATGGTTCACAGCCCTGCCACATTTTATATTTGCCATACCACAGGCCTAGTTAGGAATGGAATTATTAACTGCCAAAAGATCACAACTGGAGTACATATTAAACAGGACACTTTTTACATAAGATTTATAGCTTTCATAAATAATTATCCCAAATAAAATAATCATTCCATAGGTGTATCACATTTATTTCTTCAAGAATTGTAAAGTATTAAGCTAACTAAAGGAGTTGCTAAATTTACTCAGTCTTAGCTTGTCCTTTAAACATAAAAGTGACCAGATATTTGAAGAGGAGGTAATCATTTCTGGCAAGGAAGCAACCGTTCTTAGGTTCATCAGCCCCTCCAATGGTATTCGTTCTACTGCCCTTATGAAATGACCTGGAAAAGATTCAGGAACGCTTAAGAAGAACGGACAACATAATGAAAAGGGAACTTGCAGTTGTTCTCCACGAAGGTTTTTATCCTCCTTAGGCAGGTCTGGGTGGATTATCAGCCTTGTGTCTGTTCCTGACTGTTGTCCACTTACCTCCTCTGGGTCTGGAAGCAGGTACCCCCACAGAGTTCCTCCTGTGGCAGCGTAGGGGAGAGGGCCATCCTCCCCCCAGGCAGACAATCCAGTGTGGCATTGGAACCAGATCAGCAGAGGGGGCTGTCAGGACACAGACAGGGCTTCATGAAGCTCAGGCCTCCGTGTTTTCCACTCTTTCTCTCCTGGGCACAGGGAAGTACAGGGAGCATGATGTGCATGCTTCCCCTCTGCAGAGATGCCCCTGGTGCTAAGTGGGTGGCAGCCCTTCCCACTATGTACCTCACTTGCACTGCCAGCAAGATACCTCCAGATGGCAATCAACAGTGAGGCATGGCATCCCACTCCTCACCCCACCCCGAGGGAGGGCAGCAGTCCTACACATGTGTAATCCTCCCTCATCTGGCCAGCCCCTGAGTGATCTGTGATCATCTCCGAACCCAGATCGCTGGTATGGCAGGAGGTGAGGCATCTAGGGTCTCAGCCCTCTATGCCACAGGGCCAGCTCAGGACTTCCAGTTGTTCTGCCCCATTCTACATACAGCAATAGGATTCAATTCAGCCATTCTGTACCTGCCATCAAAGCAAGAATCACAGTTTTCCCTCCATACTTACTATTAAATCTCATTATAGCTTTGACGTTTTGCTTTACTTTCTTTATTTGAGAATTTAAATGCTTTGCCCTTTTCCAGTTGTTTGCGTTAATGCTATAACTAGTAAACTACTGTTCTATATATCAAATATATGATGGTCTGACTTAAAATAGGCAGTTTATCGTCATCTGTGAGGAAGCAGGCCCTTCATGACTTATTTATAACTCTGCCACACTTGAAGATAAATTGCTTATTTTTGTGCAATCCATTGCATATGGAATATGCTATGCCCCAATGTAAATAGCCATGACATTTCTTTAGAGCACAGTTTAACCTTATGACATCACATGTGGCAGAGCCACGAGTGCTGTCATAAGGTCAAACTGCACGTGGGGAAATATCATACATATGTCCATAGGGAGCATGGCATATTCAATTTATGCAATAATTTTTTTTGTTTAGTATTTGTGGTTTGTTTTTTTCAAATTTTAGATGCCCATTTCTGTTTTCAGTTGTATGACTCTGATGCTGTTGCATGCATCCGCATGTTAGCCTATTACAGGAGCAAGCATGGGTTCTGGATTGGGGCAGTGAGTAAGTCGGAGCAAGTGTGGATCAAGCAGGGTGTGGCCTTCTGTATCAGCAGAGCTATGGAGAGTCATCGATGGTGTGTTTAGGAGGCTATGCCAGTTGGAATGAAGACTAGTGAATCAGTGGTATGCTGCTATACAGTTTGAAATTGGTATAGAGATGAAGAAGTCATTTTTATTTAGCATCTGGCTGTGTATAAAAGAAGTGAGTTGTAGAAAAAAGTTCTGTTTAACTATGCTGCCTGTGCTGTTTGCTTGTAAGATGGTTTTATAGTGAGAGGCTTATAACTGGATCTGGCATGCAAGTCAGCTGGGGGTTCTAAAAGTAGAAGTATGCTGCTCGTGCTGCCACATCCGGCCAATCAAAACCTGCATTGAGGATATTGTTGGCCATGGGGACCTAGAAGGGGAATATCATGATATTCTCACACTAGGTGCAGAGAGAGCCAAAATATTAGAAATATGTGTTATTTTTTATCCTCACAGGTATTGCACAAATATAGAGTGAGTGGGTCTATGAGCTTCTGAGCCCCACGTGATGGTCTATTTCCCCATAGACCGCACTTGCCTAGAATTTGTTTTATATAACATATCGGGATGGTTAGTTTTGTAGTGACCATGTCCCCTTATGTTTTTTGTACTGTAGGGGCACTTTTTAGTTCATGTAGGTGTTTTGCCCCACTGGTTTTTCCATAGCATAAGGTACTCTGATAAACAGAGGCATGGCTTGGTCAGTTTATCTCTCAGCTGAGGTTAGCAGTGGCATGGTGAGCAGTCAGGAGTGACATGTCTGCAGTCAGTAGCAGCATGGTTAGCCATAGGGGGCTGTGTGGTGTCTGCGGTCAGAAGCAACACTGCAAGTGTGGTCAGCACTGGAAGGAGGTCAGAGTTGACAGCAACAGGATGGAGGGCCAGGTGGTAGCTTAAGGAGGGCAGAGATGGTGGCAACAGAATTTAAGGTTTGGCATCCAAGGAGAGAGAGAGAGATGGAGCATAGAAGGATATCGCTGTTTGGTAATAGGGAGGAGATTTGTAGGTTAGTGTTAGGGTGTAATTTAGTTTTTGTGCTTGGTTTAGAAAGTGTTTGTTTTTAGGTGAGTTGTGTTCTGTGTTTTTGAGAAGTATCTTAATTGATTTGCTGTGTATGTTAGTTGATGTCTTCATTGGTTAATAGGCTGGTAATTGATTGTATTTAGTGTGGTAGCACAGGGTTTTATGTACTGTGAATATATCACTTTAAATATGGTGGTATATGACTTTAATTGCTATGTTATATCATTTTAATTGATATTGCATATGGGGAAATACATGATGGTATTTTCTATGGGAAAAGAGTTCCGTCTATGTAATTGGCAAACTAATCATGCGCCGTCTAAAAATGGTGGTTGCCTCTATGGGTGAAGGATTATCTGTTGTGTGGTTTATGTGGCGGTTTTATAATGAGCTGCTGGAGATAGGATAGAATTTAGCATAGAGGTACAGACTCAGCCCATCAGATTGTGCTGCAGTATACAGTCAGTGATGTCAAAGACCAGGATGAACAGTAAACTTTTTTTTGGGAGGGGCCGCTTTTTTTATTTTGAGGTGTTTGCTTATTTTAAGTGGTGGTGTATTCGAAGTATTGCAGAAGTAGTGTATGGATTTCTTCATCAATCATCACAGGATGGTGATGATTAATACAGTATACAAAATTATGTCTTTAATTTTATGGCTTTTCTAAATTGTTTTTGAGGGTGAAGGGTGGTTGTGTTGTACTCTGGAAATCATTCCATTATGACATGGATTTCATTGGCAATGGATCACTGAAGAATAAAAGGGACACTGGCCACATACAGAATGTTTCTTTTTTTCCTGGAATTGCTATTTACTTTATGTTCTTTTTGTAAATGTTGGTGCTATGGTACTGTAATGATATGAATAAAACATAGAGGGCCCTGTATTCAAAAGTGGCAGGGTGTGCAGTGCAAGTGATTAAGCTGCACATTTAAATGCACCAGCAAAAAATAATAGGATATTCAGAAATTGTGCCAGCAAATGCGATTACGCAAAATCGACTGAATATCCTGAGGATGCACGATTGTGCAACCGAAGATGTGAGGGGAAGCAGGCCACATTTGAATATGGGAGAACCATGCACAAAAGGGCCTGGTGACAGATGCACAAACAGTGGCTGTGGCGCGCTACATATGTGCATGTCAGAACACGGCAGGCACATAAGTGTAGCAGCACAGGGGGCAGGGGAAGGCCAGTGGCACACCACAGGGGCTGAAAGGGCTTACACAAGGACTGTGAGGGGACAGCCCTGCGTACCAGACAGGCATGCTCAGGAATGTGCGCATCGCTCATGGCAGACCCACACCACCATGGATAAGGGAGCACAACAGTGCCCGTGACCCATGGATACCGGTGATGTTGGATGATGATGGACACTGCAGCAGATATGTTGGCATGATGGATGGTCCACAGTGACACCAGGACACGACTCCAATGACACGGAGCCTGGGAAGACACACAAGGGACACACAACAACGGCAGTACATTGCTGATGACAGGTCAGGACACATGCTCATGGGTACGCTTGGATGTATCCTGCAGGAAGTGATGTCTACACACCATGCATGGCCAGGCCACCACAGTGGAGAGGTAGGATGGAATGGGTGGACAGACATGTCACAGGCATAACATGCAACCTGTGTAGGTGAACACAGTGAAACACACAGTTAAGCCCCCCCCCATGGGAACATGGAGCGGTGTGGGAAACGAAGGCCATCAAGCATCTCTGCACCTGAAGACATGTGGACAGTGGGTACATGGGCCAACTACCACTCAAAGAACCCTAGGAAATAACACACTGCACACAGCCATGGGAAATAAGAAAATAAAATATTATATTTTCTAAATGAAGGTGTAAACAAAACAATAACAAACATATAGGAACACAAACAACAACATGAACAGCAGCAATAAAAACTATTTACAACAATAATTTACAAAACAGGAAGTATTAAGAGGGGATGTAGTGGGGTGGGTACAACAGTGGACATGGGTGTGAGGGGAACGATATACAACATAGGGGTGGAAAGAGTGGGTGGAGGCTGGGTCGGGAAAGGGGTGGGGCTATATACACAGTTGGATGTGCCACCTCATGGGTCCACAGGGGCAGGTTGTGGTGACATCAAATGGAACAGGGTGCCCAGCCACCAATATACAGCCTGTATAGTATGGGCCATAGCCTGAACATAGGCCAGCATGGCCTTCTGCTACAAAAGCATGCCACGGGGCACCTGTGCTGTTCCCAGCCATGGCCGAAATCCTGTTGCTCTACCAGTGACATGGACACTCCTTTCACCTCCTGATCCACTACTGGTACCCTGGACACAACCTATGGGAAGAAAAACAGAAAAACCCTGTACAGCAGCAGTGCCAGTGGGGTGATATGTATGCACAGATAGCCCCCCTCACCCCCAACACCACAGAGCAATGTATGGAATGTGTAGTTGTGCATGTGTGCTGTGGCAGCTACAGGATGGGTCACAGTGTTGCATGCAGCATTGACCACAGATATGCTGTGGACATGTATGCCAGGAACCGCAACATGTGTTGTGGGTGGGAGACCATAATAGGCTACCGCAGGAAGTGCAGCCCACTGGCCACACAGCCATGGTGTGGAGAGGCACAGGGCTGTTTTTAGGATGTGCAGGAGCCTTAGCCATGGAACACTGTCCAGTGGAGGAAGTGTGTGCACAACAGCCACAGGTGACAGACCTATGGGAGAGGGGAGGCATCAGCCCCCCACAATAGGTGGTGACTGCTGACAGTGGCCGACTAATGCAGGCAAGGATGGACAGCACACAGCATGGACCTATGTGGGCCAACAACACAACCCCCACTGGCCATGAATACACCCATAGTCTGACTACCCTGAGGACAACTGTGCAGAGGAATATGCAGGTGTGGACTCCAGGACTGGCATGCTAGCCACATACTGTTCGACATCGTACTGTCTTAGTAGGATGCTCCATGAAGCAGTTCTGTGGACCTGTAGTGGACATGTGAATGCTGCAGTAGGTACAGGAGCTGTGCTATTTGACAATGTCTGGGGGCCAGCATATATTCCTAGTCACAAGCTCTGCTGGCCAATGGAAGCATGACTTATTGACTAACAAATCAATGGAAACAAATGTGGTGCACACAGGGCCACAGGTATGCACAAACCACATGGTGCAGAGGCGTCCACCCGCGATCAAGGCACAAACACATGTCCCCACCACATAGAGGGATCAGCAGGTCTCACACCTGTTATCGGGTACTTCCTGCACATCAGGCCAACAGGACAGACCTGCAGACATTGCTTATGGCAGTGGACAATGCACAGCCTAAAGGCAGTGGCAACATTTACGGCTGCATGGCACAAACAACATCTGAGCAATGTCTGGTGATATGGGGACAGACAGGTTGCATGTGTAGTTGTCAAGCTGGAGAACAGGAGGTGGACATCACCCTCGCTGTGTGTGACAGGTAGCACAGTGACATGTTGTTGCAGGCCACATGGAGAGGCTGCCAGGCAGCAGCCAATGGCAACATAAGGTCAACAGTGACATACAGCCATGGCCACAAGCACACGGGACACATGAGCAATGGTGAGTGCCGTGGCAACACATTCCCCATTGGCCGACGCATGAAGGCCATGCCTGCCCACCACTGCCATGTGTGTGGCAGATGCTGTAGTGAGCATGGCTACACAATGTTGCACACACAGAAGGTGGCCATGGGCATACCATTAGCCAGGGGTATCACAACTGGCCACAACACAGTAACATACCATGTTACCCAAACAACAAACCACCTGTGTATAGGGGCACAGCACCAGAACAATGTGACCTAATACAATGTGAGGCTGGTAACTAGGGGGTATGGGGGACATGTCCACCGTACAACAGCAGCATACCATGTATGCATGGCAGACAACAACAGGGGCCAGGATGGCTGTGCTTGGGAACACACTTGAATGTGACAATACATCTGCGGGAAACACAGTCCATGGTGCAACAGGTGCATGTGTGTGTGGTGACTGCAGTGCAGTTGGTGGTCTGTTCAGGAGTCATGACACATTGAAGCATGCCGAGGCCCCTGAAGCTGTAAGCATCACAAACCTAAGCCACAGCATACTCTACTACCCCAAAGGGCCAGATGGGAGGTCACCTGGATATGTACATGCTGCAGGCCTGATCACCTGCATGGTCACCCACCAGGACAACAATGGGCAGGTGTGTAGATGTCCCTAGTGCAAACCACATGTAGCATGACAGGGGCACATAGGATGCCACATGTTCCACTTAATGTGCTTGCATGCACTGTGGGCAGTGTTGCCTTGCAGGGGATGTGGGTCTAATGTAGCTATGGGCTAAACAGCGACTTTGGCAATGCCATGTGGAACAGGACAGGAGTAACATGTGCATAGGACCCAAAGCATGGAAGTAGACATGGGCCCCCATGTTGAATATCAGGGTGGGGAAGGCCACGATGTACTGGGTGTATGCACCACATGTGTGACTGTATGATGCAAACCCACATGCAGTGAATGAAAGGCCACAATGGATGCATCACAGTGAATGTGCAGCACAGTATGGTCATGGCAATGCGAATCACACATGCATATTCGTGTGACTGTCTTCACGGTGACATCCCTGTCGAGCGATGCTGTCTGGCTCCCCCCATGTCCTGAGGAGCCCTCCTGTGCCCATCTCGCTGGGCCAGTCTCCTGGCCCTCTCTCTCTCTCTGCAATGTGAACACAATGACAAAAGCACAATCAGAGCCATGTATTAACACACATGTCCCCCACAGTCCACCCAAACACAATGCAGCATTCTGGATGTCTACTGTACACCCACGAGAAAACGTAAGAACCCCCAGCAGTGGATGACATACAGTGTACCTCTGTATAGACATGATATGGGTTGTACACTGCCCCCCCAATACCACCAGAATACACAGACAGTAC
This sequence comes from Neoceratodus forsteri, assembly GCA_016271365.2. Taxonomy (NCBI): domain Eukaryota; kingdom Metazoa; phylum Chordata; order Ceratodontiformes; family Ceratodontidae; genus Neoceratodus; species Neoceratodus forsteri. The sequence continues at coordinate 411,909,516 of CM057453.1, read as the reverse complement.
AGTGAAAGTAAAAGGTACATATAGTCAGCAGGTGTACCATGTAATGTATGCAACACCCTTCACCAATCCCCTGACTGTGTGTCTTGCATGTACAGTATGTAGGCAAGGTCCTGTGGACCATGCCCCATGATGACCGGTGACATAGCAGTCAGCAAGCCTGTGGGTGCACCCATATTGTGCAGCACATGTAATCAATGCACAAGATGGACAATGGTCCCAGCAGGTGTTGCCATGTAGCCTGCAATGGATACACGGGTCAACACACTGACAATCACATGTGTGTCCCACAGAGGATTGTGTGGCACAGATGTACTGTACATGGATATATGACACCAATGGTAGGCCCGGCAGCAGGGAAACACTGGATGGGGGTCATTGTCATGGCCGTGTGCCTACAAAGGGGGTGTACAGATATCCACTGGTGTGCTGTGGCCGGGCACAGGACCACATAGCTGTGGCAAGAGGGTCAGCCATATGCCCCAAGGCACCTGATGGTCATCATGGTCATGACATGTACCTTCATGTGTATAGCTACACAGGTCCACTGTATTATGTCAGTGTGGGACGCTAAAGCTGTTCTGTGCCTGTTATCACTGTGACCCCTGACCAGCAGCATATACTACAGGCTGGATACATGGATGCATTGTCAATGGCTATGATGGTACTAGGATTGGGTGCAGGATACACAGCAAACATCTGCTGAAGATATACATCATCCTGGCATCTGCATACCCTGTTGCTGTGACATGTAAACCATAGCACTGTATTACAGGGATGCACAATGGGTACCCACTATGACACACTGTGCTGTTCAATGATACATGCCTACATACCCCAACATGCAAGGCCACAAGGAGAACTGTGATGCACAGGGACATGTGGGGTTCTGCAGGGGGACTGCTGTTCATGGTCATGCCTAGACATGGTATGACTATTTAACCGGTTCTGGTGTGTGGACTGTGGAACATGGGTGGACACATGCATGGACACATATGGACATCAGAAGCATGGGAAAGGTATGTGATGTCACAATGCACATTGACCATGCTGTAACATCATCATGACCACACACTGGGACATGGCCATGCTGGCAAGTAGTGCCAGCCAGCTGCAGATATGTTCCATCTGTGTTTCTGACCAAGGGTGAGTCTGCATTGAAACTGAACAACTGCAGTGACATACCTGACATGCCTCCATGAAACATGCAGCTCCAGCATGCCATGCATACATGTGAGGCACGCTGTGCCACGCATGTGGCCATACCTGCACAGTGTGACTGTACACATTGGTCAGAACCTCACATCTATACCATAGCTACTGTGCATGGTGGTGGGATTGTAAAGCACTCACAATAATGAGTGTGTACACTATGAGAGCAGGGTTGTCAGTCAGAACCTATGCAGGTCTGGTCGTGCATAGGTCATGTATGCAAGCCACATCAAAGGGACATGTACAACGGGAGAAAACACATAGGTGTATGGTACGGGTACAGTGCACCACACTCCCACAATATCAACAGGGTTTGTCTGACCGCCATACCATCACGAGGGATGTAATACACCCCATGTTATATTGCATAGCACTGTTCTGATCATATATATGACAATGTGCAACAGTTATAATGATAGGGAATGGTACGGTCCATGGTCCACATGAAGAGGTGTCATGAGAGCCAGAGGTGGGATGCAGGACAGTTATGTGCATACAGGACACAGACTGCTGACAGCTGTGTAGTACATGGGGTGGCCTGTGATGGCACAACTGGTGGTACATAGCAGAACGTGCAATTGGCAACTGCAACACACTGTACTGTACATCCACATCCAAAGATGTGTGTACCTACATACACATATCAGGGCAGATGCCCGTAGTGTGTGTGTGTGTCAGCACACTTGCACAGTGAACATGGGGCCTACATAGCATATCAGTCACCGATGTCATTGATGGTTACGTATGTGTCTGTCACCACATTGTGCCATGTCCAGAGGAGACACAGGTGCAATGCACAGGTCCTGCAGCCTGTACACCATCACCCATTGTGTGCCCAGCATAAGACAGCACCATTCCCTGCCTAACAGAATGTCAAATGGTACAGTTCAGCATCTTTTCAGCCTCTGTAGGTAGGTGTTGCCCTCAAAAGAACAGACATGAACATGTGCCACTGTACATCTGCACTAAAAAGAAGGTGGGGCATGTCTGTGCCAAACACAACAGACCTGTATGCAGCATAGGGTTCCTCAACTGTGCCTTGATAGAGATAGCATGCCACATTCCACAATGGTCATTGTCGGACACAGAGACACCCCTGACAGATGGCAACAACCAACACGTCACACATTTTCTTGGTGTACATACCTGGGTGTGGCACCATGCCCTCCTCCACTATGACATGGTAATGGTCAAGGCGGGTTCTGTCCCTTCTCATGAGGTCACCGAACCAGTAATAACACTGGTCCGTCATCCGTGGTACCCCTGTATGCCTGCTGAGCCTAGTTGCTATTTTGGCCCACACTGCAGACCTGGGCCTGTCTAACTCCTCCTGGCCAAATGACTGGCCTTCCCTGGAGACTACTAGGTCCACCAGATTAGCCAGCTCTACATCTGCCACCTCTAGGCATGCTGGCTTGATGCCATCCTCCATGTAGCTCTTGCCATTCTGCTGGTGCTGCTGATGGCATGTAATGCTAGCCACATTCTGGCAGACCTCACACCCGCATATGTAGTGTGATAGTGCATACTTGGTTTGCCATGAGCTGCTGGTGTTAGTGTTATGACTTTGCACATTAGGGTATCACAGTTGTGATACTGTGCATGCATGATAGTGTTGTGCCATGCAACAAACTAAGATCACACCCTATGCTACTGCACATGTGTGCGGCTGTAGCGAGGCACCATATTGTGAAAGGTGCTCACTGCCATGACTCCAGTTATCCATACAGTGCACTGCAAGGGGTATGCGCAGCAGGCTAGTATTGGCATAACCAACCTGCTTTTCCGTCTGTGGAATATAACACTGCTGTCATCATTGAATGGCACTGTGCAGTGACTTAAGGCATCTATCGCGCAGATGTTTGTATAAGTGCGCCATGGCGTTCGGCAGAGCAAATGGAAATGCATGATTACAAAGCAATCTGTGCAATATTCAGCCAGAATATGAAATAGCCGTATTGAACAGTCTGTGCCCAAACAGCACATTTGCATATTATTTTTCAGCTCATTTGCATGTACATTAACATAAAAGCAGGCCAGCACCTCCACCACTACACACAGGTGACCAGAGGTACTACAGGCTCGAAGGTAGGTGTTGTGTCTTGTTCATGTATGGCATTCATTGTTCTGTGATAGGGACTTTTTTCCATTTCCATGTTGTAACTGGGCCTGTCTCTATCTGTTTATTCCAAAAGCACCAGAATGGCAGTGGACAGACGCAGACATCCGAGATTCACTAAAGATGAGCTCAAGGCCCTCATTGAGGCCTATCTGCTCCTAGAGGATCTCCTCTCTAGGAAGTGTGGGACAAAGCAGGAGCAGGAACAGGGCTGGAAGGAGGTGGTGGAGGCCATCAATGTGCAGGGAAACTACAACCGCACTCCCAGGAATGCAAGAAATGGGTCAGTAGCCTGCAGGTGTGCTGCAAAGGCCTACTGGCTGAGACCTGTGCTTTCCTTCGGGCAACTGGTGGCAGACCCCCAGGGCAACTGTGATGACACCACAGGAGGCACTCATAGTCACAACCTTCTGGTAGGTGGCTGTGCACAATGTCCATGGTGGGGGCTTTGAAACAGGTGGTAACCCATACCAGCACTGTGAGTATACAAGCTGCAGTTCATGTCTGGTCCTGCATGTGTCTTCTTATGTCTGTGTGTATCATGATATCCATTTTGTGTAGCACTGTGTGGCCATCCAACAATGTCCACTGTATGTTTGTGCATTCCACAGCATATGTGTGCATTCTAGCATGTTTAATGTGTGCCCTGCTCACTATGTCATGCCTCTGTGTATGGTTTCACATGCTATCCTGGTACATGCATGAGCATCTACAGTACCTGTGTATGTACAGTAATGTAAACATGGACATGAATCCCTAACCATGGTCTATCCTTTTGTTTCCACAGCACCATCACATCTTGAGACAGGTGGTGGTCCACATGTACCGTGCCCTGCACAGCATGGCCCGATACCTGCGCCACAGCTACAGCCAGTGTGGGGTCCACTGATGGGGACCCGCACACACAGTGGGGTTGGATGGTGATGATGATGATGAGACCGTCTCCCTGTCAGCTAAGGCTCTCATCACTGCTGTGGAGGTGCTTTCCACCTACACTGATAATGACAGCATGGATAGGCTGTGTTATTCCTGACACCACCTCCCATGTGTCCCGGAATGATTCCCAACACGCTGCACATGTCACCAGAAGTCATCCAGTGCCAGCCCCTGAGCAGCAGGTGGACCACCACTTGTAATCGGCCATGGTGCATGTAGAGGGCAATGTGCTGCGGCCTGCAGAGGCTCGGTGGATGGACACTATTGCCCAGCAATGGGGAAATGGTGACCAGCCACAGACTGACCAGCTGTGGGTTCAGGCAGCCTGGCACACATAGTAGATGCATGTGCCTCATCCTCACAACCCCAGCGGCAAGGCATGGGGCTGCCACATGCTGTGGCAGTCACACACCAGGCCTCCCCTGGATTTGCAGCCTCCATGCAGCCCCCAACAAATTGCCCTGGACAATGAGTTGTCTGAACACATAACGCTACTGAGGGCCTCCATGGAGAGCCAGGACACACTCCATGATGCTGTGCAGGGGTTGCAAACGCCGATGTCCATGAGGAGTGGGCTTCTGTCCACCAAGCGGAACACGTGGGGGCAATTCGCATGTTATACAAGGACATTAATGCAGGCTGCCTGTGGTGGCTGTACCACCTGCCACACACTTTGCAGCAATCCCAGCATGCCCAGAACACCACACAGCATCTGCTTTTCCCCTAACACCCTATCCCCTAGCGTTGTACGTCCCCCCACCCCTGGCTATGGTATTCTGTTCTCTACACCCACCCAAATATGTAGCCATTCACAGACACATGTGTCTGCCCCCTCAGAGGCGGAGGCCTCACCTCAAGTGGCCCAGGGGTTCCCATTGGTGTTGCCTGCGTTGGTGGGACAAGGCAGTATTCATGTCCGTGGTGGCCACATGCACAACTTCTGAAGGGTCTGGGGCCTTACCGACTGCCCATGATGCCTCCAGGCTGCAGAAGGGGCTACCTCTACCCTGTATTATGAACATACAAAATTGCCAGCAGATTCAGGCCATTCAATCTATCTAGTCTGCTCGAGTGTGCAGCACTTCAGTCCCTTGAAGTGCAGCTGCCCCCCTCCCTCATACGCCCCCCATCGCGCCCCTCCCGGTTTGTACCCTCCCCTTGAATCTGTCCCACCCCCTCTTGAAGTCCCCAGCACTCTGCAGCGCTGCAACGTCCTCTGACAGAGCGTTCTACCCTGCCACCACCCTTTCTGCGAAATAGTGCCTCCTCAGTTCCCTCTTGAACCTGTCCCTTTCCAACTTCATAGAGTGTCCCCTGTTTCTCTTTCACCCTTCAGACTGAACATTAAACTGGTGTCTACTCTGTTCAAACCCTTCAGGTACTTGACAGTCTCAATCTTATCCCTGCTCTCCCCTTCTTTCCTCCAGTGTATACATATTGAGCTCTCTCAGTCTCTCCTAATATGGTCTGTCCCCCAACCCCAGGATCATTTTTGTTGCCCCGCGCAGTACCCCCTCCAGTAGTATAATGTCCTTTTTCAAGTAGGGGCACCAGAACTGCACGCAGTACTCTAGGTGTGGTTTCAGCAGGGACCTGTACAGGGGCAAGATGACCTCCCCACTCCTAGAAGTAATCCCCCCTTGATATGCACCATAGCATCCTGTTTGCCTTCGCTGCTGCCTTCCTGCACTGAGCAGAATGGTTCATCTCCCCAGTTACCAGCACTCCCTGATCCTTCTCCTCCTTGGATTTTGTTAACGGGACACCCTCCAGCCAGTAATTGTGTCCTGGGTTCTTGCCTCCTAAATGCATCACTTTGCACTTCTTGGTATTGAAACCAAGCTGCCAAGTGTGAGACCATTCCTCCAGTCTTGCCAAATCCTCCTGAAGTACTTTTGCTCCTTCCCCTCATCTACCTCAGCACAAATCTTTGTGTCATCTTCGAAGAGATTGATCGTATTGCCTACAGTTGTTCAATATCCACACCCTGTGAACCACACTGCCCCACCTCACAACCCCTGTGGCATTGTCACATTGAATGGATGGCATCTGGGGCATGGATGTGGCCTGAGTGCCATGAGGCTGACATGGGCATGATGAGTGCATCTGTGGCTTACCACTGTGAGTATGTGCCAGCGGTCTGTCTCTGACCCATGCCAAAGTGCTACCAGTACCTCTGCGCATCCTTGCCAATGTTGTCCCACCTGTGGACATGTGTGCATGCCACTTCTGCACACCTACCTGCACAACACACCAGACTGACCAGTACATACGTAACACCACCTTGGAGCCCAATGTGCACTCACATACACAGTGCCTGTGTGCATAATAGCAATGTCTCACCTGCAGGCTATATTCATCTTTGGGGACCAAAATGTTCATGCACAATGGTGTCCCTGTGGCACCAACCCTTCAGAGCCAGTCTTGGGTCCCTCCTGTTATGCTGTAGATACTCACCCTCATCTGGCAGCTCAACATCCTCCCCATTGTCACCCTCCAGGACCTGGACAACTATTCCATGGTCTATGGCCATTTTGTGTACAGTAGCATACAACAGGCCAGGAATATGACACAGACCTTGTCCGGGCTATACTGTAGGGCACCCCCAGATCTGTCCAGGCATCTGAAGCACATCTTCAGCATGCCAAACACACATGCTATGATGTTTCTAGTAGCCGTGTGTGCCTCACTGTACCTGTCTTCTGCTTCAGACAGGGTCCGCAGTATTGGGGTGAGCATTCATGGCTGAATGGGGTATGCACCGTCTCCTGTGTAGAGGAAGGTGATATGTTAGCATACCATCTATTATCATGACATTCAGCTCTCCACACAGACCTGTTACATATTGTCAGCATCGTCTGCACATTTCCACACCCATAGTGTCACTTTTGCACATTCCTGTCCTCCCCCTTCTGGCTCTTTCTCTGCTGTTGCATTTCCACTGTGACTTCCACTACAACCTGCATGCCATTCAATCTGTGGGTCACAGCACATCCTTGGCCTGTTTGTTCCACACAGCAATGACACCATCCAATGTGTCACCTTTCACTTCCCTTTCCACAATGTCGCAGGCCCCTACTGGCTGGCACCAACCCTGTAACTTCTGCCTATTGCCCACTGTGACATTTTATCTCTCCCATGCCAGCTTTGTGCTTCCGTTTTCTGTCAGTTCATTTCAGATCCTATCCATCCCTCCCTCCCTCCCTCTCTCCTGTGTGTCACATGGCTGTCTGCCATTGCAATACCCCTTCTTACTGTGCCGACACCTGTACAGCCACCAGCACTGCACTGTGATACCATGTGGACACCTTGTTTGTGGCTGTGTTTGCACTCACCCACAAGCTCATCGCTGGGTATCTCTCAAGACTCAAACCAATGGCACAAGGATGACTGATGTCAGATGAATGCATTGTGTGCACTCCCAGTGTACTGGGCACAGAAATGTGAGATGGACTCTGTGGCATCGCACAGCACCTGGCAGTTGATGGAGTGGTATCCCTTCCTTTTTACATAGACATCCTTGTTACCACCAGGTGGTGCTCTGATGTCCACATGGGTGCAGTCAATGGCCCCTAGCATGGCCAGTAGGAGTGCAACCCTGTAAAAGTGCTGCATTGTTGTTGTCTGCTCCACTGGTGTGCTAGAAAATCAAATGAACTCACTAGCATTGGAGAGCAGTGTTTAGGAACTGTGTGAGGAGATTAGAAGTGGCTGACTGGGTGATGCTGGTGGTGTCACCCACAGGTATCTGGAAGGTGCCTGTGACAAGCAGGCACAGTGCTGCTGTAATCTTGGTCCCCACCATCATAGCATGACTACTGTGCATGGGTGCCTGGAGCTCATCATGGAACAGCTCACAGAGCTGTCTCAGAAGAGCCCTGCTGAGCTGGTACCAGCCCACGATGTCTGTGTCACTGAGCTGTTCAAGTTCAAGCTTATTGGCAGGAAAAAAAAAAACAACGTTGAGCAGGCTCATTTACAAGGAGATCCTGATTAACAACAGGGGTGTTACACAAGCATATATAAAGTAATATGCCTTAAACACACAAATAATCCATGAGAAGAAAATAGGACAATAATATTTACATCATATATACATTGGCACACTAAAGCTAGGAGTTAAATAAATGGTTAGCTCTGGATAACAAGATAGTATCTTGTGAGGGAAGTAGAATTACAAGGCCAGCAAGGAAAGACAGTGGCACCGGTGGGGTGGGATAAGGTCAGAGGGAAGGGAGGACAGAGGATGGTAGGATGGAGGTAGGAGGGGCAGGCAACAAGGTGGAGGGAGTGGGATAAATTAATATAACAGGGTGGTTATGTTGGCTGGGTCAAGGGTACTATGGAGGTGTGGGGAGAGGAGGTAAAGATAGAAGGTAAAGAAAGGATAGCTGTAGATAAGGGCAGGGACTGCTGAGTGACGATAGTGTGGGATACAGACTAGGGGAAGATCATGTGGTGATGGTATTGTAACATGGAGAGTGGAAGGGGGAGAGGAAGAAGGGGGAATTGAAGTATAATGGAAAGTCACATGGGGTGAGAGAGGGTGGTGGACAAGAGGATAGAGCAGTCATTGCAATAGACCAGGCAGGGAGAAGACGCTTTATCAGCCGCAGTCACTGAAGTACCATCTCTGTGGGGCATATCGCCGATGGGCCCTTCCTCGGCCACCTTGCTGTTCCCTCAGCCTCCTCACATCAGCCATTACTGCAGTCATGTGGAACGAGTTCCCAGCCATTCTGCCTGCAGTTCAGCAGCCTACCTCTGGGTGTCTGGCTGATTTAAGGCTGCCCCTTTTTTTACCTAATTTTGCGTGGGCCAAATTTGGGTTGTGCAGCACATGCACAGCGCATTTCTACTGAATATACACATGTGCAGCATACATAGGTGTCAGACCCCTTTTTCTGTGTAGCATACAGTACATTATATCTGCGTGATCGTGCATTCGACTATGTGCAATACATTTCCCACTTTTGAATATCACACTACCTTGCATCTTCCTGAATGAGCCGCACATCTCCATTTTGTGCCATGCAACTCATTTGAATATGGGGCCAGAGAACCTACAGTATGTGTTGAAAATGGTATGGAGCTGGCATTTGAGACTCCAAAAAAATAAAATTTGATAGTCACTCAAGCCTGTCTTGGCAGATGTGTGGCAACAACATAGGGAAATGAAAGAAGGAAATCATATGGTATCGATTGAATGCGACAAAGGTAAAATTAACTCGTTACATGCACTTTAAACTGTATATCAAATATACAAGACAGGTCTGCAGAGAATGTAGGACTGGGGATCATACATATACAGATGTGTTAAGAAATATTGCAATGCAAAAGGTAGTAGAAAACTATTCAGTTCATGTGAACTTAAATGTACAAGTTGTACTTGCCAAATAAATTGGCAGGTTAATAAATGCTGTAATGCAGTAGATAGACAATACAATGCATCTATTATACAAGCATTCATAACTAGACTCCAGCAGCAGTGTCAATGACTAAAATTGCATGTCAAAAAACACTAAGGACATTTTTCCCATGTTAAAATTTAAACTGACAGTAGAATGCATTAAGAAATATTAGTAGGTGGAAATTAACCTTTTAGCATATTTTGAACATGGAACCTCACTTTAAAAAGTCTTGCCTTTATGGTCATACACAAGAATATAGTTCAAGAATTTAACTTATAAAATGAATACACAATTAAATCAAAGCTTTAATTGGCAATGTTGTTACATGTGTGCATCTTGGAACTTTCTGGATGAAGTATACCTACTGTAATATTTTCTGTTCTCCAGGCTGTATGATAAAAAAAAGAAGGAGGATGTATGTAGGAGGTGTTTCTTTTCAGCACATTATAATGTTTTACATTTTTTTCCTCTACTGGTCATTAAAACTCTTGAACAGTGGTATGTGACTTACCAACAATATTAGTAAATGGAGTAGCAGATAATTTCTTTTTCTTGCCTTATTTTTATGTTCACCCCTGTGCTTGCGCAAAACAAACATGTTGGAATGATAGTGGGTTTTGAGAGGTGTGTCACTGTCAGTCCAATGCAGGGCAGTCTGCAAGGGGTTCATCAGTGTCAGACCAATCATCAACCAGGGTGTTCATGACACTGTTCTGGTCTAGCTGGTGGAAACTTTGTGTAGCTCAAAGGAAAGAGATGGTCCAATCATAGGGCAGCACTTTCCTTTGATCTGCAGAAGTCACCCAGCAAGCAGAGCTGATCAGCTTTATAATCAGCATGTCTGTGGTCCTCCACCAATGTAAAAACACTCCTCCTTCCCTCTGCCAAGTATTCCACCCACCTCCCATTGCTTTCCACATCTTAATTTTGCAACACTGGGATGCCTAATCCCCGATGCTGGCTAGTACCCACATCTACCTGTTTTCACAATATGACACTGGAAGCCCACTCCAGGAGCAGACAAACCTAACACTGACTTCAGGGTTTCCAATCTCCAATGTCAGTACCTGAAATAAAACATGCCTTGTAGACTCTCTTTTATTTTTACACACCCTGTGAAAAAGAAAAATGTTCCTTGATGTCTGTTGTTGCTGATGGCACATTGCCACTGTTATCCTCCTCTATCCAACCCTCCCACTCAGCACCCCCCACCCTCATCCCTTAATTTTCATTTTCTTACACCATGGTGCCCAATCCCTGGTGCCAGCTAGCACCTCCAGCCCTGCCCATTTTTTTAATGTGTGGCATCTGGGAGTGCACCCCCAGTGCTCCCAAACACAGCACCAACACTGGGGTGCCCAATCTCCATTGTTGGTACCTGAAGTAAAGAAAAACTGTCATTTGTAGACTTTTTTCATTTTCCAGTACCAGGGTGCCCAATCACAGGTGACAGCTAGTACCCTCCACCCTGCCCATTTTCAGTGTGCAACTCCGGGGAGCCCTCCCCCAGTGCTGCCAAACAGAATACTGACACTGGAGTGTCCAATCCCCAATGTTGGCAGCTGATATAAAGAAAAAAATTCCTCATAGTTTTTTTTTTCATTTTCTGTCTCGGGGTGCCCAATCCCTGGTGCCAGCTATTACCCCCTACTCCACCCATTTTTAATGTGTGACACCATGGAGTTCACCCCCAGTGCTACTAAATGCAACACCAACACTGGGGTGCACAACCCCAGTGTCAGTACCTGAAATAAAGAAAACCATCTCTCTTAAACTCTTTTATTTTCATATATTCTGTAAAACAGAAAACCATCCGTCAATGTCTGTTGCTGCTGCTGGCACACCACTACCATTATCCACCCCCACTTGACCCTTCCATTAATCACCCCCCATTCCACCCCAACCCCTTACTTACCCACTGGAGGTTGAACACAGTAATCCTGTCTGGACCACACACGTGTCTTCACTCTTCGATGCAGGACTGGGAACTAAGGAAATCAGGTACTGTATGCGGTTTAATGTATATCAATGTATTTTTAACTTTTCCTTATAACTTGGTCATTTTTTGAGAATTTTTTTCCCAACATTTTCAACATGGTCTTTTTGGGACGCTGCCTCATGAATAAATGTGGAGAAAATATGCAAATCCATCCTGAAAGGTGATTTTGCGTCCAAGCTACAAAATCACCTTTCAAGCATGATTTGAAAATTTTCTCCACCCTTGTTCATGAAGTGGGGTCTTAAAAAGTCTATGTTGAAAACTGGGGTAAAAATATTAAGAAACAACAAAGTTATGAGTGTACATTGATATTTTTCAACACATTCCTGTAACTTTGGTAAGTTTCAATATTTTGACCCCAATTTTCAACATGTCCATTTTTTCACACCACATCAGGAATGTGACAACTATCATTTTTCAAATCTTTGCCAAAATGTGTTTTCACAGTTGTAGCATGAAATGACATTTCGGACACTGTTTTATAAGTCACACCTGTCACATTCAGAAGAAATGGTCATGAAAAGACTATTTTGAAAACTTGGGGTCAAATGTGAAAAAAACAACTAAGTTATGCTTGGAAAAAACTCCAAAGTTGTAACAATCTTTAAGGGAGGGTCTAGGGATAATTTAACAAGCTACTATCCAATAGCTCTGTTATCTACCATTTCGAAGGTTTTTGAAAGATTGGAATGTACCTAAATATACGAGCACCTTGAGAAATATAAATTGCTAACAGACAGCCAGGCAGGTTTTAGGGTGGGTAGGTCAACAGACACCACCCTGGAAGACTTCATCAACACAGTATCTAATTGTCCTGAGCTGAGGGAGTCTGTCAGCACGGTGTTCATCAACCTCTCCAAGGCCCTTTGACTTGGTCGACTATAACATCTTGATGAAATGGCTAATGCTTGTTGGCATCTCTGAACAAGTGAAGACATGGATGCTCTCATATGTAACAGAATGTATGCAGCAGGTCTGCATAGATGGAACTTTGTCAGACAAGGAGGGGATGTACAGTATAGGAGTGTGCCCCAGGGCTCAATCCTGGGCCCCCTACTTTTCCTCATACTGTATATATAAATATCCTACCACAATTGATATAAAGAAGTAAGATCTATCTTTATGCCAATGATATGGCACTAATAAGTAGGGCTAAAGACAATGTGGAGTTGCAGAGTACCCTGCAGTCCGATTTTGATAACCTGCAGCATTGGCTACATAACTCAAAAATAGTTCTGAGTAAAGAGAAAAGCACAAGTAATGCTGTTCAACCCCAGACATACAACAAAGGTACAACATACAGTAATAGTCTGAATATATATACCCTAGACAAATATTAATTGGAAGAGGTAACATTTTATAAGTATCTGAGGGTGCATATTGACAACAAACTTACTTTTGAGGACCATGTGACCAGTGTTGTGGGAAAAGTCAACATCAGACTGGGGGGACTTCAAAGGAGAGTTTCAATACTACTCAAAGAAACCAGAAATAGGGTTGCTGTGCAACTACTACTCCTTGTACTGGAGTACGTGAGTTTAACATATCAACACGCTACAAAGACCCTGCTAAATAGGCTGGATAAAACATACTACAGCATCCCTCGATTTGTATTAAAATGTCAATATTCTACACATCATTGTAGCCTTCTGCAACAACTCAATTGGGGCTCCCTTGAAACCCAGAGGAAAAAACAGATAGGGTTAAAAGCATATGTAGAATTTGGAGGTGAAAGTGCAAACAAAGCCAAAAATAAACAGATTTCAAATAACTATAATCTGAGAGATCTAAAACACAGATGTTTAACGATTCTCTTTGAGAATAATTTATACAGTAAGATGCAAAGAAAGTATTATCTTTTAAAAATCCGGAAGGAGTTAGATCCTGAAATTTGTAATGCAAAAAAATGTAGGACAGTTTAAATCAGGCATAAATATAATGTAGAAAGGTAAATGCCTCTGCCTAGGGTAGTATAAAAAGGATTCTTTGTAATTTTGGGGAAGATCGCAATAAACTATTGCTCCCTTTGTAACTCAGATGTAACTTTCTAATAAATATCTATATCCTCATGTAGAAATTGTAGACACTGAGGTTCACGTCTGTACCACCTAACGTTTGTTTCACATGTTTGGGGGTTGGTGAGGTAATGGATGATTGCAATAAATCAATTCCCCTTTTTGTTTAGCATTTGTTTTACATGTTTTTTTGGGGGAGGGGGTTGGTGAGGTTAGGGATGATAGCAATAAACTAATTCCCGTTTTGTAACTTAGATGTATGTCTTAAACTATATCTGCATGTCCTTTTTAGAATTTGTAGAAACTTAGGCTTACCATACGCATTTTAATGTTTATATTTCAACCGTCTATTTATCAACTTTTGAAACACAACAAATTTAAATTTGACACTTTCCTAATCTAATTGTAATACTCCAATTGTTTACTTGTCAGTGTGGAACTATAACAAATCTAAGTGTGAAAGTCTCTTAATGTAATTGGTTTAATACTCTTCTTAGTGATATAACTACCCTACCTAAATTGGGACCATTCAAATTGAAGTTACGCCAACATCTCACGGCCAGCAGTTCTTGTGACTGCTTCATCTGAGACTCCCATCTACTAGCATTCAATCTTCTCCTCACAACTGGATAACCCTGTGTTTCTGCTGTTACCTCAATAATTCTGAGGCTACCCCCCCTTTTCACACTTTGACAAGGCCCCTGGCTACCCCTCCTGTCCATCTCACCCCCTGCCCCTACCTCTCCCACGCCAACTTGAGAAGGCCTATGGCTGCCACTTCCTACCTTTCTTTCTCCCAGCTTTTTTATCCTTCCCCCTCTCATTTATGCTTTCCTCCTATTAGAATGATAAAAGTGCATACATATATGTATATATATATATATATATATATTTTCTCACTTTATTTTACTGTTTTTGGAAACATTGTACTTTGCCTCCTTTGTATGTTTTGTCTCCCCTCCCCACTGATGTGGAACCTTTATAAATTAGCTGTCTGTGCTCAGAGGTGTTGTAATCCAAGAATGAATAAATAAAACAAAATAAAAATAAAAACGGTATGCTCTCAACAGGGCAACTTTGTAAAACAGGGCCTCACAGTCCTAAAAGTTATCTCCTGTCAAAAAATAAAGGTTTTATCTATCTATCTATCTATCTATCTATCTATCTATCTATCTATCTATCTATCTATCTATCTACCTGTCTGTCTGTCTGTTATGAAGAAATATTGAACTGTTCCAACGTTTACTCATAACTTTATTTTTTCAGATTTTGGCCTCTAATGTTCAACATACTGTATCCCTTGTGCCATCCACTTCCTTAACATGACAGGTGTCAATTTCAAATCCCCTCCAAAACTTGTTTTCACAGTCACACAGCAAAATCACCTTTCGGATTGGAGTTAAAAAATGTCTTGGTCATAATGTCAAGTCATAAAAAGACTGTTGGAAATTTGGGGTCAAAATGTGGCAAACCACTCAGAATTCAATATTGCCTCTCAGCTGGCCTATCTTAAGTAAATACAATCTAAAAATGTGTAAAAGAAAGACACCACTGAAAATGAGATACATACTGCACATCATCTGGTCTATCCTGGGTAAATCTATAATAAAAATGTGTACATTCAAGAGCTGGTACAACAACAATGTAAGTAGTGAACATTTGGCATTGGCTTGTTTGTTTATATGTTTGTTGTTATTTGAATACTACAATTCAGTGCAATTAAGTAACATGCAGCATCTAGTCTGTTGTTTTGTTTTGTTGTTATGATTGTACACATTTGTGATGATGGGTGGATGACATACTAACCATTTAGTCAGAGTCAGAATCATTACCAGTCACATGAATTCAGTGTTTCTTTTGCTTGTGAGGTTCGTTACATAATTAAACAAACAAAGAAACACAAATCTATATCAGTTTAATAATAATGACCTGGGACACAAGTGATGATATAGTTTATATTTAATAATTCTACAGCAGTGATAATTATATCATATGGCATTACTGTGGGTGACCTGCATGTCCTAGTTCCCACTGTGGGGGGTCCTTTTGTGGTGGCAAGGGGTTCTGATGTTGTGTGGTAGGGCCTGTAAGCCTGCTTTCAGTAAATGTGTCAAGGGTTGGTGGTGACAGTGTGCGGGGTGGGGGGTAGGAAGGGCTGAATTAGGATTTTGCATGAATGGGGCTGCCCAAAGGGGGAAACATATTCACAGCTCCTTTAATTATATTAAATATGAGAGGTGGGTAAAAATGGCTTCTGGTCCCTGTGCAAATCAGGAATCAAGTCCCAACTTGCTTTATGCAGGGTCCAAATCCACACAATAGGAGATAAGTTGTACACAGGGCCTTTCAGACTCTGTGTGCGTTTTTCCTTACTTTTTGTGAAGATAAGTCATACATGCAGGGCCGTCTGGCCCTACACTAAATGTCATGCACAGGGCCCTTTGGACACTGCGTGAATCCACACATAGGAGGTAAGTCTTAAATTTCTTTGCACAGAGCCAAAAGGACACCATTATGGCAGAGGCTAGGATGGATCTGCTGGCCATAACTGAATCATGGTGGACTGACAACATGACTAGGACATGGCCATACAGACCTACTCTCTGTACAGGAGAGATAGGTAAGGGAGGAGGGGTTGTACTATATGTGAGGAGGGAATCAGGGCAATGGAAGCACAGGGGCACCTGGAAGATAAAGAAGGGCAATAGGTGCTGTGGGTCATCCTGGAGACAGGTACTGGGGCTGCTATCCCTACAGGGGTGGTATACAGAACTCCAGCACAGTTAAAGGAGTTGGATAAGGCATTTGGAGAAGCCATCATCAGGACTGCAAGCAGCGGTGAAGTGCTGCTAGTTGGGGACTTCAGTCTTCCAGATGTAGATTGGAGTCTTCCATCTGCAGCTTCGGCAAGGATACAAAACAAAAAAACAGCTCGCACATCTGGATAGGAAACAACTTATTTATTAATAACAATGCATAGGAATGCTGACTAGATGCCCATATGTATCGTCACTTGCTAGTGGCTTCTTTAGGAAGTATCTGCCAATTATTAGCTACAGCAGCACCTTAAGGAGTGAGGTGTGCCTCCCCTCTTGGTATCCAGCTTTAGCAAGGACCACAGCCACACTTGACTCCTTAGAAGGGGCTTTTCTCAGGCAGTTAGTCAAGGAACCCACTAGGGATGGGGAGTGCTGGACATGGTGCTCACAAGCTAGCACTGCAGACATCATAGTGGGCTGTCCCCTAGATATCAATGATTACTGTACAGTGTGGTTTAACATTAAGATTAGAACAAAGGCAAACCATATGAGGATGAGGGTCCTGGACTTTAGGAGGGTGGATTTTAAAGAAATGGTAGACTGCCTCAGAAACTGCCTCAATTGCCAGGGAAGGGTAGAGGCACAGTGGGGTAAAAATAGGGCTGAAGGTGCTGTGCGTCATCCTGGAGACAAGTACTGGGGCTGCTATCCACACAGGGGTGGTATTTAAACCTCCAGCACAGGGAGAGGAGGGACTTCATGGTGTCCTCAGGCAAGACAATACTGGTGAGGGTGATCTATAGACCAGTAAGACAAGGAGAAAAGAGAGCTAGGGAGCTTGGGGAACAGCTGGCAAGGGGATGAAGAAGGAGGAAGTAGTGGTGGTGAGTGATCTGAACCTGACAGACATCGACTGGGACATTCCACAGGCTAGGTGCACCAAAAGCCAGGCCCTGTTCAATACATTGCAGGACTGCCTGCTGGTGCAGCTGGTTAAGGAATCCACTAGACAGGTAGCCATTCTCTATTTGGTGCTCACCAACTTGGAGATGGTGGGTGGAATGAGGGTAGGGGAGCAACTGGGGTCCAGCAACCATAACTCCATTTGGTTCAGACTGGCCTTTGGGACCAGAATACCCCAATCAAAAACTGAAGTTGAAGATTTCAGAAGAGCAGACTTCAACTGGATGAGAGATCTGGTCAAATAAAAATTGACAAGAGTGGACAGCATCAGAGTTGTAGAGGACATATGGGAGTAAACAAGGGGACCATTCTCAAGGCAACAAAGTCAAACAGATACAAAGAACCAATATGGTTTATGGAAAGGGTCAGAGAAGCAGTGAGGGCCAAGAAAAAGTATTTCAACAGGTACAAGGAAAGTAAAGGGGTTGGGGGGGGGGAGGAATTGGGAGAGTACCAAATAAAAACAACCTCTGGCCAGAGCCAAAATGGCTGCTTATGCATTAACCTGATAAGAGATATATAATTAAAGTGTGGTCTGAGTTTTAATTTACCTATTATATTATTATGATATTAAACTTCCAAACTTACATCAAAATAATAGAAAAAAGTGAGAACCTGAAAGGCCAAGATAATGTAGCAAGTGCAATTGGCTCAGGACATACAGTACACCCCTCCTAGTACAGTCACACGTGTGTACACAGACACACACATAGACACACATGCATGTACACATACACACATGCGCACGTGCACACGCACACACACACACACACACACACACACATAGCCATTACAACAGTTGTGTGCACACAAAGAGCATTGGTTTAATTAGAGTTCTAGCAAGTAGAGTATTATTGTAGTTACCTGTATACTGTACCTATTTTTCCATGTATTTACCCCACGCAGAGGAACTGAGATGAAGTATCTCATTTCAGTGAAGGTGCTGGTGTTATACATTTTGACTTTGCATTAACCCAGGATACCACAGCTAAGATGCAATTTCTCATTTGCAGCCCAGTTGTTATGCAGTTTATGTTTCCAAGGACAGATATGCTGAGACGCAATATTTCCTTTTCAATAGGGTTCTGCTGTTGTACATTTTTACATTGTCTTTTCCCTAGGATAGAGCATATGAGATACAATACTGTATCTCATTTGCAGCGTGGTCCTTCCTGCTTTTAACCATTTTTACAATGTATTTACCCGAGTTAGGCCAGCTGTGATGCAATATGTCATTCTCAGCGTGATCTTACTTTTTTACCAGCTGTTAAGATGTATTTATCTACAATAGCCCATTGGAGATGCAATGCCTTTTTTTCAGTTGGGGCCTGTGTTTAGAAACACAGAACAAAAAAGATGCAGTCTGGGAGTGTGAGGCAGTGTAGAGCAAGGTGGCCAGCCTGCTACACACAAAAGAAGAAGAAGAAGCCCTATACTAGTAGGATCTGATTAAATGAAAAAAAAAAAATAGCAGTGATGCTCAGTACATTTATTACAAACTGTTTAAGGGACACCAACCGTGCCCGCAGCTCAAGTGCTTCAAGCCACACAGGGTATTCATCAGAGGGTGGGTCCTGTGTTAACCTATTTTTTCAGTATATTTTGTCAGGATAGATCAACTGGGATGCAATATCTCATTTTCAGTGGGGTCCTGCTTTTACACATTTACACAGTGAATTTAATAAGGATAGGCCAGATAAGATGCAGTATCTCATTTTCAGTGGGGTCCTGCTTTTACCCATTTTTATAGTATTTTACCAAGATAGCACAGCTGACATGCAATATCTTGTTTTCAGTATTGTCCTGCTTTTAGCCATTTTTACACTGTATTTACGCAGGATAGGCCTGTAACAGAGTTGATACACAAGGAGGGGTTAGAAAGGATGAGAAGGACTTGGCAAGGTTGGAGGAATGGTCAGACATATGGCAACTTAGATTCAATGCAAAGAAGTGCAAAGTAATGCACCTGGGAAACAAAAACCGAGGAAAAGAGTACTCAATAGCAGGGGAGGTACTAACAACAACAAAAATGGAAAGAGACTTGGGGGTAGTCATATCAGATGACCAAAAGGTGGGTAAGTAATCTGGGAAGTCAGTAAGGAGAGCCAGGAGGATACTGGGATGCATAGGAAGGGGCATCACAAGTAGAAAAAGGGAAGTGGTTATCCCTCTGTACAGACAGTTGGTGAGACCCCATCTGGAATACTGTGTGCAGTTTTGGAAAACCCATCTATGCAAGGACATAGACAGGATGTAAGCAGTCCAGAGGAGGGCAACTAAAATGGTGCAGGGTCTGCATCAGAAACCATATGAAGAGAGACTGAGAGAGCGTAATATGTATACCCTTGATGAAAGGAGGGACAGGGGGGACGGGGGGACATGATAGAAACTTTCAAGTACCTCAAGGGAATCAACAAAGTCCAGGAGGGTAGCATCTTTCAGACAAAGAGATGTGGAAGAACAAGGGTACAATTTAAAGATAAAGGGGGGACGGCTCAGGGGTAATGTGAGGAAATTTTTTTTCACGGAGAGAGTGGTGGATGCATGGAATGCCTTCCTGGGTAGGTTGTTGGGTCTAAAACAGTGGGGGAATTCAAACATGCATGGGACAGACATAAGGCAATTGTAGTGGGGGTTGCAGGAAGTAGGCTGTTGGTTAACTAGAATCTGCAGCTTACTAAATAGGTAGGGAAATGGGCAGACTGGGTGGGCCAAGTGGTCCTTATCTGCTGTCAAAGTCTATGTTTCTATGTTTCTATGTAGGCCAGATGACATGAAATACCTAATTTTCAGTATAGCACATCAGAGATGCTATATGTTATTTTCAGTAAGATCTGCTTTTACCTATTTTTACACTGTAGTCACCCAGTATTGTCCAGCTGAGCTGCAGTATCTCATTTTCAGTGGGATCCTGTTTTAACATTTTTACAATGTATGTACCCATGACAGCCCAGTGGAGATGCAGTATCTCTTTCAGCAGGGTCTTGCTTTTATCCATTTTTATAATGTATTTATCCAGGATAGCCTAGCTGAGAGGCAATATCTCATTTTCAGTGAGGTTTTGGTTTTACACATTTTTACACTGTATTTATTCAGGACAGCACAGTGGAGATGCTACATTTCATTTTCAGTGGGGTCCTGCTTTTGTACATTTTTACACTGTATTTACCCTGGTTGCTATATCTCGTTTTCAGTGGGGTCCTGATTTTACCCATTTTTACAATGTATTTTCTCAGATAGCCCAGCTGAGAAGTAATATATAGAATAATGGCTGGGTGGGGGGTTTATAACGAGAACTTTACACCCACCTCCGAGTTGTAGGATGCCACATAAACCCAGAGAACAAAGCTCCAGGGGTTTATAAATGCATCCCACACTGATAGTGTAAGTAAAATTTGAGTTTTGCACCCCTACCCGGCCTTTATTTTATATAATTGCTGGACAGCATTTTCTCGTCACAGCAATATCCCTACAGAGCTGTGGGCCAGTCAGGTTTTGGTGTGGTCCATGGCTAGCGATAAAAAACAGTACTTGTTTGTTTTGTTTGTTTTTTTCTTTTTATGTTGTCTTGCACGTGCGCAAGAAACATGTTGCAGCAACTTTAGAATAGCAGGTTTTGGAGGTGCAGTCATGTTATTGCTAGTGGCGCCACTGCTTTTTGGGGCTAGGCTCTGTGGCACAAATGAGATTGCATGCTGTCTATGACAGCAGTGCAAAAGCATGCCACCAACTTAAAACATTTTAGCCACTGCAATGAGGGAGCTCCACCTCATTGCAGGGTGTGCCTTTCCTGGTATAACTTTTCAATCAGACATGGAAGCGGCTGTGCCATCTGCCACACACAGTCCACAGAAAAGCCGAAGTTGGGGGTGTCCAGTCCCCCTGTTGGCATCATCATGCCCCCCTCCTGAGTTCATTTGCCGATGGGGAGCCTAATCCCTGTCAGCATCATGTTCCGTGCCAGTTGTTTGCCGAGGGGGATATCCAATCCTCCTCAGCATCATCCCCCCAACACCTTTCATTTGCCGACGGGGTGTCTAATCCCCATCGGCTCCAGTCACCCCATCCCAAAACATGCAGGTGGCATGCTGGGAGCCAACCCCAGCATGACAAAAGTACCTGTTAAAAGAAAAAGCCTTCCTGTGATGTTTATTATTTTTTTTTAACCCTGTAAAGTAGAAAACGGTTCCTCACTGTCTGCGGCCCCCTCCCCAACCCGCACCCACCCACTGCGTGCCCACCTCCCCACACCCCCACCCCAAACTTACCTCTGGAGCCTGGCAAGATGATCTTCGGTGGACTGGGAACATGTCTGCACTCTTCAAAGCCGACCGCAAACTGAAGAAATGCCGGTAAGCTGTATAATGGCATAAATAGGGTTTTTTCAACTTTAGTGCATATCTCAGGCAGTTTTGGGAATTTTGGCACCAAATTTTCAACCTGGGGTTATTGGGAGACCCTCCTCATGAATTCAGTCACTGTCATGGTGTTATTCAGTCCCGAAAGGTGATTTCGCGGTCACTGCACAAAATCACCTTTCGGGACCGAGTAACGAGATGACAGTGCCACTGTTCATGAGGTAGGCTCTCAAAAAGCCTATGTTGCAAATTTGGAGAAAAAATCAAATAAATGAATGTTTTACTAGCGTGCATTGTACAGTTTCCAAGCACACTCATAACTTCACAAATTTGTAATATTTTCACTCCAGATTTTCAACATTGGCATTTTTCCACACCTCCTTATGAACAGTACAGCTATCAATTTTCACATCCTGTCCGAAATGCGTTTTCACACTTCTGGCGCAGAATAGCACGGTCGCTGTGGGAAATCAGTGTTCGGGACAGATTACAAAAATCACAGTGACACTGTTCATGAGCAGAGGTCCTAAAATGCCTATGTTGAAAATTTGGTGACGAAAGTCCATTAAATGACTGTGCTATGAGCGTGCATTGCGCAGTTTCTACACACCTTCGTAACTTCGCAAATTTGCAATATTTTCACTACAGATTTTCAACATTGCCATTTTTTCACACATCCTTATGAACAGTACAGCTGTCATTTTTCACATCCTGGCTGAACTGTGTTTTCACACTTCCCATGCAGAATAGTACGGTCACTGTGGGAAATCAGTGTTTGGTACATATTAAGAAAATCACAGTGACTCTGGTCATGAGCAGAGGTCCTAAAATGCCCATATTGAAAATTAGGTGACAAACGTCCATAAAATGACTGTTACAAGCGTGCATTGTGCAGTTTCCATGCACGTTCGTAACTTCGATAATTTTTAATATTTTTACTCCATATTTTCACCATTGCCATTTTTTCACTCCTTCTTATGAAAAGTACAGCTTTCATTTTCCACATCCTACCTGAACTGTGTTTTTGCACATCTGGCATGCAGTGGTGCAGTCGCTGTAGGAAAACAATGTTCAGAACAGAGTAAGAAAATTACAGTAACACTGTTCATGAGCAGAGGTCCCAAAATGCCTATGTTGAATATTTGGTGAAAAAATTCCATAAAATGACTATGTTACAAGCGTGTGTTGTGCAGTGTCCATGCACAGTCGTAAGTTTGAGAATTTGTAATATTTTCATTCCAGATTTTCAACATTGTCATTTTTGCACACCTTCTTATGAACAGTACAGCTGTCATTTGTCACATCCCGCCCGAAATGTAGTTTCCCATATGTGGCGCACAATAGCACGGTAGCTGTGGGAAATCAATGTTCGGGGCAGATTAAGATAATCATAGTGCCACTGTTCATGAGCAGAGGTCCCAAAATGGGTATGTTAAAAATTTGGTGAAATAATTCCACTAAATGACAATGTTACGAGCATGCGATGCACAGTTTTCACACACACTCATAACTTTGAGAACGTTTAATATTTTCACTCCAGATTTTCAACATTGCCATCTCTTCACACCTCCTTATCAATAGTGCAGCTGACATTTTAATGTGGTGCAGAATGGCACGGTCACTGTGGGAAATCAATATTTGAGACAATTAACAAAATCACAGGGACGCTGTTCACGAGCAGAGGTCCCAAATGCTTTCATGAGGTGAGGTCACAAAAAGGCCATGTTTTAAAATTTGGAGTGCAAATACCAACTCACACTCAGGGTGTTATGGTTTCTAACTATTGCGTCCCACCCTGTACAGACTAACAGGCATCAGGGGTGTGTCTTTGTCTGCTGTACTGCTCATGCCATTGGTCCTCCACCACCACCCTGCAGCCACTGACAGGCATCAAGGTGTGCCTTGGACTCTTCAGCCCCAAAGTTCAATGCATTCTTCTATGCTGCACCCATCTCAATGTACATACTTATGAAATGGGGTGAGCATAAGACCAGATGACCACATGGCACAACACGACAGTTGTCCTACTCTGCAGGGTAGGGTGAGGTGAAATAGCATGAGCGTTATGGCCAGCGACCCAAACGCACACCCCAATGTCTGTCACTCTCTGCAGGGTGGGGTGGGGTTGACGTCGGTTCTATACTTCACTGCTATTCCTATTATGCATCTCTCTTAACTCCTGCACTACCAATGCCAACACCAGCAAGACAACATTCGGCATTGAAAAATGCTTTTTTAAGTTAACCAAAGTAAAACAGTTTAGTCCAGTTGCTGTATTTTGTTTTTAAATTAACTTACCGCCGCTGACTCCGAGTGTGACGAACTGTGTAGCACTGGGGAATGGTGGCCAGCACCAAAGAGTGGAAGAGCAGTGGCACCCCATGCTCAGTGCAAGGGGAAACCCAGCACATGTTCGCCATTATAACCTGAGGATTATAATGGGGAAATTATAACTGGGTTTCCCTATGGGAGAAAATGCTCTCCGGTTATTATAAATTGTTTTAGGTTGGGTCCTTCTTTTGCACATTTTTACCATGTATTTACTTAGGATAGGCCAGTTCAGGTGCAATATCTCATTTTCAGTGGGGTCCTACTTTTACCAATTTTTACCCATTTTTACAGTGTATTTACCCAGGACAGCACAGCTGAGATATAATATCTTGTTTTCAGTAGGGTCCTGCTTTTAACCATTTTTACACTGTATTTACACAGGACAGGCCAGATGAGATGAAATACTGAGTTTTCAACAAGGTCTGTTTTAACCCCTATTTATAACGCTTTTATCCAGGATAGCCCTCAGCTGCAAGATGTAATATATTGTTTTAAGTGGGGTCCTTTTCACCAATGTTTACAATGCATTTATCCAGGATATTCCAGGTGAGATGCAATATCCTGTTTTCAGTGTTGTCCTGTTTCACACTGTACTTACACAGGACAAGCCAATAAGGTGAAATACAGTAGTTTTCTTTCAGTGAGGTCTGCTTTTTCCCATTTTCACAATGTATTTATACAGGATAGCCCAGCTGAGATGTAAAATATTGTTTTAAGTGGGGTCCTTCTTTTACCCATTTTACAATGTATTTACCCAGCATAGCCCAGCTGATATGCAATTTCCCATTTTCAATGGGATCCTACTTTTACCCTTTTGAGATGCAGTATCTCTTTTTCAGTGGGGTCCCACTTTTATCCATTTTTACAATGTATTTATCTGGGGTGGGTGGCCCCCTTTTGCCCAACACCCCTACGGCAAAACACGGAAAATGACCACTACTGCGACAGTCGCTGTAATGGTCCGTTTCTGTGTTTCACTTTCCCCCAGTGTCCTGCCTCCTCCCCAGACCAACTCTGACCTGGAGTTGAGAATCCTAAAGTCCGGGGGGGGGGTGTGGGGGGCAGAGACCCCCACAGAAAACACTGGGGGCTTGGGCGGCACAATACCTGCTTTGGTATTGTGCCGTCGCTGTGCTGGTTGTCGACAGATTTACTGTTGACCAAACTTGGTGCTTCCATCTGGGATAGCCCAACTGAGATGCAATGTCTCATTTTTACTGTGGCCTTGGTTTTATATATTTTTACACTGTATTAACCCATGATAGCACAGTAGAGGTGCAATATCTTGTTTTCAGTGGACATCCTGCCTTAACACATTTTTGTAATGTATTTATCCAGGATGGTATGTGGAAGCTTGCTTGTTTTGTTTTTTTTATTTAAAACCTGGTAAATCCATGGGCCAAGGACCTGTTTTCATGGGCGACCAGAATATCATAAAAATGTACAACCACATAGATCAAAAACTAATAAATAATGCAGACAACATTAAATGTACAGACAAAATAAGTAAATACATAAACATAATGAGCACATTACATTGGCACCTAGAAAATAAATGGTCTCTCAAGGCAAGTCTAAAACTATTAACAGAGTCACCGACACAATCTAAAAAAGTCAAAAGAGAATTAAAAATGACGGTAAATTATAGAACATTGTTTTCTGACAAGTTGAGGTTTTCATCCTAGGAATCACAAACTGATAGTGCACAGATGAATGAGACAGAACTAAAATGTTTTTTAAAGCTAATGGAGGGTTGGGGCAGGAGAGTGTGCAGTAGGAGGAGGTGTTTTTTGTTTGTTTGTTTAAATGTGCAAAAACATGAAAGCTATAATAAAATATTGGGATAAATTCAATGTTTCTTTCATAACTTTGTTGTTTTTTGACATTTTGACCCCCGATTTTCAACATCGTATTTTTGTGACCCTACCATATGATCAAGAAAAGTGGAATTAAGTTTTCCAATATTTTATGCTCCCTTCATCTCAATGTTTATCAAGAAGCCTCTATCACTGGCAAACTTCCCCTGTCTTGTTCGGAAGTGATCATAACCTTAATCCTAAGAAAGATAAAGACCCCCTAAATCCAGCTAACTATAGACCAATTTCCTTGTTGAATACAGATGGGAAGTTATTTGCTAAATTACTTACCTCTCGACTTGAGCCTCTGGTCTCCAAACTCACCCATTGTTCCCAAGCTGGTTTTATTAAACATAGGTCCAGGTCCGACCACTTACGTTCCCTATTCAACCTAATTCATAAAGCCAAATCTCTTAACTCACCGGTGGCGGCTATAGCCATCAATTTTGAGAAAGCCTTTGGTTCCTTAAATTTGGACTACCTCTATCAAGTGTTATCTTATTTTGGACTTCCCATATTCCTTCTGCTCCTGGATCAAACTATTATATAATTCTGTGGTAGCTAGAGTGCTCACCAATTTGACTACCTCTCCTCACTTCCAATTGGGAACCAGACAAGGCTGTCCTCTATCTCCCTCGTTGTTCATTTTAGCCATGGAACCCTTGACTGCTTGCCTACTCCAATCTGTTGATATCAAGGGTATTCCCATGGGAAACATGCAATATATCTTGCTTTCCCATGCTGATGACCTTTTAATTCTGCTTGAAAATTTGAATGAGGCTGGACCTCTGCTTGTTGATTTACTTAACAAATTTACAGATATTTCAGGCATTGCCTTAAATTATGGTAAATCAGAAACTTTACGCCTTAATGACCATTGTAAACCCTTTATGAACCTACCTCTTGGATTTCATTGGTCACCTCAAGGTTTAACATATTTAGGTATTAAAATATCCAGCAATTTATGGAAAATGTGGGACATTAACCTTAATCTCTTACTCAACAACATAAAAACAATTCTAGATAGATGGAAACTTCTTAACCTTTCCTTTTTAGGGAAAATTGCATCCATTAAGATGTTCATATCTCCCAAGATTCTTTACAAGTTCAGCAATATTCCTTTAATTTTACCATCCCCTTTTCTTGCCAAAATTGATAGACTAATAACTACATATGGGATGGGAAACCACCGAGGTTCAGCTGCAACGAACTTCGTTCACATTGGGAGAAAGGTGGATTCGGACTCTCCTGGTTCAAAGGCTATCTTTGGGCTCTTCGGACAGCCCAAACCATTAAATGGTTTCAGAAACCTTATTCTCATGCATGTCTTTAGATTGCAATGGAATCTGCTTTGTGTCATGGAGGAATTCCTACTTGCTTTATTTTTAACCCCCTTACTTCTAAATTAAAAGCCCACCCAACTATCTCATCTTCTGTTTTTTACTGGAAATTAATCCACAAATTCTTGAAATCTAACCCCAAACCCTGGTTATATGCTCCTTTATGGGGAAACCCTTCACTTACCTTGGAAAATCATCCAATTTTCTGTCTCACTTGGAAGAATAAAGGCATTTTTTTTCTTGGAGACATCCTAGACCAGAACTTACTTACCCTCAGATCATTTTCTGATTTGCAGAAGTCCTGGAATCTCCCTAACCAGGACTTTTGGAAGTTTTTACAAATTCAAACTGCTTATAACTCTATTACAAATTTTGTTCATAAACATAATCTTCTGGATCACTATATCTCACACTAGGTTAAACTTATTGAAAAACTGAATAGCTCCATTTATAAAGACATTATTGATAATCTTCCTGATCAATCTATCGCAGTCAAAATTAAATGGAGCAACCTTCTTCACTACAGTATTTCTGATCCACAATGGAGCAAATGCTGTTTTTTTGCACATAATTTATTTAAGGATGCTTGTAGCCCTTTAATACAAATTAAGATTCTACATTTGTGGTACAGAACCCCCTTCATCCTTCATTCAATGGGTTTACTAAACAATAATTAATGTTGCCGATGTAATCAGACCAACGGGGATTTGCTTCATATTTTGTGGTCTTGTGTCTCCATTAATAAATTATGGTGTAAAATTTGCTCATTTGCTTCTAAAGTCATAGGACAAAAATTACCCTTTGATCCTAAATTATTTCTTATGGGCATCCTTTTTCCAAACAGTATTTCCCTCTCGCATGCACATTTTAGATGGTTATATATACTTTTCCTTTTGGTCAAACATTTAATTTTAATGAGATGGAAATCTACTTCAATTCCCTCCTTCTCAAATATTTTACAAAATCTTTCTCATTATGCCTCATTAGATCGTTTATCACATGTTATTCATGACTGGCTCATTACATATGATCAGTGTTGGCAGGATTATTTCAAATTCATTAATCCCTAAGTTTTGGTTTTTTTTACAAACCCTAATCCTTAGAATTATTCAGCTTTTGCTCCTTTTGTTTGCGATTAGGGTTTTTCAATAGTATCGTGCACAGATATCACTCTTTATTTCTTTTCCACTCTTGTTCCTCCCCTTTTTCCTTTATATCTCTTTCTTATCCCCTTTTGTATTTCTTCTTCTCTTCTTCCTCCACTACTGTTCTAGGCTTGTATTTTTATAGGCATCACTTATATAAATTATTACATGTCTAACCATTGCCTGTTATCAGTATCTATTTTGGACCTGATTATTTACTACAACCCTTTATGTCTTATGATTATAACCCATCTGTTTATCTTCCCTGATATAATCAAGACCAATTGTATCATCATCATGTATACTCTATGCATGCTTGATAAGTGATTTCCTTTCTATTTCTATATGATGGATATTTCTTTTTGTTTATGCTTGTATGTGTCTTTTTATATTTCAATAAAAAGATTAACAACAAAAAAAGAAAAGTGGAATTGCTCAAATCTAGTCCAAAAGATGATTTTACAGAGCAACAGTTTTCAGCATGGATCCCACATTCAAATGTTTAGCATGGTGCTAATCAGGTTAGTGCCACGTGTTCAGTCTGAGGCAGTGACAGTGCAGTGTATATTCACTATGCACTGGTACAGCCATATTCAGACAGGCAGCACACTCTGGTTGGAGCACACTAATAGTCATAAATAATATTGGTCAGAGCTGGCTACACTCTTGGCTGGTTATGAATATAGGGGCCATTCTCTTTTTATGACCCCACCTCATGATCAAGAGATGTGGGACTTTTCAAGTCCAATCTGAAACATGATTTCACACAATGACTGTGAAAACATGCTTCAGAGGATGATTTGAAAAATGACAATTTTTATGTTTCTCAGGTGGGGTAAGAAATGGACTATGTTGCACATTTGGGCCCAAAATCTGCCAAAATCACAAAGCTGTGAGCAAGCATTGAAAAAATGCAACAGTTCTTCATAACTTTGTTGTTTTTTTGACATTTTGACCCCACACATTCAACATAGTCTTTTTGTGACCCCCACCATATGATCAAGAAAGGTAGAATTTTTCAAATCCAGTCCAAAAGATGATTTATCAGAGTGACTTTGAAACGTGGTTTGGAGTGATTTGAAAAATGATACCCGTCATATCAATAAGGTGGTGTTACAAAAGGGATTTGTTGAAAATTGGGCCCAAAATCTACAAAATCACAAATCTACTGTATGAGTAAATGTTGAAACAATTCAACATTTCCTCATAACTTTGTTGTTTTTTATTACCCCAAAACTTTCAACGTGACCTTTTTGTGACTGGACCACATAAACCAGGTAGGTGAAAATGTTTAAATCCCACTAGAAACGTGATTTTCCAGAGCGACTATGAAAAACATGTTTTTTTGGGAGGGGCGGGATTTGAAACATTTCACCTACCTGGTTCATGAGGTGGGATAAGAAAAGACCATGTCTGAAAACTTGTGTCATAAATATTAAAAAAATGACAATGTTATGAGTAAAAGTTGAAAACACATGAAAAAGCCATTAATCAAACTTTCCTTGTTTTCAGTAAGTTTGCAGTCAGTGATGGAAGCAGCAGGGTGTTATGGTCATTTGAGGAGTTTGCCAGATAGGTAAGTGCGGTGTGCAGGGGTGTGATGTGGTGGGTGCTGAGATGGGGCAAATAACTAGAGGGTGTGGGGGGTAGAAAAAGTTGAGGAACCTTTTTTGTACAGGTGTTGTATGGGAATGGGGTGAGAGGGTTGGTACATGAAACCATGTAGAGGTAGCGAGTAGAAGAGATTTGGTCTGTTTTGAGGATGAGGTTAGAGAGTGGAGGCAGGAAACCATGCAGAGGGAGGTAGCAGCAGGGATTTTGTCTGTTTCGGGGATGGGATTAGAGGGTGGGACAAGAGACCATGCAGAGGGAGGAAGTGGAAGAGATTTGTACCGCTACATAGCTCCCCCACCCCAGGTCAGGCAGCGGACTCAGGAGAGGAGAAGAGCCAGTGCTGCCATTACTTGTTCACTGACCTCAGGGCAGGCAGCATGGTTGGGAGCAAAAGCAGCACTGGTGGAACTTCTGAAGATGAAAGAAAAAAAGTGTGGTGGGGAGAGAGAGAGGGAGGGGGAGAGAGAGAGAGAGAGAGAGAGAGAGATGAAGTGCACTGACACATGCATACTCATTGTGTGCTTTTTTAACTCCACTGCACAAAGCAAACATTACGTGGTGTGTTCTGTATCTGGTCATGCCCTTCCAGGAACTGCACAGTTTCTCCTCCTTCACTGGCAATACATCAGCAGAGCTGTCGCTATGCAGCTGTAACTAGGGAAGCAAAGAGAATGATCAGAGTGGCAAAATCAGACACGGAGCTGCATATTATGGAGGAGGTCAAGGGAGGGGGAAAACAATTCTTCAGATATATTAGGAAAACAAAAAGGAAACAAACGGTATTATTAGGCCACTCACCGAGGCTGGCAAAGATGAACAAAATACAAGGAAAAGCACACTATGGGCTATTAATCTGTTTAAAGCTACAGCATTTGTTAGTCACCATATATGTTGGTCTCCACATAGTTTTTTTTTTTTCCAACAATAACGTTTCTTTGGCAAAAATATCAATATACCTTTTTTTTCCATTTTCTTTCATTTCTGAACTAATATGGAGGATTTTAATGTGTTTGCAAGTTCCCATTCCTGTTCCATGCCCTCCATGAAAAATGTATATCTCTTTGTACAGTGCTGTGCTGTTTAATAAAATAAACATGTGATAACACCATCCTAGTACATCCTCAGTATGAATCTAGTATGTACCTTCAACAGGTAACCTCAATAGAAGAGAATTTTAAAACTGTGAATAGTGGCCATCTTTCATTATGTGAGTCATTAATTACCAACGTTGCTATAAGAGCTGTTATAAAAACATGAGAAAACTACAACTACACCAAGGATGAATCTAAGGATGTCAAAAAAATATTTTGGCAAAAACAACTACATGATTACATTTTTTGTTGACGACAACTAACAAATACTGCTGCTTAAAAGACTGGGCAGATGAAAAAAGTTAAACTTTGACCTAAACACTATGCCAGTACCTGAACTATGTAACCTGCTCAGCCACCTATATGCAATAGTCTGGAGTGCAACCAATACAGAGTACACATTCACAGCTTACTTAGCACTGAGTTCTGGTACAAACCGTTACTTAAATAGCCCTGAGATAAGCAGGAAAGTAAACATTATTGCTGACACGGACTTCAAACCAGCAAACAACATTCTAACTGTCATTATGAAATGGTTCTAAAAGGAAGAACAAGATCGAAGCACGCACTACCCTCAGACATCAGAAGCTGATTTAAAACTGTTGTGACTCTAACCTGCGATATCACCAGATACTGCCATTCCATTGGTGAGGAACGTTTGGCTTGCCTTACAGATGTACTTTGCACACAGAACATGAGAAGACCTCCCCCAAAACTTACAAAGCAGTCATTAGCTGTACAAACTGAACAAAATCTGACATATGTTTGCCTTGCATTTAATGAGAAAACCAAGAATCATTTCAGTCCTAATGAAATCAACACAGAGAATCTATGTAGTTTCATGTTCGAACAGCAAGGAAACAGAAACTGCCCAGTAGCACATTTTCTGAAATACAGTGCAGCCTCAATCTAATGAACCCCCATTATATGGACATTCCTATCTAATGGACTCATAGTGTGTCTCCCAAGTGAATACACTCTGAACATTTTAATCCCAGTTTTATGGACTCCCTATTATCTGAGCTAATTTCATGTCTCCCAATCAGTCTGGATAACCGAGATTGTACTGTATAAATCAGAATGCCTTCCCTTACCCATGGGTGTAATTTTATTT
This sequence comes from Neoceratodus forsteri, assembly GCA_016271365.2. Taxonomy (NCBI): domain Eukaryota; kingdom Metazoa; phylum Chordata; order Ceratodontiformes; family Ceratodontidae; genus Neoceratodus; species Neoceratodus forsteri. Next base: position 411,877,256 of record CM057453.1, on the reverse strand, counting down.
AGGGGACATGATGCCTAATCATTTAAAAGAAGCAGGAGTTTCTACACAATACATGAATCATGCCCTACAGCCAGCCCTCTCTTGTGCAGAGGGCTGAGGTGCCTTTAAATGCCTTACCTCTTCTGTGGTCAGGAATGAGTACGGGTCACCAGGGATCAACCAGGGAGGGAGAGGATCAAGTGCCCATGGGGCTGCTCTCCTCTCCTGGGGGAAGCAGAACTGCACACTCTGCTGAATAGCTGTCACCAGGTGGAGGCCTGGTGGCAGTGCTGACCGAGGAGGGCAGAGGAAGGGAGGTGCTGCAGGACTCTGCAATGTGCATGTGCCTCCACTTGTGTATGTCGATGAGTGTGCACCACCATCTGGATGGGACAAAAATGATGGCAGGGCAGGCATTAATGAAGCCTGTCTGCTGATCCTTGCCAGCCTCATCACTGGGGACCCTGGGGCCACTGAAGTGGATAGTGCTTTGGGGGGGCCCTCCTCTTCTGACCCTACCACAGGGAAGGGGGGGTTTGTGGGGGTGTTCTGGCTCTCAGGTAAGTTCCCAGGGAGGTTCAGGACAGTAAGATTGATTGGGCAGAGCTGAAGAGAGCCAGCTTGTCCTGGCCACAAGGAGGAAAAACAATATGGCAAAAAAAATAATTTCCTATGAAGCACCGTTGTGCATATTCTATCTAATCCTGTAAAATTATGTTCATAACTGGACATTGAGGTGAACAAAATTTACAGCATTACTGCAGTGACAACACTGAAAACTGGAAAAAATGGAACAAAGTTATTGCTTACTGCAGTAAATGACTAACATTAGTCAGAGCAACTAAAAAGCTTTCATCATCAGATGTCACTCACTCAAAACACACTGTACAGTGCCTGACGTCACTCACTCAAAACATACTGTACAGTGCCTGAACCTGCCTTTGGCTATACTGTGGTTTCAATATTTGATGCTAGTTCTGCTGTTAACACATTTCCTCAGCCTACGTATGACAGCTGCAAAGATGCAAGGCTTTGTACTGAATTTACCATCCACTCATCTCAATTTACAAACTGCGTCATAACACAGACCATGCAGATGACAGCACAATCCGCACCGGTTCTGAAGAATACAATGCCACTTCCAGTAGCAACTCCTGCAAATTTAACCATGCATACCCTACTAGCCATGGATCTTCCAGCTTCAAAAGCTGCTTTGCAAAGGAATCCACCTACAGAACCAATAATACTGATGAGAGTACAGCACTCTACCAGTGATACAGCGTCAGTCTCAACTTCATGCTGTGTACAACACCTTACAAACGACACAGCTTCGATGCTGGAGAATGTAGCATAGCCATCCACCCAGACAATAACCTTGTCTGGACCTCTGCCACAACACATTTCTCCACTTAAATTAAGAAACTTCCACATCCATGGAAATATGCACTTCATCTAAAATGGCCAGCAAGTAAGCTACAAATCATGACTTGCTGTAAAAGAATGCTTCTAAAGTTAGTATTTCTCTTTTTTATCGCTACAGCAAAAATGTTCATTGACTTATCTACCCAGTAGAATCCTAAATCTCACAACTGTTGTTGCCAGCACTATTCTGAACTTCACATCTTACATGGCAGTATACTTGTTTTCCATATTAGCATGGGCTGAACAACTTTTAAAACCCTTATGACCAGTTTAATTTGCCAATGGGGAGCCCACTCCCCATCTGCATAATGTCCCCCCCCATTTGTTGTGTGCCGAGAGGGGTGCCCAATCCCCGTCGACTCTTGCTGCCCCCCTTCACCGTGGTGTGTGCTGATGGGGGTGTCCAATCCTCCGTCAGCTACAGCACCCCCCAAAACATTCAGGTGGCACACTGGGAGCCCACCCTAGCATGTCAAATGCCCCTGTAAAAAACAACCATCCCGTGATTTTTTTTTTTTTTTTTAAACTTGTAAATCAGAAGACGGTTCCTCACGGTCTGTTCTGCTCCCTTGCTCAACCCCCACCACCCTCTGTGAACCCTACCTCCCCACACCCCCACCCTATACTTACCTCCGGAGCCCAGTGCGACGATCTTCAGTGGATCGGAAACACATCTGCACTCTTCAAAGCTGACCGCAAACTGAAGAAATGCCCGTAAGCTGTATAATAGCCTAAATAGGGTTTTTTTCAACTTTGGTGCATATCTCTGCCATTTTGGGGAAAATTTTCAACATGGGGTTATTGGGACCCATCCTCATGAATTCAGTCACTGTCATGGCGTTATACAGTCCTGAAAGGTGATTTGGTAGTCACTGTGCAGAATCACCTTTCAGGGCTGCTTAACGAAATTATAGTGCCACTGTTCTTGAGGGGGGTTCTCAAAAAGCCTATGTTGCAAATTTTGTGACAAAAATCCAAAAAATTTCTGTTTTACATGCATGCGTTGCACAGTTTCTATGTACACTCATAACTTCGTGAATTTGTAATATTTTCACTCCAGATTTTCAACATTGCCATTTTCCCACACCTCCTTATGAACAGTACAGCTGTCATTTTACATATCCTGGCCAAAATGTGTTTTCGCACATCCGGCTCAGCATAGCGCGTTCGCTGTGCAAAATCAGTTTTCGGGACAGTTTGACAAAATGACAGTGACACGGTTCATGAGCAGAGGTCCTAAAATGCCTATGTTGAAAATTTGGCGATGAAAGTCCATAAAAGTGATTTGGCTGATGACGCCATTAGAGCATCCAGGAGAATCAAAATAGGTATTCTTCGCGGGTGTCTTAGTAAAGGGATGAAGTGGATTTCAGTGGATCAAAATGGATCTCCTGGATTAAGCGTACATCTTGCTCCCTAGCTAGGCTACGCCCCTGTCTTCTTTTGTTTAAAGAAAGCAATTTGCACAGTTCTATGACAGGATTCCTTACTATAGAACTACCCTGCTAACAAGTGTTCCATTGTTTGATTTCTAATTTATGAGCACAAGTTCACTTCAAGAAGGACATGTCAGATAGGTGAATGACTACACAAATGGACAATAAGGAGCTGTGGACATCATCTAACAATTCTAGGCTTACACAAGGTGTTTGATAAAGTGCTATATAAGGTCGGAATTCATGTTTTGGGGTGGGGGTGGGGAGACTGTTCAGATAGCACAGGCATATGACTAGTGGTTTTCCTCCAGGGATTATATGTTTGGTCTGCTGTGGCTCAAGATGTTCAATCTTGAAGAAGGGATGACAGGCCTGACAACCAAATTTGCAGGTTAACACAGTCCATGCAGTCAATGCAGAGGTGTGACATGCTAGTTTATAGATGGATTTACAGACGGTAAGGAGAATGAGCAGACATGGCAAATGCAGTTAAAATGGACAAATGCAGGGTTTTGCATCTCGATATGAGCAATGAGGCTAGGAAGTGTACAGTTAGTAAGAAGAATATTGCATCAGCTTGGGGAAACTATAGCATCCAATCAGGAGAAGGATCTTGGAGTTTGCAAACTGCACTCTAAATTGCTCCAAGCAGTGCACAGCAGTAGTCAAAATGACTGTGTTACAAACATGTGTTGCAGTTTCCATGCACCCTTGTAACTTCACAAATTTACAATATTTTCATGCCAGATTTTCAGCACTGCCATTTTTTCACACCTCCTTGTGAACAGTACAGCTGTCATTTTTCACATCCTGCCTGAAATGTGTTTTCACACCTGTGGCACACAATGGCATGGTCACTGTGGGAGATCAACTTTTGGGACAAATTAAGAAAATCACAGTGCCACTGTTCATGAGGGAGGTCCCAAAATGCCTATGTTGAAAATGTGGTTTAAAAAAAAAAAATTGGGTTACAGATGTGCATTGTGCAGTTTCTATACATGCTCATGACTTCACCAATTTGTCATATTTTCGCTACAGATTTTCAACGTTGCCATTTTTTTACACCTCCTCATGAACAATACAGTTGTCATTTTTCACATCCTGCCCAAAATTTGTTTACATACCTGTGACGCCAAATGGCACAGTCGCTGTGCAAAATTACCTTCCGGCTAACAAACTGATACTGCTGCTCTTCATAAGGTGGGGTCATAAAAAGCCCATGTTGATAATTTGGAGTGAAAATATCAACACAATCCTACAGCATTAGGGTTTTCCAATTGCTACACCCCAACCTGTAGAGACTGACAGGCATCAGGGGTGTGACTTGGGATCATCAGCTGTAATGATCCTGCCATTCCACCCCCACCCCCACCCTGCAGCCAGTGACATGCATCGAGGTGTGCCTTGGAGTGTTCAGCCACAAAGTTTACCCCATTCTCCTGTACTGCACCTACCTCAGTGTATTTCCTTATGGAATGGGGTAAGTATAATGCCCAAGGACGTCAAAGCACACCACAACACTTGTCAGTGTCTACAGGGTACGGTGAGGTAAAATGGCATGAGTGTTGTAGCTGACAACCCAAAGGCACACCCCAACGCCTGTCAGTCTCTGCAGGGTGGGTGTGGGGTTGGTGTCAGTTCAATACTTCACTGCCACTCCTATTATGCATCTCTAACTCCTGCACTACCAATGCCAATGCCAGCGAGACAACATTCGGCATTGACAAATGCTTCTTAGATTGTGGAACTCTCATTTCTAGGTGCTGGAACTCTCCTATAGTAATCAATGGAGAAAGATCCAGAGGTGATGGAACTATCATGCAATTTGTTTGATAGGTGGTGGAAATAAGTTTCTGTGGGCTCCTGCCCAATTTGACCCCTGCTTATGTACAGCTTCAAAAATAAATCTGTTTTACTCATTTTAATTATTAAACTTTATAGCACATGAAAAAATGCATGTTGCATATCAGAGACAATGAAATGTTGCATGTTTGCCTGTATCACAAACAACATGTTACAGTACATGTTTTTCTTTTATGTCTTGGTATACAACACACTGACACAGTTAAGAGTGATCACTTTTTTATGATTAGAGCCCCAGTGGTCTGGAATAGACTACCACAGTCTGTGGTGGACTGTACCAGTCTATTAACTTTCAAAAATACTCTTGATGAAACCTATTATAATAATCAGAGGTTTGTATGATTTACCCACGTATGTGGGAGACATATATTATGGGCCACAAGGCTTCCACGTGTCTTGGAAATTCCTAGTAAATCCTAGTCTTTGCCATACAAAAGGGACTATTCATGAAAGGCTGTATGTTTTCCTAAGGGTCTATTTTTTATTATATAACAAAAAAAAAGTATCATGTAATTTACAGTGTAATTCTTATATCTTACCATTCTACCAGCATTTTGAAACATTTTATAAGTGCATTAAGCCACTCCAGGGTGTGAATAAAAGGATTAATGGTGTTCTTCCAAGGTTGGCATAAGGACACTTGGCAGTCACCCTGTGCCTTACAACACCCCTGGGACTTGCATAGTTAATCCTTTGTTGCACACCCTGTCATTACATAATGCTTAATGTAATAATTTTACCAACACTACGATTCCTCATAATGAAGATATCAGTAAGACTGAAAATACACCAAGTGGAACTATTTGTGAAATGAACTACTAGAAACTACTGGGCTGGCAGTATAGCCTAGAGGTTAGACTAATGAGCTGTGAATGAGGTTGGTACATCCAGCAGACCAGACCTTGGTTTGATTCTCGCAACCTCCACCTGCATACTGTGTGACTCTGAGCAAGTCACTTAACCACCCAGTGCTCCCAGGTCACCCCTGAAAACAGGCACATATGCCTAGTGGGCCCATCTGGTTACCAAAGACTAAAATAAATAAATATTGCCAGCTCCTGTAACTATTACTTTAATCCCATTAAATGTTTCTAAACTTTATTTATTTATTTATTTATTTAGCTTTTGTTGACCGGGTAAGTGCACTAGACAAATCCTGCCTATTTTCAGGCACGACCCGGGGGAGGGGGATACAGATGAATGCCAACTGACCTTGAACCAGATTAAGCTGTCAACTTATCCTGTTGGTTGCTTTTTTCTGTTTATTTGACCACAGTCCAAGAATTAGAAAGAAGGTAAAGGAATTGAATCAAAAAGTGTTTGAGAAACTATACATAACAAGGCTGATGTTTCCATCCTAGAGTGAATTGTTATCATAGAGACCTCTCGAGCTTCCCTTTCGAAGCTACCAAGTAATCTCATCTCTTGATGAAAACACAGCTTTTTTGTGTGTATGGTTGCCCATACGATTCTATATACAGTACAGTGGTTCTGTTGTTTATATGTCGGTGCCAATGTATTTTGACTTAAGGCAAGGCTTTGCTGTTCTGCAAAAAAGTTTCAAGCCAGCTAGCCTGTAGCTGTGTAAGGCAGGTCTCTGCTGTTAGTGACAAGGAGAAACAGAGTCACTTAATGATGACTGAGGGTCTCACACTGACTGCTTGGCTCCAAAAACTGATGGATAGACTATCAATCAGCAGTTTACTCTTTTGGTTACCACTTCTCTGCTGCCCAGATACCAGGACATAAGGAATGGAATGTTAATTGAATGGGTTACTGGCTGTGCCTACCATTGCTAAGTGTGTGTGTGTGTGTGTGTGTGTGTGTGTGTGTGTGTGTATGGGGTGGGGGGGCAGAACAGAAGAAGGAGAGAGAGAAGTCAGCTCACACCCCAAGGCTCCCATAACACAGAATCTAAGAAACCAAATATCACTTGAATTCCACTCCCACTCATGTTCAACAATCTTGCTTCTAGCAGCAAAAACAATTTGAAATACACTATGAAATGAATAAAAAAGCAGCGAGTTTGCTAATCTATATACTTTACAGTGATTCTCTGGTCTCTGGATAAATATTTTCAAACACAGTATTTAAACACAATTCAGTTTTTATTTCAAAAGTTCTTCCTCTGTTTGTCCCACTTTAGTCTCTCTTACTGAGGATAGTCATATTGAAAACAGGATCCCTGTTGGTTGATTTGTGAAATGGCAAAGGCAGACACATCTACAGGTTGTCAATCAGAAACTGGAAAATGGGTCTCACTCACCAGATGTTTTGCGTAAATCAATTTATTTTAACCTTTAGTATATTGGGAAATAGCCCTGTGTTCCCAATATTTTATCAAGGGATAAATGCCCAGAACCAAATGGAAAATAAATACACATATGCATTTTACTTAGATTTCTGTACTAATAAAATATGTGTTGCAACTATTCATTTTCCAGATATACAGAGACTCCTATATTTTACAGGGAAAGGGAGTTATATAAAAACAGATGGAAAAAATCCATACCTCATTCAGTAACCACATTAACTCATTTCTAAACAGTGGTGTTGAGGGTATCCTTATTTTTGTATTTCCTAAGAGATTACATTAAAATAAATGTTATTAGTAAAGTGCTTTGTGGTTTATGATTTAAAAGGAATATGAGGCAGATTTTGAAAAGATTATTAAGAGTGAGAGAAGAAGGCCAGTGCAAACCTTGGTTCAGTCTTGATATGGAGCCTGAAAATTCAGTTTGGTTTCGACATTTTGTCTGAAACACTTTAGCCCGCAGTGCAGCAGTTGGCTTACAGTAGGGTAAAACAGACTTCAAATAGGGTGGTGTCCTGAGGTCAAAATGATTATGAATTACTCTAGCTAACGGGGGATGTCTGTTAGAAGACAGACCTTATTGTTAGGGCTTTCCTGGCCAAAATATAAGGGAGGGGGTGCCATGTGGCGATAGGAAAGACAGGGAGGATTGGGGGGAGGGGTGGGAGAAGGGTGATGGATAATGGAAGGTGGAGAGTGATGAGACATTGGCAGAAGGTCAAGGAGCATAGGAAGACATGCAGTATAGGAAGAAGAGGGGACAGGTAGGGATACACAGGGATTGGAGGAAGGGATCAAGTGGAGGCCTTTGAGAAAGAAAGTATATAAGAGGAAGTAAGACTGAGGATCTCCCTTCTTTTTTTTAGAGTGTGATTTCCCCACCCTCCCACCCAGTAATTTGCAAGATAAGAGAGGTCATGAGAAATGTATATGTTGGGTTTCTGGTTTTAGGTGTTTATTGTTTATTAAAAAAGGTGTTTATTTTTCAACTTTTCTCTCTCGTATTTCAAGTAGTAAAATTCTGTGTTTTCCGGTGTAAATAAATAAGTCTTAACACATTTTCAGTAGTTATCAATGTTTATTGTAATACCTTTTTGTATTTTATTTGTTTTTGTATTTTGTATTTTTTTTTAAATCACTGTGTGCATTGCTGTTCCAGTTCAAGAAACTGCAAAAATAATTAGCACCACTATCCCTTATTGTTAGCACCAACCATACAGCACATATTGATAGCACCATAGAGTCAATATGCCTTTGAAGAAACATTACAGGGGTGAGATACCTTTTCTTCTAACAAGACTGTGATGCATGTCGTCACACTCATTGCAGACTTCTGGCAGTACCTAGGAGGTGGGTCTAGGATTCTATTTTGGAAAAAAGCTCTGAAGAACAGAAGAGCTAATCCAAGTATCTCTCCACGCATGCACATCCAGGCAGTATAAAAATGTAAACTACATCAGTGAAAGCATAAGCTTCTGCTTTGTAAATCTCAACGGTGGAACATCTCGAACGACGGCAACTGAAACAGCTGTTCTTCTCATAGAATGAGCTCTTATTCCAACAGGTGATACTTTACCAGCTTTTGACTACCAATAACAATAATGGTCAGACTGTGTCAGCAGCAATGCCTGTTAGCAGCCCCACTGGCTGCTTTCTTCCACTGAGTTGCTGTTACGGTGGGATGATGATGTGTGATGAGAGTGCAGCGGGATAGGTATTTCGGTGTTTATCGGTTTTAACCGAAATAACGAAAAACACGTTGGTGGTGTATTATTGGTTATTATCGGTTAAAACTGAAAACCGGAAACCCTATGTATATGATATCAAAGTACTGATGATGTAAATAAACTTTGGTGATGTAAGCAATGTATATAGTATCAAAGTATTGATGATGTAAATAAAGTTTGGTGACATAAGCAATGTATATGGTATCAAAGTATTGATGATAGTGTAACCCTCCCATGGGGTGGGCTTACTATTCTATTTTTTTATTCTTCTTCCCCCTTCCCATTAGGTGTTAGCGTTGGGATTTCCCAAGTTCTTCCCATTGAGAGCAATGTTCTTGCTCACTACATAAGTTGCGGGCAGCAGAGAGAAGGGGAGAGAGATGGTGGGTTTGACAGGGTAGTTGGGTCAGGGCCTAAAACCTCCTGGCCCGGAAGGTACTGGCCATTACAGCAGCCATGTGCAAGGTGGTATCTCCGTGGAGGAGGGTGGCAGGAACAGGCAACCATTAGGGTCAGGGGAGTTGTTGCGGTGGATAAGAGATGGGATGAGACAGCAGGATTGGGTCATCAGGATGCTGGGGTCCTCCCATACCTCAAAACTTGGGATGGAATGGCAGTGGGGCTAGTGTGATGGTGGCAGGGCCATGTCAGTGCCCCGTGGAGGTGGCAGCTTCTAGGAGGTTATCTTCTGTGTGGCACACTGCTGGAGGTAAACTTGGAGGACCTGCGCTCTGGGACTCACTGTATCAGGCCTGCCATGCCCACGTCTGGGGTAGGACCAGTGCTAGATCCATAAAGTCATACAGGGGATGCTGTAATAAAAGGATGGAGCCGTTGTCCAGTTTCACTGTTTATAGGCCACTGTGTGACCCTAAATGGAGTTGGGAACAGCATTTGTGTTGGTTCAGGGTAAAAGGAAGTGGAACAGCTGTGGTATGGTATTAGGCTGCATTAGGCCCTGGTTCTAAAAGGACCGGAGGTGGGGGTTAGGCACTCCTCCTGGGAAAGGATGGGTTTTGGAAAAAGTACAGTTGCCAGGTGTAATCCTTGAATCCGGCTTTATGCATGGAGCCTGCTTCATGTCTGTTTTTCCAGGCCTTGGCTATCCAGCTGTTCTGGGTTTTCCAGTACCTGTGTACCCACAGAATTATTGTTGTATGCTCTCAACCCCATGGAGCTGCTCCATTTATGTATTGTTTGTGAATTATTAATAACTCCAAATTAAATGTTATTATATTTTTCCTTTCATCGTGGTACTAGATTATTTAATGAACTAACCTAAATGATCCATCTGAGAAAGGTTTCCCTTATCTCTTAGTCCCTCCCAAAGCCCAGCAGAGGGGTGCAGCAGCGTGTGTAACACCATCAGCCCAGTGAGGTGAGACCATTTAGTGCCTGATGCTTCACCAGCTAGTTAGGCCTAAAATTTTATCATCTGTGAAGCTGTGTGTTGCTGGCTGGAGAACTCAGGTTCTGGGCCCTCACCTTCATTTACCATCAGGATCCTTAGACAAATGTGAGGGAGGAGGAGGTTACAGATGTGGGGGCTCACCCAGGATTCAATTATACTGTTTGCAAGTGCAATGCCGCAGAGTTGACAGCAAGGAGTTGGAAGTTTGGCCATTGCCTTGGGCCTGGCTGTGTTTGGTGCAACCTTGTGGGCTGCCATTAGGAGGCTGGTGCATTTTCTGCCTGTGTATCTAGCAAGGCACTAGTTATTTGGAAGGGGTGGTCAGGTGGGGTGAGGGGGCACCTGGGATTGGCTCCCTGTTGGTGGTGTTAGAAGATGTGAGAAAGAGGCACTATTTTCCCTTGAGCTGGCAGTGGAGATGGACATAACTGTTGAAAATCTTAAAATGGCTGAAAATGTTCCTACACAGGAGCCCCACATTACCATCTCCACTTCTTTGCTGACCTGGCTGTGGAAGTCAGCAAGGAGAGGCATAGCAGAGGAAAACATTTGTTCAATGTGGTTATCAAGGTGAGGGAGTGGTGCAGCAGCTGCTGTGCTTGGTCTGTTCCAGTGGGTCACCTGTAGAACTTTGGGAAGGCACCCCATTTAGTTATGCTTGGCCCTACCCAGTTGGTATGTCTGTGGGCTCTGTTTCAATGGTCTTGTAAGGAAGTTTGGATCTAGGTGCAGAGGCCAGCCCACTGGTCAAAGCCACAGAGCCTAAGTTAGAGATTAAGGCAGAAGCCCTGGATGTCATGGTGGAAGGCGTGGAGGAAACCACAGGTGAGGGTGCTGTGGAACACAGACATCTGCCCAGTCCACCAGCGTGCACTGCTATCAACTATCCCCATCCTTAGAGAGAGAGGCTAAGGATGTGGGTCAGCAGCTGGTGACTGACCAGGGCCCAGGGCGTCTGCTGTAGGTTCTCTGTCTGGTGATGGTGGCTCCTCAGGTGCCTTGAGGGAGGAAATTTCATACTTGTGTACTCCTGGACATGTAAAGGAAGAGGGAGATGGGGATTTATTTATTTAGTTTTTGTCTTGTCCTGGGGGAGGGGGATGTCACAAATGCACTCAGCAGGTCAGGCCCTCTGCTCCCACAGTGCAAACCTCAGAGTGCAAGAGTATGAACAGGTAACAGACAGGGTAACCCTCCTGTCTGCTTGTGGGTCCAAATCACCTTTAGTCTCAAGTTCTGGGGGAATTCAAACTGTGAGCCTTATGCTAGTGTACCCAATGTACTGGTGCAGATTTGTACCCTCTTTGGGGATTGCAGTACAATCTTACGCAAGGTGCACCCAGCCAGGCTTCCAAAATGAACCCTTAAAACTCTATAAAAGACCTTGGGTATATTCTTACCTTTTCCCTGTTTAGTAACACCATCAAGCTTTTCAGAACATCTATCAGACTTAACCACATATACATCACATGCAAAAAAGAACTTGGAGACATACCCGGCAGTATCTTTCAAAATTATTTACTAATAATAGATAAAAATATGAAAAATTTAAACACAGAACACTATATCACAAAGCATACAATCACTTACAAGAAAACAAAGAAAATGACAAACTCCTACCAAAGTACTGTACATTTAGATATTTTCTATCTAATGTGTTACTTCTAAGTGCTTATCAGAGAACTGTGTGTTTCTCTCTCCCAAGATGGAATATATCTACCTGCTCAGACACAGTATAGTTTAAACTGTGTCTCCCCAAACCCCTTCTATGAGTCATCTAGTGCTTCCTTTTAGAATATAAAAAAATACAAACATGTTGTTCTATCAGAATGTATTTTAAATAAGGTGACATCAGCAAAAACATATTTCCCAAATTACAAGTCTGTGATTTCCTAGTTTTTTATCATCAGGCATTTCAAAGGGGTTTTATAGCTTTTTAACACCAGTTGACATTAAATGTTCTTCCTCTTAAGACGTCATAAAAGTTTATGATCTCCTTCCTCTGGCAGACTTATAAAGTCCTGTTTCATTTCCACTTCTAAAAAAGGGGCCATAAAATGCAATGTTTCAAGGAACTTAATTACATTACATAGATCTCCTGGTTTAATACTGTATAGCAGATTATATTAGCTTTCCATTTACAATATATTAGCTATATTAGCTGAAAGCAAAGAACCACAAATATAAACAGACCGCTAATATAATCTGCCATGCTAACTGTACCCTAGCAGTAATTATATCAGGCACTAATACAGTATGTACAACCGGAGTCGTCATGCTAAATATATCAGGAGCTAATGCTAACGGCTATACAGTATATATCCTGTCATTTTCACTGAAACCTGGTTGGGGGGCACCATGGAAGCACTGTGACAATCACACACTATATTTTTATATTACAAATATCACCCAACAGTCATAACCAGCTGGCCAAGCATCCCAGAGGATACAGATGGATGCCAGCAGACATTGAACCAAATTAAGCTGTTGGTGGTATTTTTAGTGAATGGAGGAAATTTGACCAGGACACCAGGGAAATTCCCCTACTTCACACTTTCATCACCTTGCCGGGGACATTATTTTTCTACAAGAAACTGGATTTAGTTCCCTGACTGATGTGTCACAGGCAAAAAAAGGTTAGGTGAGGGAACCATCGTTTTGGTCTTTCAAGCAGAATGCTGCTGATGGACTAGGAATTTTGTTTAAAAACATGCAGGACAACGTGCAAAGAATAGTTGACATAGAGCCAGGGAGGGCCCTAGTTCTGGATTGTTTGTACAAGAGTTTCTCTCTGCTGTTAATTAACACATATGCCCCCACAAAGGAAGACAGCAAGAAGAGTTATTTTAATAAAATAAGACCATATTTACATACAGCTAAACATGTAGTTTGGAGGGGAGGGGGCATGAACTGCAGTTTGGATGTAAAAGTAAAAGACAATGTGCAAAAAAAATCTACTGTGATTCTCATGCTGTCAATAATATCATAAATACAGCTGGACTTGGAGATGCTTATAGATTATTACATATAGATTCAGGTGCCACATGCAGAAGAAACACATTAGCAACAAGAATTGATTTCATGTTTATTTCCAAGTTCCTAATACCTCATAAGTTTAATACCTCCATTCGTGAGTTTTCAGATCCTTCAATATTAAAGTGCATTATTAGTTTGAAAAATATACAACCTAAATTTCCCCTACTTAAATAAATGCTGGAAATTGAATGCATCTCTGCTAGAATCAGAAGAGATAGAGCAGGGACTCATAGGGGTTCTGCAGGCTAGACAATCTGTTTTTTGCATGTATAATGATTGGTGGACATGGTGGGCAGATACCAAAGAAGATATAAAACAATTTCTTATTAAAAATGGAAAAGAGAAAACTAATAAGGAATATTTAAAATATTTAGAATATAGAAATAATTTTACAGACTTGTGTCTCTTTCAAACTGTGCAGATGCACATGTTAAAGAACAGATAGATATTATAAGAGCTAAAATGTTCCAATGTCAGTATGACAGAGCGAAAACCCTAAATCAAGAAATAAAATGTGGTACAGATACTCAACCTTATGTGGATTCTTTTATTGCTTGTAAGCAAAAGATAGACCATAAAATAATGGAAGGACCATATAACACAGATGGCGTTTTAGTTAAATCTGATGTAGAAATGTTAGATGTGGTAGAAAAACATATTACTGAACAATTTGGCAAGGGTTTTTGTCCAACAAAACTATGGAATGAAATAAAAGATTTTCCAGTTCCTATGCCTTCTGCAGAACATTTTCAAAACATGGCAGTACCTATTTCTTTGGAAGAAGTTAGAGAGGCAATCACAGGATTAAAAAGTGGGGTGTCAGCAGGAAAAGATGGGATAACAAATGAATTTTATAAATCATTTCCTACAGAAATGAGTGAGATCTTGGTTAATCTTTTTAATGAAATGATAATAAATAATTTTACCTACAAAGGCTTTGCAGAAGCCATAGCTATATTTTTATATAAGAGAGGAAAAAAAGAGGATCTAAACAATTGGAGGATAATCAGCTTGTTGAATACTGATTATAAAATGTTATCCTCAATATTGTGGAAGAGACTCCAAAAAGTAGATGGGAAAAATAGCAATATTAAACAAAACCTCTTATTATTACGGGATGCATGTGAATATAGCAGGCAAGGGAAACTAAAGGGCATAATAATAGCACTAGACCAAGCAAAAGCATTTGATAAAGTGTTGCATGATTTTATATTCCTGATATTAGGAAAGTATGGTATACCAGACAACTTTAACAGAGAAATACAAGTCTTATATAATGATGATCAGATTACACCTGCAGTTAATGGCATGCTAGGTACTTCTGTTTCATTGCAAAGAGGAGTCAAGCAGGGCTGTCCCATCAGTCCATTGTTGTACACATTTGCCTTGGACCCAGTCATTAGGAGTATATTGGGAGAAAACAGAATATTAGGCCTATCACCTTCCTCTGACATGCTACCTCAGAAAATCGCTGCATGCGCAGATGATGTCTGTTTACTGGTGCAAGATGATGCATCAGGATAAAGGCTCTAAAGGTGTTTGAAAAATACTCCACTATTTCAGGGGCAGAAATAAATTATCATAAACGTATAGGCATACTATTGGGGAATATGGATAATATACTGAGAAGTATTGGGGGCATTATGATCTCAGATACTTCAATAAAGATTTTAGGGCTTAATTTTGGTTGTGGGAACCTAGCGCAATTAAACTGGGAAGAAAAAACTGAAATAGGAGGAAAAAAAGTGCATTTCTGGAAATCCTGGGCTTTTTCAAAGAAAAAAAGAATTACAATAATAAAAAAAGTTTGTGCTACCCATTTTTTTTTAATATGTGAGTCACATTTTACCTCCCCATTCACATTTAGAGATGAGAATATTCAGCTGTTTTTTTCAAATGGCATGGGGGAGTCATCTGAACCCAGTAAAAATGGATTTTACATATTTACCCATCAAAAAAGGTGGCTTAGGAATAGTGAATCCTATAGTGTTTTAGCACACCTTTTTCATTCAATCTTCTTTTCAGGTAGAAAGAAAGGAGAAATGGACACAGGGCTCATTCAGACCATTAATGGAGAAATGGATTCAGGAACCCCCAAAGATCATACCTGGCCTTAAGATACCTGAGTTTGCTACCCACTCTGTAAAGAAATTGAAAAAATTGGAATTAGAGAAGCAGACTGTATTGAGGTTACATAGAAAGCAATTATATGGTGAATTCCTATATAACAATGCAGCCAGGCAAGCAGATTTCCCTAGGGGTCCTCCAACTAAAATGCACCTTACCCTAAAATTGTTCATGGACAAAAGAATACCCCAAAAAACATGGGACATTGTACAGCTTAGTTGTCATGGGAAACTCGGGGTTAAAGGGAATCTAAAACACAAACCTTTAGATGAAAGGCAATGCATCAGACAAAAGTGTAAGGGTGTGGAAGAAACTCAGGAACACTTTTTTTTATTTCTTGTGCCTTTGCAGTGCAGTTGTGGGCATTTTTGGCCACTAGGTGGCAATGGGCTCCAGTCAAATGTGTAAAATATGAGAGTTTAATCCTAGCTGAGTGCGGCAGTGGGGTCATAAATAAATATCATCCCAGCACATTAAATGTTGTTTTTTCTTGTATCAAGCTTTATATGTGGCAGGCCAGATGCCAGTACTCCAAATCTGGTTATTCTAAAACTGATCAAGTCCACATTACAGAAAGAAAAAATTCACGATTTTCAAACTTTAGATAGATGGAAATGCTTAAATTTATGGAAGCATGTTTTCTTGGATATCTTGATTTATTTTCTAGGTGTTTGTAAATAGGGTTAAAAACAAAGGGAGAGACAGGGAATGAAATGTATTTTGTTTTTTGTATATATAAGTCATTATGAAAATCTGAATTCTCCATGGAAAAAAAGAGATGTGTTAAGAATGTACATAAGTTTTTTTGTAAGATCTGTATTGATGTAACCTGTGATGTTATGTTTTCTTAATAAAAAATTCCCCTACTCTTTTCAAGAAGTGCCATGGGTTCTTTAACATCCACCTGAACAGGCAGATGGGACCTTGATTTAATGTCTCATCTGAAAGATGGCACCTCAGAAGTGCATCACCCCTTTCTGCTGCACTACTGTCAGTATTGGGATTTAACCCAAGTGCCTGGTGTGGAGATAGAACCCACAGCCTTCTGATCTTCTGGCCTCAGAGATGAGTGTGCAATCTGCTGAGCCACTGACACTGACATGGGATGAGGCTGTGGAAGGTGCCAGTTTTGCTTCCTCCTGTACAGGACTTTAAGTGGTACCAGTTCGCTGATCATGAAGTATACAGAGTCATCTCTCAGCCTTATGAGTGGCCTGCGATAAAGTTGCCCGACACTATCCCGTGCCTCCTGGCACTGTGCAAGGCCTTTTGAGAGAAAATGGTCTGCTTGCTGAGCAGTGACCCTATGAATATCCCATACCAGACCCAGGTGTGACTGGAGCCAGGAGCAGCCAGGCATACAAGTGTGAAGGACCTGCCCCAGTGGTCACAGGCAGAGAGGTGGGTGCAACAAAGGATCCATCTGGAATACCCTACTGCTGAATACCCTTATGTTTCTGAGCATTTGTAGGGCATAACTGAGGAAAATCAATCGGTCTGGGTATTCTGGAGCATGGTGCAAAAGCTTCAGCAGTGCCCTGGGACCTCTGACCAGCCCACTCAGAAAGTTATCCAGAAGATGAGAATCCTGTGTTTTTCAAAGCCTTGGGCTGGACTCACATTGCTTAAGCATTTTGCCCTAGTGCAAGATGAGGCCAGGTGTTGCATGAAGTACTATGAATTCTTTTACTGAGGACACCACTAAGCTGAATCCAGATTACTATTATCCCCATGGCGGAGGGCCTGCTATCTGAGGAGGAAATGCTCAGCACCATTGTGATTCGTCAGGACTGTCCTGTTTAAGTAAAGCTGTTCAGTGAAACTCTCAAGGTTAAAAGAATATTGGGCCCAGTGGAGGTCACTCCAGGACTATCATTGTCTGAGGAACTGGGACTGTTGGACGCCGGCTTGCCGGAGCAGAACAGAGGGCTCATCAGAGGTTCTGAGAACTGCATGTTGTGAACTGCTTGGGGTTTTAATCTGGTAGGGTATTGGGGTTTGTAAAGTGTATTACTGCTGTTAGACTGTGCTTGCATTAATTCCACCTTTGTTCCAGGACCATGTGTGTGTGTGTTTGCATGGTCACTGACTGATTTAATAGCAGGGGGAAAGCAACGAAGGAAAGGATAACGGAGCATGGCCAGTGAGCTGGAGGAAAGGGGCTGATTGTTTTTCAGCAAACAGATGGACTACGGTTGGCTCAGGGAGGTTAAGGGGGAGCTCAGGGGCTCATCCCCATCTGGTCCAGCTTAAGAACTCCTACACTGTCTTGGAGGAGAGGGAGAGTCCTGCAAGGGAACACGAGTCTGTGACTTGGGAGGATGTGAGGGTCCTTGAGAAGGGAAACCCAGTGGTGGGAGGAAGCAGACCCCATTGGAAGAAGTTACTCCTGATGGGGGACTCGATTGTCCGGGGAATGGATCTGGGCCAGGACAGCAGGGAGGGAAGGGAAATTAAGTGCTTCCCAGGAGGCACAGCTGGGAGGGAGGGGGAGTAGACCCAGATAATCGCTAAGGCAGTGGCAAAGGGGGGGAGCTGGAGGTCATTGTTCTCCTGGGAATGAATGACCTACCCAGGGAGAAGGCAAGCATGGAGCAGGTCCAAGAAGATTTCAGAGAGTCAGGAGGGCATCTGAAGAAGGCAGCAAGCTCTGTGACATTTTCAGAGGTGCTGTCAGTCCACAGCAGGGGGGGGAGATGGGAATTTCTATATCAGAAACTTCAACACATGGTCGAAGGGCTGGTGCAGAGATAAGGGGTATGGCTTAATTGGGGATGGGGTACCCACCTGAAATTATGTGGTCTTGTACTCAAGTTGATGGGCTGCATCTGTCCAGGAAGGGGAAAGCAGTCCTAAATGAAAGGTTTAATTGCTTTCTTGCAGAGCATTTAAACTAGTCAGGGGGTGGCAACAGAAGCAGGGAGACTCTAGCAACCCACCCCTACAAGATAGAGAAGCTGGAAATGAGGAGCAGGAAGGCAAGATGCTGACAGTAACACCTAACTCAGAAATAGAGGGAAAGGCAGAGATCGGAAGGCAGCATAAAAAGGAAATTTTGGGGGGAGGGAAGAAAGCAGTGGAGCAAAGGCATGAGTAGAGTGCAGATAGGCAGCAGAACATGGAAGGCCATTTTTACAAATGCTCACAGCCTGGGGAATAAAATCCCAGACCTGGAGGCATTGTTAGTTAGAGGTAGACCTGGATATAGCAGCAATAACAGACATGGTACACAGCAAATCATGACTGGGACATTAATGTACCAGGGTATGCTCTCTTCAGGAGGGACAGGGGAGTAAAAAAAGGGTGGGGTGTGGCCATGTACATCAGAGAGGGTATAAAGGCAACAGAGATACTGGGTAGACAGGGGACGGCTGAGGCACTGTGGGTCACCCTTGAGCCAGGTGATGGCACAGCAATCCACACAGGGGTGATCTACAGGCCTCCAGCACAGGGGGAGGAGTCGATATGGATCTAGGGGATCAAATTCATGAGATGGCAACAAAAGGTGAGATATTACTGCTGGGTGATTTCAATATCCCAGACGTGGATTGGACCATCCCAACAACTGCTTCAACCAGGAGCTGAGACATCCTGGATTCCCTACAGGGGGCAGTCTTCAGACAGCTAATGATTGATCCCACCAGAGACAGGGCAATTCTGGACCTAGTACTGACCAATGGGGACAGAATCACAGATGTCCAGGTGGAAGGTCAACTGGGACACAGCAACCACCACATAGTGTTGATTAGCATAGGGACAGAGACACAGTCTAGTCACACAAAGGAAAAGGTCTTAGATTTTAAGCAGATGGATTTCGCTAAAATGGGGAGTTGTATCAAAGAAACCCTGCTGAGGAGGGAGATAGGAGAGGGAGTTGAGGAGCAGTGGGAACACCTGAAGGGAGCCATAGAGGGAGTAACAAACCAATGCATCAGGATGGTAAACAAAGGAAAGAGAAGGAAGAAACCACTATGGGTATCAAAAGAGGTGGCAGGCAATTAAGGGCCAAAAGGGCAGGTTTCAGGAAATAGAAAGGGCGAAAGACAGGGAGGTGTACCAAAGGCATCTAAGGGAAGAGGGGAAGGCTGTAAGGAGCACAAAGGCATAGAAAGGTTAGTACAAATGGCGAAAAAAGGGGACAAGACATGCTATAGGTACATCAGCGAAAGAAGGAAAGTCAGCAGGGGGAGGGGAGGATTGTAAGGCTCAGAGGAGATAAAGGGGAGTGTTAGGAGGGAGTCCTGGAAAGGCTGAAATACTGAACAAATACTTCTGTTCAGCATTCACTGAAGAGGGGGAGGGTTAGGAACCACAGTTGGGTATCAGAAGAGAAGGAGGAAGAGAGGTAAACAGAAGTTCACTCACAGTGGAGAGAGTCACAAAATCACAGACTCACATAAATCTGATGGCAGAAAAGGACGTCACCTGCTCATCGAGTCTGCCCTTTCCCTCCTCCCCTACTCATCTCCCCTCTTATGGCCACTACCCTTCCCCTCACTTTCCAATCCCATATGTCTGTTCCATGTCCTCTAAAATCACTCCACCATTTCAGCCTCCACCACCTCTTCTGGTAATTTATTTCAGGCCTCCACCACACTCTACGTGAAGAACCACCCCCTCACATTTCCTCTATATCTTCCACCTTTCGATCTTAGGCTATGCCCTCTAGTTTTAGTCCCCTCCTTCCTTCTGATCAAGTGCTCTTCCTTCACTTTGTTGATCCCCTTCGCATATTTAAAAGTTTTGATCATGTTCCCCCGTCCCTTCTAGTCTCCAGTGGGTACAAATCCAGTTCCCTACACCTCTGTTCGTATTGGTTTCCCCCCACAAACCATACACCATCTTGGTTGCTCTTCTCTGAACCCATTCCATCCCATCAAGGTCCTTGTGTAGGTGAAGGACTCTAGAACTGGACCCTGTACTCCAGGTGTGGTCTCATTATGGTCTTGTAAAGAGGCATCAGCACCTCCCTCCTTCTTCTAGTTATACCCCTCCCAATGCATGCCAACATTCCATTTGCCTTCCCCACTGCCTTACTACACTGGCTACCCACCTTAAGGTTGCTCGATACTATAATCCCCAGATCTGTCTCCTGCTGTTTTTTTTTTATTTCCTCCCCTCTTAGAGTGTAAGCAGCTCACAGATTTTTGCATCCCAGATGCATCACAGCACACTTGTTGGCACTGAATTTCAGTTGCCAAGTTTCCAACCACCCCCCAGATTCTACAGGTCATGCCTCATGGCCTCCACCACCCCACCCAGAATGTCCACCTTATTGTAGATTTTTGTATCATCCATGCATAGGCACACTCTTCCCCCCAGACCTTCTGCTATATCACTGATGTACAATATATATTAACAAGCATTTGTCAATGTCGAATGTTTGCTTGCTGGCATTGGCATTGGTAGTGTAGAAGTTACAGAGCTGCATAATAGGAATGGCAGTGAAGTATCGAACTGAAGCCAACTCCACCACCACCCTGCAGAGAGTGACAGGCATTGGGGTGTGCTTTTGGGTCGTCAGGCATAACGGCCACGCCATTTCACCACACCCTACCCTGCAGACACTGACAAGTGTCACGGTGTGCCTTGGGGTCTGCGGCCCTTATGCGCACCCCATTCCATCAGGAAATATGATGAGATGGGTGCGGTGTAGGAGAATGGGGTGAACTTTGGGGCCGAAGAGTCCAAGGTATACCTCGATGCCTCTCACCGGCTGCAGGGTGTGGAATGGTTATGAGCATTACAGGTAAGAATCCCAAGTCACACCCCTAATGCCTGTAATTCTCTACAGGATGGGGCTTTATGGTTAGAAACCCTAACACCTCAGGCATTCATTGGTATTTTCACTCCAAATTTTCAACATGGCTTTTTTGTGACCCCCACCTCATGAACAGTGGCAATATCAGTTTGTTAGCCGAAAGCTGCTTATACACAGTGACTACGGCATTTAGCACCACAGGTGCAAAAACACATTCCGAACAGGATGTGAAAAATGACAGCTGTACTGTTCATGGGAGGTGTCAAAATAGCAATGTTACAAATCTGCAATAAAAATATTAAAAAACTGGCGAGTCACAAGCATGTATAGAAAGTGTGCAACGACACCGGTAATGTAATTAGTTTGGGGATTTTTTGCAGCAGATTGTCAACACAGGCATTTTGGGACCTCCAATCATGAACAGTGTCACTGTGATTTTCTTTATCTGTCCCGAACAATGATTTCCCACAGCAACCATGCATATCTGTGCAGAAAGTGTGAAAACACATTTCAGCCATGTTGTGAAAAATGACAGCTGTACTGTTCATAAGGAAGTGTGGAAAAATGCCACTGGTGAAAATCTGGACTGAAAATATTACAAAGTCATGAACTTACGAGGGTGCGTGGAAACTGTGCAATGGTCACTCATAACACAGTCATTTTATGGACTTTTGTCACCAAATTTTCAACATAGCCATTTTAGCACCTCTGCTCATGAACAGTGTAACTGTGATTTTCTTAATCTGTCCCAAACATTGCTTTCGCACACTGACTGCACCATTGTGCGCTACATGTGCAGAAACACATTTTGGGTGACATGTGAAAAATGGCAGCTGTACTGTTCATAAGGAAGTGTAATAAAATGGCAACGTTGAAAATCTGGATTGAAAATCTTGAAAATTCGCAAACCTACAAGCGTGCATAGGAACTGCGCAACGCATGCTCGTAAAACAGACATTTTTAGGAGTTTTTTCACCAAATTTTCAACATAGCCATTTTAAGACCTCTGCTCATTAACAGTGGCACTGTGATTTTCTTAATGTGTGCCATACATTGATTTCGCACACCAACTGTGCCGTTGTGCGCTATATGGGCGGAAACACGTTTTGGGTAAGATGTGAAAATGACAGCTATACTGCTCATAAGGAGGTGTGGTAAAATGGCAATGTTGAAAATCTGGGTGAAAATATTGAAAATTTGCGAACTTACTGACGTAGCATAGAACTGTGCAATGCACGCACGTAAAACAGTCATTTTTAGGAATTTTTCCACCAAATTTTCAACATAGGCTTTTTGAGAGCCCACCTTATGAACAGTGGCAGTGTTGTTTCATTACTTGGTCCTGAAAGGTGATTTCACGCAGTGACTGCGAAATCACCCTTTCGGGCCCGATTAATGCCATGACAGTGAGAGCATTCATGAGAAGGGGTCCCAAAAACCCCATGTTGAAAATTTGGTGCAAAAATTCCAAAAAATGCCTGAGATATGCAGCAAAGTTGAAAAAACCCTATCTATCCCATTATACAGCTTACCGCATTTCCTCAGTTGGCAGTCGGTTTGAAGAGTGCAGGCGTGTTCGAGTCCACCGTCCATCGTCACGCGAGTCCGGAGTGGAAGTATGGGGTGAGGAGGAGTGTGGAGAGTCAGAGGCGCAGATGGGTGGGCGCGGGTGGGGGCAGAGACAGCGAGGGACCATTTTTCTGTTTCAGGGTTTTGTTTTTTTTTAAACAAAGGGCAAGCGGCCAGCGGAATGTTTGCCACGCTGGGTGGGCTCCCAGCGTGCACAAGGATGGCTGTTTGGGGGCGTGGAGCTGATGGGAGATTGGGCATCCCTTCGGCGACAGCATTGTTGCCATGCTGGGTGGGCTCCCAGTGGCATCCTGTATCTCTCTGGGGGGACAGTGGAGCCGGCGGGGATTGGACACCCGTCCGGCTATATGTAGCTAGCCACGCTGGGAGTGGGCACCAGTGTGGCATGTGGAACTCTGTTTGGGAGGGGCGCAGCACAGCCGATGGGGGATTGGGCACCCCCGTCGGCTATACAGTGTGTGCGTGGGGGGGACGAGCAGTATGCGTGCATGTGTGCGTGTGTGTCAGGGGAGCGTGCATGAGCAGGCGATATCTTATCGCTGCTCACTGAAGCATAGCTCCCCCTTTCAACTGTACTCCACTACATTTTCGACTGCTGAGATAGACAGCTCCAACAGGCATTGGAGAACTGTGGCCGTGCCTGCAAACACACTGACTGAATTGGAAGAGGGCTGCCACACCTCCAAAAACTCAGATGATGGCACTATGTTTCTTGCACATGTGTGCAAGCAAACATAAAAAGGAGGGGTCCCAGCACTGACCCCTGGGGCACCCCACTCATTACCCCCCTCAGCATGAAATGCACTCCATTTACCACCACTCTCTGACTTCTATCCGGCAACTAGTTATTTTTGTCCCATCCCTAAGCTTTCTAGCTTATTTGCTAGCCTTCTGTGAGGGACAGTGTTGAAGGCCTTACTAAAGTCCAGATAGGCCACGTCCACCCCCCCCACCGGGTCAACCATCTATGTCATCCAATTAAGGAACTCTATCAGATTCGTCTGGCAGGACCTCTCATTCGTGAATTCATGCTTCCTTTCGTCCTGCAGTCCACTATCCACCAGGTAGTCCACATTCTTTCCTTTATTAGTGCCTCCATCACCTTTCCTACCATTGAGGTGAGGCTGATGGGCGATAATTTTCTGCCACCTCCTTACTGCTCCCCTTGTGCAGTGGCACCACATCTGCCCACCTCCAGTCCCTTGGCACACGCCTTGTATCCATGGATAAGTTAAATAATCTCATCAATGGGGCTGCCAGCTCCTCCTCAGCTCCCAGAGTACCCTTGGGTGCAAGCCAGCTGGCCCCATTGCATTGTCCACCTTTAACCTGCCAAGTTCCTCCCTTACCCTGTCTATGCTGAACATACTAGGATCCATCTTTTTGCCTTCCCTGCCCCTCCCCAGCTCTGGCCCCCCTACCCTTCCCTTCCTCCATTAAGACTGAGCAGAAGTAGTTATTCAATACCTCCACTTTCTCAAAGTCCCCTTCCAGTTATATTCTTCCTTCCCCCTGCAACTCTACTATCCCCTGCCTCACCTTCCTTCTTTCCCTCACATACCTAAAAAAAGTTTTATCCCCCTTTTGGCCCGCTTAGCTACATTCTCCTCAGTATCTGCTTTAGCCCTCCTTATCTTCTACTCTGCCACCCTCCTCTTTTCTCTATAAGCCTCCCTGTCCTCCCCACTTTGTGTCTTCTTATATTCCCTGAATACTCTTTTTATTTCCCTGACCACCCCTGCCACCTCCATTGTATACCAGCGTGATCTCTTTTATTTTGTTCTTCCTCACCTTCCTAATGCAAATTTCAGTGGCCTTCAAAACCCCTCCTTTGATAGCTCCTCAAAGCTCCTCAATGTTCCCTATATTCCCCTTCCTTGCCATTTCTTCCTCAAATATCCTTCTCGTTTTGTTAAAGTCCACCTTTCTAAAGTCCATCACCCTTGTTCGAGTCTGATTTGTCTCCCTCCCCATTTTTACCCTGATCCTCATAGTCCTGCGATCACTAGTCCCTAGTCCATCACCCATCTCCACCTCTTCCACACTCTTCCCATTTGTGAGGACCACGTCCAGCAGGTTTTCTCCCCTAGTGGGCTCCCTGACCAGCTGTTGCATGAATACCCCTTGTAGCGCCTCTAGGATCCCCCTGCTCCTAGCTGATACAGCTGCCGCGATCCCCCAGTCCATGTTGGGCAGGTTCAAGTCCCCCACTATCAGAAGCCCCCCCTTGAGAGACATCTTAGTACCTGCCTGTATCAGCTGTGCATCCCCTTCCTTTCCAGCATCAGAGGTCTGTAAACCACGCCTATCCTCAGTGATTCCCTAGTCTGTCTGTCATGCGTGACCCACATGAGCCCTGTCTCCCCTAACTCCTCCTGCCCTTACATTGCCTTAATGTTGTCTCTGAAGTATAATGCGACCCCACCCCACCTCCTACTATCCCTGCCCTTCCTAAACAGTTTGTAGCCTGGGATAACTGTCTCCCAGGCATGATGTTCTATCCACCACATCTCACTTATTGCTACTATGTCCAGTCCCTCATCCACCATGATGGTCTCCAAGTCCACCATTTTGTTCCCTAAGCTCCTGGCGTTGGCTGATAATCCCTTCCACCAGGACGCCCTCCCCCCATTGCTCCCCCCCAACTAACCTTTGCTTGTTCTATTTTTCTTCCAGTACTTTATCTCCATCCTGAGGGGAAAGGCTGATAGCCTCCTATCACTCCTGCCACTTTGAGTGGCCCCTTCCTTGATCTCCCCCCCAATCAGTTTAAATTATAATTTCTTTCTATAAATTCCCCTAACTTTCACTTTAGCACTACTTGTCCCTCCCTGCTCAGAAGTAGCATGTCCGGGGGTAAATAGGATCTCATCCTCCCATGTTGCTCCCCAGTCCCCCACTACCACAAACCCCATCTGCCTGCACCAACCCCCCAGCCATTGATTCAGTTCTTTAGTCCTCTGCTTTCTTAATGTGCTTGCTCTTGGCACAGGCAAACCTCCGAGAAAGCCATCGACTGGAACCCTACACTACTGCAGAACCAAGCAGGCTCCCTGAACCTAGGCTGCATTTCCATAAGACTACTCCCCTCCAGAACACGAGTGCCTAGGTGGAACACCAAGTGTGACCTCTCATTATGCTGCTTGCCCCATGAGGGTATATTGTGCCTCATCTTTAGTGCCATCATTCCTGGCATACACTCAATACAAATGGTGCTGCTTCTGCTTCCATTTCTTCCTCATCTTATTCCCTTCAGTATTGAGTCCCCTGTGAGCACTACCCTGATTCTCCCTTCCTTCTGCTTGTAGTTTTGCTTGCACCCCTTTCCTGGTATACCATTTCCCCTCTTGTCCATCTCCTTCCCCTGAGTTTTGCTCTCCCCCTTGACCAAATCTCTCATTCCCCCCTCTGGTGTTCCAACCAGTCCCTCTCATCCTAGCCTCCCCTTTCGTGGGCTCTGAACCTTTGCTCCTTTCCTTCCTCTCTACTGCCCGAAGCCCTCTATGTACAGATATCCTCTCCATTCCCCCCTTCTTCTATCCTTTCCCTTTCTGGGCTTACTGTAGGCTCCCTCCCTGTCTATTCTGTGCGTTTGGTCCCCCTCAAGACTGTTTTTACCCCTCCTCTTGCTTGGCTGGGCGGTTTCCTCCCAAAGGTGCATTTCCCCATTTTTGATCCTTCTTACACCTTAGCCCCTCCCCTGGATCCACTGAATTCCTCACTGGCACACTCCTTACCATCCTGAAGTGCCCCCCAGGGGTGTGTATCTGTTTTCCTACTCTTCCCCCTTGCTTTGCAGCCTGCTACCTGATGCTCTCCTCCCTAATTGCTGACCCTACCCTGATGGTGTTTGCTGTGCTTTTTTTGATCCTACCACTTGCCACTTCCCCTGGCCCCTGTCACCCCCTTCTTCTCTTGTGCCTAAGTCTCCTGCAGCCTCCTTTGTGCCCTTCCTTTCTCTTCTTGCCCCTCTAAAGTTCTCCCCCATTCTTCTAGCTCCTGTTTCTACACCTGTTCCTAAAACCCCTGCAGCCCCGCTTATGTTCTCTCTTTCACCCACCACCCAGTTGGAGTTCTCTTTGGACATCCTCCAGTCCTCTCCCCTTCTCTCCTTCTCCCCTCTCCTACCCTGCTTAGAGCCCACTTCAACCATCCCACCTCCTCTCTAAGCTGTGTAAGCTGTCTGCACACCATGCAGCCCCCCAGCCTCCATGCTATATCAAACACCATGGCTGCCTCACACCCATCGCAACCTACCACCCTCCCAAAGATTTCCAATGGCCTTGTGGCCCAGAAACCATACTCAAGACCTGCCTGATCCCGTTTCAGGCTACCTTTCTAACTTCGCTGCCTGTCCATTTGATCTCCTATGTCTTAAAAATAATAAAAGAATATCCCCTTAAATAACAAAAGATACAGAATCATTTTGTACTGTACTCTTCAGCTCCCCTTACCATAGCCTTCCTGCAATCACTACCCTTTTGTGCTTGTACCAAAAGTATTTCTTCCCTTCAGATCACCTAACTCCTAAGAACTTTCAAATTTAAAGTGACCCTTCTCTAGTTTAGCTCACGCCATTTGTTAAGTTACTCAGATCAGACATAATTCCTAGTCATGACCTTCCAAAACAAATGTGACCTCCAACTAGTTTATTTCTTATGCCCTTAATTAAGATCATATGTCCCTACCTAACTTGCCCAGATCATATCTCCTTACTTATATTGTCCAGATCAAACCTCCACCCTTGTCCAGAACCTCATTTTCAAAATCACCCCCTTGCCAAGAGCATCAATTTTTAACTGCACATGTACCCACTTTCCTTCCTCTAGTTACAATCTTAATTTTCCCTTTAACTTGACCAGATCCCTAAATGTACTTTTCAGTCAGCAACCAGATCCCTGAATGCACTTTTCAGTCAGCAATTTAAAAAGTCATGTTATCATATTTTTCATAGCTCCATACTTGATCCTCCCATGGGCAATGCCTACGGCTCCTACCTTCCACGTTGAGCATTTAATAATACGTAGAAAGAGGGGAGGAAGGGTGGGTGGGCCAAAAATTCACTTAACCGCCAAGTGCTCCCAGGTCGCCACTGAAACCAGGCACTTGTGCCTAGTGGGCCTTACCCGGTTACCAAAGACTAAAATAAAAAAATAAAAATAAAATTCTCTGTTCAGGAGCAACCTATGGTGCCTTCTGGCATGGGGGGAGAGTGTAGCTTACAGTCCTTCAGCTCTCCATCCTCCAAAAGTCACTGTCCCTCCTGTGAAAGGCAGCAGCTTTTTAAAATGCTGCTCTGCCTTTGTTCTGTTGGATTTAAATTTGGCGCCCTTATTTAAAGGCTGTCGATTGGTGTGGGTCGCCCTGCTGCCGAGGCTGGTGTAGGTTGACTTCCAGCTGAGACTGCCGGTGCCATAGAAAACTCTCCATTCAGAAGCAACCTCCAATGCAGTCTGGTGTGGGGGGAGAGTGCAGCTCACAGTCTCGCAGCTGTCCATCCTCTGAAAGTCATTGTCCCTCCTGTGAATGGCAACAGCACTTTCAAATTCTGCTCTGCCTTCATTCCATTGGATTTGAATTTGGTGCCCTTTTTTTACAGGCTGCCAATTGGTATGGGTCACCCTACTGCCAGAACTCGTGCAGGTCACCTTCCTGCTGAGACTGCCTGTGCTGTAGAAAATTCTCCATTCAGAAGCAACCTCCGGTGTGGTCTGGTGTGGGGGGAGAGCGCAGCTCACAGGCTCTCAGTTCTCTGTCCCCCAAAAGTCACTCTTCCTCCTGTGAAAGGCAGCAACGCTTTTAAATGCTGCTCTGCCTTTGTTCTGTTGGATTTCAATTTTGGCACCCCATTTTTACAGACTGACAACTGATGTGGGTTGCCCTCCTGCCAAGACTGGTGCATGTAGACTTCCAGCCAAGACTCTTGGAGGATCTCACTAAACTGAAGGATGGACAAAGCAATGGGGCCAGATGGCATACACTTGAGGATATTAAGGGAGATGCGAAGATAGCTAGCAGCACCTCTGGCAGCCATGTTCACCAAGTCGCTCAACACAGGATTGAGTCCAGAGGCCTGGAAGAGGGCACATGTAGTCCCTTTACACAAAAGTGGTAGTAGAAAGGAGGCAGAGAACTGTAGGCCAGTCAGCCTCACCTTGGTAATGGGTAAGATCATGGAGGCACTGCTTAAAGAAAGAATAGTGGCACACTTGGAATCCAATGGTGCTCAGGATCTGAGGCAACATAGATTCACAGCAGGAAAGTCATGTCAGAGAAATCTGATAGTTTTTTGACTGGGTGACAAAGGAAGAAAATCAGGGCGGGGTGGTGGACGTCACCTACCTCAATTTCAGCAAGGCCTTTAAGACTGTCCCACATAAAAGGCTAATAAACAAGATGGGTAGTCTGGGCATGGGGCACATGGTGGTAAGCTGGGTTAGGAACTGGCTAATGGACAGGAAGCAGAGGGTGGTGGTACATGGGATCCAATCCGGAGAGAGGGGGTAACCAATGGAGTACCTCAGGGATAAGTCCTTGGGTCAGTCCTGTTTAATGTCTTCATTAGTGACATTGCAATAGGACTGGAGGGAACGGTCTGCCTGTTTTCAGATGACACCAAGATCTGTAACAGGGTGGATACTCCAGACAGAGTGGAGAGAATGAGGAGGGACCTGGGGAAGCTTGAACAATGGTCTGAGGTGTGGCAACTGAGATTCAATTCAAAGAAGTGCAAAATAATGCATCTGGGATGAGGGAACTCTGGGGACAGCTACAGGATGGGGGGGGTGCTAACAATCACCAAGGAAGAAAGGGACCTGGGGGTTATCATTTCAAATGACCTAAAGGTGTCTAAGCAGAGTACAAAGGCTGCAGGGAGGGCCAGTGGCATGCTGGGGTGCATAGGCAGAGGTATCACTAGCAGAAGGTGGGAGGTAGTAATGCCATTATATAAAATGCTGGTGAAGTCTGGCCTAGAGTACTGTGTGCAGTTCTGGAGACTGCACCTTCGTAAGAACATTGACAGGATGGAGGTGGTCCAGAGAAGGGCGACTAAGATGGTACAGGGTTTGCACCAGAAAACATATGGGGAGAGATTAAAGGACCTCAATATGTACTCACTGGAGGAGAGGAGGGATCGGGGGGACATGAGAGAAACATTCAAGTACCTTAAGGGCATAAACAAGGTGCAGGGGGAGACATCTTCCAATATAAGAGGAGTACAAGAATGAGGGGGCATGATATGAAATTGGAATGTGGCATATTAAAGGGAAATATGAGGAAATTTTTCTTCATCGAGAGGGTCATGGTCACCTGGAACAGTCTGCCACAGGAGGTGGTGTGAGCGAGCACCGTGGAGGGATTTAAACATGCCTGGGACAGGCATAATGGAATCTTAGAGGTGAGAAGGAGAGGTGAAAAGCCATTGACCGGGGGGGGGGTCAGTGGCTGCAGACTATTGTAGGGCTTATGGGCAGACTGGATGGACCTAGTGGTCCTTATCTGCCAACAAGTTCTATGTTTCTATGTTTCTAAAACCACTGCGATTGTTTGGTTGAAGGTTGAAAAAAAAAAGAGAGGTGTTCTATTTGGTTGCTCCCACTGGAACAACCTCCAAATATATGTTTAAAAAATATGTTTAAACTATACAGGGCCCAATTCTAGAAGGGTAGCGCAAGTCACCGCCAAATGCAACTTGTGCCACCCGCAACTGCGGCATTGACCCTGCACCCTATTCTAGAAGGGTCAGGGTCATTGCAGCTAAGTCCTGCGACTTGCAACATGCGGCCAGGTATGCTGAACCATGGGTGCACCTGGCGAGCATGTCACAAGCTGCAGTGCAGGGCATAAATGCCTCATCCAAGCCCAGCAAGCCATAGGCACCCCCACAGGACTGCCCACACCCCCATCCCCTGAATCCCCCTTTGCAATGTTCCCTGCAGGGCAGTGCAGTCAATCCCTACCACTCATGCCCTGACCATGGGTCACCAGACACAAATGCGGCATATACCCAGTGAAGCCTTGGTAGTCTAGTGCCCCACCCAATCATTGTATAATAAATATACATCGCCCCCTTGTCTCTGGTAGTCTAGTGCCACCCCCAATCACTGTAGTATATATAGACATCTCCCCCATTTCCCTGATAGTCTAAGTGCCCCCAGATCATTGTAGAATTATTTAAACATTGCCCCATTTCACTGGTGGTCTGTGGCCCCCCACCCAGCCATGCCAGTCCACCCAGCACCCCCCCATCCCTAGCTGGTGATTGGCACAGCCCTCCTCTCACCGCCATGACCAGCCACTGAATGAGTGCTGTAGGAGCACTACTGCAAAGATGTGCTCAGAATTTAATTTCTGAGCACGTCTGTACAGTTAGCGCTCCTATGGAGTTCAGTCGGTGGCTGGCCATGGAGGTGAGGGGTGGGCTGTCCAAGTCTTTGGCTGGGGATGGATGGGGGGTGCTGGGTGGACTTGCATGACTGGGTGAGGGGGCCACTAGACCACCAGGGAAATGGGGATGATGTTTAAATAATTTACAATGATCGGAAGGGGGTACTAGACTACCAGGGAAATGGGGTGATGTTTTAATATTGTACAATGATCGGGGGCACTAGACTACCAGGGACATGGGGGGGTGATATGTATTTATTCTACAATGATCAGGGGGGCAGTAGACTACCAGGTCTTCGCTGGGTAAATGCCGCATTTGTGGCTGGTGACTCAGGGTCAGGCTACAGGTGGGGGGGTTGACCACGTCATCCTACAGGGCATATCACAGATGGAGTCGAGGGGCAGTTGGTGTGGCCAGCCCTGTGGGGCAATTACTGTGGGAATCGGGGGCAGCTGGAATGGCCAGTCCTGCAGGGCTATTAATGTAGGACTCAGGAGCAGGGGGGTGGGCAGTCCTGTGGGGCACCCACAGGGGTCTTCTGGGCACTGGGGAGAGGGACACTGTGCAATGACTGCTGGACAGCTGTCAGGTCTACAGGACCCCTGGGGGGGTCTGTAAGTTAAGCCAGCTAAAAGCTGGTGTAACTTATGTTGCTGGTTCTCCTCCAGGGGTTCTTGTAGAATCCTGACATTAGGGACTTTGTTGTGGCCCTTCTGGAATGGGGCGCAACTGCTGCCGTAAACCCCTGGCGCCATGTTGCAGGGGGTTTATGGTGCAACTGTGAGCTTAACTGCTGTTTGGCGCAAGTGGTCTGCACCATGTCACAGGCCACTTTGTAGAATCGCATGTCGCAACTGCTGGTGTAAGTTGCTACATGCACCATCCTACTTGGTGCAAGTGCTGTTACACCAGGTGTAACTGTACTGGAATCAGACCCACTATCTCTACCTCAAATATGAATGTTGAGAGCGTGAATATGTTGTGTGAATGGGTGAGAAAATGATGTGTGAGTGTAATTTTATTAAGACAGTAATTGTTGGCATGTTTTAAATTTTAACAGTTTGGATGGCTTTCTTTTAGGGCAACCTGGCCATAACAGTATTGGTCTAAGTTATTTTCAGTTAAAAGTTTGATACACCTCTGTTCTGAACTTGCTGCATGGGGCAGTATAGGTAAGTGGCCCCGGGAGGTTTGGGTTTGGGGCATGCTCTGTGGAGATTCTTGGCTGGGTGGAGAGTATGCATACCCACCCTGGTCAGGGACCCCCGGAAGGGCCCCACTGCCTCATTTCCAGGAAGAAATTATTTAAAGGGGGGAGAGTATAAGCCCCCCATACGGTGAGCTTACTATTCCATTTTTTTCTTCTTGCCCCCTTCCCATTAGGTGTTAGCTGTGGGCATTTCCTGTGTTCTGCCCCAGGGGGTGGTGTTCTTGCCCGATATATAAGTAGGGGGTGGCAGAGAGGAGAGGAGAGAGACAGTGGGTTTGTCAAAGTAGTTGGGTTGGGGCATAGAACCCCCAGTCCAGAAGGTACCAGACTTAACAGTGGCAGTGCACCGGGTGGTATCTCCGTGGGGGAGGGTGGCAGGAGCTGGCGACTGTAGGGATCAGTGGAGCTGTTCCCATTGCAGTGGGTAGGAGACCAGAGAAGACAGTAAGATTGGGTCATCATGATGCTGGGGTCCCCCCGTACCTCAAAACTTGGGGTGGAATAGCAGTGGGGCTAGCGTGGTGGTGGCAGGGCAACATCAGGTCCCCTTGGAGGTGGCAGCTTCAAGAAGGTCATCTCCCATGTTGCACACTTCTGGAGGTAAGCTTTGAGGTCATGCACTCTGGGATTCACTTTATAGAGCCTGCCGTGCCCATGTCTGGGGCAGGACCCATGTGAGACCCATAAAGGAGTGCAGGGGGAATGCTGTAATAAAAGGAGGGAGCCGTTGCCCTGTTTCATTGTTTATAGGCCACTGTGCGACCCTAAATGGAGGTGGGGAAAGCATTTGTGTTGGCGCAGGGAAAAGGGAAATGGAGCAGTCATTGTATGGTATTAGGCTGCAATAAGCCGAAGTTCTAAAAGGTCCGGTGGTGGGGAAGAGTTAGGCACTCCTCCCAGAAAAGGTTCGGTTTCAGAGAAAATGTAGTTGCAGGTATAAGCCTGGAATCCAGCTTGCAGATTTATGCGTGGAGCTGTTTCGGGTTTGTTTTTCTATGCCATGGCAATCCAGCTGTTCTGGGTTTTCCAGTACCTGTGCGCCCGCAAAATTATTGCCGTATGCTCTCAGCCCCATGGAGCAGCTCCATTTATTTATTGTTTGTGAATCATTAATAACTCCATTTTAAATGTTATAATATTTTTCCTTTCATGGTGGTACTGGGTTATTTAATGAACTAACCTAATTTATCCCTCTGAAAAAGGTTTCTCTTATCTCCTTATCCCTCCCAAAGCCCAGCAGAGGGGTGCGGCAGTATGTGTAACAGCATCAGCCTGGTGAGGTGAGACTGTTTAGTGCCTGAAGCTCCGCCGGCCAGGTAAGGCCTAAAATGTTACCATCTGTGAAGCTGTGTGTTGCTGGCTGGAGAACTCAGATTCTGAGCCCCCTTCCCCTCATTTACCATCAGGACCGCTAGAATAATGTGAGGGAGGAGGGGGTTACAATATACAGAAAGTCAATCTAATGCATGTCAGCTGAGCACCCAACAAGTTGTGTGTATTGTGTTAATTTGGGGAAGGGAGTCCCATGACAACTGTGACAGAGCTTTTGGCATGCATCTTATTTAATTTCTTCTCTTTTTTCATGTTTATTAAGCAAAAGATCCCTCAGGCAATAGTCAGTTTCCAAAATGTTCTGAGTCAAAAGAATACACACAACAGCTAGAAGTATAAATATACTTTTTGTAAATATACATTAACATGTTTTAAGAAATATTTATAAGGCAAGGATGAAACTTATTCAGAGTGCAATTCTTCTTTAAAACACTGTCTAGATTCACAGCCCATCAGTCAATTGGAAGAGTATTCCAATATATAATAAACCAGATAAAAATAAGTTTGACCAAGGTTAGTCTTCCTAAATGGAGGTTGTATAGACCTGGGAGTCATATTCCTTGCAGAGTATTTATCTTCAGTAAATTGGAATGTGGATTGAAGACCAAGGGAGGGCAAACCTAATGTGGCCTTTGCACCCATTACAGTTGTGTCATATTGCTCCCGTAATGCAAAAAGTAGCCAGCCAGTACTGTCATGCCATATAATGAATTGTGTGTATCCTGTCTTAAGTTCATTGCAAAGTAACCGGCTTTATTCAAAACACATTTCTCCCTGAATAACAGACTTTCACTCATCAGCTCATAGACCACAGTGCCATAAACTGTGATACTGAGAACAAAACTCTGATTTAAATAACTATTACATTTCAGGCAATACATTCATTTAATTTCTATACAGCAAACCAGTTCCAATGTTAACAGAGTTTACCAGATAATGCACATGGTTGGCAAGTGACAGTGTGCCATAAAAAATATTTAAATATAGTCACTTGTTCAAAGGAATCCCCAGAGTAAGATCTAGGGGACGATTTCAGGAGGCATGGCACAACACACAGGTGAATGTGAGTTGGACCATGCAGCGCTATGCTGGGTACCCTGCGCCGTATTACAGAACAGGCAAGGTCCCCGACAATTATGCCCATGACTTGTGGCAGCCGCAGGCTAGCACCACATGCATGGCTCATCGAGCCTAGGTGCTGCAAGCCGTGACATGCATACAACTGCCCTGCAGAGAGCCCCCCACCCCCAAACATCACCACATGCATCACAGGCATTGGAGGGCCGGCCAGGTGGCACTGACATTCGGGGGACACCATGAGTTATGGACTTGGGGTCCCCATCATTCTGAGGGAGCTGATGGGGGGCATGGCTGTGTCAGGGGATGGTGAGTTGGGCCACATGTGTGCGCCTTTGTGAGGTAGGCATCCATCAACTGGCATGGATGGATGCCTCTTGAATTTCTGTTGGTCTAACTCCACTGTGCCAATGCGTCTCTTGGCATGGCATACGTGGGTTACAGCAGCTGCCCTTTTGGAATAGGGCACAGTTGCTGCCTTAACCCACCCTTGCATCGTGCCACTCTGGGCTATGGATATAGTGGGTGGCATAACCCACGGCTGGTGCAAGCCACATTAGGCATGGTGCAAGGCACCCTTTGGAATACCAACTGGTGTTATGCCTGGCGAGAGTTGCGCCATTCAGGTTTGGCGTAACTTACCTTGTGCCAGGCGTAACACGTTTTGGAATCTGGCCCCTTATATTCAGGGTGGGTGTCTTATCCAACTTGCTATGTGTAACAAAAATTATATATACAGTATACTGTATATGTATATGGCAAAAAACTGCATTTAATGCATCAGTTAGGGTTAAAGTGACAAAAGTGAGGAAATGAAACATTAGGGTTGAGCACCTAACCCCCCCACAGCCCACACATCCATCCTCGACAGACTGACAGATGCCAGGTTGTGCCATGGGGTCATCAGGTCCAACTGTCACCCCATTCCATGTGTAAGCAGGTTTACATGCTACAGTAAAGGAGAATGGGGTGATAGTTAGGCCTCATGACCCCATGGCACACCCTGATATCCATCAGTCTGTGGAGAATGGGTGTGTGGGTTGTGGGGGGTAGGTGCTCAACCCTAATGTTTCATTTCCTCACTTTCATCACTTTAACCCTAATTGATGCATTAAATGCAGTTTTTTGCCATGAATTTCCTTACTTTGAAAAAGTGTAATATAACTAGTAAAAAACATGTATTGGTGGGAGTGCAGCACCCACCAAGATGCCCATTACTGCATAACAATATGCATCTGTGGGAGCGCAGGCCAAACTTATGCATAGCTATACAGCAGCCCTATATGGCAAGGAACCCTTGTAACACAAATCTGACAACATCTCATTAACCGTGCAACCTACAAAAAAAATTCCACTGCAGGCTTACTGTACAGTTTAAAATCTTGTTCCAGCAGCATAGATCACTTAAAGGTGATCTATACTGCCTGGAATGAAAACTCTATATCTCGCCTCGTTTTCAAGATAACGGCGCTGAAAGGCATGACAGACACAGCAGTCTAATCCTATGGGGAAAATGTCAACTTTTTCATATCATATCTATGCAACCACTTAATTCCCCAACATCTAAACATCATAATTCACACCTGTAGGGCATCCTCTCAACACCCTGTAAATTTCAAGTAAAAAGACCAACCCATTAATGAGCTATGCAATTCTAAAGTTTTTACACCTTTAAAAATGTTTCAGTTGTGAGACAGCAAAATCCTTGGCAGTGAAATAAATCCTAGTCTTCGACCTAACAAAATCCTAGTCTGCAAGCAGACATCTGGTCGTGCCAGTCTGGGCCCTCTGGTCATCCCCAGGGCCATCTGGTCATCCTCAGGGACATCTGGTCATGAAATTCTGGCTATGTGGTCGTCCCCTCGTGAACAAAGCTTGTGGACTATGATCGTCTTGCGGACAAGGAATTTGCAGGCTCACGAAAGATGATCGTTAGCGAGTCATGAAAGAAGAATTTTTAAAAACCTATTTTTTGACAGAAATGAAGCAAACCAAAGGCATGGCTTTGTAGAGGGGGTCACCCTGAACAAAACCCATGCCTCATTTGACCCAAATGTCACCCGAGGAGAAAGCTACTACAATTTCTTTGATTGGAAAACTAAAAACAAGATGGCGGCTCACGAACAAAGAATTTTTCTGACAAACTAGGATTTTCCTTTCATGAACTGACAAAATCTTTGACCATGAGACCATTTATGTTTCGCAAAATATACATATACATTTTTGAGTGAACTGAGCATGTTCAGAGCTCAAAAATTACAAATTTAATAACTTTGGAATGATTAATATTTTTTACCAAACCAATGCTGGATTGTTCCTTGACCCTACCTCTTTCTACGTTCCAAGTTTCAGACCAAAAGACCACAAGGAGTGGCCACAGCACCATGTGCAAAAAACACATCAAAACTGGCAAAAAGTTCATTTCTTTGGCATTTTGCTGCTCAGAAAAAGTATCTCTGACCAAAATACAGCTCAGTAAATCAAGAGATCTACCATTCCAGACAATACTCTCCAAATTTTGTGCAAATCCTTTGCACATCTGCAAAGTTATTAACCACACACAATTTGAGGTTTAACATTAAAGCACCTACTCAACCCTAAATATAGGGGTGCGACCGAGGCCCTATAATATATATATATATATAGGTATTATTCATCAGAAAAGTGTTCTTTAAAAACTGTCCTGAATTAAATCAAAATCACTTTGTAAAACATGCCTAAGTAAATCAGGATTTTTGGTTCCCATAAAACAATTGCATCATCTGTGTACTTTACAAAATTATTTTGCAGTAAGACAGACAGAAGAAAATTGATATATAAAAACACCAAAAATGGACCCCTGTGGCACCCCAGCAGTTGCCGCCTTTTCTTCAGGCATACTGGGTGCGATTTTCAGTCTGTCAGGGAACTAAGTCCCATGCTGCAGCCACAGCTGTAGGACAAAATCTCTACACCTGCAGAGCTTTGCATTTTCAGCCAGCAGAGTTGTGAGGGATATTATGCTTGGTCTCACCAGGCGTAACATTTTCCTGCAGCTACACTGAAAAAATGGCCGCAAGCTGCCATAAATCCTGGAACGGGTTGTAAACTGGTTCCACCACCGTCGCTGAGGGATAAACTGTGACTCCACAAGTGGTGACCTACTTGCGCCAGGTTTTTCCCAGAGCTGAGAGACTGACAGAGGCTTGAAAAATCTAGCCAAATGTTCCTACATTTAACCATTTGGGTCCTATTACATAGAAACATAGAAGTTGACGCAGAAGAAGACTGCTAGGTCCATCTAGTCTGTCCATTTGATTTAGACCTATTTTGAACTCTAGTTGCCCTTTGTAGTCAGGGATCCCTTGTGTCTATCCCATGCATTCTTGAATCCCTCCACAGTGTTGACCCCCACAACCACTTGGAGCAGGCTGTTCCAGGCGTTCACCACTCTTTCTGTGAAGAGTAACTTCCTGGTGTTGGTAGAGAACCTCTCTCCTTGCAGCCTGAGGTCATGTCCCCAGTCCTGAAGCCCTTCTTGAAGTGAAAAAGTTCCTGTGCCTGTACTTTATTAATGCTTTTTATGTACTTGAATGTTTCAATCATGTCCCCTCTCTCTACTCTACTCTGCTCCAGGGAGTACATATTCAGTTCCCTAAGTCTTTCCTCATAGGACATATACTGCAGACCCTGAATAATTGTTTTCACCTTTCTCTGTACTGTTTCCACCCAGTCAGTGTCCTTCCTGAGGTGGGGCATCCAGAATTGGACTCTGTATTCCAGGTAAGGCTTGACCAATGATCTATACAGTGGTAGTACCACCTCTGTCCTCCTGCTCGTGATTCCTCTCCCAATGCAGCCCAGCATTCTGTTGGCCTTCAGTTTTGCTTCTCACACTGCCTAGTAACCTTCAAGTTGTCTGAAATTATGATTCCCAGATCCCATTCCTGGTTTGAGGCCACCAGGCTTTTGCCTCCTAGGTAATACTCTTTTCTTGGATTTTTCTTTCCAGTGTGCATGACCTTGCACTTTTTGGCATTAAATCTCAGCTGCTACACTCCAGATAATTCTTCTAGTTTCTTGAGGTCAGCTTCCATCTTGCTCACTCCTGAGGTGTCCACCCTGTTACATATCTTGATGTCATCTGCGAACAGACACACCTTCCCTTCCAGTCTGTCAGCAATATATGCTATAAAAACATTGACGAGCAGGGGCCCCAGCACTGGACTCTGGGGCACCCTGCTGGTCACCCTGCCTTCCAGTAATTGCGTTCCATTAACCTGTATTCTCTGAGTTCTGCCTTGTAACCAGTTTTGTACCCATCTGACTACTTATGGACCAACCCCTGTGTTGTCAAGCTTATTTACCAGCCTTCTGTGTGGAACCGAGTCGAAGGCCTTACTAAAGTCTAGGTAGTCTCTAAGCCAATAGACATTGTCCAGTGATATACCCAGAGGTAACATTTCTTCACATAAAAGCCCATGATCTGCAAGGTCACACACCTTTGGTAGATCAGTATATATTGCTCCACCATATTCCCCTCCATTCAAGGCCTCAAATAGGTACACTATTCTGTATATTCCAATAGAACAGTATTAGTACTATACTTTTGTCTAAAGACATGTTGATCTTTCACCTGGAGGTTATTTTTATCCAAGTATTCCACAAGTTGGTCATTCTCAGTCCTTTCAAGGACCTTAGACAGAGGTGAAAGAACATATATTGGTTTATGGGTAGATGAAGAACAAGAATCTCCACTCTTAAAAATGGGACTGACACAGTCTTTCTTTTGAAATCCCTAAGATAAATTAAACATATTCAATACTGGATAGTTAACTTCTTCTTAACCTAATTTTTATGTTGTCTTGTGCCTGCACAAGAAACATGTTGCGGTAACTTTGGAATAGCAGGTTTTGGAGGCGCGGACATGCTGTGGCCAGTGGTGCCTCTGCTTTTTCAGGCTAGGCTCCATGGCACGAATTAGATTGCACGCTGTCTATGACAGCAGTGCAAAGGCATGCCACCACCTTCAAACATTTTAGCCCCTGCAATGAGGGAGCTCCACCTCATTGCAGGGCATGCCTTGTGCCGTATAACATTTCAATAAACATGGTGGGCGGTGGCTCACCGCCCACCCTCACAGTCCCTATGTAGCCAACTCCGGGGGTGCCCAATCCCCCTGTTGGCATATGCTCCCCCTTTCCTGCTGTGGTGTGCCAAGGTGGTGCCCAGTACCCCTTGGCATCATGCCTCCAAACGCAGACATCCATGCTGACAGGGGTGCCCAATCCCCCTGTCTGCATGTTAACCCCCCACCATTTTCCTGGCACTGCCCTCAATTGTGTACTACTCACACACAGGGAGCTCACCCCAGTGTGGGTGACATGACCCCCCCCAACCAATGTGCCACACTGGGAGCCCACCCCAGTATGGCCACAACCTGTAAAAAAAAAAACAAAAAACGGTCTGCAGTGAATTTTTTTTTAACCTGAAACAAAGGAAACAGTTCCTCACTGGCTGATGGCAGTCCCCACCCCCAACCCGCAACCACCCTCTGCACACCCCCACCTTCAAACACCACCCTCACCCCATACTTACCTTCGGAGCCCAGCACAACGATCTTTGGTGGATTGGGAACACATCTGAACTCTTCAAAGCTGACCGCAAACTGAAGAAATGCTGGTGAGCTGTATAATGACATAAATAGGGTTTTTTTCAACTTTGGTGCATATCTTGGGCATTTTGGGGAATTTTGGGACCACATTTTCAACATGAGGTTATTGGGACCCCTCCTCATGATTTCAGGCACTGTCATGACGTTATTCTGTCCCAAAGGTAATTTCATGGTCACTGCGCAAAATCACCTTTTGGGACTGATTAATGAAATGACAGTGCCACTGTTTATGAGGTGGGCTCCCAAAAAGCTAATGTTGCAAATTTGGTGAAGAAATTAAAAAAAATGACAGAGTTATGAGCGTACATTGCGCAGTTCCCATGCATGTTTGTAACTTCGAGAATTTTTAATATTTTTGCTCCAGATTTTCAACATTGCCATTTTTTCACACCTCCTTATGAACGGTGTAGCTGTCATTTCTCACATCATGCCCAAAATAACAGACGGCAAAAGAAGAAGGCTATTACTGAAATATGCTATCACTAAACTTACCCTTCCCTGTCCTTACAAGCATCACTGGACCCTGTTCTAACTGCCAGCTCCCACGGACATAGCTACAAGGTAGGCTCCAAACTTATGTTTCCCCTCCCAGGTTCCAAAGCACAAGACAGTCTTCTCTGCCTTTCAGAAGGTTATATACTCTGTGGAGAATAGGTCATTCCTATTCTCCCTTTAAATGCA
The DNA here is from genome assembly GCA_016271365.2 of Neoceratodus forsteri. NCBI lineage: Eukaryota > Metazoa > Chordata > Ceratodontiformes > Ceratodontidae > Neoceratodus > Neoceratodus forsteri. Next base: position 411,836,248 of record CM057453.1, on the reverse strand, counting down.
CCAACCAACTAAAATGTATGTATTTAATTGTCCCAATCAGAGTGAACACCTATCAGTGACCAATTATATTCCCTTTTTACCTTAAGTTTATATTTGAATGATCCAATCCATTCAAACTGCCCTGTGTCCATGTCTGCAAGTCTGTGTGTGTCTGGAGATGTCCACTCAAGATTTATGACCCAGCTTTTATCTAGCAGCTAGGAATTCCACAAGCTGGATGCTGCTGGACAGAGGATTTAAGGAGTGTATTTTTTTTTTCAAACTGCTAAAAAAATAAGGCACCTACAGAATCCAAACCATTAACTCTTTCCTGCCCATTTCTGTCAGAGCCTCCACATCAGGAGACACAGGCTGGGGAACCAGCCTCCCAGTGGTTTCCACAATAGCTTCTGTGGGGTCCAGGGAACTACAATTTTCCCTTGCTGCTTGGCTATGGGTAACTGCACACACCATCCCCTGTTTGAGATTGTTGCCAAAGATGACATCAACTGCTAAAGTTTTGGCTACAGCCACCTGTTGCACAGTTCCCCCAGTTTCACCCCAGTCTAGGAGAACACTAGCGAGTGGCAATGTTGGTCTCCTCACCAGTGAACCCATGTACAGTTACAAATATATTGGGTATAAGCTGACCAGGCTCTACTAGATCACCTTTTACCAACGTCAGGGTTGCCTCTGTGTCTCTTAACGCTTGTGTCTGTACCCCATTCAATGTGACTGGGTGCATGTGTTCCTTCATGTTCACAGGCATGCTTCCAGGACACACAAACAACCAACTTCTTTCTTAGCCCCATTCTGCATATTGCTCATCCTTTTGGGACATTGTCTGACAATATGCCCAGTTTCTTTACAAACCCATTTGTTTCTTTTCTCAGAGAAATCTTTTCTTTGAAACCTGGGGCTAACTGGTTTTGATGGAGGCAGTGAGGGTTTTAGCTGCCCTGAAGGTGCACTTTTCCCTTTCTGCACTGACACATCCGCCCCATTTGCTCTCAGAGCAGGTCTGCTCTTGGCATAGCGGTCCGAGACTTAAGCCACCTCTTGCACTGTTTTGGGATCTTGGTCCTCCAACCAGTTTTCAGCTCTGCTGTGCGTGCCCAAAATAACTGTTCTAACAAAATAGCATTTTCAATTTTATCTACAGAGTTTGCTTCAATTCTCTCCCACCAACTTTTTAAACATTGATGTTGTTTCATGGCTAGCTCCTCATAGCTCATGTCAGGGCTTCTCCTGAGCTTACGGAATTTAACTCTGTATGCTTCTGCAGTTAAATCAAGTTTCTTTAAAAGTGCAGCTTTAAGTTTGCTGTAATCATTACTGTCCTCATTATCCATTTGACCCAATGCATTCCGAGCTTTCCCGGTAAGTAGTGGGGATAGCTGGAAGCTCCATGACCCTCTAGGAATATTTGCCTGAATACAAACTTTTTCAAAGGCATTTAAAAAGGCATCCATATCATCCCCCTCTTTAATTTCAGCTATCAATTTGGAATTTAATTTGTAACCCAGTCCTGTAGTTCCAGTTAAACCTAAGCCACTTACCTGCTCTGGTGCTGGTGGTTGGAGTTGTAGTTTCTCCAGTTCATGTTGCATCTGGCGCTCACGCTCTTCACAGTCTGCCTCTTGCTGTTCTCACTCCCTCTTCTCCTCTGTGGCTTGCTGGAGCTTGCACTCTTCACGGTCAGCTTCTCTCTGTTCTTGCTCAGCATATCTCTGTATCTCCAGCTGCATTCTGCACAACTCAGTCTGCAGCCTGATTGCTTCTGGCTCCAGAATGCTGGTGACCTTCCCTTGCTGCTGTGGCCCTTCCCTTGCACTGGCCCTGCTGCCCTCCACACCTGATCTGGACACTGCACTGGCTACTGGACCCTCAATGCCCAAGGTTTGGTCCTTTACAGTCACAGTCTATGGCTTGATGCTCTGGGCATCTGCTGCCATCAGGGCATCCATGAGGTTCTGCTTGATGGCTCTCCTCTCATGCAGAACTCCTCTGTCCTGGCACAACTGCCTCAAGTAGTCTGCAGTGTGCCCGCTATAGTTGGAAGCCATCTTCTTCCCTAACTATGGCTACTCTAACTTGCACTTTGAAAAAAAAATAAAACAGGTAAGTACTTGACTGTTAGGAAAATGATATAGTTCTGTTTTCTCTTTTAAAAATAAATCACTGCCTTATTTTACAAATGAGCTATACAGTATTAAGCTGACACACTGAACAGTTAAAACTTGTGTTACCAAATTTTATCACACCGCTGCTAAATAAGTCTTTCTCAAACTCACTCCCCAGGTCAGGCCCTCTGCTCCCACAGTGCCAACCTCAGAGCTTAATAGTGTGAACAGGTAACAGACAGGGTAACCCTCCTGTCTGCTTTTGGGTCTGAACCACCTTTAGTTTCAAGTTCTTAGGGGATTCAAACTGTGAACATTATGCTAACATATCCAATGTACAGGCTCAAATAAGTACCCTCTTCAAGGATTGCTGTACAATCTTGCACCAGGGGCACCAAGCCAGGCTTCCAAAATGAATCCTTAAAACTCTATAAAAGACCTTAGGTATATTCTTATCTTTTCACAGTTTAGGAACACCATCAAGCTCTCCAGAATAGCTGTCAAACTTAACCACATATACATCACATGCAAAAAGAACTTGGAAGACACACCCAGACAGTATCTTGGAAAAAAATATTGTACTAAAAGATGATAAACATATGAAAAATGGAAACACAGAACAATATATCAAAGAGCTCACAATCACATGAAAGAACAAGGGCAAAGTACAAAACAAAAACTCCTACCACCATACATTCACACCTTTTTTATCTAACGTATTACCTCTGTGGTGCTTACAGTTAGATCGGAGAGTTCTGTCTTTGAGTCCCAAAAGGAATATGACATATTTCCCAGTTACAAGGATACATTTCAACTCCATCTCCCAACCTCCTTGGTGAGTCGTATAGCTCCTCCCTTTTAGAATACAAAAAAATACAAACTTGATATCCTATCAGGAGGTATATTAAATAAGGTGACATCAGCAAAAATTCCACTTCCTAAATATGATTCCTTAATTAAACATTTTCTCTTTGATCTTGTGTTGTTCCTATTCCCAAGGCATAGCAAAGGTTTTTACAACTTTTAGGACCATGGTGGTATCAATGTTCTTCCTAAAGGAATCATAAAACTTCATAAGCCTTATATCATGGCAGCTGGGTCAGCTCTAATTAAGACAGAAAAAAAACAGGAGACCTTTAATCAGGTCTCTGGTCATTTTAATTACCTCCTGGTTTCAGGTCCCTTGTCAGTGTAGTTTCACTGAAATCTGGGGGGGGCACCCATAAGCACAGGCTGTCTTATGTGAGACAATCACCTACTATATTTGTTTTATTACAAATATCAAACAACAGTCATAGCCAGCTGGCCAAGTGTCACACATGCTGGTTCAGATTTTGAGGCTTGTTTCCATCAATCGTGGTTATAAATATGTTTTACGTATTCCTCCTGGCCATGTTAACATCTTTCCCATTGTTTGGAATCGTGACACGCTTTTCTGTGTTGCATGGTTGAAGTGATTTATGGAAGTTCCCCAAATGCCTTTTTCACACAGTATGCCATTGCCAGCCATGATTCGAATGCTGAAGCTGCAATTTGTTTTGCAGAAAAATCTGTCATAGTCATTTTCTATTATGTTTTTTTTTTCTGGCTGCCCTCCAGTTTTCTCTGAGTGCTAGCTTTTGGCCACACCTCCAGAATGATGTCATGCAAGGGAGCCATCAATCACTTTCACTGTCTGCATGGTCTGTTGAAGAGGGAAAGTGAATGAGGGTTCCTGAGAGAAATAACTCTGAACAAGCATTTGTCAATGCTGAATGTTTGTTTGCTGGCATTAGCAGTGGAAGTGCAGGAGTTAGACAGATGCAGTACAGGGACGGCAGTGAAGTATTGAACTGACGCCAACTCCACCCTCACCCTGCAGAGATAGACAGGCATTAGGGTGTGCCTTTGGGTTGTCGCCCATGATGGCCACGACTTTTCACCTCACCTTACCATGCAGACACTGACAAGTGTCGAGGCGTGCCTTGGGATGTTTGGGCTTTACATTCACCTCATTCCATAAGGAAATATGCTGAAATGGGTGAAGTATAGGAGAATGGGGTGAACTATGGGGCCAAAAGGTCCAAGGTGCACCTCGATGCCTGTCACTGGCTGCAGGGTGAGTGTAGGGGTGGAATGGCATTAGCATTACTGCCGACAAACCCACATCACACCCCTGATGCCTGTCAGTCCCTACAGGGTAGGGCGTTATGGTCGAAAACCCCTAACGCCATGGGAATTTCTTGGTATTTTTACTCCAGATTTTCATCATGGGCTTTTTGTGACCCCACCACATGAACAATGACACTATTAGTTTATTAGTTGGAAGGTGATTTTGCACAGTGACTGCGCCATTTGGCACCACAGGTGTAAAAACACATTTCAAACAGGATGTGAAAAATGAAAGCTGTACTGCTGTACTGTTAATGAGGAGGTGTAAAAATGTCAATGTTGAAAATCTGGAGCGAAAATATAAAAAAACTGGTGAAGTCACGAGCGTACGTAGAAACTGCACAACACACACCTGTAATGTAATTAGTTCGGGAATTTTTTTACTGCATATTTTCAACATAGGCATTTTGGGACCTCCAGTCATGTACAGTGTCACTGCAATTTTCTTAATCTGTCCACAACACTGATTTCCCACAGTGACCGTGCTATTCTGCGCCAGAAGTCCAAAAGCACTTTTCAGCCAGAGTGTGAAAAATGACAGTTGTACTTTTCATAAGGAGGTGTGGAAAATGGCCAATGTTGAAAATCTGAACTGAAAATATTGCAGATTCGTGAACTTATGAGGGTGTGTGGAAACTGCGCAATGCACACTCGTAACATAGTAATTTTATAGACTTTTGTCACCAAATCTTGAATAAAGCCATTTTAAGACCTCTGCTCATGAACAGTGTCACTGCAATTTTCTTAATCTGTACTGAACATTGATTTTGCACACCAGCTGCACCATTGTGTGCTACATGTGCAAAAACACATTTTGGTTTAGATGTGAAAAATGACAGCTGTACTGTTCATAAGGAGGTGTGGTAAAATGTCAATGTTGAAAATCTGGAGTGAAAATATTAAAAAGTCTCCAAGTTATAAGCGTGCATAGTAACTGTGCAATGCACGCTCATAAAACAGTAATTTTTGGAAATTTTTTCACCAAATTTTCAACACAGGGTTTTCGGGGACCTACCTCATGAACTGTGACATTGTTGTTTCATTAATCAGTCCTGAAAGGTGGTTCCACACAATGACTATGAAATCACCTTCCAGGACCAAATAACAAAATGACAGTGACTGAGTTCATGAGGTGAGGTGCCAAGAACCCCATGTCAAAGATTTTGTGAAAAAGTCCATAAATATGGCGATAGCCACAAAATTAGCCCCCCATTTATATCATTATTAAGCTTACGCATTTCTTCAGTTACATGATCGGCTTTGATGAGTGCAGACATGTTCCCGGTCCACAGAAGATCATCGCGCCAGCCTCGAGAGTAAGTATGGGGTGAGGGTGTGGGAGGTGATTACATAGAGTGGGTGCAAGTTGAGGAGGGGGGCAAGAGAGTCAATGAGGGACCATTTTCTTTTGTTATAGGTTTTTTTTTAAAAAAGGCGATGCTGGACTTTTGCCACACTGGGGTGGACTCCCAGCAAGGCACCTGGAAGTTTGTTTGCAGAGCTGTGGGGCCGACAGTGGACTGGGCACCCCTGTGGGCCATACAGACTTTTGCCACACTGGGGTGTGCTCCCAGCATGCTATCTGGGTGTTTATTGGGGGGCACTTGGAAAAAAAATGAGCTGTCTATGACAGCAATTTAGATGCAGTGCTGACGTGAAGGCAATCTTCATACTACCAATAGCAGTATGCAAATTGCCCACGTAGCCAATGGCCATTGTAGGTGCCTACACACATTACCACCGCTGATTGTAGTGGTGGTTTTTCTTTGAACTGTGCCATCAGTATCTGAATCTGCTGGCAGACAGCCTGGTGACATTCATTGGTGTGGTGCAGCCGCAGGCACTGGAAGCAGGGTGGCACACCTACAAAAACTCGTATGGTGGCACTATGTTTCTTGCACATGCATGCAAGCAAACATAAAAACAGCAGAGATTCTGAGCATGCACAGCAGTGGCAATGCTTAATGCACATGCTCAGATTCTAGGCTTTGCTTTACAGAGGTTTATTTTGGCACTTTCACTGCCCATTTTCATTCAAGTGGGGCATCTAATTGCAAAGTGCAATTATTGCAGCATAATTACACATCCCTGAAGCCTCTTATTGCACTTATAATGTGTAGAAAAATTGTTAAAGCTATAAAATTAAAAAAAGAATCACAATACTGCTTGCAAAAACATTTTCATTTATTATTGTAACTGCATTTGGAGATAACGTAGTCCTTTTTTGCTAAATCAGTTACAGTAGCTCTTATTTTGGTAATTGTTACAGCAGTATTACAGTTAATATACTGATTTACATACAGTAACAATGAATTCTAGGTAGATTATAAAGTTGATTTAAATGTTCCTTACTCAGAGGTGCAGTCTCCTACTTTGGTAGTGGTGATTGCAGTATAGCACCTAATATGTAGATGCAGTATACATAGCAAGAAATTTTGGGTTCAATAAGACATTGTTTTCCATTTTCCTCACAGTGAAGTGCAGTCTCCTAGTTCTGTAGTGGCATATAAGATCTGATATGTTTATTTTCAAAATGAGGCATTGTGCATACAGGGCCAGATTCTCAAAAGGTTACGCATGGTGCAAAGTGACTTGCACCAACAGGAATGATGCAAGTAGCACTTTGTACCATTAGTTGTGTCATTTGGGATTCTCCAATGCAGCCTGCAACATGACACAGGTTGCTTGTGCCAAAGATGACTTACGCCATTGTTGCACCATAAACCCCGATGCGACATGGCACAAGGGGGTTTACAGCAGCTGTTGCACCCTATTCAAAAAGGGCAGCTCCCACATCTCCTAATTTGGGATTCTGAAACAACCCCCAGAGGACATCCATCAAAGCACATTTACACCAGCTATGAGCTAGTGTAAGTGAACTTTGCTGTTCACCAGGGGTTGCACCAATGTGCCCCCATTGTAGTAAAAAATATGCCCTCATGGGCTACCAGACCCCCCAAGACCTGATCCCCAAGTATTGAAAAAATGAAGTCCTTATGTGCTAACAGCCCCCCCCCGCAGCCCCAATCCCGATATTTGTAAATATCATCCCATATGAGTTAACAGATCCCCCCCACAGCCCTGATCCCAATATTTGTAAATATCAGCCCTTATGGGCTAGCAGACCCCCACAGCCCAATCCCCGAACTCCAAATTATTATCATGTCAGTGTTTCCAAATTAAAAAAAAAACAGAACCACTGTAGCCCTGGTGGTCTAGTGGCCCTTCATCCCCCCACCCAGCAATACCAGAACACCCTGCCCCCACCCATACCAGCCGGTGACTGCCTTTAGGAAGTACAAGAAAACAGGGAAGGGAGGACAGGGAGGAGTACTTGACAGAATTGAAGGAGGTGACAAGGGCAGTAAGGGGAGCCAAAGCATCTACGGAACTCAGGCTGGCACAAGGCATTACGAAGGGGGAGAAGGACTTCTTTAGGTACATAAGGGAGAAAAGGAGCTGTAAGGACCACATAGTAAGGATTAGGAAGGAGGGGGGGTTGGGTGGAAGCAGGGTGCGATAAGGCAGAAGCATAAATGAGTACTTCTGCTCAGTATTTACTAAAGAGAAGAGGGGGGTGACACCCAAGGTGGGAGAAATGGCAGAAACAGGGGGGGGAAAGGGTGACAGATGGGGAAATCATGGAGGGCAGAGTTCAGGAGAGTTTCAAGGCACTGAGGGTGGACAAGGTGCCAGGCCCAGATGGCATCCACCCCAGGGTAATGAAGGAGCTGGCAGAGGTCCTTGCAGGACCTTTGGCAGACCTATTTAATGCCTCACTACATTTGGGGTGTATACCTCAGGACTGGAGGATGGCTCACGTGGTGCCCTTCCACAAGAGTGGCCCCAAGGATGAACCGGGAAACTACAGACCAGTGAGCCTCACATCCATCGTGGGTAAGCTAATGGAGACTATCCTGAAGGAGAGGCTGGTGGCCCTCCTAGAGGCCAAAGGACTACAGGACAGCAGACAGTATGGCTTCATATGGGGCAGATCCTGCCAAACCAACCTGGTGGAGTTCTATGACTGGGTAACTAGGCAACTGGACAGAGGCCATTCAGTGGATGTCCTGTATCTGGACTTCAGTAAGGCATTCGACTTGGTGCCACATGGAAGGCTGGGAAGTAAGTTAGTAGGCACAGGGGCAGGTGCAAAGCTGGTGAGATGGGTAGGAAACTGGCTTCAGGGAAGGCAACAGAGGGTGGTGGTGGGTGGGGAGCTCTCACACCCAAGGGTAGTGTTGAGAGGTGTTCCACAGGGCTCGGTATTGGGTCCAGTGTTGTTTGGGATATTCATTGCAGACATATCATGGGACATCAAGAGCAAGATCAGTCTGTTTGCTGATGATACCAAGGTAGGAGCGATGGCAGATGACCTAGGGGGATGGCAGGGGTTGCAGGATGATCTGGCAGAGCTTGAAACCTGGTCAGACACCTGGCAACTGAGGTTTAATGCCAAAAAGTGCAAGGAGCTGCATTTTAGGATGAAGAACCCAAGGAGGAGTTACCAGCTGGGGGGAGTGCAGCTAGCCCAGACAGAGGAGGAGAAGGATCTGGGGGTGCTCATTACAGGGTCAATGAACAACTCAGCACAATGTAGGAAGGCCAACAAAATGCTGGGTTGTATTACAAGGGGTATATCCTCGAGGAGGGAGGAGGTGATTCTGGCACTGTATAGGTCATTAGTTAGACCGCACCTGGAGTACCTGCAGTACTGGTGCCCATATCTGAAGAGGGACATTAAATTACTGGAGGGGGTGCAGTGCAGGGTGGCAAAGACGATCAAGGGGCTGGGGGACTTATCATATGAGACGAGGTTGAGGGAGTTGAACATGTACTCACTGGAGGACAGGAGGGACGGGGGGAGATGATTGAAACCTTTAACTACATGAAAGGAATAAACAAGACAGATACAGAGGGCTGTTCAAAGTAGGGAGGGGAGGGACACCAGGGGCCATGATATGAGACTGGAGAGAGGAAGGTTCAGGAGGGAGATGAGGAGACACTTTTTTACAGAGAGTGTGGTGGCTGGATGGAATGCATTACCTGCAGAAGTGGTATCCAGTAGAACAGTGGACTGCTTCAAAAGGGGATGGAACAGGACAAGGGGGAGGGTTAATGAAGGGGAAGGGTGAAAGGGAGGTGTAGCTGCAGAATAAGGGGTGCAAGTTGCACATTCGAGCAGAATTGATAGACCTCTAGGCCTTTATCTGCTGGCAAATTTTGTATGTTCGTATGGCACAGCCCACCTCTTAACACCATAGTCAACTGCCGACTGAGCTCTTCTATGAGTAAGTACTGTAAATAGAAAAGTACGCGCTCCGTGAATGACAGCTGCTGTCATTCAGCTACAACATATTGTATTGACAACATGTGGCGAGACATACTTCTCTACCTTTGAAGAGTGTATCAGTATGAAGTACTGGCCTGGAGTTCTAACTTGTGCTTCAGACAGGAAGCTATGAGCTGGTGGGAGAGGCGAGCATTAGGGTTGACAACCCCAAGGAAGACCCCATCATTGATTCACCAAGACTCCAGAGACCCAAAACTCTAATGCTTTTTCCTTTTGCTGCTTGGGGGGGGGGGTTAGGGCTCGAAACCCTAACACCACAGTTCCCTATTTTTGTGGCATTAACATGAACCCTAACCGGCATACCTCTCAACTGTACCACATTACGAGGAACGTTCCTCATTTTACTTCACAAAAGCTCCCTGTTCCACATTGTGAGGACTTGTTCCACATTCAGTGTTAAGATTTTAAAGCAAAAATCTATAGTAAATGATGCAAAAATTATATTATTCAAGTAATAACAGACTTTCTGAATATAAATGCAAACATTTTAACAGTTTTCTGAGCTTCCTAGGTAAGGATTTGATTAAGTGTTCCACATTTTGCTCATTTGTTCCACATTTTGAGAGGCAATGTTCCACATTTGGGGGACAAAAGGTTGAGAGGTATGCTAACCGGTGAAATAACAAAGTTCTTCTGCAAAGAATTAGATAATAAATAGTATTATGATGGTGATATTAATATAACTGTCTTTTTTTCATTACTTGTTGTGTAAATTTGTTTTAGTTATATAACAAGACATAGAAACATAGAAACATAGAAGTTGACAGCAAATAAGGACCTCAAGGCCCATCCAGTCTGCCCATTTCTTTTTCTGCCTTATGAATGTGCCATCGGCCTTTGCTCTGTCAATGGTCTATCTATTCATACTCATCTGTATTGCACCCTTATACCTGTCCCATGCCTTTTTGAAGCCCTGCACTGTATTCATATCCACCACTTCCTGAGGTAGGCTGTTCCATGCATCCACCACCCTTTCTGTGAAAAAGAACTTATATTGAAACATGTTAAACTCTTTCACCTTGTTAATGCCCTTAAGGTATTTGAATGTTTTGATCATACCACCTCTCTCCCTCCTTTGCTCTAGGGCATACATATTGAGCTCCATTAATCTTTCTTCATATGTTTTCTGATGCAGTCCCTGCACCATTTTGGTTGTCCTTTTCTGGACTGCCTCAATTTGATTAATGTCCTTGTGAAGGTATGGTCTCCAGTACTGCACGCAGTACTCCAGATGGGGCCTAACCAGTGTCTTGTAAAGAGGGATTATTACCTCCCTCTTCTGACTTGTGATACCCCTACTAATACACCCAAACATCCCCCTAACCTTACCTACTGCTTTAGTGGTCTGCTTGGATGATTTCAGGTCATCGGTGATCATGATGCCCAAGTATCTTTCTTCCCTAGTGACTGCCAGCAACTCCCCTCGTGGTTTCAGGGTTTTTCTTCCCTATGTACATAATCTTGCACTTCTTTGCTTTAAACCCCAGTTGCCACTCTTCCAACCATTTTGCTAGTTCATCCAGATCTCTTCTCATTCTGCCCACCCCATCTGGATCATCTACTCGGTTGCAGTTCTTGGTGTCATCATTTGTGACAACATGCTTTGTAATAATTAATGTTTTGTGCTTAAAAAAACAAATCTACTTCTGTGGTTTTTATTTTAATGCAATTTTGTTATTATAAATTCTTTTTTATTTATTTACTAAGACAAATAGTTATATGATAGTATTATAGTATGCTTCCTTTAGTTTCTGTAGAAGATCCTAATTAATGGAATGTGTGGCATTTAAGTGGACTTAACATTGGAAGTGTTGCTTATTGTGCACTTTGGAGTCCTGTCCATATGGTTGTTAAAGTGGAATAAGCTTTTGCAGCACACAACACAGCTTACACATTCTGGGGCAGGCATACCTAGACTATGTGAAGCATGAAGGAATGCTGAATTTGTACTTCGGTTCTTCCTGTAAGAGTCTTCAAGTCAGTGTCTTCTACAGTTTCGAGTGGTTGAAAATCAAGAGCTATGATACTGGTACTTATGCTTCTGCTGATAGTGACAGAGGAGTGCAGCAGAGTGTGACCAAATGACATGAAGGACTTGATTCGACCAGGTCATTTTATTTATTTATTTATTTATTTACTGCATTTTGTTAACCGGGTAGGCTCACCGAGCATAGGTCCCTTTTTTCCAAGAGTGACACAGCTTAATTACATACGATACAAAGAATGGGATTTATTTACAAATGCTACGCAGGCCTACACACAGTGTGCAAGGCCTGCGAACAGTGGGATAAACATGAAACCCACACCCCCGGCAGCTTTGCAGCATGCACGAACCATGTGTATGATGCCGCATATGTCCATGACATGAACATGCATGCCCCTGAAGATACTCGGATGTGTAGTGGTGGGGCCACGTAGATTGGTCACGCAGCACTGTGTATGTGCATGCACAATGCAGTTTCTGTCGGCACAATGTGTAGTGGTGCCGCAGATGGCTTACGTGTCCTGAGGCAGCCATAAACCCTGTGTGTGCAGGTGCTGTGCTGCAGGGCTGCAAAGAGGGCACAGCATGGGTCGCCATGACAAGACAGGCTGCTACACACATGGGGTGCCACACAGCATGCTGGCTGCTGCACAACATGTGTCTGCCATATGTCAGTGGTGACCGCTGGTGCCACTGTATGATGATGCACGTGCCCCGGCCCACAGCACCATGAGTGAACCACAGGGATGCCATGCCCACAGCACCACATGTCAGTACGCCACACTGCCAATGGATGGACAGGCCCACAGCGATGGCATGTGTCCATGCCAGTCACCAGCCAATGCTATGTCACACAGTACAACACCAAACACACACGCCCACCCAGGCAGCACTGTACCAGGATGAAGAAGGAACACACACAGAGAGATGCTGCACAAACAACAATGTTTACTGAAACCAATGTACATCCCAAAGCCAGCAGAATAGTAACAATGCAAACACATGTCAGCAGAGCCTGCAACAAAGTATCCAATATGGGGGCGAAGGGCCCACAACATGGGAAGAAACAAGTATGCCAGACAGTCCACTAAGCTCACCACCGGCGTGCACCTAGTCTGAGTCCTCCAACCTGGAGGTGTAGGTGGAGCTGGAGGTGGGAGTGGACAGCTCCTGGGATGGGGTGGTACACGTGACGGGCGCTCCTCCAGAACGATCTGCTGCACTGGTTCCAGATAATGCTGGAATGACAAGAACACACAGAGGGGAACTGCCATCAGTGACAGTGTTGCTGCCAGAAGGCGGTGTACAGACACACACACACACACACACACACACATGGCCTGCAGCCCCACCTACTTTTGACAGAGCACAGATGGCCCACAGGTTGCCAGCACTGTGGTGAAAAAATCAAGTCTCTGGTGCTCTGGCACAGGGAGAATTGGCATGTTATATCATGTGGTAGTGTCCTCGTGGGCACAGCCACCTGCCCCGTGCCACCTGGGGCCAGCTCCATGAGTGCCAACACAAGCCGTGCCTTCGTCCTCCTGGTCCCCTGTAACACACAGACCATCACAACAGGTCAGCATGGGATCCCATGGCAGGTGGCCCACACACACCAGCACACACACCCTGTAACACCTACCTGCCTGTGCTCTGTCACCTCCCAGATTGTGCCCATGGGCACACAATCCTGGTAACATGAGTGGGACACTCTGTGGAGCCATCGTGGCAGGCTGTGCCAGCCACCAACTTCATTGGCTGCACCAGGACCCTCCGCCAATGCCTAGTGCATGCCTGTGGCATTCCCTATGGTAACACACCCACCACACATGAGCATGGCATGCCCATATAGCCCAGTGTGCCTTGTAGCCCAGTGGTGCATATATACTGGTGAGTGTGTTAGGTGGACAAAACTGGATATGTGCCCTGGTGCATTGTTGCACTTGGTCCCCCTGGAAGACACCATCGCAGAGCACCATGCCTGCCAAAGGCAGTGCCATGTATTCAGGCCCAGGCTGGAGGTACACATGATGTGGCATACTGAATGCCTCCAGTGCTACCTTGTTGAGCATGACATGCTATAGTACATCTGTGGTCTCATCAAGGATGTGGTCCAACCACACACACACGGTGCTCCATGGCCATGTCCGTGGAGATGAAGGTGCTTTGTGCCCTACAGTACTATGCCACTGGAAGCTTCCAGTGGGTCACTGGTGACATAATGAGTGTGAGCCAGTCCTCTGTTTCACAGGCACTGCACCACGTGACCATCTTGGTGAGTCAATGGGCGAGACAAATCTGGTTCCTCACAATACTGGCTGACATCAGGGTGGCAAAGGGGGCATTCCTGAACAGGTATGGCATGCTGAACACATTGGGTGCCATAGACTGCATGCATGTGCCAGTTCTGACACCATCCATGAACAAGGATGCATACTGTAACCGAAAGGGGCACCACAGTATTAATTGCCAGGTCATCTGTGATGCCACAGGCATCCTAACAAATTTGTATGCCAAGCTCCCTAGGGCATGCCGTGATTCATTCATGTTCAACTACACCGAGTTGTAGTGGCATCTGGCATGGCAACTGGAGGGGTATGGCTGGTTGTTATGTAAGCGGCCACCATGTCTAGCACTGCACCCTGGTGCCTGTGTGCAACTGCAATGGCCCTAATGCTGTTCCCCCTCCCTCTAGCAGGTGACAATGACTACCTACTGAGGACATATCTCCTGCCATCCTACCTATCACCACAGCACCCTTTGGAGGAGGCCTACAATGTGGCACACAGGAGGGCACGCATCATCATGGAACATTCCATTGGGCTACTGAAGATGCAGTTCCAGTGCCTGGATCACACTGGTGGCATGATGATGCTGGCACCAGGCATGGTGTGCAGAGTGTTCACCACCTGTGCCATGCTGCATAACATCTGCATCCAGTGCAGGCTACTGGAGCCCCGTGATGTGCAGCCACCCAAACAACCCAAGGAGCCACCATAACCAACACATGGCCCAGCACTGGGGAGGAGGACAGGACCAGGAGGGCCCACTCTGTGCTGAATGCATGGCAGCAAGGGCAGTGCACCATTGTATGGCTCGTGGCACCTTCAGTCATTACGGCAGGGCACATGTGTGCGACGATGACACTGCCTGTCTGAGCACATGTGCAGGTGGTTGCATGCCATGGGGCACACACACCCGGAGTGATGATGGCGGATGCCAAATGGGCCTGAAGGTGGCTGTCTTTGCCCATGGCAGTGGCACCCTGTGCAAGTGTGTGTGACCACTGCAGTGCCTGCATTGCTGGCTCCGACATGTGTTGGCATGCCACATCATGCCGCCCATGGTGTGTGCTGCACAGTGTGCGTGCCATGTCTGTGGTGTGTGTGTGTGAGTGTGTGAGGGGCATGTTCTGGGGGCCTTTGGATGCGCGTGTTTGGTGTTGTTGTGGAGCCGGGATGCCTTGACATTGCTGGCTATCAGCTATGGGCACCACAGCTGCAGCCCCTGCTGGCTGCTGAAGCCATGATGGGTATGGGCCTGTGGCTGTGATGTGGCAGGGGGTGCTGGCCATGGTGGGAATGACACATGATGGGGTGTACACAGCACTAGGCACACTGGTGTCCGGTCCGGGGGCAGGGCATTGGCCAACCATGTGCTGGCCTGGTCATGCCCCCTTCCATGATGAGTGCCATCATAGTCTGTTCCTGACACCGCCCTCCATGTGTGTGGGCAGCCGTGGGTAGTGATTGCCACAAAGGCATTGGTGATCTGCTTCTGGGCACGTACATCTGTCACCACCTCATCCGCCAGTCACTGCTGTGTGTGAGCACCAGTGGTGACCTCCTCAGCAAGCTTCTCCTGCTCCCTGACCCCAGCGGTCACGTGAGTGACTAGGTGCTCCTGGACCTGTACTGCCTCCATGACAACTGCTGTGAGCCACCCCATGGCCTCTGTATTGTTCCTGATTGCCTGCAGGAACTCCCGCTCTAGCCTCTGCAGGTCAGGGTAGTAGTTCACCAACAGGGAGCCTGGCACTGCTTGGCATATGCACCTGGCAGACAGTGGACCCACTGAGGCCCCCCTGTCATCCTCCTCCACTGGGGGGATTCTGGACAATGTGCCAATCTCTGCAGCAGCTATGGTGCTGTTGTCTTGTCATCCGGCCTCTGTGCCACTCCTGCCTTTGGACGCAGGTGTGTGGTGTCCGTCCAACTCAATGGCTTCTGCTGTCCATCCCTCCACTGTGGCGCGTGTCTGTGTGGACGTGCCCCCACTGTGCTGGTCCCCTGGTGCTGTTGGTCATAGTCCTGTGGTGTGTCCATGTTCTGGTCACTAGAGGTCTGTGCAAGTGGCTGTGTGGCGTCCTCCTGTCTGCTCTCTGTGTCCTGCTGCTGTGACCCTGCTGGGGAGGAACACATATTTAACACAGCTGTCCGTACACCTTGGCAAATGGCACTTCAGGTGTCACACTACCTACTGTCACCGGCTGATGTCTGGTTCCACGTCAATGGGCACCTGAGGGACCTTCACCACAACTGCCCTCATCTTGCACTGTGGGTGGAATGTACACAGGTGGTCAGGTCCAGTTGTGTACAAGCTGTGTGGGGCTGGTGTTGTGTATGTCCCCATGCATCGTGCTCACCTGGCATGCTGTCAAGTCCATCAGGCTTGCCATCCATCAATACGTCACTGATGGTGTCCACAACAAGTTTCTCTATGGGTGTGAGTGGTGGGTCTGGTAGTAGAGGGGCCTCCACTTGTGTCCTGTGACTGCCATGCCCTGCTGACCTTCTTTTTCACCTGTGACCAGAGGTGCCACCACTTGTGCTTGATTGCAGCAAGTGAGCGGGCCTCTGGTTCTGTGGTATTTGATCGCTGCCTGCAGGTCCAGCCATATCCAGGCCTTCATCTCCATGGGGGTTGACAGGGACTATCTCCCGTACTGCACATCATAGTGCTGCCATATGTCTGTCAACAGTATTTCCACCTGTGCACTGGTGAAGTTGGCAGACTGTTGCCACCTACTGCTGCCACCAGCTGGTGTGCAGCTCCATGCAGTGCATGTGGGCTGCAGTGACTTGGGGCTGCCTGCGGCTCCAGACAGCAATTCATTGGCATGTCTTCTGCAACCATTCCTGTTCCTCACTGAGCATAGCACAGGTGCACTGCAGTTCTGTCTTGTCATATATGGCGGGGTCAAGAGGCATTCCCTTGCCTCCACACTGCTTCAGGACCACCCCAGCACATTGCTGTGTGCCTCTTTTTGGCAACACCCCCACCTGTTGCTGGCATTGCATGCTTCTTCGTGCATGCCATGTCTGCATGATACTCTATGCAGCATGCAGTTGCAGACCCTCACTTACATCACACACCCACATATCACGCTGCCCTTCATGAATAGACCCCAATAAGCATAGCAACAAGGTTCAATGGTCAAGCAGCAGACATTGTAGAACATAAGACAATCAGTAATAACAAGTGACAGCATGCTGTACAAACAAAGGACTGCAGCAATAACAGCAATGGAGGTCACAAGTACAAATGCACTAGAAGTACAATATAAATAACTTGTTTACATAGCATGGGTCAGTGAGAGGAATTAGACAAAGGTTCATAAACTGTTTAGGATGTGCATTAGATGATGTTGGGTGACAGGAGAGTCAGCAGAGGCAAGTACAGTAATTGAACAGTGGTGACATCCTTTGAGCTGCTTTTTGAAGGATAAGAGTGATGTGCTGTTCTGTATAGGGAGGGGGAGATTATTCCAGAGCTGGGAGGTGTCTTCTTTGAGGCTTATGAACCAGGACATTTCTGAGACTGGGGAAGGAGCCATTTAGGATCTTGTAGGCTAGGCATAGGGCATGGTAAGGTAGTTAAGTCTGCCTACCAGGTGGGAGCCAAATGAGGGCAGCAAGCACATTACAGTAATGTTCTGTATTGCAGGCACCGAGTGCACACCTACAATGAACACTTCAGTCATATTTTTTAACTGTATGACAAGAAAACATAATTTCTGAATGAACATGTGATGTGTCATGAAGATGATAATAAATAGCACTGTCTATAGTGTCTTAAGGCAGACAGGCAATTGTCCATGCCCGTGGCACAAAGGTGGCTGTGGGGACACTGACACTGGCAGCTGGTCTTGTGGTGTCTGTAAGCACATGACAGAACATGCAGATGATAATGCATAGCACTATCTATAGTTAGGCATTTATTTATTTCAGATTTGGTGGCAAGGATAAGCACATTGAGCCAAAGCTGACATCCCGGTGTGATCCAGGGGAGGAGATACAGCAGGGAGTGAAACAGCAATAACAAATAAAGTGACAATGACAGGTACATGTATATGAAAAAGAAAAGCCAAGTCAAAGTAATAAATTCTAGAAAAAGAAAGTAAACCATGTGAAAATTGTGCAAAGTTCATCTGTTATGCAGGTAACCAGGATGATAGGGGAATGTACCACCAATGTATGGCAAAACAATTGTAATACAATTAAGGTAGCATCAAACTCAACGTACAAGTGCACTGAGCTTTAAGTAAACAATAGGGTAAGAGGCAAAATGGGTAAATAGTAGGAGTAAATAGGGCATAGGTGATTGTGTTGTAGAGAGAAATGGACCCAGGCTAACTGCGGGTGCTTGCTTTTGAAAAATGTGCCAATAAGAGTGCAGGGAAGATGACAAATGGATCTGGAGAAGGAGATTGTCCCACAGTTTTCCACAGAGTTGGAAGGCAAATAGGAAAAGCAGACTGGCCTGCTAGAGATCTACTGTGAGGGGTATGAAAGGAATGAGCAGCAATTGATTGGAGGTAATAGAAGGATGGACAAGATGAAGGAGAGAAGAGAGGTTCTGTAAGTGTGAACAGTGCCAAGTCCATATTTGGCCAAGAAGGTGGAACAATGTGAGAGACACTGGACCTCTAGAGAGGGAAAAGAGAGATTAACAGAAAGAGAGTAGTAATGGATGTGGAATGGAGCACTATGAGCAAAGTGGCCAAAAAAAAAGAAAAATGGGGTCCAGCCCAGCAAGTGTAGACCTTGTACAGTGCTGTATACTACAACCACATAGTCAAACACCAGTGAGATCATCTTTAGGATGATCTCTTGGCAGAATGAAAGAGGAAGGCAAACAAGCAATTATTCACACCCATGGCACACAATACTTTCTCCTAAAGTGATGGATACAAGTCCTAAAATCATAGAATCTGTCAGTGGAAAAATGTCTATTGGACATCATGTCTAGAGACGTTGCAAAATAAAATTTCACTGGCGAAATTGCCGCGAAATTGGCAATTTCACCATGAGAAAGTTTTTTGCGAAATTTCACCCACAATTTCACACCCCGTATCCGTCTATCACATTCCCTGCCGAGTCATTTTCCTGGTGTCTTGAGCCCCCCCCCCCATCAGCTCACGGGCCCAGATTTATAAAACCTTCTCCCTGGTGTCTAGAGTCCTCCCCAGCTGATCACTGGCCGAGAAGTGAATAAAGCTCCCCCTCAGTAACCCTCATGTCCTTTTTATAAAAAAAACAAAAAAAATCAACCCACTCCCTGATGTTTATTGTTCCCCTCCAAGACATCACCTGCAAAACTGAATATGAATAAAGCCCCCTCCAGTTACCTTCATGTCCTTTCATTAAAAAAAAATCAACCCTCTCCTTGGTGTCTAGTGGACCCCCTACCCCCTGACCCTGCTGTCATGAAATAACACCCCCCGCCACTCATCTCCACAGCCAGCAGTCCAACTGAACGCTTCGATGAATGAGTGCATGCTTGTACAAGCATGAAGCACTCAGTTGTGCTGCTGGTCATGGAGGTGAGTGAAGGGCTGTGCTGGTGGCCCCATCATGGTACTGGAGGGGGCAGGGTGAGTGCTATCTCATGACAGCAGGGTGAGGGGATGAGGAGTCCACTAAACACCAGGGAGTGGGTTGATTTTTTTATTAATGAAAGGACATGAGGTTAACTGGAGGAGCTTCTTCAATTTCGGCCAGTGATCGACTGGGGGACAATAGTGTGAGTGGAGTGGTTTATGAGAAAGGACATGAGGATAACTGGGGGCTTTTTCAATTTCAATAGTGATCGGTTGGGGACCACTGGACACCAGGGAGAATGTTTTATAAATCTAGTCCTGAGTGGTCGGGGGCTCACTAGACACCATGGAGAACTTGGATAAGAGGCAAAAATTAGAAATTTCACCCGTGGGTGGCAAAATTTCACCCACGAGCGGCAAATTTTTCTGGCTTGCGGGCAAACATTTGCTCACTCCGGGGTGAAATTTCACCCATAAAGTATTTCATATTCTGCTGAATATTTCACAGGGCAAGATTTTTTCAATTTCGCACAACACTAGCCATGTCTGCTCATTTCTCACTAACTAATGCTGAATGAGAGAGCCCTGGGGGCTTTTCACTGCCCTCTTCCCTCCTCCCTGCTGCAACATATGTACAGTATGCTGGCAGGGAAATAAGGCCGAGTCCCCACATGCCACACTGAAGCATGAAAAGGAAAATAGGATTCATGATGGGGGCCAAAAGAGGGGGGGTGATGAGTAGAAGGAGGGTGCTTTGTTTTCTGATACCAGTGTCCTTCTATGGTCTTTATGTTAATGTTGTTATTACTAGTTATTTTTTTCTTAAATCTTGCTTTACTGATATGGCAAGAAAACATAATTTTATATGGATTTGTGGTGTCATCTGTAATATACTTCCACACGGCAAAGGATTCATTTGGTCTTTTAGGTACAGTTGGCTGGTGGTAGTGGATGGAGCGGGGGGGGGGTACTTCCACATAGGAATGGGTTGCTAGGGCAGTGATTGCAAAATGATTTATTTTGTTAGTCAATGTAGAATCACATATCTTCATATGGTATTGGGAAGGGTATCAGAAATTATATATTAGCAGATAATACATTATAATTTGCTACAATATGAATTGAGAATATGAACAAAAATAATACATTACATGATATATGAGCAGATAATATAATCTGATATAGCATACTATAAGATACATAATATGACCTTTTTTTAGATTTGTTCTTTTTATTTATGTGACAAGAAAACATGAATCATGAAATTGACTTTGTGAAACATGACTTCTTCGTGATGCGTGATTGCCTTCCCTCATGCTGTTTTCAAAAGTCGTTAATGATGGTGGGGGCATTGAACTTTGAGGCACTGGGCAGCAAATTCAAGCAAATGTTTTTGGGGAACTAGACTTTAGGTATCTGAATGGAGCATTTATGTCCCAAGTAGGGGGAATTAGAAGCACCTGAAAAAGTAAGAAAGGGAATCTGATGTGCTTCCAGATTGTCCAGGATGGTATCATCACCAGATGCACTGGATGCCCACCAAGGACAGCTACTTGTACTGTCATGGAAATGGAACTACTGTATTTCTGTGGACTAATGAAACATGGTTTCTTCGGCGGTACTATCATTTGCCCAGTCCTTGTCCTCACAGTCCCATGGCTATGACTTCCAGATCCTGTTCCACCATGACCAGCTACTTCTCCACCCCCACTGCTTGCAGAACTTGTACTTGGTAGAACTGGCTTGGTGGAACATTTACCTGCTCCTTTCCTATTCCTTGCATCCTTTACTCCTTCTGTTCTTCTCTTCATGTTTTCTACATACACTGACAACACACATGCAACTGATGATGTCACTAACAATGATAATGACTTACAACAGAAATCAATGTATTCATTTAACCAGAAAAGGCACATTGAGCTGAGGATCATTACCTGGGGTGGCTGGAGGATGGGAATGGGGAGTACAGAGTGACAAAGTTACATCAATTCATAAAATATGGTTACAATGTTACAGTGACAAAATTGCAAAGACAAAGTTACAACTGCAGATGACAATGCAGAGCAGCAGGTGACAATACCATGACAAAACATTGATGTCTGGAAGTTAACTTGTAGGGCTGCAGATAATGCCAACAACAAGATACACAAAGTGTGTAGTGCCTGCTTGATAAAGTGTAGATGCTACAAACTGAAAAAAGGCCAACTCTGTTCACAGGGAGGAGCCAAAATCATAAGAAGGGGGAGTGAGACAAGCAAGAGGGAAGGGAAGAAAATGGAGAGCATCAGGTGGAGGGGTGGCAGATGTTTCTCTGAAGATTACATGTAATGCATGCCCAATGCATGGTCATGCCATGGTGCAGTACAACTCATGAGGCGATAGGGAACAGCTACAACACCAGCCCCCCCGCCTCCCTCTGACAGACCCCACCCCACTGAGAAACCTTGTTTCTTATATAGCAGTCTACTTTCACTAAGTGACTGGCTGGCAGACACACATATAGAAAAAAGATGGATTTCTGTACCCTGCTGCACCACCAGAAGTCAATAAAAAAAGTTATTTGCCCAATCCTTCAAAATCTCTGCCTGCACCATTCCCAGTTTGCTAAATCTGCAGCAGTCACGATAGAGCTCCGTTGAGCTCGCTCACACCCCCCCATCTCACTCACTCATTGTGTTTCTCCCAGCACTGCAGGCTGCCTCTATTTCTGCTGCAGGGCCTGCATCTGCCAGTGCAGGTTCACACAGTACACTAACACTCTCTCCTCTGCTCTTCAACATGATTCACTAGCCTGCCTGTCTGTAACTACACTTAAATATAGTGAAAAGAAGTAGCAATGATAATGCACCATTTTCTGATGATTAAGTTATCTGATCAAAAGTCACTTGTCTTTAACATAAAAGCAGCTCATTCAGTAGTTACTATGGACACAGGTCCTTCCCCTGTGAAGGATCCATTTTAGATCTAATGCCCCCTTGAACCCTTCCACCATCCTTTCTTCTCTTTTGCACCAACCCATATCCAACAAGCATTTGTCAATGCCGGATGTTGATTGCGTTGGTCTGTTGAGTTTGCTCACTGCCCCACTGTCACTTGCTCAGTCTGTTTCTCCTGGTGCTGAAGGCTGCTGTTTTATATTGGGCTCCTGCCTGCTTTGGCAGCTTTTTCTGCCCACAAAGAAATCTGCAGCTGTCCCGACAGAGCTCCATTGAGGTGGCTCACTCCCCTATCTCACTTGCTCATTCTGTTTCTCCTGGCGCAGCGGGCTGCCCTTTTGTACTGGGCTCCTGCTTCTGCTGGTGGCTTTTTCTGCCCACAAAGAAATCTGCAGCAGTCCTGACACAGGTCTGTTGAGCCTGCTCACTCCCCCCTGTCTCACTCACACGTTCCGTTTCTGCTGGTGCTGCAGACTGGCC
Source organism: Neoceratodus forsteri (assembly GCA_016271365.2). Lineage (NCBI taxonomy): Eukaryota > Metazoa > Chordata > Ceratodontiformes > Ceratodontidae > Neoceratodus > Neoceratodus forsteri. The sequence goes on along the minus strand of CM057453.1, from coordinate 411,813,420 downwards.
TTTTGTAGTGGGCTCCTGCCTGTGTTGCTGCCTTTGTCCTCCAACAAAGAAATCTGCAGCAGTCACGATAGAGCTCCATTGAGCTTGCTCATTCCCCCATCTCACTCACTCATTGTGTTTCTCCCAGCACTGCAGGCTGCCCTTTTGTACTGGGCTCCTACCTGTGTTGGCACCTTTTTCTGCCCACAAAGAAATCCGCAGTTGTCCCGACAGAGCTCCGTTGAGGTCGCTCACTCCCCCTGTCTCACTCACTCATTCAGTTTCTCCTGGTGCTGCATACTGCCCTTTTGTACTCAGCTCCTGCCTCTGTTGGTGCCTTTTTCACTCCCCCTCTCTCACTCACTCATTCTGGTTTTCCTTCCACTGCAGGCTGCCCTTTTGTACTGGGGCTCTGTGTGCATTGCTGCCCTTTTCTGCCCACAAACAAATCTGCAGCAGTCCCAACAGAGCTCTGTTGAGCTCACACACTCCCCCTCCCACACTCGCTCGTTCTGTGTCTCCCGCCAATGCAGGCTGCCCTTTTGTACTGGGCTCCTGCCTGCGTTGGCGGCTTTTCTGGCCACAAAGAAGTCTGAAGCAGTCCCGACACAGCTCCATTGAGCTCGCTCACTCCCCCTCTCTAACTTACTCATTCTGTTTCTGCCTGAGCTGCAAGCTGGCCTTTTGTACTGGGCTCCCCACAAAGAAATCTGCAGCAGTCACAATAGAGCTCCATTAAGCTTGCTCACTACCGCTCTGTCACATGCTCGTTCTGTTTCTCTTGACGCTGCAGGCTGCACTTTTGTACGGGGCTCTTGGCTGTCTTGGCACCTTTGTCTGTCCACAAAGAAATCTGCAGCTGTCCTGACACAGCTCCGTTGAGGTCACTCAGTCTCTCTCTCTCACGCGCTCATTCTGTTTGTCCTGGCGCTGCAAGCTGCCCTTTTGTACGGTGCTCCTGCCTGCATTGGCGCCTTTTTCTGCCCACAAAGACATCCGCAACAGTCCAGATAGAGCTCTGTTGAGCTCACTCAGTCCCCCTGTCTCACTTGTACTGTTTCTCCCACCGCTGCAGGTTGCCCTTTTGTACTAGGCCTCTGCCTGCATTGATGCCTTTTTCTGCCCACAAAGAAATCTGCAGCATTCCTGACAGCGCTCCAGTGAGTTCGCTCACTCCCCCTTCCTCACTCGCTCTTTCGTTCTGTTTCTCCTAGTGCTGCAGGCTGCCCTTTTGTACTGGGCTCTTGCGTTGGGGCCTTTTTCTGCCCACAAACAAATCTACAGCAGTCCTGACAGAGCTCAGTTGAGTTCGGTCACTCCCCCACTCGCTTGATCTTAATCTGTCCCGAGCACTGATTTCCCACAGCTACCATGCTATTCTCCATCAGGAGTGCAAAAACATATTTTAGCCAGGATGTGGAAAATGACAGCTGTACAGTTCAGAAGGAGGTGTGAAAAAATGCCACTGTTGAAAATGTGGTGTGAAAATATTACAAATTTGCGAAGTTATAAGGGTGCGTGGAAACAGTTCAATGCACGCTTGTAACACAGTCATGTTATGGGGTTTTGTCACCAAATTTTCAATATAGGGATTTCAGGACCTCTGCTCATGAACACTGTCATTGTCTCAATGTGTCCCGAACACTGATTTCACACAGCGACCATGTTATTCTGCGCCGGAACTGTGAAAACACATTTCGGTCAGGATGTGAAAAATGACAGCTGTACTGCTCATAAGGAGGTGTGAAAAAATGCCACTGTTGAAAATCTGGCATGACAATGTTACAAATCTGCGAAGTTACAAGGGTACGTGGAAAGTGCGTAACGCACACTTGTAACACAGTCATTTGATGGGCTACCATCACCAAATTTTCAACATAGGGATTTTAGGACCTTTGCCCATGAACAGAGTCACTGTCATTTTCTTAATCTGTCCCAGACAGAGATTTCCCACAGCGACCGCCTTATTCTCTGCCAGAAGTGTGAAAACACATTTTGGCCAGGATGGGAAAATGACAGCTGTATTGCTCATAAGTAGGTTAGGGGAAATGGCAATGTTGAAAATCTGGAGTGAAAATATTACAAATTCGCGAAGTTACGAGCATGCGTACAAATTATGCAATGCACGCTCATAACACAGTCATTTAATGGAGTATCGTCACCAAATTTTCAATATAGGCTTTTTAGGACCTTTACTCATGAACAGTGTCACTGCCACTTTCTTAATCTGTCCTGAACACTAATTTCCCACAGCACCGCACTATTCTGCGCCGGAACTGCGAAAACACATTTTGGCCAGGATGTGAACAATGACAGCTATACTGTTCACAAGGAGGTGTGAAAAAATGCCAATGTTGAAAATCTGGCATGAAAATATTGCAAATTCGCAAAGTTACGAGCGTGCATAGGAACTGCGCAGTGCATACTCGTAAAACAGTCATTTTTTGGATTTTTTCCACCAAAGTTGCAACATAGGCTTTTTGAAAGCCCACCTCATGAACACTTGCACTGTCGTTTCATTAATTGGCCCCAAAAGGTGACTCCGCACAGTGACCGCGAAATCACCTTTCGAGGCCAATTAACATGATGACAGTTCCAGAATTCACGAGGAGGGGTCCAAAAAAACCCATGTTGAAAATTTGGTGCCAAAATTCCAAAAAATGACTGAGATATGCATTAAAGTTGGAAAAAACCCATTTATTCCATTATACAGCTTACCGGCATTTCCTCAGTTCGTGGTTGGCTTTGAAGAGTGCAAACGTGTTCCCGGTCCACCGAAGATCGTCGCGCTGAGCTCCGGAGATAAGTATGGGGTGATGGGGGTGTGGGGAGGCAGGGTGCACAGTGGGTGGAGTGCGGGTTGTGGGAGGGGGGCCAGGAAGACTGCCGAGGGACTGTTTCCTTCTTTACAGGGTAAAAAAAAACACATCTAGGGACCCGTTTTTCTTTTACAGGGGCATATGGCATGCTGGGGTGGGCTCCCAGCATGCCAATGGAGTCTTGTTTTTGGGGGCCGCTGTAGCCGACAGGGCATTGGGCACCCCTTCGCACACAAGAAAGGGGGGGCACCGGGGGGGTTGTTACATTATGCCGACGGGGATTGGTCACCCCATCAGCAGACAGTACAAGCGGGGGAGGGGGTTTTATGTAATGCTGACGGAGAGTGGGCTCCCCTGTCAGCAACAGATACACTGCAGCACTGAAGCCACTGGGGATTGGGGCCCCTGTCAGCAAGTAAACATGATGGGAGGGTTAATATTGTTTGTGAACACGTGGCAAACCGCCACCATGTTCAGAAACAATATCAGTGTGTGAAGATCCTGCCCTGCAATGACGGGTCGCTCCCTCATTGCAGCGAATGGCTGATGCTGCAATGACGAGGCGGCTTCTGATTGCAGCAGCTGTTTTTTACAAGTTGGTGGCACACTGGCTGAACTAGTGTCAGCAGCAGCATGCCACGGCATTGGGGGATGCTGGACAAGCCTTTGCAGGCTGTGGGGGCATTGGCCACAACAGTGCCGCGCCTCCACAACCTGCTTGTGGAGAAAGCTGCTGCAATATATATTTCTTGTGCAATCAACATAAAAATCATGTTTATATGTAGGAAAAACTCATTAGCGTATGTGAATTTAAGGTAAAATAGTCCTTTTGTCTATTAGCTGATGATGTCATTGTGCATTTTCAGTACAAAGTGTGCCCTTTACTGGCATCAGTAGTAACCTTTGTTGCCAACAGGATGCAGGAGCACTAACCTCAGTGTAATGGTGTTTTTCTTTTTATCTGGGAGGGACAAATCAGGAAAGTATACACAGGTACTGTTTCTTTTTGTTATTCAGATAGCAGGCTAGAAGTTCTCTCCCCCCTGCCCCCACTGAGACATAGAAACATATAAGTTGATGGCAGATAAGGACCACAAGGCCCATCTAGTCTGCCAATTTCTTTTTTTACCTTATAAATGTGCCGTCGGCCTTTGCTTTGTCAATGGCTTATCTATTCATACTCATCTGTATTGCTCCCTTATGCCTATCCCATGCCTGTTTGAAGCCCTACACTGTATTCATATCCACCACTTTCTGAGGTAGGCCGTTCCATGCATCTACCACCCTTTCTGTGAAAAAGAACTTCCTCACACTACCCCTTAATCGGCCTCCCTCTAATCTCATGCTGTGTCCTCTTGTCCTGTTATTTTTCTTATATTGAAACATGTTAGATTCTTTCACCTTGTTAATGCCCTTAAAGTGTTTGAATGTTTTGATCATATCACCTCTCTCCCTCCTTTGCTCTTGGGTATTCATATTGAGCTCCGTTAATCTGTCTAGATGGGGCCTAACCGGTGTCTTGTAAAGAGGGATTATTACCTCCCTCTTCTGACTTGTGATACCCCTACTAATACACCACAACAACCCCCTAGCCTTACCTACTGCTTTAGTGGTCTGCTTTGATGATTTTAGGTAATCGGTAATGATGATTCCCAAGTCTCTTTCTTCCCCTTGTGTCTGCCAGCAGCTCCCCTCCCAGCCTATAGGTGGCTTCAGGGTTTCGCTTTCCCTATGTGCATGTTCTTGCACTTCTTTGCGTTAAACTCCAGTTGCCACTCTTCCTACCATTTTGCTAGTTTATCCAGATCTCTTCTCATTCTGCCCAGCCCATCTGGATCATCTTGGTGCCATCTGCAAACAGACAACCTTACCCTCCAGTCCATCTGCAGTGTCACTGATGAAGATATTGAAGAAGACTGGCCCCAGGACTGATCCCTGAGGTACCCCACTTGTGACTTGCATCTCTTCTGACTGTATACCATTTACCACCACTCTCTGTTTTCTGCCCGTCAACCAGTTTGCCACCCAGATGACCAACTTCTGACCCATCCTGAGCCTACCCAGCTTATTAATCAATCTTCTATGTGGAACAGTATTGAAAGGTTTGCTGAAGTCAAGGTATGTGACATCAACTACTCCCTCTTGGTCCACCACTCTGGTTACCCAGTCAACGAAATCTATGAGATTAGTTTGACAGGACCTTCCTTTTGTAAACCCATGCTGTCTTGGATCCTGTGCTCCTATGGATTCCAGATGTTGCACTATCTATTCCTTAAGGAGTGCCTCCATAATCTTGCCCACTACTGAGGTAAGACTGACTGGTCTGTAGTTCCCTGCCTCCTCCCTGCTACCACTCTTGTAGAGCAGGATCACATGAGCCCTTCTCCAGTCTTCTGGGACATCTCCTGTGCTCAGAGACTCACTAAACAGTTCTGATAATGGATCTGCTAGTTCCACCCTTAGCTCCTGTAGTACCCTGGGATGTATGCCATCAGGTCCCATTGCCTTGTCCACCCAGAGCTAATTGAGCTCTTGTAGGACCCTTTCTTTTGTGAAGGGAGTAGTGCTCACGTCCCTCCCCCCTGTGTCCATGGTGCTGAGCTGTGGACCCTGTCCTACCTTCCCTTCAGTAAATACTGAGCAGAAGTATCTATTTAGGATACATGCTTTTACATGGTCCTCCTCCTCACACGCCCCCTTATCTCCTTTGAACTTAGCAATACCCCCTCTGGACTTTCTCCTTTCACTAATGTATCTATAGAAAGTCATGTTACCTTCTTTTACTGTTTGTGCTAGTGTTTGCTTGGTTTGGGCCTTTGCCTGCCTTACTGCCTTCCCTGCTTCCCTTAGGGAAGTTTAGTATGCCTCCCTATCTTTATCTTGCTGTGTTCCCTTATATATCCTGAAGGCCAGCCTTTTGGCTCTGACCTTTTCTGCTACTGTTTTTGAGAACCAAAGTGATTTCCTTCTTCTTTTGCACTTCCTTTTCTCTCTAACACAATGGGATATTGCTTCAAGTATTGCATCTTTTAATGCTTGCCCACTTTTCCTGTACCCCCTCACCTGTATTTCTTTTTGCCAGGGCTAGCTTAACTCTCCTGGCCATCTTATCAAAGTCAGCTCCTCTGAAGTCCCATATTTTTGCCTTGGAATGTGATGATTTAGTTCTAGTGGCCAAATTGAACCATACCATGTGATGGTCACTGGCCCCCAGGTGACTTTCTACCTGGAGATCTGTGATCCTTTCCCTGTTAGTCAGTACTAGACCTAGTATAGCCCTGTCTCTTGTGGGTTGTTGTACCAGTTGTTTAAGGCCCTCCCCCTGCAGGGAATCCACCATGTGTCTAGTTCTGGCAGATGTTCCTGCTGGTATTGACCAATCTATATCTGGCATGTTTAATCCTCCCATTACCAGAACCTCCTCTTTAGCTGTCATGTTTTGTATATCTTCTAACAGTAATATGTCTATGTCCTTCCCCTGGTCTGGGGCCTGTAGACAACCCCTGCTCTTATGGCTGTCCCATTTCCTGTTTCCAGGGTGACCCACAGTTCTTCTGGCTCCTTATGTGTATTCTGAATTTCCGTAGCTTTGATATTTTCATTGACATACAGGGCCACTCCACCCCCCCTTTTTGCACCTCGGTCTCTTCTGAACAGTACATAGCCATGCTCTCAGTCCCCCGCTCTGGTTGCTTATGATACTCTCCCTCAGGATTAGCAAAAATGCTGCACAGAACACCAATACCTTTATAAATGTATTTAAAAGTATGCCTCTTAAACTGCTTTTCCTTCCTACTCATCTGTTTCCTCCGGCAGTAGGCAGCACTCCCTCTGATTCTCGCTGCTAACATATCTCATGCTCTTTCCAACATTAATCTACAACTTGATGACACAAGTTCCTGCACAGATGGAGTCAACACTGGTAATCTGAAATACAGTTTTTTTTTTTATTATTTACTTCAAATCACAGGCTAGAAGTTCTCTCTTCTCCCCTCCCCACCCACCTGCCCGCTTCAATACTGTCCTTCTCCCTCTCTGGTCCCTTCTGATACTCCAGGCAACATACCATTTCAACTTGTCATAATACCAATCTTAATTCTCCTCCATTCTCTAGCAGCTCTTCTCTATCTGTAGTTCCCACTCCCCTGGGCTCTCACCTGCTGTGCTTTCTGCACTTCCGGTCTCACTCTCTTCACCTGGTATTAAAAGTTATTTAAAAAACTTTACTTTGCATACATTCCTAAACAAAAACAGACATAAACAAGCATTTGTCAATGCCGAATGTTGTCGCGCTGTCATTGGCTTTGGTAGTGCAGTGCGGAAACACATTTTTGGCAGGATGTGTAAACTGACAACTGTACTGTTCATAAGGAGGTGTAAAACAATGACAGTGGTGAAAATGTGGCATGTAAGTATTGTAAATTTGCGAAGTTATGAGGGTGCGTGGGAAATGTGCAACACACACTTGTAACACAGTCATTTTATGGAGTTTCCACACCCAAATTTTCAACATAGGCATTTTAACACCTCTGCCCATGTACAGTGTCACTGTCATTTCCTCAAACTGTCACAAAAAGTGATTTTGCTCAGCGACCGTGCTATTCTGCGCCAGTCGTGCGAAAACACATTTCGGGCAGGATATGTAAAATGACAGCTGTACTGTTCATCAAGAGGTTGAAAAATGCCAATGGTGAAAATCTGGAGTGAAAATATTACAAATGCACAGCGTTACGAGCGTGCGTGCAAACTGCCCAACGCACGCTTGTAACACAGTCATTTTATGGAGTATCGTCACCAAATTTTCAACATAGGCATTTTAGGACATCTGCTCATGAACAGTGTCACTGTCATTTTCATAATCTGCCCCAAACACTGATTTCCCACAGCGACCATGGTATTGTGAGCCAGAAGTTCAGAAACACATTTTGGCCAGGATGTGAAAAATGACAGCTGTACTGTTCACAAGGAGATATAGAAAAATGACAATGTTGAAAATCTGGCATGAAAATATTGCAAATTCGTGAAGTTACGAGCATGCATGCTCTCATAAAACAGCCATTTTTGGGATTTTTCCACCAAATTTTTGCAGCATAGGCTTTTTGAGAGCCCACCTCATGAACACTGCCACTGTCCTTGCGTTAATCAGTCCCGAAAGGTGATTCTGCGCAGTGACTGTGAAATCACCTTTCAGGACTGATTAATGTCATAACAGTGACAGAATTTATGAGGAGGGGTCCCAAAAACCACATGTTGAAAATTTGGTGAAAAAATTCCAAAAAATGCCCGAGATATGCATCAAAGTTAAAAAAAACCTATTTATTCCATTATACAGCTTACCAGCATTTCCTCAATTCACGATCGGCTTTGAAGAGTGAAGATGTGTTCCCGGTCCACCGAAGATCATTGCACCGAGCTCCGGAGGTAAGTATGGGGTGAGGGGGGATGTGGGGAGGCAGGGCTCGCAGTAGGTGGGTGCGGGTAGTGGATAGAGAGACTATGAGGGACCATTTTCTCTGTTTACAGGTAGTAAAAAGAAAACATTGCGGATGTTTTTTTTTTTTACAGGTGATTTCTTTTTGGAGGGGGTACAGTAGCCGATGGGGGATTGGGCACCCCCGTTGGCACAGAAGAAGGGAGGGAACATCATGCCACCGGGGAGTGGGCTCCCCCGTTGGCACATTAAAGCGGGAAAGGGGGGGACAGATGCCGACGGGGATTGGGCACCCCCATCGACAAACAACGAAGGTGGGGGGGACACATTCTGCCAATGGGGAGTGGTCTCCCCATTGGCACATACTTGAGGCAGGGTTGTCGACCAGGATTGGGCACCCCTGAAGTTAGCAGTTTAGCGGCCACTGTGCCATCATGTTGCTAGCTGGCGGAGCACGTAGGAAGGCTCTGCTGCATGTGATCTTTGCTCACATTGCAGTGGACCTTTCCTTAGATGTGCTCGCCTTATTAGTATGCAAGGTGTGGCGCCGGCATGCAGGCTGATTGGAGAATAAGGGACGCACCTAGTGGTGCGTTCCCTGCATTCGCTGAACAGCGACCACAATTCCAAATCTGCACTACCGCAAGATGTTGGCTGCGCAAGTGCACCTACATAAAAATTAATAGAGAAGCACTTCATAAACTTAAATGCAAGCTCTTCATGTATGCGGATCATAAGTGGTGTGTGCTCCTATTTTTTCCATGGTTACTGCAGAGTGAAGCTGTGTAAAAATTTTGATTTCCCTCTTGATGCCCTCCTCAATGCTATCCCTGGCTACAAACTGTTCTGAAAGGACAGAAGAGAGAGACAAGAAGGAGGGTTGGCTCTATACATCAGGAGGGGCACGGGGAAACTGAACTCCTTTGGGAAACACTGTGCAGAAGGACAGGGGAATCCATGAAACTAGGGGTAGTTAACAGACCACCTACACAAGGGGAAGAACAGAGCAGGTTGATGTCACAGGTAGCAAGGATGACTCTCAAGGAAGAAACACTTCTGGTGGGGGATACAAACCTCCCAGATGTGGACTGGACCATCCCAGATGCAGCTTCAGTGAGAAGCAGGGAGATTCAGGAGGTGCTACAGGGAGTGTTTCTACAGCAGTTTGTCCGAGAACCAACTAGGGAAAAAAACCTGTTGAACATGGTTTTAACAAATGGGGAGGGTGTGGAGGAGGAGGTGGAGGTGGGTGACACGCTAGGGAACAGTGACCACAGGATAGTCAGGTTCAAGGTGAAGGCAGGAAGGGAGGTGCGCTGAACCAACACAACAGTGCCAGACTTCAGGTGTGCAGACTTTGATAGGATGAGAAGGATAGTGAGGGAAGAGATGGTAGGCATGGAGTTGATTAATGACATGGAGGTGTTATGGGGAGCTATTAGGGACTGGGTGAGGGAGGCCACGCAAATGTGTACTAGGAGGGTTAGGAAGGGTACAAGACACAGGAGACCACTCTGGTTCACTTGGGACATGGTGAGAGTGGTCGGGGGCAGGAGGATGGCTTTCAGGGTATACAAGAGAACACAGAAGGAAGGGGACAGGGAGGCATATAGGGAGATAAGGAGGCTTGCAGGGAAGGTAATAAAGAGGAAAAAGGTCAACACCGTGGAAAGAATAGCTAAACAGGCCAAGAGAGGAGACAAAATATTCTTTAGATATGTGGGAGAAAGGAGGAAGACTAGACAGAGGATCACAAGGCTGTGGGATTAGGAAGGGAAACCATTAGAAGAGGACTGGGATAAAGCAGAAGAATAAAATAGATACTTTTGCTCAGTATTTATGAAGTAGGGGGAGGGCAGGGGGCCTAAGTAAATGAGGAGGGGAGGGGCATAGGATAGACCAGAGTCCTTTCAGTGTGTCGAGAGTAAGGGAGGAACTAGATAGGTTGAAGGTGGATGAGGCCATGGGACTGGACAGGCTACATCCGAGAGTGATCCTGAAACTGAGAGAGGAGTTGGCTGCCCCACTGGCAAGGTTGTTCAACCTGTCCTTGGATTCAGGAAGGGTGCCAGAGGACTGGAAGAGAGCAACTGTGGTACTGATACACATGAGGGGGTAGCATGGAGTTGAAGGAAAACTGATGCCCAGTCAGCCTCGCTGCAGGGGTGGGGAAGGTCAAGTAGGCACTCATTGAGGAGAGAGTGGAGGGCTACCTGGAGAAGAATGGGTGCTGGATGGCAGACAACATGAGTTCACAAAAGGGAAGTCATGCCAGTCCAATTTAATTGAGTTCTTTGACTGGATGATGCAGGTAATTGACCAGGGGGGCAGTGGACACGGTCTATCTGGATTTCAGCAAGGCCTTCAACACCATAACCCACAGAAGGCTAGTCAACAAGCTGGAAAATATGGGTGTGTGGGACAAAATAGCTAGGTGGGTAGAAAGCTGGTTGGTGGACCAAAGCCAGAGAGTGGTAGGGAATGGGGTGCACTCCACAATAGGGCAGGTGATTAGTGGGGTACCCCAAGGGTCAGTGATGGGACCCCTCCTTTTCATTATCTACATCAGTGATATAGTGAAAGGGCTAAAGGGTCTGGTGGCCCTTTTTGCAGATGATACTAAAATCAGCAGTAGAGTAAACTCTGCAGGGGGTGTAGAGGACATGAGGCAGGACCTGGAGGCACTGGAAGGGTGGGCAGAAGCCTGGCAACTAAAATGCAGTATCAAAAAGTCTGCAGTCATGCACCTAGGGCACAGGAACCTGAATGCAGGATACACACTTAGGGGAGAGGAAGTCAGGGTTACAGAGGAGAATAGGGACCTAGAATACTAGTATCTAGTGACCTCAAGGTGGGTAATCAGTGTAGCAGGGTGGTGGGGAAAGCGTATGGGATGCTGGTGTGTATAGGCAGGGGAACCACTAGCAGAAGGAGGGAGGTCCTGATGCTCCTACACCAAACCATGGTGAGACTTCACCTCGAGTGCAGAGTCCAGTTCTGGAGGCCATGCTTGTGTAAAAACACAGATATGATTGAAAGGGTTCAGAGAAGGGTGACTAAGATGATGCAGGGCATGAAGGGCAAACCGTACGAGCAGAGATGTAGGGAGTTGGGGCTGTGTACACTGGAGACTAGAAGGGAGAGAGGGGACATGATAGAGACCTTTAAATATGTCAAAGGAATAAACAAAGCATCCTCAGGGTGTTTATTTCACAGGAAGCTAGGTACTAAAACTAGGGGGCATGGCTTGAGACTGCAGGGGACGAGCTACAAGGGCAATGTGAGAGAAAGGTTCTTCACTAAGAGGATGGTGGAAGCATGGAACAGGCTTCCAGAGGAGGTGGTGGTGGGACCCAAAACAGTGTTGAGCTTTAAGAGAGCATGGGACAGGCCCATGGGGTTGCAGGGTAGTGGGATGGTGCTTTCAGAGGGGGGATGGAGAAATAATGGGGGTGAAGGGGCAGACTGGATGAGCCAAGGGGTCCTTTTCTGCCAACAATTTCTATGTTTCTATGATTTCACATGTGAGACTGGCCATATCAAAATACAATACAAAATAAGAACATAAGATGATTTTTTAAAATAAAAAAAGTATAGAGATGTGGGAGCGTGGTTTTGAATTGGAGATAACGGAAGGTGGTGAGCTGCACAGCCCTACTGTGATGTCTGCAGTTGTCCACATGTCAAAGAATGGGAGTAGTTATTAGTACTTTTCTTTTGTATTTTTGTGCTTTTATGTCCGACTATGGGTGTCCTTTGATAAAATAATAGCTGTAGTGGCAGTTTTCATGACTGATTGTCTCAATAGTTTACCAGAGAAAAATGGCAGCATTTCAAATGTCAGTATACTAACGGCACACAGACTTTTTTTGCTGTTGAAATGCAGTCCTGCATTTGAGGACTAGTTTTTACCTGTGCATCGAACGGATTTGATGCACAGGTAAAAAAGCAATCAAAACACAGGATTTGCTCACCCCATTTTATAAGTGGCTGTAACACGCTGGAAGACAGATAATCAGTGGTATTGCGACAGACTAACCACTGTAGCAGCACAAAATGTAGTTCTGCTGCAGTGGAGACATCACTACTGAAGCAGAACAATCTTTTTTTAGTGTATGGATTTCTATACACAACATGGCCTTCCCATACACTATTGGTTGAATGTACACATTGTACAATGCCTTAAAATAGGGCAGGCTTCAAATAAATGTGGCATTAAATAAACAAATCGTGTCAGGCACATTTCAGCAAATGTCATTACAACCCACAATGTTCCTTGATTTCATAACCTTTGCCTCTAAAAGCACTGAAAGATAGGTTTTTCACTTGGGGTTGATGCAATCTCACTTTGCATAGCTAAAAATCCATTTTGTAACAGTGCAAACTTAATTTGCGTCTATCCAAACTTGAGCTGTTGCAAAATTAAATGAAACTGGTAGAGATTCTGTGGTGTTGACCCTCAATATTTTTATTCCACAGAATATTTTGAAAACGCCCTACTGAATAACGTCTGAATATAGCCTTTCTTCACCATTTTCTCCTGCAGAAATCATACCAAATTCTACATACAGTGGAATTCTTGTGTTTCTTTGCATAAAATTTACTGGGCTGGAGTTTACAATTCCTTGACATTTTCAACACTCCACAGATAAATTCCAGACAGTGAAAAAAAGGAACTCCTTAAAGCTAATGTTTAGAAGAATTAAGAAATTCCACTTCCACTGGAATTCCATGGCACTCTGGAAATTCTGCAGAATTCCACAGAATTTCATCTAGGGTGGAATGGGCCTTTTCCACAGTTTTTTGAGTTGAACATGTTTCTGCAATTTAACAGACAAATCTGCAGTTCACATTAAAAAGTCATGGTTTACTTTAAAAAAATAAATAAATAATAGTCCACTTGGCAAACTTCCATGGAATTTAGCATGAAAATCTGTCAAGATTTTTGGAAGTGGAATTAAACATTCCACATTGTTCTGTTGAAAGCTGTAATCCAAATTTAGTTTGTTTGGACCCAAACTCTGGACCCAAGCATTGAACTGCCCTGCTGTCTAGTCTTTCAGAATGTAAGATATGCTTTATGAAGCAGTTTGCTGAAAGTCTGTAAGGTACTGAATCTCTGAGACTTTAATTAGTTAAGAATTTCAGTGCATGTCTCAATGGCCTTTCATTTAGTTTTTGCAGCTAGCTCCTTCATTTCATCAAATTAAAGCAGCAATGCAGCAAAACATGGTAACACAAGCATTTGTCAATGCTGAATGTTGTTTGTGCTGGTGTGTTGAGCTCGCTCAGTGCCCCTCTGTCGTTCGCTCAGTCTGTTTCTCCCGGTGCTGCAGGCTGCTGTTTTGTACTGGCCTCCTGCTTGCATTGGCACCTTGTTCTGCCCACTAAGAATCCACAGCTGTCCTGACAGAGCTGCGTTGAGGTGGCTCACTTCCCCTGACTCACTCACTCATTCTGTTTCTCCTGGCGCCGCAGGCTGCCCTTTTGTACTGGGCTCCTGTCTCTGTTGGTGGCTTTTTCTGCCCACAAAGAAATCTGCAGCAGTCCCAACAGAGCTCCGTTGAGGGTGCTCTCTCCCTCTGTGTCACTCACTCATTCTGTTTCTCCTGGCGCTGCAGCCTGCTCTTTTGTACTGGGCTCCTGGCTCTGTTGGCACCTTTTTCTGCCCACAAAGAAATCTGCAGCAGTCCCGACAATGCTCCGTTGAGCTCGCTCAGTCCCCTTCTCTGACTCGCTCATTACATTTCTGGTGGCGTTGCAGGCTGCCCTTTTCTACTGGGCTCCTGTCTGCATTGCCACAATTTGCAGCAGTTACAATACAGCTCCGTTGAGCTCACTCACTCTCCCTCTCTCACTCACTCATTCTGGTTTTCCTGCCACTGCAGGCTGCCATTTTGTACTGGGCCCCTGCATTCATTGCTGCCTTTTTCTGCCCACAAACAAATCTGCAGCAGTCTCAACAGTGCTCCATTGAGCTCACTCACTTACTCACTCCCTCCCCCTCCCTCACTCGCTCATTCTGTGTCTCCTGCCACTGCAGGCTGCCCTTTTGTACTGGGCTCCTGCCTGCATTGGTGGCTTGTTCTCGCCAGAAAGAAATCTGAAGCAGTCCTGACACAGCTCCATTGAGCTCGCTCACTCCCACTCTCTCACTCACTCATTCTGTTTCTGCCCACGCTGCAAGCTGACATTTTGTACTGGGCTCCTGCCTGCATTGCCACATTTTCTGCCCACAAAGAAATCTACAGCGGTCACAATAGAGCTCCACTGAGCTCGCTCACTACCGCTCTGTCACTCACTCATTCTGTTTCTCTTGGCACTGCAGGGTGCGCTTGTGTAGGGGGCTTCTGGCTGTGGTGGCACTTTTGTCCACAAATAAATCTGCAGCTGTACCGACAAAACTCCATTGAGGTTGCTCAGTCTCCCTCTGTCACGCGCCCATTCTGTTTGTCTTGGTGATGCAAGCGGCCCTTTTGTACAGGGCTCCTGCCTGCATTGGTACCTTTTTCTGCCAACAAAGAAATCCGCAGCATTCCTGATAGACCTCCGTTGAGCTCACTCAGTCCCCCTGTCTCACTCACTCATACTGTTTCTCCCACTGCTGCAGGCTGGCCTTTTCTACCGGGCCCCTGCCTGCATTGACACCTTTTTCTGCCCACAAAGAAATTTTCAGCAGTCCTGACAGTGCTCCTGTGAGTTCGCTCACTCCCCCTCCCTCACTCACTCTCTCATTCTGTTTCTCCCAGTGCTGCAGGCTGCCCTTTTGTACTGGCCTCTTGCGTTGGGGTCTTTTTCTGCCCACAAACAAATCTGGAGCAGTAACAACAGAGCTCAGTTGAGCTCAGTCACTCCCCCTTCTCACTCATTCCATCTTAATCGATCCTAAACACCGATGTCCCTCAGCGACCGTGCTATTCTCCGGCAGGAGTGCAAAAACATATTTTTGCCAGGATGTGAAAAATGACAGCTGTACTGTTCATAAGGAGGTGTGAAAGAGTGCCACTGTTGAAAATGTGGCATGAAAATATTACAGATTTGCAAAGTTACAAGGGTGCATGGAAACAGTTGAATGCATGCTTGTAACACAGTCATTTTATGGAGTTTTGTCATCAAATTTCCAACATATGGATTTTAGGACCTCTACTCATGAACAGTGCCACTGTCATTTTCTTTATCCATCCCGAACACTGATTTCCCACAGTGACCGTGTTATTTTGTGCCGCAACTGTGGAACCACATTTTACTCAGGATGTGAAAATGACAGCTGTACTGCTCATAAGGAGGTGTGAAAAATTGCCATTGTTGAAAATGTGGAATGACAATATTACGAATCTGCAAAGTTACAAGGATGCGTGGAAAGTGTGCAATGCAACTCATTTGATGGTCTATCATAACCAAATTTTCAACATAGGCATTTTAAGACCTCTGCTCATGAACAGTATCACTGTGATTTTATTACTCTGTCCCGGACAGTGATTTCCCACAGCGACCGCTGTATTCTGCACTGGAACTGTGAAAACACATTTTGGCCAGGATGAGAAAAATAACAGCTGCACTGTTCATAAGTAGGTGAGGGAAAATGGCAATGTTGAAAATCTGGATTTTTTCCACCAAATTTGCAACATAGGCTTTTGAGAGCCCGCCTCATGAACACTGGCACTGTCATTTCGTTACTCGGCCCCCAAAGGTGATTCCGTGCAGTGACAGCGAAATCACCTTTCAGGGCCAATTTATTTATCATTTATTTATTTGTTTTTGTTTACCAGGTAAGCACACTAGACAACAAGTGCCTATTTTCAGGTGTGACCCAGGAGGTTACAGAGTACATAAGAAACATTATATAGAGTCAGGGTAACATACAGGCCCACATACAAGTGGGTGGGACAGCAAACGGTAACACATGGCATTATACAGTAAAGTAGGCAGTACGTCAACAGGGTACATTAACAGCATTGAGAGGTAAAATGGCAAAAGGTAACATCATGGCAGAGAATAGGCAGTATGTCAGCATGATACATAATAGTATTGAGAGGCAGAATAACAGCAGGAGACATCGTGGCGGTGACAACCTCAATGAAAAAACAAAGTACAGACATGCATTTGCATGACCTGAGGTCATATCATGGGATAGTGTGGGCATCAAAAAGTGCAGCTAGAATAGGTACTGATATGTCAGGAGCGCCTCTCCAGTAGAAGAGCGGAAAAGTGCTTTAGGCTGGATTTCAACAGAGAGTAACTGTGGGCGGTGTGTCAGCTCACCAACTCCCAGGGTGAAACGGGGTCGGGGTGAGGGAGAGACTACTCTGGGTCTATATGGCACATAGACAAGCAGAAGCCACTTTGAGAAAGTTCCATAGGCACGTTTTGAAGCAGGGATGGGAGGGGGATTAACGCCATGACAGTTCAAGCATTCATGAGGAGGGGTCCCAAAAACCCCATGTTGAAAATTTGGTGAAAAAATTCCCAAACATCCCCGAGATATGCACTAAAGTTGAAAAATTCCTATTCATTACATTATACAGCTTACCTGCATTTCCTCAGTTTGCGGTCGGCTTTGAAGAGTGCAGACGTGTTCCCGGTCCACCAAAGATCGTCGTGCCCCAACTCCGGAGGTAAGTATGGGGTTAGGGAGGCGGGGAGGCAGGGTGCGCAGTGGGTGGAGTGCGGGTGGTGGGTGGGCCACACAGAGACTATGAGAGACCATTTTCTGCTTTTCAGGAGGAAAAAAAAGCAAAGACTTTGCAGGACAGTTTTTCTTTTACAGGGGCATGTGCACGCTGGGGTGAGCTCTGCTGACCTGTCACTTTCTTTTGGGGGCAGCAATAGCCAACGAAGTTAGGCACCCCTGTTGTACCTAAGGGAGTCATTATGCTGATAGGGATGGGCACCCGTCGGCAGGAATAACAGCCTGGTGGGGCATGAATGGCTTTCTGTTGGTGGGGGCAGTAATAGCCAGCGAGGATTGGACACCCCCATCGGCACACAAAGGGAGGCTTCATTATGCCAATGGGGATTGGGCACCCCATCAGCAGAAAAGTAAGCGAGGGGTTGACAGAATACCAATGGGGTGGGCCCCGTCGGCAAAATATGAACAGGGGGCACCCGAGCTGAAGAGATTGGGGCCCCGTCGGCACATAAACATGGTGGGGGGGGTTATATTGTTTGTGAACATGGCGGCAACCCACCACCATGTTCACAAACAATATCAGGCTTGCTAGATCCACCCTGCAATGACGGGTGGCTCCCTCATTGCAGCGGATGGCTGACACTGCAATGATGAGGTGACCCCTGATTGCAGCGGCTGATTTGTCACAAGTTGGTGCGAACGTTCCAAACTTGTGTCACCAGCAGCCTGCAACAGCATTGGGGGAAGCGGGACAAGCCTTTGCAGGCTGTGGGGACATTGGCCACAACAGTGCCGTGCCTCCACAGCCTGCTTCTCAGCAAGCTGTGCCAATATGTTTCTTGTGCTGCACGCTATCAACATAAAAATTGGTATGAATTCTATGAATACATGGTGCTAACAATCATTTTGTTTTTTATATTGATACCTTTTGATTTTGAAGCTCAACTCTGCTTATACTTTCTACTATAATGCTCCACTTTTGTGCTGGTGCCTCAACCAGGTACCAAGCATCACCTCAGCCCTCTTAAGATAGAGTTGGAAAGGGTAAAGAGATGTGGGCAGCATGAGGAATTTTCAGTTTCCAATATCTCTGATTGGTTGTTGCAGGTCATGTGACTTTCCAGAAACTTGTGTGTGCATTCTCTAAAAAGTGCAGCATCATGAGGTCTAAGTGCTAAAGGGAAATTAAGTTCCATCACATCTGCTTCACTGGTGTCCAAAACATTGAATTTCAGCACATATGCTGAATTCTAATTCAGCATTGACTCATCCTTACCTAGGGCCATTAGTTCCTACTGGTAAGCCTATGTTTTTGCTCCATGCATAGAAAAAATGGACCATTCATAAGTATGTTACTTCTACATGAGTCCACTCATATGGGAAATACTCAAAAAACAGTACTATACTATAGTTTTAATTATTCAAAATGATTGTGTCAGCTTCCCCAATATTGGAGGACAGTCTCTTTCACTAGTGGTTGTGGTTCAAAAAGAAAATGCAGGTGAAAGCAGCTTAACATAATGCAGTGTTTGTATTGTAGCAGCAACTAGTATCACTATTTCTTAAATACTATAAGAAGAATTTGAAAAAATACATCGAAAATGTACTGTTTTAGCACCGGCATCTGGCCTTCTGTGTTTCAGGGAGCAAACAAGCAGTTATGCATGCTCCATTTTAAAAGGCAAGAATGCCTCCAGAATCTGTGAATGAGGCAGAACCAAGTGATGTCGCAGTCACAGTGACATCATGTGTGGCAGTACATGACAATTCTGACCAACGTGCCCCCCCCCCGGACAGCACCAAAATCGGTGAAGATTCGCCATGGGAGAGAACCTTCTACTCTGGTATCACTGGTTTAAAAAAAATTATAGCAGTCATAGTCTTAATGAAGAAAAATCAGCATTTATATAGTGCTTTTTCATACATCCAAAGCACTTTACAAGCAATGCTAGACTGGTAATGAAGTGACTGAATGTGTGGTGGTAGCCATATCGCACATCATCACCCACACACAGCCTGGATAATTGCATGAACCGGTTTATGAGAAGGGGAATGTTGGCCAGGACACCGGGAATGTTCCCTACTCTTTGCAAAGAGTGCCTTGGGTTCTTTTACTTCCACCTGGACAACAGGATGGGCAGAAGGGACCTCAGTTTAACATCTCATCCAAAGGACGGCACACCCCAGAATACAGCACCCCCCAATACTGCACTCAGATGCCAGTGATTTTTAGGTGCAAGTCCAATCCCAGTGTGGGATGAGAACCCACGACCTTTTGGTCCAGCAGCAGATGTGCTACCAACTGAACCACACTGACACCTAAATGAAACTGTGACTACTGTGACATGCTACATTAGGGCTTCAAGTCAGCCCTAAAAACCTATTTATTTAGGCAGGCATTCCCTTAAAGTGTTAACTGATAGTTTTAGCCATGCTGCTGTTTGGAATTTTATTGTGAATTAATATTATTTTAATGTGGATTTTATGTATTATTAATGTTTGTATTTATAGGTAGTTATTTTATGTACAGCACCTTGGCTTTGAAAAGCACTTTATAAATAAGTTATTATTATTATTATTACATAAGTACAGCATTATATTATATAGTTAAGTGTTGTGCATGGATTTCTTTGCACTGAAAATCCTTGCTGTACATGGATAAAAATTGTTGTGCACAGTTCAAAGGTCATGAGAAGTTGCTGTGCACAGTTCAAAGGTTACAAAACGTTGCTGTGTATGGTTATTGTTTGTTAAGCCATCCATCAACATAATAATTTACATTTAATATAGACACTGACCATAAGTAGTGAAAGGTACGTAGGAAGGGAGCAGATGGGTTCTGCTTACTACCACATATAAACTGAATTTGTCAATTTTTACACAGAGTAAAACCACGTACTATAAAAAAAACATAAGTTCTGGAAAGAGCCGATAGAGCTGCAGCTAAGGCATTTGGGGTAAAAATATTGAAAATTACCAAAGATATGAGCCTGCATTCGCAAAATGTAATGTAGGCTCATAAATATGTTGTTTATAAATATTTCTACACCAAATATTCAATGTACCCTTGTTATGACCCTGCCTGATGAAGAAGGGCATACAAAATGTTCATCTGCTGGCCTAAAGGTGATTTTGCACAGGGTCTGTGAAATCACCTTTTGAGGTGCAAAAACATATTTTGGACAGGAGTTGCAAAATGGCTGCTGTCACTTTCATGAGGTGCTTTAAAGAAATGGCTATGATGAAAATGTGGGGTAAAAATATTGAATATTACCAAACATATGATACTACATTTCCAAAATGCAACATAGCTTCATAACTTTGGATTTTATTTTTATATTTTTACACCAAATTTATAACATAGCCTCTTAAGACCCTGCCTCATGAACAAGGGCAGAGGAGATGTTCAACTCCTGTCTGAAAGGTAATTTTGTGCAGGGACCACAAAATCACCTTTTGGGATGTAAAAAACCATTTTGGCCAGGATTTGAAAAATGACAGCTGTCACATTCATGAGGTGCTGTAAAGATATAGCTATGTTGTAAATTGGGGGTACACATATTGAAAATTACTAGGGTTACAAGCCTGGGTTCACAAAATGTAATGTAGGCTCATAAATTTGTGGATT
Source organism: Neoceratodus forsteri (assembly GCA_016271365.2). Taxonomy (NCBI): domain Eukaryota; kingdom Metazoa; phylum Chordata; order Ceratodontiformes; family Ceratodontidae; genus Neoceratodus; species Neoceratodus forsteri. The sequence goes on along the minus strand of CM057453.1, from coordinate 411,792,934 downwards.
ATGAAATCACCTTTCAGGATACAAAAACACATTTTGGGCAGGAGCTAAAAAATGACAGCTGTCACACTCATGAGGTACTGTGAAGAAATGGCTATGTTTAACATTTGGGGTAGAAATATTGAATATTACCAAACTTATGAGCATGCATTTGCAAAATGCAGCATAGCCTCATAACATTTTCTTCCAAATATTTTTATGCCAAATTTATAACATAGCCTTCTTATGATCCCATCTCATGAACAAGGGCAGAGAAAAATTTTAACCCCTGTCCAAAAGGTGATTTCTTGCAGAGACCACAAAATCACCTTCCGGGATGTATAAAACATTTTGGGCAGGACATGAAAAATGACAGCTGTCACATTCATGAGGTGCTGTAAAGATATAGCTATGTTGTAAATTTGGGGTAAACATATTGAAAATTACCAAAGTTATAAGCCTGCATTTGCAAACTTCAATGTAGGCTCATAACTTTTTTTTTTTTTTTTATATTTTTACACCAGTTTTTCAGTACAGCCTTCATATGACCTCATGTCATGAACAAGGGCAGAGAAAATTTCACACTCCTGCCTAAAAGGTAATTTTGTGCAGGGACTGCAAAAATCACCTTTTGGGACAGATTTGACTAATGTCAGTGCAATTGTTCTTGAGGTGGGTTCCCCCAAAAAGCATGATGAATATTTAGGCCACAAATGTGCAAAAATGGCCAAGTTATGCCACTAAGTTCAAAACATTGTTGAAATTCATTGAACCGCATACCTGTTTCTTCAATTCATGGTCCAGCTTTGAAGATTGAAAATGTGTCTGCAATCCAGAGATGATTATGCTGTGGACCCCCAATGGGTAAGTAAGGGCTTGAAGGGGTGTGGGGTGGTGGGTGCTGAATAGGAGGGTCAGATGGGGGAACAGTAATGGCCACAAAGGACATCAATGAACATTTTCTTTTTACATGATTAAAAAAAGGTCTGAGGATTGCTAATCATGACACTGGGAGACTGGGCATTGCCAGTGTCACTGTTATGTTTTTTTGGGTGTGTGGGGTGGTGGGTGCTGAGAGGGGGGATCAGGTGGACAGGAGGGAAAATTATATTTAAAAAAAACAAATAACTACGCGTGTGCAGCAGTGGATGGGGGGGGTCCAAAAAATGGACCAAAGATTCCTGATAGCAACACTAGGGAATTGGGCATCCACAGTGTCACAGGATTCCTGATTCTGACACTGAGGTATTGGGTACCTCCTGTCTCATTCTTATGTTTCTGGGGGAGTGCTGAGAGGGAGGTTGGGTGGGCGGAAGGGAGGGAGGGAAAACTATATTTAAAAAAAAATAATAAATAACCACACATGCATGGTAGTGGATGGGATTCCCTCCCCCCCCCAAAAATGGACCGAGGATTCCTGATCACAATACTAGGGGATTGGGCACCCCCAATGTCACTGTTATGTTTCTTGGGAGGTGGGAGCTGAGAGGGAGGGTCGGGTGTGTGGGAGGAAAATATACAAAAAAAAATTAATTGACAATAATGTCATCTGCGGTCTTGTTGCAGAGGTCACAGTGGAACATGACACATTCTGTCTTGTCCAAGATGGCCACCAAACTCTATTGCATATGCGCAATACAGTTTGGAGGCCATCCTGGACAAAGCAGATTGTGTAATGTTACACTGTGGCCTCTGACTGAAGAAAAATAATGCTGTACAAATGCTAATGGAGAGAATGGAGTCCTTCACAGATGTGGAGGTGACTGTGCGGCACCTCCACACTGTTGTTCGGTCAGAAAAATCTCCTTTTTTGGTCACAGGAGATTTGCAGGGCTTCACCCACTGCAGCTCAAAAAAAACATGGGCAATCATGCTCAACTCGGCCTGTGTTTCTGTCTTGGGTATGAGATGACATCATGGACATCTTGAGCTATGTTCCCGGGGTCCATATGATGTTATCACAATCCCTTGATGGAAACACAGTCTTGTTATTTATGGCTGCCCATGCGTTATTCTGTAATATTGTATGTGGGGGTACATGCAAGCAAAAGGTGGGAAGGAGTTGGAAAGGGATGTTGAAAACTGTAACTTGAGGACACAAAAGACCTGAGATACTAGATTAGACCAGTGCCTTTGCATAATTTAAAAGAGGTCATGGGAACTGTGTTGTTCTGGGGCCAAAGGACGAAAAAGAGAATTTAAGCCAGGGGAAAGTCAATTTAGTGTCAGATTTATCCCGTATTTCTTATCAATCAAACATTATCTATCTATCCAAGAAGACCCAATTCTTCCAACACCAGGAGGTGTAGTAACATGTTCAAAGCCAAGGAACCTGAGACTAGGGAAGCCATGATTTTATCTTAGAAAATGACAAGTTACAAGGGAAGAAGGTATCCATATTCAGAGCCAGCTGTTTGCACCGCACACCCATTAGTGCTGCGCATGAGACTGCACATGGCCATCTTCGGGCAATATTCAGACAGTCTTTGCACTCACACAAGTCTGTCTAAATTCAAGTTGCAAACTTTATTTCTCCTAAATGGTCTGTTCCATGTAGATTTCCAATAATTGAAGACTTTGCTATCACGATAGTCTGTGATGTCTCATTGGAATTTTTTTAGTTTTTCTTAAAAGAAAAGCATCAACATTTTCAAGGTTTTTGTTAAAAAGAGTTGTATTATCTCTTCTCTGCCTGTTCTTTTAACTGTTTTCTTAAGCTGATTTCAACAGCAGACAGGGGGACTTGCATAGTAAAGGTGGCGTATTGGATCACTGAGGGAGTACTGTATTGCTGCAATAGAATCAGATCACTAAAGGAAGCATGGTATGGGTACCAGTAGCCAGTGAAAATTTCTTTGGACTTAGCAGGTTGTGGAGGTGACACTAGACACTGGAGACTACTTTGAATTTAGGGGAAGAGGAAGGGGTAAGAGAGAAGGTGAAGGTGAGTTAAGCACCAGGGGTTTCTTAAAACTGGTCCCAATACTGCAATGTGCTAAGAATGTGAGACAAGCACTCACCAGGGATGTGAGCAGTGGCTGTCCCCAGCAGTGCCTATGTGCATGCCACTCTGATCTGTACCAAGCATTTCTAAAAGATTAATACCCAGTACAACAGCCCATCAGAGCACACATTTGCTTCATGAATAATTAATTAGACTTATAATTGATTACACAGTATACTCACGTGTACTGTAATATGTGCAGTTTTCAGTCTGTTTATTAATCTGTTGTTTTCCATTGGAGTTTAACATGACCTATTGGTTTGAGCTCTGAAGCCTTCCTTTGCTGCAGTATCTTGTCACAATACTAGGTAACTTAATTGTTCCTTCCCCCCATACTGGTGTTCACTAGTTAGCATCTCTTAAGTAAATATTGGTGCGTAAGTGATGTGACAGATTGGCCTCTTACCCCAAGGAGACTAAGTATTCCTGATTTATTTGTTCATGTCATGGAAAGGTTAACCTCCTGCTTCTCAGGCTTATGAAAACATGATGGGACCATACCTCATAACATGTTGAAATCATCTTATCTCATGATTTAATGTTATTCTTCTGAGCAAATTGTGGAATGTAATATGATCAATTCAAGACAGCTTTGTAACCTTACATTTTCTTCCTTAATAATCATAAATTCAGTGGTACAATGGAGGCATTAATGTTCTTTAAGAAGCATAAATAAACAACCTTATCTCTCTCCCCCCCATGTGTCTCTCTGTCTCCCCACCACCCATGTTCCTATCTTCACTAAACCTTCCTTAACCTTCATCTGGGTACCCAAAGGCTGTTGTAACTGTTCATGGCTTGTAAAGTGATTTGGGATGTGGTGTGCTTGAATAGCACTATATAAAACCAAATCCATTTCCGTTATCATTTTTTGTTAGATTAGTATAAGAACTATAGCATATTTGCTGAACTTTCTGTTGGCTCAAATGTGATTTCCTTCAAGTTTTCTTTGAGTAGTTTAACATATGTGGAACAGTATTTGGTCATCAAAAAATAAGCTAGAAAAGTTTGCATCATACTGTATGTAAAATAGGTCAATTATTTTCTTGGTCAACTGTGCCATATAGTACCTTAGGGACAACCCAGCCTCATGCTCACTATTTTTTAATTTACTTGCAATAGAGGTACAGTACACAAAAATATGTACGTGAGAGCTAGTAGCGTATTATCGCTAACAATTAAAGACAGTAATCTTGCTCCCCCACAAAAAAATAATCCTCCTAATATTACTTCAGGTTCTGTTTCAGGTAGTTTTATTAACTGGCTTTCCATAATTTATTTATTTATTTTTATTTAGTTTTTGTTGACCAGGTAAGGGTGCTAGACAGCAAAGTTGCCTATTTTCAGGCACAACCTGTGAGGTTACATACAATGGGGCAGGAAACAGCAGTGAATGCAAGATATAAGTCAGGTGATAAAAAGCAGTACAATAAGCCAAAGCATTGAACAGGTAACTACAGATGTAACAATAATTCAGGAAGAGGGATTAGTATAATATTGTGGTTATAAAGATATTTCAGATCACAATAGGAGTATAGTGGACAGAGTCTTTGACTCCCAAGTGCTGTTTGCATGTCCTACTGTCTGACACCCAGCATGATGATTATATTTTTGTATGGAATATGGAATCACCGCAACACTTCCTAAATGCAGTTTGGTTGGGGTGGGGTGGGGGGATTTCTTTCTATGTAATTTGACTTTTAAAAAGTGAACGTCTGGTTTCTGCAATTCTTAAGAGTAATCAAGCATGGTTAAACTGCTGCAGTTTCTATAAGTAACTTAAAAAAAACATTAAAACATAAATATGGACCAGGGGAGGGGCACAAAAGAGTTGTGATAAAGATAATCTCATGAAAGTCTTTAACCAGAGCTATCTGTGGGATACAACACCCCTTTCCCAAGAATGTCCTGGGTGAGGGACATCAATAATAATAGTAGGGTGCAGTGTAGCCTCTTAACAAGCCATGACTGGATCTTAAAGCTGCAGCTGATGTAGAAAAGTGTTTTATATACTGATTCTAGCTCTTCAGTTTTGTTTCCTAATCCATTGCTATGGTAATACATTTAATTTTGTGGTACCTTGTTAGAGCTTAAGGTTTGTTTCCTGGAGACAGCCTTTGATGTCCCTGTGCCAAAAAGATAAGGGGGCAGTTTCTGTGGCATGCTAGTTCATCATCGTAACAAGATGGAAAATGTTAAATAATAGGTGTTCAAACCCAGCTAAGCATATTGATGAAACCCTGAGGACAGCCCTATGTCATGCAGCTCTCCTGTAACTATTTCAGGTAAAGAAATAATGAAAGAAATCCCTAAACACAGAAAAAGTTTGTCATACAAGACAAGAGAAAAAATGTACTCCTCCATTAAGGGGGATATTTGTAGGGTCCTGCTTGCCACTGCCAAGGAAGTTTCCAGCAGGTGTGAGGCTGCAGAGACAGATGGGAGGTGAATCTAGGAGTTGGTTGGAGGCAGTTTGAGCATGGCTTTGAGTTAGATGAGGAAGTCTCTGTGTGGAGGTTTTGCAGTAAATTGTTCCTGACAGGAGGTGCCAGATGATGTGACCAGAGAGTGTTAAAGGCTGCTTCTTGGGGGAGGTTCTAGGTGGGACTCAAATCCTGATCCCATGAGGAAGAAAGCAATGGCTGAAGTCTAGCAGTTAGGTGTGTTTCCATTTTTAGGGTATGTGAAGAAAGATGCAGTTGGGAAATTTTTTCCTGCAAGGAGTGAGTTCTGAAAGGTCATTGAAGTCAGGCATCACATGCCGAGGGGCTGTCCCAATGGCACAGCTGCAGTATGTCGCACTGCCACACAGGTGACCTGGGTTCAGGAGCAGAGCTGGGTTGCCACCTAGGGAGAAACGCCTGGCTGAAGTAGCTGCTGTTTGGCAGTGCAGTTCAGTTGCAGAAGGGAAATGGTGGGTTACAGTGTCACAGTGATCCGTTTGGCTGGCCATGGAGCTTATCTCTCATCATGGGGGATGCATGACATTGAAGTCAATAGAGGCACAGCCCATGTCGCACAGGTGGAAAGTGGGGAAGGGAGGAAAACTGGAAGAAAACCTCCCTGCTATCTCTACAACGGCTCACAAAGCCTGAACAGGGTATATCCTTAATTGCAGGGTATATCTCTGGATGGACAGCTGGGAAGGGAAAAATAGCAGATTTAAAAAAAAAACCCATACGCCTAACAGGGGGTCACTGGAATTTGAAGCCCCAGCAGAGAGATTTCCTGGGCTTAGCTAGATGCCATCAGCTCAGTTCAGAAGGAGCAAGGTCTATATACATCTGTGAGTACTGTTGCCAGAAGGGCACAAGGGAGCTCAGACACCAGTGGCCAAACACAAAGTTGCAATTTTGTGGTGCACAGTGGTCACAAGGATCACTTTGTGCCACTGTTCAAACTTGCACCTCCTTATGGTATACACAAATGGGTTGCATGATGTTCCTTGCATCAGAGAGAGGGCAACCAACTTAATGAGAATGCAATCATGCAAATGAGCTTCTGGATGCACATGGAGGCTTGTCAACACCCTCACCATTGCAAGGTAAAGTAACCTCAACCCAGGTTGACTATGCTCTGCTTCTACCGCTGGAAGACTCAGAACCTGCCTGCCCAGGACACCATGCAGCTGCATCTGCTACTGCTGCAGCTGCCTCTCCAGCTCCCAGGGAAGCCCTGACTCAGCTCACCCCCACACATAATGTTCCCACCTGCTCTGTCTCAACACTTACTTATATAGTTGTGATGCTTGGCCAACTGGTTATGATTGTTGTATGATACTTGTAATATAAAAATATAGTATGTAAGCCTGAGCTTCCATGGGTGCCCCCCCCTCAGGTTTCAGAGAAGCTACAGGATATGTAAACTGACCAGGAACCAGTTAATTAATTACCTTGCTTCCAGAGGGCATTTTATTATCTTTTACGGCCTGTTGCTGCTTTGAAGTTGAACACCAAATGTAACTTTATGAGTCTGACAGAGGATGATAAAATAATCTTCTGTAACATTTTAAGAGGAACAGGCCATTGATACCAACATGTGTTAAAATGTCATAAAAACTCTTTGATGTCATTGGGAAGATAGCCACCAATTCAAAGGAAAGGCTTGATCAAAGACTCATAATTTGGGAAATGATTTTTTGCTGATGTCACCTTATTTAATATACTTCCTAATAGGCCATGATGTTTGTATATTTTTTATTCTAAAAGAAGGAGCTAGATGACTCACAGAAGGAATGTGGAGGCATAATTTAAACTGATACTTGTGTCTGAGATGAATGTCATATTATTTTTGGGACTCTAGAGAGACACAGTTCTCTAATTTAACTGCACTTACAGAGGTAATACATTAGATAGAACAGATCTAACTGTATTTTGGTAGGAGATTGTTCTGTAGTTTTCCTTGTTTTTCTTTCATGTGACTGTGATGCTCTTTGATATTTGTTCTGCATTTTATCTTACTATTTTTATCCATTTTTAGTAAACATGTTTTTTAAGATTCTGCCTGGGTCTCCTCCATCATTTTTGCAAGTGGAATACCTGTATTTTTAAGTCTGACAACTGTTCACGGGCTTGATGGTGTTACCAAACTAGGAAAAGGTAAGAATATACCTAAGGTCTCTTATAGAGTTTTAAGGGTTCATTTTGGAAGCCTGGCTTGGTGCCACAGGAGAAAGATTGTGCCACAAACCCCAAAGAGGGTATGTATCTGAGCCTGGACATTGGGTACGTTAGCATGAGGTTCACAGTTTGAATCCCCCCAGAACTTGAGACTAAAGATGATTCGTACCCAAAGCAGACAGGAGGGTTACCCTATCTGTTACCTGTTCACACTATTGCGCTCTGAGGTTGGCACTGTAGGAGCAGACGGCCTGACCTGCTGAGTGCATTTATGACACTGACCACATGACATACTGATATTAACTAAGTGCTTAAATTCCCATTGGCTCCTTATACGCTACTGACACTAGAGGGAGTTCACCGTCCTCTTATCATGGCTGTCTACGTGTTCTCTCCTATTGACTTCAGAATCTACTACTATCCAAAATACTCTGCCCTGAATTAACCGATTCTGACTCTGCAGCCATTGCAACTTTGTCCCTCTTGATACTTGGAACTGTAGGGGCATCTTTTTACTTGCCTAATATCACTTGTAGGCTCCTCCGGCAGACTGTTCCCGCAATCTGCATAGCCCAACTTCAAGACAACAGTGCTAAATGTATATGGCATTATCACATCATGTAACAAATGTGTCTTCACCATGCACAGGAATTATATACCATGGACCCAAGATCCCCAGCTAAAGGACCTGTCCCTGGTGGCCTTGTTCCAAGGTTTTGTGATGCACTTTAGCACCATGAAAGTGCCTGTACCCAGCAAGAGAAAAAGGAGTCAGAATAACAAGCTCTTATTAAACCATCTCACCCATCTGGTGCTGCTCCTTCTCCTGTTCCCAGGAAATATGCTCTTGAACCCAGGCCCACCACCGCACAGTGTAAATCAGTCCCACAATACAGCAGTGCTCACTCTTGCCTCCATAAATATCTGCAGTTTAGTCCCAAAGATGGGCAGCTTGAAAGTATGGGTCATTCAGCATAACCCAGATGTACTCTTTATAGTAGAGTCTTGGCTCTCCCCCAAGGTACCAGACTCTGCTATTACGCTGCCTGGATACACAGGATTGACTCTCAAAAAGAGGTGGGGGCTGTGTCCTATACATTAGGGATTCCCTTCAAGTTTGCATACTTCCCTCACTCACTAGTGCCAACAACATCCAAGTTCTGACTGTAAAACTTCTGCAGGGACCCCATAACAGGACACCGATGGTTCTCTCTGTCTACAACCTGCCTAAACTAACTGTGGCTGACACCAGTGACCTGATGGACCATGTGGGCACCCTGAGCCTCAACACAGAAATTGTGATGCTGGGAGATTTCAAAATGAACTGGCTCTCCCCCTCCGCTGCCTCAATCAAGGACTCCTTATCTGTGGTCCACTTCTCTCAAATGGTCGAGACAACAACCAGAGTTAACTACAAAACTGGGACCAGTACCCTCCTGAACTGGGTTCCACCAATCGACCTTCCCACATCACCAATACTGCTGTTCTCCCTGATACGCTGAGCGACCACTCCCCTGTCACCTGTATTTGGTTCTACAACTACTGCAAGCCATCTCCCAGAACGATTACAAACCATCTTCTACTAAAAGGTCACCTTGCTTCTGCTAAAAGTGGAGCTTCAGAGCATCGACTGGACTGACTTCAATGAGGCCAATGATGTAGACACGGCCGTCGACCACTTCATAAACACAGTCAACACCATCTGTGACAAGCATACCCCGGTAAAGACAAGGAAAATAAATGGGCATTGCAATCCCTGGATCACCCCAGACCTGCTGGATCAGCTCAATGCCAGAGATCTCCTCTGGAAGAACGCGACAGCGTATGGTACCACCACTAACATCCAAAGGTACAAACAAGCCTGAAATAAGTGCACAAAAGCCATCCGACATGCCAAAAGCACATTCTACAAGGAAGCCCTCTCCAGCTCCTGGAACAACAGCAAGTCATTCTGTGATAATCTCAATGATATAACCATCAAAGAACCTGAAAATGCCCCATCAATGCTCATGGTTGATGGTGCACTATCCTTGGACCAATAGCGAATTGCCAACGCACTTAATGATGTGTCCACGGACCTCAGCAGTGTACTACCAGCAGACTACTTTAATCCCTTAATCCCGGCTGACCCTAACACAGTCCAGCAACCACCCTCCAACAGACTGCTCTTCTGTTTCAAGGTAATCTCTGAATCTGAAGCAAGAAAGCACCTCGTGTGAGCTCTGGGAAAATCAAGACACAGCGGAAATACCCTGGACTTTAAGTTCATTTGCATGGCACTGGAAGAAGTCCTTGGCCCTCTCACTAAGATTATCAATCTCTCCCTCTGCCACTCCAAGTTCCCCCTGTGATGGAAATTGGCATCAGTAACCCCTGTGCACAAAGGAGGTGATCGGACTCTACACAACAACTACAGACCTATCTCCATACTCTCCCCCCTCTCCAAAGCTCTAGAGCAGATTGTAGCAGATCAGCTTGTCGAGTATCTGAACCAGTACCAACTCCTCTGTCCTGAACAACATGGCTTTCGACCAGCTCACAGCACCCTCACAGCATTACTGGAATTCACAGGTTACATCCACCACTCACTAGACCAAGGCCTTCTGGTAGGAGCAACATTTATTGGCCTATCAAAAGCTTTTGATACGGTGCACCATGAGCGCCTTCTGAATCAGTTGTCTGCTATTTCGCTCTCTCCAGAATCCATTTCATGGTTCAACAGCTACCTTCACAACTGATCACAAAAGGTCAGGCTATGAGACACCACCTATGTTAGCAGACCTGTCCTCTCCGGGGTCTCACAAGGGTCAATTCTGAGGTCTTTACTATTTAGTCTTTTCCTAAACCAACTGCAGGCCTCCTGTCCGACTTGGATGATCCTTTACACAGATGATGCTGTTATCTTCACCAGAAACCCCACAATCGGCACAGGGGTTGTATACAGACCCCATCTCAGAGAGAGGAAATGGACAAGGAAATGATAGAAGGCATCCTTGGGATGGCAGAGAAAGGGGAGATATTGCTGATGGGGGACCTGAATATGCCAGATGTTGACTGGAGTACCTTTGCTGCAGCCACATCCAAGAGCAGGGCCATTCTCGATGCCCTACAGAGGGCATGCCTCAGACAGCTAGTTTTGGAACCCACTTGGGAGAAAGCAATCTTAGACCTGGTACTCTCAAATGGGGATGGAGAGAGGATCTCTGGTCTTGAAGTGGGTAGCCATCTGGGAACAAGCAACCACCAAACAGTGTGATTCATGATAAACTTAGCTGTAGAGTCAAGCCACACAAAAGTGAAGGTACTGGACTTCAGGAGGGCTGATTTTATCAAAATGGCAGAGTGCCTCAGAAAAGTACTAGCAAACAGGCAAGAAGGTGGAGTGGAGCAACAATGGGGAAACAACAAAACCGCCATCACAGAGGCAACAAGTCTTTGTGTGAAGCAAATAAACAAATCAAAACAAAAGAGAAAAACACCATGGTTCTCAAAAGAGGTGGCGGGGAAGGTAAGGAAAAAAGATGGCATTCAGGAAGTATAAGGAAACACAGAAGGAGCAGGACAGAGAACTGTACCAGTTAAAGCAGAAGGAAGTGGGGAAGGCAGTCAGAATAGCAATGGCCCAAACCAAGGAAAAGATAGCCAACTCGGTTAAGAAGGGGGATAAAACCTTTTATAGGTACATTAGGGAGCAAAGAAAGACTAAGGCATGGATACTGAGGCTGAACAAAGTGGAAGGTGGTTGGACAGAGAGTGACAGTGAAAAAGGGGGGATACTGAACGAATACTTCTGCTCAGTATTCACAATGGAAAAGCAGGGGGAAATACCTAATCTGGTCAATAGAAGCACTCTGGATAGGATGGTTGATATAAGTCCTTTCACAGAAGAAAGGATTCTGAAAGAACTCTTAAAACTGAAGGTGGATGAAGCAATGGGGCCTGATGGGATTCACCCCAGAATTTTAAAAGAACTAAGGGAAGAACTAGTAACACCACTGACTGCCCTTTCTAATAAATCATGGGAGGATGGTGTGGTACCAGAGGACTGGAGGAGGGTGGATGTGATTCCCCTTCACAAAAGTGGGAGCAAGACAGAGGCAGAAAACTACAGACCTGTCAGTTTGACCTCAGTGGTAGGTAAAATGATGGAATCACTTCTGAAGGAAAGAATTGTTGGGTACCTAGAGGCCAGTGGGGCAGAGGACCCAAGGCAGCATGGATTCACAGTGGGAAGGTCATGTCAGACAAATCTAATTGATTTCTTTGACTGGGTAACCAAAGCAGTAGACCAGGGAGGGGCTGTGGACATGGCCTACCTAGACTTTAGCAAGGCATTTGACACAGTCCCGCACAAAAGATTAATAAACAAACTAGCCAGCCTGGGAGTGGGTCCTAGGGTGGTAGCCTGGGTAAAACACTGGTTGGACAACAGATCACAGCGGGTAATAGCAAATGGAGTCCACAGTGAAGAAAGGAGGGTTACTAGTGGGGTACCGCAGGGTTCAGTACTGGGTCAGTGCAGTGCAGGGTCCTTTTTAATGTCTTTATAAGTGACATTGCAGAGGGACTGGAAGGGAAAGTATGTCTCTTTGCAGATGACACAAAGATCTGCAACAGGGTTGATACACAAGGTGGGGTGGAAAGGTTGAAAAGGGACTTGGCAAGGTTGGAGGAATGGTCAAATGTATGGCAGCTTAGACTCAATGCAAAAAAGTGCAAAGTAATGCACCTGGGAAACAAAAACCCAGGAAAGAGTACACAATGGGGGGTGAGATACTGTCAACAACAAAAATGGTAAGGGACCTGGGGGTAGTCATATCAGATGACCTAAAGGTGGGCCAGCAATGTGAGAAGGCAGTAAGGAGGGCTGGGGGGATACTGGGATGCATAGGGAGAGGCATCACCAGTAGAAAACAGAAGTTGTTGGCCCTCTGTACAGACAGTTGGTAAGACCACATCTGGAATACTGTGTACAGTTCTGGAGACCCCATCTCCTCAAAGACATAGACAGGATGGAGGCTGTCCAGAGGAGGGCAACCAAAATGATGCAGGGTCTGCATCAGAAGACATATGAAGAAAGACTAAAGGAACTAAAGATGTATAGCCTCGAGGAAAGTAGGGAGAGGGAGACATGATAGAAACTTTCAAATACCTCAAGGGAATCAACAAAGTCCAAGAGGTGGCATCTTTCAGAAAAGAGATGTGCAAAAACAAGGGCACAATTTGAAGATAGAGGGGCGGCTCAGAGGTAATGTTAGAAGTATTTTTCACAGAGAGAGTTGTGGATGCATGGAACAGCTTTCCTGAGGAGGTCTGGAGTCAAAAACAGTGGGGGAATTCAAGAATGCATGGGACAGACATTAGGCAATTCTAGTGTGGGTAGGAAGAAATAGGCTGTTCGTTAACTAGGATCTGCAGCTTATCCTTAGGTAGGGAAATGGGCAGACTAGGTGGGCCAAGCAGTCCTTTTCTGCCATCAAGTTCTATGTTTCTATGTTAAATCCCTATCTAGAACAACTAACAGCAGAACTCCAAAGGGGATTCTTATCCACAGAGAAATGGTTTAAGGAGCATAGACTAATCATGAACTGTAAAAAAAACAAAGACAATGTTGTACTCCAGCACCCAGAGTAAGTTCAAAGCACTACCCCTTGCGATCAGAAACGAAAGCAGTGACACCCTGGAGCACATCCAGTTTTTCAGATACCTGAATATCACAATAGACTGCACTCTGTCTTATGTCCAACACAATGGTAACACTGCAAAAGTTATCAGTACAAGAATAGGGATTCATTACTGCCACAAGCACTACTTAACCTATGAGGCACTGAATATGGCCATCAACAACTCAGTAGTCTCCCTTGTTGATTATGGACTGGCTATCTATAGATCGGCAACTGACACTGCCCTACAAAACATTTCCATCATGCTTAATAAGGCGTGTCACCTTCTCACAGGTGCTGCAAGACTCACGCACACCTGGGACCTCTACTCACAGGCTGGTTGGCTCCAACTAAAGGAAAGAATAAGATTACAATCTTGCCTCCTTGCCAAGAAATGCTGTCTCAATCTACTACCGGCAGGGGTCCAGAAAATCCTAACCATGCACTCAAGCTCCCATTTCACAAAAAACTCCACCACCCAGATCTACAAAATTCCTAGACTCCACACTGCCTTGTCACAACGCGCATTCTGCTACTGTGCTCCTCACTGGACCAATGTCTTACCACCTGACATTTCCCTTGCTGCAACTATTGGTGTTTTCAAATACAAACTATGACAACACTTTATCTCAACCAGCAGCTGTGGCTGCCTCCACTACCACTCCTCCTGTGCCTCAAGGGCACCCTAGCACTCTTACCTCATGTCTAACCTACTTGTCTGATGTGGCCTATCCTTAGCACTTCAGGTCACCACTCTACCTCACAACCTTTGCTACCTCTACCCCACCCATTCTGTATACTCCCCCCACTCCCTATCCACCCTCTAGCACCCTTACCACTATCCTCTACTATCATCTCTTCTCATGCAACCCAGTAGGGTGCCCTAACTTTGAGTCATGCAAATTACTTGCTGCCTATGATCCTATATTTGGTGTGTTCATTATAGGAGCCCTGTCTAAAATTGTACTACTGCATTACTGTAGCTTACTGTTACCCTGTCTAAAACATGTACTACTGTTTTGGTGTACATTTGTCCTTGTAACTGACGTGGAACCCATAATGAACAACCGCCCACGGGTGTAATCCAAGAACTCAATAAATAAAAAATAAAATAAAAATAAATAAAAAAAAGTAGAAATGTTAGAAGTATTTCTACAGGAGACTGCTGTCTTGCACAATGGAACAAAAGTTATTCTACTGTAGAAGAAGACAGAGGTGGCACACTGCATTACCGAAGTGTCTAATAGGAAGACAGAATCATGGATACCTCATTCTAGTGAAGTAAATATTATGGTGGAGTTCAGACACTTAAAGTCCAGTGTTATGGCTGTTTTCTGATGCACTGTTTACCAGGCATGCCCCATTTCACAGAAACTGAAATTATCTTGTTGTTGAGCCCAGTGTTCCTCAACAGAAATCCAAATGAAAATAAGCATGAACATGACACGATCTCAATCAGGCAATTCTATTGTGATAAATTAACAGGCCATCTCAATGTTTCGCTGGGTTGTAGCTTAATCATGAGTTGGTCTTTTTGATTAACTGAGAAAAATTGCCACACATTCAATGTTTGTAAGAGATTTTTTTAGATCACTACAAGATTTATATGTGTTTCATAGAACTCCATACATATTTTGCTGACAACCTTGACATCAGATGCCAAAGGAGGGTGCTAGGTTTTACTAGGCATGGGTCTTTCCAGAAGCACATTAGCGCTGGTGGGTTGGAATGCTGTAGCATGTTTATCGATCACTAAACAGGACAGTGACTTGCTAATACTACTTTGTAGGTCTAATGCAGAGAGGGACTACAAAATGCCATATTGTGTGGCATGGTTAGTGAGTCACTAACCCATTAGTGACTGTCCTGAAAATAAGCTGGTGCGACTATATAAAGCAGCTGATAACACCTTGCATATAGGCACAGCAGCATATTGGCAGGTTAGTAGAGGTGATAAGTAGCAACCAGTGCCATGCTAGTTACTGCCTACCAAAAGCAGTCCTAATGGCCTGTGCCCCTAACAGTGACCCCCCCAGCCCGCAAAGACCCCTAATGGTATTGTCAAAATTATCTGTGTTGTCCAGTATTTCTTCCAACCCCCCCCGAACACCCCAATGGTATTCTTGTAAGTACCCCTGGTGTTCAGTGGTCTTTCCTGCCCCAAAAAACTCCAACGGTAGTCTTGCAAGTATCCCTGGTGTCCAGTGGTCCCTCCTGTCCCCCCAACAGGCACAATGATATTCTTATAAGTATTCTGGGTGTCCAGTGGTCCTTCCCACTCCCCAACACCTTCACTGGTATTTTTGAAATCATCCCTGGTGCCCCGTGGTTGCTCCTGCCCCTCAGTTTGACTTCCCCCATCTGACCCTAGAACCCGCCCAAGTCCACCTCCCTCCTCAGTGACCAGCACAGACTGCTCACCTGCAAGGCTGGCCACTGACTGACAGTTCCCAATCACATGCCACTATAATCAGCTGTGATTAAGGTAGGAGTTTGATTAGGATCTGCCAGTTGGAAGCTAGTCATGGAGGTGAGCGGCAGGTCTGTCCGGGTCACTGATGGGAGAGACAGACATAGGGGGTATTTCTGGGGTCAGGAGGAGTGGGTCAAACTGAGAGGTGGGAGGGACCACAGGACACCAGGGTTGATTGCAAGAATACTGTGGGGGTGCTGGTAGGGTGGGAGGGATCAATGGACACTATGGAAACTTGCAAGAATAATGTCAGAATGCTGAGGAGCAGGAGGGACTACTAGACACCAGGGAATGTGTATTACAGACTGACAGGGTTATTTGGGGGGTAATAATGGGGTCACTAGACCACCAGTGAATCAGCTCTGACAGATGCTGGGGGGTTCAAAACACTGTTTTCTTGTAGCCTGCATTGAGGCCCAAACAAGATGCAAATGTTAGCTGGCCCAGTGGTGCTAAGGCTGAGGCACTGGACACCACACCTTGTGCCACATCGGCGACCCATGTTGAGGTGTGAGCTTGGGCCACCAGAGGTCATCAGAAGAGGAGAAGGTTGGAGTGTTTGCAGGCAGCTCACTTTCTCCTGGGGAGGGAGTTTTGTAAGGGTTGTCAAAGCCGTGCCTCCCAGTGGTGGCTGGGTAGTACTGAGCCAACAACCCTCTATGTGTGGGCCAACTGGTCACTGCAGATGTCAGCAGAGGAGCACATGGGAGTGTGCGCATGCCCACTAAGACATCATTGCACATCCGTGTCTGTTATGGGATGGTTAAGGCAGCAACCACTAAAACAAGGAAAAACCCCACTCTGAAGGTAGGCAATGATGCACCTTGGCTCCCGCGCCCACTGTCGGACCCAACCCACCTGGGTCACAGTCTTTCAGCCCACCAGATCAAGCCTGCGATATTGGATTTCAAGGAGTGCCACAGAGTGGAGGTGGCTCTTCCCTGAGGGGTACAAGCCAGGGGGTCTCGTCAGGTAGGCCTGTGGGTTCAGAGCTCCAGGAGGGGACCCAGGATGGGCAGGTCTTAGGCTGGGTGGGAGATGCCCTGGGTGACATCTGAGAGAGTCCCTCAGATCGGTGATAAAGAGGGAAAAAGAGTATTAAAAAAAAGATGCAAATGTCCACATAGCACCTTGCTAATTCGATGGGGTAATTTGTATCTTAAGGTACGAATGTAGCAGTTTTCTCCAATGAAGCAATGAACATTGCAGGCATCAACAGCCAGTTGTGATCACAATCTCCATAGCACCTTACTGGCCACATACCTCCTGTGTCTGGTAGGGGGCCAGGTTTGCAGTTACATTCCAGTTAGTGCCTGGCCTGTATATTGGAAAATGCCATTAGCAATCATAAAGTCCAATAGCATGTTTCAATATACCACTGGTGTGCTCCAGGCACTAATTAGCTCCTAAAGCAAATATTTAGTGGACCCTAATCTGGATTTACGAATATCCTAACAATGATGCATTTTGTTTATCAAATTAAAGCTTTTCTGCACTCTATATACTAGGTGTGTGTCTTTTCTTTACCTGCTTGCCTTATTATTGCATGAGCTCTCTCAGCCCACACAGAAACAGAGCTGGAGCTGCACAGCACCATCTTGCATTCATAATGCAGCTCTGCACTTCTTACTTATATATGGTAGCATGACCACTCAGCGAGTGCTATTACCACGCAGCACTTACAGCATGGTGGATTGCACAAAAGGGATTTGAACTCAAGGGAAGGAGAATTAATGTGTATACCATGGATGGGGGGGGGGCTACAAACGAGCAAGGTTTAGGACATTCCCTCTTTACTCCAAGGTATGTGCAACCTTGGAGTTGATTATATTAATTTACAGGGGGTTTGAGCGGATGAAGCATCCCAATGGAGAGTGTGGGGTACCTCCCCCCAGAGTAAAAGTGTTGCAGAGACATGTTTCTAATTAGAACTGCAGAACAATTTAATGTTTTAGCACTCTAAGGTGCTGAATGTGCCATGTTTCAACAAGTTGCCAGCGTGGAGTAGTGGTTAAGGTGACAAGCTATGAATACTGTTGGTGTGGCTGACCTGGGTTTGGGTCTTACTGTAGCATTCTCATTTTGTTTTAGTTTTTTTTTTCTTTTCGCTGTTGTGTCCCCTCCTGACTTTCCTCACCTAAGTTACATCCTGCGTGGGGCTGTTGTGCCAAGCCTCCCACATTTTGCCCCACCTAAGTTGCATCCCCTCACATAACATGTCCACCCCACCCCCCATTCAGTGAGTTTTTTTGTTGTGTCGTGTTTGTTTTCGGTGTATTGTGACATCATGGTTGATTGTTTGCATGGTGTTGTCTACCCAGCTTCTTATAGCACTGTTTTTCACTGAGATGTCATGGATCCTTTATATACAGTAAAGTGATCTAAGTGAGTGGTGTGGAGCGGCACTATGAATGTAAAATGGTGCCATGCAGCTCTGGGTATGTTTATATTTGGACTGAGATAACACATACAACATTAAGGCAAGGAAGTTAGCAAACAATACTATTAGTGGCTTAAAAACCAAATGGGGATGGATTGTGGGGGTGTGGGGGTTCAAGAATTAAGTGTTTTCCTTTAAATGTTCAGAGTGCTTTTCTGCAGCTATTTGCATATTGCAAGAGACATTTTATCTCATTCACATATTCCAAAAGCCTTTTGGAACTTATTTGCAAATTCAGAGTGTTTTTTTCTGTTTTTCAGTTATGAACAGGGCATTGCCACCACACTAAGGCCATTAAATTAGAAATCCAATTGGCTCCCAAGTCACAACAATATACAATTTGTATGATATTCTAATTAATAATCCTGCAATGTTCATATTTGAAAAGATTTATAGAACTAAATCAGACTGTTAAGCGTATTCAGTTACATGCACTATGAAATGGTAATCTTCTTCAAGGAACAGCAGTAGATGTTCTAAAAAAAAGAATCTGTATGAAAAAATGCTTTGCTAACAATAATGGGTACATTCTTGCTGCTACAGTAGCTTGATGCTGTTACCTCATCATATTCCAATTATTGTAAACTTTAATTTGATTTATGTATGTGTTTATAAATTTATTTTTTTATATTCCTATATCATGGTTTTGGGATTTAATCCTCTGTGACAAAATCTCATTTACAGTGGGGTCCCATGATAAAACACTAGAGGCAGAAAATGCAGTAACACAGAGATAACACATTCAAGTAGGAGCATAAGCTGTAGGTCAAATATTGAGAAGAGATGATATCGACAACCCCCAAAAAGCAGAAAGAAGCAAACAACAGAAGAATAGCAGATACACATCCAGGAGTTGTCTGTCTCCATGTTTCAGAGTCAGCTCTGTCCAAGTTTCAGACACTGGCCTCAAATGCAGAATCAAGTACATTTCATTGCACAGGCTTTTCACCATTGCATAAAACAACTTGACAAGCATGTAAGCAAATACATACCGTACATGACCTCGCAATTAAGATGGCATACAAAGTCACAAGGCTCCCCTCCTCAGTATGTGCCAGTAAGACTTGTTAACAAGTATTGACACCCAGAACACTTTTCTATATCAGCAAAAGGTGATTGGTTCTACCTCCATATACATGAAAATGTTTCTGTGACAAGCAGCAAACATTTTTATTCCTGTTCTGGATTATTAAAGGATTATTAATAAATACCATCAGCAAGATAAATACCATAATATGGTGCCATTATAATAGACCTGGTGCAGTTAAACACATTTTTGCCCCCATTAGTCCTACTCCTTCCACTCTATTCCCATTATTATTTGCCTTTAGATAACTGACTGGCTGCAAAGTGAAGAGCTGAGCAGACATCTTGTTTGAAGTAGCAGAGCTATGACACTGGGCAAACAAATCTGACCCTGCATTTGATTCCAGGCACCTTACAGTTTTATTTAGTGGTAATTTTTTCTAGCTCCACTGAAATTCAAGTATTTTAGAAATGTTTTAGTTTTTTTCTCAAGAAATGAAGATGGCAAACATATCTGGCTTAGAAATATCACTGTAGACCTGGTACGGGTTAGGACTGAGAAATAAAATATTCATGGTGTGCAGTAAAAGGGGATACCTAGAAACATACATTAGACAGATATGCTATCACTTTTACTAGTTGTAGCTGAAGTCACTGCTGCTTTAATAATGTTCCCTCCTGTGTACACTTAGTAGGATAGCAGGATCTCACATACTAATTCATAGGTGCAAAGGAAATGTGGGGCCCTTGCTGAGCAAATTCTGTCATTGCTGTGTTGACGCGAGGCATGTTGTAGCTTTCAACTCAGAATGTTACTCGTAATCTTTTAATCCCAAAATGGTGCAACATTTTATCAAGTTAATCTAGCATGAAGATTAATTAGGACAGTTAGTGTACACACATGGGCGGTGTTTGTTTTGGGCTACAGTTAATCAAGGAAGAAGTCCCAAACACAACAGGCAACTCCTCCCTGCTTTCTCAGATACCAAGCGACAGAGGAGTCTCGCCAGCAGCATGTCTGGGTCTACAGACTGCCATGAAGAGCTGCTCATTGTTATTTTCCTATTCCCATTTTGAGTCACTGTGTAAGTATTACACTTCACCCAATTATAACAGTGACTTTTTTCTACGAGCAAATGTATTCTTATCCAGAATGGTTGATTGATAGATTGGTGGAAAGATGAAGGCTGGCTGATTCTTGCATGCCAGCAGGACTTGGGATCCATAGCAACAGCTACTTGTCTATGTAAGCAAGTTGTGGGACTGTGGTGGACAAGTTGGTTTGTGTTATGTAAAAAGAATAGCAAAGATTGTGGGCCAAAAAGCTAGAAGTTTGAGGACGTGAATAATCAATGCAAGTACTTCATTGATGGGACCTTGAGCCTTTGCAATAGGTAAAAACATTTAAAGTATATTTTTATGCACATGCATCATACAGGCATAGTAGTGCCTCTACAGTGTATTAGCATTGAGTAGACAGTTTAATGTTAAACCCTGATTGTATTCACTAATAAAAAGCAGTTGTCCATGGATGGAACATCTTGAAATTTGGCATGCATGGAGTCAGTGCCAGGGTTTCTGGATCCTGTAAATTTAATAATGTTCTGTTCAGCAGTTTAGTGTTCTAAAAGGTTGAAAACCCCTTGACATGTTTGAAGTCAAGGTCATTTATTTGCTCAATGATAGCACAAAAATGGCTCAAAGTTGAAACCTGAAACTTTCAGGTTCATTAGTTTTACCCAGGAATGATTATTTGATACATTAGGTGGTTTTACTGACAAATGTGCAGATTTTATATTATTTAAGAAATAAACTGCTTTTACAGCACATGAGTACAATTTTTCTAAACGTTTCTCTCAAAACAAGATTGTTATGAAAGTACTATATGTCAGTTTTGAGAGAGGGCCAATTTCATGACTCTAAACTGCCATTTTGAGTTATGAAAATGGCCTTCTCATTTGTTTACATTATCAGTGGCTGGGAGCTCATCCAGCCACCAGCAACATCTCTCACCCCACAAGTGACTTCATCAGACATGCCACAATTGCCATCACCACCAGAAATGTTTAATAACTGGTGTTGTGAGCTCAACCACACCACTGGTACCCACAACTGGATCTGTGAAGAAACTGATGCCCAACCATGATGCTTATACCCCCACCTGATCTTGAAATACACTGGCAGTGGGTACCCCACCCCAACACCATTGCCCCTTACTGCCTGCCTGTTTTTGAAATGAACCATCAGCAAATGCCCAACTTCACCACTGAAGCCACCCCCCCCCAACTAGCCAGTCTCAAAATAAACTGGTGATGGGTGCCAATCTCAAAATGAACTGGCTGCTGGTGCCCAACCTTCCCATCAGTGCTCCCAGTCATTTTATCCAATTTCAAAATAAGCTGGTGGCAAGTGACCAAGCCTGCCACTGGTACCCCCCACCTGCCTGATCTGAAAATAAACAGGAGGCAGGTGCCCAGATCTGCTGCTAGTATACCCTCTCCGCTTGACCTCAGAATAAACCAGTGGCAGGTGCCCAACTCCACTACTGGTATACGCATTCTGCTCCCATCTGCCCAGTCTCAAAATAAACTGAAGATGGTGTCCAGTCCTCCCTCTAGTACTCCCTCCTACTCAGTCTCAAAATAAGCCAGTAGAGGGTGCCCAAACCTGTCACTAGTACTATATCCTACCTAAATAATCTTAAAATAACACAGAAACATAGAAAACCAAGAAACATAGAATTTGTTGGCAGAACAAGAGTGCTTGTCCCACCCTGTCTGTCCAGATGTTTCCTGCCTAATCTGTCTCTTCAGACCCTATCTAGTCACTGGCATTCCTCCCACCTCTCCATTTTCTGGGATAACCCTGTGTCTATCCCATGCATACTCGAAGCTTCCCACTGTTTTAGTCTTCACCACTTCTTCTGGCAGTCTGTTCTAGGAATGTGCCACCCTTTCAGTGAAAGAATATTTCATAACATCTCTCTTAACCCCCAAGCTTCGTTGCATGTCCTCTGGGCCTGGTGATCTTTCTCATTTGAAAGAGACTGTCTTCCTGTACCCTTTTCACTCCTGTGATGTACTTGTAGGTCTCTATCATGTCGCCCCCCTCACTGTTCTTTCTTTCAGGGAGTGCATGTAGAGATCCCTCAGTCTCCCTTTGTAGGACTTCTCATGCAACCGCTGCATCATTTTGTTGCCTTCTTCTGCACTGACTCCACCCTGTCTTTGCCCTTTTGAGGTACAGCCTCCATGAGTGCAGACATTACTCCAGGTGGGGTCTCACCAGCGAGTAATACAGTGATATTGCCAGCTTTCTCCTCCTGCTGGAGACACCCTTCCCTATATACCTCAGCATCTAACTAGCTCTACCAAATGCCTTGTCACATTGTCCTGCCACTTTCAGGTCCTCAGATATGATAACCCCAAGGTCCGTTTCTTGTTCAATGGCTGTCAGTACCTCTCCTAAAAAGAAATGTGCTCTTATCTGGAATCAGACCACTGACTCTTTGCTTGTTAAGCCAAGACACATCCAGTGCACCACCAGAGTTGGCTGGCAACAGATGCCCAACCCTGCCATCATACAACCCTCCTGTTCACCTTATTATGAAATAAACCAGGGGGTGGGTGTCCAACCTGCCTCTGGTAACACCCTCCTGCCTTCCTGATTGTGAAAACCCCAACCATCACACACCATCTAGCAACCATGCCACACTTCTCCTCCTCCCCACTGGTTCCCACAGTCAGGTCCCACACCATAAATTCTAAAGATCCTACTTTGCAAATCCTCAGTGTCCCTCAACATGCTCAAAAAATTTGAGAAATGGGGTACTTGGTATGTCCCATGAGGAACATTCAATTGGCAAGTTTCACACTTGCCTAGCAGGTGTGCTGCTTTGTGTAGGGCCCACAGGACCCAGCATGAATCAAGGTAAAATGCCAGGCCAAATGGATGTGCAGCTTCACTCTAGGGCCTTCAGAGCACTGCACAATGCAAGCTATAGGTCTGGCACAGTGTGCTTCACTATACAGCTGCTTCATGAGCACAAAGCAAATTATCAGCCAATCAGCCTAACATCAATTCTTGGGAAGATTATTGAGGATTTAATTTCAGATGATATACATAGCTATTTGGTAAACAAGGGCTGCCTAGACGGAACACAACATGGATTTACAAAAAAAAGGTCCTGTGCAACCAACTTAATTCGTTTTTATAATTATGTGGGGGGTTACATCAACCAGGGTAGAGCAGTGGATGTTGTGTTACTTGATTTTAGAAAGGCTTTTGACACCGTGCCACATAGTAATCTGGTGTCTAAACTAACTGACTTAGGTATCAATCACAAAGTGATAGTATGGATCATGAAATGGCTTATAGATAGAACCCAGTCAATAAGAATGAATGGTTATTCATCCACTGAGACCAGGGTTTCTAGTGGCATTCCCCCAGAGGTCAGTGTTAGGCCCACTCTTGTTTAACATTTTCATAAGTGATCTTAATGTGACAAGTAACAACAAGCTGAATAAATTTGCAGATGATGTCAAATTGGAGGGCATTGTGAATACCTTTGATGACAGGGTTAGATTTGGGGAGGATATTGAAAACATCTCCGAGTGGGCCTGAAGAAATAGGATGAAAGTTTGGTATAGACAAATAATTATGCATTTTGGTAAGAATAATATACAAGACTATTATATTCTTGGGAATAAATTAAAGAAATCTACATGTGAAAGAGATCTTGGCGTGTATATTAGTACCGACCTCAAGATTCATGCCCATTGCAAATATACAGCTAACAAAACAATGCACCTTGTTAACTGTGTTCATAGGTCCTTTTTCTCTAGGAATGTTACTGTACTCCTTCCTTTATATTGAACTTACATGAAACCAGACCTGGACTATTGCTCTCAGAGCCAGAGTCCTCATCTCAAGAAAGATGAAGTTATGGTTGAAAAACCACAGAGGTCCTTTACTAAACTGATATCCAAATACAGAGATAAACCATATGAAGAAAGATTAACTGGTCTTGGGCTATGACATCTTGAGACGAGGTGCTTAAGGGGGGATATTTTGTTGATGTACAAAATCTTAAATGATGATTCCTTATTGAATGATTTGCATATTGCCCCCAGGGAACACAAACATGACCTAAGTGTCACACAAGCATCAGATGATGGTTACGCAAACCAAAACAGAAGCCTGGAGACAAGGTTATGTCTCTAGATCAGTCAGACTGTGAAATCAGTTGCCAGGTGATGTAATTAATGCATCCTTGCCTCAATAGCTTTAAGGCAAGATTGGATATGTATTTCAATGTTGGAAACCTCGTTAACTGCACTGAGTAGTGGGGACAGCACTTATGGGCAATAACCTTCTGTTGTCCTAATCCCAAGAATTATGCCGAGTATTAAAGAAAGATACAGGTTTGATTCAGTGAGTGTCACTGTATGGCTAATTTGTGAGTAGCCTGCAGGGCCACCCATGAAGCAAGCTACAAGTCTGGCACAGTGAGCATCACTGTACAGCTGCTTTGTGAATGGCCCACAGGTAGTAAGCTTCAGGCATGGCACAATGAGTGTCACTATAAGGATGCTTTTAGATATCTTTTTTAAAAGTAAGGAAAGTAATTACAAAAAACTATGTTAGTGCTTCTTTTAGCGTTGAAATGCAATGAGTACAAAGAAAGGAAATGACAAATGTGGGTTAGAATCACCGTAACTATGTCAAATTGATGCAGTGGTGTTCCTCAGGGTTTCATTGATTCTGTGATGCAGGGCTGGAGTTACCTTTAGATTGGCACTGTCTCATCACACAATGTAAATAACATAGCAATACTTTTAAAGAGAGTGCTGACATTAGGGTAATGCCAACCCACCAGCCCATGACCCTTGAGATCCAAGGTATACCACACACTCCATTTGCCATAGTTACATCAGAGAACAATATAATTAGATATAAAAAGGCACTGCAAGACATTAAGAAGGTCATACCTAATGACTTGTCCAAAATTGAATTGGCCCCTAGAAAAGGTTTGACAAAAGGAATTCTTCAAACATGCATAGCATTCTAAACAAGGGAGAGTCAGGTGGGCCCATTATTAATAGAGGGGGAAGAAATGCTAGATTCCACATGCATGGCATAAGAATTTAAAAAAACATTTTGAAGTATATTTACACTGGATGATGTTAATTCCAAAATGTAACTGATGAGAAAACTACAGATGAACTGTATGCAACCCACTGACTTATGAAAAAGAAGATATAAAAAAGAGCCAGTCACAGCTGGATGGTTATAAATTCCCTGGTTCAGACTTATTACACCTGAATTATTTTAAAGAACTATCAGCACAGCTAGCAGCAACACTACCTCATATCTACAACTGTTCTATATTATCAGGATATGTACCAACAGACTGGAAATATGCCGTCATCATGCCTGTTTTTAAAAACTGTGTAATGGGGAGAAACCAAAGATTGCAGGCCTATCAGCTTTACATCTATCCCTGGCAACATAACAGGCAGCAGTGAAAGAGCATATACTGTAGTAATGCTCACTGAGTACCTGGCAGAAAAGACCCCAACTAACATGGTTTTACTAAAAACAGGCCCTGAACTATGAACCTGGGGCTAGACTCACAAAAATCCTGAAATATCTACAACTGCGGGGAAAATCCAGCACAAGAGGGTTGCCACTTGCAGCTCCGCAGTGATCCATAGTGTTCCCTCAGCTGCAGGTGTTCACAAAAGTGGAGCTGGATTAGCACCAGCTCCATGATTTAGGGCCATTTGTGGGTGTTGTTCCCTGGGATATCCCCACAGCTGCAAAACACTATTACAGCTGGTGGGGCCAGCTATAACATCTTCTGCAACTGCTGCACCTATAAACAGCAATCATCACAGCTGTGGAGATTTGATTCACAAAAGGAGTTGCAGTGTGGGACTTAGTCCCACAAGCTTTCATGAATCTAGCCTGTGATCTTTTACAACAATATTAGTTTTTGTATGGTAAATAGTATTCTAGCAGATGTGATATTTCTTGATTACAGTAAGGCTTTTGACAAACTCCCCTATGGCAAATTTGTGACTAAACTAAGAGAACATGATTATGTGTGGCTAGTGGCACAATGGATAAAAATGTAGCTGACTGATTGATCCCAGGTGGTAGCAATTAACAGAATCCATTCAGACAAGGTATCCATTAAAAGCAGCATTCCACAGTGATTAATACTGGGACCAATACTTTTTTTATTTTTAAATATCTGTCAGTGATATGACGAACATTCTCAGTGGATAGTGTAAAAAAGTTGCTGATGACACCAAGATGGGGGTGAGCATTACATTCCAAAGAGGGTTGTAGATTCTTACAAAAAGAGCTGAATAGGTTAGCTGAATTGTCAGAATTTCATGATATGTCATTAACCATGGAGAAAAGTGGTGTTCTTCATCTTGGGTCAAGGAATACAAATCATAAATATTACATGGTACAGTACTAAAAGCAGTGGACCCAGAAAGAGATTTGGGTATTCATATTAGTAGGGACTTAAAAAATAAGAAACTCTGTACACAAGTAGCAGTCAGGGAAACAATATTGTTAATTGCATCAGAAGGGAATTCATGGCGTGCACAGATGCTGAGCAGCATGGCAGCTTAATCTCATTGCTCCATCCTGGTCCTATCAATAATATAAGTTTTTGCCCTAGAACCAGATGCCCCAGGGGTTCTAAATGCTCCTGCTTACAGCAGAGACAGCACTCTACCACCCATGATAAAAATCTTCCACCACTATGCAGTTAAACGATCATGATCACTAGGTGAAAACTCATCAATTATACCATGGACCTCGGACACCGACCAATGAAAACGGCTGGCTGGCACCTTACCTCTGTTGTAAATCCTCTGATAATCACTCCAAAAGGTGCCACCCAGCCGCATTTCAATAACAACAAAAAAAAAAATTAAAATCATTTCGAGCCGCCATCTTCGTTTCCTAGCTAAACGTTGGTGTACTAACTAGCCCTCTACCTGTGTAACCTGTGTTATTCATATAAAAAAAAACAGCCAGAAAAAATCCCTGCAATAAATTCCCCTCAATACCATTTTCACTGCTTACCCGGAAACAAAACAAAAAACAAAAACAAAAACATGATCTCGGAAGCTCCACTCTGCCCAGTCGCAGCACTGAACAAAATGTATGCCTTGTTTGACCTCATTGACACAACTGAACTCAATCAAATTTTCCGAAAGCCTTCAAAATGGCAGTACATTTTATAAGCAACAAAATGTACCTCAGCCAAATACAGCTATGCCGTACATTGCTCTGGTCCCACCATCCGAAACCCCGATGCTCCAGTCGTCCCTACAGCCGACTACATCACCTCGAGTCTCCTCAGCTAGCAGCTTGAACTCCTTGACTCTCTCCACCTCAGACGCAGCAGCCTTTTCTCCTATCCTCAATAGGTCAAAGGTCTCACATTGCTACATCCACTACATCCACAGAATGAAATGCAGCCTACTTTACAATAATTTAAAGAAGCAGACCCAAACAAACTGCACTGCACCACAGCATAATAAAAAAATCTACACAATATATGAGCTGTTTAAAAAACTCCTTTCTAATAAAAAGAATGGCACCTTACATTGCAGTATTTTTTTCTAATAGAATGTACTAGTATTTAACATTTTCTTTACAATTTACTACTGTTTAACAGCTTAAAACCCTCATTTCATATTATTTGCCACTGAAAATCTCACTGTCTGTTATTATCACCACTTCACAAAGCTTAAATAAAAATTGCATTGAAAACCCTGGACTACTTTTTCCATGGAATGATATTTTTAATAAAATAATTTTTCCACAGGAAAAATAAAACAATTAAACTTTCATCCATGACAGGTTGTGATGGGTATATTCAGCAATAAGCCATTCGGTGTGTGGTTATCAGAGTTTACCATGGCTGTGATTTACCCCTCCAACCTGGTAAATCCCGATAACCCAATACCCTTGTGGCTTATTGCTTATTCTCTCTGGGCCCTGCCACAACAAAAGGCATTCCCGATTTCCATTTTCAGGATGGCCGCTCAAGAGAATGCTGGGCACAGTGTGGATCACAGTACCTCCCTGGCATATATGATGAGGCTCCTGGAGACCCTTGCGGTGGATATGGTAGACCTGAAGGTAACCTGTGCAGTAAATTAAGAGGACATGAGGGCACTATATGACAGAGTGAATGTGAGAGAGCAGCACATTTGGACTTTCAAAATTTCCTGCACTCCATCCTAAAATGCCTGGATATACATGAATGCAGATTGGGCAGATTGTGGGAACCAGCCTAGGATCAGATGAACAGAACTTGATTGATTTTCAGGATTGTTTACAGCTTACTCAATTAGTGAAGGATCCTACTAAGATAAATTCCAAGAATGTTCATAATTCGACATTGTTGGATTTGATCTTTACCAATTGCCCTTTAGTGTACTCTCAGAGTAGCACCTTACTTGACGCCTTCTCAGACCATCAAGTCACATTTGTGTTAAGAAAAGGGCTTACGATGGTAAAGTCAGACCAAATAATTACATGGAGGATGTATACGAATTTTAATTATGTTAATTTTATGCTAGATGTGGAAAATATAGCTTGTTATAGATATGAGCTAATACCTAATGTTTCTGATGCATGCCAATTTTTCCAGGATGAATTTTTAAGGGTAAGTAACTTGCATGCCCCAGTGTGCAAAAGGAAAGTGAAATTTAATAATCAAAGGTGGTATAATGTTACACTTCATGAATTAAAAAAGGATAGGGATAAAAAATATCATGTTACTAAAACAAATGGAAACAGCGAGCACTGGACCTCTTATAGACAAGCTAGAAACAAATATACTAATCAAGTTAGACAAACTAAACGTGTGTATTATAGACCAGAATTTGATAAGAACATTTCTCAAAACCCAAGGCTATTTTGGAGGAAAATATTAGATTTAATTGGTAATAAAAACAGTGAATGTGTGAGAAGGATTGAATTGGATGGACAATTGGTCCCAATGAATAATCAAGTGGCTAATGCATTCAATGTATTTTTTTCTGAAATTGGAATAAAGTTAATTCAATCTGACTTTAATTTCAATTTCGGGGGACAACTTAATCAGGTACCTTTGTATCCAGATACCCATGTAAGATTTAAATTTAGGAAAATGGCAGTGCAGGAGGTAATGGAGGCTCTTTAAATTGAATATCAGAAAAGCAAGAGGTCTGGATGATATTCAATCAAGACTGCTTATATATGTAGCCCCTTGTATTGCTCATCACCTAACCTATTTGTTTAATTTTTCCTTAACATCTGGTGAATTCCCACAAGGCTGGAAACTCTCCAAGGTGGTCCCCATTTTTAAAGGGGGGACGAGGCATGGTATAAATAACTATCGACCCATTTCATTATTGCTGATAATTTCAAAACTTTTTGAGAGTTTGGTGGCCCTACAATTTTGGGATTATTTAAAATCCAATAAATTGCTGAACACCTTTCAGTCAGGTAGGTCTGTACATAGTACAAATACAGCATAGTTAAAATTGGTGGGAGACATACAGGGGAGTCTGGATAGGAGAATGTCAGTGGGGGCTTTGTTTATTGATTTATCTAAGGCCTTTGACACCTTGCACCATGGCATTCTCCTGTCCAGACTCCACTCTATGCGGGTGAGGGGTTGTGAACTGGAATGGTTTTGATCACACCTGATTGAAAGAAGACAGGTGGTTGAAGTATGACAGTTTAGGTCTCCCCCAGCACAGATCACTACAGGTGTTCCTCAGGGGTCGATACTCGACCCCCTGCTCTTCAATGTTTATATTAATGATTTGAAACTTACTCATCCCTCTGTAAAGTACCATATCTATGCAGATGATACTGTAATTTATACAGAGGGTAAACATTTACCAGAGATCCAACAAAATCTATAGGATGCTTTTTTGTACTTGCAGGAATTCTTTAGGATTTACAGACTTAGTCTGAATATAAAAAAGACTCAGTCGATGTTATTTTCTCAATCGGGGTGTGCTGTAAAAAGTTTAAATATCCAGTCAAGTCGGGGTACTCAAATAAAACAGGTAGAACAATTTACATATCTGGGGATGCTTGCATCATAGACTCTGTTGGGGTCCACATTTAGAAAATCTGCTATCTAAGCTGGGTAGCAAATTAGGAATGTTATATAGGGCTATATATTTTATGTAACTGGAGGTACACTATAGAGTTATTAATGCCATGATATTACCTGTGTTAGATTACGGGGATTTTTATATGCAGGTGCCTCAAAAGTGTTTCTCCATAAACTGGACATTATTTATAATAAACTGTCTCATTTCATTTTGAATGCTCCAAGGCTAAGCCATCATTGCCACATGTATAGATCTTTGAGGTGGCTGAGCCTGAGTTATAGAAGAGTTTGGCATACTATAAATTTTATGTATAGAGTTTCCCAGGGTAAGATGCCCTCCTATATTTTAGATAGATACTTAATGAGGGAACCTAGGTTAAATTTAAGGTCAGCACAGGGATTAGACTTTGAAGTACCATGTTATATCTTAAAAGTAGGTAAGAATTCCTTTCAACGGTGGGGTATCTTCCTTTGGAATAGTATGCCAATCTGTCTCAGATTGATCAATCAGTGTGTGCAATTAAGTCTATTTAGAATCTGTTTTTATGACAAAGTTTCAAAACCACAACCCTATTGTATTTCTTTGTCAACTTGAGTACATTCATAGTTACTTAATGTTTTATACTTATTGGTTTGTAAGTTTTTACTACATGTTTGGTCATTGTATGTTTGTATTTATTAATTGTTGAGTTTTTTTTATATATATAATTTACTAAGATGAATGTATAAATTGATTTGGCGAGTCGAGTGTATAAACTGAGGACCTCCTTTAAAATGAGCTTACCTCAATGGAGAATTATAACAACTATCCTTTTCACAACCCTGAGTAAAATTTTATGAATGAATGAAAAGAACCAAATGCAATAACATTAGGATCCTTGGGGTTACCGAAAAAGCTGAAGAGGCCAACATAGAGAGATTTCTGGCCAAACTCCTGCCCCAACTTCTCGGCACATGCTGGCAAGAGCCCATAGAATTTGAAAGGGCTCATCATACCAAGGGTCCCCTCAACAGCAGCTGGATCTCAGCCAAGGCTGATTATTGCCTACCGGATCATAATGTTGCATGCTTAATAGCGTATGACATTATAGCTAAACTGGTGCGTGCAGTATGCAAGTGCTAATGGTGCAATACTGTGTATACTGCTGTACGTGGTATTGCACCATTAGCACTTTCCCAGGCAGAGGATAAGACTTCTGCTGTGAGTGGGTTCCATCAAGCAGCTGCTGTGGCTCACAGGACTGAGCTACAGCAGCAGGAACCCAGGCACTGCATCTAGGAATGGGTTTGATTCCTGGTCCCAGAAACTTTTATTTTTTTTGACTTTTGCTCCCCAAGTTGAACCCCCCCACAGAGTTGAGAGACTTTATTGGGGGTTCAGGGGTGCAGCCCCCTGTAACGGGGGTTGTGGGTGGAGGAGCCCCCCACAAATAAAAGACTTATGCTTCATGGCAGAAATTGCACTATATTGGCAGCACTATTTTGCCATGTGGGATAATGTCTTGTGACATTATGACCCCTGTGCTGATTATTGCATACTAGCTGAGATATTCAACAAAAGACTGACCTCTATGAACCACCAGGGAGAAGGGGGACCTGCTCTGGAGAGGATCCCGCATATCAATTTATCAGGACTTTTCTCAGGAGGTTGTGCAAAATCGTTAATCATGCAGCCTCCACTGAAGGCAGCTCTTTGTGAAGTGGGTTTGCTTACTGCTTCAAAGGTCTGACTAATTTTGGTGTTAACAGAAGTGGACAAATCTTTGATGGGAAGTCACCAAAGGAGGTACTGAGCTGGATCAGACAACATTGACCAGACATCAAGCTTGAACCCCAGGCCCACAGATGACTCTGGGAAGAGCAGTCAAATAAACAGCACACCATGAGGCATGCAGATGGTGGTGGTAAACAGCAACAGGACTCTGCAGGTGATCACACTCTGGGCCATGCCTCTGCCACACTTCCAGCTAGAGACATTCTGACAGCTGTGCAGCCCAGCCAGGATACCCAAGTACAAGCAAGGAAGGAGCGGACTGACACTACCCTCCTGCAAGTCAGCAGAACTAGACACAGATCTTGCAGCTCTCAACCTCATTGCCAGGATATTGAGCCTGCATCACCCTCAATGACTGACAAGGCAGCAATAGAATTGCTACATCCCCACAACACAAAGACAAGAACCTTGATCCTCCTATGCAGCACCTGGAGGCAGCACGTCCCTGCACACTGTAATCCTGGGCTGGATTGGCAGATTGCACATCAGATATGGATGAGGTAGATCCTGAACTGCCCCGTGTTACACCAGGGATGAGATCCTTTGCCAAAGTGGTAGCTATCGTTGGGACTTGACCACTCGACATTACAAGCTGCACCCAACTCATACTCCAGATGGCTTGACTCTCCTCACACTGCTGGGCAATCCACAGCCTTAAAAATAAGTGGTCCCAGAGCTCTATTGCTTACTGCTATGGCTGTATAACTAAAGCAAAAAAAAAAAAAAAGAACAAGCATTTGTCAATGCCGAACGTTGTCTCGTTGGCATTGGCATTGGTAGTGCAGGAGTTAGAGATGCATAATAGGAATGGCAGTGAAGTATGGAGCTGACACCAACCCCACCTCCACCCTGCAGAGACTGACAGGTGCCGGGTTGTGCCTTTGGGGCATCAGCCATAATGCTCATGCCATTTTACCTCACCCTACCCTGTAGACATTGACAAGTGTCGTGGTGTGCTTTGTGGTCTTTGGGCATTATACTTACCCCATTCCATAAGGACATACGTTGAGATGGGGGCAGTATAGGAGAATGGGCCTCACCCTACCCTGTAGACACTGACAAGTGTCATGGTGTGCTTTGGGGTCTTTGGGCCTTATACTTACCCCATTCCATAAGGAAATACACTGAGACAGGTGCAGTATAGGAGGATGGGGTGAACGTTAGGGCCGAACACTCCAAGGCACACCTCGATGCCTGTCACTGGCTGTAGGGTGGGGGTAGGGGTGGAATGGTGTGAGCATTACAGCCAATGATCCCAAATCACACCACTGATGCCTGGCAGTCTCTACATGGTGGGGTGTTACAGTTGGAAACCCTAACATTGTAAGCGTTTGTTGGTATTTTCACTCCAAATGTTCAACATAGGCTTTTTGTGACCCCACCTCATGAAGAGCGGCACAATCAGTTTGTTAGCTGAAAGGTGGTTTTGCACAGCAGCGATTCCATTTGGTGACACAGGGACAAAAACACATTTTGGGCAGGATGTGGAAAATGACAACTGTATTGTTCATGAGGAGGGAGGTGTAAAAAAATGGCAACGTTGAAAATCTGGAGTGAAAATATGAAAAATTGGTGAAGTCATGAGCATGCATAGAAACTGCACAACATACGTCTGTAACTCAATTATTTTTGGGAGTTTTTAGCCACATTTTCAACATAGGCATTTTGGGACCTCCCCTCATGAACAGTGGCGCTGTGATTTTGTTAATCTGTCCCAATAGTTGATTTCCCACAGCGACCATGCCATTGTGTGCCACAGGTGTGGAAACACATTTTGGGCAGGCTGCAAAACATGACAGCTGTACTGTTGATGAGGAGATGTGGAAAAATGTCAGTGTTGAAAATCTGGCATGAAAATATTGCAAATTTGTGAAGTTACAACCGTGCGTGGAAACTGAGCAACATACGCTTGTATCACAGTCATTTTATGGACTTTTAGCACCAAATTTTCCACATAAGCATTTTAGGATCTCCATTCATGACGGCATCACTGTCATATTCTCAAACTGTCCCAAAAACTGGTTTCGCACAGTGACCGCGCTATTCTGCGCCGGACATGCGAAAACACATTTTGGCCAGTATATGTAAAATGACAACTATAATGTTCATAAGGAGGTGTGGAAAAATGACAATTTTGAAAATCTGGAGTGAAAATATTACAAATTCATGAAGTTACAAGCGTGCGTGGAAACAGCGTAACACACACTCGTAAAACAGCCATCTTTTGGACTTTTTTTCACCAAATTTGCAATATAGGTTTTTTAAGAGCCCTCCTCATGAACAGTGGCACTGTTGTTTCATTACTCACTCCCGAAAGGTGATTCCATACAGTGACCACAAAATCACCTTTTGGGACCGAATAACGCCATGGCAGTGACTGAATTCATGGGAAGGGGTCCCATTAACCCCATGTTAAAAATTTGGTGCAAATATTCCAAAAAATGCCCAAGATATGCACCAAAGTTGAAAAAACCCTATTAATGCCATTATACAGCTTACCGGCATTTCTTCAGTTCGTGGATGGCTTTGAAGAGTCCATACGTGTTCCCGGTCCACCGAAGATCATTGCGCTGGACACCGGAGGTAAGTATGGGATGAGGGGGGGTGTGTGGAGTCAGGGTGTGCAGAGGGTGGGAACAGGTTGTGGGAGGGGACAGGGAGACCGTGAGGGACTGTATTCTTCTTTCACAGGGTTAAAAAAAAAAAAAAATTGCGGGACGGTTTTTCCTTTTCAGGGTATTTGGCATGCTGGGATGGGATCCCAGCATGCCACTAAAATTTTTTGGGGGATGCTGTAGCCAATGGGGGATTGGGCACCCCTGTCGGCACATACCAAGGGGGGACAAGAGCCGAGGGGGATTGGGCACCCCCCTCGGCACATAAGAAATGGGGGTGTGCATTATGCCAACAGGGAGTGGGCTCCCCCATTGGTGCATACATTGTGTCAGGGCAGGCTGACAGGGGGATTGGGCACCCCTGAAGTCGGCATTGTGCCACCATGTTTCATGTAATTTTTCACCAGGGAAAGCATGTCGGGAGGTGCCACTGCATATGACTAGCTTTGCTCGCATTGCAGTGGACCTTTCCTTAGATGTGCTCACCACATAATGTATTCATGGTGTGGCACTGGCATGCAGGCTTATTGGGGAATGAGGGATGCACCTACTGATGTGTGCCCTGCATTCACCCAACAGTGACCACGCCTCCAGATCTGCTACTAATGAAATATGTTGGCTGGCACAAAAGCTCAAGCCAACATAAAAAGGGAAAGGAAATGGCACAGGCTTTTTCTATTTCAGGTTGTCTGTGCTTGCACTGATTGGGTAGATTGGCAAAGCTTACTGGACATAGGATGTACTGCACCACAGAGACACAAATTTATTTTCACCATATGACCTGTAGGCATAGGCACCAGGTTGTATGGGCCTGTGGGGCATGGGCCCCCCATCAATATTTATTGAACTGGGCTGAGCCCCAGCAATATTTTGTTATGCTGCTGCTGTTTTGCTTTTTCCCCCTTGGCCCTTTTAAATTGCTTGTGAACGTGGTGCGTGCCCTGTGGTGTTGCCTGTGACCCGCGGCAGCATGATTTACCTGTCCCCTCCGCCATTTAATTTGCTGGTGCTGCAGTGGGCATGCTGGCAATGAGCATTATTTAAAATTCGCGCCAAGGAGGTTTAGGTTTGTTTGAACCCCTCCCCCCATCGTATGACTGCTACTATCTGCCTCTGGTTGGTGGCGGCATTTTTTCAATTAGCCAGTGTTGCCGCCTGTGATTGGCCACTGGGAGGATTTCTAGGTGCCATACGTGTGTGGATGAATCTGTTGTGAAGCAAGGTGGCAAGAGAGAGAGGACGAGTTCAATGAGGAGGAGGAGTGGGACTAGTAGGCGAATTGACACACTCAGAGTCATGAGGAGTCAAGGACTGGAATTAGGAGGGACTGGGAGTGACCGAGTGACAGTCACACACACGGCGGGTCCGGGGCCGGAGCGGGAGCTGGTGAGGATCAAAACAAAAGGCTGCAGCACAGGCTCCAGCAACCTTTTTGGCTAAGGGGCAGCAGGGGGGCTTCAGCTTCTGGTCATTTGGTGGGCCTGCTGCTGCTGCCAGATTTGGAGTCACAGTTGGGCGGCTCGCGAGTTGCGGTGCATCGGTATGGGTCAGGTGTCAGTCGTTGGTTGCGAACTTGTGGTTTGCTGGTTGGGAGAAGTGGAAGTCTGACTCTGGGACCTGGAGTGAAGAGAAGGAGAGAGAACAGCAGCAGGGCAGGCTGAGGCTCCATGAGAGCCAGCAACAGCAATCTAGAGTTAGACTGGATACAGACAAGAGGTGAGTGTCACTGGGCCACTTGGCTGCTGGTGCTGTGGTGTCAAACTGTCAACTAGATAATGTCTTCTGCCAGGGAAAGCAGTGATCTTTACATCACACCTAATGCTACCAGATAGAATACACTCTAATGAACAAAAGGGAAAAAAAATAATTCAGGAATAAAAAAAATTGGAACTCACTATTTTTAAAAATTATTATAATATTCTGACTTCTATTTTCAGGTCCTAGTAGCTCTTTAAATGGGGTTACTTGGGATTTTATTGTGGATTCATTGACAGATCTGGTGTGCATCACCTGTGAGATGACTCTGGCTCTGTGCTGGAGCTGGTAATCCAGGCCTGTTTCTTGGTGGTGGTGCACTCTATGAAATGAGCGTGTGAGAAGGGCAGGGTTGGTGTCTGTCTTAAATCCATACTCCAGTACACTACCTCCTTGATGTACAGACCACATTATATCAATGGGTAGATGTTAAATGCACAGTTAGAACTGGGTGCTTAAAAGAACCTCCATGTCTACTATCTTCCTGGGGGGGGGGTAGTGGATATTCCTATCAGAGGGCATTGTGTGTAGTCTTGGACTTGGTTTGTAGTCACTGTTGCCCATTCAGAGCTCCCCATTCACCAACACACCAACCCAATGCTGTTGTTTACCATTCAGTCACAGCCTACGCTCTCATTCGCCCATCCCGTGGTATTACTTTGTCATCTAGTGTTTTCACTCACTTATCCCTCAGTCATTCCCTCACACACTGACCCACCCACCCAGTGCTTTCAAAATCACTTACATGCTCCACTTAGTTTTTGCTCACTCAGTTCTACTATACTTACTTACTCATCCATCTACCCACTCAGTCCCTCTCACCATTATACACCTACTTGCTCCTCATTGCCATTTATCACCTATGGGATGCAGCAGGAAGGGGAAGCCGTGCCGAGGAGCCCTAATGGCCAGAGGAGGGGGGGGAGAGAGCTGACCTGACTGAGAGACAAAGGTTGCTCGGAGTTCCCAGGCCTGAGGCTGGCTGGGAAGGCTACTGCCACACTAGACCATTTTTAAGCTTCACCTTGTAACTTTAAAATGATATGCCCCTCTAGAATTGTTTTTAGGATGTCAAAAGCATGTAGAAAGATGCATGGATGCTTTAATCTGGCTCTTCTTAATGATGCCAACTTTTTACAATGGAGCAATGCATCCGACAGACTATTGAAGGTAGGATAATGGGGATGAATTCACATCATGTGCACACAGCTAACATCCCCTTTATCCTTCTGTTAGATACATATTGCTCCATAAAATGTTGCATAATTAAGAAGAGCCAGATTAAAGCACCCATGTGTCTTTCTATTTGCTTTTGAGATCCTGAGAGACAATTCCATAGGGGCATACTTAGAGGTGGTGATAGGCTGACATCTTAGTTAATCATGCTGTCACTCTCCACTTTCTCCTCAAAGATATATGCAGAGAGAACAGATATCCACTGGTACTGACTGCTGGAGGTAGTGGTAGTGGTCAGTGATGTCAGCAAGTGAACTGTGGGTCAGCAAACAGCAATGCTCTATACTGCCTTGCACTGTTTCATAAAAATTAATGTTATCTGAATAGGCATCCAGGGATATCACTCCAAATGTATGGTAAGAGGTGTATAGTCATGATATATCTGTGACTTGTGGCACAGGCAGGTTCAGAGGTCTGATCCAGTGACCATACTTTCAAAGTATCCTCATTGGGAGACTCCCTGATTTGTTTGCCATCACTGCAATTCTGCAGAATTACCAAAATTAAAGAACAGACACTGGACTGAATGGGTCCAGCATTGCATTTCTGTTATTCAGCTAGGAGGGATATGTGAGGATTCTGGTGGGCATAATTGGGAGCTCTCCCAGTGTTGGAATTATACTTCATGAGCTTTGGGGGGAGGGGCTGAGGGTCTTACTTTTAAACTTGGCTTCCCACACCCACTGTCTTCCATTATAAGTCCATGGCACCAATGTTGTGAGCTCATGTCAGAGCTGTAGGTGCTGAGTCCTAAAATGTTCTCTGTAATGTCATTCCAAAACTGAGAGTCCCCTCAGTTGGGTATCTGCCACCTTAAAACTATGAAAATATGTGCTTAAATCATCTGGTGTCTAATGTAATGGGGTTTCTAGAAGAAATTATAATTCAGTAGTACCAATAGAATGCTGATGTGACTGTGCTGCGCTTTCCAGAGGCTCTAGTGATTTTTCAGGTAGGTTCCCTGGATCAGTTAGGCCCTGGCCCCTGGGCCCATACCCTAAGTCTCATTCGGACCCTATGAAATTCAAGGCATACCGCTCAACTGTCCCTGATTCAAGGGGTGTTCCTCTGTTTACCCCTCAAAATTGCCTGTCCCTCATCCATCCGTCATAGAAAATGTGTTGCCATCACATAGAATGTGCTGTAAATTGACACATTAAAGGAAAACTCCACTGGATCTGCAGATAATTTTCCCAGTAGAACTTGTTGTAAGAACTAATTCCAATTTTGTTATTGTTTTTATCTTTACAAACTTATCAGTAACCACAGTGGGCATTTCTGATTTATACACTCTGGTGGTAAGTGTCCATTTGGAACTGTACAATGTAGTTAATGTACCTTCCAGCCACAGAGTGCTATAGTAGAACTTACGTACATTGTGTAAACAATGGAAGAGCAGAACAAGGGATATAATAATGTACATCATACACTTCTAAAATGGTCCTGTCCAGCTGTGTGTAAATCAGAGATGCTGCACACACTGGCCAGCATAACTAAACATCCTGTAGAGATGGAAGGATCAAAGTAACAGAATTTGAACCAGTATTTAAAAATCTGCTTCTACTGTGAAACATGACTTGCTGATTCACTTTAGTTCTCATTTACAGCACACATTCATTATTCTTAAAATGCTAGTTAAAATTAATTTGTTACATGCAAAAACTGTTCCACAGTATTCTGAGCTTCTATCTCTATTTTGAGGATGTATCCCTCATTCTGGTGGTCAGTATCCCTTATTGTCCCTCATTTTGAGTGTCCGTGTCCCTTATTCCAATGACAAAAAGTTGAGAGGTATGTTTCCAGGTGGTTCTTCAGTACCAACTGTCCCCCATCTCCTGTATATCAATTGGAACCAGTGCTATCAACTGTATGACTTGGGGGATGTTGACTTGCAAGCTCTCACACACTGGCGGGGTCTTGGCAAACAGCATTTCTCCTTGGACAGTCATGTTGCCAATCACTGTAGTGATCAGCGAGTTCGGCAGTTCGACTTTGTCAATCACCATTAATTATGAGGATCTTGCTAGTTTACACTTTGTACTGGTAAATTGCCAAATGAAACTACTCTGTGGTCCCGCCTGGATTTCTGACCATTAAGGCCTCTGCATATTTTAATTCTGAGGTGTTAAGAGGCATGATGAAAGAAGCTGTTGATTTAGGCTTTGTCTGTTTATGTGAGTTGGGGGGGGCTCTGCCCCCACACCCAACCTCTTGTTTTTTTTTAACACAGGGGTGTGGGAGGGAAAGCCCCCCTACTCAAACAAAAAAAAATGATAGTCCAATGTAGTGTACAGTGTACTGTAACTGATGTTTTATCAGTTTATTTGTGCTGGAGGGCTCTACCCCCAACACCCTGGGGGTATGGGGAGTGAAGCCCCCCCAGCAACTAAAACTACAACAAAGATAACCAACATCCTGCTGTGACACAGAGCGTGCAGTGTTGTAAGGGGCCAAAGTAGCATAATTTCAGTGCTATGCTAATAACAGAGTCCTAGGGGTGGTCCAATAATGCACACATTCACCAGTTATAGGTCATCTTACATGCTTCTGAATACAGTAGTATTTATTTGGGCTGTGGCCCTGTGCAGTGAGTTCACTGTGATTTGCAGGCCAGTACAGCACAGGTGCACAGTTCTACCCGACCTTATTTAAAAAGTGACTGCAGACTAATTAAAAATGTGTAGTTGCCTGTCTCCCTGTTT
Source organism: Neoceratodus forsteri (assembly GCA_016271365.2). NCBI lineage: Eukaryota > Metazoa > Chordata > Ceratodontiformes > Ceratodontidae > Neoceratodus > Neoceratodus forsteri. The sequence goes on along the minus strand of CM057453.1, from coordinate 411,752,502 downwards.
TGTCCCCACTGGCTCTTTGAGTGAGAGAGGATGGTATGGCCCTGTATTGTTTTAATTTCTGTTAAAGTAATTGTCTGTTCTGATGTGTTTCTATTGTCTGTCGCACCTGACGTCCATTGTTGATTGGGCTTTTAAGGAGTATTTTCAATTTTTTTCTCATACCTGAGGCCAGAGACTTAATCCTCAGACCCACGTGTTATCGCACAGGGGGCTCTGTTCCCAAAGACTCCTGCTGGGGGGCATTGACCTCTGACTCCTGGGCCAGGGGGTGGGTCTTTGACCCCTGACCCCTGGGCCCCACCAAATATTTTACAAACCTGGCTCCTATGCCTGTAGGTAAGATTATGGTGTGGTGGGGGGTGCATAACTGATTGGCTGAATGTTCAGACTTGGTTACAGGCAAGCATAGCTAGTCACTCTTCTCTCCCCTCTACTGCCTGGGGAATGACTGTCCCCCACCGTAGCCTGACCTGAGTGCTTATTGTTTACAGGCCCCTCCATGTACAGGTGTTCCTTCTTCTACATGGGGCTATGCAAGAGATGTTAATATATCTCACCCTTACACTGCACCCACAGAAAGGTCTCCTCACCAAAGAATGATGCTGCAGTTTTGGCCAGCTTTGCACTGGTGAGCAGGAGCCACTCGCACATAGAGGTCAAACCCAAGTTCTATCCTGTAACTGCAAATGTCTCAGTATGGGGGAGGGCAGCAACCCTTTACCTACCTCCACTTCGGAACAATGCAGGGGCCAACTTGCACTGCAAACTAGACATCCTGGTGGGGCTCTACCAAAGGGTGGGTGGGGGTGCCACGAGAAGTAAAGGGAGAGTACGTCTCCTTCACTCCTCTGAATAAGCAGTAGGTAGGCTTGTATCAGAGTCATTTCATGATGTTTACTGCTCCTAGGACTGACTCCCAAAAAGTGCCACCCCCCTCAAATACTGCTTTATCCAATGACTTCTAGTACACAGTGAGGAGGGACCTAGCTGTCAATCTAATCTGCCCACAGCCACCCCTCCACACATACCAGTAAGAAAACCATTCAATTTTTAAGGCACAACTGTTTTAGCTTTGAGTTATGCCCAGTTCCTCATTTTTTCCAGTGTTTATGATGCCTGCTAATATGGTGTTGTCAGGTACTTAATTTAGGTCTCGAATACCAAGCCTGGAGTCTAACACTTTACCCAGTCTGAGAATAACACCCTATGGACTGGCAATAATAATGGAAGGTGCCCTCTAGAAGGGGAACTCAGGGGATCCCGGATGACCACTTAGGCCATCCTTACTGAGTGCCCCCCACTGTCAGTGGCAGCGTTTGGCTGCCCCATTGGGTCACCAGGTTGGCTACCCTTCTTATTTTTCACCGTAGACTAAGGTGGGTCTCTCCCTTGGACAGACTCAAACCTAACCCCTTGGTAGTGTTCCATGGGTGGCAGAGTTTGGCCCTACTCATCTGCATATGCTGTGAGAGCTGTAGAAGTTTGTTATAGTGTGATTTACTTGGTTCTTTTTATCTTTGAACTTTATTGGGTTGTGTATTATTACACTGTTCTTAAAGGTGAAATTTTAAACATACAGGTTCATACACAGAAGAGATCCGTGATCCATTCCCACAGTGGATAATCTCTTTTACCCCTCACTCACAACAGGTTAGGGAACTGGGAAAGAACATACTCCCACCCCACCCCTCTCCACAGCACCCCTTTAACTTTCAATTTGGTAGAGTTTTCTTCACTCTGAATTATTTCCCTAGAAAAAGGAACTCCATCTTATACCAAGGCCCAGCTCTGAGTGTCACCAACAACTCCCCCCTATTGGCTGTATAACCTTCTGTATACAGAATCACTCAGCCCCCTGTATATTCCCCATTGATTTACTCACCACTGCTTGACTGTAATATAGGGACCTGAGCTTATGCATACTAGTCTAAGAATATGTCCATCACAACAGGCAGCTCTAATGGCAAGGAGGTAAAATGTGTCTCATGGAATGTTACTGGACTCAACCATCCTATGACAAGAACTAAGGTCCTCCAACACCTTAAAAGACGGCAGATTGAAGTGGCTCTCTCCAAGAGACACACCTCCCTTACAAATGCTTCCCATTGGCTAAAAAAGGCATGGGATGGCCAAATAATACATAGCTCTGTGCAAAACAAAACCAAAGGGCTAGCCATGCTGATTCACAAAGCCTTGTGGTGGACAGAGGTCTGCATGCTCAGGGACATGAAGGACAGGTGGATGGTCACTCTCTTTTCTATGCCTGGAGGTGAGCTAGTGCTGTGGAATGCATACACCCCTATGCAAATGACACTGACTTTTTACCCCAAATCAGCCAGGTCCTAGCGGACATCACAGGGGGCATGTCAGAGTTTCCCATACTCGTGGGGGGGTGACCTGAACCTGTCTCCTGATCCATTTCTGGACAAATCCACAGCTGCACTGGACTCCAATCCTAGAGCAAAGGTTGCTCTGCAGAATCTTATGACTCAATGGGGCCTCTCTGATGTTTGGAGGTGCAACCACCAAATGGGAAGTGATTACTCCATTTTGTATTCTGTCCATGGATTGTACAGCTGTATTGACCTTGGGCTGGCCAATAGTGTGGCAGCTGGGACAATCTTTAACAACACAAAAGAGAGCATCATCACTTCTGAACAAGCCCCAGTGGGCATCTTCTTCATCTCTCCAGGTGAACTTGTCAAATCACAGCGGTGCCAGTGCAATCCCCTTACCCTCCAAGATCCAGAATTTCAAAGCTGGATTAGGTCTGAGGCTGTGTTACATTTTAAGTAGAATGCCAATAGGAAGGTCTTCCCATGAATTGTATGGGAACCATTCAAAGCTTTCTTGAGGGGGAGGATAATTGCCTTCACATCAGCTCACAAAAAGTGAGGGCTCAAGAGGGGGCTACCCTGCAAGCAGAGCCTCAAATGCAGGAAGCACAATTTAAGCAAAACCCACTTACATCACCCGACCTTTTAACTACTATTTATGGCCTAAAATGCAAAATCAGTACTCTTCTGCAACATCAAACAGAATGACTCCTCCTCAAAGCCAAACACAGTTACTAGGAATCGGGAAAGAAAGGGGGTAAACTCCTTGCTTACTGGCTTTGCAAACAAAAAGCCGACTCTCAGATCCTTGCACTGTGGGATGCCCAAAGGAAAACTGTTATAACTGTTATAACTCCTAAGGAACTTAGTGAGACCATGCAAGTTTCTGGCAGAGGGAATCTTGCTTTCAGAACAAATGCTGACTAAAAAAGCTACAGATTTTCTTACTGATTAATCACTTCTATCTCAGCACGAGTCAGTGCCTGTTGGGATTAAGCAAACAGATACTTTATTAGAAGCAGAAAGTCCCATTTAATTAAAGAAAAAAGAAGGAAGTCACTGTGTGTTTCTCTATTTTGGGAAGAGGGCTGCATCAACTTAGTTTGCTAAATCAGGAGCAGAGGAGAAAAGTTAATTGAGGGTGTGGCTTGAGCAGTAGAAAAGCAGCTGTCTCCAATTACAGCTTCTTGCTGCTAGTTTCTGACAGAGGGAATCTTGCTTTCAGGGCAAGCAGCTGACTAAAAAGCTACAGATTTTCTTACTAATTGCCCTCCTTCCCACCCTAAGCTAGTTCTACTTTTATAGCCACTGGATTTGACTGACAACAGGAACTTCCTGTTTGGCAGTAGAAAGGGGAAGGATCACTGAGACACATTAGTTTCATCAACATTGAAGGGAAAAAATAGCTCTTTCTTCCCCCTCCCCCCCAGCTGCTGGAGGTCTGAGTCCAAGCAAGGAGGAAGAAGACTACTGAAGATTACAGGAAGTTCCTGTCCACAAACAGGAAGAGTGAGAGTTGTAAGGGTACATAGGCAATAGTTAAGTAGGTGTAGAAATACATAGAGGGAGGAGAGAGTAAGCATTAATAGCAACAGGAGAGGGGACACAAAATAAGTCATGATGGGAGTGGTGCAGTGCAATGGCTGTGGGATGGCAGTGTTCCAGGAGACATTCTGGAGGCTGCAATGCTGATCTATTTGCAGGCACCTCTCTGGTCTGAGGGAGGAGGTCGCCCGTCTCCAGGCTGACCTGGCTAGGATTTGTGAAACCTCTTCCCCCCAGCCAGGGACCACCAGGTCTACCGCCACTACCTAAGAGGCTGCCAAGAAAGAGGAGTGGTTGGACCAAGGTAGGCTCAGGGAGAGACAGGGTGGTGAAACAGAAGTACATCCCTCCAGCTGTACCTCTCCACAATTCATATGCTGTTCTGGTGAAGAGTGGTTCCTCTATGGAGGCACCTGCAGTGGAGACCAAGGAGGATGCTGGGAACCTCCACAAAAGAGACCCACTAGAGGGTGGAATGAGACCTCACAGGGGAAGCAAACAACTCCTAGTGGAGGACTCAATCATTGGGGGGTAGAATTGGGTGAGGAAGGGGAGAGGGAGGTAAGGTGCCTGCCTGGTGCCACGGCTCAGAGGGACAGGAAATGAATCCTCAGGATCGTTGGAGCAGCTGCACGAGAGAGGGAGATGAATGTCATTGTCCACCTAGGTACAAATGACCTGGCTGGGAATAGGATCAGTGCAGTGTAAGAGGAGTTTGTAGAGTTGGGAAGGGGCCTAATGGTGTCAGCAAGAATATTATCAGGCAAACTGCCAGCTTGAATTATCCCAAACTCCATTTCAATTTCTAAAACATGTTCTATATTCTGGAACCCCATGTCTAAGGAGTAATCAGATCTTATCCATGATGCAAACTACCTGTAAATTATGGGATATCTCTAAGGATATTTTTTAAGTCCAAGACAATAACAGCCAATACTCCAATAATTTTAAATGGAGATGTCATACCTTCTGTAGAGGACAACGGCAATGGAATATGGTATATAAATGGACTATGTGAGATTAGCTCAATGTGTAATAGTGAGGGTTTGATGTCCTTTATGGAAATTAAACAACTCTATGATATTCCAAATCATCACTTTTTTAGATACTTACAAATAAAAAACTATTTAGAAAAAAAAGGATTACTCTATAACAAACCAACCTTAAAAACTATAGAAATCCAGCTCATGTTGAAAAATAATACTAAAATGATATGAAAAGTGTACTCTATATTACAAAATAATATTGGTAACTCATTGAACACATTAAAACAAAAATGGGAAGGCAAACTTAAGACCCAAATCCTGGATACAAAATGGGTACAAATGATAAATTTCAAGAATATGGGATTATTAACTACGAGACTGATCCAAATCTACTTTAACACCATACACAGGACCTATTACATACCTCATAGGTTAAATTTGATGAATCATCAGTATCCAAATCACTGTCCTAGATGTAAAAAGAAAAACACTGCTCTAGAGTATATGCTCATTTTTTGTGAAATTTTAAATTCCTTTTGGCAAAAATTTTTAGAAGCCATCTATAAGGTGACAGCTGTGAAAGTTAAAAATAACATTAAAGGTTTGTTTTTGACTATTGGTTATCTGTCTGAATAAGTGAAACATAGTAAGCAAAGTTTAAGAATGCTGGCTATTATCAATGCTCACAAATGTTTATTAATGAAGTGTAAGGATCCTCTTCTGCCGGCTTATCCAATGTGGTTAAACCTCATGGTTGATGTTTAGAGATCGAAAAATTACACTACTGTTTACAAGAAAATTATATGAAATTCAATAAAATATAGCAACCATTTGAAAATGTTATATCATCAGGAAACTGTTTATAAAATTACCATCTGAAATAAAAAAAAATGTGCAGTGTTGTTAAACAGTAAAGTTATGTTTTACAGGTAGAACTATTTTCATTGATAAATCATGTATGTACATATGTGACATTCTGTAATTACTGTACTAAGCTTGTCTGTTGGAATTTATATTATTTATTTATACCTTAATAAAAACTAAAAAAAAAGAGAGTCGGGAAGGGGCCTTAGACAAGTAGCACATACAGTAGCCTTTTCGGAGGTGCTGCCTGTCTATGGCAAAGATGATGCTAGGTACTCCGTACCATGGGACTCAATGACTGGTTGAAACACTGGTGTGGAACTCAGGGTTTTGGCTTCACTGGGGACTGGGAAGCTACCTGGAGGGATGCAGGTATATGCTGGTGCGATGGTCTGCATTTGTCCCGGGGGGGGACTAGGATCCTTGGTGATAGGTTTAAATGCTTTATTGGCAAGCATTTAAGCTAGCCAAGGGGGGAGGCACTGAAAAGGAGCAGGGAAATCCCAGCCTCCCCCCCACTAAACACAGTAATTAGTGAGGTAAACACCAATGTAGAGAAGTCATTCAAGAGCAGGACAGGGGTAAATGCAAAAAAGGCAAAGGCAATAAGGACAGGGATGGGGATAAAAGGGGAAAGGCCATCAAAAAATAGAGGGTGATGAGTACCAATGCCCGTAGTCTGTGTAACAAGCTCCCTGAACTAGTGGCCTTGATGAAAGAGGGATGCAAGGATATTGCAGCAGTCACTGAAACATGGTATACAGAGAACCATGACTGGGATGTCAACATACTAGGATACCCAATCTACAGGAGGGACAGAGAGGGCAAAAGAGGAGGAGGAGGAGGAGGAGCTCTCTATGTAAGGGAAGGGATTAAAGAAACAGAACTAAAGAGTAAACATGAAGTAGATGAGTCACTATGGGTCACCCTGGAGACAGGAAATGGCACCACAATCCACAAGGGAGTTGTGTACAGACCCCCATCTCAGAAGGAGGGAATCGAAAATGAAATGATAGAAGGCATCCTTAAAATGGCAGAAAAAGTGGAGATATTGTTAATGGGAGACTTGAATATGCCATATGCTAACTGGAGCACCTTTGCTGCAGGCACATTAGAAGCAGGGTCATTCTTGATGCCCCACATGGGGCATGCCTCAGACAGCTAGTGCTGGAACCCATTAGGAAGGAGCAGTCTTAAACCTGGTACTCTCAAATGGGGATGGAGAAAGGTTTTCGGATATAGAAGTGGGTAGCCATCTGGGAACAAGCAACCACCAAACAGTGTGGTTCACAATAAACACAGCCATAGAGTCAAGCCATACAAAAGCAGGAGTATTGGACTTTGGGAGGGCTGACTTTGGAAAAATGAGAAAGTGCCTCAGAAAAGCCTAGCAAATGGGCAAGAAGGAGGGGTGGAAGAACAATAGGGAATAATCAAAACAACCATCACGGAGGCAACAAGCCTTTGTGCGAAGCGAATCAATAAAACAAAATAAAGGAAAAAAACACTATGGTTCTCAAAAGAGGTGGCAGGGAAGGTTAAGAAGAAAAGGATAGCATTCAGGAAATATAAGAAAACACAGAAGAAGCAGGACAGGGAACTTTATTAGTTAAAGCAGAAGGAGGCAGGGAAGGCAGTCAGAATAGCAAAGGCCCAAACTAAAGAAAAGATAGCAAATTCTGTTACGAAGGGGGATAAAACCTTTTATAGGTACATTAAGGAGTGAAGAAAGACCAAGGGAGGGATACAGAGACTTAATAAAGGGGACAGAATGTGGACAGAGAGTGATGGTGAAAAAGCAGGGATACTGAATGAGTATTTCTGCTCAGTATTCATAACAGAAGAGGAGGGGGAAGTACCTAAGCCAAACAAGAGAAACACTCTTGGTAGAGAGGTCGATACCAGTCCATTCACAGAAGAAAGGGTTTTGAAAGAACTCTTAAAACTGAGGGTGGACAAGGCAATGGGGCCTGATGGGATTCACCCCAGAATTCTAAAAGAACTAAGGGTAGAACTAGTGGCACCACTGACTACTCTCTTTAACAAATCATGGGAGGATGGGGTGGTACCTGAGGACTGAAGGAGGGTGGATGTGATTTCACTTCACAAAAGTGGGAGCAGAGCAGAGGCAGGAAACTACAGACTGGTTAGTTTGACCTCATGGAAAATGATAGAATCACCTCTGAAGGAAAGAACTGTTGAGTACCTAGAGGCCAGTGGGGCACAGGACCCAAGGCAGCATGGATTCACAGCGGGAAAGTCATGCCAGATGAATGTAATAGATTTCTTTGGCTGGCTGACCAAAGTAGTAGACTAGAGATGGGCTGTGGATATGGCCTACTTAAATTTTAGCAAGGCATTTGACACAGTCTCACACAAAAGATTAATATACAAGTTAGCCAGCCTTGGATTGGTTCCCAAGATGGTAGCCTGGATAAAAAATTAGCTGGAAAACAGGACGCAAAGGGTAATAGTAAATGGAGTTCACAGTGAAGAAAGGAGTGTAACTAGTGGGGTACCACAGGATTCAGTACTGGGACCGGTCCTCTTTAACGTCTTTCAACTTACTGTTTATCCCTCCTGAGCTGCCCCCGACCATCCACTCCTTCGGACCATTCAACCTCCTCAGACCACCACTGTGAAGTCTGCCCCTAGAGTGCCAGGCTTCTCCAGTATTTTTCCCTAGATACCTGGATAACCCCCTGGAGTGGGGCAAGGAAGGACACCTTCCTCGGCCTTCAGAGGACAGCCCACACAGTGGGGTCTGCCCGCAGATCAGTGGCTGGGAGGCACAGATCGGTCGTCATCTAGTACTGACTATAGTGTTTTTCTGTTTTGTTTTTTTCAGTGGACCCTTTTTCCTCCCCTGAGGATGCCGACATGGGTAGAAGATGTGCTGATGCACATCACTACCAAGAGCCTTACAGCATCCTCCCCTCCTCCGACTCCATCCCAAGAGAGCTGCCAAAGCCCCAAAAGCTGGTGCTTCCACCAACCTGCAGGGACATCGGGTGCATAAAGCACCCCTGGAAACCCACCCCAAAGGATGAAAGCATCCATTGGGATGCTCGATCCTCCTTCCCCCTGACGACCCCTGGCAACCTGAGTCCATTCCTGAACCTGGGTCACCGGCATGGTGCAAGGTGTGTCGTCCAGCGCCTCAACCCTCAGTGCCACTGGGCTGGCCTCTTTAATGTCTTTATAAGTGACATTGGAGAGCACCTGGAAGGAAAAGCATGTCTCTTTGCAGACGACACAAAGATCTGCAAAAGGGTTGATACACAAGGTGGAGTGGAAAGGATGAAAAGGGACTTGGCAAGGTTGGAGGATTGGTCAAATGTATGGCAGCTCAGATTCAGTGCAAAGAAGTGCAAGGTAATGCACCTGGGAAACAAAAACCCAGGGGAAGAGTACACAATGGGCGGCGAGGTACTAACAACAACAAAACTCGAAAGGGACCTGGGAGTAATTATATCAGATGAACTTAAGGTGGGCATGCAATGTGAGAAGGCAATAAGGAGGGTTGAGGGATACTGGGATGCATAGGGAGAGGCATCAACAGTAGAAAACAGGAAGTTGTTATCCCTCTGCACAGACAGTTGGTGGAACCCCATCTGGAGTACTGCGTGCAGTTCTGGAGACCTCATCTCTGCAAAGTCATAGACAGAGTGGAAGCTGTTCAGAGGAGGGCAACCAAAATGGTTCAGGGTCTGCACCAGAAGAGATATGAAGAAAGACTAAAGCAGCTTAATATGTATACCCTCGAGGAAAGGAGGGAGAGGGAGGACATGATAGAAACTTTCAAGTTCCTCAAGGGAATTAACAAAGTCCAAGAGGGTAGCATATTTCAGAAAAAGAGATGTGCAAGAACAAGGGGGCACAATTTGAAGATAATGGGGGGACAGCTCAGAGGTAATGTTAGAAAGTATTTTTTCATGGAGAGGGTTGTGGATGCATGGAACAGCCTTCCTGAGGAGGTTGTGGAGTCAAAAACAATGGGAGAATTCAAGAATGCATGGGGCAGACATAAAGCAATTCTAGTGGGGGTAGGAGGAAGTAAGCTGTTGATTAACTAGAATCTGCAGCTTATCCATCAGGTAGAGAAATGAGCAGACTATCTCAACCAAACAGTCCTTATCTGCAGTAAATTCTATGTTTCTGTATTTCTATGAGGAGCTATATGCCTCCAAGATATCCTCCCTCTCAAACCTTCATTCCCTGCAGAATTTCCTCTGTGCAACCACCTTACCCTCCCTATGTCACGCACTGCATGAGAATTTAGATCTACCTCTCACAAAGAAGGAGTAACTCACTGCCCTGAAACAACTCAGTAAGGGAAAAGTCCCAGGTAGGGATAGCTTACTGTTGACCTCTACCAGATAATGCCTCATGTAATCATTCCTCACTTGTTGACTGCACTAAATGAGGCTAGAGAGAATAACAATTTCCCTCCCACCTTGAAAAAGGCCTTAATCACCCCAATACCCAAGAAATCTAATGATCCTCTTGACTGCTCCAACTACCACTGATTTCCCTTATCACTTCTGACATGAAGATACCAGCTGAAGTGATAGCAAACAGGCTTGAGAAAGTTCTCCCCGCTCTAATCCACCACTCTCAGATTGGTTTTTACAAGGGCAAGACAGGGGCAGATAATATACACACTGTCCTAAATCTTAAGTGGCAAGCCACACAATCTCACAACCCCATGGCGGCCATAGCCATAGACTTCCACAAGGTGCTCGATTCCATGGAGAGGGGTTATCTCCACGCTGTGCTGGAGACATATGGAGTAGGACCCTACTTTCAGAGCTGGATCACAGCTTTATATAACACTCCTACAGCAATGATCCTCACAAATAGCACCATGTCTCAGCCATTTGTCTTGGGTAGGGAAACATGTCAAGGGTATCCTCTCTGACCCCTCTTATTTTTGTTAGCCCTCGGGGGTAAGATTCTTGCGGAGGGGTAGAGGACATAAGAAAAGAGAAAGAGAAATAGGCCCCTTTCCTTCAAGCACATCTAAGGTCAGTACCTAGGCCACCCCCAGCTAACCCCACCACCACAAAGGTAATTCTACATAAATCTCAGTGAATAGGGGTATGCGGACACCCCCCTTCCCAAAACTAAATTCCTCAGTTCCCTTAGAACTCTAGATGCCCCCTTTGAAATAGTTATTATTCCCAGTTTTTCCTTTAACCTTAAGGGATGTTGCAGTCAGTATAATGCGATCCCTATGCCTCACCAAGTCAGTCACACCTCTTTCTGACCTTATGTGATGCACCACTCACGACAAACTCAATATGTTTAAATGGTACCATGAAAGGATTATTTAAACATATACCCCAGTCTTATATCTATGTGACCTCTGTTGCATTTGTATTTGCACAAGTGATATTTTATGCTAATTGCTGTCATATCTGTAAGCTCTTGCTTTACACTTATATGTTCATAGATGGACTGTAGTTTGGTTGTACCTATACCTGTTGCTTTTATGGAAAACTTAATAAAACATTTTTCATGATAAAATAGAAGGGCATTCAAAAGTAGGAACAAAGAGGGGGTCCTCCCAGAACATAAGAGCTATGTGAGGCTGCACCTAGCTTTTTGTTCACACTTTTGGAACATGCTTGGTCAGGGTGACAAACAATGCATGGAGAGAGAACAAAGATGTATAACTGAAATAATTAGAGGTATGGAGAAAGAAAGTTATGAGGAGCAAAGTTACAAGGTCAGATGACTAAGACGGGATCTACTCCTAACCCAACTGAATCAGCAAATCATCAGTCTTGTTTTTTTAAGGTAAGTCATGACAGACCATTATTAATCACAAAGTGTCCCCATATGATCAAGAGAGATTGTGATTTAATCATCAAACACATAACTTTCAAAATATCAACTGCTGATTATTTTTACAAGTTTAAATCAACATTATAACTTTTGATGATTTGCAAATGCTCAGGTAATGATCATTGATAATTATATCAGTTGTATGACATGACTGTAAGACACATTCGTAAAAGTAAACCAAGTTTTATTTGTTACTAATATGAAAATATGGATGTGTCAAATGTCTACCAAAAAATTAATTATAATATAAATCATATGAAGTCAACTGTTTATCCCTTGAGGAAGACTGTTTGGCATACTACTGTATATATCATTTGCATAGCTAATCTGCATATTTCAAGAGCACAGATTATGGACCAAAAGAATGCTAATTTCTATTTTTTCAATAATTTTGACTTGACAATATTAGTTTGCAGACTGTGAGGAAAGGTTTTGAGCACTAACCAAGTACTCATAGGAACTCACCACATCCTAAAACAAAACAACTTAATGGAGTTGAATGAACCAGTATGAGTCTTTATAACAAGAGTAAGACGTGAGGAGTAAGAAAAAGTATAAATAAAAAACAGTGTGCTTTGGATTGAAGATGTATAGCTGATGATTCTAATAAAGATGGTCAAATAGAAGATAAGATAAACATCCAAAAATACAAGAAAAGATTAATTGAAATTTATTTTTAATTATTTGCAGTTAGCTTGGTCATGAGCAATTATGAAAAATCATGATGATATCAGATCGTTATTAATCACAATCATCTTTTCCATAACATTATGGTTTTTGATTGGTGGCCCTTTAACATTCATGTTTAATCATTGTTAGTCGTGACCACAATGATAGTTTTTGAAAATTTAACATGATCTTTGCACATAATTGAAAATAATAATTTGTGATACACCAAAACAAATCCTCATCTTTTCAGCTAGGAATGCTTAAACTAATAAGCAGTATAAAAATTTCTGATGAACTTCACTTAAAATTGAAAGTCAATAAACAAAAATCGAGAGAGAATGATCTGCAACTAAGAGATGAATTATAGCAATTAAAAACAATTATTTTACTTAGAAGGTGGAAAGGACTTGAATAAACTACCTGCCAACAAAGTTATGTCTTATGTACAAAACACTAATACGTCTCAAGAGTACCCTGGATAAGCTAACTGCTGTGAAGCAGGGGATGGTTTCAATGGGCTTCAGCCTCCTTCAGACTCAATAAGACATGTGTGTGTGTGTGTATGTATATGTATTTACTGTATATATTCATTGCAAAAAACTCTATTAATGCATCAGTTAGGGTTGATAGCACAGTGACAAAAGTTTGGAAATGTAGTGTTAGTGTTACACCCCTACCACCCCATCCCCACCACCCCACCCTCCTCACACCAACAGGCATCAGGGTGTGTGCTGGGATTGTCGGCCTAACTCTCACCCCATTACACATATAAACAAGCTGAGATGGTGCAGTATAGGAGAATGGGGTGAGAGTTAGGCCCGATGACCCCAACGCACACCCCAACATTTGTTGGTGTGTGGAGGGTGGGGGTGGGGTGGTAGGGTTTTAACTCTAACACCACATTTCCAAACTTTTGTCACTGTGCTATCAACAATAACTGATACATTAACTGAGTTTTTAGCAATGAATTTCCCTTCTTTTTGAGAAAGTATAATGTAACTGATAACTGGTAAGTGTTAGTGGGAGCACGGGCCTTCCGAGTCCTGCACTCCCTTCACATTGCCCATTTTTAGCATAATGGTATGCATATGTGGGAGTGTAGGCCCTCTAGGCCCTGTGCTCCCACTTACACATAAGTACGGAGCCATACAGCAGCATCATAGCACTCCAAAGGAACCCTTGTAACACATTTTTGCCAATATCTCCATAACTGTAGAAAGTAGGAAACAAATTCCACTGCAGCTGTAATCTAGGACTTCCAAACTTTTTTTTCAGTTTAGATCACCTATAGGTGATCTAAGCTGTAGGTAGCAAAAAATCTGTATCTTGCTTCATTTTCGAGATACAGGCGCGAAAAGGTGCCGCGGGCACTGCAATGTTATCCTATGGGAACTTTCTCAACTTCAGAACACTGTAACTTTTTAACCCTTTAAATTTTTTTTACCAAACCATCAAAAGGCACATCTGTGAGGTCCAGTGGCGCTGAGGGCAGAGGTGCTGGACGCCTTACCCCGCACTATGCCGGCAACCCATGTTCGTGAACAAGCATGGGCCACTGGGTGCTCTCCTTCTTCGGGTGGGAAGGACTGCAGACCTCTCTGCAATACTGCCACCTGGGAGAACTCCGGTGGAAGATGCAGTCAGAGCAGCGTGATGTGTTGGGAGAGGTGGACGTCAGCTGAGGGCTAGAACAAAGGCATGTTTCATCGTACCTTCGTACCTTTGTGTCATTGGCCCTCCCAGTGCGTTGACACCCACAAGGAGTAGTAGAAAACCAGGAAAACATCCCGCAGTGGCACTGGTAGATAGGTCTCAGATCCAGTGATCAGAGGAACCCTAGGAGGACAGCGCAAGGTGCACGCTCACCCACAGATCTGTGGGAGTTAGGGGAACTCTTCCACCCCAGCCGGGGGTAATCTGGAATGATCAGGGTCCAGGCGTGGGGTACCCATATGGGCTGATGAAACTCAGGGAGCTCTGATGCAGGACACATTGGGTCCCCAAAGAAAGGGGCTACTGCGACTGGTAGGAGCATATAGATAAGCTTAAAAAAAAAAGGCATATCTGTGGGGCCAGGGCTTTCCACCCTGAACATTTCAGCCAAAAAACCCTAGCCATTTAGGTGTAGTGGTGTGGCAAAGAAATGGTATATTTTGGTGCATTAGTGTTGCAGATTGCGACAGTACAGATGTGACTGCCGTGATTTGCAAAAGTGTTGCAAATGTACTGTCATGATTTGCAACTCTACGGGGATCTGATTTTAAAAAAAATATTTCTAGGGGTCCTAGAAAAAAACTGATGGCACCACTGTGTTCCTCAGGCCCCAGTTTGGTAAACACAACTGTCAGTGTTTACTCAGGGGCACTAGAATTAGAACTACAGTTGTTTTTCTTCACCACTAACTGAAACAAGATTGCAGCAGCACTACAGTAAAAAGTGGTTTTGCGACGGTTTCAAGAGGCACATATATTTTTCCCCCATTGACTGCAATGTTACAACTTAAAAATTGAATAACTTTTGAATGATTTAATATTTTTTCACCACATCTTCAAAAGGCACATCAGGGACCCAGACTGCATCTTCACTGAATGTTTCAGACCAGATGGACAAATCATGTGGGCTGTAGCCCTGAGCAAAGAAACACTCAAAAAAAACTGTTTTAGCACATTATTTGGTGCTCTGCAGCTCCACAACTGCTCATCTGACCATTACACAACTTACCAGATCCAGAGATCTATGGTACCAGACCGTGCATGCAAAGTTTCAGGCAAATCCTTCATACGGTGCCAAAGTTATTAAAGTGCAATTTTTTTTTTTAAACTTTATTTTAGAGTCAGCATTTGGGTACAAGCAAAGGTTTCTCAAATACATTTTACAGGATCCATAGCATATTAAAGTGCGAGGAACACGTACACTATCTATTACATCTTTCTCTCTGCCTCCATAACATTTACAAGTTGCTTACCTAGGAGTGAAATCTGTCTTCCGACTATGGTATAACATACACAGTTATGCAGCAGGAAGGATTACTCATATTTTAAAGCTGGATTGTCTTTCTATTGGACTGTCAACCCCTCTCAACCTGATCCTCCTCTGTTAGTTTCCCCATCAAAAGGGTGACGAACAATGTAAATTTCTCCCAGAGCTCTGTCCAAGGGGGCCCATATTTTCTCATATTTGTGTAGTTGGCCGGTGACCCGGTACCGGTACTGTGTGTGTTCTAGTTTCATATTGTGAAGCAAGTTCTTGGCCCACATCACCACTCTGGGGGGAGGGGGATTGTTTCATCCAGCTTGGGCTATTACCTGCTTTCCCACAGCAAAAGCTAGTTTTCTAAAGGGGTGTTCTGCATTGGTAGTACTTGAGTCCCTTTTGAATATCCCCAGAAGGATATTCGCAGGGTCCACAGGAAGGTTGCTACCCAGTCCCTTATTAGTTAGATTACTCACTTCATCCCAGAAGCCACTGATCTTAGAGCATGACCATATCACATGAAAAAAAGCACCCACATGGAGCTCACATTTTGGACACTTATTAGTGTTTTGTGGATTAATTATGTGAGCTAGAGTAGGTGTGAAGTAGGTTCTGTTAACAATGTTATACTGAATTGCCCTAAGTCTGTTATTCACTGAGCATGTCATACCTTTCTTTAGGGCTCTGGACCAATCTCCCCATCAGCCTCTCCTCCTGTAGGTCTTCAAGTGTTGTAGAGGGTCAGGAAACACTCCCAGCAGCAGCCTGTAGCACAGACACAAGGGTTTATTGAGCTTCCATGCCAGGCACTGGAAGAAAATCTCCTCCAAAGTGAGCGAGTCAGAGGGTTACCCAGGGAGTCCTCTCCTCCTCTGAGAATAAGTCTAGAGTGAATTTGTAGGTGAGTAAGGTAGCGGGCTAGACTAATTTTGTATTTCTGGACTAGGGTCGGAAAGGGCATAGAGAGACCGTTTTCATACAGCTGTGATAGCAGGAAGACACCCTTTTGCCTCCAGATCTCTAAGGCTGCCCTTACAGGTCCGGGGATCCCACCCTCGTGGCACAAGGTATGTATAATCGAGGCCTCCAGGAACAGCAATGTGGGAGAACCTATCAGTTCTAAGGTTGTCCACCAAGCTGTCACAGTACACCTGATGAAGGGGTTACCTGGCAGTACAAACTCTTCCCCGGTACCCAGTGGGGCCAGGTAATGACTGTACAGTGTAAGTTGCTGACCTTCGGTCTCCATATCCACCCAGGCTTTACCTGTGTTCCCCTCTTCAAATAAATCTGGGATGTGAGCTAGCTGTGCAGCTATATTATATAATCTCAGGTTTGGTAGGCCCAAACCCCCTCTTGCCACCGGGAGCCACAACATTTATTTTTTTATTCTAGGTCTTCTACCTGCCCATATAAGGGATGTGATTGAGCCCTCCAATGACCTGAGAAAGTATGAAGGGACCCGAACTGGGATTGTCTGGAACGAGTACAGACACTGGGGGAGTATTTGCAGTTTAACCAGGTTCACCCTTCCCAGTAGGGTCAGGGGGAGAGCTCTCCATCTAATAATTCTTCTTTCATTTTTGTTGCTAAGGGTTTATAGTCAATCGCTCCTAGCCTTGACAATGTTGGGGGGAGTAGTACCCCAAGGTATTTCATTTCATGGGAGGGGGACAGAGTTACATCCGCTATTTGGATCAGTAGGGGACCATCGCCCACTGGCATCCATTCGCACTTGTTCCAGTTTATTTTATGTACTGAGAGGGGTCCATAGTGGTTAAATAGATCGGTTAAAGCAAGCAGTGCTTTCCTGGAGTTTGAGAGGAATAGCAGAACATCATCTGCTAACAGTGAGATTACATGCTCCCTCCCATTTATTTTGAAGCCCTCTGTTTCAGGGTGTGATCTAATGGCTGTAGCCAGGACCTCTACAGTTAACACACATATTAAGGGGGATAAGGGGCAGCTCCGAAGGGTACCTCTGGTAAGATCAAAGGGCTGGGATAAGTTGTCATTGGTCAATATTTGAGCTTGTGAGGATTTGTACCGACAGGATATCCAGGAGCAAAATTGGGGGATCAGGTCAAACTTCTCAAGCACCCAGAACTTACTGGTCCATCCGACCCTGTCAAAAGCTTTTTCAGCATCTAATGCTAAGAGACACAGATTTGACCCTCCCTAAGAGCTTGTTGCAGGTTAAGTTTAACCTGTTTCCCCTGTGTGAAGCCACCTTGGCCCAGGTGCACCAAGCTGGGAAGGACCCCCTCTAGCCTTTTTGCTAGGACTTTTGCTATGATTTTATAGTCTGTGTTAAGCAGCAAAATTGGTTAGTAAGACCCACATTTTTGGGGGTCTTTACCTGGTTTGGGAAGCACCGTGATGGTGGCTAAACCCTGAGAGGGTGTCAGAGTAGCTTTTGCCAGTGCCTCCTGAGTCATCATGGTCATCAGGGGTCCTAAATCCCTCCAAAGTTCTTTGTAAAATTCTAAGGGTAGGCCATCTGGGCCCAGTGCTTTACTCAGCTTGGAGGTCCAAATTGCCAGCCTGATTTCTTTTGAATCAAGAGAGTGGCCTAAGTGGGTGCTTTCCCAGGGGTCTGGGTTTGGGAGCTGGATATTACCCAGGCAAGACCTTGAGTCAATGTCGATGGAGGCTTGTGTGGTATATTGCTTCTTATAAAAGCCCCTAAATGTATTGTTTATTCTTGTTTTGTCTGTCACTACCACTCCTGCCTCAGGTTCAATGGGCAAAATAGAGCGTCCGCTCATTGCTTTTTCACGAGCCATGCTAGCCATCTTCTGGCTTTGTCAGCTTCAAAGTGTTGGCCTGGTCTAGTTAGTAAGATATCTTTTTCTGCGTGCTTCGAGGACATTTGGTTGTATTCCCCCTTTAATCTTTTAAAGGCTGCCAGGTCTGATCCAGCTCCCCCCCCCATAGTTTGCCTCCCCAGTTCTAATATACACTTTTCCAGATTTTGTTCCTCCGCTATCTCACATTTTGCCCTGTAGGCTGCATATGAAATTGTCTTCCCTCATATATAGGATTTTAAAGCCTCCAATGTTGTTCTTGCTGAGGTGTCTTCCACTTTGTTTACCTGTAGAAAGTCTGTCATTTTGGTAGATATTTGCTCCACATATTGTCTATCTTTCAACAGAGTGGGGTCAAGTCTCCACTCAATAGTGCCACCCCCCGCTACTCTCCAATTCCAAGTGTAAGGGAGCATGATCTGAAATTATAATCGGGTCATAATGCACATTGCTTGCCCGACGTTTCAGGTCAGGGGAGAGTAAAAAGTAATCAAGCCTAGTGTAGATTTGGTGCGCATGTGAAAAGAATGAGAATTCAGCTTTGGTGGTGTTCCTAAATCTCCAGACCTCCTGGAGTGCTCTGTCCTTCGCCATATGCCTCAAGGCCTCAGAGCTCCTTGGGGGCCTGCGAGGTGGGGGCTTAGAGTGATCTAGGTGTAAGTCCTAATATGTATTGAAGACTCCCCCTACAATTAGCATATCTGAAAATGTGGAAAGGAAAAGAGCCAAGTGGTGGAAAAACTCTGGATAATTCACTGTGGGTCCATATAGTGACACCAGGACACAGGGCTCATCCTTGACTGTAGCACTTACTAAAACGAACCTCCCCAGTCCATCTATCTGGGAGGAATGTATTTGCACTTTTACCTTAGATCTAAACCATGTACCCACCTCTCTAGCTTTTGAAGTGAATGGGGATGCTATCAGGGTTCCCCTCCCCAAGAGGCTCATAATTGGTCCACTTCCTCCCCTATCATGTGTAGTTCTTGCAGGAAGACTACCTCTGCTTTAGACTTACTAATATATGTCCATACTCATTTCCTTTTAACCACTGTTTTGAGGCTGTTGTCATTCCAAGTAACTATTCTTAAGCTACCCATTACACTTGTTTGTTAGTATGCCTACACCTTGAACATTCAACCAACCTGGTGAGGCCCAGCTTGTACCACTAACCTGATGCTGACTACAGATTTTTTGAACATAAACATTTAACAGTTCCCCTCCTACTGCCCCCACCTTTACCCTCTGAAACAATTTCCAAACTTCAAAACAGTTAAACAATCACCCCCCCACACAACATCAGAACAAGTGCAACTGGTTCATTGGTTAAACTATCCCTTCCCCACATTGCCCTCCTTCCCTCCCATCAGACCACTGTACAGGTGACTAGTAACCCCTTTACCTTCATCGAAGAGCGATCTGGCTGCTCCATCTGACTGATGGGTATATCATATTCGCAGGACCATAGGCGCTCACCCGGAGTCAGTCCCAGCCCCAGCCCCAGCCAGGGCTCATAAAAGGGTTAGGAGAAGGGTCACACCCGGGGTAGGCTCTGGGAGAAAGAACCTACTGAATCAAGGCACAGCTCTCCAAAGACCGCACCCCTGATATTTTAAAAATAGATTTGCTCCATCAGTGCTCAGACACCCCTAGAACATATAGCACCCACCCCCCCAGAAACTTGATTGGTTAAATAAAATTTGTTATACCAGGCCTTGTGGCCAGCTATTTTAAACCCCCGGGACCATCAGCTTACTCCCCCCACCAGGTCCCAACTACCAAATTTAGCTCAGAAGTAACTTGCATCTGTAACACATAAACACCAACAAGAACATTTTTGTCAGTATAATCAGTTTGAATCAAGTCCAACAAGAAAATGAGAGTTTGAGAAAGTTGTTGAAACATCTAATCTCTGTTCCTATGTAGCATGCTCAACCGCCTTCAGTGTCTTATGCAGAGGTTGCAGTTAATACCACAGATCTTGTCACCAGATCAGTTTATACAGACTCGTTGAACAGTCGATGCTTCAACAAAAACTGGAGTCAATCCACCAAGTAAATATGCCATAACAGTGCATTACCGCTGGAGGGTGAGAGTGCGAAGGGGAGAAATGTATAATCCTGCCCTGTTAGGCCTCTATGAGTTACGGGCTATGGATAACCATAAGGTCTCCCCCCCACCCCAGCTACTCCCTAGCCCCAACAGTGCAGAAACTGGCCCACCAGATAGAGACAGTACCTTAATGTTAGATCCAACTGGAGATAGGGGTCTGCAGTCACTTAGATCCATCTGCTTGCTCCTGGGACTCCTGCCCGATGAACCGTAATGCTGCATCTGGGTTGGTAAATGATTTGTTGCTCATTCCTTGCTTTTTAATGCTTTTTAATGATTAAGCAAGCTGGATACACTAGCACAAATGACTAATTCAAGTCAGGGAGCTTTCTTTTGACTGGCTGGAAAGCTTGCCTTTCAGACTGCAAGGTACGGGAGTAATCTGGTAAAACGCTGATTCTTTGCGTATTGTGGTGCAACTGGGCCACTTTCCTCACAGCCTCCAGAATGCCTTGTCTGTCCTGGTTCCTCAAGAATTTTATAATTATATGGTGTGGCCTTTCATCGGGTGTTGGCTTACATGCCGGTGATCTGTGCGCTCTCTGAAAATACAAAATCGCACATACCCCCACAATGCAAAGCATCATGGGCTGCATATGCAAATCACCACAGAATGTTATGCTGGTCCAACTTTAAGCAGAATTGCATGGTGCCGAAAGGCCTCTCACACAGTTTGCAAAGGGTGCTAACAGAAGACATAGACAGTGTTTGATCCTACCAGGACTCATCAGTATGCCTCGCCTGTTTGACACCCCAGTGGAATGGACCAGCTACCCTTAAGGCAGTGTGCCTTGGATATATTGTGGTGAACCCATTAAAATAAAAAACTATTTAAAGACAAAAGAACCTCTGTCATAAACACTGAGGCAAGGGTTACCCAAAGGGCATTGGCTGGGAAGCCAAGTTTCAAGAAAATACAAATCGCACATACCCCACAATGCAAAGCATCATGGGCTGCATATGCAAATCACCACAGAATGTTGTGCTGGTCCAACTTTAAGCAGAATTGCATGGTGCCGAAAGGCCTCTCCACACAGTTTGCAAAGGGTGCTAACAGAAGACATAGAATACGTGTTTCGTCCCTACCAGGACTCATCAGTATGCCTCATCTGTTTGACACCCCAGTGGAATGGACCAGCTACCCTTAAGGCAGTGTGCCTTGGTATATTGTGGTGAACCCATTAAAATAAAAAACTATTTAAAAGACAAAGAATCTCTGTGCGCAAACACTGAGGCAAGGGTTACCCCAAGGGGCATTTGGCTGGGAAGCCAAGTTTCAAGAAAATACAAAATGTGCGCTCTCTGGATCTCTAGTGAGCAGGATTCCGGTAATTGAAGGTGCTCCTTGAACCAACGCTGGAAGAAGGCTGCACAGTCCAGGCCCTCGACTCCCTCCGGTAAGCCAAACACCCTTACTTTATTCTGACATTCTTTGTTTTCATGGTCATCAAGGATGGCTTGCAGCTTCTCGATTTCTCAGTTTCTGCAGTTGCTTTCTGGAGTGCTGGCTGGGTCTGATTTTGTGTCTTCCTGGGCACTCATCCTGGATTCCAGCTCAGAGAGTCGGGTTGTGTGTTGCTGTACTGACTCTCCCAGGGAGTTAACATTAGTCTGCAAGTGCACCAGCTGAGCCAACATATTTTTGAAGCCGGTATTCATTTTGAAAGTTAGATCATACTTTAGATCATTAAATAGCTTTTCCAACACTAGATATGGAGGGTTCACTATATATTCATCTGGTGCATTAGGCAGCCTAGGATCCTCTGCTGGTTTGGTGATAAAATTTACATTGCTTCCCTAGTTATGACATTTTGAAGTTTGGAAATTTCCCATAGGATAACATTGTGTGGTATGCAGTATCTTTTGATGGCTATATCTCAAAAACAGTTCAAGATATGGATTTTTCACTAAGTGCAGGTTAGTACACCTTTAGATGCCCATAGGACCCTGCGCTCCCACAGGGGAGTGAGGGTTGATTACAATGTGGATACAGTTATGGTAACATAGGAGCACAGGGCCCAGAGGCCCCTACAATCCCACATGATCAAGGGTCCTGTGCAACCATAACACACTATAGACTGATCCTGTACTCCCACAAATATATAACGGTAAGATTCAGCTATCTCAAACAGTAAGGAAATTCATTGCAAAAAAACTTTGTTAATGCATCAGTTAGTGTTGAAGCAACACAAATAGGGAAATGAGGCATTAGGGTTGACACCCTAACACCCCCCATCTAACCACCCCATCCCCACCCTCCTCAGACCAACAGGTGACAGGGTGTGCCTTGGGGTCATTGGGCCTAACTCTCACCCCATTCTACTGTATTGTACCATATCAGCTTCCTTACACATGGAATGGGGTGAGAGTTAGAAGACCAATGACACACCCATCACATGTTGGTCTGTGAAAAGGAGGTTAGTAGTGGTTGGAGGTAATGTTAGGGTGTCAATCCTGGCCTCATTTCCCTACTTTTGTTGCTTCAGTCCTAAATGATGCATTAACAAAGTTTTTTGCAATGAATATATATACTGTATATATATATATATACACACACACACACATATAGTCATTCTTTGCCAAAAAAGCTTCATTAATGCACCATTTAGGGTTCAGATTAAACTGACAAAAGTAGGGAACTGTGGTATCAGGGTTCCCAACCCTAACACCCCACTCCCACCCTGCAGGCAGCAAAGGAAAAAACATTACAGTTTTACCTCTCCTGAGTCTTTGTAAATCAGGCCTGGGGTGTTCCTTGTGGTTGACATCCCTAACGTTCACCCCATTCCATCTGTAAAGAAGCTGAGATATGCAGACTATATAAACTCCAAATTATTTTTCATATGAATGAAACAAACTCACAAAAAAGGATCCCTTCACATGAAAAAGGAATCTGAAAAACAACTATGTCCACATTTTATTTTTGTATGAAGGCATCCTTTTCCATATGAATGAAAAAGGATCACTTCATATAAAAAAATAATTTGGACTCAGTTTTTTTCAGATTCTTTTTTGTATGAAGAGATCCTTTATTGTGAGATGTTCATTCATATGAAAATGGATTGCCTTTATACAAAAAAAGAATTTGGACTTACGTTTTTTCATGAGGTTGTTTATCTCTTGAGTGCTGAGGGCACAAGTTAACCTACAGAGGTACAAAGCAGCAAGAAATTAGTGTACCCGTGCTATCTTCTAAAAGCCAATATTTCAAAGAGGCCATTTACACCTCCTGGAATGATAGCAGGATGTTCTGAAAGAACATCTAAGACATCACTGATAAAGACCCCAAAACTACCCCGAACATGCTGAACATCGATGATACCCCTACTGTGGACCCAAAAGCCATTGCAAACACTTTCAACAAATCATTCACAGACCTTAGCAATGTTCTTTCCCCCAACTACTTCATGGTTACCCCCTCAGGTATGAACTCCACAGTCCAGAACCCACCCCGAGACCACCCACCATTTTACTTCAAAGCAGTGTCTATAAATGAAGCCAGACATTATCTTAAGAAGATACTGGGGAAAACTAGATTCAGTGGGGACTCCTTGGACTTAAAGTTTGTTGCCCTTAGACTCGAGGAAATCCTCACACTTCTTACCAAAATAATCATCCTGTCACTCTCTCAGTCACAATTTCCATATCTTTGGAAATCAGCAGTGGTCACCCCAGTGCACAAGAGTGGCACTTGAGCACTGCTGGGAAATTACCACCCAATCTCTATTCTTCCCCCGATCTCTAAGGCCCTGGAGCACACTGTGGCCAATCAACTCATAAAGTATCTGGATAACTACCAACTCCAATGTTCCCAACAGCATGGGTTCAGGCATGGACATAGTACCATCACTGCACTCCTGGAGTTTACAGTCTTTATCAATAACTCTGGAACAAGGGCTCTTGGTAGGGGCAACTTTCATAGACCTTACCAAAGGCTTTGACACTATCACCCACAATCTCCTCATCAGACAACTCTCCTACATTGGTCTTTCCTCCAACATTTCAAGCTGGTTCTCCAGCTACTTAAGCAGCTGAACACAGCAGGTAAAAATTTGTAATGCCTTGTCCAATAGTAGCTCTGTATGCTCTGGAGTCCAGTAAGGATCTATCTTGGGTCCATTGCTTTGTAGCATCTTTCTCAGCTCACTACCTAGAGCTTGCTGCTCAACACATACTTCTATATGCTGATGATGCTGTACATTTTACCAGCAACATGGGTCCTCACCTTCTCCAGGACCAACTTCAGCAATCTTTTACATCTGCAGAGAAGTGGTTTTGGGATAATAAATGTATCCTTAATTATAACAAGACTAAGACAATCTTGTTTTCTACCTCCCAAAGCAGACACAAAACTTTTCCACTTAGCATCATTAATGACTCTGGCTCCCCTCTTGAATTGGTTTACCATTTCAAGTACCTGAGTGTAACTATTGACTCTACCTTGTCTTTCATCAGGCACATTGACAGAACAACCAAAGCTATTAACCAGCATTTAGGAGTTCTATACAGGAACACAGATAATCTCACTCCTGAAGAACTAAACACAGCCATCCACAGTTCTGTGGTCTCTCTCTCTCTCGCGGACTATGGTATTATCATTTACAGTGCGGCTAAAGACACTGCCCTCTGATGTATCAAAATGGCATTAAATAAAGCATGCCACCTTCTTACTGGTGCCGCATGCTTGACACGTACCTGTGATCTTTATGCCCAGGTTAGCTGGTTATAATTTGACAGCAGGCTGAAATACCAATTGTGCCTGCTTGCAAGAAAAGTCACATTGGGACTGCTACCCCTGATGTAATGGCTCTTCTTTCCCCTGCGTGTAACCCACACAGTACCAGAAGCTCTGGCAAACAGGCTTTCAGAATCCCATGATGCTGCACCACCTTTGAACAATGTGCATTCACATACAGAGCTCTGCAGTGGTACAACTCCCTGCCTCCTGACATAACCAATGTTACTTTGCTGGGATCCTTTAAGAGAAAACTCCAGCATCATCTAATCTCACTGGCAACCTGTGACTACTACTGCTAATTTGCCTTTATTGTGCTCCTACCATTTGCAATCTCTGTGATCTCTATTGATTAGTAAAATGTTATGCTTCTTGGCCATTTCTTGGGCCCCCGGTCAAGTTAACACTTTCATGGGCTTTCTACCCCTGCCTAAATTATTTATTTTCACTCCTTCCTCCCTCCACCTCCTCTTCCCTTTTTTGCCCCTCCATCATTCCATACCTCTTTCCTCCCTCCCTACCACCTTAATACATCTTCATCATCACCCCATTGCCTACACCACCTCTTCCTCCCTACTCTCCTCCACCCCTCCTTCCCCCACTCTCCTCCCCTTTATTCCACTTTGACTTAGCTATTCTTCCCTTTCCTCCTATCTGTCCCCATCCTACCCCCACCTCTACTTGCCTTCTCCTTCCCTGGACTTTCCTCCTCCCCCCCATCCCTCTGTATTGGTACAAGACCTTCCTTTTTTCTTTGACTCAGGCACAATCCATTTATCTGTCTATGTTGTTAGTTGTGCAATTCTCCTTTTTAAACAAGTGTCTTCATGTTATGTTACCATTACCTAGTGAAATGTTAGCCTTTGTTCTGACTCTGCACCATATACAGTATGTGCTTATATTGTATAACTATTTTTAGAATTTATGCCAGGAGATGGTTTTCAGTTGTTTTTTGCTCTATCTGTATCTGTGGAACATATCTATATTCTTGTTTGTGAAACTCCAGAATTAATCTAACACTATTCCAATTAGCACACTACATGTGTTGGTATCTCTGCAGGATCTCATTTTAATAGGTTTCCCCAAAAAAGTTTTCAAAAAAATGGAAACAAGATGGCGGTCATAAGAAAAAATGATTTTTTTCTCATGAAAAAGGATTGTCCCCAAATGAAAAAGGATCTTTTTTCACATGGACCATCTTATTTTTATGTTCCAAGCAGCTATCCAAAATACTGAACTGAGCATGCTCTGAACTGAAATTTAAAATTCTTATAACTTTGGAACAGATTAATATTTTTTCACCAGGCCAGTAAAAGGCACCACTGTGGCCCATGCTCTTTCAACCATGAACATTTCACAGCCAAATGCCAAACCGTCTGGGTGCAGGGTAATAAAAAAAAGGCAAAAATACTGATTTTTTTCACTTTTTTCCCTATTCAGATCTCAGAATCTGCACAAACAACTAGAACAAAACTAGGCATGTCAAGAGATCTTGCCCCTGAGACTGCACATGCAAAATGTTCTGCAAATCTGTAGAATGGTTGTGAAGCTATTAAAGTGTAAAGATTGAGGTTTAACATAGAAACCCCGTCTCAACCCTAATTATAGTGGTACTACCGTGCTACTATAATATCTACATTCTATGGGGTATGTCATGGCCCAGACAGAAATATCTTCTGTATTCTTCCTGAGTGTAGTTTGACCTTATGACATCATGGTTGGTCGAGCCACAAGTGATGTCAAAACTGTATATGAGAGGAAATCACAGATATTTCTGTCTGAGCCTTGATATGTTCATTTTATGTAATTCATTTTCTTTTTCTGAGCAGTTTCAGTTATTTTTCTTTTCTTTAAGGTTGCTTTGCTGTTTTTTGTTTCTCTTCAAATGTCTGAGTGGTTGCTGGAGTGAGTACATGTATTGACGGTCATGATGCTAATGCATGGTGCATCATTGTGTCAGTGTGATCATGAGTCATGGTGGTAGTGGTCCGAGTCAAAGCTCCTATGTGGCATGCCTGGGTGCCAGGTGAAGATTTGAGAAGTGTCTGAGAGAAAAGTGTTTGCTCCTGGGGAATAGTCAAATGGGTCAGTCAGGCTGAGAACTGCAAAATGCCAGTCAGATAAAAGTGGTGATGCTGGTAAAATCAGGGGTGGGGATGACTTGTTATCATGAGGCACTGAGGGTTTCAAGTTGTTTAAAAAGTAAGAAAAAATATTTGTAAATGTTTTAATTGTTCAAAAATCTGGGAAAAGAACCTTTGTGTGGCAGAGGGTTTTACACTGAAAGGAATTGAGCTAGAGCCAGCATGAGTCAGCTGCTGGGGGGATCAGTGAAAGTGTAAATGTGCTGCTCTCATGGCTGGCTCTAGCCAGTGGTGATCTACAGTGTAGATAAATTCTGGCATAGGGAAGCTAGAGTGAGGATAAACATTATATCCTTATTCTGTCTGACCACCCTCTAGACGTAAAATATTTGCCACAATTTATCCTCCAAAACATTACATAAATATAAACAGAGATTGGTTGATGCATATTTAAAAAGAGTAGCAATACACATAACTCCTTCTGCTTAAGTACGCATGCAATGTTTGCTAACAAGACTTACAACAAATTCAGCATAAAAATCACACAGTGAAAAACAAATTAATTTATGTCTTGAAGTCACATAATTTCACTTAAAGAATTCATTTCAAGAATTCAGAAGCCCGCTTATTGACTATGTCATTACAACCTGTAAGAAGAAAACTGAACTTGTCTTTATTGGTGCCTCTGAGGAAGCATGACATTTGGGTATGAAATTTTTCCCACAGGTCATTCAAAGAGCAATTAAATAATTCACGTTGGAATAGCAATTGACTAATACATGTATTGTGTCTCTTGCAAGAACAGGTAAATAATCTCCTCTTTACGTTAATATTTAGAAATTTGCCACAAGTGTATGTTGACACTAATGTAGAAATCTAAATAACATGATGGCTTTTCGATCATGAAGGTCAGTCTGTTATTATAGATAAATAAGGCTCTATGACAACAGAGGCTTTATTTATAGCTAACCATAGTGAAATTTCATGATGGGCTATAGCCTCAATATTAGAATGATAGGTGACATCCAGTAGTTTTAAGGTTATTTGCTTTAATGTATTGACCTTCTACTGTTGGCCTAGCCAGATTTATCCTAAGCCATGCTGTTGCAAAATAGCTTTAATTGTATTCAGTTATTGTTATGTAAAACCTATTCTAAATTATTCTGAAGCCTCATTCACACATGGAAATGGCCTTCTGGACTCATTCATACTGGCTGTCTTCAGTCAACAGTACACTAAACATAGATGACCTTGTACTCTACCTCTAAAGACACCAGGCTGAGTTCTGCTCTTCATAGGGCACCAGGCACATAATGTAGGAGAACCACAAGATGTTTTAGGAACACAGTAAGATTTTTGAAGCTTTTGGGGATGGTTGTGTCCCCTCTGCTATTCAGCAGCATGAAGCATAAATGCACACCATTTAACTTGTAAGACCTTCAGCACAGCTCTAGAATCCCCACCCCCTGTGCTGTAGTTAAAATGCAGAACTCCTGAAATACTGTTATTTGCCCATCTGGAGATATAATTTAACATAATTTACCAGAAATACCTTGCTAAAAATGATAACTCCAGATAAACAAAGCTATTTACCTTTTTTGTAAAACAAGGCACAAGGTTTACTGTGAGATGAATTCACCAAGATTGTAATATTAGATTTCTGGATTTTAACCATTAGCTTATTTTTATTGAACCATGATTCAAGAATATTTTACTTCTTCTGCAAACCTCTTGCAACCAAGGAATCAAGATCACATTGTCTGCATATAGCAGAACGCCTACATATTGATTCAGAACATGCTGAAATAAAATTAAGCTCCCTGCCAAATGTGCTTAGCAAAACATATCTTTCCTTAGCAAACACAGTCAAAATTAATTTGTTTGTACTGTTCGGGGGACATATTCAAAGCCAGACATATGTGCATGCAAAGAGATGTGTGGTACAAATACATGCACAGCTGGAAAACAATGCTATATTCAGCAGGGGTGTATGGACATGTGATTGTGCAAAATCAGCTGAATATTGCATGAATGCAAAATCATGCAAAGCAACATGCACAGAGCAGCAGGGCAAGATGTAATGCAAAATTGGCCATGGTTTGTGCGGTGCAGACCACTGCAATATTCAGCCAACATATGCAAATGGTTCATTACACAGTCTGTGCCCATCCTGGATGTTTGCATCTCATTACCTGAGGCTATTCACCCCATTTGCATGCGGAGTAGCAGATGGGCAGGGACACATCACCGGGACAATGTGGTATACACCAGGAACTGCAGCCTGTAAGGTAGGCCTTGTGACGCTTGGCCAGCTGTTTATTATTGTTCTACGATATTTGTAATATAGAATGTGGTATGTGAGTGTCTCACATGAGATATCCTGTGCTATGGGTGCCCCCCAAGGTCCGTAAAGTGACAACTGACCTGAAACCAGGAGGTAATTAAAAGACTAGAAAGACTTAATTAAGGGTCTTCTGTTTTTCTATATTAATTAGAACTGACCCAGCTGCCAGGATATACAGCTCATAAACTTTTATGATGTCTTAGAGGAAAAACATGTTATGACACCATGGTGTGAAAAGCTGTAAAATCTTTGATGCCTTGGGAACAGGAAACCACACAAGATCAAGGGAAAGGCTTGATTAAAGACTGTCGTAATTTGGGAAATTAATTTTTGCTGAAGTCACAGTATTTAAAATATCTCCTGACAGGAAGATTGTTGTTTGTATATTTTTTGTATTCTAAAAGGAGGAGCTAGATGACACTATGGAAGGGGTGTGTGTGAGACAGACACAGTTTAAACTAGGACCTGTGTCTGAACTTGTGACATATCTTTTTGGGCTCTTAAGAAACAAGATCTAACTATAAGCACTATAGAGGGAATACATTAGATAAAAAAAGTCTAATTGTATTGTGGTAGGAGTTTGTCTGTAGTTTTCTTTGTTTTCTTTTAAGTGATTGTATGCTTTTTGATATAGTGTTCTCTGTTTACATTTTACATATTTTTATCCATTTTAGTAAAAATATTATTTTAAAAGACTGCCTGTGTGTTTCTTTAAAGTTCTTTTTCATGTGATGTATAGAGGGTTAAGACTGACAAAAACTGTTCAGAGCTTGATGGTGTTACTAAACTGGGAAAAGGTAGGAATATACCTAAGGTCTTTTATAGAGGTTTAAGGGTTCATTTTGGATACCTGGTTAGGTGCCCTTAGGTGAAAGATATCTGGCATCCCCCGAAGACAGATTATCTGAGCCTGTACATTTGGGTACGCTAGCATAAGGTTCACAGTTTGTATCCCCCCAGAACTTGAGACCAAAGATGATTTGGACCCACAAGCAGACAGGAGGGTTACCCTGTCTGTTACCTGTTCACAATACTGTGCTTGGAGGTTGGCACTGTGGGAGCAGAGGGCCTGACCTGCTGAGTGTGTTTGTGACAAATTGTTTGGCAGCAGTGTGGATAAATTTGGTAACACAAGCTTTAACTGTTCAGTGTGTCAGCTTAATAATGTACAGCTCACTTGCAAAATAAGGCAGTGATTTATTTTTTAAAAAAGGAAAGAGCACTATATAATTTTGCTTACAGTTAAGTTTCTACCTGTTTTATTTTTATTTTTTTAAAAGTGCTAGTTAGAGTAACTGTAGTTAGGGAAGAAGATGGCTTCCAACCACAGTGGGCACACTGTAGACTACTTGAGGCAGTTGTGCCAGGACAGTGGAGTCCTGTATGAGGGGAAAGCCACCAAGCAGAACCTCATGGTTGCCTTGATGGCAGCAGATGCCAAGAGCATCTTGTCATTGACTGTGACTGTAAGGGGCCAAACCCTGAGTGTGGAGGGACCAGTGGCCAGTGCAGTGTCCAGATCCAGTGAGGATGACAGCATGGCCAGTGCAAGCAAAGGGCCACAGCAGCGGGGGAAGGTCACCAGCATTCTGGAGCCAGAAGCAATCAGGCTGCAGATTGAGTTGTGCAGAATGGAGCTGGAGTTCCAGAGAGACACTGAGAGAAAGAAGTGAGCTACAGAGGAGAAGAGGGAGCGAGAACAGTGAGAAGCTGAATGTGAAGCATGAGAGGTGGACCGTGAGGAGTGTGAGCACCAGAGGTGACATGAACTGGAGAAGTTATGACTCCAACCACCAGCACCAGAGCAGATAAGTGGCTTGGGTTTAACTGGAACTACAGGACTGGGTTACAAATTGAATTCCAAATTGATAGCTGAATTTAAAGTGGGGGAGGATATGGATGCCTTTTTAAATTCCTTTGGAAAAGTTAGTATTCAAGCAAAAATTCCTAGAGGGTCCTGGAGTTTCCAGCTATCCTCGCTACTTACCGGGAAAGCTTGGGATGCATTGGGTCAAATGGGCAACGAGGACAGTAATGATTACAGCAAACATAAAGCTACATTTTTAAAAAAGTTTGATTTAACTGCAGAAGCATACAGATCTAAATTCCATAAGCTCAGGAGAAGCTCTGATATGAGCTACGAGGAGCTAGCCACGAAACAACGTCAGTTTTTAAAACATTGGTGGAAGGGAATTGAAGCAAACTCTGTAGATAAAATTGAAAATTATATTTTGTTGGGACAGTTTTTTGGGGCATGCCCAGCAGAGCTGAAAACCTGGCTGGAAGACCGAGATCCCAAAACAGTGCAAGAGGCTGCTGAACTCTCAGACTGCTATACCAAGAGCAGACCTGCTCTGAGAGCAAATGGGGTGGGCGTGGCAGTGTAGAAAGGGAAGAGCGCACCTTCAGGGCAGCTAAAACCCTCACTGCCTCCACCAAAACTAGTTAGCCCCAGGTTTCAAAGAAAAGAGTTCTCTGAGAAAAGAAACGAATATTGGTTTTGCAAAGAAACTGGGCATTTTGCCAGACAGTGTCCCAAAAGGATGAGCAATACACAACTTGGGGCTAGGAAAGAAGTGGGTTGTTTATGTGTCCCTGGAAGCATGCCTGTGAACATGAGGGAGCACATGCATCTAGTTACTGTGAATGGGGTACAGACACAAAGGTTAAGAGACACAGGGGTATCCCTGACGTTGGTAAAAAGGGATCTGGTAGAGGCTAGTCAGCTTATACCCAATGAATATGTCACTGTACAAGACTTCACTGGTGAGGAGAAAACATTGCCACTCGCTAGTGTTCTCCTAGACTGGGGTGAAACTGGGGGAAATGTGCAACAGGTGGTTGTGGCCAAAACTTTAGCAGTTGACATAATCCTTGGCAACAATCTCAACCAGGGGATGGTGTGTGCAGTTACCTGTAGCCAAGTGGCAAGGGAAAATTTTAGTTCTTTGGACTGCACAGAAGCCATTGTGGAAACCACTGGGAGGCTGGTTCCCCAGCCTGTGTCTCCTGACGGGGAGACTAATGAAAGGTGGTAGAAATTTCCCCAGTAGCAGTTAACCACACAGTTACAGAGGGTAACTCCAAAGAAGGAGGGGTGACACATTGTCAGAGGGTTAGGGATGACAGTGATCCTGAGTTCCCTGATGCTAGTGCTAAGGACCCTAGTTTAGAGACTGAAGGGGACCTGTCTCATGCCTTGGGAATGTGTAAGGAGTTTGCAGCTGCTCAGAAAAGTGACCCCAGTCTAGAGAAGCTGAGGACTTTGGCAAATTCTGACAGAGCACAGGGAGGTGACAGTAAACATAAGGTTTATTGGGAAAATGGACTGATGTATACGTAGGATGTGAAGACAGAGGGAGGGATGATAGGCAGGCAGCTTGTCATCCCCAGGGGTATCGTAAGCAGTTGCTCAAGATTGCACATGATATTCCCTTTTCTGGTCATCTGGGAATCGCACGCACTATGCAGTGATTGGCTCAGAATTTCTACTTGCCCAACTTCACCCAGCAGGTGAAGGAGTATCGCAGGTCTTGTCACCAGTGCCAAGAAATAGGAAAGGCAGGTAAGAAAACCCAAGTCACCCTAATTCCATTGCCCATAGTGGAGGAGCCATTCCAGAGGGTGGGAATGGGCATTGTGGGACCTTTGAATACCCCCAGCTCCTCCGGGAAGAGGTCCATCCTGACTGTGGTGGATTATGCCACCCGGTACCTCGAGGAAGTTGCCCTATCCTCACTGAGGACAGACAAAGTGGCAGATGCCTTACTTAGGATTTTCTTCCATATTGGGTTTCCGCAGGAGGTTATCACTGATCAAGGGGGTTCCTTCATGTCGGACCTGATGAAACGTTTGTGGGAGAAGTGTGGGGGGGTGCAGTGGCTCATGACACCTTATCACCCACAAGCCAATGGGCTTGTGGAAAGATTTAACTGTACCCTGAAGTCAATGCTCCAAGCGTTTGCTGAACAGCATGGGAGGGACTGGGAGAAATACCTTTCACACCTATTGTTTGCTTACTGGGAGGTGACCCAAGAGTCGTCAGGATTTTCCCCCTTTGAGCTCTTATATGGATGCCAGGTACGTGGGCCCCTAGTCTTGATCCGGGAGGATTGGGAAGGCAAGCATGCCTCCCAGGGAACTCCCATAGTGGATTATGTCTTAGGTTTAGGAAAAGGCTGAAGGAGCTTATGGGGACAGCCCAGAGCAACCTGGCAGCTGCCCAACAGAAACAAAAAGTGTGGTACGACCGCAGAGCCAGAGCTCGCTTATACATGGTGGGTCTGGAAGTCATGGTCCTTATTCCAGTCTGGAAAGACAAGCTGCAGGCTGAGTGGGCCAGACCGTACAAAGTAGTTAGAAAGGTAAATGACATAAACTATATCATAGAGTTACCTGACAGAAGATAGACAGAAAGAATGTACCATGTCAACATGATGAAGCCATATGCTAATAGGGCTGACATGGTGTTTTCAGTATGTAGTCCTGGGAAGGGGAAGGACAAATGAGACCGCCTTCTGGACTTGCTGGAAGAAAGCAAGCAGAAGTCCTCTGTGGAGGCACTTAAATTGTCTCCCCAGCTGGACCCAGACAAGAAGTAAGGGAGGTTTTAGCAGACTTTGCCCCACTGTTTAGCACCAAGCCTGGACTAATCTCCTTAGCAATGCATGATGTAGCGACAGGGACACAGACGCCCATGCGGTGGACAGCATATCAGGTGTCGCAGGCTGTCCAAAAGGACATTAGGAGGGAGGCAGAGGAAATGCTGGATTTAGGGGTAATCCAGAGATCCCACAGCCCCTGGACCCGGTGGGTCAGTTTATTGAAAGGCATTATATAGTGTACCATTTAGGGGCTTTCTTAATTTTGCAGCTCCAGATATCACATATCATGTTTTGGAGTCACTCATGGAATCAAATTGAACCCTAGAAGAGACAGCATTCTCAGGTTTATTTGTGAGCAACCAGTCAATACAAGTGTCCTCTGTGGACTTGCTGTTTCTTCTTCTTAAAGTAAGGATCTGTTTGCCAGTGGATTCTCACATGACCAGTCTCTGATGTGATTTCCTGGATTTAATGTTCCGATCAATGTTGAAGTCAACAGCTATGATTGTGGTGCATGGCCAGCTGGTTATGATTATTGTATGATATTGGTATTATAAATAAATGGTCAATGTATGAAATATCAGTCTGTGAGATTTGGCCCTTTTAAGTTACAAGGTGTCAGCAGCTAAAAATCACAGGATGTATTACACTGACCAGGAGATATCTGTAATGTAATTAACTTCCTTGAGAAATTGCATTTTATGGCTTTTTTATGACCTCATGTTCTTGAAGTGGAACTCAAATGGGACTTTGTGACTTCAGAAACAGGTCATCATTAGGCTGATTCCTTTTGTTCTTTTAACACATTGGTGCCAGTGTGGGATTTCTAAGTTCAAACGAAACATGCGTAATTAAGGAGTTATAGATAGGAAATGTATTTTTATTTCTGATGGCACCTTATTTAAAATACCTCCTGATAGGAAATCATTTTTTATAATTTTATATTCTAAAAGGAGAAGCTATATGACTCACAGAAGGGGTGTGGAGACACAGAGTTTAAACTGATACTCGTGTCTGAAATGGTGTCATATCATTACAGGTGGGCAAGCCTTGATTTTTTGAAGAAGAGCTGAGCCAGAGTAGAGCCAAGGTTCTGGCTTGCTTTTAGAGCCAATCGACAAGCTTCTAATAAGGTCGGAAAATATAAACTGGATCTTTTTTTGTAAGATTTTTAGACTGCAATACAGTTCTACAATGTATTTTGCATATTTCAGAAAATGCTTCTAATTAAAAAGTCTGTTTTATAAGTATCTGAGCCAAAAGAACTCACTTAAGATGCATTCTATGATGTCTACAATATCTTTTTCATATAAAAATGTACGTTGTGTTTTTTGGCTTACTAACAAGCACCAATCCAAGGTTTCACTTAATTCCTTCCTGCCCACAACCAGGCACATTGGGTTTGACTGAGTCACACTACAGAAATTGTACTCATGATAATAAATGAAGCATTACATCACCCCAAGCAGATTCTGACCACTGACCAGGACCATCATCACCTTCAAACTGAATAAACTATATGCAAAGTACTACCAATTGCTTACATGTCATGATGATAACCATGCCTGTACCCATGCCTGCATCCACTGCTTTTCTTTTACCGGGCCTGTAAGCGATGCCTGTATCCACTGCTTTTCTTTTACCATGCCTGTAACTATGCCTGTATCCACTATTTTTCTTTACTGTAACCACCTCATGATGTAACTCACAATGCCTCAAATGTTCCTTATGTCCTTGTTCATTCTTATAACTTTATTGTTATCTCAGGTCGCCCATGAAAAAGGACCTTCGGGCTCAGTGAGCCTACCCGGTCACCAAAATGTAATAAATAAATAAATAAGATTCCCCCAGCAGTCACAAACTCAAAATTCACAATTTGTTTTATACACAGGTAAGCCCAATTATAAAAAAAAAAAAACTTAATGTGAGAGGCAAGAGCAAACAGCATAGCAAAGCAAGTCAAAGTCAGCACTGCAAAAGCAAGCAATTCCAAGGGTAGAGGCAACCCTGGTAGAGTGGTCAGCCTGGTAGACAGAGGGGGACAGGAGAAGCAGACTAGCACTGAGTAAGCACATACACTACAGTATGGAGCAAGGACTCGTAGTGGAAGACAAGTTGTTACTGTTTGCTAGACTGGACAAAGCAGCAGGCAGAGCATGGACACACTCACTGCACATCTCTGTGCACAGTCACTGCCACACATGATCAGCAGCTGACTGCCAACCGGGACACTCAGTAGGCTGGCTGGCTTCCACTTAAACTGCTGTGGCAATAGTCATGGCTATTATTGCTGCACACCATTCCCACAGCTTCCCCACTCAGTCTTTCCTCTATAGTACATTTCAAGTACCTAGGTGGAGATATTGGTTTGCTTACAGTCTACAAAAAAATGACATAATTGTCTAGGGTCACATGGTCTGAAAATACAACATTTAGGCATTTTAAATATCAATCTGAATTTACTTGCAAATTAAACATTACTGAAATTGTGTGTTACTCAATTTTCTGTTACAATTAGATGATATACTACATACTGTAACCCTTTGAAAAAATATTTTGCTCAGCAATGTAATTTCATGCAAGACAATGGTTAACATCCCACTGTAAAACATAAAGGCATATACTGCATTCCTCGTGGAAATATTTTGCTTAGTAATTGAATCCCTGGTCTGTAGATACACTATTGGAATTCCACAATGTCATGGGTCACCACGCTGAAGAAATTCAACATTATAATAAAAATTCAGAATGTCAACCAGGGATAAAAATTTGAAACACTAATCTTCTAGTGCACTGCACAAATCTCTGCAACAACCATGGTGCTACACAATCAAGGATGGAACACATTAGTTCACACGCCCAAAAGCAAATAGCCTGAGGGCATGGGTTCAACTACTGGGCAGTGCCTTTGAGTAAACCTGCCAGAGCAGTGCACTGAAGTTCTACTTAAAGCCACTGACCTGGATTAAAACTTAGATCTTTTGTTTTGCTTGTTTCAAAGCTGTGTTATATAGCCTTGTGATTGCACCACTCTATTCCTTGATACCTTTACTGTAGTATTGTGGTAGACAGAGGAGGACTCCAGGCAAACTTATAAAAATGAGAGCTGTACAAACCTGTATTTCTTCCAAAGTTCAAGTTTATTTCAAACCTCCTCTTGGCAATCCCCAAATATGAAACATATATTTGAACTTAATTAGTACATTTACATACTTAGATCACCTCTCATCTCCTGAGAGGGTTTCAGTAAAAGTACTCATCTGACAATATCGGCAGAGACCACACTATTGTTCCTACATTTCTCACATGTTCAGTTTTTAGGACACATTCATGAGACAGGTATCTGAGTTTAATCAGTACATTTGTGTTTTATTAATTTTCCTCTCTGATTCCTAGATAGTTTTTTTTTTTTTTGTAAAGGAACTGTACAGTACCTCCCTTCCAGATCACCAAAGTCCCGGTAATACATACAGTTATTACAATCTTCTCCTTGGTGGTCCAGTGGTCTCTCTCCCCTTCCCCAATCACCGATCACTGTCCCAATAATACAAACAAGCATCTCACTGGTGGTCCAGTGGTCCCAGCCCTTCTCTGATTGCCAATCGCCATCTTGTTCTGAAAAATGAATATCTCCCTGGTGGCTAGTGGTCCCTCCCCTGCCAATCACAATCCCCTCACCAATCACCCACCCAATAGATATATCAAAAAGACCTTGGTGTCCAATGTAGTGTACCACCCTATCCTGAACCCTCATATACCAATGACATATATTACCTTTTTATTGAGGGATCAGGATGAGGGGTATACTGCACTGGACACCAGGGACTATTTAGTATATTTATTGGGCAGGTGATTGGGTAGAGTTAGGGACTGCATAGCCACTGGGGAGATATGTTTTCCTGTACAAGGGACAGTGGTTGATGGAGGAGAGACAACTAACCATAACCACCAGGGAGATATTAGTTTTTCAGAATAGGATGGCAATTGGTGATCAGGGAAGGGGTGGGGCCACTAGGACCAGAGAGATGCTTGTTCGTAATACCAAGAGGGACCACTGAACCACCAGGGAGAAGATTGTATGTATTACCCAGGATGGTGCTCAGCGTTGGTGATCGGGTGAGGTCCACTGGACCACTAGGGAGAAGATTGTATGTATTACTGCGATGGTGATCAATGAACTGGGATGGGGGAGAGACCACTAGACTACCAGGGAATTATTTTTAACATAAGGGGATGGCGATCGGAGAACAGGGGAGGGGAGGGACCACTAGACTACCATGGGATTATTTTTAGTATAAGGGGATGGTGATCAGAGAATGGGGAGGGGACATAGAAACATAGAAACATAGACTTTGACAGCAGATAAGGACCTCTTGGCCCACCTAGTCTGCCCATTTCCCTACCTAGAAGATAAGCTGCAGATCCTATTTAACCAACAGCCAGGGGCTGGGGAGATGGCCCATTGGTATTAGATGACCAGGAAATTATTTTTAATATAAGGGGACAGTAATCAGAGAATGAGGAAGAAGGTGGGACCTGGACCACCAGGAAGTTGTCAACATCTTCTTTCTTTATGACCAGGAGGGTGATAAGGGATCAGGAGTGGGGAGGGACTGCTAGATCACCAGGGTATTTGTGTATTTTGTATTAGGTGGCAGTCGATGGTTGGGGGGGCACTAACCCTCAGTCACAGCCACCAGGGACTGTGACTGCATTGGGCAGGGGTTAGGGTGTGCACTGTGCATGTGCACTAAACTCCTGTGACTAGCACATCCTATGAAGATGGGCCCATGACAGACACCATCAACATTATTTTTTGTGTGGCCCCCAGCCCCAAATCTGCAGGCAAATACTTCTGACCACTGACCAGATCTGAAACAGTGCAACACACACTAGGCTGGTTTGCTTGACCAGTGGACAGGGGATGACTCCACTATCACTAGTGCCACGACAGATAGGGATTTATCTAGGGGCCATGACAGCAATAAAGAAGAGAAACCTCACGATGAGTAAAGAGATGATCACCTGAAGTGAGTGTGTGAGCAAAAGTAACTTACCATGCACCATATTTCACTGGCTGCATGGCAGGGCCAAACTTGGGACCACTCCCGCTGGAAGCTGGTGGAATGCTTCTTTCTTTCCTCCTCTTAATCTTGATGCTTGACAACCCCTGCCCTGGCTGCTGCTCAGATACTCGTGGGAGTCGTGACTGCTCCTCGACCTCCTGCACCTTGCTATAAGGCCACCTAGCTCCTTGGAGTATTCCACGTCAGACTCCGACATGATTGCGGTGACTGGGTGAATTTTTTTTTAACTTTTGCAGTCAAAAACTGAACTGAGAAACCAACTGCACAGCACTGCTGCCAACTTATCCTCAACATTCTCCTGTCGATGTTCTGCCCATGCTTTTACACCTGCAGGATGCAAGGACGTGATGCAGCTGTACAGTGGAGCTGGAAGCCAAGAAGGAGCACCGGGAGAGCATTTTTTTTTCATGAAATCATCTATCAGCTTAGCTCGTGGCTCGCATGTCAGCAATAGAGGTGAGCCGAGCCAAGTCAGGTCTCTGGCTCGAGCTTGGCTCGAGCCTGTACTGGCTCACCCAGGTATACATATCTTTTTGGGACTCTAGAGAGAGACACAGCTCTCTGATCTAACTTTAAAATGCACTTCCAGAGGTAATACCTTAGATAGCAAAAATCTAAATGTATTGTGGTAGGAGTTTTGCTTTGTAATTTTTCCTTTTTCTTTTATGTGATTGTGAGCGCTTTGATATATTATTCTGTGTTTACATTTTTCATATTTTTATCCTCTTTTAGTAAAGCACCTTTTCTTTGAAAGACTGCCTGGGTGTCTGCCAGTTCTTCTTGAATGTGACCTATAGGGGGTTAAGTCTGACAAAACTGTTCAACAGCTTGCTGGTGTTATTAAGCTAGGAAAAAGGTAGGAGTACACCTAAGGTCTCTTATAGAGTTAAAAGGGTTCATTTTGGATACCTGGTTAGGTGTCCTTAGGCGAAAGATATATTGCACCCCCCTCCCCTGAAGAGAATATTTTCTGAGCCTGTACATTTGGGTACGCTAGCATAAAGTTCACAGTTTGAATCCTCCCAGAACTTGAGACTAAAGGTGAATCAGACCCAAAAGCAGACAGGAGGGTTACCCTGTCTGTTACCTGTTCACACTATTGCACTCTGAGGTTGGCACTGTGGGAGCAGAGGGCCTGACCTGTGGAGTGCATTTGTAACAATGATTACCTCTCTTTGGTATGCCAATGTATGTATAAAAGCAGAAATCATGTCTAAACAAGTATCTGGAAGTATTTAGGGATGGCAAATGCAATTTAAAGATATGTTTTTGTTTACCAGGGACATTTGTATAAATTGAGAGTCAGGCAGAGTGTCTGTTTCGCTTTTAGTTGGTTAATTGAAAAGCAGATGCTGTGTATGTATTTACATAAAATGCTATACCACTGTTCTGAGCTTTAGACCTATCTCTCTTGGATGGCGAACAATTACATAAAAGAAAATAATTGTCTAGGATGCTAGACTTAACCTTGTTTTAATTAATGCCACAACATCCTCTTATATTGTACAATCTAGAACCTAAAGAGATCATGTTAAGGTGTTGGGCTCCTTATGCTGCAATTACCAAATTTCAATCTTATGACATTAAGGTTTTTCAGTATAAAATAAAAATGAAATGAAACATTAGGATAGACACAGAGGGTGGACCAAGGGAATGGCAGAATTACTTTCTGTTGGCACATTTGCACTCAGCTTCTTACACCTATGTGAGTGGTACAGAGTGATTGCTCCAGAGCTGATGCTACAGTGTGGCCATGCCCAGAGTCAATCTATTTTGGCACCACTGAATTGCTCAGATGGTGGAAAGCCAAAATGTTGCAGGAGTTTTCTGCTCCTGTGTGGATGCTCTCTTACCACCTGCAGCACTGGCACGTTTTCTTTAAATTTTTCATTTTATGGATAAACAAAAAATCATACAGCAATACATTCACCAGCACTAGTAAATATTAGTCTATTATATTACATAATAAACTTTCTCTCATGTTAGAGTCATAATACTGAAAATATCCTGTAAATCCTGGTACATCTTTTGGGGTTCCACCTATAATTTGTAGGTCTTCATGAGATGTCTCCATATATCAGAGACTTGGCAGTGTAAAGACATTAAGGGTGAAACAAACTAAACAGGGAATAAACATCTTATGTAGAATAAACATGACTAACTCTGAGCCACTGTACCCACTTAAAGGTCAGCTTGGTAATCTAGGTAATATGTGCTTAAGTTCACAGGCACCGGGAAACCTCCTGAGCTTTGAGCAATAAAGTATACTTTTTAACTTTAGAAAAATGGTAGCTGTACTTAACTTGCAACAGAACAAATCAGTAAGTTAATAACTGATTTTGAGTGGTGAGAGATAAATCAATAGTTCAACCTTTGAAGTCAGTTTATAAAATTAAGTTGTCCATACAGAATGTGGTATCTGCTGATGTAACAGTCACTGTTCAAAGCAGTGGAACAAACACGTACAATAGCCTACACCAGAATTGCCTCATACATCTGTAGGACCTTGTGTCAGGTGCCATTTTAATTCATGCTTATCCTCCTCCATAAGCAATAACTGTAGAGATCTGTATGTACAGGGTATATGGTAGCAGGATTATAGTAAAGAAATTACATTTTTTTAAATTTCCTCTGGATGAATAATATTGTCATAACTTTAGACAGTGATTTTCAGATATTGCTGAAATTACCATTTTTTT
This sequence comes from Neoceratodus forsteri, assembly GCA_016271365.2. Classification (NCBI taxonomy): domain Eukaryota; kingdom Metazoa; phylum Chordata; order Ceratodontiformes; family Ceratodontidae; genus Neoceratodus; species Neoceratodus forsteri. The sequence continues at coordinate 411,710,807 of CM057453.1, read as the reverse complement.
TCCAAAATTGCTTAAAATTGGGTAGTACAGAATATCCAAAATTGGCACTTTGAATAAAATTTCATCTGAAATGCTGCTTTCTCCTCTTTTGTCTTTTTTCTATCTTTAAATAAAACCTGTGTCATCTTCTATAACAATTTATGTTTTCTTCATATGATAACATTTTATAAGCTGGTGTGTTTAAAATTTTTAGAGAGGCTATACTGTGATGTTAGATACAGTTCAAAGTTCTTTAACTTCAGGTAACACTCAACACTGTTGGCACAGTATTTAAGTGCTCAAAAGGAGTTGATGCTTGTGCCCAATTAAGGTGAAAAGTAGAGACCCGTGAAATTCTTTTTATTTTTTATAATTTTTATTTTAATTTTTCTGGAATTTCTAGTAATTTGTTTTTATTCATTGAAAATGTAGTTTTCTTTCTTCTTATTACATTTACATTCATAAACAACCTCAAAATGACCTTATACACACTAGAAATCACATTCCTAGTACACTACATTGTTTTAAGCAACATTATGCTATGGTCTTGAAAGGTTTTGTGAATAAAACAATTATGCTGTTACTTCCTTGTGAACCATCTCTGTAGTAATAATGGAGCCTAAATGACAACTGCTGCAAGCATTTATTTAGTTTTTGCCCCCCAGAAAGCAATTTTATCACTTTATTCATGTCTTTTTTGTTTTATTCTTTTTATATGTTGAATTTCTTATTTCTTGTTATACCTTGAATTTCTTGTTATACCTTGAATTTCTTGTCTTTTCTTTTTAGACATTTAATTCTTGTTGTTTCTTGTTATTTCTTATTTAAGAAAAACGGGTCTCTAGGAATTAGTTCATACGTTTTCTCTAGTTTCATTGTTTCTTTTCGGACAGTTTTATAGTAATCTGGCTTGTTGCATTGGTACAATCATTGATTTATTCAGTAAAGGACATATTTTAAAAAAGGAATAAGCTTTTAAAATGACTCTTTAGATTCTGTGAAATATATCTGAGTGTCGCAGGTAGAATGTACAGATGGACCACTGAGGCAATATGCAGCAAAAAAAAAAGTATTTATTTAAATAAAGCGAACTGTAAATGGCAAAATAAAAAATAAACACGACAACAAAATAAGGCTAGAAATTACTAGCTTTAAGGATGTTTACAACATCACATCCCCATCTAATGATTTCCTCTCATCAGATGCTCTGTCTTTATCAACGCTCCATCTTATCTGGCTACTTAACCTAGATGTGCAACTTAAACACCAGGTAGGGGTGTCATGTGATTACTTACCTCCACCCCTATACTTTATTTCATACATTATTTCTTTATTTAGACTGTAAGTATTTTATTTAAGACAACAATGTCCCTCTAAGGCACTTTAATAACCTAATGACAGTTCCAAAAATGATTTACAGTCTTTTTGTGAATGTTTATACAGTTATCTAACTTCAGAAAGCACCTCCCCTTTCAACAGCAGCATAAAAAGGTTTAGACAGAGGCCGGCCGGCTCTTAGAGAAATGCTGCATTGAATGAAGGCAGTACCCAGAGCTCTGATATGCTGAATGCCACAGAGGAATTCCTCGTTTTTTTAAAAAGACTCAGAAAAGCCCTACTAGAGCTCCATTTAGGCTCCAGAAGGTAAGCAGAAAGGAAAACAAGAAGTTATCCAGAAAACATCCCTCTCGGGGCTGAGTTTCAATAGAAACTACCTTCACGACTGTGCGCAAGTTAGAGCGGGTATTGCCATACTGGCGCTCGACTGCACAGTCGTGGTACTGCTCTTGAATGTTATTAACAAGAAAAACAAAACCCAATTATTTCTTTTGGGGGCTCTTGTCAAACTACATGGAAAAGAACCAGGGGATTCTCCAGGTAGCGTTTCCCGACATTCAGGCAAAATATACCCGAAGCGGCACAAAAAGAAAAACAAGGCTTGTGTACAAGAAAATAGAGCCCTGAATAGCTTTTACAGAGAGCTACACAAGCAACACATTAAAGGACCATCAAACAGGGACTGAATCAATGAAGGACGGAATAAATAAAACCCCACTGAGCATAAACAGCTCCCAAACAGTGATTTTCACATGGTTTGAAAGGGGAAAAATGAGTATAAAACTCCAAATATATAAACAAATGAAAGCAGGACATTGTAATTATTTAAAAGAGCATTCCAGACGTCCTCTTTTTGATTATTATTTCAGCTCTCTCTCTGCATAGGAAGATTTGTGTTTCTAGAATGTCTCAGGAGACAACAAAAAAAAGATAGACAAATAACAATATGAGAATAAAGACAAAGTGGGTGGCCATATGACAGAAGTACATTTGATAAAGCACATCCAGAATCCACCATCTTCCTTGTATGAGAAAAAAAAATAACAGTAAGGGGGGGGGGTTACACTTTCACACTGAGGAAACTGTGGACCCACATTTTTCAGCACCTCTCTGTCTCAAAGCATAACATTCGCATACACACATATGTATTTTGTTTATTTGTTTTTTTAACTTAATTCATTTTATTAAATGGAAACAACAGTGCATACAGAAATCAGAAAAAACATTCATAACAAAGTCCTCATGGTGTATGGAGACCAGGAACCACAACAAGTCATAGTGATCCAAACTACTGTATATAGCAATAAGACCACTAAGGAGGGCCTAACATGAAGAGCAATTTAATACCAAAGAGTAAACCACAAAGTATTTATATTCTATGTGGAAACATAATAGATGGGAGAAGGTTAGGTTTGTCTTAGAAACCATACGGAATGCAGTCTACTGTAACAAAACCTGGTATATTCAGGGAAACTATGATAATTCCTGAGACTAGTAACCCTCAATTAAGATAGCAGTAGAACGGTGTGTTGCTTTTGCCATTTCTTTTGGTAATAATTCCAGAAGTGCCTGAGGCTGGCTTAGTGATTTTTTCATCCATAATATAGAAAGAATTTCCTCTTGCAACTCCCTATAGGAGGGTGTAATTTTGTCCATCCAATGATGTAGGATAACCAACTTAGAAACAGCCATAATAAGGGCCATATGGTGCCTTTGTGAGCTGAGCAAGTTGTCAATACCCATATCCAACAGACATAATTTAGGTGTGAAAGCATTGTCCAGTCCAAACAGAGGATCTAACTGAGTTTTTATCTGCTGTCATAAAGGCTGGGACTTAACACAATCCCATAGGATATGTTTTAAAGATCCAGCTTGGGAATTGCATTTCATACTTGTGGGACTCGAGAACATATTCAGCTTGTGAAGCTTCTGCAGAGTAAACTATAAATTGTTAGCTATCTTGTATTGTATGAGGTATAATTTATCTATCTTAGTATATCTGTGAGCAAAATTACATAGAGAAGGTCACTTTAGGGAGTCCACCTGGGTGGGGAACTGGTGCACTCAGTAAGAGCATCTAGGTTTAAGTTGTCCTCCATGAGCTCCCACAGGGCTTTATTTAAGATGGAAACTGTGTGCTCACATAGCTAAATTATCTGTAACTGTCACACCTCTAACACCTGTGGTTCAACTTTTAAAAGGCGCTAATGGCACGCTTTTGTTTAACACTAGCACACATGTGGTGTTAAGCATGGCAGACAGTGTGAAAAGAAAGTGGGTCACTCTCACTTCTGCAAACAACTGAGTTCCAAAGCCAGGTGTGAGATTACTGCAGAATCCTTAAGATGGTCCTGGAACATGCCATGGCCTTCCAATGATGAACTTGATGGCCGAGGAGCGCAACAATGTCACCGAAAGTCAGGTACATTTCACAGAACAGTGGGTGCTGGCAAAAAGTTAGGTAGAACAAGAGGACTGACTCGGAGCTGACAGAGAGGAAACTGATCATGAGATCCTGTCAGACACGGAGATCATTGATCTGGCAAAAGACAGTACACAATCTGACAGCTCAAGTGATAGTGAAGAGGATGATGAGACTGCATAATCTGTTTGCAAAAAAAGTGCTACAGCTCATTAAAGCAGAGCACTATTACTGAGTTCTTTAAAAACTCAGAGGCTTAGTCATGAACTTTGCTTTTTTTAATTCTAAATATAGTGCAGCACAGTAAATGTTGATTAAATAAAGCAGTAACAAAGTTAACACCATTTTTTGAGTCCATTTATTAATAAATTCTGTTATTTTCAGAGATATGGATTTTTCAGAGCTATGAACACCCATCATTCCCATGGTCTTCATTACTCCGAGGTTGCACTGTAGTTGAAATATCAGTACATAACTGAATTCACAGTACAAATACAGACATAGTTGAATTATCAGTACAGGAAGTAACAAAAACATAGAAAACTGCCAAGAGTTTCTTATGAGATTCATTAAGGGTGTAATACTAAGTGACGTATGGGATAAGGAAGTGTATGAGAGAGGAAAATGCAGGATAGGGAGAGAGTGGTTAGTGAATGGAGCATGGGGATAGAGTAGCCCAGAAGGAGCATTGTCACATTGCATTACAGCTCTGGAGCTGGGGAGCTGGGGATGGTGCATGTGAGAGTGTGTGGTAAGGTGAGAGAAGGTGGTTAGAGAGAGAGACAGAGAGAGAGACGGGGTTGGGGGGGAGAAGGAAGGAGGAAGTGACCAAGTGGGGAAGGGGTGGTATTATGAGAGTGGAGTTTGATGGAGAAAGGGGGATGGAAGGGGGCGAGGGAAGGGGGACAGAGTGAGAGAGAAGCGCAATGAGGTGCAAGACAAATGAGAGAGTGCAACCACTAGCAGAATAAGCTACAGAGCTATGGAGGATGAGGTGCTAGAGTCTGAGGAGCAGAGTTAGGGAGTGGGAAGGGGTGGACCGTGTGAGTGAGTCCATGAATAGTTGCTGGTAGGCAGGATTGGTGCAGGCTCTGGAGACCTGTTCTGAACAGTTTAGCACTCACAGACATTCTTTTGCAGTAGAACTGCTTAAGTTCGGCTTTGAAGTTTCTAGGGTTAGCAGCATTTAGAGTGTTAGCTGGGATCTCATTAAGCCACAGTTAGGCACAGTAGGAGAAGGATCTTTGTCCAAGAGCTGTCCTTTGGATTGGGACACTGAATGGGTGTAGTTCTTTATTCCTGGTCCTGTACATGGAGTTGGTTAAGGTAATCAGGTCAGTGATACAGGGAGGAGTTAGGCCTAGCATGGCTTTCCTACCTAGGAGGCACATCTGGTATGAGATTCTATTCCTGAGGCTAAATATGTTTGCTTGTTTACAGAGTACACAGGTGTGCGTGAGCCAGTCAGCATCTAATAACAGTCTTCAGGCCTTGTTTAGAGCCGTGCCTGCCCTCTTGAGGGTGGTATCAGTTGCTGCTCCATAGGCCACCAGGCCATAGTCTACCATGGAGAGAATGGAGCTGTTTATGGTGAACCTGAGAGCATTGATAATGAGGCTTTTCCTATGCCAACAATGTACCCCAAGTTAAGTATTTACTGCCTTCACAACCTGGTCAATATGCTGAACATATGAAAGAGTATCATCTAGTATTACTTCTAGGTATTTAAAGGAATGAATCTGTTCTAAAGGGGCCGACCTGTTGTCGGTAACTGTTAGTATGGGGTACCTCTTCTTTAGCTGAGGGCTAGAGAGGAGCATGGATTTGTTTTGTTTTTTGTAATTGAGTAACAGCCTATGAGAGCTGAACCAGACCTCCAGTTGTTGGAAGGCGGACTGCAGCTCAGCCTGCAGGGTCTCAATGTGGGCACTGCTGCTGAGTACCACTGCATCATCTACGTAGAGGATAATTTTGCTGGTGCATGCCTCCAGGAGTGTATTCAAAAAGAGGCTGAATTCGTATTATGGAGATCATGCCCCAAAACAAGATCGGTAACACCATCCAGCACTGAAGGTCTTCTCAGAGTGTTTGAAGTAATGAGGAAAAGTTCTGGGTCAGTAGTGAAGTGATATCTGTAGCCAACTGGATGCCTAAATATGTGAGGCAGTGAGGTGACCAGAGCCCAGCGCCTTCAGGAAGGAGATCCCATTTGAGGATTTCGGGGTTAATGGACATAAGTAACATTTAGACTAATTAAGTTTACAGTCTGAGAGTGTTCCAAATTTGGCAAGAGCCTGAAGTGCTACCAGAAGGGATTCAGCATGGTAGGTTAGGTGAAGCAAAATATCATCCATGTATGTGGAGATTTTAAAGGAGTGGGGACCAATCTGGACCCCTTTGATCTGTGCCTACTGTAGGACATGTCAGGTAAGGGGCTCAAGATATCAATTAAAAAAATAAGGGGACGAGGAGCAGCCTTGAAGAGTGCCCTGTAATAAGGAAATAAATTCAGATAACACTCCATTGCAGACTATCTGGGCCATGGGATTAGAATATACGGTAAGAGTCGGATCCAATTGATGAAGTCAACAAGGAAGCCAAATTCTGAAAGGGTTTGGAAAATAAATGTCCAAGATACTCTGTCAAAAGCTTTCTCAGCATCCAGGAACACCAGTGCTACTGCTTGTTTTGAGTCCCTGGATGTTGAAATGATATATAAGATTTGGCTCATGTGGCCTGAGGCAAGCCAGCCTTGCATAAAGCTGACCTGTTCTTGACCAATCAGGGGTTACCATATTTTACTAATTCTATGGGCTAGGATTTTTGCTAACATTTTAATATCAAAATTTATGAGGGAGATAGATCTGTTGTTATTCACGTCACGGCAATACAGTGCAATTCGAAGTACCTCAATGCAATTCAGTTCTCCAATGTACCTTATCAATACCTAATGTTATAACGGTCTACCGTGCAGACACTATGTCATTCTCCTCTCCCCTTTTAGCCTATTCCCCCCGGTTAGCCTACACCCCTTGCTACTGTCCTCACCTATGTCTATTCAAGCACTTACATTGATCACGATCAACTGTCATTACAGGTGCCACCTCTTGCTAGCACGATATACAGCGAAGAAATTAAAAGCAGTTCCATTTTATAAGCTCCTTAAAGAAAGTTATACTTCTGCTTCTTCTCTGCTCAGGAAATGTGAGCTCAACCCTGCCCCCCACAACTTACCTCACCTATCGATTTTGCTGAGGCCACAGGTCTCAAAATAATGATGGTCAACATTTTAAGCCTGCCTAAAAACTTGTACAGCTGCAAGCCTGGGCTGCACACGTTAACCCTGACCTAATCATAATTACTGAGTCATGGTTAAAAAAGACGAACACTGATCAACAAATATCACTGCAGGGCTACAATTTATTTAGAGCAGATAGAGAGTCTAGAGGCGGGGGTGTGGTTATCTACGCCAAATCTAAATACTCGGTCACCAGTATTAGTTGCAAATCTCTAGCCAAGGAATTTGAGTTAGTTTCGCTGAGCCTTCATCTCCCCTCCTCAGAATGTATCACTATCCTAGGTGGCTATAGACCCCCGTCTGGTGGTGATGAAGTCCTTAATCTTTTGAAATCCATGTTCATAGACTCAAAAACTGAAACAATATTTCTAGAAGATCTACAGTAAATATGGACTGGCTGTCACCTAAATCACACGGCCTCAAATCCCTTTATGATGAGCTAGGTCTTGGGCAATTAGTCAGTGAACCCACTAGGAACAACACTCTAAATACTGCCAACAGTTCCATTCTAGATGTGGTACTAACCACCCATCCACACAAAATATCTAATTCGGAGTGTTTCCTAATGACATGAGCGATCATGGAATTGTTGCTTGCATAAGATCTCAAATTAGGCCTGCTGCAACCCATCTTTATAACAAAAGATCCTTTCGCAAATTCAGTGCAGTAAACTTCCTATCTGACCTGAGCATGATCAGATGGCAAGATCTCTACCTAGCCAAAGATGTCAACAAGGCAGCTTACATCCTTAATGACAAACTCACTACAATAATAAATAAGCATGCCTCTTTCATCAAAGTAAGGGTACGGAACAATTCCAACCCCTGGTTCACCTCGGATCTCAAGGCAGCCCCCAAAGAATCTTCGGATTGGCAGGCCTTTAGGACAGCCAGGAATAACTGTGTGAAAAAACTTCGCTCTGCTAAAGCTAACTATTATATTTCTACTCTCGAACAAGCTAAAGGTAACCCTCATAATATATGGAAGACTATCAAAGCTATAGAAAGATGGCCCATGGCCCCCTCTGTCCCAACAAAGATAGTTGCAAGTGGCAAGATTGTGGAAAACAAGTCCCTAATCCTGGAGGAACTTAACTCCAACTTTGCCACAGCTGGATTAGCTTTTGACTCGTCACCTTATGCTGGTGCTGCAGTGAGCCAGCATACCCCTCCCCCTATATCTAGTCCTGCACCCAGCCCCTTCCAACTGTGCGAGATAACTTATAAAGAAGTAGAAGATTCTTTTCTTAACTTAGATACCAAAAAAAGCGAAGGGGACGATGGCTTGGAACCCTTTTTCCTAAGGTCAGGCTACGCACATGTCACTGCCCCAATTCTCCACATCTTCAATCTTTCCATTACATCTGCTACTGTGCCGTTCTGCTGGAAATCAGCACATATCCTCCCTCTATTTAAATCTGGTGACCCATGCGATGTAAACAATTATAGGCCTATCTCCATATTGTTTATCCTTTCTAAAGTTCTCGAAAACTGATCCATATTCAGTTAAAATCTCACTTGAAACATTCTCTCATTAACCCAGCTCAATCTGGCTTCGGCTAATCATAGCACAATCACTGCACTAGCAAAAGTAACCAATGATTGATCTCTGCTATAGATGCTAAGAAGGTAACTGGCGCAGTCTTTTGGACCTCAGCAAAGCTTTTGATACTGTTGATCACAAACTATTAGTCAATTGCCTTGCAAAGGTTGGAGTGCCCATACCATACCACCTAGTGGTTCTCTAGCTACCTAACTGGAAGATTCCAAAAAGTAAAGGCAGAAGGCTTTTTTTCTGCTGCCTTGCCAGTTGCAAGAGGAGTCACCCAAGGATCCATCTTAGGCCCTATCTTGTTTTCTTTGTACATTAATGACTTAGTTGCTAACATATCTACGTACAATCTGCACTTTTTTGCAGATGATACTGTGTTGTATACTTCTGGCTCATCGTTATCTGAAGTCAAGGGAGTGCTTCAAGTGGACTTCAGGACAACTTGAGCATAATCTAATGAAGGCAAAGCTTCTGCTCAATGCTAAGAAGACTAAAGCGATGATATTCTCCTCAGTAGTGCTGTCACAGGCCCCCAATACCCTTGCCCAAGACTTCATTGTCACCACGCTAAACGAGCTCTCTGGAAGTTGTAACCAAATTTAAATATCTGGGTATCTGATCGGCAATAAATTATCTTTCAATGACCATGTCGAAGATGTCTCTAGAAGGTTAAAAGCAAGGTTAGGTTTCTTCTACAGAAATAGGCCCTTTCCCCTTGAAACTCGAAACAAGCTTGTACATGCCACTTTTTCTCCCCTACTCGACTATGGCATGGCGTAATCTATTCCTCCACCACTCTTGCAAATCTAAGTAAACTGGACATCCTTTATCACCGTGCGTTCTGGTTCATTACCAACTCCCTTGACTGTTCGCACCACTGTGACTTATATGCAGCTGTTGGTTGGACATCCCTTACTACTAGACGCCTGCTCCATGCTGGGCTATGGACTCTTAAACTGCTCCTGCAGAAATTGCCAACTATCTCTCTTCCTTATTAGTATCTCACATAGGTATACTTGTTAAGAAAATCTGACTTTATTATGTTGACATACCAAGAACGCGGACCTCCTTTGGTAAACGCGTAAGTATTGCATATACCTTTCCCTCCATTTGGAACCAATTGGTAAACCGCATTGAAACTAACTAGCACAGTTTCAATAAACTTCTACAAATCGCTAAGTTCAGCCAAAATAAAGACACCTGTAACTGTCATTAAGTCTCTTCCTTCCCATGTGTGCCATATTTATCCACTGGTAAGGTATAATTGCTTTGTCATATTAACTGCTTTCCCTTCCCCTTCTATTCCTGGCTTTATCTATGCTTACGCTCCACTGCTGCTCTATCAAATCACTCTCCCCATATCAGTTGTAGTTTGTTGTTTGTTCTAGCTGCCAAAATATATGTTGTAATACAATTGTCTTTCATGTTTCATTTATCAGCATGCAACCTGTAAGTCGCCTCCCTGTCTCATATTAATGTTTACCACCTGCGGTCACCCTATGTGGTACCCTTGTATGTATATCCAGCCTGTATCATGTAACATGCATTTCATGTATATACTGTTATTACCTATCTATGTTTGTACTTAAAGTGTTTATGTCAGAGGACCTCCTTGTGAATGAGCTTGCTCAATGGAGTTTTCCTGCAATAAACTTGAACTTGAACATCAGAATGTTCTTTCCCAGGTTTAGGAATAAGGGTAATATGAGCCTCTAATAGTGATGGAGACAGGTGACAAGAATGATAAAAATTATTGTAATGGTCAGCCAATTCTTGTGCTAATTCAGATTTGAGAGAGATGTAGAAATTTGGGAGAAGCCATCAGACCCAAGAACATTCTCTGGGGTGAGAGAGGAGATGGAATTCTCTACTTCAGCAATGGAAACAGGGGTATTAAGGTAGTCCACAATGAGGGGATCTAGTTTGGGAAGATGAGACCGAGTGAGATAGTCTTGAATTAAGGTGTGAATGTTGGAATTTGCCTTGATGGCATAGAGTCATTTATAAACAGCCTTGAAGTCCACTGCTATATCCCTCGGAGCAAAATGTATGTTAACACCATTGATTGATCTAATTGCTTTTATAACATGGGCATTCTTCTGTTGCTTAAGGCACGTGGCTAGAAGTCTGCCTACCTCTTCTCCGTACATTTCATAGGTGAGTTTAACCCTAAAGAGTACATATTCTGCATGCTCTTTGTTGAGTTCAGAGTGTTTGTCTCTTTCTTGACTCAGTTTTATTCAGTCTTGATCTGGGGATGTAAGCTTAAGATTTTTCAGGAGCATAGATGGAAGTGAGAAGCTCCTGGGCTTGTCTTTCTCTTCATCTTTCTCTATCAGTACCATCATTATCAGTTCCTTCTTATGGTGTACTTGTATGCATTCCACATCAGCATATATAGCATTCATTTTGGTAGTCTTAGGAAATTCAATTGTTACTTGTTTTAGCTTAGAGATGCACCAATCATCTTTGAGGAGGTGATTGTTTAGTTTCCAGTTTCTTTCTAACTCTGTAATGTGGAGTAGATGGAGGGAAAGAGAAACTGGGGCATGATCAGATATGACCAGGCTTTGGATTTTGCAGGTCAATACGTCAGGTATGAGAGAGGAGCTTATCTGGGCATAATTTAGCTAGACTGCATACCATGGGTAGAAGAATGAAATATGTATTCCTCTTCTGTGGAGTGCAGAACCCTTCATGTGTCTACCAGGCCACAGGCACCCAGTAAATCCCTGAGGGAGCTCTGTGTGGGGGAAAGGCATTTACGAGTCCTACTACTCCTATCAAAGGTATCGTCCATGGTAAGATTCCAATCCCACATAAATATTTTGGGTAGTGAGTTATAAGAAGAGGTTACATTAAGGAACTGGGTCAAAAAGACCAAGGAGTCAGAGTTAGAGCCATATATACATCATAATAACATTTCCTGTAGTCCCACCATAGCCCAAAGAATAATGAAGCTGTCATCGGGATCAGTATATTCTTGAAGTACTTGAAAAGAAAGGGTTCTTCTGACTAAAATGATGACCACAGCCCTATAATTACTGTTGCCTGCTCCTTAAATAGCCCCAGCCCACATTCTACAAAACAGGTGTGCATCTTTAGATAGGGTATGTGTGTCTTGGAGCATGGCCTGCTTCACATCAAGAGTTTTAAGGTGACAGAACTTGCATCTGCTTTTCATTCCAGTGGCCCCATTTAATGTTCCAAGTGATGCATTTAAAATGTGTTAAAGTCATATATAAAAGTGGTAAAATATCTAATGGCCTTGAATATAATGGGAGAACTGACATATGGGTAGATACTATTGTCACTATTGTCACTATTGATAAGGAGCAAAAAAGGCGTATGTCCATGTGTGCTTCTATGTGGTCAAGTAATAGTTCAGTTTCCTGCCATCTAGCATTAATTTATCATTACCTCTTTTGAAGGCCACTCTGCTATTATTGAGGACCAGACTATCAGGTAAACCATTCCATATGTTCACCACTCTTTCAGTAAAGAAGAACTTTCTTTTATTCGATCAAAACTATTACCATAGACTTGTAATAAATGCCCCCTGGTATGTGAACTGTGATTTTTAAATCTGATCTCCAATTCCTCTCTCAGAGAGTTATTTTTAATAATGTCATAGTACAGTATTAAGTCCCCTGCTACTCTCCTGTCCTTCAAGGAGCACAGACCTAATTTGTAGATTCTTTCTTTATATTTAAGATTACAACGAAGTTTTAATTCAAAGGTGAATTCCCGGCAAAGTAGCCAAATCTGCCTCCGTGGATCATTTTGTGAAGTTTTTCTGTTTAATAGGAAATTCGCCATGTGTAACTTCACCTTGTTTTTGGATTTTTTAACTGAAAATTGCACTTAAAGACCCCCAAAGCACGGCAAAGTAACACATGGTGAATTCTGCCCCCCCATGATTGCTGCCAGGGCTGCTTAGTGGCCCCTCCCCCTGCCAATCATGGCCCAATCTTTCCCTGGTGTCTAGTGGTCCCCCCACCGATTACTGGCCTGATGTAAATAAATACACTTTTCCTGGTGTCTAATGGTCCCCCCTCACCAATCGCCAGCCCAATGTTAATTATGACACTTTCCCTAGTTTCTAGTGATCCCTACTCCCACTTGCCCGATCTTGAAATAATGATTTCCTGGTGTCCAGTTGTCCCTCCTCCCACCCGATCACCTGCCCAATATGAATGTACACTTTCTCTGGTGTTCAGTGTTTCCCCATCCTGATCCCCTGTAGTAGTTAATTCCCTGGTGCCTAGTGGAGCCCCCTTCCTATCCCCAATCCCCTGTAATAAAACAAATAGGTAGTCCATTCTCTGGTGTCTAGCAGACTCCCCACCCCAGGAAGTAGTGTCCCACCACCCCTCTGCCCCCCACTCCAACTCCAAGCCAGCAACCAGCACAACCCTCCACTCACCACCATCGCCAGCCTCCATCTGAACTGTCAATGAATGAGCGTATACTTGTACAAGTACATGCTTATTCATTGACATTGCAGACAGCCATGGTGGAAAACAGAGGGGTGTGCTGGTTACTGACTCAATTGCAGGATGAGGTGAATAGGGTGCTGGACCCCCTTCAAGGTCATCTGCAACTGCTGTTTGGATCTGGGAGGACCTCTCATTTACTTCTTTGCTGAATTAATGGCCCCTTCTCTTCTGGTGGCCTGTGCCCCCATATGGTCCAGTATGTTTTCAATTTTATGATCCGTAGTGTTCACTGCCTGCAGCACTGAGTACCATGGTGGTGGATCACCCACTCTGCTCACACTGCTGGCATCACTTTTCTCCACTCCACTGATCTGGGCCTGCTGTGATTGTTATGGAGATTTCTATCCCAGATCACCAGTCATTCCTCTGGGCCACACCATGCTCAAATTTGGTACCAATTTGACCTAGAAGTTGAGCCAGAGCCTACTATTGCTAAATAAAGAAACAACAATGCTCAAGAAGATATAATTTATGTTTTATTATAGCATTGTCCAGGTGCTGTTCTGAAATACAACCTATTTCGTGCATGGCTCTCTAGTGTTCCACACAATTTTTTTTTTTTTATTTTGTAACCTGACCCTTTCATTCCAGCTAATGCTGCCAGTAAAGGGACATGGCAGCTGACTTTTTAACAGACCTGGGGCCAGATTTTCAAAAGTGGAAAAATTGCACGTGTGGTAAAAATGGTCGTGGAAAGGAGGGTGCCCTTGCACAACTGCAATTTTTTTCTGCAGGCATATACTTCTTAAAAAGGTTGCCATTTTGCTACCAATTCCACATTTTATGGCAGCTTACACACATTTTTGTGTAGGTGTGCACAAAATGCTATACCTAGTATTACCAGCATAGCACTTTTTGCACACTTGTGCATAAAAGGAAAAGGTTATTTGTGTCAAAAAATGCTGCAAAGAGCATTTTGCTCATGCAAGTGTAATCACCCAGTCCCCTGGGGTTGCTAGAATCCCATCAGTATTAGACAAAGTAGGCCCCTAGGCAGCAAGTACAGGGTTTTTAGAAACTCTCTACCAGATTACCTCACTGTTTACCTAGCTAGGCTAGACAAAGAATGAGTGATGTCATTTAGAACTGTTGCAGCAGCATAAGCCTTTTTATCTCAGCTGAAGTGGAAGCAGTTTAGAATCTTGGGGAGTTCAGAGTGTGTGTTCCAGTCTGGAGAGTGGAGAGGAATGAGATCTTTGTCCAGCAGAAGGCAAGATGTGCCTGCCACCCTTCCTGGGCTGGGTGAAGGACCTCTGGTCACCATTTTTCTCACCCTAGTGTGTGTAACAACAGTGTTGCCTTAAGATGTGGTGGAGACCTGTGCCAGTGGAACCTCAGTGGGTTCATTTTCACTCAAAATGTGAGAAAGGACTGAGAAATCAGTGGTTCTTAAGGGGCAACCCCTGATTGACTGACAACTGTCACAGCTACCCGGAGGAAAAAGACTAAAAGAGTTTATTTTAAAGCTATGGACTTTGAGGAAGAAATGTTTCCTGAAGTGTTGTCAGATACCTGTAACAAAGGGAATACCAAACTGTGAGTACAATGAGCATCATTTAAGAGAGACTTTTGGGTTGTCTGGTGTTGTATGTGTCCCTATGATGGCTAGAGTACAGACACTCAAGATCCAGTTCACCACATATATGTGCTGTTAAAATATACTGAAGGATCCAGTTTGGTGTGTCCTAACGTAATGGCAGAGTCTGACTGGGGCCAGGATGGGCAGAACCTCACTTTTAGTCACAGTTCAGACCTAACTGGTTACCAGATAGGCACAGTTGCCTGAAGATCTAAACAATGGTCCATCTCATCAGGAGTTTCAAGTTAAGTCTGTGTTAATTACCACTATATATACTTGGTCAAAAATCCAGAGATCTCTAAGAAAAGGGGTGGATAGTTCGTTTGAAGGAAAAGTTCATGTTGGAATGTACAGTACTGCCTGTGTTTCCATGTGGAAAAATGCTTCTTCAACTGCAAGTTGTGTCATCTGTTCTGGACAGTACAAACTTGGGGGACCCCACCCTAGTTCTGCTTAACATCTTGTCAGAAAATAAAGCCATACAATACAATCTCAATTTTTGGTTATGGACAGTTCATCTGTGAGTCCGAGTGAAATGTTATGGGGCCCCTCAAGACACAGCATAGCCCTGGCACCTCTCTCCCAGACTTGGAGTAAATGTTATTTTGTGCTCTAACCCTCCAACCTCTTGGATCCCCAAGCCAAGTAGTTACCCTAATGACAGGGGTGATACTTATTTTCTGCCAACTTGAGGTTTGTTGCCTTGTCTGTCTAACAGTAGGGGGTTCCTGGTTGCAAGATGCCACTCTTGACTGGGGTAAGGGTTGCACAAGGATTTTTACATGCACCAGTGAGTTGTGCTCAGGGACTTAGTCCCTGGGCTATGTCAGGCTCTTTAAAAATTAGGCTGCTGAAGTGAATGAAAAAAACGCAGTTGTTGGTAGGTAGGTATACTAGAAAGTTTCACAAAAGGATGACTTTAGCATGACCGTCAGTGCAGTGGTAGTGCTATCACTCACAATGCCAGCAACTAGTGTTTGGAAGCAATCCCTAGTCATCTAGTGATGGCTGGACAGAGTAGGATTGAGCACTCCAGAGGACACTGTCCTCCAGTGGAGATGATGGTCTGCTTCTCCGTCACTACACTGTCACCTTGTTGACCACAAGTTGAGCAATGGTGGAATACTCAAGGGAAGGGGCAGCAGTGGACACTGACATTATACATGCCTAGGCACATACATGTCATGACTTTGCCACCTGCTCTTCTTTGGGACTTGGGGGAATGTAAAAATTGGGCCCTGGCACCAAGTGTTAAGCAACCTCCATATATCTGGCTCCAGTCCACAACCTTAACCTTGACATCCCAACTGAAGGCTCTAAACCCTATATTCTATCAGAGGCAGTCACCCTACCCCTCCAACCCCACCTGGGTGGATTTCCTTGGCTATAGAGCTGTCCAGGGGACATCTGACTGGTAAGTAGTAATGGAGGGGTCCAGGTGCCAGGCAGATAAAGTGGGCATTAACATAATGAAAACAAAAGATGAGTCTCATCTTCTGTTTGATATTTCTATGTAAATACAACTCTGTGCAATGTTTGCTCTTTCTGTGTTGTCTCTTTTTTTTGCTGCAGAGAAGAAAGATTGACAGCTGGTTCAGCCTATGTTATAGCTAATGCAGAATACTAAGTCCATGATGCAACAGTGTAATCTGTGATGTGTGGATGCTCTCAAAACTGCATTAGTACTGTGCACCTCACACGGCACCTAAAACTGCACCCAAGATTCTTCCCTGAGGACAAGCAAGAAATACAAATGACTCTCACATCTCTGTTAAATACACACCTAGCATTGCCCCTACTAAAAATGGACCTCCAAGAGGAAACAAAGCTGGCATTTATTTACTTACCTGCATATCAACTCCTTGCAAATATCGAAGTACTGCATCAACAGTATCCTCTTAAATGTCAAAGTATTGTATTCATGGTAACCTCATCAAGCAGATGCTACAGTTCACAGGGCAGCTCAGCACATCTGTAGTAAAAACTCTAAAAAAAATTTACTCAGCAAATTAAATTGGCAGTTTATGCTATATTTGAAAATATTTCACTGATTATCTTCACTCATTACTTGCATGCAGTAGTTCAAGTTCAAATTACCAAACAAGGCATTATAAAACACAGACGTACATAAAAATCTTATATCAATCATGATCAATGTGCCCATTCATGAAAGCACTGAAAATGCGTGCAAATGCGATGTAATGCCAGCATGCAGATGCGTGCCCAGGCCAGCCAAAAAAACATGCAGCATTCACAAACACACGTGCAGCAGAAGCCAAGGCAAAGGCATGGCCAATGGATGTATGCAGTGCCATGCACAGGGTCAGCGGAGTGGCCCAAACGCATACATTCCCTCCCTTTGACCCCATCATATATGGGCATTTGCAATGCCCCACACAGACACAAGGAAGTGAATGCCATGATGGAGGAGCACTCAACAGTGGGAAGTAGACATGGAGGTGCTGCATTGGTGGCTCACAGACCCCCCACAGGTGGGCAAATACCAAGGCCATGGACAGGCCGAAGGTGGTGAAGGGCAGACGTTGCATGGTACCACCAGGTCATGGTCAAGCAACTTCATGGGTAACCAGGTGGCAGCATGACGTCTATGGGGTGCTGCATGGTGTGGAGTCCTTGAAAACCTCAGCCAAGCTCAAGGCCTGTATATAGCTAGACAACCAAACTGCTGTCAACTTGTCCAGTCTGGAAGCCCGGACACTTGTTGCTATAAAGTACAAATGGTGTGACCTCCAGTCAGCTGTGAAATGAAAGCTGGTTGTCATTGAATGGTCCCAGCATGGCACGGATGGTGGCCCACCCACACAAGTACCTACACTCTCACCTGACAGGATGATGGCCGACACCCTCTCTGAGGTCAGCCTACATGGAGAGATGGAGGGCATTTACACCTGGCCCGGTATATGGCACAGTGCACTGGTGGTGACCCACCCACACAAGTGCCCACACTCTCACCCATCAAGAGGATGGTGGATGACACCCTCTCCAAGGTCAGCCTACATGGGAGATGGAGGGCATTGACACCTTGCCAGGTATGTGGCACAGTGCAGGGACACAGGATGGGAGGTATATGACTGAATGGCACAACCAACATCCCTGTCTAGCACCCTACAGATCAGGAGAGCATAGCCATCACCCATGCACTGCCAGCAACCTCTGTGGTGGAGGAAAAGCAGGGTGACACAGACATGGATGACGCAAGTATGTGGCCTGCATTGTGACCAGCCGAACACATGCCAATACCTGTCAATGTACCAGCAGCTTACTACACAATGCACTCTTGCCCACAGATTTAATGCAGGTAACACAGGACATGGTGGTGGTGGAGACTGTCAACCCTTGAGGTCACAGACACAGAGACTTTGCTGGTGACACCAGAGGCCATGCAGGACTTGGACTAGACACCCACCAGGAGCCAACCAATGCCCTCCCCACTTTGAACGAACTCTAGAGCCACCACATGACAGGCCACCCAGTGATGTGGGACTAGGCATCAAGTAGCAGCTGACACTGCCCTACACACCTGGCCACACAAGACAAGCAGTTGTTCCACACACATGGCCCAGGGATGCAGGAGACCACTGTGCCACCCCTCAAGGGCAAGTCTACAATGGGGACGAGGAGTCCTCAGCATGGTTGAACTGCTGGGCATGCAGGATGGTACCATGGTCTGTCATGCAGAACTATTATGCTAAACTGCACCAGCTTGAATGTGACCACCTGCAGGAAGAGCAGGAAAACACCGAGGCCCTGGAGGGACCTGACTGTGGAGGTGCGTTTGGCTGCATCATGCCAGTGAAAGAATAAGGGACATCCTGCAGTGGATAGCAGCCCATCTGCTATCCAGGACTGCCTCAGTGAGCCAGGCAGTCCCCATGGTAGGCCAGGATGTGGCATCCCAGATGCTGCCTGGTGGACACACAGGGTCCAAGGCACAGCTGAATGCCAATCCTGCCAACACCTAAAAGCATCCTGGATGCCATGACACAGGGTACCATCATGCACAGGCAGCCATCCTCCTGCCCCACAGGCTCAGAGACACCTGTGCAGGGTGCAGACAGGGAGGCATCCATCAGCCCAATAAGGGCAGAGGAGGTGGAGGCCAGCAGAGCATCACAAGTGTCCAGTGTCACCTGCACGCCGATGGACCTGGGGGAAACACAGGGACAGCAAACTCCAGGACCATCTGGAGACTTTAGGCCACATGGGGGAGGACAAGATGAAAGCAATGCCACACCACCTACATACCCCCTCCTCCACACACCTGAGAGGGAAACATCCAGTAGGCTGTAAGGCAACCCATACACACTGCACAGTGGAACTAATGCACCTGCAACTTCTCCCAACACAGTCCCAACACACAGCCCTGCACACACCCTCATCCTGGTGCCCCTCCTAGGATTACACTGCACATCTATAACCCCCACCCCCTGGGATGCCACACCTATGAACCCTGCCCCTTGGGGCAGGGGACATATCTATTAACTCTGCCCCATGTGGTCCAGGCCACACCTGTGCACTCTGCCCCCAGGGTGAGGGACCAACCATTGCTGCTATCATAATTTTGCCATTGCCGCATGTCCCCCCTAAACACCCCACAACAGCTGGCTCATGATGCAACATACACCGCCCCCCTGCAACACCTACCCACAGACATAGACTGTACTGTGCAGCACACACAGGATGGGACACTCAGTTCCTCACCACTGCACCACTGTAGTGTACACCCTATCTCCTGAATGACCCATGCATGAGTGCATGGTGTGCCATTTGGCCAGACAGCATCTCAGAAACAACAGTGCCGTGGTTCATACCCCTCCTCATTACCCTGTGGGACTGGTCCCTGGTGTTCAGGCATGGATAACCATTTGTGCACAGCCAAGTTATATAGCATGGCACATGCAGTGATTACTCTGCAGGTGTCCCCAGGGGCCAGCATCATTGTGCCACCGGTGTGATCCAGGCAACAGAACTGCATTTTTAGCATGCTGATGGTCCTCTCAACAACAGCATATGTTCTCCTGTGTGCCTCATTGTATGCTCTTCCTCCTCGCTGTTCAGCTCCGGGAACAGTATCATCAAGTATAGTCAGAGTGGGTATCTGCTGTCGCCTAGGAAAATGGTACAGAACCAACATGTTAGTGTCTCATAGCAGAGTGCACCGCTGTGTAGTATATGTAGGGTTTCTGGTTTTAGGTTATAACCGATAAACACTGATAAAACACCACCGTGATGAAAATTGGGAAATCAGTTATAACCGAAAAACACCGAATTTCATTGTGTATCCACTCTTCTAGCTGACCCACTGTGTGCTGGATATGTGGGTGGATCGTGTTTTTTTTGTATTACACCTTTCACTTATATGGTGGAACAGCACTCTAATACTGTGCTGCTCCTAGCTCACCATCACCATCTACATATTTATATATGTATAGCTCGACAGTTATGGTGCACTATTTTGTAAAACTAACGCAATATTAATATAGTGCAATACCTATGGTGCTAACATGCAATAGTCATGGTACACATTTTGAAAAAGTGTAATATCTAATTTTTAACTTGAGTGAATAAACACTGATTTATAAAGATTTTTGTTGTCCGAAAAATTGATTACACCTAAAATAACAGATTTTTGGTACTTCAGAAAGGGGGAGAAAAATGCTGAAAATAAACATCTTTTTTTTTTACAAAAAATAAATGCCTAAAACCAGAAACCTAAGTATATGTTACAAGTTCCACTCAGCAGCCACCCATTGACACCCTCATGTGCCACGAGGTGGCCAATCAGCCTGGAGCCATTGAATATGTAGGTATCATGGGTCGACCCAGGGTACCTGGCACCCACTCTGTTGATGATACCATCAGCATCACAAATTATCTGGCAGTTGATGCTGTGGAATCCCTTTCTATTTCTGCATGCCTCCTCATACATGGTAGGTACAGTCTATAGCACCCAATACATTGAGCATGCCATGTATGGCATGGAATGCTTCCTTCATGGTATGGATTTATGCATCAGATGAAGGGAACCATATGTGGTCATGCACATGATGGAGAAAAACATTCATGACATGGTGTAGGGCCCTTGACATGGAGATTGGCTGACACCTGTGACATCCCAAGCAACCCTCCGAAGGACCCCATTGCATAATTTGACAGGGCACACATGACCTTCATTTTCATGGACATGGTATGTGACCTATGTGTCATGGGTTCTAGCTGATCCCTGAGCATGTGGCAGATGCCAGAGATTATATTGTGGTCCAGGTGGAACCATTTCATGCACTGTTTACCACAGAGCTGAGCCACAGTGGCACATTACCTGAATATTTTGGGCCTGAGTTATGTCCTTAGAACCCTTTCCCTCTCCTGTTCCCCTCACACAGTTGAACATTCATGAGTAGTCCAGGGCACATCCAGTGGACCTCGTGTGGTCACAGCACCTCTTGTTCAGACAGCTACAACTCACTGTACAATGTTCTGTGTGCTGTGTTGAGCAGCTGCCTGCCACAGCTGCAGGCATCCCTTTTTTAAATGGTCCATGACCAAACACACCCATGTGATCATGTACATTGGTGAGTGTTAATACCCGGCATGCCATTCTGTGACTTGACATGATGGTGGCAGGATCGATGTCATTTCACAGCGTTTCTGCACCAGAGGTGGGGGCAGTGTGGGATATACACCTGCAAGCAATGGGGGGTGTTCTCCACTGCCTCTACCGATAACCCCCCAGAGGGAACAGTTGGTCGGTGACAGAGCCAGGAGATGTAAGTAGATGTGCTTGTACCCTACTGTGTGCTACTGTCATGGCCATGTCCCACAGGTGTGGACCATAGGGGGTACATGTGGTGTGCACAAATGTTACGATTCCTACAGTGATGTTATCCTTCTTTTGTCCACCACAGGTGCCCCTGTGTGCTGTGACCTGTGTGGTGCTCCTACTGCTTGTGTCTGTGTGTGTCCCAGGTGTTGTATCCTGTGTTGCTAACTTACAGCTCTTCCCTTATGTCTCAACAGGACTTCCATGGGTGGCCAGACACCATGATCCTTAAAAGGTGGGAGCAGCCAGATGCTACGGCATCCCTGATGGTGGCACTGCATTGCAGGAAGATTCCCCTCTGCCTCCTCTACTTCCTTTCCTTATGGGTGGGCATCCATGATGTTCACTGCATGGACAAGGTAGGGGTTATGGGCCATCGCTGAGCCCTCCAAGGTATGCTGATCAGTCGACTGGTGTGCACGTGTGCATCTGCTGTTGTCAGAGTTGTCCTCTATGTCTCCATCATTCATGGCTGTCCTCTCTTTTTTCTCTTCCAGGGGTAACGTGGACCACTACAGCTCTTTGTCCTCAAGCTGTGGGGGTACACTGCCACCACACCACCTGGGTCCAGCAAGATTTCAGATGACAATGAAGATTGGGAGGGCATGTTTGGCTTGGGGATAGGTGTGGCCTATGGGACCCTTATTTTATTGTACACACAATAAAAACATTTTCCTTCATACACCTTTGTCCTCATCATTCCAGTTGTTGGTGTGTGTCCACCATCCGGGTCTGTGGTGGGTGTGGGGGTGACGTGGGTCCCTGCATTACACATCTCTGGTGGCAGCCCACTGCACCTGGTGCTGCCTGTGGGGGGTGCCTGGGTGTGCCACAAGGGGGTGCTATCTCCCTGCATCCAACTCTTTATTCTGTGATGTGTTCACACCATTGGCATGCATTGATGGTCCCCTCAGTGGGGCAGATGTCCAGGCCATGGGGTGTCTCCGTGTTCTTCACAATGCTCACCATATATGGTGTGAGCACACACTAGCAATGTCCTTGGTCTGCACATTGTCCACACACATGTGTTAGTGGCTGTGTCCCTGATGGGGGAAACCATTGCTTCCATGGGTTCCATTCTGCCACCCTTGAGCGTATTCCAGGGGAACTGTCCAGGCACATGGGTGGGGTGTGGCCATCCCCACCTATGGGTGCTGGCACCTCTGTGTGGGCATCACAGTGTCCATGGTGCCCTCTGTGGTACTCCCAAGTGTTTTTCGATGGATGGTGTGCCATACTGTAGGTTTCATATTCCAATTCCGCCTATTGCACTATATTGTGCCAGCTGTCCTGCACATTTACCGGTGCCAGTGTATGGCATATCCACCACTGGGCACCCTGACGGGTGTTGCACTGCATCTAGAGATTTTTTTTTAAATATGATATGCTTTATTGAGATTTTCCAGAAAATACATATACAGGCAAGAAAAGAAAACAAGGAAAAAAACAAACAAAAAAAAAACAATACAATACCATACATAACAAAACTTTCCCGATGGCACCTAAATCTTTGCATTGGATGGTTCCCCTTCCCCCCATCCCTTCCACTTTCCCTGCACCCTCCCTCCCTCCTCCCCCTCTAAAACATTTCAGTAATTTACCACTATTCCTTCCCCCTCCTCCCTAATCTCCCACCCCTATTACCGGACTGCTATCCAATTGCATTGTATGGTAGTATCTTGGACACCTGTACATGCGAAGAATGACCACTTTTCCCCTATCGCTGTCCTACTTTTCAGGAAGACTGAAATATTACTATCTGTCAGGTACCTTAAACCTCCCAGCCATAAATTCTGTAAATTGCTTCTATCTCTCATTAAATTTGGCTGTACTGTGAAATTGTGTTGCAATCAATTTTTCTGAATAGAAGGCTATATAGATTTCCTAAACCCATTCTCTAAGTGGTGGTGCAGTATCCTTGATCCAATATCTAAGAATGAGAAGCAATGCTACCGCTGAGATAAGAGCAAAATAGTATTTGTATGTTTGGGATGGTAAGGCTGAAAGGTTACCCAATATACAGGTCTCTATGTCAAAGTGGCATGCACCTTTAAATAATAGATCTGCAAATTTAATTACCTGTTGCCAAAATACTTGAATTATTGGGCAAGACAATAGCATGTGTATTAGAGTTCCCTGTTCTTGTGAACACCTGTGACATACGCCCTCTTGATTCTTACCCATTAATTTAAGTTTTGCGAGTGTATAAAATAAATTATGTAAAATGTTGAAATGAAGAAGTCTTAATCTATCCAGTTCTAACCATCTATAATTAGTCATCCAGACCTGTTCCCATGTATCTGAATCATAAAAAATGCCTGCAGAGTGCTTCCAATAAAATGCAGTCGAGGGGTATTTCTGCCAAAGTTTTACCAGTAAAAATTTGTAGATTTTAGAAATAGTTTTGGGTTGAATTGCTATTTGAGACATTTGCCCTAATATTTCCATCATCTTAGAGGTCCAGGGTGGGGATCCCAAATTTGACTGGATGCATTTTTTGAGCTGTAAATATTTGAAACTGGGGTAAAGATCCTATACCCAACTTTTGCAGGACTTGTTTGTGGGAGTCAAACTTGTTATCTGATATTAGGTCTGACAGAGATACATCTTTTAATTCACTCTAAATGAAGAAGAAATAGGTTTATTCCCTATTTGCAGGTTCCCATTATGACAAACCGACTGCCCCAAATCCCATCTCCTATCCAAGTTGTATAGTACACACCACTGCGCATGTGCCCTCACTGACCATGTAATTGGATTGTAATGCTAAGATTTAGGTAATTTTTTCTGAGGGATATATAGTAATGCCTTAGTTGATAGATGATGTTCCCAGGCTCTAGCTCTTTCTATTTTAAGCCACGCCAATTGCGATTCCATGTTCTCTGGGGGCATCAGCCACTGAAGATATTTGCTACCTTGGAGGGCTAAATAGTATAAAAATAAATGTGGTATACTCAGCCCTCCCTTTTTCCGTTCCATAGTTAGCTTACCAATTGCTCTTCTAGGTTTTTTACCCTTCCATAAAAAAACTGACCAAATAGAATCTATCCTTTTAAACCATGCCTTAGGGAGGAATACATTCAACATAGTAAGGGGATACATAATTCTGGGAAGTATCACCATTTTAATCATGTTTGCTCTTCCCCACAAAGAGAGTGGTAATCCTTGCCACCTTTATAAATCTTGTTGCATCTGTTTAATAACCAGGTCAATATTTAATAATTTCAAGGTATTGATATCTGGAGCGATCTCTATTCCCAAAAATGTAATTGTTTTGGATGCCCACCCTAGTCCCAACTCCTCTACCTCTCTCCTGGAGCAAGTTGAATTCAATGAAAGAACCAATGTTTTGTTGCAATTCAGTTTATATCCGGATAGAATACTAAACTGCTCTATTATTTTCAACACTTCTATTAAAGACACTTGCCAACTTGAGAGATGTAGGAGAATGTCATCCACAAACATGGACATTTTATATTCTTCCTCCCCTATAGTTATACCCCTTATCTCCTTTATAGCATGTATTTTCCTAGCCAAGGGCTCGATATACAAATTAAATAGCATAGGGGATAAGGGACAACCCTGCCTAGTACCCCCTTGTGAGCCTAAAACTGTCCGAGGTGACCCCATTATAAAATATTCTCGCTGAGGGGAATGTATATAAAATCTTGACCCATGTTATATACTCAGGGGGTAATCCATACCTAGGTAATAAGTCGAATAGAAATTTCCAACTCACCCTAACAAATGCTTTTTCCGCGTCAAGGGACACCAAGACCCTGTCTGTGTTGGTGTCCCCCGATGCCGAAAGCAAATGCCATATTTTTCTAAAATGATCACTTGAGTGTCTACCAGAGACTAATCCAACTTGCTCAAGTCCAATAAGATTTGCCCAAATCTTTTTTGAGCCGGAGTGCTAATACGCTTGCCAATATCTTTATATCTATGTTTAGTAGTGAAGTCGGTCTATAATTCTCTGGTCTGGTTAGATCTTTCCCTGGTTTGGAAAGCACCACAATTCTCGCCTCCCACAATGATACCTCCCTGAAAGTCTTATAAAATAAGGCTGAATAACCGTCAGGTCCGGGAGCCTTGTCCAAAGGTAGTCTATCTATAGCTTCTTTAATTTCTTGTATAGTAATTTCTCCTTTGAGTTCTGATTGCTGAGTTAACGTAATCTGAGGGAGATCAATATCTTGCAGGAACTTCTCTAAGTGTGAAAGATAGTCTATTTCTAGGGAAGGGGCTGTATATAGATTTGAATAATATTTCCTAAAGTCATTTGCTATATCCACCGGGTTTAGTTTCCCTGTAACCCCATCTTTTAGATTGACCACCCAGTTAGCTTCCTTCTGTTTCTTTATTCTTTGGGCAAGCAATTTCCCTGACTTTTCTCCTTGTCCTATATATGTAGCCTTCCATTTTGTTGCTGCTTTCAGCATATGATTGAGTAAATATGCTGCGTATTTGGCTCTTAAGGCATAAAGTTCCACCCAGATGAGCTAATCCATTGCCTGATGCAAATGGGACTCTATAAACTTTATTCTGGCTAACCATTTTTCTACTTGTGCAGAACTCTTATGCTTCCTCGTGGAGGCTAATCTAATTAATTCTCCTCTCCATACCACTTTCATTGCCCCCAAAGTGTATCTTTATTCCCCACCGATTCACAATTGTTATTCCAGGAGTCCTTAATAAATGATCTCATATGCTTTACTATTTTCTCCTCCCCTAAAAGTTGGTTATTAAGAAGCCATGATTTCGAGACCTTTGGATAATTTTGGAATCTCAATTTTACCCAGATTAAAGAATGATCTGATAATACTCTGGGATGTTTGCCCACTTCTTCTATACCCTGTAAAGCCATTTTACTTATGAGAAAGTAGTCTATTCGGGAATAAGTTTTATGAGGTGGGGAATAGTACGTATAGTCTATTTCTTGTGGATGAATAGCTCTCCATGGGTCAATTAAACCAGAGTCCTCCAGAAATTCCCTCATTGCCCTCTGAGCAGGCAATAGAGCCACTCTCTTACTAAATGACCTGTCCAAGTCATTAGAATAAACTAGATTCCAGTCCCCTCCCAACAGGCACGGGACATTAGGGACAGATGCAATAATAGCTGCTAAGGGGAGAAAAAAAGAGGGAGAATCTACATTTGGCCCATATATTGATCCCAACACAATCTCTACCCCTGATAGTAACCCTTGGATTATAATAAATCTCCCCTCTGGATCTTTCCATGTTGCCTTTTCCTGAAAAGGGACATTCTTATTAATCAAAATGGCTACCCCTCCCCGTCTAGGGCTATTACCTACTCCAAAGACCTGGCCCACCCAAAGTTTCTGCATAGTTGATACACAGTCGGTAATAATATGTGTTTCTTGCAGCAGGGCAATGTGCGGCTGATATCTACTAAGATGTCTTAAAACATTATATTTCTTCACATTGTCTTTCCCTCCTTTAATATTCCATGACATTATGTTCCAGCTTCCCATAACTTTACTATAACAGTGATCTTCTTTTCTAATGTCCAACCAATCCCAGTTCGTCCTCTATGTCTCTTGTTCAGTATTGTATGCAGTCCCACCCTCCCTCCACTACTATCACCACCTTTAACAAAGCCCCCCACCCTCCTTCTGTATCCATGTCCCCTCTCTTCCCGGGCCAAATGCCTGCTCCTAAACGTTTTGGCCATCATGCCCTCTGGGAGCTGCTCTGCGGCATCATGCAAACTGCCAAGAGAAGGAAAAAACAAGAAGTGTCCCTTTCCACCACTTATTAAATTATAAAACCTTTCCTGTGTTATCCCCATACTATCAATAGAGAAATGGAGGATAGTCTCCTATATAATCCTGGATTGAGATCTCCCTTAATGTATATCTGAATACCTTTAAACATCTTGCTGCATTCCTCATCTGATTTCCCATGTCTAACCCCAAAATAGCTCACCTCTCTATCTATTTATTTCTATCTGAAATTCTAACTCAGATTGTGTCGTAGAACTATACATTGTGGTTCGCTGCCTTGCGGTCATACCCCAATCCCATTAACATAGCAGCGAAGTTTGCCCATCTATAAAGTTTGCTGCTACACAAGTCCAGAAAATGAATATCGTAATGAATCTTCTTGATTAACTACTTGAATTCGATACTAGAGGGCGCATAGAGTCCATACAAATTGTATTTAAGTTAAGTCCCAACTACTTCCAAAAATTTGATATGTAGCATCGTTTCTGCCTTGAAGAAAATTAAATACTTTAATTTTCAGATTCAGTCTCATTATCTCCTAAGACAATTTCCAACTTCTCTGAACGACACACAAATTTAAAAACAAGGTATCGCGGCATCTCCGAAAGATCAGCTGAATTCCTAAGGGCTTATGTTTCATTTTGAGTTTTCTACTAAGTGCTCTGAAACTTTAACTCTGATTGTATCGTAGAACTGTACATTGTGGTTCACTGCCGGACGATCATGCCCCAATCCCAGTAACATAGCAGTGAAGTTGCCCATCTATAAAGTTTGCTTCTACACAGGTCCAGAAAATAAACATCATAGTGAATCTCTTGATTTAGATGCGAATGAAAACTGAAGTTAGCGAGCATCCAGAATCGCCCTGTGTTGCCGGCTACCCATATACGACACTAAAGGGCGCATAAAGCCAACAAATCATATTAGAATTGAGTTCCAGCTACTTCCAAAAATTAAATCTGTAGCATCGCTTCTGCTTTGAGCTAAATTAAATACCATGAGTTCTCAGATACAGTCTTATTAACTCATAAGACCGTTCCTAACTTCTCTGAACGACATGCAAAATAAAAAAGTAAAAAACAAGGCATCGAGGCATCTCTGGAGGATCAGCTGGATCCCTGAAGGCTTGTGTTTCATCTTGAGTTTTCTGCGAAGTGCTCACCCCTCCTTGCCAAATAGATCAGGAACTCTCCGTTTTAAATCATCCAAGGCTTGCGCTGCCGATTCATACCTCTGGTTTCCATTAGGTAATGTAGCTTCCAGCCGAGCTGGTAACAGCATTCTGTGCTTAATCTTTGCTGCCCACAGTTTGGCTTGGATTGCTCTGTATGCTGCCCTTTCTTGACGTACCTTGAAAGTGAGGTCTGGGGCTAAACGTAACTGCTTACCCTCCCAGATTATCTTTTCTGCATTTCTCGCCGCTTTCAATATGTGGTCTCTATCCAGATAGTTCAGGACCTTAAATATAACAGGACGAGGTAGCTGCTGTGCCGTAGGTTTCAGCCTAATTGCCCTATGAGCCCGTTCTACCACATAAATAGGGCCGTTAGGGGATGGACCCGCTACTCGAGTGCACAGCTTTTGAATAAAATTCACTGTGTTTGTGCCTTCTTCTCCTTCTCCTTCTGGGAGGCCCAAAAGCACTAAATTGTTATGCCTAGACCTGCCTTCGAGGTCATCCAGTTTATCTTCTATCTTCTTGACCATTCTTTTTAAGGTTATATTTTCCATTAGGGCTTTTTCCATCTTGTCCTCTAAAGAGGAAATATGTGTTTCTGCATCAGTAACTCTCATAATTAAGCCATTTATGGATAATTTCCATTCCCTAAAATCCGCGATGCGGGAGAATAATGCGTACTTGATCACCGAGACATCCTCTTGTAACTGTCCCTGTGCCGAGGGTTCTAGAATTTCTGCCGGAGACTCACTTCTACAGGGCCTTTTTGCTTCCAGGATTCCCGCTGTCTTTTCACTTTCTTCATCTGTGTCACTCCAGGTTTCGTCTCTTTGCGGCTCCATGATAGTTGGTTTAGTCACACACCGTGGTATTTACTTTAGGTTGGAGTGGCTAAAAGTTATTTTTTTGGGTGGAAAATTAGAATCTTTTTGCATGTATATGTGGAGCTGCTACACCGAGCTGCTTACTCCCTCGAGCGCATCACATGACCCCCCGCATCTAGAGATGTTGCAAAATTAAATTTCGACAGTGAAATTGCGGTGAAATCAGCAATTTTGCTGCATGAAATGTTTCATGAAAATGCATCATAATGTCACAGTTTCACCAGCATTTTCATCCTCTGAGCAGTCCACCAACAATGGAGAAATTTCACCTGCGAGTGGTGAAATTCCACAAAAAATGGTGAAATTTTGCCTCCAGGTGGCAAAATTCCTCCAACAGTGGTGGCATTTCACCTGCAGTGGTGAAATTTCATCCACAGGTGAAATTTTGGGGGTGAAATTGCGCTCACAAACACAGGCGTAATTTTGCATTTCATGGCAAAATATTTTATGCACGCGCCTAAATTCCATGAAATATCACCTGAAAATATTCCAATTTACACAACACTAACTGCATCCTGCATGCTGTGGGGGGGTCCTTGCAGTGGGTTTAGCCTGAGGCTGTGCCCATGGAGCTCTGCACAATGGCCATTCCCTGCTGCTCCTTGTGTGCCTGTATTATGCAGCTTAGGTTTACGGCTGCCCTCCACCTCGCATACTGCTGCACATCCTGGTCAACACCTGGGTGATGTAGAACACATTGTGCATGCACATACAGCACTGCAAGCACACCACTACAGGACCACACAGGCCTGGCACACACGCACTGTGTCAGGTGTGTAGTTATGCATCTGCTCTCCCTGTGCAGGGTGTAATGTCATTCATGAATGCTGACATTGTGTAATGTGCGTGCTATACTGTCATATACCATTGCACATGTCACTTACGCATTGCACATCTGCAGATGGGGCTTCCTGAATAGGCCCCAATATGCTTATAGAAAAGAGCTGATTGCTTTTAATGTAAATACAAAGCTTTAAATACATTTTAAAATGAAATACAAATGTGGTTTCATAAAGAGTTTATGATTTTACTAAAACTTTGGATACATGCAAATTTAGCAAATTTAGTGGTAAACTGTGGTTAAAACATTAACCATAATTATGTACTTAAGCAATCTCTTTTAAGAAGCAGAACCTCAGTTCATGGAATAATTCTAAACACATGGGTTTAAGAAGCCAAGGCATTTTAGCAAATATAGAGCTAGTCTCTGTATAAAACAGGATACCTGGGTAGTTTAGTTCTAGTTACCTAAAACCAGATTGTCAGGGCCGCAGTCTGGTACACTTATTGACTGGATCCTGACAAACAGACCTGAACATATGACTTGCTCTGGGATCATGGAAGATACCATCACTGACCACTCCCCTATCTACTGCCAGTGGCACGCCGGTCAGCCACCCCCCCACCTCGGCTAGTCACCTTTACGAACTTTGCAAACATGGATGTGAACTCCTTCCTCCTGGATATCTCAAGCATTGACTGGTCGGATATATACCATGCGGTGAATGTAGAAGCTGCCCTAAACACAGTTCTACAGCATTTTCTCCCAGTACAAATCAAGCATGCTCCAAAAGCCACTCAAAGAGTCAGGGGAAAACAAACCAGATGGCTCCATAAAGATCTCCTACAACAACTTAGATGCAGGGACAAGCTCTGGAAAACCTTCAAAAGCTCTGAGTTGCCTAAGGACTACTCAAATTACAGGCAAGAAAGAAATTCTTGTAGAAAGAACACAAGGCTGGCAAAAAGTGCGTACTATCAGAACCTGCTAAAAAACTCAGCCCATGATCCCCGTAAATTTTGGGGGCACATAAAAACCTTGCTGGGGACACCTCAAAAAGTTATTCCCTCTGACATGGTTATAAGTGGCTCCCATTGCAATAACCCCATCACCATAGCAAATGCCTTCAATAATATGTTCTCTGACCTCTCTTCCTATACCAGCGTACTGCCACCAGCAGCCCCACTTCCAATAATGTGCCTCTACTGACTCTGCCTCTCACCAGTGACCCTAAACCCAAACTGCACTCTCTATTTCAAAGCCATTACTAGCTCTCAGGTTCTGAACCTTCTAAAAAATTATTGGAATACACCAGTCCTGGCTCTGACCAACTTGAACCTCGCCTGCTAAAACTAGCTGCGCCTTTATCTCAAACCACTAGCAAGAATTTTCACCTTGTCCCTTTCCAGTGGCATAGTCCCAGAACTATGGAAATGGCCAGGATCTCACCAATCTTCAAAAAGGAACAAAATGACATCTCTAATTACAGGCCTATTGCTATACTATGCCCTCTCAGCCAAAATCCTTGAAAAACTAGTTTGCCACACAGATCCAGGAATTTCTCGATACTACTAAACAGCTCAATGATGCACAGCATGGGTTCAAAAAAACACAAGTACGACGATGGCTCTAGCTAAGTTCACCACCGACATCCTCGCTGGCATGGATCAAGGAAGCTCCACAGGGCTGTCTTTATAGACCTAACCAAGGCATTTGACCTTGTGGACCACCTCCTGCTTCTATCCTCCCTATGGAAAATTGGCTGCTCCTCCCCTGTACTTGACTGGTTTAGGAGCTACCTGACAAACAGGTCCCAGGCTGTTAAGTTCAACTCAGCCATCTCCTCACAGTGGTAATGAACATCGGAGTGCCCCAAGGCTCTATTCTGGGTCCTCTTCTATTCACTCTATTTATCAATAACCTCCCAGATGAAATACCTGCCTGTTCCTCGCTCCTCTACGCAGATGACTTGGTTATCTATGCCAGCTCGCACAATGTAGAGCACATTAACACATCGCTAAATAGAGCCTACTCCAGCGTCCAGAAATGGTTAAACTCCCACCACCTTATCCTAAATTCCTCCAAAACTAATGCCATGTTATTTGGCACCACTCAAAAGCTCTGAATGTGTACCACTCCCCTGAACATCCTTGATATAAATGGAAATCCTCTGCAGGTGGTTACCTCCTTTCGTTAGCTGGGCATCCTACTAGATCAATCGCTTGATTTAAACCTTCACATCCAATCCACATGCAAAAACGTTAACTGCAAGTTGGGAGCAGCCTACAGAGCGAGCTATATGCTTACCTCCTCTGCAAAGCTTGCCATAGCCAGGGGGATCCTACTACCGACGCTTACCTACTGTGCGACTATACTCACCTCTGCCCACAAATCTGTGCTGCACAAATGGGATGTTACATACAATAACATATGTCGATACGCTGCACAATCCCCACGACTTCAACATCACTGCCAGCTATATACTGACCTTGGGTGGCTCTCCCCCTCGGCCATCAGGAGCTACTTCTTGGCCTGTCTAAATGACTCCATCCTTAGACAAAATCAGCCTGCTGCACTTGCAAAGCTCCTTCTTCCTTGATTCTAAACCACATGCTTAGATCTGCTGACAAAGACCTGCTGGATATTCCTGCCGCTTTAACAAAAGTACCGGCTCCTTCCAATATGCAGCTCCTAAGTTGTGGAACCAGCTCCTCTGGACCTCAGACATGCACCTCAGATCCTTCTTTCAAGCGTGGGCTGAGAACTACACCTGGCCACCTTAGATCAATGCACCTGCTTTGACCCCTACCTGATCCCTGAATCTCCCCTGTCTCTACTCTCTACTCCCCTGCTACTGGTCTCCATACTTCCCCCCCTTTTGTTTTCTCTCCTCCATATTCCTACCCCTCTCTCCAAGCACACCTATCTTTATCTTCAAATTTAATTTAATGTATGAATATGTTTTGTGAATATTTGCATTACTTACTGCTACTTGCGTTATTTTTTCCTTATTATTTATTGATTCTATCCTCTGCGCTACCTGGGCACTGCCTAAACTAACTACAGATGGATGTTGGTACAGTTAGGCCTCACCTCCTCCCTCCCCTCTTGCCTACCTTTACCGCAGAATGTCCATGGCCAGGGACTGCCACCGCTTTTTATGCCCAGCCTCGAACCACAAGCTCAGCTGCACCTACCTCTCCTCCTACCACTCAGTTTGAGCTTCAAGCCGCTTCCTCCCCGGGTCTCACCCTCCCAGTTTTCCTCATCCCTGACAGTGGGGCCATGAACCTGGTTCCCCCTAGCCTGCCGCCGAGATGTCTCTGGCATCTTCCCTCACTTTCCTTGGGCAGCCTGCTGCTGCTCGGGCTGGCTGCTGCCGGCCGCCAGGTTACGGCTCCTTCCTACCCTTCCTGTCATCTATTTTTTGCTGCTGGATGCTTTAACTGTCTCCCCAATATGGCCCACCCCCCTCCCTCCTGACACCAACTGGACGACTACCTCCGCCATGTTTCTTGTTGCCTACACCCTTCCCTGCCACTCCACATCATCCTGCCCGGTCCGGGAACCACAAACCCAACTAAC
Organism: Neoceratodus forsteri; assembly: GCA_016271365.2. Classification (NCBI taxonomy): domain Eukaryota; kingdom Metazoa; phylum Chordata; order Ceratodontiformes; family Ceratodontidae; genus Neoceratodus; species Neoceratodus forsteri. The sequence goes on along the minus strand of CM057453.1, from coordinate 411,677,124 downwards.
TCCATATGCTTTCCACGGGTAAAGCAGTAAAGTTTCCTAGTGGCTCTAAACTCCTTTCTTTTCCGTACCTGTACCAACTCCCCTGTAACACCTCCTTGCTCTTGGCCTGCTGCTCATTGCCCAGTATAGCCTATATCATGTTAGACTAGCTGGAACTGCCTCTATATATGTTTGGAATGTACTCTGTATGGTTTTTGCCTCAATTTGTAATGTTGCTTCCTTGTGTTATCCTGTTTTGTACTCTCTTGGGTCGTGCCTGAAAATAGTCACCTGCTGGCTAGCGCACCTACCCGGTAAACAAAAACTAAATAAATAAAAACATAAAAAAAACTCAGCATGAGACACCATCTCAGTAGTCATACTCTTTTCATAGTAACAGGCCTCCTGCAATGTTTTGCCAACCCCTGACTCAGTCATTCATGATCCTTTCTGTTACTTTCATGGATCCATAACTTGTATAAGGTTTCAGTTTAAATGTATATCTTTCTTTGTGGGTGATTCTGTTTCATTGCCCTGCTTCCAGTGTCAACCCAACAGGTTCAGTGTGACACGCACAGCTCACCCGAGAGGTGAGCGGCATGATGTTACACTGAGTGTTTGGGGCTGACAGCAGGAGCTGGGCAACTAAATAGAAATGTCTGCTAGAAGGAGATGCATTTAAACTGAAACCTAGTACAAGTTTTGTATCCATACAAGTAACAGAAAGGACCATGCATGATTAAGCCACAGTTCTGGTGAAACATTGCAAGAGGCCTGTAACCATAAAAACAGTATGGATACTGAGATGGAGTCTCATTCTGAACTTTTTGAAAAATGACACTGGGTGAGGAACTAACAGATGCTATCAGTAAATATCAGCCAGCAAACTATTTCAAAAGAGAAACGGGACAAGCTTGAAAAAAGTGCCCCCCAATTACCTACACATGTTCCCAGTACAACCTGATATCTCCATTTTAGAGCTGTACAGAATGCCGAATTCCATTGGTGGAATAAGCGTGGCATGACCATTCCATTAGTAGAATTTCTACCAGAATTTTTCGGGTTCTTTAGCAAAATTCCGCCTACTGTGATCCGCGAAATAACCAAGGAAAATTATTCCACAACAGTTTCCATGGAAAATATTGAGATCTGCAGAATAATATTCCATGGAATAGCATTTTTCCATGGAAAATCATTCTGCAGCTATTTTCTGGTGAAATTCGGTGGAATTTCGATGGAATTTTGAAAATTCTGTGTAATTTTGTTCCACTGGAATTTGAAAATTCTGCACAGCACTACTCCATTCCCTATGGAAAAATGATCTGTTCAATCAAAAAATTTGTGTAAACTACCTAACCCTTGCTGTCTAACAGTTCTTCATAAATTAGTGTTCTTGGTAAAGGTATAAGAAATCCCAATAGCTGACTTGCCATATGTGGATTATTAGAAGCAAATAATCTTTTCAATTATTTATGTTTTGATTCATGCAGGTTTCCTAACCAGTTACCCAGATAGATACTCCTTTGGATTTCATAGAAAGGACAAATCAATGCAATATGCTACAAATTGTCAGTAATGTTATTAGAATTGCAATATGGCAATAACGTGTTATTACATTTTATATATATATATGTATATATAGAGAGAGAGAGAAAGAGAGGGAGATAAACATTTATATTATACTGGCGCAGTAGTGACAGTATATTAGGGTTTAGTGCAACCGTGTATGTTAAACCCCAAATTTTGAACTGTAATAACTTTGAAACCATTCAACGGCTTTGCACAACATTTGGCAAGCATAATCTCTTGGGGTATGTCTTTTGACATGTCAACTTTCTTGTGAATCGGTTTTGTGGTTTCTGAGATACAGAGTGTCACAAAATCCTAAATGTATCACTTTTTTAACATTTCTTTGTCCACCTGTATCTCAGAAACAGTTTTAGGTTTTGCTCTGAAATTTCAGGGTGGAAAGCCTTTGGATCAAAACTGTGCTTTTTGAAAATTTGGTGAAAAAATATTAATCCATTCAAAAGTTATAAAACATTTTCTTTTCCCATTATTTCCTATGGGAGAATTTATATGTCAACTATGACATCAAGGTTGGTGTCGCCCACTTCTTTGTGCACTTGTATCTCTGAAATGGTTTTAGGTTGTGCTCTGAAATTTTCAGGTTGCAAATCCTTTGAGTCACAGATATGCATTTTGAAGGTTTGATGAAAACATATTAATTAGTTCAAAAGTTATATCAGTTTTAAGTTTCCCATTATTTTCTCTGGGAAAAGTTAAGTGTTCCACATGAAAGTACTGTATTTTCACAAGTCATGGTGTGTTTGGAAAAATACGCATGTCCTGTTTTCGCACACAAATCAAGAGTTGAGAAAATAAGGTGGTCAGTTGCTGATAGCAGGGTGCCCAATCCCCCTGTCAGCATTTATTCCCCCCCCCACACACTACTGTGGCACACTGGGAGCCCACCCAGTGTGCCCAAAAGTTTGTTTGTTTTTTAACCTATAAATAAAGAAAACAGTCCCCCAAGGCCTTTTTTTACCTGTAAAAAAGAAAATGGTCCTTCGTCATCTACCCAGTACCCCCTCTCCTGTCCCCACCTTCCCACTGAGCATGCAGTTCTCCTTACCCCGCCTCACCCCATGCTTACCTCCAGAGGTTGGCACTGTCATCTTCTCTGGACTGGGACACATCTGTACTCTTCAAAGCCGAACCAGGAACTGAAGAATCAAACGTAAGTGCTGTATAATGACAGTCAATGGGGGTTTCAACTTAGGTTGATATCTCAGCCATTTATAGTACTCTTGGCCACAAATTTTCAACATGGGGTTATTGGGACCCCACCTCATTAACACTGTCACTGTCATTTCATTACTCAGTCCCAAAAGGTGATTTCACAGTTACTGCATGGTATCACCTGTTGGGATTGATTAACAAAATGACAGTGCAACCGTTCATGAGGTGGAGTCCCGAACAGCCCATGTTGCAAATTTGGTGAAAAAATTAAAAAAAATGACTGTATTATGAGAATGTGTTGTGCAGTTTCTACGCACACTTGTAACTTCACCAATTTTTAATATTTTCAGTCCAGATTTTCAACATTGCCATTTTTTCACACCTCCTTATGAACAGTATAGCTGTCACTTTTCACATCTTGTCTGAAATGTGTTTTCCCACCTATGGCGAAGACTGGTGCAGTCGCAGTGTGAAATCTCCTTTTAGGACTGAGTAACAAAATGACAGTACCACTGTTCATGAGGTGGGGTTCCAAAAAGGCCATGTTCAAAATTAGGTGACAACATTCCTAAAAATAGCCATATTATAAGCATGCATTGCAGTTTCTATGCAGGCACATAACTTTTGTAATTTATAATATTTTAACTTCAGATTTTGAACATACCCATTTTTTAACCCTTAGGCTGCTAACAGAATTAGAACATTTAGGAATTTTGGACTGATATATCAGTCCATGGCACAGCAAGGGTTAAAACCACCTCATCAGTGGTACAGCTGCCATTTCTCACATCCCATCCAAAATCTTTTTTCGCACCTGTGGTGAAGAATGCCACAGCACCTGTGTAAAATCACCTTTCAGGACTGATTAATAAAATGCCAGTACCACTGTTCATGAGGTGGGGTCCCAAAAAGCCCATGTTGAAAATTTGGTGAAAAAAATCCTAAAAATGGCCACGTTACAAGTGCTTATTGAAATTTTTCTGTGCACATGCATAACTTTGATCATTTTTAATATTTTCACTCCAAATTTTCAACAAAGCCATTTTTTTATACTACCTCATGAATAGTGTCCCTTAATAGGGATATAAATAAAGTATTTGAAAAAGTAAGGAATTCACTGCAAAAAACTTAATTAATGCACCATTAGGGCTGAAGCGTAAAAAGTAGGGAAATTCAATCTTATTTTTATTTATTTATTGAAAGTTTTACCAGGAGAACACACTGAGCAGCAAGTGCTCATTTCCAGATGTGTCCTGGTGCTTTAAAATGACTTGGAAAGTGGGGCTTATACTAGGCATGCACTTATGAATATGCATAAGAACATGCCCAGTATAAGTCCCACATTCCGAGTCATTTTAAAGCATTTTTACCAGACTTTACACAAACCTGATTACTTGCCTAAGTTCATCTTTATTTGTGCTGTCAGAAAATGTAAGCAGCAGAACTCAGGCACAGTACTGCTCATACGAACATCAAGAGGCAGTGATAGTGAGAGATCACGAGGATCCCGGAGGGTCACGTGAGACTCTCTCTGGGATTGATTTGAGATGTGCTGTGTGAAAGTACACAGATGAGAGGTGCAAAAATGTGAAAGAGACTGCAACAAATAATTGTGGTGCAGAGGGGCGCCATGTAAAAGCGCCTTATGACTCTGAAATGCTGGCACCCTAGGCAGTAGTACTACTACCCATGGAATGTATAATAAACAATATTTTTTTAATGTAACAATATTCTTCTAGTGAGTCTATGTTCAACAGTAGATTAGCTGTTTACCAAGGTTTTTTGGAGCAGACTCCACCACCTCCCACCTTCTAGTTTTCATAAATATATATCAAACTGGTGGCCACACTGGACTCCCAGCATTCACTTACTAAGGACACAAACATAAAACCTTTTATTTATATGCACTATGGTATAACGTCATCTACAGCCAAGTGCAGTTTCCTTGCTTCCTATGTTGGTGGCACTTCTGTTAATTCCACGGATTGATGTCTAATCCACTGCCATTATCAATAATATTGTTTTATGTTTCTAATTGTAATAGAATAGTTTAAATTCATAATTGTTAGCTGTTTTCTGTGAAATGTATTTATTTAAGGCATACTGAGACAATGTTCATTTCCAGGTGCGACCCAAGGGGACATAGGAAGGGGAAAACAGAAAGAATAAAATTACAAAACAACACATAACAATTACATAGGCAACATTACAGATGAAGGAACAATGTGGAGACCAAGTATATTAACAACAGCATGGATTAATGCAATGATATGTGGACAGTTGTGAAAAAAACAATAAAAGTGCTCAGTGACTGATGGGGTAGATAAGAGTGCTAGCGGGGTCCAAAAACTGACCGGGGGGGTCACAATTTGCATCAGTTAAAGAGGTCTCTGAGCAAGAAAGGGTCAGAAGACAAAGGACAAAGAGTCAACAGGGGGGTTGACAGGGATAGGAAATGAGGTTTGAAAGATAAAGCATCCTGCAATGAACATGTTTTACTATAAGGATAACAACTGTATGTATGTTGCATGTATTCATCTGTTGAAACCATATACAGTATTTTCAGTGTACTGTGGTTTGGCTTAGTATTACATATAAAATGATTTGGTAACAAGTATATTAATTGGTGAGGGGTGCTGGTGAGCAGCAAACATGGAAGTTGTACTTCGGTAACACTTTCATCGCCGTGGGCATTGAAAGTTATATTGTCTAACTTTTCAGTACCTACAACTGACAATATCCAGAACTGTCAACTGTAAGAAACACTGGAGAAACCTGATGGGTCTAATTTGGGACCACAAGCAAGCAGTCATGGCTTAGATGCCTGCCTTGCAGCAACAACCTCCTTAAAGGGACCGGGGTCCATTCAACCTAGCACAGCTACAGGAGCTGATCTCCCAACAGCTCAAATTATTGCCATGCTACAAAAAATGGCACGTGATCATTACCGCGCACAACACTATGCCACATGGCATTATCATGCCACCGATACAGCATGATTCTTGCCATGTGGCATATCTTCTTTTCTGTTGGGGTAGAGGTCTCCACACCCCCATTATGGGGGTTGCACTGTGAAACCCCCACACAGATTCTCAACTGGGGGTTTGGGTTGGGAGCGCACAAAGATTAGAAAAATAAAATTTCTGGGACCGAATCAACCCCATCCCAGACGCACTGTCTGGGTTCCTGCTGCTGTGGTTCAGTCCATTGAGCACAGCAGCTGGTTCAACCACAACCCACTCCCAGCAGAGGTCTTATTCTCTGCCTGGGAAGGGAGTAAGAATAGTTGCAATACCGCATACAGCAGTATACGTGGTATTGCACTATTAGCTCACTAGTGCAGTGGTCTACCGGGTTAGCCATACTGTCATACGCTATTAAGCGTGTGACAATATGACCCAGTAAGCAAAAAAAATCCAGTCAATGGGAGAGGAAACTAATAAGCACCTGGCAGCCGTGGAAGCAAAGATTTCTGAAACTGACTCCAAAATCAAAGGTAATACTGCCTCCTCCAATCAGCTTACTGAGGAATTGGGGCAGCAAAAGGAGTGGAATGCTGTCTTTGTGAAGGATCTGCAGTTTCTCAGAATAAAAGTGGAAATGCTGGAGAACTCGAGCAGACAATTCAACATATGAATCATGGGATTTGCCCCCAGGTTTGCCATAAAAACTGACATTCTTCCTGCCATTGAAAGACTGATCCTTAAAGACCTTGTACTCCTAGCTCCTGAATCTGAAATTTGAGTGCTGTGGTCCTTTGCTATCCTGGTGAGATCCTGAGGACATGAAGGCACCTCTCCCAGACCTATGACCTGCCATTGCCATGCGTTCCTCTGCAGAATCTCGCGTACATCTTTTGCAAACAGCTACAACTTAAATGGAACTCATATGGGAAGCAAACAAATTAGTGATTTTTAAGGATATTTCATCCCATGCACAATGTAGGAAGAAAGACTTGCAGGTGGTGAAAAAAATATTTGCTAGAGCATGGAATAGCTGCCCAACTGCTGTTTCCCACATGGCTGCAAGTTCACCATAATTCTAAAGTTCATGTATTCATAGGCCTGGACTCAGCCTCCACATATGCAGAGAAGGTCCTGGCACAACTCAAACATGCAGAAATTGTACTACCCAAGGAAAGGTGAGTAGGACTTTGTTCAATCAGACACTAAACACTAGTTCCCTTATTTGGGCACAGTTTAAACATATTTATGCTGTGTTACCTTCTGTCTTTATAACTTGCCTGTTGGTGTTTTCATTTGTTTATTGTTGCCATGCTTTGCTGCTCATTAAAGTCTGTTGAAATGTTGATAATCTCATTGGTCAAAAAGTTAGGTGGTTAAAACTTTTGGTTTAGAACTTCCCACCATTCAGTTTGTGAACTACAGAAAAGTGGGACAGCTAATTTCTTGTTTACCTATGTGGCTGGTTTCTGCAGCCACAAAACATAGGGGCAAAACATAACTTAAAGGAGGACTATGGGAGAGGTGAAGCCCCGACTGCTGCACAGATTGGGTCTTCACCTCTCCAATCCCCAAGTGCCATAAAAATAAATAGTTTACTACCTCATCACTCATAAAATCTGTTAGGTAAGCTCATGAGCCAGTATTTTGAACATGGCACCTGGCCTCTCCCCCACCCCGATCTTGTGAGTAATACCATGAGACAAGGACATGGCATTACCACTAACATAATACTGCCTATGTGTACGGAACTAAAAGATATATTTTTCTGATGCCTGGTGCCATTTTTACTGAATGTGTCTAAATCCCATGGGTAAGCAGGCAAATCTTCACATGAACAGCTGACGGAAAAATAACATTAAAGTCTCCCATTTATTTAAAATCTGCCCTCTTAAGGTCCAGGGTCCTCATGTGATTAGTCTCTGTTCCTGCCTGAACATTAAACAACACTTTAAGGTGATCATTACATACACTATCTGAATGTATGTATGCACCATGCCATGTGTACGTACACAATTTGCGTAGTTCACTTCAGTCCCAATGTATATCCCCTACCATGGCATTACATGCATATTCAGAATTCATGCAAATCCTGTAGTTCACCATTACATGCATATCAGCACAATTGTAGCACTATACATGGCCTATTTTTTAAATATTTTATCTTCCACATTCTAATAATGGAACTGCAACCTCCACAGAAGTGACAGACTTGCAACATGGGGCCCAATTCACCAAAAATCACAAAGGCAATGCAGACTTTTGTTGATGCACTTTGAAATTGCCCATTTTTGTTCATAACAGAAAAATTCTTAATTTTCAAGAATCTGAAATTATGTCATAAGCCTTTTTTTTGTTTGCACTTTCTTGTGACCTAAAATTCTTCGTTCATGCTATACTCATTAAGCCAGTGACCTAAGATTTTCTGGGATGTCAGAAAATGTATTTCTGGGTCCTTATTCAACAAGTAAACTCCAGAATCTAGTTTAGCTAAATTCAGGAGTTTAAAAAAGCAACCTTTTTAAGGGTTTCCAGAATTATTTTATTTTTTTGCACAATTAAAAAAAAGATGGCAGTGCTCACAACCTAAAAATGTTTCTGTGAACACAAAAGGCATTTTTGCAAGAAATAAAAATCTGCTCGAGACAAAAAATTCATTGGTCGCACAAGAGAGCTATCCTGACAACCCCACTGAGCATATACAGAAGCCACATTTTAAAACATTATAATGCAAGACCCCATTGATATTTTTTCACAAAACATTTCAAAGGCACCTCCTTAGGCCAAGCTGCTTATACCATCAAAATGTTAAAAGAAAATTCCAAACAGTTTTTGCTATAGATGCAAGCAAAAAAATAAAAAAGCCAAAACAGAGTAGTTTGGGAAAACAATTCCAAGACATTGTTGGTCTAAATGCAAGCAAAAAAGTGGACAAAAGTATGTATTGTAATGTTGTTACGCCCCGTGGATCTCTAAATCTGGACAACAGCCATCCCAAAACTTGCCAAATTATAAGAGTTTGGTTCCCTGACTGCAGTTGCAAAATGTCATGCAGCTGCATCGAACAGCACCAAAGTTATTAAGGTACAAAAATCATGGTTTAATCTTAAAGTGCTTTCTCAACACATGCTCTGAAGCCACGTTTTTACAACCCTATTACTTGAGAACTAATTAAAATGTTTTCACAAAATCTTCAAAAGGCACCTCCTTGTGCTGAGCTGCTTCTACCATGAAAATGTCAGAAGAAAATTCCAAACCATTTTTGCTCTAGATGCAAACAAAAAAGCAGTCTAAAAAGAGTTTTTTTTTTTAATATGTTTTACTCCCTGGATCTTGGAATCCAGATCAGCAGCCATCATGAGAGTTATCAGTTCATAAGAACTTGATACCTTGATGGTAAATGCTGAGTTTTTATGTAGTTTTGTTCAATGGTGCCAAAATTATCAAGGCTCAATGCTCAAAACATAAAAAGTTTTCTTGTAAAGATAAAAAACATGTTCTCACAAAATGAAAATTGGCTCGCGATCAAAAATTGTTTGGCCGCACCAGGCAACTGTCCTGAAAAAACTACTGAGCATACTCAGAAACTAAATTTTAAAACCTTATAAGTCAAGAACCAATTAATGTTTTGTCCCTAAACCTTTAAAAGGTATAACCAGGGCCATGGCTTCTAAACTGAAAATTTCAGAACAATTTTCTAAACCACTTTTTTTTTGCTCTGCAGGTAAGAAAACAATGGACAAAAAATTCATTTTTACATACTTTTTTCACTATCTAGAATTTGGAATCAGAACAAACACTGTTACAAAAATTGCCAAGTCATAAGAACTTGCTACCCTGGTTGTGAATGCAAAATGTCATGCACTTTCGTCAAATATACATACATATATATATATTCATTGCCAAAAAACTTTGTTAATGCATCAGTTAGGGTTAAAGTGACAAAAGCTGGAAAATGAGATGTTAAGACTTGAGCCCCTAACACCCACCACCACCATCCTACACAGACTGAGAGACACCAGGGTGTGCCATGGGGCCGTGAGGCCCAACACTCACCCCATTCCATGTGTAAACAGGTTGACATGCTACAGTAATGGAAAATGGTGTGAGAGTTAGGCCACACGATGCCATGGCACACCCCGGTGTCTGTCAGTCTGTGGAGGATGGGGAGATGTGGGTTAGGGGATCAACCCCTTATGTCTCATTTCCCAACTTTTGTCACTTTAACCCTAACTGATGCATTAACAAAGTTTTTTGCAATGAATTTCCTTACTTTTTGAAAAAGTGCAATATAACTAGTAAATAGTATGTGTTGGTGGGGTCCCCTGCACTTCCACCAAGCTGCTCTGGGCCCTGTGTTCCCACTTACAGATAGCTACAGAGCCATACAGCAGCCCTATGGGGCAAGGAACCCTTGTAACGCTAATCTGCTGATATCTCGGGAACCATGACAGCTATAAAAAAATTCAAGTGTCATTGTAATCATGACGGAGAGATACCAAAGCAACATAAATCAACTGAATCCATATCTCACATCATTTCTGAGATATAGGCACCAAATAACACTGTGGTTGCTAACTTTGCAGGTGAGATATGGGCCCATGGACCTGAAAATGAGCAATTGGAATACCATTTTCCAAATATCTCAGTAACCATACAAGGTAGAAAAAAAATTCAATATTTATGGTAATTATGGCTTTCCAACCTACTTTTGGGGACTAAAAATTTTTGTGATGAAAAATCTGTATCTCGAACCATTTTTGAGATACGGGCGCCGAAAGGCATGATGGCCTCTTCAATGTTATCCTATGGGAAAAATCTCAACTTCATGATGGCATATCTATGGAACTGCTTAATGCTCCAACACCTAAATAGCATAATTCACATATCTAGGGAATCCACTCAATACCCTGCAAATTTCAAGTCAAAAGACCAAACCGTTAATTTACAGTGCAGTGGGAAAGTTTTTTAAAGTTAAAACATTCCTAGTTTGTGAGGTTGCAAAATCCCTGACCATCAGACCAATCCCTGTTTGCGCGCTGTCAAAATTGGCATCCACAAGAAATCATCGACCGTCAGATTTTGGCCAACTGGTTCCTAAGTGACAATCAAGGATTTTGCCACCTCACAAAAGAAGACCGAGTGGCGGACTAGGATTTTAACAGCTTTCGGACTGTGATTTTGTCAACTCACAAAAGAGGATTCAAAAAACCAATCCCCTTTCGTGAGCTGACAAAATTCTAGTCCGTCACTCGATTCTCTTTCACAAGGTAGCAAAATCCTTGACCGTGAGTCAATCATTGTCCTCATAAAGGGCCATCTGGTCACAAAGTGATAGTCAAGGATTTTGCTAGCTCACGAACCCGAATTGGCTCACGGACTAGGATTTCAACAGTTCGCAGGCTAAGATTTTGTCACCTTGCAAAAGAGGATTCAAAAACCCAGTCCCCTTTCACGAGCTGACAAAATCCTAGTCTGAGAGCTGATCCTGTTTCACAAGGTAGCAAAATCCTTGACCATGAGCTTAATTCTTGTCCGTGAGAAGGGCCATCTGGTCACAGAGTGATGGACAAGGATTTTGCAGCCTTGCAAAAGAGGATTGGCTCGTGGACTAGGATTTTGTCACCTCATGAAAGAGGATTGTTAGCGAGCCTTGGTCAAGGAATTTTAAAATTTGAAAAGGCTCTTTTTTGAACAAAACAAAGCAAACCAAAGGCATCGGTTTGTAGAGGACAGCACCCTGAACAAAATCCATGCCTTATTACAAAGAAAAGTCACCCGTGGAGGAAGCTACAACATTTTGTTTGGGGGGAAAAAAGCAAAATAAGATGGTTGCTCACAGACAAGGAATTTTTCTGGTGGACCAGGATTTTTTTAAATCTTCATTTGTGAGCTGACAAAATCCTTGACTGTGAGCCCAATCCTCTTTTGCAAGATATACATATAAATCGTGGAATGAAGTGAGCATACTCAGAACCCGAAAATTAAAAATGCAATATCTTTGGAACGGATTAATATTTTTTTTACCAAACCAATGCTGGAGTGTTCCTTTATCCAAACTCTTTCTATGTTGCACATTTCAGACCAAAAGACCACAAGGTGTGGTCGCAGCACCATGGGCAAAAAATGTGTCAAAAGTGGCAAAAAACGAGTTATATAGCATTTTGCTGTGCAGAAACGATAAGTCCGACCAAAATGCAACTTGGTAAATCAAGAGATCTACCACATGCATTCCAAATTTTGTGCAAATCTGTTGAATGGTTGTAAAGTTATTAACACCCAAAAATTAAGGTTTAACATTAAAGTGCCTACTCAACCCTAACTAGAGGGGTGCGACCATGCCCCAATAATTAATATATATATATATATATATATATATATATATATATATATATATATATATATATATATATATTAGAGCAGAAAACTCTGTTTAATTGATCAGTTAAGGTTGCACAGTGACAAAAGCGAGGAAATTTGGTGTTAGGGTTGAAAGCCCCCCTTAGACCCCCCAACCAGCATCAGGGTGCGTGATGGGGTCATCAGCCCTAACTCTCACCCCATCACATGTGCAAAGAAGAAGAGGTATAGGAGAATGAGGTGAGAGAGATGACCGGCGACCCCATCGTGCACCCCGATGCCAGTGTAGGGGGGTGAACTGGGGGGGTCCAAGGGGGGCTTTCAACCCTAATACAGAATTTCCTCACTTTTGTTGCTGTGGAACAACCCTAACTGTTGCATTAAACAGAGTTTTTTTGCCTCTAATTTCCCTCCTTTTTGAGAATGAGGACGATAAATAGTGAATAGAATGTGGTGGCGGGAGCGTGGGGCCCACCATGTGATGTCTTGTCACATAGTAACAGGAACAAACATAAGCACCAAGAGTTATGCACATAGTAATGCAAACATAAATGGTAAAGCAAATGTTAATAGAGACGCAAGCACAAATTGACGCCGAAGCGAACAGTGAGAGAAACAGAGATGCAAGCACGTATGAAAACACAACTGGTAACACGCACAGTGATGGCACTGGTATTTGAAATGCAAATGTTAAGTGTTACAGCAAAAAGAACACCAAAGGGAACAGAAACTGAAACACCAATGCAAGAGCGCACATAAACACAAACCGTAATGCGCACGGGCACGGTACTGCAATCGTAAACACAAATAGTAAAGTTAACATGAAGAATAATGCCAAAGGAAACAGAAATGGAAATGGGAACAGAAGTGCGTATGGAAACGCAAACTGTAACATGCACAGGCACGCTACCGCAATTGTAAATGCAAGTGGTAAAGTTAACATGAACAATAACGCCAAAGGAAACAAAAACAGGAATGCAAGCACGTACGGAAACACAAACCATAATGCTCACAGGCATGTTACCACAATTGTAAATGTAAATGGCAAAGGTAACAGCAACAATAACGCCAAAGGAAACAGAAACGCAAAAGGAAATGCGAGTACATATGGAAACGCAAACCGTGACGTGTGCAGTCACAGCACGGCAACTGGAAGCACAAACAGTAATGTTAACAGCAGAAAGAATGTCAAAGGAAACAGAAATGGAAATCACGAATACAAAGGCATGCAAAGAGAGCATAAAGCGTAACACACACGGTGGCATACATAGAACAATGGCAAACAGGAATGGAAACACAAGTGGTAACGCTAAGTGTAACAGTAACGTGAAGTGCACACCCTGTTTTTACCCAACAGCTGCATAGAGAAACACAGTGTGTACAAAGTATGCATGCATTATAATGGGCCTCAGAGCAGAAAATGAGCTGTTGGAAGACTAAATTGCTTATATCTCAAGAACCGTACGACGTAGAAAAATGTTCCCATGATTCATGATTTTCCTGCCTGCATTTTGCTGTATTCATGATGAAAATTCCATCTCTTGCACCGTTTCCGAGATATGAGCCCCAAAAGGCGCGGTGGACGCCACCATGTTAGTCTATGGGAAAGAACATCAACTTCAGAGTACCGTAACTTGTCAGCCATACCATATTTTTCACCAAACCACCAAAAGGCACATCTGTAAGATGTTGGCTGCCTTCCCTCCAAATTTCAGCCCAAAAGACCAAACCATTTGTTTGCAGCAGGGTGACAAAGAATTCCTGTCATTTTGGCCATAGCCTGAAAAGTAGTGTAGCAATTTGCAACCCTTTTTGCAAAAATTTGTGAAAGTGTCATGCGTGCGACATTATTTTGTGACACTACTGTTTCCAGAAATTTGAAAAACATATTTCTGGGGTGTTTAACCCCAAAATAAAGACATGGCTAGCATCCTCAGGGTCCGACTAGGTGAACACAAAAACAATTGTGTCCCAATAGGGTCCCAAATTCAAATACCAAGCATTTTTCTGATCACCAACTGAAATCAAAATGGTGGATTTGCAACACTACTACGGCCATTTGCGACACTAAAAAGTGCATTTGCGAAAGTGTTGAATATTTTAACTGTTCCCATTGACTTATAATGGGAACTTGTTTTTTGAATAACTTTTGAACCATTCAATATTTTTCCAAAAAATCTCCAAAAGGCACATCAGGAACCCTGCACATTCCCTGAAGTTTTCTGACCAGTCACACAAACCGTGCAACCTGTAGGCAAGAACAAAGAAATCACAAAACAAAAGCGTAATTGCACAATTGGTTGTTGCTTAATAACTCCACAGCCGTTATCCAACCAGTACAAAACTGTGCATACCAAATTTCAGGCAAATCTGTTGAACAGTGGCAAAGTTATTAAGGTGCAAAATTTGACCCTTTAACCTTAAAAGTGCTACTCAACCCTAACTATGATAGCACTACCTGCTGCCATAATATATATATATATATATATATATATATATATATATATATGGATTACTTTGTGAATATTGAGCTATATTCCATAAAACATATTAAAGCAATGTTAGCTTTTGTGGACAATATTGGAAAGAAGGAAATTCAGAGTTAAGGCTGTAAGACTTGTGATCCATGTCTGCAACACTGCTTTTGAATCTTACTCCAAATTGTATTAGGTTCAGGAAATTGCTCTAAAAAATTATTATATTTACAGTTGCAGCCACTTACATGTCCTGTACAGATATCAGCTGAAATGTTTATGAAATCTTCAGAAAAATGTACTGCCTACTGTCAGTACCACTGTAGGGCTACCAGAGAATTTTCCTTTATAAACAGTGGGAAATATCTGAAAATATCCAATAAACATGATGGCTATAACCGAATGTGTTAGGACATTATACAAATTATTAATGCATGGAGTTGGGTTCATAAGAAGTGTTGTGAACATAAATCCCACATCTAGCCAAAACCTTGAATTTCCTTTCTTTTGTCAATGTTGTCCTTATACCTTAAATAGAATAACATATGGCAATCCATCACTTAAGATGTTGTAACTTCATTGTAGGATTCTGATGATGTCATAAACCTCAAAAACGAAGCTTGAGAGGTTTATTACATCACTAGAATATGAGATTAAGTTATAATAACATAAAATACGAATTGCCATTGGTTGTTTTTTGTAATATATGGCAAACATTCTGTGTTTAGAAAGTTGTTGGCCACTCTCTTAGGGAAACTTATCTGGCTCACACTGGAACTACCAACCGTGACACTCACACTTTAACTGCTAACTGTTGTTATCGCTACCGTCTCTCTCCCACAGAATCCATAAGCTGAAACTGTAATTATGATCCTGTAATTACGATCGCTTATGACTTCTTGCTGACTGATTACCCACCCCTCCACAATGACCATATCATGGGCCAACACTGCTACTGCAGATCCTGCGCTTACTTGTAGTGCATCTCAGTTCACAGCAGCGGATTCAAACTGTGACAGGAGTGCAATCTTCATGTGGATTCAAAGTCATACAACCATCATTCTGACATCAGAACAATAGTATTATGAGCTTCTGTCAGAACAATGATATTATGACTTTTCATAGCTACTTCTTGTCAGTGGAAATATGTTCGGCCATATATTACATTTTTACTTTAAGATAGGATATAGTATTTCCTTTTTGGCTCGTCAAATTACATGTTTTTTATAAGATGTCTAATTTATTGTTGTATTTGTGTCCCATGGAACCCTCTCCCAGTACCCCTGCTAAGCACTCCTTGATGCTTAAATTGCTCACCCTGTAGTGATTCCCTTGTCCTCCAGTGGCACCCTCTCCCTCACCTGGTCATGGGCCCCTTGGTGACTTGGGGTTCTCCAGTGTTTTGCCAAGTCTTAGTAAATACAGGATGCCTGAACTCACAATAAACACTGCTGCTCCAATTTATGTGGGGCATATGGGCTGGTTTTTGAACAGTGGTTTGGGCTAGATTTGTATGTTATATATACACCGTAAATTGCGTTTAACCTTTGCTCTGTTAATCTTTTGCCATACACTCACATTTGAGAACTAAGTAAGTTGCAGTACACCGTGCCGAAGTTTGTGTGTATTTGGAGTGCAAGTATCCTGTGTTTACTTGTTCTAGTTTGGGACTGACTGCACTCTGTCTGCAGTGACTCTGCACTGCTGTGAATCACAGTTCCCATACCAAAGAGTCTTGCCAAGTTTCACTGGTGTCCTCAGCATGCACCCCCAATACTAAGAAGGCAAGTAGCACAGCCCTCAACTCACTGCCACATGATCCACAGAAAACCCCATTCTGCTTGTGTGCTCATCTAGCTGTCCGAATATTCTTGTTTTTTGGCTAATGAGGATGTGCCTTTAAACAGTAATTTAAAATGCTTGAAACCCTACAGAAAAAAATTCAAAAGGAACCCAAGTTAGTATAATCCATAAACTTATAAAGTTTAAATTGTAACACCTCATAGTTTTGAGCAAATGAAACCTCATTGTTTTTTGTAAAGAAGTAGAATTTTAACAATTTTTGTCTTCTCAATTTCAAGAAAACAAGATTTTTATAAACATTGTGAGAAAATTATAAAGTGAGCCTGCAAAGAAAAGCTTGCTTATTTCAAGTCTCTGGTCCTGATTTTCATAGGGCTTTGAGATGTCAGGGAGGGCGCATGCAACCCACTGGTATAGGGGTTGAAATCTGTGTTCCGATAACCTACAGACCTACAGTTGCAACCATTGACATGTACAGATATTTCCTGAAATGTTTGTGGTATCCTCAGAGAAATTTCCTGCCAGCCCTCTCTACCACTGTAGGGTCACCAGAGAGATTTATTTTAGAAATAGTAAGGCATTTCTGGCAATAGCCAGGCAACCCGATGGCAGCAGCTCTACAGTACTGCTATTTTCAGCTGTTTCTCCTCAGGAATGACAATCTCCCTGCTGTGTGCACAGCTACACTTGTTCAGATCTACAGTATGTATGATCTCCACTAGTAAAATAAATGCAGTCTTACATTTTTTCCTGCATACATAGTAATTTTACTTTCTCCTCACCTCAGCTCCCCACCTGGACAATATACCGCAGTATAAAACTGTGAGTGACCTGCTACCATTTTCATTTTTTTTTAAACTTTGTGCATTTCAAAGCTGACTTTAGAGTAAGCCAGCCAGCTACTTCCCAAAGTAGCATCCAGGTTCAGAAATGAAACAAACGTATCCAGTTGGTGTTTTGTACTCAGGACTGTCTCCCCCTTTTTTGCCAGTTTCCCCTTCTCCCTGTAAATGAATGGTTTAAGTTGCTGCCTGGCTGTGTGTGTGCTGAAGGAGGATGGGCCATAAATCTGTTAACTGAGGTCATTAGGCTGGACAAATGCCTTTCTCCCCTTGGTTTCAAAGATAAGAGGAAGGTATGAAGAGGCTGAAGAATTCCATGAGTTACTCTGGAATAACATTACAGATGCCCCCACTCCCAGCACCATCACCACCAGAGTTCATGCTTTGTTTTGTCAAATACCTGATGACACAATAAGGGCCTAATTATAGGAGTTAAACAGTCAGTTACCAGAAACTAATTACTTCAGTGGCAAGAAAGGTCTCCTTCTGGAAATGGCCATTCTAGAAGTATGTCAAACATTGCAGTACAAAGTGATCTTGCACTGGATACTCATTTTGTACTGACCTTCCCCACCCAGTCAATGTATTTATTGTATTCTGGTTTGCACAGTCCTTGCACTTTTAATTAATGTCACTCTGCCTTTGATCCAGCATCTACCCACTTGGATTAGTTTGCATTGGTTTTAGGAACAAGGTCTTCAAACATTTGAAATATAATCTTCTAAAGCCACCAAAATAATATGATAGCAGATATGCTTTTACTGGGTTAATGCCCAGTGAAACATTCAGGGAAAATTGCTGCCATGGGCCAAGATGTAGAGTGAGTGTGTGTGTGTGTGTGTGTGTGTGTGTGTGTGTGTGTACGCGCTTGTTTTAAATTCACCAGTCTGAGTGGCTTAAAACCATCATATGGTGTCTTGTTACTTCAGCATTAAAAGCTTACCTCTTGTGGCTGCATTTTTGTTAGATGAATTAATTTGTCTTACTTTTTTAATACTATTTTATAAGTGCAAAATGACCTTCCAAGGTGCCTGGTAATGAAGAAATATACTGTACTCCTTATTGGCTTGTTGAAGACAACATACCCAAGCCATCTGTATATTTTAGTATGATCAGATCCTTCATTGTAGGTTGTATCTTACTAGATATATAGCTACACATATTCAAATACTCATTATAACATCCTGTTTTGCAGAAGAAGGATATTCCACAAACTCTATAGGTGCAGAACCATGTCAGGAAAATTCTATTAATATTATAATATACAGTATGTCTACATGTTGGCACATTGGTCACAAATGAAAGTCTTGGAAGCTAGGTCTGGTGCTTGTGTGAAACTATCCCAGTGTGAAACTTTTAAATAAATCTGGGATGACTAGTCCCCCATAACCAGAGAATAAACACAGTTTGGCTTATTCTAATCCACTTGTTCCAACTCAGGATCAAGAGTTTTTAGAATAATCAGATTGTCTCCCAAATAAAAGCCCAAGCAAATGAAAATGAAGCAGAAGAATGTAAATGATGCCTGCGAGTGAAACAGAGCAAAGTACACAGCAGCGGTATCGCTTGTGATGAGCATTTCTGAAGGAGTGTGGCTTTTGAGTGACTAATAACAGTCTCATCTGGCATGGTGTGTGCTTATGCTGAAGTGAGTTTAATTGCTCAGTACACATTTCTGTAATAGGCCACTGTGACATGAAAGTGTGCTCTGGGGCTCATTGTCTCCAGCTCTCTTCCCTTTGTCATGTGAGTCAATATTAGTTTACTGAGAAGTGCCTGCAGCAATTAATTGTCTCTAGCAAGAGCTCAGATTTGTAAACACATCTAAACTTCCTTTTTTATGACTTTCCTTATAATAGCAAGGTGAGGCAGAGTTTAACAAAACATAAAGTTCACGGAATATGGGCAGCCATGGCTCCACCAGAGGGTTTCTTAATATGTGCACATCTTATCGTGAGTATATACTTGATTACACAGCTGCATTTCCTAATGAAAAGTATTTCTGCATGTCTGTTAGACCAACTGCAGCCTGATGACTTACTCGTTTGAACCCGCTTTCAGAAGACGTGACAGGAGGAGAACTGACTGCAGAATGTTTTGTTAAACTCTGTATTAGGGCATGGATCAATTGTTAGGGTTCCTTGCTGGCATAAACACACAGTGCAATAATTTCCAGTAAATGACATTTGAGAAACCAAAGAGCAAGTTCAATATTTTTATCCAGATGAAAGTAATGTATTCCCATGGCTTTTTCCCCCACATGGGAGGTTAATTTTCCGATCCATTGCTTGAGCAATAAAAGTGTGACAATTTTTTTTCCAATTGTTTAACCAGGAGTGGCACACTAAGCTGAAAGCTTGTTTACAGGTGCGACCTGGGAGCACAAGGAAGTTAAGTAACTTGCTCAGGGTCACACAGTATGCAAGCGGGGGCTGTGGGATTTAAACCCAGGTCTCCAGATTTGCAGCTCAGAGCCTTAAGCCACTGCACTATACTGCCTCCTATTATTGAAAATTAATTAATTAATTATTGAATTAATAGTTACACATTGTAGGCTTGAAATCCTGTGACTGTATTTCAACTAGTTTTACAAATGGATATCTGGGGGTTCAATTTATGGATATCAGTGTGAATGGATGGAGTGCAGTTTAGATACTGTGGGAGGTCCACACCAATGGTAGGATTTCTTAGCATATTAGGATGTTAGCGATTAAGAGTGGAATGCCACAAATCAATTTCCTAGCAGTGTCTGTCTATAGGCACCAGTTCCAAGATAGTTGGTATGCACTCAGAGGTCTGTTAAATCATTTATTGCCAGCATCACCCAAGCTGTCCATAGCATAGAAAAAATAGTTTTTTTCTTTTCACGAGTCAAAATCACAAATACATATACTGTCAGCAGCAAAGGACATAGTGATGCAAAATCAAAAACCCCTATGGGTATTTGAAAGGTGCATTTAGTGCAAAACTAGACGGAATTATCAAACATAGGAATCACTAACTTCCCATGTTGCTGCCAACAGGACTGTGCCCCAGCACTTTACTCAAGGAGCTTCATTATGAATTCATGAATTCAAGCAGTAGTGCAACAAGAAATGTTTTCCCAAAAAATCTAGTTTCAGTGACTATTAGGAAAAACATTAGCATACCTGTCAAATGTGCATGTCTAGGTACCTTCTATGCTGTGCACAGTGTGTCTTTTTTTGGGCCCTAACCCTTGCCAGGTTTAACATGCTATGTCTATGAAAAATGTGGCAGCCATCATTTTTCTTGAGAAAAAGAAACTATATTAAAACTTTTATAACATTTATAACATACTCGATAAACTGTACCTGCTGGTAACACACTGTCACTCTCAGTTCTCTGCTCTGCCTCTTTCTGTTCTCTGCTCAACTTCGCCACCCTCTTCTTCCCTCCTTTCATCTACCTTAGCTCACTAAATTAGTTGAATCTCATATGGCTAGCTCTAGCTGCTCTCTAAAGTGCCAACGGATGTACTTGCACTTGTACTGCTTACTGTTACCTATAATATGCTCAGTACTTGTACAAACCTGCAATCAGGATACTATGTCCTGATCCTACGCATATTCTGTGTAATGTTTAGATGGATTTCAGGTACTTGTAGTATTGTTCGATGGTCACATACTGTCCATTATTGTAGCCTGTCTGTATTGCTGCATATTTGCATCATGTTCACTTGTCAGTTTGACTGTTTGAATTTGTATCTTATGTATGCTCTTCCTCCTGTTTACCCTTCCCTCAGGATGCACCATGAGATGAGCAACTTGTTGTTCAGCATTCCATTCCTGGTGAAACTTTTCAATAAATAAATACTTAAATTTTGGAGGAATTAGAAAACAAGATCCTAATTGTTCTCCAGTTTGGGGCATTAGCGCTTAAAGGGACAAACTGAGACCTTCTGAACAGTCTACTCTTTGTTAAAGACAATCCTAGTAACTAAATGACTTTTCCAATTTAATGTGTTCTTTAGCTTTTCTTCTCCCCACAAGTCGATGGGTACTAGCTCTAAAAAACGTATTACATATAGGTCTCAGGGTGGGGGTTATTTGACAATGGAGTGAGGTGTGGCCTGATAGAGCTGATACACTTCTCTGCTGTGTTTTCTGCTTTTTTATGCTAATGTTTCTCTTCACTGAGCCTGCCCCCTGGGAACATGAGACCAATTCTAGTCACCCTTATTTGTTTCCTCAGGGCTCCTGTCACCAGGGGCAGCTGCCCTGATGTCTGGGTCTACCTTAGGGGACATACCAGGCCTTGTAGAGGACCACAGCAAATTGAGCACGTAAACCCTTCTCCAGTAGGATGCAGCACATTTGCTCTTGCTTCAGCTGGGGACTCACAGAAGTTTTCTCCACATAGGTAAAGGTTGCATTTACACTGGTATAGATACAGTATCAGGCAAATTTAATGTGGCTTTTTTTCCATTTAATAGATGAGTGGTTCTAAGAATTTTGTTAAGTTAAATGGTGAACATGTACTATGGACTAGTTGTTATGGGGAAGGGATCACCACATACTGGACTAGTGTCTTCCACTTAGGTGGTATTTGTTCTAATCACTTGTGGGAAAGAGATGCATGATTCCAGAATGGGAAATATTCATGTTTTATCCACAAATTCTATCAGCTCAAGGGTGTAGTATTGTTGTCCACTCATGTTTTTGTTTGCCGTTACTGTGTTTATGATATAACCTCATCCAACTCATCCAGAACACTGCAGGGACATGTCAGTTCATCCCAGTCATTTTGCTCTATGACAACTCAACCCAGACTATTAGCTCCAGCATCAATTGACTCTCACAACAGTTTTCTCCCAAACCATTCTCTCCCACTACATATTGTACTGTACTCCAAGAACAATTATCATACCACTTCCACTTCTACATCCCTCTAGGACATTGACTCATCTGGTGGGTGAATTGTGCCTACCTGGAGTTTATTTTATAATATTTAAGCTAGAAGCAAATTGTCTGGGGATGAATTGAAGTGGGAGCTGATTGATGCCCCAATTAATACTCTGAGGTTAGTTGTCATGGAGTAAAGTGGCCAGGGCAAATTGACATATTATTTATTTATTAATTGAATTTTGTTGACCCAGTAGGCCTACTGAGACTAGAAGTCCCTTTTTCAGTGGTGACCAGGGGAAGGGGGGATCCTACTGGGTCATAATGTCGCATGCTTAATAGCGTACGACATTATGGTTAAACCTGCACAGCGCTGCAGGTTACAGCGAGTGGTGCAATACCATGAATACTGCTGTACACAGTATTGCACCACTCCAAACATCCCAGGCAGAGGTTAGGACCTCTGCTTGGATGGGGCTCTGCCAAGCAAGTGGCTCAATGGACTGAGCCACTGCAGCCAGGAACCCAGGTGCTGCATCTGGGACTGGGTTTGTTTCCTGGTCCCAGTAACTTTTATTTTTTTTTAAACTTTGTGCACTCCCCAAGTTTCCCCCCCCCAGAGTTGAGAATCTTTATTGGTGGGGTTCGGGGGCACAGTGCCCCGCAACGGGGGGTGTGTGGCGGAGCCACCCACAAAAAAATGAGTTATGCTGCATGACAGAATTTGCACTGTATTGGCAGCATGATTTTGCCATGCAGCATAATGTCTTGCGACATTATCACCCCATGCCAAGGGGGATAAAGATGGTAACCAACTGAAACTGAACCATATTAAGCTGTTGGTGGTATTTTTTGTGATTGGGGAAAATTTGGCCAGGACACCAGGGAAATTCCCCTACTCTTTGAGAGAGGGTGCTGTTGGCCCAGAAGGATGGAGAGCTCAGTTGAGTCTGAGCAGATTGAGGAGAAGCAGTCTGGGATTCAGACCTTTGATCTAGCAGAGGAGAATTAAGATACTATGAATGGAGCCCAGAAGGGTGAAAAGGATGTAGAGTCAGATGACTCATGTGAAGGAATTGATATAGATCCACCTAATTGCAGCAATTTAGGGATGAACCTTGATGATATTGAGACAGCTGGATCTCAGCTGGAAAAAGAAATGGATGTGAGATGAACTATTCATTTCACACTACTAGTGGATGATGAAGAAAGATATTCTAAAAGGAAGCTGCCTGAATGGAGATGGGACCAGCATGATGGGTGAGGTAATGAGGGTGCAAAGGCAGGAGCAAGTTGCGCTGATGACAGTGGATGGATGACCATCGCGGAAGATTCATCATGACTTCTACCTGCACAAGAAATTATTTGGCAGGCATTTGGAGTAAAGGATGTACAAGTCAGCGATCAGCGAAGGTACCCGTAAAATGCCCTGCAAGAGGCAGGGTGGCAGAAAGCACCATCAGGAGGATGGATTCCCGATACAGATACTACTTTCTTGGATGCGACTGGATCAGCAGAACAATGGGCGGGTGCGGAGCAGGATGATTTCGGCCATCAGGAGCCACAGGTATGGGACAAAATGAATACAATAACTAATGGGCTCAGGTACAGGGTGAGAGATCTGGCCCAGGAGGGAGAACAGGCAAACAGAGGAATAAATAATAGTAATGGGGAATGGGATGAAATGTTTGAATAATGAAAATAAAATGGTACAAAATGACAAGGGTGGAGAAAATTGGGCGGGGAACAGAGTAATGGAGTGAATCAGGCAGCCAAGGGCATGAGAAAGGTAAAAATTCTCAGCATCATTAGCAAGGGTAACAAAGGAAGGAAAATCAAAATCAAATTGGCCCAACTTCCCCCAAAACTCACAGGATCCCCAGAAGAAAATACAGGAGAGCTACCAAAGGAAGCCCCCCACTGGTAGGCCCCAAAGACCAAGATTTGCAGATCTCTTTTCATGTGCAGCACCAGCCCCTAGAAGAAATGCAGTGCAGAGTAGGTATAGAGGAGGATTTCATTGCACCCCAGATAGATTCTATGTGGGAAAAAAATTGCTTAAAGATTCAATGCGATTTTTAGCCTCTGAGGTCTATGCCCTGATCCACATATCAGGGGAGGAGACATTTGATATCAGCTTCAGATCTACCCATGGTTTGGAGAGATTCTGGACAAAATATAACCAGCTAAAATTCTTACCCCTTTGGACCCCCTTCATGTGCATTCTACTAACTAGACCCATGATAAAGTTTATTATGATCATGTTTTTCGAAATGAGGGTGTACATGTAAACAATATTATACAGTGGCTACAACACAGGTGCGAGGTCCTGAGTGCCCCTGCGGTTGTTATAGATGAGGAATACTTCTTGACTGGGGCATGGAAATTCAGAGTGAAATTGAGGCAAGAGGCAGAGGGGTCAATACACCTGCCAAATAGTTTCTTTATTGAAAGGGATAGAGGAGTTCTGTTCTATGCGGGACAACCAAAAGCGTGTCACAAATGTGGGGAGAGATCTCATTTAGCAAGTGTATGCGATAAAGTGAGATGTGGAATATGCAATGAGATGGGGCATGTCAGCATGCAATGTGCAAATCTTGCAAGATGTAACTTATGCAATGGGTTTGGCCACATATTCCAGAGTTGCCCTTGGGCAGCCCATAACAAAACCAGAAATGTAAATCAAGATGATATAATTAAAAAAGCTCAACAAATAGCAAAGCCTCCCCACAAGCCCATCACCCAAATGAAGCTCCCCTTCCCACCTCCCCTACTAATGGGGCTGCAGGCACCATAGAGCCTCCAGCAGGGAGAATGACCATAGAAGCAGAGTCTACCTTAGCAGAAATGGAGACTTCAGCACAAGCAGAAGCATCAGGCCCAAATAAGTCCACCACACATCAAAGGGAAATGCCTGTAACTAGCAAGGATGACATCAGGGCCAGGGATTTGAGTCACGAGCCTCATGATAATATATTGGTCAAAAATAAGGAGCAGAGTGGCAAGCCATCATCTCCTGAATGGAAAACCCCGTTCCCCAGAAGACAGAGTTTAAAGCTGCAAAAAGATGTTATGGTGGAAATAGACATGGATAATCCATATGATGCTTTGGGGTCCTCAAGTGGGGGGGTCGATGGATTTGGGAGACCAAGACTCTGACACCTCCTCCTTTATTTCACTATCCCCTGAGTTGGAAAGGGAGTCCCAGAAAAAATAAAAAGGAAGAAAAGAAGAAGAAGAAAAAAAGAACTTGAGATTTTCATGTTTTTTTGTTTTCGTGCTAGAAAAAAATTATTCATTATGACTGTGTTTTCCATCATCTCCTTAAATGTGCATATCTTAGTAAATAACAGCAAAAGAAGAGCAGTACTAACTTATCTGCATGACTTGAATATTAATGTATGTTTCTTACAAAAAACATGGTTTTCCACTGCAAGATTAAGCTCTCTGGCTAATAAGGAAAGGCTTTGGGGACCTTCATATTGGTCATTCGGGAAGGATAGGGTGGATGAAGAGGTATATTATTCACAAGGATGGGGTTTAAATGCCAGAAAATAGTGGATTTAGTATTGGGGAGGGTTTTAATTTTGAATGGGATTTGGAAAGGCAGGTCAAGTAGGTTTCTGATTGTATATAATCCCTAAACTAAAGCAGAGAGGTACAGCTCCTGGAAGGGTTAAAACCATTTCTAGCTACTGCAAGAGACATTTATTTAGCAGGAGACTTTAACTGCTCCCTGGATGTCAATGCACGAGGGGCACAAGGCAAAAAAATCTACTGTGATTCCATTGCAGTGCACAGGCTGGCCTGATTGACTGCAATAAGGAGGCATATACACAGATTAAATATACATTTGTAAAAGGGACGCTAACATCTAAAATAGATTACATATTTTTATCTAAGCATATTTAAATCCAAGAGACAATAGGCATACCACTAGAATTTTCGGACCATTTAGCAATTATCTCAAGAGTGGAACCAGTGATGGGGAAGTACCAAGGCAGAATAGATGGAGACTAAATACTGACACGATCACACTACCTGAAGCAAAAAAGGGAATGTTAGATATCCTAATAAACAAAACAACAGTATTGGCACTGTATGAGGATTTAGGGAAGTGGTGGATTGATACAAAGGCAGACATTAAGGAATGGTATCAGAAATTTGGGAAAACAAAGACAAATGAGAAAATTTTAAAATACATTTCACTGCAGACCTAGTTGTACAAGTTATTAACCATTTTTCATGAAAAAAGAGTGGATCTGGGAGAACAAATCAAGAAGGTGAAACAGGAAATGCTAGAAGTACAGTATAATAGGGCAAATTCATTACAAGCAGAACTTAGCTACAGTAAACCAAGAACACTAATAAGTGACCCATGTGAGGCCTGTAAAGAAAGGATAGAAACTGTGCAATTCTCAGCCTTAAGGGATGAGGAAGGGAGGAGACATGAGGGAATATATGGCATATTACCGATAGTAGAAAGGCAATGGAATGAATTCTTACAAAAAGAAAATATAGATTGTATAGGAATCGGAGCATATCTAGAGGGTACACAGGCTTTGGATCGAGGGAAAAAAGTTTAAGGATTTAGAGAAAACAGAGGTACAGGAGGCAGAAATATTACTAGCAATAAAAGCTTTGAAATTAAATATAGCCCCGGGGGCAGACAGTATACCAAATGAGTGGTATAGACTTTTTCCAGACATCATAGAAGTCATACTGCGGAAGGTTTTTAGATTCTTATTAACCAAAGACACATTACCAACAGAATTTACTATGGCTCTAGTGATGTATCTGTTTGAATCGGGGGATAAAGAATGTATAGGAAATTAGGGACCAATCAGTTTATTAAATGCAGATTTTAAAATTTTGGCTTTTATTTTACAAAATTGACTTAAAGCAGTAGCCTCAGTGGTCATTTACCCAGTGCAAACTTGTGCCCTACCTAGCAGACGCATTCAGAAAAACCTGTGGATCATGAGAGATGTTTTTACTTATTGTGAGACAAACAGGATAGAGAGTTTCTTCTTATCATCATTGGACCAGCGAAAGGCCTTCAACAGAGTGACCGATGAGTTTTTGTTTAAAACATTAGATGCATGTGATATGCCACCAAGATTAAGAAAATGGGTACAGGTTCTTTACACAAATGCGGTTATAATGTCAAACATAGCAGGGCCACATGGAAAACGCTTTATGGTTAAAAAAGGGGTGAGACAGGGGTGCCCATGGAGCCCGTTATTGTATCTTTTTGTTTTGGATCCTCTTATTAGGAAGGTTGCAATAAATCAGAATATTCAGGGAATTAAGGGATTGTCTGAGAGGTCGGAAATTAAAATAATAGCATACACAGATGATGTATGTGCAATGGTAAAGAGTGAAGAAGGGGTAGGACATATCCTCCAGGAAATTTAAGAATTTGGTATGGTATCAGGGGCTAGTCTAAACCTCCAGAAAAGAAAAGCCATGGTGCTAGGAGAAGGGGTATATGATAAACAGGAGGTACATGGGATTGAGATAATGCCCACACCTATAAAAATCTTAGGGGTATACTATGGGCCAGATGATATGGGTATGTGTAACTAGGAAAAATCTTTACAGATAGGAAAATGGAAAGTGGCTAGATGGAAGGGGTGGAAGATGTCACAGCAAAAAATGGTATATGTCATAAAACAGTTCCTGATACCTGTGTTTCTGTATGTAATTGCTGTGTTTCCTCTCCCAGTACATCTAGAAGCAAGATTATTGTCAGCTTTTTTTCACCTTTTTTGGGGGGAACCGGCTCAACCCAGTAAAAAGGGAAATAATGTATTTACCAACAAGGAAAGGGGAGTTGGGATGATAAATCTGGTAGTTTTTTCATTGCATGTTTTGGCAATAAATATTGAAAACTTGTTTTTGAATAAAATGAACCTGTCAAGATGTTGGCTAGCCCTAAATATTAAAGAGATTTTACCTATATGGGTAAACCAATCGGTAAGATTAATGGGAGGGAAACCAGTACTGGAATATTTGAAAAGCTCTTTCCAAAAAATTTTCAAATGGAAGGTAACTAAACTGATGATTTTACAAAAGAATAGAAAAGATCTGTACGATGGAGTATTAAGAAGTCTAGGACCGGAGGAACCTGATTTTAAACATTGTTGGGAAGGGAAACATTTGAAAGTCATTAAACAAATAACAGACCCAAGAATTCCCACTAGGATGTGGGATGTTCAGTGGATATGTGCACACTGGAGGATTAGCGTAAGAAGAAATCACAAACACAAGGCAATAGAGGATAAGAATTGTCTGTATCCAGATTGTGAAAATCAACTAGAAACCATAGGAGCATTTTTTAATACATTGTTCATACTCCACAGAAGCTTTGAAGTATCTAGCAGTTACGTGGAAGATGCCATGGTTGAAAAAGATGACATATAGTATGTTAACATTGGGTGATTTTCCCCAGCTATTGACAAGGTATGAGCCAAGCACTTTGAGAGTACTATTTGCTTGCAAAAGTATTATTTATGGCAGAGCAAATGCCAATTTTTGTTTTAACAGAAAATCATGATGTATCAAATGTTTTGTTTACATTGCAAAAATGCCCTGTGAGAAGTGTATCACAGAGATTTGAACGTTCCCCCAAGGGCACGGGTGTTGGTATTGCGGAGGGTTTTTTCTTTCATTTTAAAGTATGGGTAAAAACTATGAAATAAAATATTATATAAAGGAGATTCACTTTGGATTGGGTGAGGAAGTGTGATAACGTAAGGATCACAGTGTGAAGGTTTGGTGATGGGAATGATGATATGATGATATTGTGATGCATGTTATGGATTTCTTGCACTAAAAATTTCCCCTACTGTTTTTGATAAATGCCATGGGATCTTTAACGTCCACCTGAACAACCACCAGAACAGGCAGACGGGGCCTTGGTTTAACATCTCATCCAAAAGGCGGCACCTCCGGAGTGCAGCACCCCCCTCATGCTGCACTACAGTGCCAAAACACTGCTTTCCAATCCCTATTCCTCTCCCCAGAAAAATTTCCATGAACCAAGCTGCCTTCTTGTATCATTTTTCTAAATTCTGATCCTCCTTCCCCATTAGTCTGCTTAGCCTCATCCTTCTCTTCCCTCAAATCCCTTCTTTGTGACTTCTCCAACCCTCCTATAACTGTTCCACATCCCTGACCCTTGTATTCCCTCCTCACATGTTGTTGATATCCCCCTTTCCTCCCCCCCAGCTGTGAGTAACTTTTAGCCCCCCCCCCAGGCTAACTGTGCCTTAATCAGTTAATCCATCTGGTAATATTGTGCTCCTGACCCTACGTCATGCACTGGGTTAGTTAGTTAGCTAACACCTTAGCAGTCTGGATGGTGCTAATCCTGTTATTATCTGGCACTGCTTCGTGTACTGTTAAGCACTTGTATCTTAATTTGCATTTTATCTCATGTTTTATTTTTGTACTGCTGAATATTCTTCCTGTAGATTGTAACTGAGTAATATTATTTATTTTTGCTTTATTTTATTGTATGCGTTTTTACTGTACTTATTACTACTGCATATTTCATTTTGTATTTCCATTTGCGCATCACGTACTGTATAGTCCCCTTCCCCATCCCCACGAGCTGTATCTAGAAACGACCTGCTACCAGCTTAGTATGTTTTCCTGATTAAACTTTTAAATAAATACAGACATAGATACATACATAAATACATGCATGTACATGCATACATACATACACAAATTAAATTAAATGTGGTATGGGAGAAACATTACGCATGGTATGAGTATTTAGAGTCCAGCCACTCTTGCGCAGAAGGCTACAGAAGTGGGGGGAGGGTCTTCCTGGATCTAGTGACTTTTAAGAGGGGGAGAGATTTATTTTTCAAAGCACTGTGTTCGTCCAATATATACTTTAAAGGAACTGTCTTGACAGGTCTCACCCTAGTGTCCTGGAATGTAAGGGACATTATTTTACCTGCCAAGCTCAAACAAATTCTGAAGCATCTGAAGAAACTGCATGCAAAAGTGGCATTTCTCCAAGAAACAAAACGTACTTCTAGTGCAGCATGGGAGCAAAAGGAGGAATGGGTGTGAATTGATGTCCACAGCTCACATGCATCTGTCATGACAGGGTTGCCATTTTGACCTACAAATTCTTCCAAAGGTAGATTCAGGCTTCCAAAGCTGATAGTGAGGATATGTGGGTAATAGCCAACGTTTTCCACCCCTCAAGGTTCCTTACTGCTCATTAACATATGCAGTGAAGTCTGCCAGGATAAAGTGCATTGTCACAGGTTTACTGCATGACAAAAAGGATTAACTCCCATTGAAACTGCACTGTTTGCTGCAGTAACTCTACTGCAGAATTCTGCAGTGTTGTGCTTCATCCTGGTGGGCTGCACTGTATGTACCTAATAGTGATGAGCTGGAGATTTTCATAAAAGTTAATAAGGAGCTCTGCACTTTCAACTCCCCTCCTGCTCTGGTGCTGTTGGAGGTGGGGATTTTAACATAGAAACATAGAATTTGGTGGCAGATAAGGACCACTTGGCCCACCCAGTCTGTCCATTTCCCTACGTACTACATAAACTCTAGATCCTAATTGGTCTGCAGCTTACCTTCTGTTTCCTACCACTAGGGCTGTCTTCTGTCTATCCCATGCATTCTTGAATTCTTCTATCACTTTAGCTCCTACAACCTCCACAGGGAGGCTGTTCCATGTATCTACCACCCTTTCTGTGAAAAAATACTTCCTCATATTACCCCGGAGTCTTCCCCCCTCCAGCCTCATATTGTGACCACTTGTTGTTGCACATCTCTTTTTTCTGAAAGATGCTGCCCTCTTGAATTTTGTTTATCCCCTTGAGGTACTTGAATGTCTCTGTTATATCCCCCTTTTCTCTCCTTTCCTCCAAGGTATACAGTACATATTGAGGTCTTCTAGTCTTTCCTCATATGGTTTCTGGTACAGTCCTTGCACCATTTTCATTGCCCTTCTCTGGACTGCCTCCACTTTGTCTATGTCCTTTCAGAGATGTGGTCTCCAGAACTGAACACAGTACTCCAGATGAGGACTCACCAACTGTCTGTACAGTGGCATTATCACTTCCTGTTTTCTACTGGTGATACCTCTCCCTATGCACCCCAACATCCTTCCTGCTCTCCTTACCACCTTCTCACATTGCTTGGCTACTTTTAGATCATCTGTTATGATTACCCCCAGGTCCCTTTCCATTGTGGTTGTCATTAGTACCCCACCCCCATCATATGTTCCTTTCCTGGATTGTATTGAATTTAAGCTGTCACACTCTTGACCTCTCCTCCAACTTGCCTACGTCTTTTCTCATCCTTTTTATCCTGCCTGGAGTGCCAACCCTATTGCAGATCTCAATGTCATCCACAAAGAGCCATACCTTCACTTCCAGTCCCTCTGCAATGTCACTTATGAAGACATTGAAGAGGACAGGCTCCAGCACTGAGCCTTGTGGCACCCCACTGGTTACCCCCCTCCCCGGATTAAACTCTGTTTATCACAACCCTCTGTGTCCTGTTGCTCAACCAATTTCTGACCCAGTTTACCACCTTGGGACTCACTCCCAGAATGATCAACTTGTTTACTAGCTTCCTGTGTGGGACGGTGTCAAATGCCTTGCTAAAAATCTAGGTATGCCATGTCTACCGCCCCACCCTGATCAACCACCCTGGTCACACAGTCAAAGAATCAGATTTGTTTGACAAAACCTTCCTGCTGTGAATCCATGTTGCCTCAGGACTTGTGACCCTCTTGCCTCAAGGTATGCCACAATCCTTTCCTTTAGTATTGATTGCATTATTTTCCCGACCACCAATGTCAAACTGACTGGCCTGTAATTTCCACACTCCATCTTGCTCCCACTTTTGTGCAGCCATACACATTTGCCCTCCTCCAGTCTGCTGGTACCACTCCCTTCTGCAGCGATTTGTTGACTAGGCCTGTCAGTGGTGCCACTAACACCTCTCTGAGTTATTTTAGTATTCTGGGATGTATTCTGTACCATCCCATGACCTTGTTCACTTTTAGTTTCAAGAGTTCCTTTAAGACTCTCTCCTATGTGAATGGACTGGCATCCACCTCCCTTCCATATGTGTTTCTACTACCTAATTGTGGTCCCTCTCCTTTCTCTTCTTTTGTGAATACTGAGCAGAAGTAGTCATTCAGGATTTCTGCTTTTTCAAAGTCCCCATCGGCACTCCCCATTTAGCCTCACAATCCCTCCCTTGGTCTTTTTCCTTTCACTAATATACCTGAAGAAGGTTTTGTCTCCTCTTTTACTGACTGGGCTATTATTTCCTCTATTTGTGCCTTTGTGCTCCTGACTGCTTTCCCTACCTCCCTCCCTTTGTTTTGTCTGATACAGTTCCTTGACTCATTCCTCTGTGTTTCCTTGCACTTTTTGAATGCGTGTTTTTCCTCCCTAACCTTCCCTGCCACTTCTTTTGAAAACCATAGTGTTTCTTTCTTTCTTTTTGCTCTGTTTACTTGCTTTACACAAAGGCTTGTTGCCTCTGCTATGGCTCCTTTAAGTTTTTCCCACTGTTCCTCTACCCTCTCCTCCTTTGCCAGGGTTTTCTTGAGATGTTCCCCTATTTTTGCAAGGTCGGAGCTCTTGAAATCCAGGACCCTTAATTTCATGTGGCTTGACTCTACTACTGTCTTCACCTTAAAGCATACTATATGGTGATCACTGGACCCTAGATGGCTGCCCACTGGTACATCTGTTATTCTGTCACCATTGGTGAGAACCAGGTCCAATATCGCTCCCTCTCTGGTGGGCTCCACCACTAGTTGTCTGAGACATGCCCCCGCAGGGCATCCAGGATGTCTCTGCTCCTGGTTGTGGCTGCAACATAGATGTTACAGTTAATGTTTGGCATGTTTAGGTCCCCTCCCAACAACAGTTCCCCATTCTCCGCCATTTTTTTTTAGTTAAAAGTTTATTAATTTCACACAGAGTATGCTCCAACCATCAGTCAGAACAAACAGTAGTAATGAACATGTGAAAAATTACTCTCTCCCCTCCCACCACCCTACCCCTACCACCATCCTTCCCCTCCTCCATCCCCCCTCCCACATGGCATCCAAACTATAGGCATTGCCCACCATCAGTAGGGCATGGGTGTTATTCCAAGGTATCCATTCTCCACCATTTTGTGGATGGTTTCCACTAATCCCCTGTCTATTTTCTCCCCTGCACTGGAGGTCTGTAGACAACCCCAGTATGGATGGTGATGCCATTCTCTGTCTCTAAGGTGACCCATAGTTCCTCTCCTCCTTCCTGTTTTCCCTTTAACTCAATTGCTTTAATCCCCTCTCTGATGTACTGTAGATAGCCATCCCTCCTCCCTGTTTACCCTCCCTGTTCTTCCGGAAGATTGTGTACTCTGGTATGATAACATCCCAGTCATGCTTTTCCATGTACCATGTTTCAGCAACTGCAACAATGTCCAGGTCTTCCTCTGCAATCAAGGTCACTAGTTCCACGATCTTGTTGCCCAGGCTCTGGGCATTTGTACACATGGCTTTCCATGTTTTAATGCCTTTATCCCTACCAGCTCCCCTCTTATTCCTATGCCTTCCCTCTATACCTCCCCTGACTTTATCCCAATTTCAGTCCATTTTGTTTATTCCTCAGCCCTAGTATCCTCTTGTTTGACTACCTTAACCTGTGGGGGGGGGGTGCAGTTGGATTTTCCCTG
Source organism: Neoceratodus forsteri (assembly GCA_016271365.2). Taxonomy (NCBI): domain Eukaryota; kingdom Metazoa; phylum Chordata; order Ceratodontiformes; family Ceratodontidae; genus Neoceratodus; species Neoceratodus forsteri. The sequence goes on along the minus strand of CM057453.1, from coordinate 411,643,366 downwards.
CTTACTTCCGCCACTCCCCTTAGCTAGTTTAAATGCTTGCCAATGAAACATTTAAACCTCTGACTAAAGAACCTGCCCCCCCCCAACCGGAAGGATGCAAGCCATCCCTCCTGTACAAGCCTGTATCCCTCCAGGTGGGCCCACAGTCCCCAATGAAGGCAAATCCCTCAGCTCTGCACAAGGTCTTCAGCCTTTTGTTGAATCCCTTGGTGTGGAGTACCCTGGCCTCCCCCATGCCTTATACAGGCAACACTTCTGAGAAGGTTACCACGTATGCCACCTATCTAAGACCCCTGCCCAACTCTGTGAATTCCCTCTGCACTGCTCTAACCTCATCTCCAGCTAGGTCATTTGTCCCAAGGTGGACAACGATGTCTAGCTCACCCTCCCATCCTGCTGCCCCAGTCATCCTTTGGATTCCCTTCCCATCACTCCAAGCTGTGGTGCCAGGTAAGCACATGACCTTAGAGCCTGCACTTGACAGGTCCGCCTCTCAACCTGAGCCCTGCTTTGGGACCTTAGGCATAATTAAGGACCTGATTCATGAAAATGCAGATACTGATGTATGATACTCACACACTCCCCTCCTCTAGGGATTATAGATATTTCTCACAGGTCCATAATTCCTTTAGCAGTTTAGACATGTGGCTCACCTCACCTCAGACCACTCATCAGATGAGGGAGGTGTCTATATACCCCATTTTGATATCAAACCATGCCCTCCATCCCTCCACATACTCTGCCCCCCACCTAAATCCTCCTCCTGGTGCCTGGATCCCCTTCTGTTTAAGGATTCTGAATTCCTCCCTTGGGTGCAGAAGGAATTATCTGACATTTTTTGCCACAAATAATTCTGAGGACCTTTCCTGTAGCACCCTCTGGGAAACCATGAAAGCTTAGCTCAGAGGCCACATTATAGGATATGCAGTTTATAGAATGAAACACTGGGAAGAGCTGGTAAAAACCTTAGAAGTTAAGCACAAAGAGTCAGATGATGCCCTAAAGGCCAGCCCCTAGGCTGATCCAGGTGAGGTGTTACATCTCTGTATCCAACTTATTGCCCACTATTCAAGAAAAGCTGAATTAGCCCTGGCCAGGACCCACCACAAATACTGGGAAGAGGGTGAATGTTCCACTAAGATGCTCTCTTACAAATTAAAAAAGTGGTAAGTTGAGAGACATATATCAGACCTGACGGATACTAGTGGCTACTTACATACAAAGCCAACAGAGTTAAATAAGGTTATGAGAAAGTTTTATAAAGCCCTATATGCCTCCCCACCATCCAAAGAGAGAATTATTTCTTTTTTGCATAGATTGGACCTACCTCACCTGCCCCCCCCCCATATAAACCAACAGGAAGCTACTATTTTGCTGGAGGAGGTGAAAGCAGCTATAGCTGCTATGCATAAACATAAATTGGTGGTCGATTCCCTATTGGTTTTTATCAACATATCACAGAAGAACTCTCCCAATTCCTACTCAGTATGTTGAAAGAATCAATGGCCTTCAAAATACTCTTTCCTACCCTATGGGAGGCGGCAATAACCGTCCTTCTCAAAAAGGGAAACATTCATCATCTCCCAAAATCTATCGCCCCATCTCCCCTATTAATGCGGATGCCAAAGTTCTGGCTAAGATTTTTGGCCCACGGGCTCAAATGGGTACTACAACACATGATACACCCCTCCCAAGTAGGCATCATGAAAGGCATATTAAGCTCAGACCACCTTTGTGTTCAAATTAACTTATACTGTACCATCTTGAAGATTCTTCCCCCACTCCAGCAATTTCTCTCACCATTGACTTCAAGAGGGCATTTGACACAGTAGAGTGGGGATACTTATTCAAGGTTATAGCAATGGCTGGTTTGGGCCACAACTTTCTGGCTGGGGTCTGCACCCCTTATCAAAGTTCATCAGTCCAAGTACTCACTAAAAGCCACTTTGCTCACCACTCCTCCCTGCACAGAGGCACATGTCATGGCTGCTCCTCTTTCCACTCCCCATTCTATTAGCCATGGAACCTCTGGTAATTTGAGCTCAGGTCCCACTCCCAATTAAGGGAACTAATACAAAGGAACCCTGCTTTGCTATACAGATGACATACTCATTATTCCGGCAAATGCCCCCGAGCAATTACTCCCTTACGACATCTGCTCTATTCTTTTTTGCAAGTATTAGGGCTAAAAATTAACCATGGCAAATCTGAAGTCCTGCCATTTAATGAATTATACTAGGAGCAGTTGTTCCAGGGCGCACAATAACTTTGGACTGCCAAAGGTTTCACATATTTGGGGGTTTTAAATTACCCCCTTGATTTCTGACCTATGCAAAGCTAATTTCCCCCTTTGCTCGATAACTTTTGTATTGAACTGGACCGATAGAACCCCCTGAACCTTTCTTTTACTGGAAAAATTGCAGCCCTTAAAATGGTCTCTGCTCCCAACATCTTGCATTTACTTGCCCACTTACCTGTTCACATTCCTGAGGGGTGGTTTGCCGAAATAGACAACCTCAAAGGTAGACTTCTGTGTGAAGGAAACCCACCCAGTTAAGTAGATCAAAACTCCATAAGCACTGGTCATCCAGGGGTCAGGGCCTCCCTTTCTTCCAGCAATATTGCACAGTCTTTGTAGCTGCCCAGGAAACTAAATGGTTCCTGGTGCCCAGATCCTATGCACCCCTATGGGCACCAGCAGAAGGACATGTTGCCAAGCCCTATTCCTCAGTGAGTATACTCTACTCTTATGTAACACCCTTACTGGGGTGACACCCTATCACAGGAGACTCCCTGCACTATTGAACCAAATTAGCTAGTCATTGAAAATTTACCACAACCCCATAGCCTATGTCCCTGTGTAACAGAACCAAATGTTCACTGTTAACAAACAGATGACTGACTGCAAAGAATGGAGGGAAGCTGGCATCCAACATGTTTAAGATGTGTCCCCCCCCCCAGGGAAATCTCACATGTATTCTTTTGCTGAACTATCTGACAAATATGCTTAGCCTAAACAGGATTTCTAGAAGTTCTAACAACTTCGGTCTATACTTACCCCCTTACTTTGAATCCAACAATCCCCACAGGCCGTGTCCTCCTACCTTACCATCCAGAAATGGATAACTTTGGCTCATGGCACTGCAGGTCATATTTATAGACTCCTCAGGGTCAATGACCCAGACTGCACTGCTCTTCTAACATAACTGTCTCAGATACTGAATAGTAGATGTGCTGATATCGAGCCCACATGTCATGCAGGGACACAAAGGCTCAATTAATCCTTCTTAAAACACGATGCCACTTGTATAGGTCCTCCAAGCCCTTAAAGCCATGGACCTTTACCCTTGTGACATGTGTTGGCACTGTGACTCCCACAAAGGCACACTATCTCATGTACTATAGAAGTGTCCTTTAATACATCCCTTTTGGGATGAGGTTCTACAGTATTGCCAGAAATTTCACTATTCTGGTTCCCTCTTGAAGGCCCTACCTTGCTCTGCTGAGCATCACAATACCTATCTAACCAAGGCCATCCCTGCTTCTCCATTAGTGCACAGTGGTTCCCATTATTGTCAAGTGCCTCCTACTTTGTAGATGGAAGTCCAATTCTATTCCAACTTTTGGGGAATGGCTTCAAGCAGTGGAACAACTTGCCTCATTGGAGCACACGTCATACTGAGCTCTAGGTAAAGTCAACTACTATAACCACACTTGCATGTCATACCTTAATTTCCCCAGCTCATCCAAAAATCCCTTTAAGGTCTAATCTAATTTAATTTAATGAGCAAATTCAGACATTAAGTTGACTTCATATGAATACGATGAATTTGCTTCTCCTTTTTCATACCAATCTATGTCTTTCATGATTTTAGTATAAAACATATTCTCCTTTGAGATTACTGTATCTATTGTTTACCATGCTATATTTAGTTGTTGTTATTGGGTATAAAATACAGTATGTATTTCCAGTCTCCTTTGTATTGGGTTCAAAATTTCATTAATAAAAATTTTAATGTTAAAAAATAGGCTCAATTGTTTATATTAAACAAGAGTTGCCCTCATCTTCTGTTTTAATATCATGATTTATTAGAAACACTATGCACACCAACCTGTTGCATTTAAAATCTGCTTGGAGAAAGGGAGCTAATTTGGTAGCATGTTGGAGGTCTGTATTTGGCAGTAACTCCTCATGTAGCAAGCATAATTAGTGTACATCAAAGCTGTACCCCCTACAATGGTGGATCAAATCTGACATGAGCTAACAGGAGTCAGGTCAGATCACCCCAGCCCATTTGTCTAAGCAGAGTGTGCAGAGCCTTGACCTGCTAGGAAAAAAATGAAATATCCCACTCCACTTACCATCTAAGATCCCTCTCCCGCCCTTACCCCTCCTGAAAAAATATGTCATGGCTAAGCAAAAGTCTGATCTTACATGAAGAGATACAGAACAGACATCCTTCTCCAGCAACTGTTCTCTGCTGTTAGTTTCTCACAGTTTTGATTTTGAAGACTATTATTAATGTGGAAGTCATGACTGTTACTCTTGGTATTTTAATAATGCAGTATATTCAGTGCTGTCAGTGGGCTTGCCCCGAAGGGTACATTAAAACAATTAATTTAATGTAGTTCTGTAAAAAATGTTAATTGCTTTTTTCAAGTTAACAAAACACAGCAGAGTTACTGGAGCAATAGAGAGTGTCATAATGGAAAGGTACCACTTCAGACTATATAATCAGATTTCAGAAAAAATCTAGGGCATCAGTTCTCAAATCTTTTTATAGTAAGTGTCCCCTAAGACAAGAAAATAATCTTAGATCACTGCTACATGTACAGTACAAATATTGTACCATACTTTGTGCAATCCTTACTAGGAATGAACTGTCTTTGAATAGATGGCTGTGTTCATTCACATCCCTTATGTTCAATCTCCAGCAGACACAGGTGTGTCCAGTCACAGTACTAAAGGAATTCAACACTCACAAGGAAACATTTTTAAATGTTATTGTGTAAGGCAGCATATTCAGCATTTTTGTCACTCCAGAAAACTAGGTATATGAGGAATGCAGAATTCTGCCAGCGGAATTCATGTGGAATGTCATGTCCGCTTCCAAAATGCTTTTTGGAATTTCTTCTTTAATTTTACAGAATTCTGAAAAGCAATTATATGTAAACCACAGCTCACTTAATCTGAAGAATAATATTCTGCAGTTTGCAGAAAATTAATCCATGGTTTGTATTAACTGTGTAATTCAATTCTACAGTTAACATTTCACTTTCCAGATGTGACTAAAGCAGAAGTTTAAAATTCTGCACAGGTCTATGCTCATCAAGTTGATGTGCTGATGCCTGCATGCGTCTTCTTAATGGTGGTGCACTATGTGGAGTAGAGTATTAAAATGGGTAAGCAAAACACATCTGGAAGAGAAAAGGAAATTAGTTTTTCATCTTAGGAGAAGGGTCTGCTTACAGTCTATATTTTTTCCTCCTGCCTTAACCAGGGTGTTCTCCCATCTGCTGTTTGCAAACACCCAGCCTTATCATCCCAGCCTGCAGCCCCCATTCTAACTCCACAGGAGCCCCCCCACTCATGTTGAAGCCAGAGGAAGTACCACCCCCCCTCCCCTGGAGCACAAAGCAAGTTGGAGTTGACAGGTGACTCCATGGGCCCAAGTATACTCACTGCCATTCTACCAGCAGCTGAGTGCTTTTTTTCCACCAGTTTCCTCCCTCCCAGCCTGCAAGACATTAGAATTGATAGTGTCTTATTTGTGCATGCATATAGATGCATGATGGACATAGAGTCAACCAACCTCCATCCCTCACTCATGGCCAGTTCTGAGCTTCTTCACCATCTGTGGGCCCTCAGGAAGTAAAGCCATGGGAGCCAGATGACCTCATACCCTGAAGGTGGAGAGCGTCTGCTGGGATGCTCAGTCCTCCTGCTCCTAGCTAGCCCTCTGATGCTCCAGGATTGTTCTTGAACCCAGGTCTCTTTTGTCATCAGCGGCAGTTGTGCCATGGTATCAATGGCCTAGCCCATGAGGACTGCCTCTTTATGCACCTTGCAGCCCTAGATGAGGCAGGGATCAAAGTGTTTGAGTTAATTCACATAACAGATATATTTATTCCATTAAATGTGTGCAGGAAAGATACAAACATTTTCATGCAGTGCATAGGGTCAGCACTTTTGCCACAGGACCCTGAATGGAGTTATGTGTCTAACAGGAGGCATTATAGCCCTGTGGTTTAGGGCACTGAGCTACAAACCTGGAGATCTCAGTTTGAATCCCACAGCCCCCACTTGCATACTATGTGACCCTGAACAAGTTGCTTAATTTCCATGTGCTCTCAGGTCGCACCTGCTTAGTGCGCCGTTCCTGGTTAAACAAGTTCTTCTTTCCTTTCCCTAATATCAAGCATTACATTTACTCCTGCCCAATCTCATCATGCAAAACATTAAAAACTAATTGTACTGGTAATTAGTAGTTTATTAGGCTTGCACAATGTCACTTGGAGCTAGTTAAGGCTTGTTGAGAGGATGGTCTACCTCACAGTTTGGGAAATATTGATCCAGAGAAAAATCAGTGGATAAGGGCCAAAGCTCTCAGCTGAAAGTTGGAGGCCAGGTGAGAGCTGTGGTGAGTTCTACTAGTATGAGAACAATGCCATAGAATGGAAATCCAATATAAGCAAGCAATAGTACCTGACAGGGTGGGTGGTATTCTGCTATACTGGACCACCCAGGGGTATAATGAGGCCCGACACCACAGGCGGAGGACCTTATACCCCTGGAAGGTCCGGTATAGCACAATACTGTCCACCCTGAAGGGTATTATTGCACTTAGAAAATGGGTAATGGGTATCAAGAAATACACAGACAAAAAAAGTATGTTGAAATAAAATCGATATTTATTTATTTTTTTTAGACATTAATCTTACAGTAGGGTAAAGGGAGATAAAGTAGTCCCATTTTAGGATGGAGTGAGCAAAACAACAACAGGGATTTTAACTTGCTCAGTGCACATTTAGTCATGGTGTGGCCAAAAAAATAAACTGTAGGCCACTACTTGTTATATTCAATAAAACTGACAGGTGCAGTGAAGGTGCAGTTTACTAAATTAAATAGAATTGGATGAGCCTATTGCTGGCAGTGATGAGCTGCAGGACTCTTCAATGTTGCTAGGAGTGTCTTCTGCCTTCTGTTTTTGTTCCTCTTCCTTTCAAACTGCTGGGGGTTGTTCTCCAAGAAGGTTGCTCCACTTCTGTTGATCTGCAGTGTATGCTGCCCAGTAGCTTTGGAGACTAGCCTCACATCGGTGTCCAGTCACTGCTACAATATCTCTGGCCTGTAGTCCTATGTTTGACAGAATCTGGACAGCAGTTACCCTGATGGAATGGTTGGTGTATCTTTTGCTTGAGCAGGCTTCAGTACTTAGTTTGGGCAGAAGCGATCCCAAGTATTTTGTCCCCATTGCTTCCTTTGTGTACCAAACAGTTTCAGAGTGTTTAGTAATGACTGGGCAACTCATCTGGGGTGAAGGTAAAATGCTGCAGTATCAGGAGGGATTTTAGAGTGGTATTTTTCGATGCACTTCAAGGGACAGTTAGGATTTTGTGGCTCTTCATAAATGAATCTGTGTGTATTTTCTTTGTTGCGCTCTAACGGATTCCCATGGTTTTTCATGTGGGCATTGTCTGAGTGACTTGTATAGTTACTGTCATTTTCATCCATGTTGATTTGCAAAGATTGAGGTATTAGCTCCTGTAATCCCTCCCAACCATGCCGGATCATGTGTAGTTGTATTTCAAACCACTCACATCTCACTAGGCCCCGCACAATGTCAGGGGAGAGAACCGCTGATGAATGGAGCTTTCGGAGGTCCACTTCGGCGAGTACAGGGTGGTGGGCAGCCTTATCTTTATTTTGTTTGTGGTAGCACTTCAGGACACTTATAAACATATTGTTTGTGCCTTTATATCTTGGATCTCTGATTATGTTTATTCATCTAGTGATCGAGGGGCTGTTCAAGTACTTACATATGCCAGCTCAAATCACGCAGTGTCCTGAAACTGAATACTCGGTGCCACTCTCGGTTCTTACTTCTGCATAAAATTGTCTGAGAACCACATTCAGATCTTCAGGAGTGTCCTGTCTAAAACTGACTGACAGGTTATGTTTTGTGCCCAACCATTATATACTGTGACTTCCCAAGTGGTATTTTTCCTGGTGTTTTTATCCTCGCAATCCATTTCAATGAAATCAAGCTACTCATTTAACACACTTACGTGACTTGCATCGCTGTCACTGACTGGATTTTCACATTGTCTTTTTTTCACAGATGGCACTTTGGACACGGGATTTGTCTCTGCTGCTTCCTCTCCAGTCAACTCCCGATCTAGGAATATGTCAAAGTTTACATGTAAGACATCAGACATTTTTTTTATTTTTTGCTTTACTGGCCCACAGAATCTCTTCAGTAACTAACGCTTCGGGTACAATGCTCAGCTGTGTCACTGATTCTGTTGGCACTGTCAGCTGACTCAGTGATTTGTAGGTTGTGATTGGGCACTTGGCACTGTCACTCATTTCCAACTGGACTCTGTTGCCAGGTAGACCATGGCTCTGGGACGACAACTGTCCAATCATAAGCTTCCTTTTTTATACCCATTTTCCAACACTTGCATAACTCACTTATCGTTGAGCCTACACCAATACAAATAGTGGCCTGAATCACCTGGTATAATTCATCTTGAACTTTAAATATAAAGAAAACTCTGACAGTCAGATAGAGTTATAGTGTTCTGTTCTATGTATCAGTATAACTTAGTTTGTATGGCCCTCATCTGGTCTTGGCCTGCAGTGTTCCCAGATCGTAATAGCTATTTCCGTATAACATGGCTTATTTTTTCTTGTATGTTCCCTGTAGACACAGGACAAAATTCCTGTGTAAATCCCTGTAGATTTTATTGCAAGTCATTGGTTCCATACTTATTTTTCTCTGCATTTAACCAGTATTGGGTAAGTTACGTTTTCTGTTACTTTCTATTACTTTTGGAAACTTGTTCCAGGAAGCTCTGTGCAGTCGCTAGCAAGGATGGGGAAGTACTAGAAAAAGTAATACACCTGTCAGTTACAGTTCCTTATTTCTTTTTATACAACAGTAATATGTAACTGTAACTGAATACATTAATTTGAAATTAACTACTAACTAACCTATTACTCTCAAATAAACGTAAACTGTTACAGTTTCATATTATGTTTGTATTGTTTTTGTATAAAAAGTAACTGTAAGGTGTATTACTTTTTCTAGTACTTCTGCATCCTTGCTAGTGACTGCACAGAGCTTCCTGGAACAAGTTTCTAAAAGTAATAGAAAAAGTAACTAAACCAACACTGCATTTAACATGTCTGTGCCCTTTGAAAATGTGTATTAATCTATAAAAATCAGAATAAAGCTACAACAATACTATTAAATATTTTTGAGGTACTGTGACAGACCAAAAGTATAAACTGACATTACTAATGTTTCCCCATCAACTGTGTCCAATGTATAATTCCAATGCCTCAGTCAGTTAATCAACCATTCTAATGTCTATGTGTGCTCTTTCAGAAGTCACTAGTTTTCTTACACACTGGTCTATGTGCAATATGGTGTGCTTTTATAACACTACAAGACACGCATCAGCATGGCCAAGTGGTTATAATGTAACTCATCCTAAACACACAAAAGCCTTAGTCTTATGCCCCATACTGTGTTTTGCATAGTTAAAAGTTATTATTAAAAACAATCTCCCACATACCAGACAACAGCTGCCCAGAGATGCATCACATGCCAGAAAACTAGAACAGATATTCGGACTACTGTTCATCAGGGGTTTTCTGTGATTTTTATCTATACCAGAAGATGAATCAGATATTGCTTAAGTATCATTTTGCACAACTTTTGAACTGCCATCTTAATTTCAATATTTTGAGTTGGAAGTCCAGATGAAAAACTAGATTGACCAATGTTAAAGTAATGCTGTATGCCCTTTCTCCACATTCAACAACATTATTACCTCAAAACCCCCGCCACAACACAGTATTACATGACTACAGCATTAGAATGCTATTTTTTTCACTCCTGTGGAGTGTGCTCATATTTTGAAAATTAGCCCAGTTAACTGCCCACCATCCCAAAAAGCATTTCTGGGCTGGCCATACAATCAGTTTTGTGCTGTTTTTGTTTATTTGTTTGTTTTGTTATTGTTGATTTTTTTCTTTTTTTATGTTGGCTCCCCTTGTGCGCCAGCCAATATATTGTAGTAGCAGCAAATTTGGAGGTGCAGTCACTGTGGGCAAATGCAGGGCATGCATCAGTAGGTGCATCCCTCATCCTCCAATAAGCCAGCATGCAGGTGCTGACACCAGCAGTATGTAAAGTGGCCACCAGATCTAAGAAAAGTGCCGCTGCAATGAGAGGCAAGCACATCATGCAGTGGCACAATAACACGCCTCCCGATGTGCCTTTCCTGGTGAAGCAGTTCAATAAACATGGTGGTAATGACTGCCACCGCACAGAGTGTCAACTTCAGGGGTGTCCAATCCCCCTGTCAGCATGCCTCAACCTACTTCATTTGCTGATGGGGGAGCCCCCTCCCTGTGTACTGAGGGGGTGCCCCCCACCCGTTTATTTGCCGATGGGGGGGCCCAATCCCCTTCAGCTGTGGTCCCCCTCCCAAAAATGCAGGTGGTACACTGGGAGCCCAACACAGTGTACCAAACAAATACCTGCAAAAAAAGAAAAATGACTCTCATCTTTTTTTTTCCCTGTAAAAGAAGAAAACAGTCCCTCGCAGTCTCTCCTGCCCCCTACCCCAACCTGCACCCATCCTCTGCGTACCCTGCCTCCCCACACCCCCTCACCCCATACTTACTTCTGGAGCCCAGCGCAATGATCTTTGGTGGACCAGGAACATATCTGCACTCTTCAAAGCCAACCACGAACTGAAGAAATGCTGGTAAGCTGTATAACGGCATAAACCGGGTTTTTTTCAACTTTGGTGCATATCTCGGGCATTTTTGGGAATTTTGGCACCAAATTTTCAACATGTGGTTATTGGGACTCCTCCTCATGAATTCAGTCACTGTCATGGTGTTATTCAGTCCTAAAAAGTGATTTTGTGGTCATTGTGCAGAATTACCTTGCAGGACAGATTTTCGAAATGACAGTGCTACTGTTCATGAGGTGGGCTCTCAAAAAGCCTATGTTGCAAATTTGGAGAAAAAAAATCCAAACAAATTACTGTTTTACGAGAGTGCATTGCGCAGCTTCCACACACTCTCGCAACTTCATGAATTTGTAATATTTTCACTCCAAATTTTCAAAGTTGGCATTTTCCACACGTCCTTATGAACAGTACAGCTGTTATTTTACATATCCTGGCCGAAATGTGTTCTTGTACTTCTGGCACAGAATAGCACGGTCACTGTGGGAGATCAGTTTTAGGGGCAGACTAAGAAAATGACAGTGACACTGTTCATGACCAGTGGTCATAAAATTCCTACACTGAAAATCTGGTGATGAAAGTCCATAAAATGACTGTGTTACAAGCATGCACTGCAGTTTCCACGCACCCTTGTAACTTCACAAATTTGTAATATTTTCATGCCAGATTTTCAAAACTGGCATTTTCTCACACCTCCTTATGAACAGTACAGCTGTCATTTTTCACATCCTGCCCAAAATGTGTTTTCACACCTGTGGTGCACAATGGTGTGATCACTGTGGGAAATCAACTTTTGGGACAGATTAACAAAATCACAGTGCCACTGTTCACAGCAATGGGGAGGGACCAAGAAAAGCAAAAAAATCACCTGCCAACTTCATGGGAGCCTCTCCACTACTCTGACACTGCGGCCTCATGGAACTCTCAGGCCTGTTCTGGATAAGTGCTCAGGAGGGGGGGAGGATGGCCCTCCCCCTTTCTGCCCCACCACGGGGAGTAATCTGTGGGGGATACATGGCCTAGGAGGCACCAGAGAGGTTAACAGTGGTGACCAGGAGGGTTGGAAGAGGATAGAAGCTTGCCAGCAGGGTGAAGGAGGATAAATAAATAAATAATTGAAAAAATCAATACATAAAAAGAAGCACGTTATAGCAGCTGGCCCAGTGGCACTGAGGGTTGTGGTGCTGGATGCCACACCTTGTGCCATGCTGGCAACCCATGTTCAGGAACACGTGTGGGTCAGCAGGGGAGGAGATGGATTGAGCATCCTAAGGACTGCTCTCCTTCTCTGGGGAGGGGGAGATCAGTGGTTGGTGCATGCCTGGCCCATAGCAGCGAATGGGGGTGGCACACTGATGCTGCCCACGTGAGGTCAGAGGCGGGGCAGATGCCTGACAGAATGCACACAGAAGCATGCACACTTCCAGTGCTGGAGCCATTGCATGCTCCACATCTGAGGGGTTGCACACTCGAGGAGGAAAAAGAAGCTCCAGCTGGATGAAGGAGTGTGCCTTGCAGGTCCCACCCTCGAATAGCCATGGCGCTGGCCACACTGGATCCGGTCTTCAGTGGGATTTGGGGAGCCCATCTGTCCCCACGAGGGGTAAGCCCTGGGGGTATCAGACAGTGTTGGCTGGTGGACATCGGGGGACAGGACAGTGGGCTCCCTCCCAAGCTAATGCCATGAATAGGCACATGAAAGTAATGGGTAAAAGAAAAAAAAAAACAGAATCTCATTTTAACTCTCATGGTCAAAATGATCAATCTCAGTGGCCATTTTACAGGTGGGTGATAGGGTCATTAGTGGCCATTTTAGGAGTAAATTGCTTTTCCAATAGAATGGTGCAATTGCCATTTTCCTCCCCAATCCTATTTTGTGTGCATAAATCACATAAAATATGGTAATCCCCATAAATCTTGGAGCGCTGAGGCTCAATACCTAAAGCTGACACTGCAATCCAGCACTGGATGGGGAGAGGCAGTAATGCCTTGTCGGAGGTGCCATCCTCTGTATGAGACATTAAACCCAGATCCCACCTGACGATTTCTGATGGATGTTCAGGTGGAGGTTCAATGTTTATTGGGTCTGCTGAAACAAGAGGTGATTACCCAATGCCCTGGTCATCCTGACTCCTCCTAATTAAAAAAAAACTTAGCTAATGTTAGCAAAATATTAGCAACATCTGCCTTTAGCATTTGTATGCTAAGCACAGGTAGATTAAGTGAACTGCTCAGAGTCAAACAGCACAGTAAGTGGCAGCAGAGGGACTGAAATCTGATTCTCCAGGTTCACAGCACCATACTTCAATGATCTCCCTTCTCCTCATGGTATACACTTGGAGACCCAAGTTTGAATCCCACCATTGACACTTACTGCATGGTCCTGAATAAGTCATTTAAACTCCCTGTGCTTGAAATGTAAATGCAAATAGCAAACATTGTTGGCTTCAACTAGCTCTTGTTTGTTATTAACTTCTATGATGGCATAATGGCAGTCAGCTATGTGTGCAGCTCTTCACTGTTCTAACATTATTCTGTATTGCAACTACTGTAATTAGGTTTAGTTAAGGCAGTTCCTTGCTCTTCTTTAATATGTGTCTAGACTCCTGTTTTTGTGTGTTTACTTTTATTAGTAATGTTATCAGCTGTTTTTTTCATCTTTAATTTTTTGGTTTATTTGCCCCACCTTTTTGCCATATCAATTACCTAGGGTTCTGTTCAGCATTCTTTTGAAAACCTTTTTTCACTACATTTTGGAACTATTTTGCTTGTATCTGCCCTGAACACCTTTTGACTATTCTCCTGCATGGCATATCTGCTAGCCATTTCAGGCAACTTGTTTATTTGCATCTAGCAGTTTGCTAGGTTTCTTACATCCTATGTACAATCCCAAGGACAAGCTGAGCTTGCTGCTTGTGTTTCTTATGGGATCCCATATGTTCAACACAATCTCTACTCCTAAAAATAAAGCAAAACCTCTAAGGATGAGTGGGTACTGCTGGTCTCTGTGTGTGACGGTACAGCACAATCCCCCAGCTGCAGCTGATCTTTCCTTATTTGGGGAGCTGGAGCGTTGTTTCTCCTGTGGCAGCATGATCTGGTATCATGAGAGAAGTTTCCCCAGCAGCTGCCTTAGATGAGTTGGGAGCAGAGGCTGTGGATGGCTTGACAGAGGTGGGACCAGAGACTGCCCCGCAGTTCACTTGACTAATGCAGGAATCTAGAATCCCCAGTGGCAGGCTTGACAAAGCAGGGTTGCAGACATAATGTGGTTACTTGGAAAAAGTGTTCTTTCATCTCTTTCTATAGGGTAACCAGTGTAGCCCTTCACTGTCCTCTTTAACCAGGTGGCATCTTAAGTAAATACCACTAATAATATTTATTGTGATTAGCAGTATTAGATTTAGATGGTAGATGGCAGAGGGCCATGCTAGTTGATGGGAGGGGGCACCCGCTAGCCACCAGGGTTGGGGACCAGTGGGTGGGAGGGAGGTCACTGGGATGCAGAGGGCTGGGGGAAAGGATATGCAACATGGAACCAGCAAACAGGAGGGGGAGAGAGATTTAAACTTGTACCAGCAAATACGAGAGAGACTTAATGGATGCAAGGGGATAGGAAGTGCAGTGTACAGTACCTTGTCACAACCACAATTCCAAGCATATCCATTTCAAGCCTTCATTTCCTAGTAAACAGTATGAGTGGCAGCAGTTGCAAGAGAAGGGGAAGAGTGAGATATAGTACAACTGTCAGCCCCCCTTCCGGGCCCCTCTTTTTGGTCTGAGCAGTACAGATCCAATAGAAGAACAAGCATTTGTTAATGCCGGATGTTCGCCAACAGTATTGCTATTGTACCATGTGTGACATCTTTGGCACAAGCAACACTGCTGAGAGAGTGAGGTGGAACTGCTGGTGAAGGTATCTGGACAGAGTCCTGGACCTACCTCCTCCCATGACCTCCTTGGGCTACTACTGCTGCTGCTAGGCTGCTGGATGGCAGGGATGGCTTTTCACTGCCACCCCACTCCAATGGACTAACCACCATTGCAGGACCCAGGCCATTACTGAGGAGGAACTGCTGAGTTGCTGAGCCATCTGGGACATGCTTGGGAACCATGAGTGCAGGTTCCCAGTGCCTGGCAACTATGGGAGTCTCTAGAACCAAGTAAGCAGGACAAAAATGCAAAAAGAAAATGATTTTAAATGCCAAAAGAAACTGTGGAGCGGCAGTGTGTTCAGAGTCACCAGAGACACTTGGATCCAGTGAGTTGAGTGGACTGAGGGCAGAGGGAGGCACCGCTGTGGTTCAAGTGATCTTGCTGGCTGCAGCAGTACGGAACAGGTCCCGAGGTATAGCGGGACAAGCAAGAATGAGCCATGAGACATCAGACAAATGGTGTGGCGGGTTTAAGAGAAGCTGTGGAGCAGCAATAACAATGAAAACAGGAATGTGTGGGGGGAAGAGACAAGCACTGACAGCTGAGGAACGGTAACAATGAAGGAAAGGACTGGCAGAATGGTGAGGGGGAGAGCACAGACAAACAAGCAAACTGAAAATGAGTTACAGTACGTGAGGCTGGCTGATCAGGACACCGATCAGCTGTTTGCTGGGTGGTGTCATTTAGATCAAAGGAAACAGCTGCCCTGTGATTGGGTCAGCTCCTTCTTTTGAAATACACAAAGTTTCCACCCAGCAAGCCAAAATGGCATCATGATCAGCCTGGCTGGTGATTGGTGTGGCACGGACACACCCCTTGCAGACCACTCTGCATTGGACCGACAGTGTCACGCCCCTTAAAAGGCACTCTTATGCCAACATGTTCACTGCATGCACGTGCACACAGTGAACATAAAAAAGGGCTAGAGGGGGCCTCATGATTCCTACCAATATCTCAGAGAACCAACAGTCAGCTACCTTGGAGTGTACAGAAGGGAGTGGGTTTGACTTACATGCCCACCATACTGCACAGTCATGCATGTACCTGCAGTATTCTAACTTTCTGTCATAGTTGTTTTGTTGTGTATACAACCCACAGATTAAGAAAAAAAATTTGTATGCTGAAAAATGTTATGGCTTCTACCATCATTTGAGTTTTCTTTTCCTGCTTTTTAAATTGTTGATGACTCACTTTTCTGATCCTTGTGCTCCCCCCTTCCTGCTTTACTTATTAATACCCTGATCCCAGCACTGTATCCAACCCAAGTGCTATCATTTTAGTGCCTCACACACACCATCCCCAATGATGCTCAATAGATGCTCCCTTCAAAGGCCTAACTGTCTCTCTACTGGTGTCTCAACTGCTCCACTAAATCTGGCTCACTTTCCACTTTCCTGATGACCCCAACTATTGTTACAAATGTAGTCCACTTGGTGCAAGAGTGGTTACCTAAATCTCTGCTCCAAATCTAGCTCTACTCTCTTGCCAGTACAACTTGAAATGTTTCATCAGTGGTTTTGATGACCACTTCTTTAGCACTTCCAAATCAGTCTTGAGTATGTGTGAGGGTTGCTCAGGCAGTGGGCCAATCTGTCATCAGGAGAAGCAGTGGGTGAACTCAAGGGTGCAGTTCAGAACATGGCATAGGCAGAGCAACATGTCAAGGATGCATTTGGGAGCAGGCCAGAGGATGAGCAGTGGGTCTAAGATGCAAGAGGGAAAGGGGCAGAGTTGGAGCAGAGTCAAGATTGCGATCTTGAGTAGGGCAGAGAAGAAGCAGTAGGTTGAAAACATGACTGGGAGTGGGACTATGAAACTGAGGCAGTTACTCAGCAGTGGTCAGTACAGCTTTCCATGTGTGGCTGAAGAAGCCACTCCATTGTTGCTATGTGAGAAAGCTGCATGCTGGCTAGTTTCATATCAGCTATTCCTTAATGCCAAAAAGATAATCTCTATTAATTTTTGCACTAGACAGACATTGTTCTGCTTCCTCTCCCTGCCTTCTTCGCATATCCTCAATGGGAGTAAACTGGAGGATTCATCCTCTGCTAAGTATCTTGGTGTCTGGCTCGACAGGCACCTTGACTTTTCTGTGACATGGATGCAGCTGCCAAAAATCTTCACCCCAAGCTTGATGCCCTCTATTGTAACCACAGCTGCATCCCGCTGCATGCTCGCTGCACTGTGGTACAGAAAATTATCCTCCCAGTTTTTGATTACAGTGAAGTAGTCTTCAGTGCCACCCCAAAACCTCCCTTGCCAGACTGGTCACCCTCAACAACTCCTTCTGCTGCTTTGCATTTGATGCACCCCCCTCTCACTCATCACTGTGACCTCCACAACTCCCTCTCCTTCCTCTCTCTCTTGAGGACAGGAGACATTCCCACTGTATCTCCTTCACAGCTAAATACTGGTTTGGTTCTCTCCCTTCCTATCTCTCCTCCTCATTTTTGCCACCGCCCACCCCACCCCCACTCTCTCTCTCTCTCTCTCTCCATAGTTATGACCACCATTCTCTAACTATTCCTAGAAGATCCACTTCTAAAAGCCAATCTGCATTCTCCTGCCACCTGCCCAAACTGTGGAACTCCACCCCCCTGCCTCTTCATCATGCGCCCTCACCTGTTGCCCTTTTCTCTGTCCTTCATAAACTCCCTCCCCCACGTTGGCACTTGCAACTAATTTTTCTCCTCATGACTCACCTCACTATCCCATCTAATTTACCCCCATTCTATATCTGACCCTGTATATTCCTCCCTCTCTGTGGGTGACCAAAATTCTAAGTTACATGTTTCAGCTAATCACACCCTTCTCTCCACACACACTTACACCAGTTCATATCACCGTATAATGTTCACCATTCACTGTCCTGCTATTACAGCTTTGGATTATTGTACTGTTGTAATTGTGCTACCTGTATATATTATATTTATTGTTGTATTTCCTGCTACCCCCTTCCCCAATTGCTGCACAGTTCTATGTGATGTGGATGATTGTGGAATGGCGACCTGCAGAAGAGCGATGTCAGGGCAGGGAAAACAATTTTGCCACCCTGACAACCTCGGCACATGGAAAAATGGTGCTAGGGACTAAAGATACTTCTTTTCTGTTGGGGGGCTGTGCCCCACCACACACACACCCTACACCCCCCACGTGGGGGGTATTTGCCCCCTGCACCACCCTGCTTAAGGATTCTCAACTCCAGGGGGGTGCATGTTGGGGGGGTGCAAAAGGGAAAAAAATAAGATTCTGGGCCGGGTGCAAGAAAAGCACAGTAGCGGCCGGACCCAGACCCAAACCCGGAACCCCAGCACCTCAAGCGGAGACCAACCCCTGATGCCATGGTGCAGCTTGGCAGTGAACTGCAGCACCACCCCCTATATCCCCTCTGCCCCCTCCCAGGCCATGCTTGCCATGCTCACTCCCCTCCGATGTGTGTACACGTAGCAACATCCTGTTGCTAGGGTCGCCCACCCCACCACATCCAGTTGCGCTCCCTGCCCCTTCGCCTTTTGGGCTTTCGCCCATATTGTGTCACCATTTCAGATGGCACTGTGATTCAGGCACCCACCTCACATGCTACCTTGCTGCACTGTTGTTATGTTTTACCTATAGTATATGTATATTTATTGTTGTATTTTCCCACGTCCCCCCTCCCCTAGGTTGTACCTGGAAATGATCATCGGCTCACTGTGCACTCCTGGTGAAACAATTTAAAATAAAAAAAATGTATTTCTGTGTTTGCTTGTCTTATAGTAGTTAGGACAAAAATATTCCCCCGAGTCCTTAATTATATGTGATCTCTATGAAAGAACAAAAAAACAAGGTGCTGCATCAACTGAAAGCAAAACAAAATGGTATTGTTACATGCATTCTGAAAATAGGAAATTACAGTACAGTTGCAATCAATATTTCGACCATAGGTCTTCTCCAGGAATTATCTAAATGAGAAAAAAGCAGTTAATCTAGTAGTTTGACTAACTTTGCTTTTTCTCTTTTAGATAATTCTGAAAACTATACTATGGTAATACTAATTCAGAATACTCTGTAATCCATTGTTTTGCTATAGTCAAAACATTGATTCTGACTATTTTCTATTTTCAGAGTGCATTCAATATTACCATTTTGTTTTGATCTCTATGGTCTGCAGCTGCAAGTTTGCTTAGAAGGCTGGCTTGTCTGTAATATCTCTTTCATTAGCTTGTTAACATCTTGAAGGGGTTTATCTCCAATAATTGTCTGTCATTGGCTAGTTAACATCAAAGTACCCTTTTTTAATTTGTTAGTTAAGATTACATCAAGAGAAGCACTGAAAAAATGTGAGATCATAAAGAATTTCTGCACTGTTCATTAACAGCTATCTGAAGTGTCACATGAGCTGCAGGTTTCTATTTGGAATAATACACATGCAATAGTTGAACAACAATAAAATACAAGGAGACAACTGCTCTAAACATTCATTTTTGACATATGAATGACATACTACAAGGAGCTGATATGAAATTTGCAAATGATTAATGCTTTATGCAGTGGATGCTTTCTAGACGTTCCACCTTTGCATTTCCTCGATCTTTTCAACATTTTTAAAAAGTTGATAGTGCTCTTTGATAATAAAATTCCATAGGCTGAATTACTGGGAAAGTTGGAATTCTGCTTCTGTAAATTTTCGGAAAGTACTTTGGCAGCTTTCATGGAATACCAACTTAGAATGGCAGAATGAGTGTATGTATTGTGGATGGATGTATTAAACTGCAAAATGGAATGCCACGGAGCAGATCACTCTGTTATCTATAGATCTGGATAATGATTGCATGTATTGCAAACTGATATATTAAATTATGGAATGGAATTCTGCACAACTGTCATGCTACAGTCCATACGGTAATATACATTTGCCTAGCAAACTATAAGTTTATTGAGATTATGAATGCAAAAACATAGAATGTCTAGTGTTATATTTTCAAATGTCCTTGGGAAAGTTATTAGCATTGCTTGTCTAACTCAAGTATGTGTACCATCAAATGTAAACTCCTCCTCCCTGAGACCTCAGCTATCTGAAAGCATACGCTCATATAGCAAATCAGACCAAAGAGAGACTGGATCAAGTAAAAGGAGGAATCATTTTAATAAAATAAAACTACAAATGGGAATTAAACAACTAATGATTAGTTTGCTACTTGGCAAAAAAATGAGCCAAGTGCTATGGATAGCTCTAGTCCTTAGTGGAGACATTGTGTTGAACCCAGACCCTGAAAACAGACCCATTAAACTTATGCATGATAACGCAAGAAGCCTTGCAAATGAAATGGACTTGTTTTGTACCAGTGTTGAAATGGGATCCCAGTACATTATTGCCCTGAAAGACACATGGCTAAGTTAAAATACTGACGCCAGTGAAATTGACCTGAGGGACTATTACAACTATAGACTACATAGAGGATCCAGAAGGGGAGGAGTATTAATGTGCATAAAGCATCCACTGGGTCACTCAAGCATTTTGCACTCTGATAGATTAGAACACCTGGAATGCCTGATGGTTCACCTGCAATCACTTGACATATTAATATGTGTGGTTTATTCCCTCCAAAAATAAAACAAAATATTTTGAGAAGTTACAGGTAGCTCAAAAAGTGTCAGAACATGCAACAAACAAGAATACTATACTGACTGGAGATGTTAACGCCGCTTGGGGATGTAAAAGAAGACAAACACTGGATGCCTCCTGACAAAGTTTGAATTTGGTTCAAATAATAGATTCACCCACTGGGAAAGGAAAAATAAATTGTTTAGGGAACATCCTGGACCTCATTTTTGTATCTCCTGAAATTTTGGTGTTTTAGAAAAAATGTAAATTCACCAAACCTGGGGAATGATAATGTCACCTGTTGCACTATTAGTACTAATGTAAAGCAGTTAAAACAACCTACACAGTTCATTGGTATTAAGAGATTTTTTTAGGAATTACAATACACAAATGTTTCAAAATCAAATACTTACTACAAAATGGTATAGAGTTTTTTTGATTCCTGATTTAAACCTAGTAACAGAAGAATTTATTAAGATGTTTATGGAAGTATGTAACAGGTGCACCCCCTAAGAAAACAACCTCAAAAATCGAATCACTCACCGTGGATAAACAATAAGATCAAAGAGTTAATTAGAGAAAAGAACCAATTATGTAAAAAAGCAAACAAACTATTATGCCAGGAGCTCTGGGACAAACTTAAGAAGGTAAGAAACAAGGTCACGCAGGAAGTAAGGAAATCAAAGGGGTATTTTTATAAATAAAAAATGTAAAACATTATTGATCACAAAAATACAGGCCATTAGTAAAATCATTAACAGATACAAAAAGGAAAGCAACAGAAATAACTATATTGGAAAATCGTGAGCCTTTACAAACAAAACTGGTGGCGGACACTTTAAACAATTATTTCAGTGAGCTTTATAATTCAGAATATCACAATAAAAACAAACTTGATAAAGGGGTAAATAGTAGTAAATACAATGAAAGCCAAGAAGAACAACAGAGGGCACCAACATTTAGGTTTAAAAAGATAAACAAAAAGGATGTGATAAAAGCAATAAATAAATTAAAAACAAATAAAGCAAGTGGACCAGATAAAATTGAAACAAGATTTATAAAAGATTCTGTCTTTGAGATTGCTGGATTTTGGCCAATATTCTCAGCTGGAGCTTGCCAGAGGGTACCATCCCAAAAATTTGGAAGTTAGCAACAACAGTATCAATTTTTAAAGGAGGTGAACCTCAGATCCTATAAACTACTGAGTCATAGCATTACTCTCCATTGTTTCTAAAATAATGGAAAGAATTGCCCATAGTCAGCTAATTGATTACCTTAAAAACTATAATAAGCTTACTCAATTCCAGTCTGGGTTCAGGAAGGGGCTATCCACAGGCATGGTGCTCATGGACTTAGTAGACCTAGTGGCTACTCCACTGGGGGATGCAAGGTCTGTGGGCACAGTGTTCGTGGACTTATCTAAAGCTTTTGGTTTAGTTGATCATAACATCCTCCTAAATCGGCTAAAAAACAGGAATTGCAGATGAAACTTGTAGCTGGTTCCAGTCCTACCTTTCTGATCGGTCACACTTTGTGTCACCATAAATGGGAAAAACTCTAAACTAGCTACTGTGACTCATGTCACTTTTATGGCCACACAAACAAAAGTGTATTGCAAGCAGTAGACACTTGTTATAAACCAGTGGCTAGATTCATCTTAGAATGCAACTATAATATTTGCCATTTCCAGATCTATCAAAGGCTAGTTTGGATTCCCCTAGAAATAAAATGAAAAGGGATTTGAGAATCAATAGGGTACAAGATATTCAAAAATGAAACACCAACTGGACTATTGGATAAACTGACCAGACCCAGTCACAATTTTCACCTAAGAACTAAAAGTGCAAGAGAAATAGTAGTACCAAAAATAAAAAAAATAACTATGGGAAATTGGTATCCCAATATAAAGTAGCAGACACACTGAATAACTTACACCAGAGATAACGAAAGTTGGAAATGGCAGTCAACGCATTTAAAATTGCGATAAGACAAGAATTGGCTTTTAGATGCACATGTAATAGATAGGATGAAACTTAAATTGCTGTATCTTAAAAACTTTTTTGTACTAGATTTTTTAGTACTTGTATTTAGAAAGTTTCTTGTGTTTGTTGTTTATAGTTCTATAGTGTGTCTAAATATGTTTTGTAAGTGACCTTGTGTAAAACCTGAAACTAAAAAATAACACCAAACAGGAACACCTTGTAAACAGAGTATATGTAGCCCTAATGGTGTATGTACCTCTCAAAGATTGCCTTAAAGTTTTTACAACTACATACGTATCATTCCACAATAGAGCCAGAAAATTTAGCAGAATGTTGTGAAAATTTGTAGTACACTTTTGGAGGATTCAGATTTCACCAAAGTCATAATTTCAGAAAACGTAGCAGTATTAGTGAAATTTCACAAAATTTTCACGAAATCATAATTCACCATTGCTGCCCAGCACTGGTGTCAGACTTTCTGAATATATAAAAAGAAAAAAAAAACATTGGGAAAGAAGTAGTGATCACCAGGTGCCAAACACTGGTGACTCTCTAGCTCTCTCCCAAGATGAGGCCACCAGGAGTCTGCCCACTATGTTATGTTATGGCATGGTTGTCTCTACCCACACCCCCTTCTAAGATCAGGAAAACATTTTGGGACATTTCAGAATGATCTAAGATGCAGATCACTAGTTTGGGGGCCCCTCAGCATCAACTACATCCAATGCACAACTTTGCAGGAACCAATCTCCTATGGAGCACCTTTTATATAGCACTAATTGAACTCAGTTCGACCTTCTCTCTTGGTTTCACTATTTACTCACTGCCATGGTGTATGGCACCTGAAATAAAGCTGGTCTCTTCCCCAAGGCACAGAGTTTCTTTGATGACATCAGGTTCACAATTCTAGACACAGCAGTTCTAGTACTAATCATTTATACCAGGAAACAAGTGGCCTGGGCTAAGGGAAAGTCTTGTGCACCTGAATTAGTGTCAGATGTGTTGAACTGGTTGAAACTTCAGACCTTCTGATGTCACTGGATTCACAATCAGGATCAATGGTGTAGCCATAACTAGGAAACCTACAGTATGAGAGGGATCGTCAATTGCAGGCCCAACAGTGTGCCAATGATGTTCTCTATCTATTGCAGTCTTGCCAACAACTAAGACTGATCCAACAGGAGATCTGTGCCATGTCCAAGGCTCAGGACATATAGTGCCAACCCATGAGACTGGCAATTCATCTCCAGCCAATCACAGCTGGTCGCAGGAGAGCAGGTGTTGGACTGAACATAGAAACATAGAAACATAAAAATTGTCAGCAGGTAAGGACTGCTAGGCCTATCCAGTCCATCTGTAAGCTCTACATTTGTTTGTGGTCTCTGACCCTATCCGGTCAGCGGCTTTTCACCATTCCTTCCCACCTCTAAGGTTTCTTTATGACTGTCTCAGGCATGTTTAAATCCCTCCACTGTGCTTGCTCCTCACAGCTCCTGTGGCAGACTACGCCATCTGTCCACCACCCTCTCCATGAGGGAAAAACTTCCTCACATTTCCCCTTAACCTGCCACCTTCCAATTTCATATCATGCCCCTCGTACTTGTACTCCTCCTGTATTGGAAGATGTCTCTCCCTTGCATCTTGTTTATGCCCTTAAGGTACTTGAATGCTTCTGTCCTCTCCCCCGATCCATCCTCTCTACCAGCGAGTACATATTTAGGTCCTTTAATCTCTCCTCATATGTTTTCTGGTGCAAGCCCTGCACCATCTTAGTTGCCCTTCTCTGGATCGTTTCCACCCTGTTGATGTCTATATGAAGATGTGACCTTCAGAACTGCACACAGTACTCTTGGTGAGGCCTCACTAGTATTTTATACAATGGCATCACTACCTCCTGCTTTCTGCTATGATACCTTTGTCTATACAGCCCAGCATGCCACTGGCCCTCCCAGCAGCCTTTATACTCTGCTTAGACAACTTTAGGTCATCTGTATTGATTATCCCCAGGTTCCTTTATTCCAAATGCATTATTTTGCACTTCTTTGAATTAAACCTCAGTTGCCATACCTCAGACTATTTTTTAAGCTTCCCCAGGTCCCTCCTCATTTTCTCCACCCCGTCTGGAATATCCATCCTGTTGCAGATCTTGGTGTCATCTGCAAATAGGAAGACCTTCCCCTGCAGCTCTTCTACAATGTCACTAATGAAGACATTAAACAGGACTGGCTCCAGAACTGATCCCTGAGGTACCCCGCTGGCCCTTCTCCCTGGATTGGATTCCATTTACCACCACCCTCTTCCTTCTATCTATTAGCCAGTTTCTAACCCAGCTTACCACTTTGTGCCCCATGCCTAGACTACCCATCTTGTTAATGAGCCTGTTATGTGGAATGCTGTAGAAAGCCTTGTTGAAATCGAGGTAGGCGATGTCCACCCCCTTCCTTCATTACCCAGTCAAAAAATAATCAGATTTGCCTGAAACTACCTTCCTGCTGTGAATCAGTGTTGCCTTGCATCCTGGGTACCACTGGTTTCTAAGTGTGGCATTATTCTTTCTTTAAACAGTGGTTCCATGATCTTTCCAGCACTGGGTCAGAATAGTGCCAACAGCAATGCCATCGACAACAGTAGCATGACAATAATGCTGTCAGTTTTATTTTTGCAGGGGGGTCCAGCCCCACACTCCCTGGACTGAAGGATTTTTACTCAAGGGGGAAGCAGATCATGGGACAAGTTAAAATATGTGGGGCCATGGAATACTGTTTCCACAGCCCCGTGTCAAAGAAACAAAGTCTCGAGTGCACAAAAATGTTGACGATCAGGATTAGAACCCTGGTTTTTACTGCCGGTGGTCAAGGTGCTCTATGCTCTAGCCCTCAACCCCACAGGAGAAGCTCAGCCAGCTTCCTGGTGCTCTTGTCTGTAGTGAGCACCACAGACAGCGACCTGGGGGGGGCACTTACTGAAAGCACTGTAGATCCCCTCTCACTGTCTGTGCTAGTGCTACATGAACAAGTGTTCTGTAGACTGGCACTATTCATGTAGCGCAATTCTAACTGGGTACCAATCTTTCCCACTACTGAGGTGAAGCTGACCAGCCTATAGTTCCCTGCCTCCTCCCTACTACCACTTTTGTGTAGAGGAACAACATGTGCCCTCCACTAGTCCTCTGGAACCTCTCCTAAGTGATTCAGTGAACATGGCTGCCAGAGGCACAACTAGCTCTCTTCGCAGCTCCCTTAATATCCTTGGGTGAATGCCATCTGGCCCCATTGTTTTGTCCACCTTCAGTTTTCTCAGACTGCTCTTTCTATAGTGGGCTATGAACCCCTTGAGTCCTTAACTACCCACTTTACTAGATTTTATGGGCTCCCATATTTATCCCCCCTAAGGCCATAGCAAACTGGCCAGGTATTTAACTACATTCTTCCAGTTGGAACCCTCATTTACAATGTTCATGGGTACTTTTTACATTGCATAGGACATCCTGTATCTAATGGGTTTTCCTAGAAGGAACTGGTGTTTTATTGCGAAACTGTTAACCTCTACTTTGCTGAATGGGGTTGCAGACAGTATGTCTTGATGGTATCACATCATAAGAATGAATCAAATTGAGCAACTCGATTCTGAGCAACTCAGATTGAGCATTTGTCTTCTGAGCTACCCTGAAAGGGTATCGGGCATGGTTATATCAACAACGAAGGAAGAGAAAATGATGAAGGCATAGTACGATAAGGGACAGGAGGGGGAGGGTCCAGGCAAGAAGCAGAGGTACAATATATGGGCTGTGGTTTTTGGTTTGGGGTTTGATTCAGAGCTGGTGTTCTGGTGTGGCAGTGATGGTGATGAACTGCAGTGCAGGAGGTCCAGGGTTTGAGGCTGGCTTGGGGTGGTATTTTATGTTTTGTTCCATGTGTGGGACTTATTTATTTTATTTTTGTTGCATTCCCTGTTTTCCCCTTCCCCGGCATGCACCCCCTGGAGTTGAAAATAGTAATTTAGGAGGATGCTGGGGGGTGAAGCCCTCCCACATTAATGTCTTTTTTTTTTGTGGTCACCATTGTTGGGTTCGCTGTGGAGTGTACATCGCATTGTGCTTTTCAGCAATGTACACTAGCTGTAATAGCAATCACTGTTTTGTGATCGCTATTATGACATGGAATCATCCTTATAAGATCCCTGCTCCTTTAATTTTATGCAATGCTCCATCAACAACGTGGTGGGCTATGATATTAACTCATTGTTATCAGTTTAGAATAACAGAAATACATATTATGCTGGCTTGTTAAATAAATATACATCAGACTATGTAGTGAGAAAAAAATATATTTTAATGTGTGCTGAATTTTATATCCAAGAAATAGAGGATAATGTAATGTCCTCTATCGGTAACTGGTCTGTTAACCATCAAGAGGTCACCAGGGTGACCGTGTAAACCTCGAGAGTGAAGCTTGAGAGGTTTATGTCGCCACGGCAACTTCAAGGTGGTTAACAGTAACTGGTTGCCAATAGAAGGACCATACATTATTTTTTATAGTGTACGGTCCCAAGAAAAAATGAAAACGGCTCTTAACTTTTCAAATAATAGTCACCGCTATGGCTGTTGAGTCATTCCCGCACCACTGGGTGCATCCGTCAGTTCCTGAGAAAAAAAAGCATGCACAAGCGCAGACCGTTCCCAGTTGTTAACCCATCAATGTGACGCACTGTCAATGGGTTAATAAGGATGGAACGTCACATTGCTGGGTTAACAACAATAGGAAACAATGATTTTTTTTTTTTTAGGTTAACAATGTTCTACTATATATTATATAGTTAATTGTAATCAGAAAAAACTGGTGCAGATTGGAGAATCAGGCATGACATTATGAAACAAAGTCAGCTAAGTTGCTTTGTAATTTAAAAAAAGACTGGCAGTTAAATGATCACTTGTTACAAAAAAATAACTTTGGCAACTCATCGGAGCATTTAGAGTTCAACTGGGAAACAAACTGAATACCAAAACCCACATTATTGTCATTTCATGCTAAGCCATAATGGCACTGGTTGTGTTAAAGCAGCAGTGCATGTTGTGTTGAAAGGTTTGACCAGTACCATTTTATTCTGTTTACAAATGCCCTTGTTCATCTGATTTGTAAGATGACCCCTTTCCCTGTTTTAAGTCGATTTTAATATATAGATATATTATACTGGCCCGGTAGGGCCAATATAGTTAGGGTTGAGGGCCACTTTAATGTTAAACCAGAATGTTTGTACTTTAATAACTATGCAACCTTGTCCAGTTTCACTGAACTTTTGCATGTTCAGCCTCCAACTGTAAATCTCTGGATCTGGAAAGTTTTGTTCTGGTTGGATGTATGGTTGCAGAACTGTATAGTGTTCAAAAAGTGAAAAAAAAAGAAAACTTTTGCACATTTTTGGGTCAGGCATAAAGGTCTGAAGAATGCACCTGGGTGGATTCAAATTTGCATATCTATATGTGGCCTGCGTTAAACTGGTGCCTTTTGAAGATTTGGTGAAAAAAATATGAATTTGTTCAAAAGTTATGGAAGTTTTCCATGTCCCATTGCGAAAACTTTCACAATCACATTTTTGTTGTCATGCTCCCTGATTTTGTTTTCGTGCTGCCGCCATCGTGTTTTCAGTTAGTGAGAGACAAAAAATGTTGAAACTCGAAAAAAATGCCCTTTGATAAACACCAACAGTTGTGTTTACCTAATCTGGCCCTTAGGAACACAAACCTGGCATTAGTTTTTCAGCAGGTAGTCTGGAAATATGTTTTTCAAAGTTTGTCCACCATTCTGCCGTTTTGTTCTCATGACAACATTTTTTGTTGTCGCGGCAATGACCATGATAAAAAAAGGAACCTTGACAATATTTTTCATGCACGAAAACATTCCCAGTATAGAGATAGGAGTGGTGCAAGCACATTAAAGTTGTCACGAAAAACACTGCACGAATACATTTTCCCATGTGTTGTTTTCTTTGTCATTTCATTGTGCCAAGGTAAATTGTGCTTTTGAGCTGAAACTTGCAGGGTGGCAAGCCCTGGTCCCACAGATGTGCCTTGTGGCGGTTTGGTTCCAAAACATTCAACAGGCCCATAGTTACAGCATTCCAAAGTTGAGAAATTTCCCATAGGATAACATTGCAGCATCCGTAGAGCCTTTCAGCTCCCATATCTCGAAAACATTTCGAGATATGGATTTTTCGCTAACTGTAGCTTAGGTGGACTAAGCACGCGTGGAGGTTTGGAAGTCTTGATTACAACTGCAGTAGAATTTTTTAAATAGGTTGTACGGTTGCTGAGATATTGGCAAATAAGTGTTACAAGGGTTCTTTTTCAGTGCTATGGGGCTGCTGTATGGCTCTGTATTTATCTGTAAGTGAGCAAGCAGGACCCGGAGGGTCTGTGCTCCCACATACGCATAACATTATGCAAAAAATGGACAATGCGAAGGGAGCACAGGGCCTGGAGGGCCCACGCTCCGACAAACACATACCACTAACTAATTTTTTTATTTATTTATTTAGTTTTTGTTTACTGGGTAAGTGCACTAGACAAATCCTGCCCATTTTCAGGCATGACCTGAGGGAGAGGGATACAGATGAATGCCAACTGACCTTGAATCAGATTAAGCTGTTGGTGGTATTTTTCGTGAATTACATTACACTTTCTCAAAAAGTAGGGAAATTCATTGTAAAAGATTCCATTAATGCATCAGTTAGGGTTGATGTCACAGTGACAAAAGTTTGGAAATTTGATGTAAGGGTTACCACCCCTACCACCCAACCCCACCCTACAGGCATCAACAGGCACTGGGGCATGCCATGGGGTCATCAGACCTAACTCTCACCCCATTCTCCTATACTATAGCATGTCAGATTGTTTACACATGGAATGGGGTGAGAGTTGGGCCTGACAACCCCATGGCACAGCGTTCCGAAGTTGAGACATTTCCAATAGGATAACACTGCGGCGCCCATGGCACCTTTCAACACCTGTATCTTGAAAACGATTTGAGATACAGATTTTTTGCTACCCGCAGCTTAGTCCACTTTTAGTTGGCCTAAACAAGTGTGGAGGTTTGGAAGTCATGATTACAACTACAGTGTAATTGTTCCCATACTTGCTACGGTTACTGAGATATTGCCAAATAAGTGTTACAAGGGTTCCTTTTCAGTACTATGGGGCTGCTGGATGGCTCTGTATTTAAGTGTAAGTGCAAGTACAGGGCCCAGAGAGCCCACACTCCCTCAAATGCTTATCATTATGCACAAATGGGCAGGTGGTGGGAGCGCCGGGCCCAGTTCTTTTATGCTGTACCATGTCAGCCTGTTTACACATGGAATAGGGTGAGAGTTGGACCTAATGACCCCATGGCACACTCTGATGCCTGTTGGTGTGTGGAGGATGGGGGATGGGGTGGTAGGTGGGGGTTAAGGCTCAACCCCTAACATCTCATTTCCCTACTTTTGTCTCTTCAACCCTAACTGATGCGTTAATGAAGTTTTTTGTAATTAATATAAATATATATATATATGTTTGCATTTAAAATGCTGAAATAAAAGGAACACTCCTTTGATGCTGGTCCAACCATTCCCACAAACTCCCTGCTAAACCTGCCTACCACCAAACCCCAAAAAAGGAATGTTAAAGCAATTCCAGGCCTACCTCTCCAACTGTGACTGGTCCTTAATTGACACTACCACAAATACCAATCAGGCTTTAACACTTTTTATCTCCACCTTTAATAAAGCCTGCGACAGCTTCACCTCCAAATGGATAATCAAGAGCAATACCCATCACCCCTGTCCTTCTCAATTCCATGGTTGTGCGGAACAACCTCTGGCATAAAGCCTGTGCCACTGGACACCTCAGTGACTGGCAGAGGTACAAGGCTGCAAGAAACAGCTGTGTCCACGAGATTCACCAAGCTAAAGTTGCTCACTTTCAGGAGAGTCTCTCCTCCTCCTGGGGGGATGGAAAAATGTTTTGGGACAATATAAAAAACCTCACCAGTAAGCCTAATCCCCCCCATGTTATATATTAACAGTACCATCACACAGGACCATCAGCTTATTGCTAACACCTTTAAAGCTGCTTTCATGGACCTTAGTGGTGTCCTCTCTCACAGACTATTTCTCTAACTACTCCTTAGCTGATGGCTCCCCACATATACTGGGTCCTCACAATACCCCTCCCTTTAATTTATGATTGTCTCACTGAAGGAAGCTAAAATGTACCTGCAGCATGACCTGGGTATGTCCAGACACAGCAGTGACACCCTGGACCTCAAACTCCTACATCTGGCCCTTGATGCAGTCCTACCCCTCTCAATATGTTACTAAACTGGTCTCTCTGCTTTGGGCAATTCCCCCAACAATGAAAGGCTGCAGTTGTAATGCCAGTCCACAAAAGTGGTGACAGGGCCTCCTATAGTAACTGCCACCCAATATCCATCCTCCATCCTCCCTCATCTCTAGAAAGCTCTTGAGAGAATTGTCTCTAATCAGTTATCAGACTATCTGGCAAAATACAACCTCCAATGCCACCAACAACACAGATTCATGAGGGGACATAGCACCACCTCCGCCCTCCTTGAATTTACTGAATACGCACACAAAGCTCTTGATTGTGGTTACCTTGTTGGGTCTGTGTACATCGACCTAACAAAAGTGTTTGACACATCAATCATGCCCTCCTACTTGCTGCTCTCCCTACTATTGGTATCACATATGAAGCAACCTCCTGATTCTCTAATTATCTCTGTGGGAGGTCACAGTGTGCCAAAATCTGGGATACCCTCTCCTCTAGCCACACTGTCCACTCAGGAGTCCCTCAAGGATAAATTCTTGGTACTCTTCTTTTCAGTTTTTTCTCAACACCCTCACCCTATCCAGCTCCAGCAACCTGCTTCTCTATACAGATGGAAGCCCAAAAGTACCTCCAAAAGGTTCAGGGTAAACCTAGGTATAGCAGCAATGCCCTGGACCTGAAAATTGTTGAATTGACCTTGGATGAAATTCTGGCCCCACTTACTCATATTCTCAATGCTTCACTCAGGTACTCGCACTTCTCTGGAAAGTGGAAATCTGTGATCATTAAGAGTGGTGACCATGCTCTAAGTGGCAACTACCACCCAATTTCTATTCTACCACCTCTCTCAAAAGCACTTGAGAGAATCGTCACAGACCAGCTTGGGGAATACCTGGAAAAATATCAGCTGCAATGCCTGGAGCACCACTACTGCACTGCTTGAATTTTCGGGCTGCGTACTCAACTCTCTCGACCAACATCTTCTTGTTGGTGCAGCCTACGTCGACTTATCAAAAGGGTTTGACACAGTGAACCACACACTACTGATCAAACAGCTTGAGATCATTGGTCTCTCCCTTGACACGGTAACATGGTTTTCAGGCTACCTGTAGAAGAGAACACAACAAGTTAAGATTGGCAATACCCTATCCGATAGTTGGCCATTCAACTCAGGTGTTCCACAAGGGTCCATTCTGGGTCCACTCTTAGTCAGCATCTTTCTAAACCAACTCCCATGCATCTGCCAATGTCATCTACTATTATATGCAGATGACGCTGTTCTGTTTGTTAGTGATTCAAAGCCACTCGCTTTGTCTAATCAGTTATCAGACTATCTGGAAAAATACAACCTCCAATGCCACCAACATAGGCAGAAAGTAAGGAGAGAGAGGAAAAAAAAACAGAGGAAAGAGTAAGGATTGCAAACAGTTAAGGGGCCAGAAATAAGACATGATTGGAGTGGTGCAGTACAGTGGCTGTGGAGCAGCAGTCTTCTGGGAGATGTTCTGGAGGATGCAGTGTTGTCCCATCTGCAGGCACCTCTCTGGGCTGAGGGAGGAGGTTGCTCATCTCCAGGCTGAGTTGGCCAGGATTTGTGAGATCTCCTCTTCCATCCAAGGACCACCAGTGCCACTGCCGTTGCCTCAGAGGTTGCCAAGAAAGAGGAGTGGTTGGACCATAGTGGGCTCAGGGACGGTGAGGGTGGTGGAACAGAGGTGCATCCCTCCCATTGTACCTCTCCACAATTCCTATGCCATTTTGGCAAAGTGTGGTTCCTCTATGGAGGCACCCACAGTGGAGACCAAGAAGGATGCTGGGAACCTACACAAAGGAGACCCACAGGAGGGTGGCAGGGGACCCTGCAGTGGAAGGAAACAACTCCTCGTGGGGGACTCCATTGTTAGGATGGTAGAACTGGGGGAGGAAGGGGAGAGGGAGGTAAGGTGCCTGCCTGGCACCATGGCTTGCAGGGACAGGAAGCGAATCCTCAGGATTGCCAGAGCAGCTGCACAGGGGAGGGAGTTGGATGTCATTTCCACCTAGGGACAAATGACCTGGCTAAGAAAGGGATTAGAGAAGTGCAGGAAGAGTTTGTGGAATTGGGGAAGGGCCTTAGTCAAGTAGCACGCACGGTAACCTTCTCAGAGGTGCTACCCATCTATGGCATAGGAGAGGCTAGGGTGTTCTGCACCATGGGATTCAATCAGTGGTTGAAAAACTGGTGTGGAGCTCAGGGATTTGGCTTCATTGGGGACTGGGGGTCCACCTAGAGTGATGCAAGCCTATACTGGCATGATGGGCTGCATCTGTCCGGGAGGGCAATCAGGATCCTAGGTGATAGGTTTAAATGCTTCATTGGCAAGCTTTTAAACTAGCCAAGGGGAGGCACTGGAAAGGAGCAGGGAAATCCTAGCCCCCCCTAAATAATCATGGTAGTAAGTGCAGCAAACACCAACATAGAGGTGTCGATAGGGAGAAGGGCAGGGGTAAATGGAGAAAGTAACAAAGGCAAGAAGGACAGGGATGGGGCAAAAGGGAGTAAGGCCATCAGGAAATGGAGGGTAATGAGTACCAATGCCTGTAGTCTGGGCAACAAGCTCCCTGAGCTGATGGCCTTAATGGAAGAGGGATGCCTGGATATCGTAGCAGTCACAGAAACATGGCACACAGAGAACCATGACTGGGATGTTAACAAACCAGGGTACATAACCTACAGGAGAGACAGGCAGGGAGAAGAGGGAGGTAGCTCTCATGTAAAGGAAGGATAAAAGCAACTGAACAAAAGAGTAAACAGGGAGGAGAGGAGGCACTGTGGGTCACCTTGGAGACTGGAAAGGGCACCACAATCCGCACAGGGGTTGTGTACAGACCCCCATGTCAGAGGGAAGGAATGGACATGAATATGATAGAAGGCATTCTTAGGATGGCAGAGAAAGGGAGATACTGTTGATGGAAGACCTGAATATGCCAGATGTTAACTGGAGCACATTTGCTGCAGCCACATCCAAGAGCAAGGCCATTCTTGATGCCCTACAGGTGGCAGGCATTAGACAGCTAGTTTGGAAGCACTTCGTGAGGAGCAATCTTAGACCTCATACTCTCAAGCGGGGCAGTGAGAGGATCTCAGATCTGAAGTGGGTTGCCATCTGGGGACAAGTGACCATCAAACAGTGTGGTTCACGTTAAACTCAGCTACAGAGTCAAGCCATACAAAGTGAGGTACTGGACTTTAGGAGGGCTGACTTTGGCAAGATGGGACAGTGCCTCAGAAAAGCACTAGCAAACAGACTAGAAGGAGGTGTGGAGCAACAATGGGAATTATCAATACTGCCATCACAGAGGCAACAAGCCTTTGTGTGAAGCAAATAAACAAATCAAAGCGAAAAAAAAGCCACTATGGTTCTCAAAAGAGGTGGCTGTGAAAGTCAGGAAAAAAGATAGCATTCCAGAAGAATAAGGAAACACAGAAGGAGCAGGACAGAGAGCTGTACCAGTTAAGGCAGAAGGAAGCAGGGAGGGAAGTCAAAATGGCAAAGGCCCAAACTGAGGAAAAGATAGCCAACTCAGTTAAGAAGGGGGATAAAATCTTTTATAGGTACATCAGCGAGCATAGAAAGACAAAGGGAGGGATAGTGAGGCTAAATAGAATGAACGGTGGGTGGGCAGGGGGACAGTGAAAAGCAGGAATACTGAATGAATATTTCTGCTCAGTATTTACAAAGAGGAGGGAGAAGTGCCTAATCCAATTAACAGAAGCACTCTTGATAGGGGGTCGATCAGTCCTTTCCAGAAGAAAGGGTTCTGCAAGAACTCCTAAAACTGAAGGTGGACAAAGCAATGGGTCCTGATGGAATTCACTCCAGAATTCTAAAAGAATTAAGGGAGGAACTAGTGAAACCACTGGCTACTCTTTTAATAAATCATGGGAGGATGGTGTGGTACCCGAGGACTGGAGGAAGGCGGATGTGATTCCTTCACAAAGTGGGTCCAAGACAGAGGCAGGAAACTACAGACCTGTCAGTCTGACCTCTGTGGTAGGGAAAGTGATGGAGTCACTTCTGAAGGAAAGAATAGTCAAGTACCTAGAGGCCAGTGGGCACAGGACCCAAGGCAGCATGGGTTCACAGCCAGGAAGGTCATGTCAAGCGAATCTAATAGATTTCTTTGACTGGGTGACCAAAGTAGTAGACCAGGGAGGGGCTGTGGACATGGCCTACCTAGACTTTAGCAAGGCATTTGACACAGTCCCACAAAAGATTAATAGTCAAATTAACCAGCCTGGGAGTGGGACCCAGGGTGGTAGCCTGGGTAAAACATTGGCTGGACAACAGGACACAGAAGGTAATTGTAAATGGAGTCCACTCTGAAGAAAGGGGTTACTAGTGGGAGTAGCATGAGGGTTCAGTATTGGGTCCAGTCCTTTTAATGTCTTCATCAGTGACATTGCAGAGGGACTGGAAGGAAAAGTATGCCTTTTTGCAGATGACACAAAGCTCTGCAACAGGGTTGATACACAAGGAGGCATGGAAAGGATGAAAAGGGACTTGGCAAGGTTGGAGAAATGGTCAGAAGTATGGCAGCTAGGATTCAATGCAAAGAAGTGCAAAATAATGCACCTGGGAAACAAGAACCCAGGTGAAGAATACTCAATGGGT
Source organism: Neoceratodus forsteri (assembly GCA_016271365.2). NCBI lineage: Eukaryota > Metazoa > Chordata > Ceratodontiformes > Ceratodontidae > Neoceratodus > Neoceratodus forsteri. Next base: position 411,607,897 of record CM057453.1, on the reverse strand, counting down.
GGGGAGGTAGTAATAACAACAAAAAAGTAAAGGGACCTTGGGGTAATCATATCAGATGACCTTAAGGTTAGCAAGCAATGTGAGAAGGCAGTAGGGAGGGCTGGCGGTATACTGGGATGTATAGGGAGAGGCATCATCAGCAGAAAGCAGGAAATTGTTATCCCTCTGTACAGACAGTTGGTGAGACCCCATCTGGAGTACTGTGTCCAGTTCTGGAAACCCCATCTCCGCAAGGACATAGACAGGATAGAGGCAGTCCAGAGGAGGGCAACTAAAATGGTGCAGGGTCTGTAAGAGAAGCCATATGAGGAGAGACTAAAGGAGCTTAATATGTATACCCTTGAGGAAAGTAGGGAGGGGGGGGACATGATAGTAACTTTTAAGTACCTCAGTGGAATCAACAAAGCCCAAGAGGGTAGCATCTTTCAGAAAAAGAGACTTGCAAGAACAAGGGGACACAATTTAAAGATAGAAGGAGGGATGTTCAGGGACAATGTGAGGAAGTATTATTTCACAGAGAGGGTAGTGGTTGCATGGAACAGTCTTCCTGAGGAGGTTGTGGGGTCTAAAACTGTGGGAGAATTCAAAAATGCATGGGACAGACATAAGGCAATTCTTGTGGGGGGTAGAAAGAAATAGGCTGTTGGTTAACTAGGATCTGCGGCCTATCCAGTAGGTAGGGAAATGGGCAGACTAGATGGGCCTAGAGGTCCTTATCTGCCATCAAAGTCTATGTTTCTATGTTTCTATGAACGCAAACTCCAGAGCAACTTCTCGGCTGTTGAAAGGTGGTTTAAAAAACAGAAACTTGTGATGAACTATACTAAAATGAAAACCATAATATTCTCCACCGCCCACAATTGGTACAGATCCCACCCACTTCTCATCAAAAACAATGTGGGTTCCCCTCTGGAACTAGTGCAAGACTTCAAATATCTGGGGAACATGCTGGATAGCACAATGCCTTTTGATCTCCACATCGATAGTCACTAAGGCTGTCAATGCTCACATCAGTCTGATGCACAGGCACAAGCACAGTCTAACTCCTGAGGCCCTTAAGCTAGTGGTCCATAGTTCCCTGGTGACCCTCATAGACTATGGGTTGGTAATTTACAGCTCCGCTACAGAAACTGCCCTTTGCCACATAAAAGTAGCTTTAAACAAAGTGTGTCGACTTGTTACAGGAGCCAAATGCCTAACCCACATGTGTAACTTGTATGCACAGACTAACTGGCTACAGTTCTCAGGTAGACTTCTCTACCAGTCCTGTCTACTGGCAAAAAAAAGTCTGTCTTTGCATGACACCCTCCAGAGTCCAGGATCTTCTCTCCCCCAATGATAACCACCACCACACTGGATAGTCAACTCTTTAAAATTCCACATTGTCACACCTTCTTGGGCCAAAGATCCTTCACCTACCATGCCCCTGGATGGCTGAATGTGCTACATGCAGACATTTTCTCGTTAACATCGATAGGTCCCTTTAAAAGAAAACTGAGACAACAGGTGATTGCGGATGCCTGCTGTGACTGTTTTCTATAAACTGCTTGCTAAATCTCTAGAGACCGTGTCCTCTGGCCCAGGATCCTGTCCAATAGCCAGACAACTCTGACACTACCTATGTCACACCTATCCTGTCTCCTGTTCAGCTCCCACTAAGCCTGGAATTTAATCACTACTGCTCTTGTTTCCATTTAGCACTTCTGTTCTTGCCTGCCTACCTACTCCCTCTACCTATATCCTCACCCCTTAACACCCAATTTCTCTATTCATCCTCCCCTTCCCACTCACATACCTAGCAGTAACCAGTTCTCCTCCTCTGCGTTCACCCCTTAGCATGACTCTTACAGCTTGGGGAGCTGGTCTCTCTCCATTCAGATGTAGTCCAATGGGCTTTCTCCCTCATTCATCCTCCTCCTACAGTTCCTTCCCTATCTCCATTTGTAATAATACTTATATTATTGTAACTGACTGCAGCTATCTGTTCATAGCCTTGTAATAATGTTTTTGTTATTGTAACTGACTCTGGCAATTTGTACATAGCGTACAATTGTGATGTTATTAGTTATCAACCACTCCTGTAAAATTGATAGTTACATTGCCTCCTCTTCGTCTGTATTACATTCTTATTGTTTGTTTACCTGACGTGAAACCTATGAAATGAGCTTGTCCTCAATGGTATTATCCCAGACTTCAAATAAAAAAAATAAAATGATGCTGTCATATACTCAAGTCACCCTGACCCACTTCCCCTTGACCGAGCCCTTCAAGAATGTTTTTTTAGAAGTTGAATCCTGGTTCTTTGATTAAACTCATAATTAACTATATAAAGACCAACATTATGGTATTTGCCACCTCCCAAAACAAGCACAAGGGGCATGCCTCAGCATCCACAATAATCACTGCCAACTGTTGTAACAAGTCAGCAGCTTCAGGTATCTTGGAGTTACCCTTGACTGCTCCCTGTCATTTTGGGAGCACATCAACTTGGTTTGCAAAGCAGAGAATATTAGGATCAGGATACTCTACAGACATAGGCACTGTATGACTCCTGAAGCCCTCCGACTGAGAGTAACTAGTTCAATCCTTTCTATCATCGACTATGGAATAGTTATGTATGGCTCTGCCGCTGTTACTGTCCTCAGTAGAATCAAGGTTACCCTCAATAAAGCATGTCGCCTAGTAACCAGTGCCCACAGACTCACCCACACATGCAACCTTTACTTGCACACTAGGTGGCTAAACGTTAAGGTTAGGCTCACCTACCAGTCCTGCCTGATAGCTAAGAAAATCACCCTCAGCCTCATCCCTCCCTCCTTCCTTGCAATCACTCCTCTCATGTGCAGCCACTCCCATGCTCATGAGAAGTGTCACTAAAGTGTCCTTCAATGTCTCGCTCTGCAGAACATCCCAGTGCCAGTGGGCTTTCATGTACAAGGCTCCAGTTTGGTTAAATAGCTTGCTAATAGAAGTCTTGACTGAACAAAAGTTGGGACCCTTTAGACATAATCTGCAGCAGCACCTACTATGCAGTAGTTCCTGTGACTGCACTTAAACTTACAGCATGCCCATACCCCCATTCCTGCCCCATTATGTCCCCTATGACTATGTCTGCTTAGACTGTTACCTGCAGTTTTTGGTCAGTTATTGGCTTTGTCTGTCTATGCCACTGATGAATATGTCTATTTAGACTGTTACCTGCTATCTTGGTTCATTTTGGATTTGCCATTACTGCCTGCATTTGCCTCTACTGAACTGTAGCTCTCATACCATTGTTCCACATTGTATTTCATCACCGTTTATCTAGCATAACACTGCGTAATGTACTTGATTCCTTATGGCTGGAGTAACTGCTATTTACTGTTCATATCATTCCTCACTGTTTTCTATCTGTCACCCAATACTTACTGTTGTTCTTTACTGTAATTTTTTATACTATGCACTAGAACTCATAAACTGTTTTCTCTGGCCTGGAGCCTTTGTAAATGAGTCCCTGACTCAAAGGTACTGTAATTCCGAGATATAAATAAATAAATAAAAATAAATAAATTATGGTAGTCCCCCAGTTTTCATCATTATTCTGTACAGCTTTTGAGTGTTCATTGCTGCATAAAGAGAGGGAGCAGTGTCTGCTACATCCTAGTTCACCTTTGTCAGAAGAAAGGTGATGACAAATAATGAGTATTTAAAACCATCTGAGTAGAATGAAGAAGCCCTTGGTCACAGCCATATTCAAAGTAGTGTCTCTTAAGGATCAGCTGATGCCAAATTTCTGTTTAGTGAATGTGCAGAAATTTGGAACTTTTCCCTTTGATTCTGGTCAGTTGAACTTTTGGGTTACTTCAGAATCACTTTCACCATTGTCTGTTTATTAAACAAAAAAAACACTTTAGCCCTTCCCAAGCAGCCAGTGCTGGTCCCGTGACCACCCATTCACCCACCCCAGTCATTTCTCACCCTTCACCTTCTCCAGACAATTTTTTAATAATATCCCAATTCCTGTCACTGGGACAATTGCTCATTAAAGTTTTTTTTTTTTTTAGATCTGACTTGAGGATGATGGGAGAGTGGAAGAGGTTGAGTTTGACTGGAGTTTGCTTGTGATAGTTAAGGAGTGCCCCTTCCAGCTATGTTTAGCCTGAAAATCTCCCAGTATTATGTGTCAAACTTGAAGTGGGGAATGGGGGCCTGAATCAAAGCTGAACCAGAGTTGCCAATGTTCACATCTACTCATGCTTAGCACTCTTTTTAATTATTTCAAATGTCAACAAAATGCCAAAGCAGACTCCAAATGGGGAAAAATGCATCTTACAAGAGAAGAGCATAAAGATACTCTAGAATAGAGTAAGGAGATGTAGGTCAAAATATTTCACCATAGTGTAATATAAATGTTGCTTTACTATCATTTGCAGGGTGTGAGCTTCATTCATTGCAAAGCTTAATCATTCTCATGTACAAAGTAAAAGTGTAATTCCTACTGTGCTGTTTAATGCTGCAAACCTGCAAAAAAGTAGCATCAGTTCTTCAAGTCTAATGCTATATATTGAATCTACAAAGACTAGAAATATGTATTTAAACTTACAGACAAGAAATATGTACTATATATGAGATTCAGGGCTGATGTGCTTACCTGATGATACTTTATTTTACCCAGGAAGGTAGATTAGGTCTTGTGATGAGTTTACCTGTACAGTATATCCTAAGGACAGGACAATAGTAAAGTGCAATAAAACAAGCAGCACACAGGAGTAGAAAGACCGGTGACTTTACCAACAAGTGCATCTGTGTTTAGGTAGTAATCTCAAAGCATAACTACAGCATGCGACGAAAACTTGGAAATCATGAGGAGCAGAGTATTCAATTTTCACTAAATCTGAACTAGATACAAAAACCTGGCTCTGGTCCAGAAACTCTCACGCCAAATTTGGGACTGGAGAAACAAAGGAACTGATTAGATCTGCGTTCCGTGAGCACATGGAGCAGCTGATGGGTCGGGAGGGATACATTATTTCATTTATTCAAGTGCTAATAAAACAATGCTTCAGAAGCATGACATATGTTATAATAGATTAGCAAGGTTTGTATTAAGATGTAAAATCAATACCTATCATTGCTATATGTATATTAAGCTAAATTGGGTCTCCCTAGAGATTAGGAGACAGCGAATTTGGTCAAATGTTGTCTATAAAATCTATAAAACCAGACATCCTATTGGTCTGGCAGAGAGATTAATTAGCCCCACTCATCAGTTTAATTTACGGAAGAGTGGTGCTAGAGACCTGATAGTCCCTAAATATAAAAACAGATTTGTAACTCTGACTTTCCAGTATAGAGCTGCTACTGCCTGGAATGGACTTTCATTGCCATTGAAAATTCAGGATTTGACCATAGCTAAATTTAACCTTGCTATAAAGCAAGAAATATGTTTTCGCTGTTTATGTAATAGATTAATTGAATTGCCTGTAGATACATAGATACATAGACAGTGTCGGCAGATGAGGGCCTATGGCCCACCCAGTCTGCCCATTTGAGCTTGTAAGTTCAGTTTGTTTTCCTAGAAGTCTGTTGCCCCTTACCCCTGACCTCTAGAATTCCTTTATGTCTATCCCATGCATTCTTAAATCCCGTGATTGTTTCAGCCACTGCCACATCCTCTGGCAGGGTGTTCCACTTGTCCACCACCCGTTCTGTGAAGAAATTCTTTCTCATGTTTCCTCTGAATTGTCCTCCCTCCAACTTCATCCCATGCCCTCTAGTCCTGGAACATCTTTTTCGCTTAAAAATAGTGTTTTCCTGCACCCTGTTCCTCCCTGTAAGATACTTGTATGTCTCTATCATATCCCCTCTCTCCCTCCTCTCCTCCAGGGAGTACATGTTCAGTTCCTTCAGCCTGCCTTCATAGGACTTGTGATGCAATCCATGCACCATCTTTGTTGCCCTCCTCTGAACCTTCTCTACCCTCTCTATGTCCTTACGTAGGTATGGTCTCCAGAACTGTACACTGTACTCCAGGTGGGGGCCTCACTAGTGTCTTGTATGTGGAATTATGACCTCCTTTTCCTGCTGGTGATGCCCCTGCCTATACATCCCAGCATCCTATTTGCTTTACCTGCTGCCTTGTCACACTGTTTCCTACCTTGAGGTCATCGAGATGACAACCCAAGATGCCTTTCCTGCTTGGTGCATGCTATATCCTCACCCCCAACTGATATATTGTGCCAGGGTTTTGTGCCCCATATGCATTATCTTGCACTTCTTTGCATTGAATTTCAACTGCCAAACCCCTGACCATTCTTCAAGTTTCTGCAGGTCGCTTCTCATTCTGTCTACACCCTCTGGTGTGTCTACTCTGTTACAGAGCTTTGTGTCATCAGCGAACAGTGAAATTCTGCCTTCTAGATCCTGCGTAATGTCACTGATGAAGATGTTGAATAGGACCGGTCCCAGCACTGATCCCTGTGGACCACTGGTCACTCTTCGCTCTGTGGAGTGACAGCCATTTACCACCACCCTCTGTGTCCTGCCACCCAGCCAGTTACCTACCCACCCACTACTGTCCTGCCACACCCATATTCCCCAGTTTGTGTAATAGTCTTCTATGTGGCACAGTGTCAAAGGCCTTGCTGAAGTCCAGATAGGCCATGTCCACTGCCCTCCTGATCCACCTCCCTAGTCTCCCAGTCAAAAATTCAATGAGGTTGGTCTGAAATGACCTCCCCCTGGTGAAACCATGCTGCCTTGGGTCCTGTAGTCCATTGACAACCAGATGTTCCACCAATCTCTCCTTCAGTAGTGCTTCCATGATCTTCCCCACTACCGAGGTGAGGCTGACTGGTCTGTAGTTCCCTGCTTCCTCTTTGTTCCCACTTTTGTATAAGAGGACTACATCTGCTGTCCTCCAGTCTTTGGGTACCTCCCCTGTTTCCAGTGATCGGCTAAACAGGATAGCCAGAGGTTCAGCCACCACCTCCCTTAGTTCTTTAAGGACCTGGGTGCACCCTGTCTGGCCCATTGCTTTATCAACTCTTATTACTTCCAGTTCCTTCAGGACCCTTTCTCGTGTAAAGGGACTTGTGTCCATTTCTGCACATTCTCACCTTGTACTCCCTTTTAGACCCATTACCCCCTCTTCCTCAGTAAAGACTGAGCAGAAATACCTGTTCAATATGTCAGCTTTACTGTTGTCATCCTCCACGCGCTCCCATCCTCCCCTTCAGTCTCACTATCCCTCCTTTGTCTTTCTTTTTCACTTATGTACCTGTAAAGGTTTTGTCCCTCTACCCACTGATTTTGCAATGTGTTCTTCTGTCTGAGCTTTGGCTTCCCTTACTGACCTCCCTGCCTCCCTTTGCTTCTCCTGGTACTTCTCCCTATCCCCTTCTGCCTGTGTCTTTTTGTATTGCCTTAATGCAATCTTTTTGGCTTTTACTTTCTTTGCTAGCTCTTTGAAAAACCATAATGGTCTCCTTTTCCTTTTCCTCTTGCTAACCTGCTTAATGCATAATTCTGTTGTTCTTGTAATCCCCATTTTAAATACTGCCCACTGTTCCTCAACCCCTGATTCCTGTCCCATTCCCTTAATGCCTCTTTCAAGTATCTCCCATTTTCCCAAAGTCTGCCCCCTAAAATCCAGGATACGTGTTTTGTGTGGTTTAGTTCTGCTCTTTCTGTGATTTCAAACCACAATGACTGGTGGTCACTGTTACCCAGGTGCTCCCCACTGATACCCCATCACACTGTCCCTGTTTGTGAGCACAAGGTCCAGTATTGCCTTCTGCCGAGTTGGTTCCATGACCAGTTGCTTGAGGAAGGCACCCTGAAGAAGTCAGGATAAATCTGCTCCTAGTTGATGCTGCTGCTGGGATGCTCCAGTCCACGTCTGGAATATTGAAGTCTCAACCAGTACTACCGCATCCTTGTCTGCCATCCTTTGGATGGCTAGCATCAACCTCCTATCTGATTCTTCCTCCTGGGCTGGTGGTCTATAGACCACACTGTGCGGATGGCTGTCCCCATTTTCCTTTCCAGCTTAACCCACAGTATCTCTCCCCATTTTGTTCCTCCTGGATCTCTGTGGCCCTTATGTCATTTTTCACACAGTGCCACTCCTCCTCCCTTCCTGCCTGCTCTGTCTCTTCTATATGTTGTAGCCAGGTATGGCCATCTCCCAGTCATGGTTATCATTGCACCAGGTTTCAGTGATGGCCACAATGTCCAGGTCTGACTGTACCATGACAGCCTCCAGATCTTCCATCTTGTTGCTAAGGCTCCTGGCATTTGTACACTGGATTTCCATGATTTGACCTCCTAGACTGCTTCACTGTTCTACTCAGCCCTTCCTTGGTTGTCATTTATCCCTGGTTATCCTTGCTGTCTGCCCTTCTGCTGAATTTTGCCTTTTCTGCTTATCCACCTCTTGGGCACTAATCTCCATCTTTTGCACACTGCTTTGCAGAGATAGCCACTCCTCTGGTTCACTGGTTCCACTGCTAGCTGTGGGGGTGAGCAAGTAGGTACCCTCCTTGCTGGCCTGCCACCCCTTTGCTAGTTTAAATGCTTGTCAATGTAGCATTTAAACTTATCATTGAGTCTTGGACTCCCTCCAGGATGGATGCAGGCCGTCAGGCTTGAACAAACCTCCATCCTCAGGTGGGTCCCCAGTCACCAATGAATCAAACCCTTCCTCCACAGCACCAGTTCTTCAACCATGAGTTAAAGTTCCTGGTGCATGCACTCTATGCTCTCCTTGCCTCTCACAGGTAGTACTTCACAGAAGTGACAGAAGTAGCTACTTGCTTGAGACCCTCCCATTACCTAAACTCTTCCTGAACTTCCTTTGGCTCCCCATTTGCCAGGTCATTAGTACCTAGGTGGATAATGACATCCAGCTCACCCTCCGTCTTGCCTTCCCAGTGATCCCCAGGATCTTCCTTCCATCCCTCCATGCCGTGGCACCTGGTGGCACCTCACCTCCCTGTCCTCCCCTCCTGTGTTCCTAGCTGGATCCCCTTATGATGGAGCCCCACCAGGATTCACTTCCTCCTCCTCTGGGGTCCACTGCTTTCCTACTGAGGTCACCTCCTTGGCTAACCTCCACATCCTTTCCTTCACTTCTCTGGGTACCTCCTATTTGGTTGTCCTCGTTTGCCAGTGTGGCATATGAGTTCTTGAGTGGAATAGGATCTGGGATGTGCCTCTGCCTGACTGCTCTAACCTCCCTGAGCCCACTGTCATCCAAGTGCTCCTCGTTCTCGGCATCCTTTGGGGCAGCTGCATTGGACTGGGTGGTCCCTGGATAGGGGTGATGGTACTCTGACCCAGTTTACTTCCGCTCTGAGTCTGGCTACCTCATCCGCAGTCTAGAGAGATGCATGCAGATGAGGGCAGCACCTCAGTGTCCAGAAGGTCTGCCTGAATATGGCTGCCCAACAGCCACTGCATTGCACCACTCCCACATTATACTGCAATTCCACTACTTGTCTGCTACTGAAGCTCTCCTAGTTCTCTTTTATTAATTTACTGTACTAAAATCCTGTCACTAATCCTCAGATATTTTTTTAAAGGAAAAGAAACCAATAAATAAATAAATGAGTCAAAACACTTGTGCTAGGGTGGGCTTCTTCCCATATGCCCCTCCTACTTCACCCCTTACTATACCCTGTGTTTGGCTCCTGTCAATCAGATTTATCAGGCATATAATTAAGAGTTGGGGAAGGGGAGGAGGGGGCAAAAATTTGCAGCAATTAAAGACAGCACAGAATTACACCACCACTATGTTTTAAATTTTCAACAGCCCAAAAACAATTATAAGTAAAGACAACAAAGAAAGTACAGTGTCACTAAACGCTCACAATCTAAGTTTAAAAGAAAAATAGCAATTACCAGTTACTCTAAAGCACTGAATTGAATATGTTTCCTTCCTTCCCCTTCTGGCTTCTTCTGAGAAAATAGATCGTTATGCACCATGACACAAAATTGCTGTTTTGTATTTAAGTAACATATTTGTATTGTTAAACGTGTAGTTTCTCATTGTTTGTTTTTACTGTAACTTGTATTCTGACATCTAAACAGGTGCACCTTGTAAAGAGGGTTATTTTAACCCTAATGGTGTTTGAAGTTGCTTTCATATCCTGTATAAATACATTTTATTACAACTACTACTACATCCTATTAACATAAGCCGATAAAACATCGTTATCATGATGAAGTGATATTGGTTAATCAGCATTAGTTAGTATTGTTGTAATTATGTTATTTGTGTTTACTTAATAATGTAATATTTATTGCTAACCAGCAAAACCTCATAAAACATAAATTCTCATTTTTCATGAAGGTCCTAGAGACAGAGACACATGCAGAATCCATTTAGACAGCAGAGGTACATGGCCATTACAGCATATTTATAGCAATACAGTTAAAGAGTACTAGAAACAAAAAAGCAACACAATAAGCCACCAAAGTGCAGGGTAAGACTCTAGGCCAGTTAGCTGCTGTGTGATCTGGTAATCTGCTCAGGTCAACCAAGATATGGCCTTTCTATATACAGTATGTTTCATGTATTTCTAGTTAGAGGACATATAGCTCTTACAAAGTGATATTTTGCACTATTTCTATATCCAGCATAGGAGTCTACTCTCCGACTGATTTTGGGAAATAAATGATTCTGTGTCTCCTTGGCTGAACACCCTTAAGAGTTTTATAATCTGATTATTTCTACAGCTGATACAATGCTTTCTTTTCTTTAGCATCAGCGTGCCATCACAATATTTTTTGTTTAGTTTTGATCCTTTATCACTCCCAGTGCACATGCTCTGACTCTTCATTGTACATGGTGAACTGTTGGTACCAGTGCCTACAGTGACTCATGCTGAGAGAGGCAAAGATCAAAGTAACTGTAACTCTCCCGCACAGCTGGGGACTATTCCTGCATACCCCTGAGTCAGAACAAGTGAGTGCCTATCTCAAATGGTAGGAAGACAGCTGGTTTTCCCTCAAGGAAGGCACTTTCTTCATCCCTGAAAAAGAAATGACAGCCCACCCCCCAGCAATCAGGATCAGGAAGCTTGTTTCAGGGGTGTTACCCTAAAAATAAATTCAGTTCTAAACCAAAACAAGTGTCCATGGTATCATGATTATTCTCACTCAAAAGAGCAGCACAGAGATTTCAACTAACAGAATAAATCATCCCACAAGAAGCTTATGAAAAATTATTTTGTTTTGATCCCACTGTTGCTCAGAACCTAAGCAGTTTGTTTCAGGTTTACAATAGCAGCTACTTCGAAAGGGGCTTACTGACTATGCTGCTACAACAGAGAGTGAGAGGCTCTCTAGGTGGGAATCTGAGGAGGTAGCACACTATAGTAACGTGTCTCTATTGATCTGTGCAGCTAAAAGAACTTCATTATGGAAGATGAAAGAGGTGGACAGAGTATTATTAGATACTGGATATTTCCAGCTCCAACCAAATGCATCATCATGTATTGGAAGCACATCACCCACTCCCCATGTTGCCAACATAGGACATCATGTATGTGACCCTCACGGTTGGCGTGGTTACCAGGGTCACACACTTGCTGGTGACTGTAAGGTGGCATACCTGGTTGAGGGTTTGGGTTTTTTTGTCCTCCTGCAGTGGGGGGTGTAAGGGGTGTCCCAAATTAGTAAATAGTACTGTGCCTCCACCCAGACAGGATAAATGGGCATGATATAGTGTGTAATACTGCCCTCTGGGATGCGTATCTACCTGCCTCCCTACACTGGACATTACCAGCCCCTGGGGACTACCAACAGCTCTTACCTTTACCAAACAATAATTCAGTCAGGATGTACAAATTGAATACCCACACTGTGAAAAAATGCAACAAATGAAACTGCTTTCTTTTGGCACACAGGCCGAGAAGGTGTGGAGTGAGCAGTAGCTAAGCAATAACAAGTTACGGTATGTTCAACCACCCTCAGGCAAGTCCCTCAAACCCCACGGGGTAAGCACACCCATCCAAATAAGGGCACAGAAGGTGGCAATGTTACACAGGGTGTGGTAACTTTATCTGGTACCAATAATAAAACTATAAGCACAAGTACAATACTAAACATTAGACTCAGAGTACCAAGGCATTATCACACAGTCCCGGTGTAGGCCTGAATGAAGAGTTGCCCATGATCTTGCGGTGGTGCACTTGGCTTTCATTTTAACCCCCAACAGGCCATAGTGTGTTAGCACAAATTTAATAAAGAATGAAATTCCAAACAACCTGCTTGTATTATTTTGAACAAACTGGAAACCCCAATTGTAATCCAACAGGGAAAATAGAAAGTCTCGCCAGCAATGCCAGCACTCACATGACCCCAGGATGCAGCACACAGGAGCAGAAGAGCAATTCCGAAGACACGAGCAGCGGCACACTGCAGCAGAAAAGCTGTTCAGAGGATGCAGGGAGCAATAGATGGAAGCAGAAAGTGGTTCAGGAGTGCTGGAATTTCTTGAGCAGATAACAACAGCTAAGCCCTTCTGGAACACACTTCTGTGTTGCAGCCTTCAAGGCTTCACTCCTCAGTAAACAGTCTTTCTGGCCTACCAGTTTGAAACAGGACAGGAGCACTACACAGTGGCATCCTGGTATCCAAGAATCCCAGACCCAGGATCGACCCTATGGTCTGACTCCCCTACAGATAAAGAGTACACCCACACTCAGGCATGCACCCATGGCTCTCTGTTCCCCATTCCACCCCTCTGTATAAGAGCTAGCTGGCCTTTTACCTGGCTCTAAAGTAGATTAGGAAGGAGTACAGGGATCTCTGTCCACTCAGAGCAGCTTGGAACCCTTGGATGCAACAGCGCCCTCTAGCTCACACGTTCCACAATGTTTTCCACACAAGGCTCTCAGGAACAGTCTCTCATTCTGCTGAACCCAGGGGAAAGTTCACAGGTAGCAACTGGAGTAAACCTTGGGGAGGGCTTTCAAGAATAATTGGCCAGGAAGGCCTCTGGCTCTGCCTTACTAACAGCAGGTCTGCACCCTTCTCAATCTCTCCCAGACTGCCCCAACTCCTCCAAAGCCCGCCTAACTCTCCTTCTTAATTTCCTCTCTCACTGGGCAGACAGGGCTGTTCACCATTTCTTTTGCCCTGTCCTGCCCTCTTATTGGCTCAAAAAGCCCACCAGTCCAGTTGGGAAGAACCTGTTACACCTCCCTCCCACAATACTTCACTTGGCCGTGCTGCTCCCCGATTGACTGTTGTTCAGGTCGTGGGTCACAAAGATGGTGGCTCTCTGCATGAATGGAGCCCTGTGCTCCAAACATTTTTATCTTTATTATTTAAAGCTTTGTCCCCTTTTAGTGTGCAGCCTTTGTTTGATGGGCACAACTCTGCCTGACTTTCCAGTGGGGCTGTGCAATTGGTGCAACCCCCATGCTCCTTGTTGGGAGCTCTGTTCTCTGCTCCCCAGTATTGCTGCAGATCCTGTGTGTGGCAGGAGCTGCTCTGTTCTTAAAGGCCCAGGGCACCAAATGTTCTGGTCCTCCCTCTCTTCCCCCCAGTGCCTCCATGCCCCCTGGTGCCCACTGAAGTCCCTGGTGCTGGAGCACACTACAGGAGGTGCTGTGGCAGCCACTGATGTAGCTCTTGATACTCCTGCAGGTGGGCACTTCCAGGACCAAAACATCCGGGTTGGAAAACAGCTCGCATACTGCACTGCAAAATTGTGGTGGTTTTCTTTGCTGCTCCTCCAGTCCCCTTACTTGCAGCAGTCCTGGGGCCAGAGTGAGTGAAGAGATGGGCAGCAAAGTTTGAGGGAAGCAAAACAGCATCCGGGTAAGCACCCCTCCTAAGGATGGGGCTACATGTATGCCTAAAAAGGGCCCCAGTATTACCACCAAGTGTACTATCTTAGGAGCGCTGTATACCAATATTCTGCCTTGTGTTCCTGGAACACTACCAGAAAGGAGTTCGATTCTGAATCACCACAATAAGTTACTTTTGAAACATTGCCCATAAGGGCATATGCAAGTGATGTGTTGATTAGCAGAGGCTTGGAGTTAGCACAGTAAATCATACCAGTAAGAAGTTCCAGCCCTAAGACTGCGCTGATATGCCAGTGACATGTTAGGTTGGAGGAACCAGAACCTTGTGCAGTGTTGGGGGAAGCAGTCTCCTACCTCTTCCACCCTTGGAGACCTGGGGAATCTGTGAATCTGTGTAAAAAGAGAATCATCCCCAGGATGGAGAACAGCAGCAACATGGTAATGTTGAGAGAGAGCCACTATTTTGATTTAGTTTATGTTTATTTTTGCTGATTGGGAAAGAAGGGCTAGGAAGCATGTTCTAGTTTCAGACTTCTCCGAGGCAGGGGACTACATCTGCAAACCAGCTGATACTGAACCGGGTTAAACCACCGGTGAATTAATAAATGGGGAAATTATGAATAGGATGCTGGAGAAATTCCCCTTCTCTTTTCAAAAAGTGTCATGGGATCTTTCATGTCTACCTTAACCATGAGAACAGGCAGACAGGACCTAGGATTAATGTCTTCTTTAAAAGGTAGCATGTCATCGCAGCACAGTGTCCCCCAAACACCACACTGTGGTATCGACATGGTTGTCTATACCTAATGGAACATGGTACACTGTACACTCATGTAGGCTGTTTGACACATAGGCTACAGGAGGTAATAAACATGACCCGTGTTGCGTTGTCTGTTTGCAACAGTGTTATGCAATGTGTGTGCTTAGGGCCACTGAAATGCAGTCTGTGTAGTGGCCAATCTGACATGTACCTACATTTATGCTGCAACATACCATGTATTCTGTGTTCACCTGAACAAGCACTACATTCAGGAGGGACACTGGGGAGGGAGACACAGGCCCCAGCAGGAGGCAGAACCGGTACAACCATCCACTGGTGCCAGATCTAGAAGGGAAAGAAGGGAGGGGGACACTGGCCCCTTCAGGTGCCAGGAAAGGGAGCAGCAGTCCACTAGTAGCAGGTTGAGGGGAGGCCAGAGCAGGTCTCAGGGAGAGGTGGACGTGCATTGGAACATTTAGGCCTAATCTGGGTGTGAATCTGATGGTGAGTTGGTGTACAGCACTGTTTGAAAAGGTGTTCAGTGTCATTGCTGCTGGTGGGGTGATAGCATCATGGTGCGGTGTGAACAGTATATGATGCTTTATAATGATCATTTGAGACTGTAATGTAAGGTGGTGTCACTGGTATTGGGGGTTGCATTGTATGTACTGTAATGTGCATCCTGTGTGTGCTGTTATACTATACTTCCCTGCATAGTTGTATAATGGTATCATGTTGTTCCTGTGAAAATGTTTACTCCTCAGTGACCACTGCTTGTGTGTTTTCCATCATGTCCAGCATGCGGTGGTGATGTGTGATAGTAGCTACATGTGCATGCCATGTTTGTTCCTGTGGATGTACAGTATGTGAATGCTTGTCCACACACTGTCCACCCTCAGGGATGCTTGTGTGTTCCACACACTTGCAGTCTCTGCAGCATTGGTCCACCACTGGCAGACGCATTATGGGTTGTTGTTCCTGTCTTTTGAGGTGTTGCATGCAGTGGTCCTTTGGTCAAGCATTATATGGCTAGTGCATTCCACTATGGGTTGTGTGCATGTTAGCACTCAGCGCACGTGTGTGTGTGTGTGTGTGTGTGTGTGTGTGTGTGTGTGTGCGCGCACATGTGCATGCACTTGACTGCATTCAGTTACACACCTGCCCAGACTCAGATCTCAACAGCAGTGCAGTCCTGTCTGGGGCATGTGCTGGCAATATCTTGCAGTGTGCACTCAATGCATGCTTACTGGTGCCCTTTCTGTTTCATTGGTGCTGTTCAGGGAGCTGGAAGGTGCACCATCAGTCTTGGGATTGAGGATGGTGAACAGCAGCTCTGACAACAGTCTTGCTGCTGCATTTCCTCAAGGCAGATGTGATCAGTGGCAATGCTGCTATATATGAGGCACTGCTGCCATAAGAGAGCTGACGGAAGAGCTGTGGGCACCCAGGATGGAGGGACACCACGTGGAGTCAGAGGGGCAGTGTGAAGCAGCAGCAGTGCTCTTTGCTGCCTGTGTCTCCAGTTATAGGTATTGTTGTTTGTTTTGCATTTCATTTCATTAATTTTTTAACCTTATGCACATTGAGCAGATTTATGCATTTTCAGTTGCTACCAGCATTTACAACTTTTACAATACAAAAGTAAAAAAAAAAAATGTAAGTTACAATCAGTCACAACTGCAATAGGACTTGTTATTAAAGGGTATAGGCAACTGTTTCTTAAATATGAAAACTGATTTTCTAGACTTAACTCTTTGTCGTAGTCCTTTCTGGTTTTGTGGCTGGGAAGGGTGTGGCCTGTGTGGGTAGGTTTAACTAGAGAACAGCAGTTATGTCCCTTTTTTGTTTTCAGTGAATTTCTGAGCAGGTCACACTGCCATCTCATATGTGTTTTGACAGGTACTCTTGTTCAGTAAACACAGTTTATTTTTCATAGACCTGAGTTGCTGTGATCCTTCATTGGCAGACTTGCATTTGTGCTGTGATGAAGTTACTGTTGTTGCTGCTCATTGCCTGACTGTTTTCGGTGTGGTGGCAACATCTCAGGCTTGGATTCCACACCTGTATGGTGTTGTATTGTTCTGTCCCTGTTGTTTGTTCCTGCCATGTAGTGCTTTACCACATTACAACATATGCCCTTCTCACATGATGTTCCTCATGTTGGCCTTTGAGTGTTAGATATGGCCCCATGTTCAGCGGCCACACTTCTCAGCATTCTAACTGCTGTCTGCCTATTTCTGGACTATGTGTCTCTGGGATAGTCGTCATTCTTCTCTGCACTTGTGCTATTTCATTGCAAAATTTAGGACTATATCTCTTTGTTTGGTAATGCATTATTTCAGTGTTCTAACTCCTGTGTGCGCTGCTTAGCATGACTGTTGAATACTGGGTTCAGAGTACTTCATACACTGGGTGTCAGGGACAGTGAAGTGCAAGTATAAGGGATAGAATAATGCAGCACTTGGCTCAGGCCAGGGTTCTCACCCCTGTCAGCAAGACTTTATGAGGGGCACATAATGTTAAATTAATCACCTTTTTCTATGGGGTGATCAGGAGGTGAACAAGGTCATTGTCAGGTTCATAGACAGTGTCTATCTGGATGTCAACAAGGTATCTGACACTGTGACACATGACAAGGCTTCAGGTCGAAGTACATCAGTGTGATTTACAGAGGGCATACTGTACAAAAGTTATGTTATCCGTCCTGTGTTTCTGCAATTGGCCCCTAATGAAAACCAGCCATGGCTGAAACCAGCTGGAACCTAGTTGAAGTTGTGTTGATCTGACATCTGTCTGTCTCTCCTTTCTAGTACCTGGTGTCAAGATGTCTTGAACAAATATTTTGAACTGTGGTATGACTTCAGTTGCTTGGTGACATTACTGTGTTAAAGAAGCCTGGAACTTGAATGATGTAAAAAACAGGAACATTTTAAACTGAACTACGTAATGCCATTGGTCAAATATGATCTGTCCTGCTTTAATTTACATACATAAGATGGATTTCTTACTGATGTGTGGCAGTAAGCAGAGGTTATGGTAGATATGCACTATTTTAAGTGGTGAGGGGTACCCTGAGGCATCCCTCAGGGATCAACACTGAGACTATGGGTGTTCAACATTGTTATCAATGTTCTGGAAGCTTGGAACCCCAGCAGGCTGTTTAGATTTGCTGATGACTTCCTCACTTTACTTGGCTCTACTTCATAGGGTCATTGACTCCAACATAGTGACCCCAAATATTGGACAGAACAATTTCCACTGTCACAGGACAGCTGGAGGTCTGTATGGTGGGATACATATGTACTGTATATATCCCTCAGGACAGACTGAGATTAACCCAATATCAAATTTTAAACAATATGTACTGGATCCCAGCAAAACTTTCAAAACTGGGCCATGTTCCTTCTCACTTATGTAATAGATGTCAGCAGCAGGAGGGCACCCTCTGTCATATCTTTTGGGACTGTCCAGCTATCAAGGAGCTATGGGACATGGTGAAATCCAGAGTGGACCCTTTGTTGGGCCTTGAGGAATTATTCACCCCAGAGGTTTGCCTTATTGGAGATTTTTCACATGTGCTGGTCTGTGTGCGCTGATATCACATGGCCATGATCGCTATATCCCTGAAGAAACTAGTACTTAGGCACTGGACAAGTGATCACCGGATCATGTACACAGAATGGCTCCAGGAATTATTACTCCATCTCTGTGCAGAACAACTTAGGGCAAGCCTCTGGGGTTCACTGTCCCATTACAAAAGGACATGGGAGATTCTCCACACCCTTTACCTGCTTCACACAGGAGGGGCCAGTTTAACGGACCCCTAGTAGGTCCCTGAGATTACTCTCAGTAGCAAGAAGAATGATACCTCTTATGCATAGACCCTCTGAGGGTATCTTTTCCCGTGAATGCCAAGCCTTGCGGGGGAGGCAATCCCTCACGGAGGTGGGGAGGAGGAGGGTGGGGGCAGGGGGCCAGGCATGCTAATCTTGTTACCTTGATATATGCTGTTTGCTATGCCGCTACATGTCTGGATGTTTTGTAAAACTTTAATAAAGTTTCAAATTAAGAAAAAAAAGATTTGCTGATGGCTTTAAGCTGGCCAGAGTAGTGGACTTCCTTGAAGATGGGGGCAAACTTCAGGAGAACAAACTGGTCCTACGGTTATAGAAGAAAAGCAGGGATGGGACCTACACACTGCGTGAAGCTCATTTTTCTGCAGTGCAAGACAAAGGCAACCTGGAGATAATAATAGGCAAGAAGCTGAAGAGCCACAAGCAGTTTGTGCCTACTCTCAAGAGGAAAAGCAAAATTCAGGGGAGTGGCCTGCAGAGCAGGAGAAGTTATCCTGCTAGGCCTTAGTCAGGCCCCATCTGGAGAACATGTAGCTCCCTAAATAGGGGACACCACCTTATGGGCTCCCTTTGAGCCCCAGTGCTGCCAGATGGTTCTCTTTTAACCCCTCAGTCCCCTAAGCATTTCAGCATGTGGGGAAACAGCAGTATTTCTTCATGCAGGAGACCCCTTTCTTTTCTTTTCTTTTCTTTACTGCTGTTGAGATGCATGCCTTCGGGGTTCTTGTCTCCAGGACAGGCAGTGGGGTCAGGACTATAGAGGACAGCACCACCAGGTGCATTACTACTTTGCTCACCAGCCCCACAGCAGATACTGGGGCTGGGAGCTGAGAGATAAACACTGGTGCAGAAGCATGCATAAGGACACATGCTGCCATCTTTTGCTCACAGTTCCCAACAGCAGAGTGGGTACAGTGTCCACAACAAGTGACATAATCCTGGCTCCATGGCAGGCAGCAGGGTCAGGATCCAGTGTTTCCAGTCCCCACGGGCACAGCAGAAAGGCAGCAGGAGCTCACAGAACACAGGGATGCAGTGTAAACAAGCATGACTGCTGCCATGTCACAGGAATCCCTCTGGCCCCACTGGACTACTGGGAAGTGTTTTGCTTGTGAGATGTAGCCAGTCATGAGCTCAAGTTTGTGGAGCATGCATGCAGACCTGGCTCAGTAAAGGAAAAGCATGGCATTCCCTGTGAATTCCAGCCAATGAGGGCTCAACTTATGAACTCCATAGAAGAACCTGGGCACAAGCAAGCTGGTCTCAGTTCTGCCTAGATGTCCAGCTAGGAGGCTACTGAACTGAAAGCCCATGAAAGACACTTTGACTGCCTTGAATCAAAGAAGTCTGGTAGGTCTGAAAGGGCACTTTTCATCTTTTTAAATCCTGAAATAGGAGATTCCCTATGCTGAGACACACAAGGAGAAATGAAAGTTGTTAGTAAAGAAGGATATTCTGTAGAACCTTTTCCTGCCTGGAATCCATCCAACCAGCAAGTCTGAGGCTGAAAGGACCCCTGCCTCATCATCTATCTCAGCCAGAGCTCAGCAGAAGTCAGAATGGATGGAGAACCAGAGCCTGCCGGTGATCCCCTGCCAAGAGGAGAGAAGCCAAAATCCATTAGAGTGTATGTGTTTTGTCCCACTAGGAGGAGCTGTGGGGGAGAGATAGAGGGTCTGTTCCCTGTGGCACAGAGGGAAAGAAAACCAGAAGTTGACAAAAGACCCTTTCAGGGGTAAACAGTCAGCTGAGCAAGAGCTTATTTTAATCTTCCATCACAGCTCAGGTTTAGGAGGAGAGGAAAGGCAAACGTGAGTAACTACCAGGTCTCCTGGTTTGCAACTGTTTATTTATTTATTGATGACTGATTGATTGATGCATTTTTTTATGTACTTATTTGTTTACTTATTTAAAATTGTTTGCCCAGGAGGGTACACTGAGCTGTAAGCAGCTTGTTTCCAGGTGCAAGCTGAGGGAAGGGAAACAGAAGAGGAAAGCATATGAAATAAACAGGGGACAATCATAAAGCACACGCATTAACATGATAATAGGCAAAGGGATCCACTACTAGAAAACAGTATGTGCACTCAGATACAGGACAAAAACATTGTGCAAAAACATATAATGTGCAAAAAGGCAGTAAACCAGACATATGAGTCAAAATATAAGGAGTAAAGAGATTAACACTGTGCAAGAGGCAATTGGAGCATGTGCACTCAGATGGTACAGGAATGGTGCAAATGCTCATATGACTAGGGAACTGGCATAACTGTGACCAAACTTGATATCATTAGCAAACGGGGTAAACTGAGATGACAGAGAAATGATACGTAGGTAACAAAGGGTGTCAGAAGGTAGCTGTTGGGAGGATAATGCAATAAGGGAAGTGATAAGGTAGTTTTGCAACATGAGCATACTGTATGTAGGAGGTGAGGTCATGTAGGAGGGATTTCAGACCTGGGGGTAAGGAGGAGCAGAGTGACAGTGGGAGGTTGGGCCAAAATCTAGGAAGCAGGAAAGAGAAGGCTGCCTGGCTATAAAGGACAGGGGCAGGGGAGGGGGAAAGCGTGAGCTTCAGAATTGTGGATAGAGTATTTGGATGATGATGTGTAGTGGAGCTGAAGAAGTAGTTAAGGTAACGTGGTAGGGAGCCAAACTAAAATTTTGAGAAGTTGAAGATGTTGTTCAATTTTTTTGTTGGAATTTGAGGTGTTTCCTGAGTTGTGGAGGCAGGTGAGTATGGCGCCTATTTATAAGGGTGGTGACAGGTCTTTAGTCAAAAACTATGGACATGTCTCTTTGCTGTCCCCCTGTCTAAGGTCTTGGAGAAGGTGTTCTCTGATTAAATCATGGACTACTTGGAGCAAAACACTATGCTATATCTTTGGTACAACATGGATTTAAAAAAGGACATAGTACTTTAACAGCTCTGATGGAAATGACTGGATTTTTCCATGATGCCTCAGACTGGGGGAAACAGTTGCTGCTAAGGTTTTTTTATTTTTATTTTAATTTTTTTACTTATCCAAAGCTTTTGATCTGGTGCACCATGATCATGTGCTTTCCAAGTTTAGTGAAACTGACTGAGAAAAGGGTTACTTCTTGGTCTGAGAGTTATTTGAGAGGTAGAAAGCAACAGGTAGCCTTAGATGGTGTAAAATTTCCTTTGGTTGGAATTAATACAGGGGTCCCACGGGGTTCTATTTTAGAGCCCTTGTTATTCAGTCTTTTTGTTGATGATTTGCTTTTGGTTATTTCATATGAACATACAAAATTTTCCAGCAGATAAAGGCCAAGAGGTCTATCAAGTCTGCTCGAATGTGCAGCTAGCACTCCTTATTCTGCAGCTGCTCTACCCTTCCATCCTTCCCCTCCATTGACCCTCCCCCTTATCCTGCCCCATCCCCTTTTGAAATATTCCACTGTTGTACTGGATACCACTTCTGCAGGTAATGCATTCCACCCAGCTACCACCCTCTCTGTAAAAAAGTGTCTCCTCATATCCCTCCTGAACCTTCCTCTCTCCAGTCTCATATTATGGACCCTGGTGTTCCTCCCCTCCCTTACTTTGAACAGCCCCTCTGTACCTGTCTTGTTTATTCCTTTCATGTACTTAAAGGTTTCAATCATGTCCCCCGTGCTTCCTCTCCTCCAGTGAGTAGATGTTGAACTCCCTCAGCCTCCTCACGTATGATAAGTCCCCCAGCCCCTTGATCATCTTTGTCACCCTGCGCTGCACCCCATCCAGTAACTTAATGTCCCTCTTCAGATATGGGCACCAGTGCTGCACACAGTACTCCAGGTGCGTCCAACTAATGACCTATACAGTGGCAGAATCACTTCCTCCCTCCTTGAGGATATACCCTTTGCAGTGCAACCCAGCATTTTGTTGGCCTTTGCAGCTGCCTTCCTACATTGTGCTGAGTTGTTCATTGACCCTGTAATGTGCACCCCCAGATCCTTCTCCTCCTCTGTCTGGGCTAGCTGCACTCCCCCCAGCTGGTAACTCCTCCTTGGGTTCTTCACCCCAAAATGCAGCACCTTGCACTTTGTGGCATTAAACCCCAGTTGCCAGGTGTCTGACCAGGTTTCAGGCACTGACAGATCATCCTGCAACCCCTGCCATCCCCCTAGGTCATCCACCACCTCTCCTATCTTGGTATCATCAGCAAACAAACTGATCTTGCTCTTGCTCTTGATGTCCAATGATATGTCTGCAATGAATATCCCGAACAGCACTGGTCCCAACACCGAGCCCTGCGGAACACCTCTCATCACTACCCTTGGGTGTGAGAGCTCCCCACCCACCTCCACCCTCTGTTGCTTCCCTGAAGCCAGTTCCCTACCCATCTCACCAGCTTTGCACCCACCCCTGTGCCTTCTAACTTACTTCCCAGCCTCTCATACAGCACTGAGTCAAATGCCTTACTGAAGTCCAGATACAGGACATCCACTGCATGGCCCCTGTCCAGTTGCCTAGTTACCCAGCCAATCTTCGAAGATTTTACTTAACGCAGATGATATTGTTTTGTATAATTGCAGTGTCATTGTGAAAATGTAATTTTGGATTTACAGAATACATTTTAATTAGTCAATAGGTGGTTGAATGGCAACGGCTTGTTATTAAACATGTCTAAGACTAAACTTATGTTTTTTGGAAATAGGAGCAGACTAACTTCTGTCCGGTATTATTTGGAAATTAGTGATACAACTGATGTGGAAATAGAGAGATTTGATTGTTTTAAGTATTTAGGCATTTACTGTACTTGGATAGTTTATTGCCTTATAATTTTCATATTGATTCTTTGGCCAAGACTGTTAATTCACAAATGGGTTTGCTTTTCAGAATAAGGAATTGCCTTTCATTTAACTCTAAAAAAGTGCTGGTACAAACATTCATTTTTTTCTGTTACTGATTATGGATTACCAGTTTACTCAGTCACAGTAGACTTCTTTTAATAGAGTTAGAGTTGCTTATCATAATGCATGGTGTTATGTTTTGGCCAGTCCTAGGCTGACACATCATTGTATTTTAGATTCTTTGCTTAACTGGTACTCATTTGAATATCATTGTTTGCATTTTAGGTTCATTTTATTTTAGAGATTTTGGCATAGGAATGTTCAACTATCTTTTAAGGATCTGAATAAAGTAGGTAGTCCTAGATATTCAGTTTGCTCTATACCAACTTTATGTTTTAGATTGCCTCTATACAGAGCATCCTCAGCTCAATATTCTTTTATTTATAAGGTTCTAAAATACTGGAACACACCTCATCATGAAATTATTCTGGATCTTGTACTTTTAAGCTAAATTTGAAGAAGTATTGTACTAATAAGTTAAAATGTTGCTACATTGGCTGATTACTATTGGTTTCTTTGTATTTAGTGTTATTGTTCTTTTGTAAGTATGTTTTGTAAAAGTGCCATGTATTTATCAGTTAATTGTTATTTGTCTTGGTTGTAGAAAATATTTTTTGGCAATAAGTAAGAGTTGGTTAGTAGGAAACAGTGCTAAACTTGGACAAACTCACTCAGAACCTGGACACCAACTTAAAAGCTGAGGAACAACAAACACAGATCTCATTGTCTTCTGCATACAGTATGTACAGTCTCTTTGAGGAGGCACAAGCTGAGGGGAAGTCATTTAGCAAAACTGAGAACAGAACAGGGTCCAGCATGGAGCCCTATGGGACACCTGTTACAATTGGGAGACAGGGCATCGCTTATAGAGACAGAGGGAACTGTTGTCCTGGTAGAAATGAAACCAGTTAACCACAGTGTTAGACAGGCCAGTCTTCTTGAGTTTATAGAGTAGTATATAGTAACAGACAAGTGCCTAAAGCCTTTGATAAGTTAACAAAACTGACAGTTGTGAGCCTACACCAATCCGTCCCTTTCAGGATAAGTGTGTCTGCAGAGGGAGGCAACTGTGAAGTGTGACTCTTTTATTTAAAGCCTGACAGGAAGGGACAGAGAAAAGAAAAGGAGATGAGGAAGGAGGAGCATTAAGAAAGATCATACTTTTCCTGAATCTTGCCTAATGGGTAAGTAAAATAGGATGGCAGTTGCCTGGTAGAGAGGGATCCCCTTCTGTGTGGGGGGGGGAGAACTTTGTCATACTTCCAAGCATGAGAAACAGTGCTAGTATGGAAAAAGACTTTAAGTTAATCAGAAATTGGGAAAGAGACAGCAAGCACGGAGAGGAGAAGAACTTTGGGGTTTATCCCATCAGTGGTTACCCCATAACATCCAGGATGCAAAATTCCTCAAGATACTGGCCAGAGAGCTGTAATTTCTGCTGGCAAAAATGTTTTATTTATCACCTCTACTGTGTCTCATGTACAGAGCAATGCATGAGTTAGAACTAAGAAACCAGCTCGGTATCAGTATTAGGGAAAAAGGGTATAATACTAGAACACACACCATACAAGTAACAGGGGAAAGTTTCAAAACAAATAAAAGAAAACACTGGTTTAGTATCAGAGTGGTTAAAACTTAGAATAGCCTCCCAGCTGAGATAGTGGAGAGTGGAAGTATGATAAAATTCAAGTCACTACTAGATAACTACCTAATTCAAAATAACATACAGGGATATAGCTAGATACGATGGCAAGCTCCATGGATTTTGGTCTACTATGCTCTGCTACACCTATAAAACCTATGAAACTGAGCTTGCGACAAGGAGAGACAGGGAAGGGAGGCTGGAAGGAGGGGTTGTACTATATGTGAGGGAGGGAATCAGGGCTACGGAAGTGCAGGGGCACTCAGAGGAAAAGGAAGGACTGGAGGTGCTGCAGCTGAGGCTGCCATTCGTACATGGGTGGTATATAGACAGACCTCAGCACAGGAAAAGGAGTAGAAGAAGGCACTTAGGGAGGTCATTAAGAAAATGGGAGACTGCCTCAGAAACTGCCTATTAGAGGGTGAATATCAGGAAGGGGTAGAGCAACAGTGGGGAAAAATAAGAGAGGGCATAATTAAGGCAACCATCCTCTGTATGAAGGAAGTGAGTAAAAGCAAAAGGAAAAATAAACTGTTATGGTACTCCAAGAAGTGACTACAGTGGTGCGGAAAAAAAATGACATTCAGGAGGTATAGAAAATGCACAGGAAGGAAGATAGGGAGGTGTGCCAAGTAAAACAAAGGGAAGCAAGTAATGCAGTGAGGGAAGCAAAGGTGCAGACAGAGGAAAGGATAGTCAAAGGGGTAGCAAATGAGGATAAGACTTTCTTTCTGCACATAAGTGAGAAGAAGAAAGCAAGGAGATGAATAATGATGATAAGTAGTGTGGCAGAAGAAAGCTGCATAGTAGAGGATGAAGAAAAGCAGACATTCTGAACAGGTACTTCTGCTCAGTCTTCACAGTGGAGGGGGGATGGACCACCAGTGATCAGCAGGAACAAAGGGGGAGAGGAGGTGAAGTCCATTTTCAGAGTAAAAAGAGTCCTGAAGGGACTGGCAGCTCTAAAAGTGGACAAAGCTATGGGAGTGGATGGGATGCACCCAAGGGTACTGAAAGAACTCAGGGAGGTGCTGGCAGCCCTGCTGAAGGCCTTATTCAGCAGCTCACTGAAAACAGGCATGGTTCCTTAGGACTGGAGGAGAGCAGATGTGGTCTCTGTACATTGGGGTGGCAATGGGAAAGAGGCTAATAACTTTGGCCAGTGAGCCTCATCTCATTGGTTGGGGGGATTAATGGAAAAATTGTTAAAAGGAGGGTTGGTAGCGTATTTTAAATCCAATGGCTACAAGATCGAAGGCAGCATGGGTCCATGGGAATGTCATGTCAGATGAATCTGAGTTCTTTGAGTGGGTAACCATGGAAATAGATTAGGAGAGGACAGTGGACATGACCTGTCTGGACTTTAGCAAGGCCTTTGTCAGGTGCCACACAGGAGACTGATTAAGAAACTGAACAGCCTAGGGATGGGATCCCAAGTGATGAACTGAGTTAGAAACTGGTTAACGGTCTGCCCACAGGGGGTGGTGGTTAATGGCACTCACTCTAAAGATGGCAGAGTGACCAATGTGGTGCCTTAGGACTCAGTACTGGGACCAGTCCTCTTCAATGTCTTCATAAGTGACACTGCAGATGTACTGGAAGGAAAGGTACGCCTTTTTCCAGATGATACTAAAATCTGTAATACAATGGATAATAAGGAATGGGTGGAAAGATTGCGTAGGGTTCTTGGGGAACTTGAGGAGTGGTCAAGAGCATGGCAGTCTGAGTTCACTGCCAATAAGTGCAAAATCATGCATCTGGGGCATAGCAACTCAAGAACTGAGTATATGATGCGAGGGAAGCACTGTCAGTCACTAAGCAGGAAAGGGACCATGGAGTGGTATACCATCGAAACAGCAAAACAAATACTGCAAAGACCATTACAGCAACAAAATCTGCAGTTCACTATAATGGTTGCTTGGTACCTCATCATGGCTTCTCCTGGAATTGTGTCCCCTTCCCAAAACAAATCCGACCTGGAGTTGATTATTTTAAAATTGGGTGTGTGTGGGGGTGCAGCCCATCGCAAAAAACATTTATTCCTGATGCCACAATGCCAACAGTTGGCATTGTGCCATCACTGTAATGCTGTTCGACAAATTTCCTGTTAAACTGCCATGGTGGGATCCCTTGGAGTAATCATATCTGAGAGTGACACATACTTGTGGGTAGGGCCAGTGAGAAGCTGGGATGTGTAGAGAGAGGTATCTCTAGCAGGATTTGGGAGATGGTGTTGCCACTGTATCATTCACTGGTGAGACCCCACCTGGAGTATTTTGTTTAGTTCTGGAGGCCACACCTCAGAAAGGACATAGGCAAGGTGGAAGCAGTCCAGAGGAGGACAACAAAAATGGTGCAGGGGTTGCACCAAAAGCTGTATGAGAAGAGATTAAGGTATCTCAACATGTGCACCCTGGAGGACAGGACAGTGAGCAAGGACATGATAGAGACCTACAAATACCTGATGGGATGAATAGGGTGTAGGAGGGGAGTCTCTTTCAAATGAGGAACAGCGCCAGAAGCAGAGGGCACGTGATGAAGCTGGGGAGGGGTTAGGAGGGATGTGAGTAAGTACTACTTCACTGAAACAGTAGTGGATGCCTGGAGCTGACTGCGAGTGGAAGTGGTGGTGGTGAAAACAGTAGAGGGCTTCAAGCATGCATGGTATAGACATAGTGGAACATTAGAAAATGGGCAGGAAGGAGGGAGGGTTGCCAGAGACCAGTAAATCAAATCAAATCATATCAGCTTTATTTATAAAATAGCATTATTCCCCAAAGGATCATATGCTAGTACAATAAATAATAGAATCCCAGCTAAAAACTCTATAATCATGATGAACATCCATAACAAACTTATATAACATCAGGGAAAGCAAGATTAAACAAATGTGTTTTCAATGCAGATTTAAAACTCTCCACTGTCAGGCACTAAGGGTCTGCAGAGATGGTATACCATAGGGAGAGTGAACACCTGACAAAGAAACCATCACAGTGACACAACTCGTTCGACAGCCACAGTGTCGAACGGGTTGTAGGAGCACTGTACGATACAGCAACTCTCGCTACAAGCCACTCTCCCGACAGACTAGGCAGGGACCAACTAAGCAGACTGGGTGAACTGAGCAGTCTTTTTCTGCTGACAAATTCTACATTTCTGTGCATCAGGTACTGAAGTACGAAATGACAGTTCTGAGAAATTTTATTCCACAGTGTAATGGATTATTCTGCAATACATGTAATTACTCCACAAGTTCAGTGTTCAGTTCTGTGGAATTTCTTTCTGCAGTGTAATTCATTAATCCACAATTCATACATTCATTCCACAGTTCAGCGACTCACAGAACTGCAGAATGAATGTGTGAATTGCAGATTAATATATTAAACTGCAGAAAACAATTCCATAGAACTGATCACTTTCAGCAGTTTGATACACTAGTCTGCAATTCATACATTTATCCCACTGTTCAAATTTGTAATTTCTGCAAAAGTTACTAAAGTGCATTCTGAAATTTTGTGAAAGCGAAATTCTGACTTTGGCCAAAATTCAGCCAGTGGAAGTTTAATTTTGCACAGCCTAGATCTCAATCTACCTTAATGTACAGTCTATATCATGTTTAGATTTATGCAAATTGTAGCTCGGTACCTGTTTTTAAAGATGTATGCAACAGTGCATTGTAACAGGGTGACTTAGTAAACAGGGCTTCTAGCCCTAACAGTTATATCCTGTATAAAAATATTGGCACTGGGAATATCTCTTTTGTCACTTTTAGTAAAAACCCAAGAGAAACTATTGAATATGTAGGTAACAGAATACTTGCAAACATATAAAGTTTTGTTATCAGCCCAGCATGGCTTCAGGAGTGATTGTAGTACCACTACTGCCTTGGTCAGGTTCATGAATGACCTGCACATGAATATGGTGGAAGGCCTACACACTGATGCAGTGTTCATGCACCTGAACAAGGCATTGAATTTGGTTGATCACTCCCTTTTGAAGCCAAGGCAGGCCTGACTGGGTTTTGGTCCCACTGCAGTGAATTGGATTTCAAGTTGCTTAATGAATGAAAAGTAACTTGTAAAAGTAAATAGGGTCTTGTCAAGTCACATGCCCAGTATCCTGTGGGGTTCCATAGGGGTCCATATTAGGACCCCTGCTATTGTCATTATTAATAAATACATTCCTCTTGTCTATGGTGATTCAAAACTCATCTCTTATGCAGTTGATGTGGTCCTCTATTCACCAAAAAAGAACATTAAGGAGCTAAATAAATAAATAAAATACTAGAATTAGAATATGGTAGGATGGCAACTTTATTTGAAAACAGCAGATTAATAACCAACAAAAAGTAGACAAAAGTGATGCTTTTCAGTGCAGTTTAAACAAGGTGATAAAACTGAATTTTAAGTTTTGACTGATGGAAATTATGTGCTGGGGGTGTTATGTGTGTTCAAATATCTGAGAGTTTACCTGGACTCTTAACTTCTTCTATGATTGCCATATACAACAGGTCACTACTCAATTCCATAAAAAACTAGTGGCATTGTACGTGGTTAAAGATTTATGGATGGTACAAAGTTTGTCCAGAGCTGCTTACTCCCCTCCATGAGTTACAAACATCACCTGGGGGTTGGGGGTGTCAAATAAAATACTACCCAAATGAATAAATATTGTATAATGCCATTTTTATGTTTGCTTGCATGCATGTGCAAGAAACATCTTGTGGTAGTAGCACATTTCAGAGGTGTGTCAGTGTTGTGACCAATGCAGGGGATGCTTTAGTGGGTGTGCACCTCAGCCACCAATCAGTGAGCAAGCTGGCATTGACAGCAAACTTCAAAGAGAGCCAGAGTTGAAACAAATCTGCCGCTGCAGTCAGGTGCAGTTTTGTCATTGCAGTCGCTGATGAGAAGACCCCGGCCATGCGCATTACAGTGCACAGTAATGCGCATGGCTGGAGTTACGAGCAGTTGCTCGGTGTGCCATTTCTGGTGAAACATTTCAATAAACAAAACAGCCACAGGGTGTCTTTCCACAATGGGAGATCCTGCTGCCGTGGGCTCCCAGTGTGCCACAATGTGGCTGTGGGGGGGGGGAATAAGACCACACTGTACTACACAGGGCCAGATATGTGAATGAGCGTGTTCATTCACATATCTAGTCCTATAAAACAATATAGTCTCTGCAAGCCCATTGGTCCACACTGTGGACCAATAGGCATGCAGCTCATACTGTACGCTGTCATTCAGCAGGCAGCCGGGCGTTATGCGGGTGGGGTGCTGCCTCCCACCAATGATGGGGGAGGTGCTGGGTGGCTGGGTGTCCTCCATGGGTGAGTGGGGAGGGAGGTACCACTAGACCACCAGGTATATCATTTGTATTACTACAGCCTGCAATCAGACATATGGGGGAGGGGGCTGCTAGACCACCAGGTTATTTCATTACATTTACTACAGCCTGCGATCAGGCATATGGGGGGGACCGCTAGACCACCAGGTTATTTCATTACATTTATGGATGTCCGCGATTGGGCATATGGGGGGGGATCACTAGACCACCAGGTGCTTTTATTACTATTACAGATGCCCACGATCGAGTATATGGGGGGGCACTAGACTACCAGGGAGGGTCCGGGTGCTTGTGGATGGTGTGCCTGCTGGGCAGGTGGCCACCCACGGCTGGCAGCTGTTGTGTTGCACCTTGCAATACAGTGGCCCACCTGTGGGTGGCCAGCATTTGAGCCTGTCTTTTTCAGCTCAACGTTGAGCACCAGTGTGTGGCGCATGTAGGGGTTGCACCAGCATATGTGCAACACATCCCGGGCTGAATATCGGGATGTGCCGCATATGCATGGGCACGACCCCTGCATCTGCGCTGCATACATTACCAATGCGCCTCGGCACATTGGGGGTTGCGCCGTGCAATATGCCCCTTTGAATATTGCACCGGGGCACATTGGGGGGTTGCGCATGGTGCAACCCCTTTGAATATCCCGGCCTCGGTGAACAACAATTGCATGTCATTGCTGGATGCTATTGTATGGTGCTTAATCTATATTGTACATAAGTCTGCCAGGGCAGGCCTCAGGAGACCTTTTACTTTCTTTATTTTATACTAGTGTATGCTTGTCTTATATGTTGTAGTCAACTGTGTACACTGCATTTTTGTATGTTGTGTTTTTTCATGTCTGGATAATGCCTGTAAAAGGGCCATGTGGCCCAATGCATTTTACCCAGTTACCGAAGCTTTAAATAAATTAAAAACTAAAACAAAAATTAAAAGAAAAACCTTACAGGGGTTAAGGGCTAACAGTTCGAAGAGAGCAGTGGAAACGAGGGGAGGGCAAGGAGAGTGGAGGGGGGCATTGGGGAGGAGAAGAGA
Organism: Neoceratodus forsteri; assembly: GCA_016271365.2. Classification (NCBI taxonomy): domain Eukaryota; kingdom Metazoa; phylum Chordata; order Ceratodontiformes; family Ceratodontidae; genus Neoceratodus; species Neoceratodus forsteri. The sequence goes on along the minus strand of CM057453.1, from coordinate 411,576,598 downwards.
TTAAGTACGGTGGTTATTTAGGGACAGTAGCTTTGGCAGTACTTGACTTGACCGGACTTTAAAAACTTGTGGCCAGGCAGCGGACCAGTTGGTCACCTTCAGGCACAGCACCCTATCTGGATGGCATGTAGGGGCCCCTTAATTTGTTTATTTGAATTTGGTTAAGCTGCAATGATTTTGAAGCCCACCAATGTATTGCCATCTACAAACTCATTAGAGACCTGCAGTCTGGTGTGTGCCCACCAATAAGGCTTTTAAGGAAATAAAAAGAAATCTGCAACATAGGTCTTTTTTCTGCCATCATTGTCTATGTTTCTATGGGGATGTGGGACTGCTGGGGTGTGGGGGGGCACAAAAGGGGTATATATAAAGTAGTGATTTACTTCTGCTACCCCTTGTGTACATTTCTATGTTGGCTCACACGCATGTGCAGCCAACATACTGCGGTAGTAGCAGATTTGGAGGCGCGGTCACTGCTGGGTGAATGAAGGGCACGTATCAGTAGGTGTGTCCCTCATTCCCCAGTCAGCCAGCAGCAGGGGCTGACACCCTACATACCTAATGTGGCCACCAGATCTGAAAAAAAGGTCACTACAATGAGAGCAAAGCTCTTATGCAGCATGACCACAACACATCTCCCGACGTATAGGCAACATGGCAGCAGTGACTGCCGCCGCCTGTCACAATACCGATGGGGGAGCCCAATCCCCATCGGCATAATTTCCCCCTCCCCATTTCTGCTGTGTGCCGAGGGGGTGCCTAATCTCCCTCAGCATCATAATCCCCCCAAACGCCTTTCTTTGCCGTCGGGGGGGGTCCAATCCCGTCGGCTTCAGTCCCCCTTTCCCAGTTCAATCTGCCATCAGGAAGCCCACTCCCTGTCAGCATGATGCCCCCCCTTTCTTCTGTACCGAGGGTGGTGCCCAATCCCCCTTGGTTCGTGTCCGCCACTCCCCTTCTGTATGTGCCGACAGGGGTGCCCAATCCCCCATTGGCTACTACATCCCCCCCAAGAAACACTTGGGTGGCACGCTGGGGGCCCACCCCAGCATGCCAAATACCCTGTAAAAAAATAGTCCCCCAATGTTTTTTTTTTGTGTGTGTGTGTGTTACTTGTGAAAGAAGAAAATGATCCCTCGCGGTCTCCCTGCCCTCCGCAACTCCAGCGCCATCCTCTCCACCCTGCCTCTCCACACCCCCCAACCCCATACTTACCTGTGATGATCTTCGGTGGACTGGGAACACGTCTGCACTCTTCAAAGCCGACCACAAACTGAGGAAATGCCGGTAAGCTGTATAATGGCATAAACAGGGTTTTTTCAACTTTGATGCATATCTCGGCATTTTTGGGAATGTTGGCACCAAATTTTCAACATGGGGTTTTTGGGACCCCTCCTCATGAATTCTGCCACTGTCATGGCGTTATTCGGCCCGGAAAGGTGATTTTTGTGGTCATTGCGTGGAATCACCTTTCCGGACCAATTAACGAAACAACAGTGCCAGTGTTTATGAGGTGGACTCTCAAACAGCCGATGTTGCAAATTTGGTGAAAAAATCCAAAAAATGACTGTTTTACAAGCGTACATTGCGCAGTTGCTACGCACACTCATAACTTCGCGAATTTGCAATATTTTCACCCCAGATTTTCAACATTGGAGCTTTTTTACACCTCCTTGTGAACAGTACAGCTGTCATTTTTCACACCCTGGCCGAAATGTGTTTTTGCACTTCCAGTGCAGAATAGCACAATCACTGTGGGAAATCAGTGTTTGGGACAGATTAGGAAAATGACAGTGACACCGTTCATGAGCAGAAGTCCTAAAATGCCTATGTTGAAAATTTGGTGATGAAAGTCTATAAAATGACTGTGTTATGAGTGTGTGTTGTGCAGTTTGCATGCACGCTCATAAGTTTACGAATTTATAATATTTTCACTCCAGATATTCAACATTGCCATTGTTCTGCACCTCCTTATGAACAGTACAACTGTCATTTTTCTCATCCTAGCCGAAATGTGTTTCGCAGTTCCGGCGCAGAATAGCGCGGTCGCTGTGGGAAATCCATGTTTGAGCCACATTATGAAAATGACAGTGACACTGTTCATTAGCAGAGGTCCTAAAATGCCTATGTTGAAACTTTGGTGATGAAAGTCCATTAAATGAGTGTTTTACAAGTGTGCGTTGCACAGTTTCCCCGCATGCTTGTAACTTCATGAATTTGTAATATTTTCACTCCAGATTTTCAAAATTGGCATTTTCTGCTCACCTCCTTATGAACAGTACAGCTGTCATTCTACATATCCTTGTCAAAATGTGATTTTGCACGTCTGGCACAGAATTGCATGGTCGCTGTGCGAAATTAGTTTTTAGGACAGTTTGAGGAAATGACGGTGACACTGTTCATGAGCAGAGGTCCTAAAATACCTATCTTGAAAATTTGGTGCTGGAAGTCCATAAAACTACTGTGTTGCAAGCGTGCATTGCTCAGTTTCCACGCACCCTTGTAACTGCAAATTTGCAATATTTTCATGCCATATTTTCAACACTGGCATTTTCCCACACCTCCTTATCAACAGTACAGATGTCATTTTTCACAGCCTGCCCAAAATGCGTTTCTGCAGCTGTGGTGCACAATGGCGTGGTCACTGTGGAAAATCAACTTTTGGCACACATTAACAAAATCACAGCACCACTGTTCATGAGGGGAGGTCCCAAAATACCTATGTTGAAAATGTGGCTTAAAAACTCCCACAAATAATTGGGTTACGGACGTGTGTTGTGCAGTTTCTATGCATGCTCATAACTTCACCAATTTTTCATTTTTTCACTCCACATTTTCAATGTTGCCATTTTCTTACGCCTCCTCATGAACATTACAGTTGTCATGTTCCACATTCCTTCCTAAAATGTGTTTTCATCCCTGTGTCGCCAAATGGCATAGATGCTGTGCAAAACCATCTTTCAGCTTACAAACTGATTGTGCTGCTCTTCATGAGATGGGGTCACAAAAAGCCCATGTTGAAAATTTGAAGTGAAAATACCAACACACGACTACAAGGTTAGGGTTTCCAACTGTTGTACCCCACCCTGTAGAGACTAACAGGCGTCAGGGGTGTGACTTGGGATCATTGGCTATAATGCTCACGCCATTCCACCCCCGCCCTGCAGCCAGTGAAAGGCATCGTGGTGTGCCTTGCAGTGTTCGGCCACCCTCCTCAGTGTATTTCCTTATGGAATGGGGTAAGTATAATGCCCAAAGACCCCAAAGCACACCACGACACTTGTCAGTGTCTACAGGGTATGATGAGGTACAATGTTATGAGCATTATAGCTGATGACCCAAAGGCACACTCCAGTGCCTGTCAGTCTCTACAGGGTTGGGGTGGGGTTGGCGTCACTTCAATACTTCACTGCCATTCCTATTATGCATCTCTAACTCCGGCACTACCAATGCCAATGCCAGCGAGACAACATTTGGCATTGACAAATGCTTGTTCCCTGTTGTTCCTTTGTTCTGTCCTGCCCTTCCCATTCAATAAATTTTGGCATTTTAATTCTGTGTTGTTGGGCATTGTTATTTGTGTCACTGTCATTGCTTATGAGGTGCTATATGTGGGTGGAGGATCTATATTATTTTCTGGAGGTATATATTGTTTGTAGTGACAGCATCAGGTCTCCCTTGCATTCAGTCATCTGCTCAGTTGGCCCTAATCTATGAGTATCCTGAGGTACTCACCAATTACCTCAGATGGAATGGCTGACCCACTGGCACAGAGGTAGGGTGCCTGACTGCGATGCTGATGACCTGGGTTTGGGAACAGACTCGGACATCAGAGGGCTGACCGGGGGGAGAAGGACTGAGCATCCTTTGGACTGCTCTCCTTCTCCAGGGGGGAGGGGGTAAAGTGTCCTGCACCATGCAACCCCTGGTGGAGGCTGGGGAAGCTTTGTGCTGGCACCACTTAAGTTGGAGGCCGGGGAAGACGCTGGCCATCATTGCACATCCTCGCCTCCAACTAGCACCCAAAATGTGACTCCCAATGAATGATGCCCAGCTCCATGTTCAGGACCCTCTCTCCACCCTAGTGACAGAAAAATCCACCTGGAAGCCTGCGGCCCCATCTTGGAGGGTGACCCCGGGGTGCGGGCTGGAGGAGGAGGTTTGCTGACAAAGGAGAATATGGCAGGGATGGCGCTGTGTGGATGCCGATCAGGGTAAAAAAAGCACTACCTCTGATAGAGTCACCTCATCATTATCGTTTACACCCAATTGTCCTGCAACCACAAGAACCCAGGCCAGCCACCCAGAAAAGTTGACAGAGGTACCCTGATGGCCATGGACTTACATCTGCATGCAGTTCTGGGCTCCTAAATACAATGAGGGCACTGAGACAAGCTAGAGGCTGAAATAAAGGGCCACTAAAATCATCAGGGGTATGGGGTGCAGAAGATATGAAGAGACTTTTAACATGATTACTCTGGAGAAAAGGAGACTGAGAGGGGATGTGATCCCAGCCTTCTACATATGCAAGGGTGAGGACAAGATCAAACAGATTGAGGTGTTTGATCTGGTTTGCTCCAGCGGGGACATGCCATGAAACCCAGAGGTAGTAAATACAGTGGTAACATCGGGAGGCACTTTATCTTCTGGAAGGTGGTAAACCTATGAAACAGATTACCAGTAGAGTCAGTGGATAGGGAGACAATACAGGTTCTCAGGGTAAGCCTGGATACATTTTTGATTACAGAGGGAATCATAGGTACCCTGAGCAGTAGAGTTGATGGGGCTTCCTATAAATTACTGCTTGTTTGCTCAGTGTACTTTTGAATATCTGCTTATGACATTGGGGTGGACATAGAGTCGCTTCTTTTTTTAACATTAAACTTTTTTTTTCATTCACATTTTTCCACCCGAGCCCTGGCAGGTGCTTCGGCTCCTCCAAGGAGGAACTCTCTCTCTCTCTGGTCCTGCAGCACTGTAGTTATCCACCACCCCGGTACTTTCCCCTGTGGATTAACCCCCATGGTGGGGCTGGGGAGATGGCGCCCCCTCCCCAGAGACCCAATCCAGAGCTCCCATGGTCAGCCCACGGCAGACCGTCATGGAGCCCTGCCAGGCTCTTTTTCCTCCTGTTTTCTCCCTGCCCCCTCTCCACCAACATATTCACATCAGAACACACCTTCTGACCCGTATTGCCCTCTGGTCACCACCAGATGGCAATTAGCAAGCAGGACAATGTGGGCCTTCCCCCCAAGGGAGGAGAACAGTCCTCAGGATGCTCAATCCCCTCTCCCCCTTGCCGACCCATGGCAGCCCGGGCTTATTCCCAAACCCAGGTCACCAGCATGCCGCGAGGTATAGCGACCAGGGCCTCAACCTCCAGCACCACTGGGTCAGCTAATATTAAACTTTTTTATAGAATTTTTACAAATCAGGTAATATCATTCATACAGTGACAATGACATTATGTCATATTTCAACTAACAACTTTTCAACTTATATCTGACACATAGTCTATAAACAAACATCAAGTAACACAGACCCCTCAAGAGGGGAAGAACAGTAGCTGGATTTACAACACATTTAGGTTATGTGGCCACCACAGTGTAGCTATCAGATCTGTACCATGATTGATCCAACTAGGAAGAAGAGCAGCAGAAAGTACACTGGCCACCCTTCATCTGGCAGTCTAGTTAATAAAGACATCAGACTGGAGACTGCCTTAGCCCTCACACTTTTGGGTGGAGGAAGAGGTGGTCTGCAAGGACAGAAAGGTAGACCACACAGCAAAATACTGTTGCAGTTGCCAAGTGTCAGGTATGATATATGTTCAAGGAGGCTTATTGGCCCATGGCTGCCAACTATTCATTTAGGGAGGATACTTCCCCAGTGTCTATGAGTAAGGCACTTGACTGCAATCATAGTTGCTATAGCCCATCATGTGGTCAGGTTTGTCCTCAATGTATTGGGTTTGGTGATGCCCATCAATACCAACTGGGATAAAAAACTACGTCTGTAGGGCAAACCTTTTTATAGATCTCCAAGATAGCTGACCAGTAGCCTAACAACATTGGGCATATTTATAAAATGTGAGACAGAGCATTCTTCTGGCTATTACAGCCCAACACCTGTTGTGGCACAGACCCTTCTTTTTGATGGCCTGTGGAGTCCTGTACCATCTGTGCAATATTTTTAATTAAATAACTAGGGGTTTTGTATCTCTTCAGCATGTGCATGCTCAGTATCATGCAATTTGCTACTGGTGCTCATAAATACCCACTTGGAGTTCCTCTTGCCATATCTGATGGGCAGAGACTGTAGAAATAATCGCCCCCTCTCTGAACAGTTTGTACTGTATATGACCCCAGCAGGGTCCTTCATTAACTGTACCCATTTCAGCACCAGATACAAGTACCTTCAGACGTTCTGTTTAAGGAAGATAATAGAGGGCTCTAAAATCCTCAAAGGAATGAAAGGAATTTTGCCCCGGAGGACAGAGATCCCACACATACAATATCCCTGCCTCTTTCCAGGTATGATATAGATTTGTTGCCAGTCTGGAGCCTATCATTATCCCACAATGGTGCCAAAATAATTGAAGTTCCTGTAGTTTCAGGAAGGAGGCCTTGTGTCTCCAATATTTTTGAGAGATGAGTAAGGTCGGATTTGTTAGGATCTTGATTTGTTTTTTGAGAAAAGGACCTCCCTAGGGTTTGGGGCAGAAAGTATGTGTTCTTCCATGGCTACAAACTGCTGATGATCAGAGGGGTTTAGGAACTACTTTGAGGTCTGAACTATGACACAGGCTTTATGATAATTAAAGAAGTACATCAGGTTTTCCTTTGACCAGTGCTAACTCAGTCTAGCTCTACTGAACCTAGGCGGTTTGCTTTCCCAGAGGAAGTTCTCTATCATGCATACAGTGCAGAGAAAATTACATTTTTTGTGCACCTTACTGACATGATACTCAAAATAATGTTTTTGTTGTCAGGGTATAACATACTATCAGATAAGAACTGCAATAGGGGTATCATTTGCCTCCAGTTATGCAAATATTTACCTGGGAAAATGGAAGGATGAACATATCAGGTTCCCAGACAGAAATCCATTCCATCAGTATGTCTGTCTCTATGGTCATTATATAGGCAACATACTGATAGTATGGAAATGTACACCTGAGCTGTTACAAGAATTTGTCATCTACTTAGAGCATATCAATCCAGATTTGACATTTTCAATACACTGTGACTTATGCAAAATCAGCTTTCTGGATTTAACCATAATCAAAAAAGAAAAGGGGTATGTACTAACTTGTACCATAAGGAAACTAGCTGTAACACTTTTCTCCACTGTACAAGTTGTCACCCAGACATGTAGTGGAGAATATATTTACAAGTCACTACTAACGCCTTAAGAGAAACTGTAGTGATAAAGCTGATTATAAGAAACATATAAATGGCAAGCAGAGAGATTCCAGAACAGGGGTATTCTGACTGAGTAATTAACAGCTACATTCAGAAAGCAGAAAACAAAATCAATGGTGAGCTATTACAGGGATACAGAGAAGACATGAACAGAGGGGAAGATATGATCTACCAACAGTAGATTAAATGTCGTCACTACATTTAACACAGAATCGAAATTGATTGAAAATATTGTAAGGAGTCACTGGCATGGTATACAGTCAAAAGAAAAATTTAAAGAATGTGTGATTTCTGCCCCTAGGTTTTGTATTGTAAGGGCAGAAACATAAAAAATAGGGTAGGTCGCAGCTATCATAAACCTAATGTGAGTGCTATCAGGCCAGTTTGGCTTCTAGCACCACCAACTGAAAATCATGTACGTGACCACTGGTGTTCTGTTTGTCAGTCTTAAAAAAGAAAAACAGTACATTTGGGGAAGATCTCTTAGGTAAAAGCTTTGCAGTATGTGATTTTATTAATTGCAACACAGAGAACCTGATGTATTTGGATTGGCAGTGTATACTTGTAATAGTTTACATAGTATGTCAGTAAAACAGAACGCTCTACTGCAAAATACTACGGCGGTACAAGTAGCTCATGTGGCATAAGCTCACGTTTACTGGAGTTACAGTCCTGGCCCCAACCCCCGCTATAACATGGCTCCCACCACCAAGGCCTCAGCTTACCCTGGCTTGGTTTCTCCACCCATCCAGGTGGAGCCGCCGCTTAAACAGCTGAAGGATGGCCCTCCTCCTAAGGATGCCTGTACCGCTCCCAGGCTTCTCCATTGACTGGCAGTCACCATCTGTCCTGACAGACCCTGTAGGGTCAGTGGGGACTCTGGTGGTCAACCACTAATCAATGAATCTTCAGAGTCTGAGGGCTCCTCCTTTCATTCCCATCTGGTGTCCTCCCTTCACTTCCATCTGGTGGACACTGAGTCAGAGAAGGATTTGTCCACAGAGCATGGTCCCACTTTCGCAGGTCTGCTCTGCTTAATCGCGGTATCTATGGGTCTCTAGATGAGCCTGTCCAGAAGTGGACTAAGTACCCCCTGACCAAGATTCTCAAACTGAGGTGACTCCCCTCGGGAGGCCTTCTCAGTCATTGAGGCCATTCTTGGCCCTGTTCTGGAGCTTTGGCAGTGCCTTACCTTTTGCTCTGTGGTCCCTACCGGTCCCCTGTCAGGTTTCACTGAACCCCCCCCCCCCCCGCCATGGGTCTGGTGGAAAAAATCGATCTTTGGGTGTACTGGCAATGTATGAGATGTGGATAAGCCTCCCGACAAGGAATCCAAGAAAATGGATCATGTGGCCAGGAAGGTCTGTGCGGCCTCTTCCTCAGCCTCCTGCAGGCTAGTTTGGACCTTTAAATGCCCACGTTAGAAGGAGCAGGACAGAGAACTGTACCAGTTAAGGCAGAAGGAAGCTGGGAGGGAAGTCATAATAGCAAAGGCCCAAACTGAGGAAAAGATAGCCAACTCGGTTAAGAAGGGGGATGAAACCTTTTATAGGTATATCAGGGAGCATAGAAAGACAAAGGAGGGATAGTGAGGCTGAATAGAATGGATGGTGGGTGGGAAGAGAGGGACAGTGAAAAAGCAGGGATACTGAACGAATGCTTCTGCTCAGTATTCACAAAAGAGGAAGAGGGGGAGGTACCTAATCCAATTAACAGAAGCACTCTAGATAGGGGGTCAATCCCAGTCCTTTCACAGAAGAAAGGGTTCTGAAAGAACTCCTAAAACTGAAGGTGGACAAAGCAATGGGGCCTGACGGGATTCACCCCAGAATTCTAAAAGAATTAATGGAAGAAATAGTGACATCACTGACATTCCTTTTTAACAAATCATGGGAGGATGGTGTGGCGCCTGAGGACTGGAGGAAGTTGGATGTGATTCCCCTTCACAAAAGTGGGAGCAAGACAAAGGCAGGAAACTAGAGACCTATCAGTTTGACCTCTGTGGTAGAGAAAGTGATGGAATTGCTTCTGAAGGAAAGAATTGTTGAGTACCTAGAGGCCAGTGGGGCACAGGACTCAAGGCAACATGGGTTCACAGCGGGAAGGTCACGTCAGATGAATCTAATTGATTTCTTTGACTGGGTGACCAAAGTAGTAGACCAGGAAGGGGCTGTGGACATGACCTACCTAGACTTTAGCAAGACATTTGACAAAGTCCCCCACAAAAGATTAATAAACAAATTTACCAGCCTGGGAGTGGGTCCCAGGGTGGTAGCCTGGGTAAAACATTGGCTGGATAACAGGACACAGAAGGTAATTGTAAATGGAGTCCACTCTGAAGAAAGGGGGGTTACTAGTGGGGTACCGCAGGGTTCAGTACTGGGTCCAGTCCTTTTTAATGTCTTTATAACTGACATTGCAGAGGGATTGGAAGGAAAAGTATGCCTCTTTGCAGGTGACACAAAGATCTGCAACAGGGTTGATACACAAGGGGGGTGGAAAGGATGAGAAGGGACTTGGTAAGGTGGGAGGAATGATCAGAAGTAATGGCAGCTTGGAATGCAAAATAATTCACCTGGGAAATAAAAACCCAGGAGAAGATTACACAATGCAGGTGGAGGGAGTAACAACAACAAAAATGGAAAGGGACCTGGGGTAATCATATCAGATGACCTTAAGGTTGGCAAGCAATGTGAGAAGGCAGTAGGGAAGGATGGGGGGATACTGGGATGTATAGGGAGAGGCATCACCAGCAGAAAACTGGAGTACTGCATCCAGTTCTGGAGACCCCATCTCCACAAGGACATAGACAGGATGGAGGCAGTCCAGAGGAGGGCAACAAAAATGGTGCAGGGTCTGCAAGAGGAGCCGTAAGAGGAGAGACTAGAGGAGCTTGATATGTATACCCTTGAGGAAAGGAGGGAGAGGGGGGACATGATAGAAACTTTCAAGCACCTCAGTGGAATCAACAAAGTCCAAGAGAATAGCATCTTTCAGAAAAAGAGATGTGCAAGAACAAGGGGACACAATTTGAAGACAGAGGGCAATGTGAGGAAGTGTTTTTTCACAGAGAGGGTGGTGGATGCATGGAACAGCCATCCTGAGGATGTTGTGGGGTCTAAAACTGTGGGAGAATTCAAGAGTGCATGGGACAGACATAAAGCAATTCTTGTGGAGGGTAGGAAGAAATAGGCTGTTGGTTAACTAGGATCTGCAGCTTATCCTGTAGGTAGGGAAATGGGCAGACTAGGTGGGCCAAGCGGTCCTTATCTGCTGTCGAAGTCTATGTTTTTATGTTTCTATGTCCTTTCAAATGTAGAATATGGGAACATTTCAGTTGCATTAATAGAGGAGACATGTCAAATGCATCAGCTAATTATGGACAAAACAGTAGTCGGGAACATTCATTCAACTTTATGGGCATCGAAAAAATCAAACTTTGACCAGGGGAACTTGAGTAAGTACATTTTACAATGAGAGGCTTATTGGATTTATACATTGCAAGCTATGGTAGGCAGGCGGCTTAATGACAGATTTGATTTGGAGCTTTTCTTGTGAATGTTTCACCAGAGACCTAACTGCATGCCTTTTTGATCCCTGTGTTTGAGATCTTACTCGTACATATGTCTTTTATTTTTATCTTATGTTTATTAGGCTCATAGCATCAGGAAGCCAAAATTAATGTAAGAAAAAGAGTATACACTTCAGCAGTGTTGATGGCTGGAGAGAATATGCTCTCAGAAACTTCATGTCCGGCAATTAACTTTGCTGCCAAGGAAGAGAACGTGGGTGGGTGCCCTTTGTATAAAGTAGTCCAAATGTTCCTATTGGGGGCTGGTTGAATGGTTAACCTCAATGTAGTGAAAAAAAGTTTCTGAAGACCAGCCACTCAGTTCATCATAAGAAATGTAGTTTTATTTTGATATTTTCTTAGAACACCATGATCCCCTAGGCACGCCCAACGTTTCACCCAGCACCGGGCTTCCTCAGGGACTTAGGATCTTGTGTTCCTAAATAAATTCTTTCATTATTGGCTTTAGAACCACTAGGATTCAGTTTCCTGTTTGTTTCTAGCTTCAGATTATAAATTTTTATCTGAAACAAGTTACAAACACTTTGATTCTGTGCTTAGTTTCATTTCAGACTACCCAGGGGTACCATTCCAAACTTCCCTTCACTCAGATTTTTAGCATTACAATGCTAATTTCTTGCCTAAGCTAAATAGCATGTGGTGCAGTTTCAGTTCAGTTGTGTCTGCAAATAACTTTGACACATTAAAAGTATATTTTATCATAGTTTAACTAATTGAGCATTCTTATACCTTCCTGTGAATGGGTATTAATTCCTGACACCGTGTGCTATACTGTTTTTAATGTCTTAATGTGCTGACTGCAGACATAAGGCAATTCTTGTGGGGGGTAGGAAGAAATAGGCTGTTGGTTAACTAGGATCTGCGGCCTATCCTGTAGGTAGGGAAATGGGCAGACTAGATAGGCCAAGCGGTCCTTATCTGCCGTCAAAGTCTATGTTTCTATGTTTTAATCAAATTATTAAGTGATTTTCACAAGTGTTTGGTATGATTTTGCACTATAAATGTTGGTGCATGTCAGTATTGTACAAGGTCTTGAAAAAATGCCCTGCTAGAGCACAAAACATTGAGCCTATTTATCTCACTTTTTTGCATGCTGGCACCTTAATATATTCATTTATTATATATTTGCCAATTTTCTGCACAGTGAATTGTTGTAATTGACTGTATTGCATAGCTATAGAGCTTTTTTGGTTTTGTGCTCTAATAAAGAAGACACACTAAGTCTAAAGCTAACTCTCATTTCCAGATGCATCCTTATTGATTTTATTTAAGATATAACCGGAGTGCAAAGCTCCTTTACAACATTGTCCTATAATGTGTGTACAACTTACACAATAGCTACAAATTTACACAATACAAACAAGAAGTAAAACAGCCTATATGTGTACAACTTACCCAATAGCTACAAATTTCAATACAATGCAAATAAGAAATACAATAGCCCAATAATCACAGATTGTATAACATCTGTAATAAATACTTAAGGTAATGCCCCCGGATTTGAAGCAACATGATAAAATATGGGGAATGAGTTTATAAACAATAGCTAAATCCTTTTAGATAATGGTCAAAATAAAACTAGCATCCTGATTGGCTGAAAGAGCCTGGCACCCGGGCTGTTATTTCTCAACAACGCCCGCTCAGAAAAAGTGCCAGCTCGATCATTTGAAACCGAAACTTGCCAGATGCCATTTTATTATTCAGCTACCGAGACGGCAGCCCGAACCCGAAGCCCACCATGCTGCTAAACTGAAATCCCACCAACAGCCTCATACACCTTCCCGAACTCACTCTGTTCCTCTTTGCGACCAGAAAAAAACCCCAAACATCAATTTTTTTAATGCTTACATACCATCTCATTTGACCTCCTGTAACGTAAACTTCCCAGTCTTCCATGTTCCATTTCCCTGCACTGTTGCACTCTCTGTGAACCCTGTGCTAACTTTTAAGTGAAGGTAAAGACTCGTACCACACTTCTAAGCTGCATCACATTGGATACCTGTCACTAAAAAGCACCACTCTATATTTCTCCCGTTCTCAGCATTTTTCAATCAGGGTCTGTGAGACAGAGAGAAACAGATGAAACAGGAGGGCAAGGTAATCAGAAACAGCACTTAAAAAATACACAGCAACGACCTCCTGTGGTGATTCCAGAACTTCACACTATAGGAACTACTTTACAACAAACATTATTTCTACTTACTTTTAGCTTATTTTTTATATATAAATATTTTTCTTATATATTTTTCCCAAAAATTTCATCTCTAACCCATTATCTAAGTATAATAATACCCTCCGGTTGGGCGTTTTAAGATATAACAGACCTTCCAGGGCTATAAGGCCCTCCACCTGCAGTGTCGGGCCTCACTACGCCCCTGGGCAGTCCATTATATCCCAATAATGCCCACCCTGTCAGGTATTATTACTTACTTAACAGATGGAGATTTGACATTCAATGGTCTAAATACAGGATCAAGAGAATTTCACAGTAGTGGACAATAATAGCTAAATGAGAAAGCTAAATAAGAATTGTTATCTTTCGGAATACTCAATTCAAGCAAATTAGACTTTCTTATTGGTACTAAAGTAACTTGACTAGCAATTCTATCCATCAAATAATGTGGAATTATTACCTGCACACACTTTGTTGAAAAGTCAAGCTTATGTAATTTTCTCTTATTTAGTAAAGAAATCCAATTAAGAGCCTTATACAAGGTGCAATGATGTATATTAAATAACCAAGCTAAAATAAGACTTGCCATGCAATCACTGAGTATGTCCAGCTTCTGGAGTTTTCATTTATCATTTAGTTTATGATTGATTGATTGATTGATCGATTTGAAAACCGGTAACCAGGAAATGTCCTCTGAGACAGATTTCATTTCCAGGTGTGACCCAGCTGAAAGGGAATAGGAGAAGAATGATGTGCATTACATATGGCAAATCACAGGTATAAAATTGGCACAGTCATTGGTGCATAAACAAAGTGTGGTCACAGTACAAAAGAGACATTTTTAGAGGTGCAAATAAAAACAACAGCAGTGTGTATCATGATAATATTAGCACAATTAAGGATGTCAATAAAGTAATAGCAGCAGGGTACAGTGGGATAATAGCAATTTACTGAACCTGACAAGTGACCTGATTAGGGGCTGCCAGCAAACCCCAGTGGTGGAAAGGAGTGCGGTGGCAGTGAGAAAGTGATTTCAGGGGCCGTGGAGGGTAGACTCAGGTGGAGGCCCTGAACCAGGAATGGCAGGGGTTCCAAACTAGGCAAGGTTCAGTAGAAAAGAGAGCAGCAGCAAGTGGGGGGGGGGGGCAGAGTTTCAACTGGTGCCTGAGAAGTTCAAAGGAGTGACAGCGTCAAACAAAAGAGGGTAGCTGGTTCCAGAGTGTGGGAAATCAGTAAGAGAATGCAGCTTGCCTAGCAAAGGAGAGGGGGAGAGGAATGGAGAAAGAGCAGTGGTCCTTGGAGTGGAGGGAATATGAGGTGGGGGGGATTAGGCAGAGGACTGGTGAGAGGTAGGAGGGAAGGGAACAAAACCAGTATTTGGAGATGAAGAAGGAACAATTAGCCTGGCGACTCATAGGTCTGCTGTATGTACTTTTATAGTCAGTACATTCCCACCCTCTGGAACCAACTTCCAGACAAATTTTCTATTCTGGGCCAAACTCCTTCAGTGGCTAAAGTGCTAAAACACTGGTTTTTAGACTCAGTAACATCACAAGGGGGTTGCCACTGTAATGCAACTCCTTCTTTTATGTGAATTGTATATAAGACTATGTTGTTAATTGATATGTGTATTTATTTATGGTAACTGCTTGTTCATGCTCTCTTCAACCATCATTGTAAATGAGCTGTGCTCAGTGGTTACAAACCTAGTAAAAATGAAAAATGAAATGAAATCAAGGTAGCAGTAGTGAGTGTGAGGGACAGGAGTTATTGGCAAAGTGGCAAAAGGCATTACAGAGGGTATGCAGTCTGGCAAGGGAAGTGGCAGGGATGGTGCCATAGACCATGCCCCCATAGGCAAAGACATGAAGCACCATTTCATTAACAAGCTCCCTGATGACATGTGGAAATATGCAGCCTTTGTTGCAGTTCAAGGCACCAAGCTTAGGGCAAAGTTTTGTATGGATGGCGGCAATGTGGGATAAGAAGTCAAGTTTGCTGTCCAGCCACACACCGAGATACTTGAAGGACTGCACAGCTTCAAAGAGAGGAGCCATCCAATGTGGAGAAAGCAAGGAGGGTTAGGAGTCTGGCCAGTTCTGGCTGGTACCAAAGGTCATCAATACCATTTTTTCTAGTGTGACCTTAAGATGGTTAGATTGGAACCAGAACAGAATGTTGTGCTAGTCCTGCTGGAGCAGATCTTCCACTGCAACGGTTAAGGGACTAGAGGTGAAGATGACTGAGTCATCAGCATACATTTGAATATACAAGTTAGCACAGGCAGAGGATAGGTCATTGAGGAAAATGGAGAAGAGTATGGGACCCATAATGGAGCCCTGGGAGACCCCAGATTAGATTGGAAGAAATGCCTCCAACCTGTACCGTTTCTTGATGACCCATGAGGAATGAATGAAATCAATCAACCACAGGAGCTGAGGGGCCTCACCAGAAGCCCAATCATACAGGACATCTGTATAACCTATTTGTGGAAAGATATGTGTTTGTACGATCCTAGCATAAATTACAGGCTCCAAACAGTTTCTGTATTTGTATAAAAGTTCAACCTTAGCTTAAACTTATTTTTACCAAATTCATTATATGGGTATTCCCAGAATAACCAAGACCTATACAGCAGCCCAAGTATTTTTATGAATCAACCTTTTCTGTAGAACTCCCATAAAAGGCATAAATAGTCAGTGAGGGCTATGAAACTTTTTTAGGTCTGAATTTGTGGAATTCTGATGGAATTTCCATGGAATTTGGTGGAATTTTTAAAATGTCTTTATTTTGTCATTCCAAATATTATGGTACAGTATTTGAATAAGTCATTTCAAATATATAGGGACTCAAAATCTGGCATTTTATTATTTGGGGAGGTTTGTGAAACTATCTGCATGCAACCTTTGGAGCCAGTTATGTGAAAGTTACCAAGCATAACCTTCTTGTAAGGATTATAAAACTGATTAAATATGGAGAGATTTGGTTTACAAATTGTCAAGTTACAGAGGTTCAAAATTTCACCATGAAATTATCTGTGAAATTGGTGAAAACTTGCCAAAAATATGGATGTTCATAACTTCTCTGCTCTTGCACGTATAGACCCAAAGAGGGGTTAGAAAGCCCCAATACATGGGGGGATTGCTTTACCTGGTATATGGTATGTTGGCTATTTGGACTGTGTAGCACTGTGTGTTACTTTCTTTGTTCAATTATGTGAAAATAAAATCATTTGTAAATTTTCAAGTTCTAGGTCTTGATTGTCAAAGCTCCCGGTACAGCACAAGGGGCTTGTGCCAAAATGAATGGTGCAAAGTGCTCCCTGTGCCAAACAATATGCTGGGAGTGATTCTCAATGGCAGCCTACATTAACCACAGGCTGCCTGCCCCAAATGGGACTTGCACCATCCGTGTGCTCAAAAATGGGTTGCAACATGGCCATAAGGGGCATGTGGCAGATGCAAGCTGCCACATCCTCAAAAGTGAGATTCTCAGAACCCTCCCAGAGGGAGAATTTCTAAGTACCTTTAGACCAGCCAATCTAAAGGTACTTAGAAAATTTTCCTCTGGGAGAGTTGACCTGTTTGTAGCAATATGCCGCGGTCCCCCCTCCCCAACCCCTATGTTGCCCATAATCATATTTAATAATACACCCCTTCCTGGTGGTCTAGTGGCCCCCCTCCCTGATCCCCAATCTTGCCGGTATTTATAATTAAACACAACCCTGTTGCTGGTGGCCTAGTGGCCTACTCCCCTCCCCAATCCCCAATGTCACCAGAATTTATAATTAAACACAATCCCCTTCCTGGTGGTCAAGTGGTCCCCTTCCCTGATCCCTGATGGTGCCTGTAATTATAGTTAAGAGCAACCCCTTACTTGGTGGTCTAGTGGACCCCCACTCCCCCCCTAGCAGTTAGTGCCCACCACCCCAATCCCCCACATCCTGAAACAGAGTTGGCAACCGGCACAGCCCTTTTCTCACCTCCATGTCTGGCCCCATCTGAACTGTCATTGAGCGCATACTGTATAGTATACATGCCCATTGATTGACTCAATTAATGAAAGCATACACCATACAGTACACGCTAAATGACAGTTCAGTCGGTGGCTGGCCACAGAGGTGAGAGGAGGGCTATGCTGGTTGCTGGCTCTGTTTTGGAAAGTGGGGGAGTGGAGTGGTGGGCATTACCTGCTGGGGTAAGGGATGGGGTCCATTAGATCACCAAGTAAGGGTTGTTCTTAAATATAATTATAGGTGGCTTTGGGGATCATGGAGGGAGGCCACTAGACCACCAGTAAGAGGACTGCGTTTAGTCATAAATACCAGAGACATCAGGGATCAGGGGGACCACTAGACCACCAGGAAGGGGATTGTGTGTAAATATAATAACCACCAACTTCAGGGATCAGGGATGGGGGCCACTATACTACCAGGGATAGGGGTTTGGTTACTTTACCAGGGGATGGGGGGCCACTAGCCTTTGCCATATGGAGCCTGTGGCAAACCCCTCCTGTAAGCCATGTGTGTGTCACATGGAAGAGGTTGCCGCAAGTGTGGGGACTTAGGTGCTGGGACCCCTCATGTACCAGAATCTGGGGCAGTGTCCCTGGCTCAGTGGGCTTTGGCACAAGCTGCTGTTTGCCACAGCTTGTGCCAATCTATGCCCTCTTTGAGAAATGAGCCCCTGGTGTGCATTGTCTCTTTTGTTCTACAGACCTGACATTTGTCATGCACATCCGATGTCAATGTATCCTGATATCTAACAAAATTGAAAAAAAAATTGGTTTAGTAGTTTTAAATTTACAGAGGAAGTACAAAAAAAATATTATTGCCATTTTTTTCAATTATTTAATGTAGTGTAAAAGGTAATGCCTCTCGATTTCCACTTGTAGAATTTATTATTCACAAAGCATACATTGCTACTTCATCTGATAAACTAAACTGAGCTGTTTGCAGTGCTGTATTTTTTTTTTTCCTGGGTAACTATTTTGCCTCCCATCCTAACATTCTTTTTATTAGAAACATTTGTAATTCAGTAAATAATCTCCTCATGTCCTCAGAAGGTGTACTTCCTGTAACAATACGCACAGCAGCCAGCTACTCCCTCTACCTGCGGTGCTTAGTTATGGATCACATCATTGACCAGCATTGTAGGCAGACAAATCACCTTCCTTGGATTAGCATAAACATCCTGCAATGTCCTTCCAACTTTTCCAGTACTTTTTCACCAGAGCCTTCCATGTACCCAACCTTTTCAATACTCTCACCAGCCTTTTTCCTTCTTACACCATGTATGGCTGGGCAATATTGATTGATATGACTTCCAAACAATTAACAATAAGGTCTACAGTTTTAAAAAAGGCTCATGGGGTTCGACTAAAGTACTGATATTATTTTTTAATGTTTGGCAGCTTATAACATGGACATCATTTAAGCAACAGATTTTAAAACAAGCATTTATCAATGCCAAAGGTTTGATGCTTTGTACAAGTGCATCCCCAGAAGTTACATGGGCACTTGGGCTGCAAGTGCAATGAGTGTTGGGTATGGCAAACAGCTCCCTTGCAGGATGCTATGGACAACACTGAGTGCGCAAGATTCACTTTGGGAAAAAAATCCATTCTGTGTTTTTTACACCTAGACAGATATCAAGGGTACTGAGCAGACAGGGCAGTTGAGAATAATAACTGTCTTGAGGCTAGGAGAGAGCTGGTGCAGAGGATCACCATGGACAAAAGGCAAATACTGGGATCACTGCAGGAAGGATGGCAAGGAAAACAGTTGTGTACAAGAAAAAAGAGAATACATGTAGGGATCTGCCAGTTATTCTTTTTATTGAATTTCAATATACGGTATGTAATATCATAACCATGTTAAGATCTATGCATCGCTCAGATCATGGCAGGTCTTGGTATATACAGTATGCAAGACCTAAAAAGGGAGGGGTAAGGGTAGCATACAGGGAAGGGGTATGAATGGCTAGGGCATGGGAAGGGGAACATAAGAGTTATGGGATGAAGGGTGGTGAAAACAGAAATAAGTGGGGAAGGGGGCAGGAGAGGATTGCAAAAGTTGGTGACATCCATATACCTATAGTTCTAAGTGTGGGTTCACTTTTCAAATGGCATTCATGTAGTATAGACACAAAAAAGTTTAGAATGAATATGTGTATTTGCCTAGGTTAACATTGTTTGCAATATACACTTGCTGGTGGAGAGAAATGGAGGTATATTATTATTTTTTCCCTATATTTAAAAGTTGCTAGAGTGAGGAGACTAACTTCCATATTTCAGAGAAGCAGGCAAGGGTTCATTTTTCTTTAGGAGACTTGCTAGTTTAGGAGAAAAAAAAGGCTGTAATCTGAGACATCATGACCAGTTTCAAACTGCATACAGACTAGGCAGAAGAAGTAGGAAAATCATTAATCGTAATAAAATAATAAAGATAGGCACAACACAGTTCAAACTTTCAATAGATCTTCCCTCAATTTTCTGATGTAGTCTGGCCAGCTTGTCACTGCTGTTGATTTTAAAGACAGACTGCTGGTGTTGACAGACCATCAGCTGTTTGCTGAATAGCTTTATTCACATCAAAGGACTGAAGCCCTCTAATTTATTGGCTTGGTTCTTTTGAAGTGCATTCAGCCGAAGAAGAGTGGAGTCACAGTTAAAGTGCATGATTACTGGCCTAGACTGATTCGCCCCTACAGTTTTTAATTGCAATAGGCTCACAGAGACACACCTCTGAGATCCCCTTCCACTCATAACAAAAGGTTTGTTGCACATGTGCATCAAACCTAAAAATGACACACTTTGCCTTATTCATAAGGTCTATGAACCTGCCAAGTTTAATGGCACTGTGTTCTTTAGTTTTAAAGTGACAAGGTCTTATAATTTTGGAGTTTAGATACAGTACTGACAAAATTTAGTAATAACATTTCGAAAAGTTTGTCTACTCATAATTTGGTCATCTTTAAAGCTAGAAATGCAAAACATGGCAGTATGATATAGTAATGCAAATATTTCAGATTTGAAGAAAGTTGGATAAGTTGTTTTAATTTTAGATGGAAATAATTGACATTTAAATTTTGTCAAAATGTGAGTCTGTCTAAAACTCAGTCCTCTTAAAGCTTTAAACCTAAAACTAGGGGCACATGTCCATGTTTGATTGTTCTTTAAATCTTGATGAAACTAATGGAGAAATCTGGATACAATTTTTTAAAATCTGATGTAAATAACTGAATATAAATTTTCATGTAATGTTTGGCTACCAACTGTATGACTCAACCACTACAGCTTAGTGCACATATACATGAGGTATGGATTTGTATACCTGCCAAATCTGGTAACATTTGAATGAGTGTTTTAAAATTAATCTGAAATAACTGAACTTTAAATTTTGGCAGAATTTTGCAGCGTTTTCTAAATTCCATGAAGTTTCACATAACTGAGAGGGTAATTCCATTTGAATTGCACCAGTGGACATTTACATTCTGCACAGCTCAACAAGTGAGTCAGAAACCATTACTTGTGTTTTTCAGTGCATTCAGCTATAGTCTTGAATGAGCCATACAGGGTTGCAGTAAGTTGAACTCCTCTTGTATCACATGAACACTGGCGGATGTGTTGGAGGTATAAATCACTGTGTCATCAGCATATAATTGGTAGTTAATGCCTCTGAGGCATCCCTCCCATACCGTTCAAGTATGTATAGTGAGAACAGCAGGGGCCCCAGTACAAAACCTTCTGCAATCTCCCTCACCTTTGATTCCTGACCACTAACATAAGTTCTTTGGGTTTAACTATAAAGTTTCTGAACCATGAAACAGCATTTGGACCAAATTTAACTGAGGCCAAATACTTTAACTTAATAGTGTGATCAACTACATCAAAAGCCTTGGAGAAATGAGTAAAGATGTCTTCAGTACACTTTATGGAGTAAATAATACTGATGTCATTCAAGACACTTAACATGACAGATACTGTACTGTGGTGTTTCCGAAAACCTATTTGATAGGGATTGTATAGATGATTTTCTCTCAGAAAAAAATGTAATTGTTTTGAATTCAATTTCTCCAGAAGCTTAGATATAACTGATAGTAATTACATAGGTTAGTTATTATTCATTAGACATGGATTACCCCCTTAGAAACTGGGATTACACTTACCATTTTCCATGCATCCAGCAACTGCCCAGTGACTCAGGACCACTTAAACAAGTATGTCAGAGGTTGGAAGATCTTGTGGGCTATGCATTTTTAATGGTGTTGGTGGGAGATTGTCAGGACCCCAACGTTTACAACCCATTACATCAAGAAGCAACTCAAACACTCCATGAGATTGCATGGTGTCAAAAGAAAAAAAGGCCTCCCTTTCCTTCATTTCTTACAGAATCATCTTTTTTGTCACTAGAAAAGGCAACATTGGCTGTAAGGAATTGTGATAAGGAGTGTTTGGATTCTCTAAAATCCATTCCATTTGTTTTGCACGATTTTCTGAATTCCAAGTCTAATTCACTCCGATTCCAATTAAGGAATTGGAACTGAATTGGGGACAGCATCAAAATACCCAATTTGGCAATATGCATCCTACCACCTGAAAAGAAACAGTTATTGTGTTGCTGTTCCAAGCGGAATTTTGTTCCTTCTTTCCCACTGCCAGCCCCACCCTCACCCTGCATGACTCCTCCATTCCCCCAGCCTGTGTCCAGCAGCTCTCTCCCAATCCTCCTCCTCCCCTTACCTTAAATTGAAACATGACGGATCTTGGGGATGTGCAGAGTCCAGTCAGGTTTGTGCTTGGTTGCTTGTGTTGTGTAATTTATCATTTTATAGCTTGCACACACACACACACACACACACACACAGTCAGCTGCCACCACCATTTCTGCCCCACAATAATCTTCTCCCTTCATTTACTACTCCACTCCTGGGCCTGGTCAGTCAGCTAAGTAAATAATATAAATATTTAAGAATGGGGACACCCACAACCTGCCTGGATTTGTGGTAGTTCAGGTGGATGTTAATGATCCTATGACACTTACAGAAAAAAAAGTAGGGGAATGTCCCCAGTGTCCTGGCCAAATTTCCCTCATTCACTAAATAAATGCCACCAACAGCTTAATCTGGTTTAAGATTAGTTGGCATTCATCTGTCTCCCCCCTCCCAGGTTGTGCCTGAAAATAGGCAGGATTTGTCTAGTGCACTTACCCGGTCAACAAAAACTAAATAAAAATAAAATAAACAACTCAATTAAACACAAGCCAATCACATTGCTATCTGATCCAAACAGTCTCTAAAGAGTAATTGCAGGTGGCCTTATGGTGAATTTGTCTTTTTCATATTTTCCTTTTTATACAAAAAAAAGACATATATGAGTTTATTTTCTTTAAAAATATGTCTACAGGGTGCAATGTTTCAGATGATTAAATGATTTAGAGGAAATATGCATCTGAAAGATTGTCAGGTGTAGGATAAAAATATAACTGGACCCCTAGGAGAATACTGGCTTAGATGGCATTTAGAATATAGTCACATATGAATAACTTGATTATGCATCTCTAACTGTAATAAAGCAAGCATGGTTCCCTTGGAACAATATGAAATATGATATAAATGTAACAAGGTCACTGTGTAACTTCCGGTTACTACCCCTTCCTTGCGGACTCAGGCAAGGTTGAGCGGCCTGGGCTCTGTTGGTCTGGGTAGGGGGTTTCTTTTCCAGATATACAATAAGTAGCATGGTGCCGCAACCCAGAGTTAAAATAAAGTGGGCCAGCTGTCTGTGCATTACAACCCCCTGGGACACTGTACCTACCCACCTCCTCTCACAGTCACTCCACGCACGGTATACCAACTTTGGTTGCAGTATGGCAAAACATGTATGATTATCATTTTCTAAAATGTTGCTTATGGACAATGGTAAACAACAACAGTAAATGATTTATTAAGTAGGGAGAGGAAAGAAATGGATGCAGAGATAAATAATGGGTGGTAAAATGTGATATAGCAGGTAGAAGCATAAACAATGTTACTAACAATGCCCACCCCTCAGACAGTAACACCCACAGTTTAACAGGCCCCTACTCCAATGGTACCAATGTTTCCTCAGTGTCAGTCTGGCTACCCAGATGGTGAAGATGTTGTAGGCCTGAAACTGGAGCAGCTGGATGTCCGGCATTGGTGCACTTTTTCAATAAACAATATTTTGGGGAGAAACTATGGACATACCCCAGGTGCAGGGCAGTCCCCGCATTTACTCAAAGTTCTGGAACACAGGTCATACAGGGTCTGAATTGTAGCCACAGATTCAGTCAACCAAGCTGGACGTCAAGCAGTACAATCAGGTTCACAGCTTACTTGGCTGTGGCAGAATTCTTGTGTCTGGTCACCTCTCTGCAGGTGGCAGACTCTGGCAGCTTGACACCTTCTTGGCCACTACATCATGGATGCTGGAACAGACCAGTACTAGGGACCAGGGCCACATGCCTCACCCCACATATCCAGGCATCTAACTCCTTGGGGAAGATGATGGGTAATGCCTGGCTGTGACACTACCTGGCCAATTCCCCAGACCATCTTCTGTTGATAGTGACTATTATACTGTAGCTCAGAAGTCACACAGTCGTTTTCCCTCTGCTGCTGAAAATGTGGATACCTCCCAAAGCAGGTATGGATTACATCCCAGGGCTACGGGCAATCAGTCTCTCAGGTACTTTCCAAACTGCAAATTCAAAAACTACAAAGCAGCTTTCTTACTTCAAAGCTGGATTTCCCAGGCAATGAGAACTTTCTGTAGGTGTCTCTGGACTCTGGTTGTTTAAACCTAAGTAATACTTCAGGCTCTTAACAAGACACAGTCCAACCCTCTTCACAGACTGAGGGCTGCTCACAGATGGCTTCAGGTTTTAACAACAAAACAGTTCTTCAAGCATACATTCTGACTTTCCAGATGGTAGAATGCCTTGGACAAGTCTTCTAGAATTCAGCTACGGAAGCCTTAAGGTGACTTCAAAACTTTTTCAGGACACAATCTAAGCCTCCCTGTTACACAGAGAGCCTCAGACAGATAGCTTGAGCTGAGAAAACTCCCTCACACCTGAGGACAAGAATGGCAGCATTTGATTGGCTGACACAGCTGTCCTTCTGAAAAATTAATATGTATGAAGTCCACTCGACACCTGATTAAATGCTGCTAAAGGTGCCAAAAACATTGTCCAGTCCCCCTACCCAGGAGCCATAGCAGCAGTCCCTCTTGCTTCTTGAATACTAATTGGACAAAGAAGGGGTCAGGGGTTACCAAAATGGTGTCCATCAAAACAGTTTACATGAAGTCCAACTTTAACTGTCTTTTTCGAGGGATTCTGTATTGTTTCAGATTTACTTTCCCCATGGTTCAGAAGCTATCGCTCTACTCTATTGTCCCTTGTCAGAGTGGACACAAACAGGGGCTCCCCCTGCCTTTTGAGAGTACCAAAGCACTGGGTCCCCAGGCAACAGGCAGAGAAAAACATTTACTGTGCAGCCTCAGCTGCACTTAAAGTAATATTACACTTAAGCACTTATATTAAGCTTATTCTCATTTTCTCCCTCAGGTGTGTCTCTGGACCCCCACTAATGTTTCTGGTAGTCATCAGGGACAGAGCACATGCAGGAGGCACCAGATTTGAACCTCAAGGGTAGTTTTAACACAGAGCACCACAGCGCTAACATGATCTACAAGCAGACCACCAGCTCATACACTCAAGCAGGAGCCAGCTCGAATGTGCACACACTGGGCTGTGCTGCATTTCACTGCTTGCCCAGCACTACCTGCACTGTACCAGCAGGCTGGCGGTTTCAACTATTTACACCACTCCTCCAGCAAAATAGCCTCACAGAGACTGGCAGGAGGAAGACCAGTGGCAGCACTGGACCCGGACTGGTGACACCAAATGGCTGGGAGGCAGACCAGGTAAACTCCACCCATGGGGGGGTATTATATAAAGGCTATAAATGATGCCTAATTTTCACTATTAAAAGCTCCTCATAAAAAAAATAATGTCTGCTGTTTACAGGCAACAAGAATAACTTGCATACCAGAGTATATACTGAAGTGTTCAAACAAGATCAAAATGTGAAATATGTAACTATTAAAACACTGTTTATGCTATTTTAATGCAGATCCTCTTCCCTGATGAAGCACACAATCAGGTGAAATGCTGGGCATGGTTGAAGGCATTGTGCTTGGTGATACAATAAAAACATCCATGTGCAAAAGTTTTTTTTTTTTTTTTACCAATTCTTCTCTATGTACTTAAAGTGATTTCTTTGCATAACTGCCATTTTTCTGGAGAACTCTGTGTAGTTGGAAATTTGTAAGCATTCTTTTAATTTCTTTTTGGTCCAATAAAAGGTATCAGATCACCCATTTTATTCATCTTTTGCGTGAAGACTAATACAGCAACAAACAATTCTTACCTGAGTGATTGAGAGTTTGTTTCCCACCTGTATGCTTTGCAACTGCTTAAGTTACTTTACCAATTCAGTAAAATGGCCACATATTTTATGCAATTTGAACACCAGGTTATTCACATCTGTATCTTCCTGCAGAAATGCTTGCACCATCAGAGAGATGCAAAGCACAAAGCCTGGGACTAATCTTGTGTGCTACTCTCAGAGCCTTCACTGCGTCTGACGCATTATCTGGTGCGAGGGGCTTTGGTGTCAGCCACTCATCAAACTTACTCTGAAGCATCTCTGGCAGGTTTTAAATGAAATTCTCTTTATCAGACTCAGCAATACACCATGCAGCTTGCTGATGGACATCAGAGGAGACTGAGGATTTGCTACTGCTTCCACAACTAGCAGAAGCGGCAACAGTGCTCTGATCCCTATGCCAGTCATAACTTTTCTGCCTAGCTCATGTTTTAGGGCATCTGTCACACTCAGATGGAGAGCCTCATAGAGATCTAGGATGCAATGGTGGATAACTATTTGTGGATGGGAAGATGGTAGCATGTCATGGTGATTTTCCTAAGATCCCTGAAAATTGCTGACTAATGAGAATGGCAGAAATATCATGGCTATAAACTTTGCAAGTGCTTCAGTTTTTTTTCTATGCTTTGAGGTGGTTAGATTTGTATTTCTGTGTCCTCTTTATGCAGTTAGAGAGATAATTTTTCTTGCCTTTTGGATACTTGTGTACATCAGATTTTGTAACATGACATACATCTTCACACTGAAATATTGAATTTCTATTGGCCTAACTATAGCAGGTGGTACTTCATCAACCATGGTCTAATTCCAAAATAGACCATGGTTTGTGATGTAGAACCCTGACAATCCACTGTAGGCAAAAGCAGTATACAAATAAAAACAGTGGGCAGGATATTCAGAAATGCCCCAGTGGGAGGTTCAAGAGGTGCACAGCACAAGTACAGTGTGCCATGGTGCAATGGGTGCGATATTCAAAGGATGCGTAAGACAGGATTCGCCTGTGCAACATGGCTGAATATCACACGGATGCACCATTGCGCAACCAGGGATGAACCAAGGAGCATGTGCAGCACAATAGTGCACTCAGGGATGCGCAGGAGAGCAAGCCAAGGAGCAACACACAGGCATCCAGCACAGGCACACACCATATGGCCTGACAGGACAGGCCACAGCCACCCCACCCATACCAAGTTGGAGCACCACCAGATACACAGCCCCATCCACCCCAGACAGAACACACATCAGCCATGCACACCACTGTAGCATGGCTCCTCACACCAGCTGCAAAGCAGATATGGACACAGACAGTTAACCAACAATAATATAATGTAACATTGAAAATAAAGCTATGTACAGATATATACAATGGAGAGGGAAGGAGTGACCATCCACACACAGGGAGGTCAGGGAAGGGAGGCAGGGTGCAGGGGCAAACGCAAGGGAAGGAGACAAGGGAGGGCAAGGGAGGGTACACAGTGAAGGGGAAACAGTCCTATATGAGGGCACTATGGGTGCCCCACCTTTGGGTGTCACCGGCATTGGCACCTCTGGCCATGTTGTGTCTGCACCAGCCGCTGCACCACCTGTAGTATGGTTGTTGTCACATGGGGGATCCGCCTCAGGAGCTGTGTATGTACATCACTGGGCTTGACACCTAGGACAAAGGAGGGGAACATAGTATGAGTGCATGTCCAGAATGCGGCAGCTCACCCACCGTGTGCAGCAGGCATAGGTGACATACGCCCCTGAGCTGGCAAACCGCCACCCGCAGTGAGAGCGCCCACATGAGCCGCCTACCCGGGGAACCACAGCCATGTATGACACCGCACACTAACACCACCCATGTGCAGCAAACCACTGCCATGCTGGGCAGGCAACGTGGCCATGCAGGCAGTAGGCGGTGACACAGCCAGATCCCAGGTGCACCCACAGCCCACATGCAGCAGCCACCCACATGTGCGAAAGCCATGGTGTGGTGCAATGGGCACCACAGGCAGTGCACAGCTGGACTGTGCCATGCATACAGATGGCTGTGTCCCACCCCAACCACCACTGCCCACCAGACACAACATGGAGACAAGTACATGATCCTACCTGCATGCTGAGGTGCACCCTGTGGCTGTTCAGCCACCATGCCAACATGTCTTGCAACTGGTGCACCACCTCCTGCAGCAGCCCGACCTGGCCCAGCAACAGCACCAGTGAGGCAAGCCTGCCTCCAATCTTCAGGGCCTAGGAGGAATGAATGGAGAAGGAAACATCAGCACCAGGAGAAACCACAGGGCAACCTCCCGGCACAGTGTGACACCCTGCACAATGTGCCAGTGGCACAGGATGGCCACAGTGTACCACCACACCCAACGGGGCATGCAGCCCCAGCCCCCAACACTAGCAAAGTGAGCCAGTGGCACCACCCCCCAGAACACAGGATGAGAATGGGCACAGGCACTGAGCACTTACCTGGCTGTGGCATGGCGCTCCTCTGGACGTGTGCCTATAGTGTCTGTAGATGGTCTGGGTCCCTATGCTGCAGGTCCCTGTACCAGTGCCTGCACTGCTCCCCAGTGCACTGCGCACCTGTGGCCTCCTCCAGGGCATCTGCCACCTCCTGCCACACCTCAGACCTAGGCCCGTTGAGAGGCACCTGGCCAAACAGTGAGTCCACATGTGGCACCACCAGAGCCACCAGGTTTACTAGCTCAACTTGAGTCCCAGTTCTGCACCCTTGCTGCTGTCCTGCACAGCATGCTGTCAGTTCAACAGGCAATCCAAAATGGTGCCCGGCAGCACTCGTGCCACACATGCTGGGGATGCGCGGCTTGCACCGCGATGCGCTGCCACCACCAATCACGCAGTCACAGACATGCACGATCTGGGTAACGCAGCACTGCCACATGTTGCAGTGTGCCTACAAGGCAAAGGGCACCTATGGGGTCAAGGGTCATGCTGCGCACCCTGCGCCACAGCGCTATTGGGCATGGCAGGCATACTGCACGGTAGGGCCATGTGGCTGCCATAGTACATGGCCCCATTGTGCACGGGTGCCACAGTACTCATGGCACAGGGGGTGCCTTCAAAGGCATGGTGCCTGAGTGCTATCGGCTGAGTGGCGCATAGCGCCATAGGCCAAACAACACATGAGCGCCATATAAGCAATAGCGGATGGGCGCTGTACTGCCTATCACACACTTTGCGAATGAAGCGCCACTGGCATATGTGATGTCCACACGCATATGCACGTGGCACAGGCGGTTGTGCATGTCACATTGTTGCGCCATGACTTGAGCATGCTCAACTCCATTGCACATCGTGCAACCATGTGATATTCAGCAGATGTATGCAAATCAGCTGATAACAATATCCACGGTGCATTGGCTGCATTTGCATGTCATTACAGTTGCGCAAGCCCTCATTCACATGCGATGTGCTATAAAAGCACCATGGAGATTGTACAGGATAGGAATGGTTGCATCCCTTAGAGGCGAGGTACACGTTGCGGGATGGTGGAATCGGAGAGTGGATGGGGACCTAGCAGCACATGCTAACACATGTCACCCTCCACAGGAAGAACCATGATCGACCATGAGGAGAGTGGGGAGAGTGGGCCTGCATGCAAGCGCAGGCCCAGTTTCACCAGAGCAGAGTAAGATGCCCTATTCCAGGTGTACCTGGACCAGGAGCCACTCCTGAGTGGCTCCACAGGCACCCCACAGGCCCAGGCAACAGCACGAGAGGGTGTGGCCTGTGCCATGAACCAGCAGGGCAGCCACTAATGGTCCATGCAGAAATGCAAAAAAAAGGTCGGCACGGACCAGAGGTGTATCAAGGAGAAGATAGCAGCCATCTGGGCAGCACGTGCTGCCACAGGCAAGGGTCAGCCAGCCCTGCCTACCCTTATGCCACAGGAGGAGTTGATGGCAGCCACCATGTGGTGCAGAGTGGTTGAGGGCGTGCCCGACGGTGGGTTCCAGACAGGTGGAAGCCCATCATTGCATGGTAGACATGGCAGGGACAGGGGCAGGGGTGGGTGACAGCAACACTAATACCACTTTGTTCCCTTCCAGCTCCTGAGTGCCTGCATGCAGTGTCAGTAGTGGGGGTGTCACTGTGGGGGCAGTCCTGGCCCCGGAGGACCTTCTAAGCACCTCCAGCGGGCACCATGGCCTGGATCGACTGCAGGTCAGTATCACTGTCCATTCTGATGCTGGCAGCATGGATGCGGACGAGGCCCTGGCTGCGTTCCAGCAGGATGCCAGGCATGGTGTCCTGTGTGCTGAGATGCAGGCTGTGGTGGGGTCTGGATCTGATGATGACAACAACCACATCACAGACAGCGCTGTTGTGGCTGCAGGGGAGACACCCATACCACAGGCCTGACATGTCAGTGCAGCTGGTGGCCCAGTGGTGGTTGCCTGCACACTGGCCACTGCAGCAGGCATAGCCGAGGCTGCCACAGGTGCAGCAATGGATGGCTGTGGTGGCTGTGGTGGTACAGCCACACTGGTGTTACCCTGACACAGTGGCCAGAGGGGTAGCAGCAGTGGCCAGATGATGTTGAGGGGGGCCTGGGGCAGTGGCCACCGCTAGTGCAGCGCATGGCACCCAGCCCCAGGAGGGACCCACTGTGCAGTGCCCACCATCGTGGGGCGCTGGGCAGCAGGGTCAGGATACACATTTGGGTCAGCACAGTGACCCTGTGCCCCAGGATGCTGACCCCTTGGACGAGCACACCCGTCTGCTCCAGGCCTCTGTTGAGCTGCAGGTACAGCTCACAACAGGGGTGCGTGCACTCCATAAGGAACTGCACCAAGTGGCAGAGTGGTGGGACAGGGACTTTGCCCTGCTCCTGGCAGAGAACTGGCAAATGCTGGTGGACATGGCTGCAGCCATGGATCGGCTGACCACTGTGGTCACAGCTGGACTGGCACCTCTGGCCACCCTGGTGCATGGCCATCCGCTGCTCATACCGTGGAGAACATCCTCCACCCCTCAGGCCTGGTGGTGTGCGACCCCTTCGGTGTTGCCACCAGGGTCTGCTGTGGACATTCCCAGCACACCCGGTGCGGGCATGGTGTGGAGCCTGCAGACACCTGCGTGGGCACGGTCGTGGTCCCACAGTGTCACCCCTGGGGGACTGTCTGTGACATCCCCTGTGGCTGACACACAGGCAGCAACTGCTGTGCATTCCCAGCATGGCTGTCCACATGTCTGCAGTGGCAGTGCTACTGTGCAGTGATCCTGAACCACCCACCTCTGCATACACTGTTTGCTGCTGCCCTGTGTGCACATTGGTGCATTGTGCACATGTGCATCCCATGGCCATGGTAACCGTGGTCAACCCCGCACATGGACCATGTTCCCACCCACCCAGCTGCTGGACACTGTGGCAAGTGCATGATGATGCTGACACAGTGCTGGCTGACACTGTGCAGCGGCGCTCAGCACCTGACACATGCCCGGTGCCCGCCTCTGGCCGTGGGCATGATGAGTCCTATATGCATGTGGGTGTGTGTGTGTGTGTGTGTGTGTGAGCATGGTGTGAGGGCCTGTGCTGCATTCTGCTTCAGTGCCTGTGCCCCACCCCAGTCCAGGCCTCCCTCCACCAACCCTGGCACAAGGGACACCCATGCCTGCCTGTCCACTGTGCCTTGGCCATGGCCCCTGCATGTGGCCGTGTACACCTACCTGTGTGTTCCATAATGCTCCTCAGCAATTGTGCCTCTGTGCTGCTGTGCTGTCCGTATCAGCTGGGGATCACTTGGCCCCGAGGGGGCTGCCCATCACCAGGCCCGGCAGCCTCGTCGTCCCCACTGCTGTCCCCCTTTTTGACCATGACAGCTATCCCACAGTTGGTGGCCTTGTTGTGGAGTACACAGCAGGCCATGAATAGGCCACAGGCTTTTGAGGGGCTGTACTGTAGGGCACCACCAGACCTGTCCAGGCAATGGAACTGGGCCTTCAGCAGCCCGAACACCCGCTCGATGATGTTCCATGTGCTGGTGTGTGCCTCATTGTATTGCTCCTGTGCTGGGGTCAACGGGCACTGGTATGGGGTGAGCAGCCAAGGCTGGAGTGGGTATCCACTGTCACCTGTGTGGAGAGATGTCTGGTTAGCTTGGTGGCCTGTGTCAATGCACCCACCCAGCATCCCAGCCACGTCCCCTGGCATCCATGCCCTGGCATCCCACACACCCTGCCCTGCTGTTCCTGGCATGTAGCATACACAGCATACTCACTGACTAGGTGGCCAGTGGGGATGTCCCAACTCTCGAACCTCTGGCACAGTGCTGACTGGTGCCAGATGAAGGCATCATGTGTTCCTCCAGGGTGTGTGGCACAGACATTGTTTATGCGCCCCCTGGCATCATGCACCACCTGGCAGTTGACGCTGGGGTAGCCCTTCCTGCTTATGTAGGCCACCGCCTCCGGGCCTGGTGGTGCACAGATGCAAACATGGGTGCAGTCGATGGCACTTAGCATGCCAGGCAACCATGCCACCCTGTGGAACTCCTGCATGTTTGCAGTACACTCTGCCTGTGTGCTAGGGAAATGGATGTACTCTGCAGCATGTGGCAGCAGTGCACTGAGGAATTGTGTGAGGAGACGTGACACAACTGACTGGGTTTTGCCTGTGGTGTCCCCTGTTGGTCTCTAGAAGGCGCCTGTGGTGACCACGCACATGACGGCCGTGACCTTTGTCTCCACAGACAGGGTGTGGTTCCATCTTTTTATTTTTTTTTTATTTTAGTTTTTGTTGACCGGGTAAGTGCACTAGACAAATCCTGCCTATTTTCAGGCACGACCCCGGGGAGGGGGTTACAGATGAATGCCAACTGACCTTGAACCAGATTAAGCTCTTGGTGGTATTTTTAGTGAATGAGGGGAATTTGGCCAGGACACCGGGGAAATTCCTCTACTCTTTTCGGTAAGTGCCATGGGATCTTTAACATCCACCTAAACTACCACCAATCCAGGGAGATGGGACCTCGGTTTAACGTCTCATCTGAAAGATGGCACCTCAGAAGTGCAGCACCCCTCTCATGCTGCACTACAGTGTCAGCACTGGGATATTAACCCAAGTGCCAGATGTGGAAGCTGAACCCACAGCCCTCTGATCTCCCGGCCTCAGAGGCGAGTGTACTACCTACTGAGCCACTGACACTGCATCTTGTTGGTGCCTGCATCTCCTCACTGCACAGCTCACACAGCCACCTCAGAATGGCCTGGTTCAGATGGTAATGGCCCACTATCTCTGTGCCACTATACTGTTCAATGGTGATGCGAGCAAGGTACCACCTGCTCTGGGCATACCGCTGACGGGCCCTTCCACGGCCGCACTGGTCTGAGTGCTGCCTCCTCATTTCCCTCATTACTGCCTCCATCTGGAATATTGCACTGGCCATGGCCTGGGCTGTACATCCTCCCCCTGGGTGGCCCTTTCCCCTGGCCCCCCGGCTGTTGGCTGCTGTTTGTGCCCCTGCACCATGCACACTCTGTTCAGAGCTGCCTGGCCTGCTGTCTGTGGCCTCCACCTCATACCTCTCCATGCATCTGTGCTGCTCCTCCTGTGCTGGGTATCACAGACACTCGCTATGGGTTGTCCTGCACCCTGTCTCACACCCACTCGCACACGCACACACACACACACTCACACTCCCACTCACTCACATGCTGACATGCCCAGTGTCTGGTGCTTTCAGACTCCCTAGTCACCACTCTGTGCCTCTCTCAGCCTGCCACATGCTCTGTGGCTCCCCTTTGGCCTCTTGGGCTACCCCCTTGCTCCCCCTCTGTCTAGCTCCTCTATGGAGCAAGCTTCCTTCCCTCACTTGCGCCCTCTTTTTATGTGCTAAAGGCTGCTCCACGCATGTCTTGGTTGCTCCTGTCTTGTGCCATTCACCTGCTGTTGAATATCGCACTGCGCTGCATAAGCATTGCTACGCCCCCTGCATTTGTGCATGCATTCATTATCCTTGTGCATTGGCACATTGGTAATTACGCTGCACATTTGCTGCCATTGAATATCACTCTCCGGGGCATTTCTGCACTTGCACTGGTGCATCTCTGTTGTGCATTGTGCAACAGCTCTGAATATCCCAGCCAGCATGCAAATATTTTGCTGTTTCTGCTTGCTCCAGCAATTCTTTGCTCAAGTACAGTTCCTACAGCAGCCCAACAGATGGCTGTAAAACAGTACTGTGCTGCTAGCATCATTTTACAGCCATAGTAAAACAGCAGAATTCCCTGATTTTCCCACCCACCCAGTGGATCACCATTCACAAGTGAAGCACAGGAGAGCAATGCATCATTTTAATGTCAACTTTTGTGAATGTGGAGTAGTGGGCATCACTACCTTGGTAAATACAAACTATGATAAAGATGAGCCTACACCTTCTATAGTAGAAAGCAAAATAAGAAAGACAGTGAGATAAACAAAGCAAGATCAAAGAAAGAGGTTACTTCTATAGGTGAAAAGAAAAATAAAGAAAGTGAGAAAAACAAAAGGAAATCAAAGAAAGAGACTAACACTACTAGTCAAAACAAATATTTGAAAGGTGAGAGCAGTAAACGTCATGTTCTATCTCCTGCCAATCTAGACAATTTAGAGAGGAAAAAAGTGAAGTTAAGACTCAGAAAAATAGTACTGTACTTAGTCTATGAAAGTTTTCTCGGATTGGCTCAATTCAGTACATTTGGAAATTGATCTAAAAATCGCTGTAAAACAGTGCTGTGCTGCTAGCATTGTTTCACAGCCATCTGTTGGCCTGCCAAGGGAACCGCAGGAACAAAACATGAAGATAGATCCTAGCATGGTCCCATCATGTAGTGCAGCCTATATCTTGTAATACACACAGACGAAAATTGAAGAACCTAGGGCAGAAAGTTAACTGCACATTTTTTTAAAGTTTCAAAATATGTTTCAATGTTAGAAAGCTTAAAGCTTGTAATGAAAGCTACTTTTGCAAAAGTTAAATAGCAGCCACAGTATTTCCAATAGGTGTGTTCCAATTGTTTTGTACTGTGTGTACACAGTGCTTAACAGCTCAGCATAAAGCATTCCAAAACTAAGTCAGTCTGTCTCTTCACATTTATTCCGAGAATATTAATTATACAATCATTGTCATGTTACAAGAGGATTAAGCCACTTGAAAGGATGGGTCTACTGTGGAATTTATCTATGGTTGGATTGTTGGAGGCACTTGGCCTTTGGCCTCATGCCCCAACTCCTCCAACCATGGATTAATTCCACAGTAGACCCATCCTTTTTCATGGCTTAATCCTTACTTGATGGCTATTGCTCTTTGCCAGCCCTGGGTGTAGAGGTAGATAGTGAAACATCTCAGTGAGTTTGAGGTGTTTCAGTCAATTGTGGAAAACAATGTGTGATAGATGAAGGTGGTGTGCTGTCAAAAAAAGGAAGTTATTTCCTTACCCTTGACCACTCCAGAGGTTCCTCTGGTGGATCCTTAGTATCATCATTACTACCTGTTGATGAAGCAATCTATCTCTGCTTCTTGAAGGGGCTTATTGTGCTTTTAAAAGGGTCTTGTTCTGAAAATTAAAAAAGAAAATAAGAAACCATTTTTTCTGGTTGTTTTATCCACTCCCTTTCTTAGTAGAACTTAAATGCATGCTAATGGTGTAGTCACACACAACCTTGTTTTGTTTCAAATCCTTAAAATATTTTTATTGCATACTTTCTGTGGGCAGTGGGCAGAGGCGTATATCACCGGACAGATGTATCAAGCGGGGGGGGGAGTAAGGGGTAGACTAGATGGGCCAGAGTGGTCCTTCTCTGCTGCCAGATTTCTATGATTCTGTGATTCCTGAACATTAGGAACATCCCTAAGCAGTGCAGCCACTAATGATGCATTCCACACTATGAGTGCAGATGGGCAGACTGGATGGGCCTAGCAGTCCTTGTCACAACCCCACTCAGCAGATCAGGCCCTCTGCTCCCACAGTGCCAACCTCCTAGTGCAGTATTGTGAACAGTTAACAGAACAGGGTAACCCTCCTGTCTGTTTTGTGGGTTTGAATCAAACTTTGGTCTCAAATTCTGAAGGAATTCAAACTGTGAACCTCCTGCTAGCGTACCCAATGTACAGGCTCAGATAATTCTGCTCTTCGGGGGGCCAGATATCTTTTGCCTACAGGCACCTAACCAGGTGTACAGAATGAACCCTTAAAAACTCTATGAAAGATCTCAGAATAAACTTTTAACTTTTCCCAATTTGGTGAAACCAGTAAACTTTGTACAGTGTCAGCTTTAACCATATATGCTTCCCTTGTCAAAGAAAGAATTTCAAAGGCACACTAGATGGTCTCTAAAAATAGAGGTTTACTTAAAATAGATAAAAATGTAAAATGTAAAACACAGAACCATATATCACAAAACATACAATCTTTTAAAACAATAAGGTTTAAAAAGTGCAAATTCCTACCAATAATACACTTAGACCTGTCTAGTTAATGTATTCTTATCTTCTTATAGTGCTGTAGATGTTTATTTTTTCAGAGTCCAAACATGTGCATGGGTAAAGGTCTGTTACAGCATAATTAAAACATTGTCTTGACCCTGCCTTCTCCATGATGTCACCCAGCTCCTCCTCTGTTTATTAAAAATTATACAATCAGGATGTCTTGCATCAAGAGGTAAATTAATAGGTGACATCAGTAGAAAAACTTGTTTCCCTATGTGACTTCCCAATTAAGTCTGTAATTTTCCAAGTCCTTTCTTTCATTCATGAGCAGCATCCTCTCTCAAGGACATCAAAGGACCTTTTATGACTTTGCACCACAGTGACATAACCTGTATTCTTTTTCTAAACGTCATACAAGTTTATGATTTTCCAGCCTAGCAGCTGGCAGCTACAATTAAGCTAGATAAACAGGAGATCCTTACTTTAAGTCTCTCCTAGCCTGTAATTATCTCCTGGCTTTTATCTTTCAACTGAAAGAGCATGTCTCATGAAAGACACTCAATAACACATTTTTTATATTATAAAAAACATAGATTAATCAGAACCAGTTGCCCAAGCGCCACAGTCCTTATCTGCTAACAATTTCTATGAGTAATTAGCATGCTAACATGATTTGAATATACATACTCTCAGTTCCCTAAAACTTACAATAATACAACAAGTAAAATGCATCCTTACACATCAAGCTAATGTAGAATCATCCACAGTTGATTCTAGTCAACACTTACACCTAACTGTAAACTCAGAGTTGCTTCTGGAAGATGTGGGACACCTTGCCTTATCAACGTACAGTATTTCATGTGCTTTTTTATCTGCGAGGGACATCACTACAAGAGAAAAAATAGTACACAAATATTGACCAGAGTTAAAGAATATAGTGGGAAAATATTAATCTGAAGGGATGAGATACTGACTTTACAATAGTTATATTGCCTAAAGTCAAAGTTCATGCCAAGGAAGCAAATGTCTCCCATTATATCCTAGAAATTCTAGTCAATATCTATTTAGTAAACCTTGTAAGTTATTTTCAGTGTTGTGGCTAGCAGAAGTAGTATACATGTGTGAGAGAAAGCTGTGGTAATTTTTTGATGCTGGCCATATCATTTAATGTAAAGAGATAGTGGGTGAATGCATGAGAGAAAAAGAGGATAGATAGATAGACAGACACACACACACACACACACATAGACAGACAGAGACAGAGAGAGTTGGCAGTCAGTGAGAGAATGACAGAATTACAAGTTTTAAGCCAGCCGCTGGACTGTTGATTATTTATATTTTAAGACAATTGCAGATTCAAAGGTAAGGAGAGTGAACAAAAGGAGGCAGAACATGTTTTTTACACAGTTAACTGCCCTCCATGTTCCTTTCCATGCCAGTTATGTATTCTGACATGCTTTCAGCGATTTTTGATAAATACATTTTTAGCTTTGGGTTGCCCTCAGACAGTGTTGAAATTACAGGTGGGCTTGCCAGGGCTTGGCCTTCCTAGCTCTGAAGTGAGCCCTGGTAGCTCATGCATCACTACCACTGACTTATAAAGGGATGAGGCTGAGTTCAGAAATATAACCCCCATAGGCCCCCCCAGCTCCCAATGCTCATAAAGTATAATTCCAACAATGCCCTCAGATTTACAGAGTGCTATCTTCCGTAGCACTTGCAGCTCTTTCTTTTCACATTCTTAGATATTCCATGACATAATTACACCATCCTACTGTATGATGCTTATCTGATTGCCTGTGAATGGTGTTATTGATGTTATAGAATGTTCAGGCAGTATAAAAGAGTGAACAGCAACTGTTGAGGAAGAAGGTTTTCAGAGCAGTAATAAAGGCAAAAGGGTAGATTATTAATTTAACAGCAAAAAGGTCAAAACATATCAGAATACTGGACAGACACTATAAGGAAAACAGATTATCTAGAAGTATAAAGCACTGTTTCCTATCACCTTTAAGTGGAGTTCAAGCAAGGCAATTGCCATCATTTGGCTTTTACCAAGGAGCACTGCAGCAGACATTTTGATATAGGCAGATGCACTTCCTGAAGACAAGCAATTGTTTTTTGAACTGTTGCCCACTACTACACACCTGTGTTCATTGCTATGGAATTCCAGGCAGTAATGCAAGCTATAGCTGGTCATGTGACTGGGTTTTAACCAATCAGAGAGCAGTAGTAGAGTCCAGCGTTTAATAAATGCAGTTATATGATAACCTGTAAAATGTCTGGAGATGTAAGTGTTATAGCTGATCAGCTTTGGAGGAAGTATAATTGCTTAGTGCTCTTGATTTGAAAATACTGTAGGTCGTAGATTGAGTCATGGTAAATACTCAAGCCAAGTCATTTGACATCAGCCATGGCTCTCACTCATGCTAAAAAAGTTGACAGTGGTTTTGGATTAGAAGAAATGCAGGCTTAGATGTGCTGTCCAAGTGTCTCTCATTGCAAATGCTTTCCATGTTCCTATTAAAATATCCAATATTTCAATAAATGTTCATGTATCTAACTTGTTTTTTTTTTCCTTCTTTTAGATATTGTATGGCTAACCTTTATTTTATTTGTTTGTAATGCAGCAGTTTTTGCACATTTTAAAAATATTTTGATCAGATTCCACTGACAATCCTTCCTGGCTGCTAGATGTGCATGGAAATGTAACAGAACACAAATTCTACAGACATAAGGGTGTTAGAATTTCCTTTAGTAGTCAGTAGAGCAAGGATGGGCAATAAGCCATTCTAGAAATCCAAACGGATCCATACTGTACATCAGGGGAAGTTGAATTTGGAGTTCAGAACTTTTGTCAGTTTGATCTCTAGCCTAGCAGCAAGTAACATCTCTAATTCACCAAAGTCAGTTTAGTGCCCCCCCTCCCCCCAACACACACACAGAATACATTAAACAAACTCTCCAAGGGACTACTTTGGGTAATTAAATGCCAGTTTTGTTGTCAGTCAGCTTTGCCTTTTCCTGCAGCACTGTAAAACTAAAAATTTGCAGATCTACTGAAATCCAATTATAGAAATGAAAGGAAAAGTGTGATAAATTAGTAGAGCTGGCAGTCTAATGTCCCTATGGAAAACTAATAGCCTGGATGGGAAGCAATTTGTCACAATATGAAAGAATGCTTCAGTTTGATTGCACAACCTACTGTGGCTGTTCTAGAGCAAAGAAACAAAACAGTACTGCTACTGTGAGAAAAATAGATCGATTGTACACTGGTACTGTGTGATCATGTGTTTAAAATGATCAACTAATGGCAACATTAAACCTTCACCTTTTCTTGTCTTTTCATCCTTTCAAGTCTCATCTCAGAACTTACTAGCATCCTCTCCAGGTACAATGCAGCAGTTCACAAATTTTGGCACATGCCATGGTAAGGGGAGTCATTGGTGACAGAGGCACATTGCAAATTTTAAATCCTGTGCTCACCCATTTGTGGTCCAGTGGACAAGCAACCTGGTAGTCCAGCAGTTCCCCTACCCACTCCCACTAATGTACTGAGTCATCGCTGTCCTGTGGTTCTCCTAGCCATTGCTGGAGACACCATACCTGGTAATCCTGTGGTCCTCCTCCCTCAGTAGCTCTGCTCTAGCCTCTGTCACCAGACATCTGCTCCCAAAGGCAGCACTGCAACCCTCCCATCACACCACCTAGTTTAGCAGGAGGCTACAACCAGTCTTGTGAGGGCTGCCATTCCTTTGTGAATGCTTGTGATCACTCACTTATGGATTGTGGCCCCCCGTTAAGCCTTGCTTGGCAGGATTGCAATTTAAGTCGTGGTGCTTGATCATCACCATGACCACTTAGTGCCTACCTCTGAGACTGAGAATGGGCCAGAGAATCTTGTGGCCTTTCTGTTTTGCACCTTTCGTCATTGTATCATATAGGGCCCTGCACGTTATATTGAATTTTTGCTAAATTTGGTAAGCATTTTGTGATACACTCTATAAGACATATAAAATTGTATGTAATTTTATTGCATAGCATTGTATAGTATTGTATTGTACTGTACTGCACTATATCGTATTGTATTGTATAATATTGTGTTGCTTTATATGGTATGGTATGGTATGGTATGGTATGGTATGGTATGGTATGGTATGGTATGGTATGGTATGGTATTGTGTTGCAGTGCACCAGTTGCTTTGTAAGGTAGCATAGAAAGTTTCCTATCTGATCCAGGCATGAGGAAAGTAAACATAGAAGTTGTCGGCAGATAAGGACCACTTGGCCCACCTAGTCTGCCTAAAATTCCCTACCTATAGTGCCACCAGAGACCCTACTTGTACTCCAGCGTACACCCACCCACCCTCACTTGTAAGATTCCCTTGTGTCTGTTCCATGCATTCTTAAATGCTGTGACTGTTTCAGACCCCACCATTTCTTCTGGGAGACTGTTCCAAGCACCAACCCTCTCCTTGAAGAAATATTTCCTCACATTTCCCCTGAGTTTCCCACCCTCCGGCTTCATATTGTGTCCCCTTGCTCTCAAGCATCTTTTCCTTTGGAAAATGCTCCCTTCTTGTACCTTGTTTATCCCTGTTAGGTACTTAAATGTCTGTATCACATCCCCCAGTTCCCTCCTGTCTTCCAGGGAGTACCTATTTAAATCATTGAGTCTCTCTTGTAGGGCTTCTGATAAAGGCCCTGCACCATTTAGATTGCCCTCCTTTGTACTGACTCCACCCTATCTCTGTCCTTTCAGAGATGGGGCCTCCAGAACTGAGCACAATACTCAAGGTGGGGTCTCACCAGTGATCTATACAGGGGCAATATTACCTCCCTCCTTCTGCTGGTGATACCTTTCCCTATGCATCTCAGCATTCCACTAGCTTTTCCCAATGCCTTGACACACTGTTTAGCTACCTTTAGGCCATCAGAAATGATCACCCTCAGATCCTTTTCCTGCTTTGTGACTGATAGTACCTCTCCTTCTATTTGATATGTTGCCCCAGGGTTCCTGTGCCCCATATGCATGACTTTGCACTTTCTTGCATTAAAACCCAGCTGCCAAACCCGTGACCATTCTTCCAGTTTTCTTAAATCATCCCTCATTCTATCTACCCCCCCCCCGGGTGTCCATTCTGTTGCAAAGCTTCGTGTCATTCACAAGCAGGCACACCTTCCCTTCCAGTCCCTCTGCAATGCCACATATAAAGACATTGAAGACTGCTGGCCCCAGAGCTGACCCTGGTGGCACCCCACTAGTCACTTTGCCTACTCCAGAGTGGTGCCATTTACCACCACCCTTTAACTCCTATTGCTCAGCAACTATCCACACATTTTACCACTTTAGGCCCGACCCCTATGCTCCTCAGCTTGCCTATCAGCCTCCTATGTGGAACAGTGTTGAAGGCCTTGCTGAAATCCAGATATGCCATGCCCACCGCCCCTCCTTCAGCCACCTCATTGGTCACCCAAAGAACTTGATCAGGTTTGTCTGGCAAAACCTCCCCCCCCCCATAAAACCATGTTGCCTTGGATCCTGTAGACCACTGGCAAGCAGGTCAGAGAAGCAGAGAAAGATAGGCTGCTGTAAATGATTTTTAGTTTTTTTTTCTTTTTCTTCTTTTGTAGCCAGTAAAGTAGTCAGACAAGTTCTATTAAGAAATGCTTGTATTACACCGAATCTGTAAAATTGCTTTTTTTCATGAACTGGGCAAGACGTTGCCTAATTCATGAAATGAACAACACTGTTGCCTAATTCATGAAAAAGCAAGTTTTTCCAATACTCATGAACTGGGCAGCATGAAATGCTGCCGATTTCATGTACTTGGCAGATTTCCATGCATATTTCATGAAACAGGCAGTATTTGAGAATGAGCATTGTTCACTTCATGAACTAGGCAATATTTTGCCTAGTTCATGAAAAAGCAGTTTCACAGATTCGGTGGGTAAGGAGTGTGGAGGAAAAGAGAAAATAAATCAAAGTGTTAATAAATCTGAGACGTATCTTGCTGTCTCAAGTAGAAGCAGGGTCCTACAGGAAATGAGATGTAACCTCTCAGCGAGGCTATCATGTATAAAAAAATTGCTTCTAAATCACTTTGGGAGAAATTGCCTGTAAATCACTTTGAGATGGAGTACTGTATATAAAAAGAACTATACAATATAAATATAAATTATATACTATTGTGCAGTTCACACACTACACATATTTGATAAATGTTTTATTATTATTATTATTATAAGAAAAGCGCCTTTTAAAAATAAAGTTTGAATTGAATTGAATTGAATTATTATTGATTAAGGTACCAATGCTACTGAAAGGTGCTAAGCCATCCTTCTTCTGAGAGGTACTAAGCTCTCTTTCTTACTTTGGCTTAATTTCTTCAGTTTCCTCAAAACTTTCTTTCACACTTTTCCTCCATTAACTCTTCTGGATTGTGGACCATACTGGGTGTCAATTTACTTGATCAGCAACAAAGGATGACAGATTGCAATGTGCTTGTGTTATCACTGCCATCCATAGAGTAGCAAGCCTATTTTACAATGCACATACTACTACTATAAAACTTCCTGACCTATGTTAGAGACACCCATTACTGCTGACTTGATATACATGAGATACAGCCAAACACAAATGATGTTTGCAACAAGGGCAGTATTTAGAATGCATAAACAATACAAGAAGATAAATACATTCCAATTTGGTTGTTGCTTTGTAAATCTCACAAAGGTGTATGAATTCTAAAGCCTTAAACCTAGAGAAAAGCATCATGGGTATGCAAATTTTTGTTTAGGGGAGTAAACTGAATTGAAAGTGTCTCTCATAAATCTG
Source organism: Neoceratodus forsteri (assembly GCA_016271365.2). Classification (NCBI taxonomy): domain Eukaryota; kingdom Metazoa; phylum Chordata; order Ceratodontiformes; family Ceratodontidae; genus Neoceratodus; species Neoceratodus forsteri. Next base: position 411,533,671 of record CM057453.1, on the reverse strand, counting down.
AATTCTATGCTTTTCTACAGTCCATGCACTGCTATTGATCAAAGTATCAAGAGTGTTGAAAGATGCCAAAGCAACCTTTCTCATTTTTCTTTAATTTCTGCTATCTCCTCGGTGGTCTTTATTTATTTATTTATTTTCCTATTCAATTTCCTGTATTGTGCAAGTTTAGTTGGTCAGCATCGTGGAGCTACAGTGAGCAATCAGCTGATGTAATCACTGCCAGGCACAAAGGACCAAGACTGTATTTTACTGAACAGTGCATATTCTCCTGCTACAGTATAAAACTTCCAGACCAACTTACACTGTGAGGACACCCATTACTATTGGCATGTTATGCAAGAAATAGGACCAAACACAAAGGTAGTTTGCAACAACATCAGTATGTAGAATACATAAACAATACAAGAATACAGATACATTCCCAATTTGTATGTGCATGAGTTCTAAGCATCATTCAGAGCAATGCATCATGGATATGGAAATCTTTTTGTGTGTGATAGAGGGCAAGCTATTTAGGGAATCTCTCAACTGGTGCTGCATTCTGCTGGCCACGTCACTACTCAGACCTCACCACAGCTAACTCACACACTGAACATAGCGATGATCTTTCAAATCTGCACAAAAGAAAATTCATGACTCCAAGAGTTGAGCTATTATTTCCTGCCTAAAAAGGAAAGAGTGCAAGAGTTGCAGTCTGGGAATTACAGCTCCCAAGTTACTCCAGGTCTGGCACCTATTGTAGAATTGCAGATGACAGTATGCCCTTCACAAACCTGAGCATGAAATGGCTCAGACTATCAATGAATAATAGCAATACATAGTAATCAAGCTACAGTAGCTACTCTGGGAGTTGTAGTTCCCACTGTGCTTCTGGTTTGGTACTTAGATCACATGATCTTTGATAGAAAACCACAGTTCTGAGATTTAAACTAAGAAATAAGGAATGTTTAGGCAAAAACATCAACATACAACAACCAAAAAAACACAGTTTTATGTAAAAAAAAAAACTATTCAAAATGGAATGGCACAGCATTCTCACATGCCAGAAATGAATGAGTTCAAAAATGCTTATTATGTTTGCTTGCACACATGTGCAAGAAACATAGTGCCATCATCCGAGATTTCCAGAGGTGTGTCAGCCTCTTCCAATTCAGTCAGCGTGTTTGCAGGCACGGTCGCAGTGTGCCAATCACTGTTCCAGCTGTCTATGACAGCTGAAAATGCAGTGGCATACAGTTGAAAGGGAGAGCTCTGCTTCAGTGATCAGAGCTCCCCCCTCAACACGGACACACGCATATTGCGTGCTGATGCGCTCCCCACGCACATACTGTATAGGCCAACGGGGTGCCCAATGCCCCATCGCCTCCACGCCCCCCAAAAAAAGTTTTCCTGGTGCCACACTGGGAGCCCACCCCAGTGTGGCACACATCCATATGGCCAACGGGGTTGCCCAATCCCCTGTTGGCTCCAACCCCACCAAACAGCCTTACAGCTGCCACGCTGGGAGCCCACTCCAGCATGGCACAAGCCCATGTTGCTGACAGGGGTGCCCAATCCCCCATCAGCTCTAGCCCCCCCAAACAGCCTTTCCAGCTGCCATGCTGGGAGCCCACCCCAGAGTGGCAAATGTCCCGCGTCATCTTAGTAATAAAAAAAAAACTGTAAATTAAAAAATGGTACCTCGCAGTCTCCCTGCCCCCATCCACACCCACCCACTACGCATCCTGCCTCCCCATACCTCCCTCACCCCATACTTACCTCCAGAGTCCGGCAAAATGATCTTCGGTGGACCGGGAACACGTCTGCACTCTTCAAAGCCGACCGTGAACTGAGGAAATGCCGGTAAGCTGTTTAATGTAATAGATGGGGTTTTTTTCAACTTTGCTGCATATCTCGGGCATTTTTTAGAAATTTTTGCACCAAATTTTCAACATGGGGTTTTTGGGACCCCTTCTCATGAGTGCTGTCACTGTCATGGTGTTACTCGGGCCTGAAGGGTGATTTCGTAGCCACTGTGTGAAATCACCTTTCTGGAATGATTAATGAAATGACACTGCCAGTGTTCATAAGGTGGGCTCTCAAAAAGCCTATTTTGAAAATTTGGTGGAAAAATTCCTAAAAATGACTGTTTTACAAGCGTGCATTGCGCAGTTCCTATGCACGCTCATAAGTTCGCAAAGTTTCAATATTTTCACTCCAGATTTTCAACATTGCAATTTTACCACGCCTTCTTATGAGCAGTACAGCTGTCATTTTTCACATCTCACCCAAAATGTGTTTCCGCCCATGTAGCGCACAATTTCGCAGTCGGTGTGCAAAATCAATGTATGGGACACATTAAGAAAATCACAGTGACACTGGTCATGAGCAGAGATCTTAAAATGGCTATGTTGAAAATTTGGTGAAAAAATTCCTAAAAATGACTGTTTTTCGAGCGTGCGTTGCAGAGTTCCTAAACAAGCTCTTAAGTTTGCAAATTTTTAATATTTTCACTCCAGATTTTCCGCATTGCCATTTTACTATACCTCCTTATGAGTAGTACAGTTGTCATTTTTCACATCTCGCCCACAATGTGTTTCTGCCCATGTGGCGCACAATGGCGCAGTCGGTGTGCGAAATCAATGTATGGGACATGTTAAGAAAATCACTGACACTGGTCATGAGCAGAGGTGTTAAAATGGCTATGTTGAAAATTTGGTAAAAAAAATTCCCAAAAATGACTGTTTTAAGAGCGAACGTTGCTCAGTTCCTATGCACACTGGCAAGTTTGTGAATTTGTAATATTTGTACACCAGTTTTTCAACAGTGCCATTTTACCACACTTCCTTATGAGCAGTACAACTACCATTTTTCATATCTCACCCAAAATGTGTTTCGGCACATGTAGCACACAATGGTACAGTCAGTGTACGAAAACAATGTTTGGGACAGATTAAGAAAATCACAGTGACACTGGTCATGAGCAGAGGTCGTAAAATGGCTATGTTGAAAATTTGGTGACAAAACTCCAGAAAATGACTGTGTTACGAGTGAGCATTGTGCAGTTTCCACGCACCCTCGTAAGTTCATGAATTTGTAATATTTTCAGTCCAGGTTTTCACCAGTGGCATTTTTCCACATCTCCTTAGGAACAGTACAGCTGTCATTTTCCACAACATGGCCGAAATGTGTTTTCACACTTTCAGCACAGAAATGAGTGTTCGCTGTGGGAAATCATTGTTCGGGACAGGTAAAGAAAATCACACTGACACTGTTCATGATCGGAGGTCCCAAAATGCCTGTGTTAACAATCTGCTGTAAAAAAATCCCCAAACTAGTTACATTACAGGTAATCGATTACAGTTTCTATACCTTCCAGTGACTTCACCAGTTTTTTTAAGATTTTCACAGCAGATTTTCAACATTGCCATTTTTTATACCTCCCCATGAACAGTACCGCTGTCATTTTTCACATCCTGTTCGGAATGTGTTTTTGCACCTGTGGTGCCAAATGCCATAGTCGCTGTGCAAAAGCAGTTTTCGGCTAACACACTGATATTGCCACTGTTCATGAGGTGGGGGTCACAAAAAAAACATGTTGAAAATTTGGAGTGAAAATACCAATGAATGCCTGAGGCGTTAGGGTTTCTGTTCATAACGCCCCACCCTGTAGAGAATGACAGGCATCAGGGGTGTGACTTGGGATTCTTGCCTGTCATGCTCATACCATTCCACCCCCCCCACACCCTGCAGCCAGTGAGAGGCATCAAGGTGTGCCTTGGACTCTTCGGGCCCAAACTTCACCCCATTCTCCTATACCACACCCATCTCACCGCATTTCCTGATGGAATGGGGTGCGCATAAGGATCAAAGACCCCAAGGCACACCGTGACACTTGTCAGTGTCTGCAGGGTAGGGTGTGGTGAAATGGCGTGGTCATTATTCCTGACGACCCAAAGGCACAACCCAATGCCTGTCACTCTCTGCAGGGTGGTGGTGGGGTTGGCTTCAGTTCAATACTTCGCTGCCATTCCTATTATGCAGCTCTGTAACTTCTACACTACCAATGCCAATGCCAGCAAGTAAACATTCAGCATTGACAAATGCTTGTTTTTATTGCTGTGTTGCTACAGTCAGTGGTGTGCTGTCTTTATCACTGAGGGGTGGGGGGGACAGGGACAAATATTGAGGATTTTAGTATCATCAGCATGGTCTAGTTTACACAAAGGAACAAGTTACAAAGTAGTAATTGCAGGAGTACAGTAGAAGTAATGAAGCTCCTAGACTCCTGCTGCCCAATAAGCCTTGCTCGATAGTGTGATGTAGCAACAAACATGACCAACATTGCTGTCTGCTTATGACACAGTGCATCACTCTACTGTATGTGCCATCTTAAAGAGACACTGTCAACATCCTTAGGCCTCAAAGTATCCCTAGTTTAAAAAGCACATGTTATGATTAGTCTCATTCTGTACAACTTGCTGATGTGGCTGGCAGTTTGATTCTGATTCCTTTCTTCTTTTTAAAAGTGAAAAATAGACTGCCCACCATACTAGTGTTACCACACAAAAGCAAGTTTGTTTACGGTCCTTGATCAACTCCCGCAGCATCTTTCCGGGACTTGGGAACACCACAACACAGTCCAGTTACTCATGATGCAGTGGGAGGAGAGGAGACTATTCCATCAGGAGTGGCTGCACTGTTTGTGGGTGTTCCCAATGTACAGGAAGTATGCAATAAATATAGAATAGTTTATGGAACCTCATACACAACATAGAGAATACTGGATGGGCAACTATGCACAGCCAGTGTGTTGTGCCACAGAGGGGTTCTGATTCACTCTGACCTCGAGACAAAGCTCGAGATGTCTGTGAGAATCAGAACCTCAAGGTGGCAGAACACACTGGTTATGCATAAAGTTGCTCAACCTGTATTTTTAATATTGTATAGTATGTGAAATGTGTGTATTGTGTTTTTTTCTTTCACAATGAAACTGACTTGTGCAGTCTCTAGAGGTTCTAGAATGCTGTTCTACCACAGAGGAGTACAATCACATTCCATGAACTTTGAACTGCGGTACAACAGCATTTTGAAATGGATGGATTTCTATTTAGACCAATGCTCTACTATACACTATAAGGCAATTCTTCCACAGAGTGGTTACCATGATGACGAGGACCTCCAGAGCAAACCTCGAGTGGTCCCTCAGTCATCATGGTAACCACGTGCTGGAATAATAGCCTTGTGTATGGAGGCTCAACTATGTAAGCAATAAGACATGATGGGGTGTGCATGGAACAGATTTTACTGCACACTCAGGAGTGTAGTGAGGCACAAGGCCACAGGCCGAGTGCCTTCAACCCCTGGAAGTGCAGTAAAATCTGTCCCATGCACACCCCAGAGCGTCTTATTGCACTTTTAAAATGGAGTCCTTTTCTTAATTTTTTACAGTTGGGAAAAGCATGTTTATATGTAGAAACAATAGATTTACTTTTGTGCATTTATGATAAAATAGTCCTTCCTCCCACTGCAAATTATGTCATTGATGATGTTATGTACTACTGGTGGATAAAGTTTGCCCATTGTTGACATCAAGATTCAAGATATGGAATGTTTATCATGGAAAATTTAAATGAAATACATGTATTCAAAATTCTGCTCAGTTCCACTGCCAGAATGTTCCTCTCCTAACATACTGTACACACACACAACAAAGGCCCCTTCTACAGCCAGAGACTCAATTGTCTCACAGTCAGAGCAAGCAGAAGAGATTTCCCTGATGAGCAGGTAAAGATAGGAGGTGGATTTTTCATTATCAGCAAAGAAACAGTTGTAATGAAAACTATAAACAATATGTAATGTTTCTAATTTGTTTACGTGTGTAAGTGTGATGATCAGGGAAACAACATTTAATAATTTGTTTTTTTTTTCATTTAAGGTAGTTTTATTTTTAGGGCCCAGTTGAAGTTTTTTACAGTGTAAAGGTAGCAGCCATGTTTGTGATGGAAGATCAATTCTGGTTGTAGGGGAACCGATCATAGATAGTTCTAGTAGGATGGTTGTAGGAGGACTGATTTGCTTATTGTGTGATGTGGTTTAGGACCAGGATGACTGTGCATGAAACAGATTTCATGCATGGTCACATGATATATTTTGTCCAATGAGACTTCTTTATTTTGGATGCCCGTTTTATAAACTATTTTATATAGTGTATAGTGCAAAAAACAACACAAGGCTTTCTTCACTTTAACTTGTTTATTAACAGCAACCGAAAGAATATTACATTCTCAAAAATCACTAACAGCATTTGTTAAACACCCCCCCCGTCTGTAGGCGAACAACCAGCACCCGTGCAGGAGAACATCCAACGGTCCATTTTTCCCAATCTTGTGACTGTTGTACATGAGGCAAGTACATTTATTTAGACCTGCTGTGTCTGTATATTGTTTTTAAAAGTGAACTCAGTGAGAGTGAACCAAGAGCAGCTGACACATGGCTCAACAGCTAAGTCAGTCACTTCGTTTTTTGTCGCTTGGCAGTATGACATACCTACTGCAGCAGAACCAAGTTTTTGATGGAAGTGATTTTTATACACAGTAACTATATGCCATACACTATGAATAGTTTAAGGATCTGAAACAAAACAAAGTTGTATATAACTACACCATTGCCATGCATTTCAGTTCTACTAAGAAAATAAGCTGCTAAACAGCCAGTCACATCAATTAATTTTAGAAAAGGTAACAAATAATCAAATGTTAATTTTCAATTAGAAATAATATGACGCAGAATGGGTTGACTGTGTCCCTTTAAGGCAGCCTGGGTCAAGTTTCCTTTGTGAGTGTACAATACTAACATGCTGTTAATAAAGCTATAATTTTTATGCACCTAGCTTGAATATAGCACATTATTCCATGCAGTACTCAGTGCATAACCAGCAACTTTGAGGTAACATTGTAACTTACCCAGCTTCAATGTACAATCATAAAATGTGAATGTGCAATAGCTCTGTTAGAACTGTAGAGTTGTCAGCAAGCATGTCCTTCCACAGAAAAAAGAGTTAGATTTTTTCAATAACAGTAATAAAATGAAAGCATTATCTAGTGTACCAGTGATTCTAGAACAACTAGTGTAAGCTCCAGTCTCTACACAATCTTATCACAAGAGTATCAGAGTACCTGTCATCATGTGATTGTGACAAAGCTATTTCCCCCATTTATTTACCAAAAACAAATCCACTGAGATGCAACATCTGCTTCTAGTCTTCTACCCAGCTGTGCAGCTAGGTACCCATACAGTTTCTCCAAAGGTTGGGTGTCCTTAATGTAAGGTCGGCTAATTCAGCAGCGTGGAACAAGACACAACTCAAAAGAACCCAGATGCACCCCAAGATCAACTTGTAGAAAGACTGACAAACAGTAGAAAATGAAACTGGCATTGTAGGACTAGTTTTTAATAACTTTGTGAGTGGCACCACCTGCATATACAGTGGCTGCAGTGCTTTTCTGAAGAGTTTTTAATGCAAATCATTTTGTGAGTGCCACTACCACCTTAAGAGTGGTTGAGTGGCCAGCAATGTGTAGTATTTTACCTTTCAGAGAAAATGTTTGCTGCCAATTCATTTTATGAGTGGCATTACCAACATATTGTGGTAAGAGTGTCATACAGCACAGCTGTAAATCACTTTGGGATACAGTTTATATGAAAGGTACTACATAAAACCAAATTCTTTGCCTTCCTTTCTCAGAAAGACTGAATCAGACTGAATCCTGGCTCACGACCCTCCACCAGATCTGAACGCCAACCTTTCCTGGTTCCGAGATGCCGGACTGCACAGGGACAAAGATCTTTCGCATACAGGGCCCAGACATGGTTCAATGCGCTTAGTCCACCTACTCTATCCTCAACCTCGCTTGAAGCTTTCAAATCCATGCTCTATGCCCACCTCACCACCACTAGCAACTGTGACTGCGCTAGATAAAGACTACTACTCCTCATGTCCATCCTCACATCTGAGGCCTCTTCCTCCTGACTAATGAACCCTCTGGTACCTCTACTACTTCCTGTCTCCCAACCAAACTCACTCCCCCTTTTTTCTGTCCCCTCACTTACTCTCCCGTCACCACCTTTCCTCCTCTCTAGCCTCCTTTGGCGCCTAATGATCACCCTCTCCCTGGAAGTTTCCTTAACCTCGAAATTGTCTACTCGCTTGAACCTGTTATAGCTTGTTTTTCTATGAAACTTAAAAACGTTACTGCCTTAAACTGTTAATAGCAAATTTATGATGTAACTTTCCTGTCTGGTTTTACCTGTAATGTGTATCATGCTTTGTTAAATGTTCTTTGTGACGTGGAACCTTTGTAAAAGAGCCCTGGCTCAAAGGTATTAATTCCTAGAAAGGGTAGGTGCAGAAAGAAGATCTTATGGAGGTGACAGAGGCAGAGTCAGCAGCAGTGCTTAGTAAGCAGTCTTGAGGTGAGAAGTGGTAATAAATCTTGAGTTGTCTTGATCTCTGGCAAACTGGCTGGACTTTATCTGTGCGTGTCACCACTGAATAACATTGCTGACTCTGCCTGCTCCTTCCTTCACATAACATTATTGTCCTTTTTATGGCAATGCCTGCACTTCCCTGCAGGGCTATACTGGATGCCCCCCTGCGCTGAGTTGATCTCACCTCAGGCTAACATTGCCTGATGTTCCCTTTGCTTGCCTCTGTTGAAACTCTTTGACCTTCCCCAGGCTCACGCTGCCTGCCTTTAGCATCTGTGGAACACCTTATGTTTCCACCACTGACCTTTTTGCTAACACTGCTAACCAACACTTTAGTAATGCAGTCACCTCCACCAACTTAACATTGCTTGACTTTTACTAAGCTCATCTTTGCTAACTTTGTGCCCACCCTACCATGCCATGCTTGAGTCTGCCAAGTCTGTCAGGCTTCTCCTATCTTGGAATGCTGCCCTGACTATTCGAGCATATATGCCAGCTAAGAGCAAAGGCTGGAGTAATGAACACAGTGCATGGCTCCACTATGTACCATTTGCCCTAGTCCCCTTCATTTTCCAATACAGTGAGGCCCCTTTCTAATAATTCTAGTACTAGGAGGAGCTAGTGACAGGGCACTATATGGATATTGAAATTTTGGCTAAGAGTATTCATTGGAACAGATAATGGAGCCCAAGCGTAGTCATAATGGATTAAACATGTACGCCTCCTCTTATGATGACATCACACAGGTAGGAGAGCTGCAGTTGATGTAATCATGTATTGGAAATTTGCATTAAACAGATGGCAGGCTGGTCCCATTAAATGCAATATCTCATTTGTGTGTGTGTGTGGGGGGACCTTCATATACAGTAGCAGGGTACAAAAAGTTTTTAGTTGATAGTGAGGTACAATAGGATACACAAGCGTTAACTCTGAAAAGAAAACTCAAATACAGATTTCTTACAGTAAGAAAAGTTGATGGCGATAGTGCAGAACAATTATACAATAGGTAGGGAATGACACAGTAGCTACTGGTGTTGAGTGTTGCCCCATTATGCAAACAAGATGGGGACAGTATTCTATAAAACTCAATAAATATTGTCAGCTGGATAAGAGGGGAATTCAAGTGGAAAGGCATCTCTGCCTGGATCTGTCAGCTGTTTAAGTAGCAATCTTCTGAATGTCGAAAGGCTAGGGCCTGCTGAAGAGGAGGTGGTAGGCCACCCCATTCTGCACAGCCCGAAAAGGAGAGGGCATATATGCTGAAGTCTTCATGGTATGTAGGCACTATTCAGTTAGTTGCTCCTGTCAGTTTTAGAGAAGACATGATGGGGAAGAGGTAGGGATGTGCAAGACCATAGTGATATAGGAATCACTAGACAAAATAAGAACTATGGGTCCATGTTGTTTGCCTCCTGCCTTCCAGTTTCATGCCCATAAGCATTCTGAGAGTCTAAGCCTAGGTGCTGTAACCCTGCATGCCATTCTCCGAGAGGAAAAAGCACTGCACGTATGAATACCATGAATAATGTGGAATTTGCTACTGAGGTCTGAATAATGAATCATTTTCACTATTTATGGTATTAATATTCTGGAACTACAAAAGCCATCAGTCTGCCCAGCATCATCATTGACAAAGTCCCTCTTCCTCCACACAATGGTCACATGCTCCAATCGCTAATACTTTCAAATGATTGTAACACTAAACAGGAACTGACAGGCTGTAGGAGGGTACTTTAGAGTGACTGACATAGCACAGGCTTTGGACTATTAGCCTACCTAAGTCATTAGGCTAGGTAAGGGGAATGTTTGAAAAAGAATAATAGGAGGAGGGCTTTGGCTACATTGGGGACTGGGGGCCAAACTGAGAGGACAAGGGTCTCTATAGGGAGATGGCCTGTATCCTTCCAGGAAGGGGACCACAGTAGTTAGCGAAAGGTTTAAATACTATTTGGATGATCATTTACTCTAGCCCTGGGGGAGGCTGTAAAACCAAAGGAGGCAACAATTGCCCCCTGGATGATGGAACATTAGGAAGGGAGGGCCCAACTAAACACCACTAGAGCAGAGGTACAAAAAGACTGGGGTGGGGACAGGGCTGAGAAAAAGGAAGATATAAATCTGCTAAGCATGAATAAAGGGGTAGGGACAGGGAATGGACAAGGTAAAAAGGGAGGAGGTAGATCAGGTAGAGCTTCAGGGGACAGCACAGACAGGAAGGGGAGAAGCAGGGAAACAGGCAGGAAGTGAGGCATTAAGGTATGGAGAGCCATGTAAGCTAATGGAAGGAGTCTGGGAACTATAATTCCAGACCTGGAAGCCATCATGGTGAAGGCTAGCCTGGACTTGGTGGCCACAACAGTGTAGTGGTGCACTGAGCCCCACGACTGGAACATGGCCATACTGGACTACTCTCTGTTCAGGAGAGACAGGGCAGGAGGAGGGGTTGCACTGTTTGTGAAAGTTGGAATCAAGGCCACAGAGGTATAGGATCATCCAGAGGAAAAGCAAGGTCTGGAGGTGCTATAGGCTATCTTGGAGACAGGCTCTGGGACAGCTATCCATACCGGGGTAGTGAACAGACCTCCATCACAGGGAGAAGAGCTGGATGAGCACTTGTGGAAATCATCATCATAATGGCAAGTAAAGAGGGTGCTGCTAGTTCTTGACTTTAATTTGTCAGATGCAGATTGGAGGCTTCTAACAGAAGCTTTGGGAAGGAAGGGTCTTTTCTCAGGCAGCTAGTCCAGGAACTCCTTACAAACAAAGCAGTACTGGACCTGGTGCTTACAAACAGGACAACGCTACAGACATCACAATGGACAGTCCCCTAGGTACCAGTGATCACTACACAGTGTGGTCTATTGTAAAGGCAGGAGCAGAGTTATACCACATGAGGACAAGGATCCTGGATTTTAGGAGGGTGAATCTGAAATAAATGGGAGATTGCCTCATGCAGGGATTGTCAGGGTTGGGTAGAGACATAGTGTGGAACAATAGGGGAGGGCATAGTTAAGGCAACCAGCTTCAATGAAGGAAGTGAGTAAAAACAGAAGGTAAACAGACCATTATGTTTCTCTAAAGAAGTTGCCAAGGTAGTAAAGGAAAAAAGTGTGACATTCAGGAGGTATAAGGAAATGCAGAGGAGAACAGAGAGGTATACCAAGTAAAACAGAGAATAGCAAGTAGGACAGTTAGGGGAGCAAAGGTGCAGACAGAGTAAAGGATAGCCAAGGTGATAGCTAAAGGGGATAAGACTTTCTTTAGATACATACTGTAAGTGAGAAGAGGGAAGCAATGGGAGGGACAGTGAGGATTACAGGGAATCCATACGATTCCCTACATGATTATTGCAGCACTACTTATAGTTGTGAAGAGATTGATTGAAAAGGATGCATTTAGAAAAAGACTTTATAAAACATTGGAAAATCATTTTTAAATCAGGATGTGGAGGCATCCATTTTGTGTACAGGAAGGGTGTTGTGATGATGTCACTGCCTCACCAGTGTTAACAGTGTGAAGTGCAGCAGGTGAGAACAGTTTGGCTGTGCTGTTAGGAATCCTATTATATTCTGAAGAAAACCTTGGATTTTTTGTTTGGGAGAGTGTGACAAAAGAATCCTGAGCTTTTCTTCATGATTTAACAGAATCCCTGTTGGCAGGAGCAGTTTGTTTTAACCTGTTTCTTTACACGTTGTGAGAGCTGGTGAAGGAGTGACATCATCACAGCCCCCTTCATGTCCACTAGATGCATTCCTCCACATCACGATTTTAAGACTATTTTTATGTCTTACTGAAGACATCTTCTAAATGCAACACAACAGTTTTACATCCTGGATCCTCACCGTAACCTTTACAATAACTAACTATGGAATTGTACGGATTCCCTTTAGTAGGGCAGACTGTGCAGAGGGGGACCAAGAAAAATCTTCTGTCCTAAGTAGGTGCTTCTTCTCAGTCTTCACAGTGGAAGGAAAGGGAGACAGACCGACAGAGAGCAGCTGGAACGGGGGGAGGGGGGCGAGGAGGGAAACAAGTCCATTTTCAGAGGAAAAAGTCCTTAAAGGACTTGCATCTCTAAAGGTGGACAAGGCTATGAGAGCAGACAGAATATACTGAAGGGTACTAAAGGAATTCAGGGAGATGCTAGTTGCCCACTAACAGCTGTATTCAACAGTCCATTGAAAACAGGCATGATTCCAGAGGACTGGAGAAAAGCAGACATGGTCCCTCTACACAAAAGAAGCAGCAGGGAGCAGGCTAGCAACTATTGGCAGGTCAGTCTCAATTCAGTGGTGGGAAAATTAATGGAAACCCTGCTTAAAGAAAGGCTGGTAGAGTATTTTGAATCCAGTGGGCTACAAGACCAGAGGCAGCATGGATTTATGGTGGAGGGAGGTCATTACACATGAATCTGATGAATTTCTTTGACTCAGTGACCAGGAAATAAATCAAGAGAGGGCACTGGACATGGCTAATCTGAATTTTAATAAGGTCTTCAACACCGTGCCACACAAGAGACTGATTAAGAAACTAAGCAGCTTAGGGGTGGGATCCAAAGTAGTGAACTGGGTTAGAAACTGATTAACAGACAGATGGCAGAGGGTGGTGGTAAATGCCACTCACTCTAATGTTAGGACAGTGATCAGTGGAGTGCTGCAAGGCTCAGTACTGGGACCGGCCCTCTCCAATGTCTTCATGAGTGACACTGCAGAGAAACTGGAAGGGAGGGTGTGCCTTTCTGCAAAAGATACCAACATCTGTAAGGCAGACACTCAAGAGGTAGAAAGAATATGCAGGATTCTTGTGGTAAAAAGCATGGCATTTGGGGATCAATGCCCAAAAGTGAAAAATCATGCACATATGGCATAGAAACCCAGGTGTGGGGTATAGGATGTGGCAGAGGTACTGTTAGCCATTAAGCAAGAAAAAGGTCTTGGTGTTACCATAACTGATGACCTCAATGTGGCTGAGCAGTGTGACAAAGCTGTTGGTTGGGATAGTGGGATTCAGGGATGCACAGGGAAAGGTATCTCCAGCAGGCTGAGGGAGGTGGAGTTGCCACTACAACACTCACTGGTAAGACACCACCTGGAGTACTGTGTCCAATTTTGGAGGCCACACCTCAGAAATGACAGAGGTAGGGTGGAGGGTGTGCAGAGGAGGGCAACAAAAATAGTGCAGGGGTTGCACAAGAAACCCTTTGAGGTAAGACTGAGGGATCTCAACATGTACCCTATGCAAGAGAGGAGAGGGAGAGGGAGAGTGGACATGATAGAGACCTACAAATACCTCACAGGGGTCAACAGGGAGCAGGAGAGGAGTCTCTTTCAAATGGGAAAGAGTGCCAGGGCCGGGGGCATGTGATAAAGCTGGAGAGGGGGATTCTGAGAGGGATGTGAAGAAATACTACTTCACTGAGAGGGTGGTAGATGCCAGGAACAGACTGCCAGCTGAATTAGTAAAAAGGCAAAAAGAGTAGGGGGTTTCAAGCATGTGTGGAATAGACATAGGGGGATATTAGTAAATAGGCAGGGAGGGGAGGGTTGCCAGAGACTAGTTAGGGTCTACAGAGACAGAGTAGGGAGGGAACATCTGGACAGACTGAGTGGGCCTACCTGTCCTTTTCTGCTGACAAATTCTAATGATTCCAGCCACAGTAGGCATTGGGGAAGGGTGACCAAGGGATTAGCCCTGGTCACCTTGGGAAAGATAGAGGGTTATTCCATTTTCTTTTAATTTTTACTCCTCCCCAAATAAAAATAATGAGAGCTCAATAGATAATGTCTGTCATCACATCAAAGTTCTGACTGATGCAAAATAAATCTTTAATGTGTAATGTTTGTGATAGCAAGAATGTTAAAGCAGGGGCCGGCCCATGGGTGCTGAAGGCTAAGGCACAAGATGCCACACCAGCGACCCAGGTACAAAAACAGACCTGGGTCGCTGCTGAACAGTGGGGACTGGAGAGGATAGACCATCCAGAGCATGCTCCCCTCTCACAACAGGGAGCATCATCGTACCCAGTGTGAGCCTGGCCTATAGCAACAGCTAGGGGCACAGCAGCCAGGGAACATCAAGATAAGGATGGAGAGGAGTGGCAGCTGCCATCCCACATACAGAAGCATGCATGGGGCTGCCTGGGCAGCACTGCACACCCTCTTCTCCCCGGAGTCTGGGAGGAACTGGAAAAATGGGCTGCTGGACAGCTGGCTGACTTCCAGTTACCCAGAGGACCAGCACACGAGCACCCAAGTGACACTGCATTTGCACTACCATAAGTCCTGTCAGAAAATCAGAGTGATGGCACTGGGGATGCTAACATCCAGAGGGCCACCCGGGGCCAGGGGAGAAAAAACACTAACAAAAAAAAAAAGATTGGTAAAAAAGTGGAAGAGTGTGAATACAAACCCTTGCCAAAGAGTACTGAGGATACAGATGCTTCTCTCATGACTGCCAAGATGAAAAGGATACATGCAAGTCCTCTAAGGATGTGCAGAAAGGAAAAATGCAAATGCTGTTTAGACTTAATTTTGATATGTCATTATTCACATTTAAGAATCAAAAAATCACAAATCTCTGAATCACACATATTTAAAACTAAAGAAAATAAAATGAAGCTCTGGAGCTCTGGTTTCCATGTTTTCCTGTAGGAGGGATGCTCTTATTTCAGTACTCTAACTGCAATGTCTTTCTTGGGGGGATATTATTAGAATACTAGAATATTATTTAAGCCCCCCCCCCATATACACACACACACATGCACACACACACACACATATGCAACTTGTGTGTCTTTTAAACTCTTTCCTACTGAAAGAACCATTTCAATTCTCTGGCTTGCCTAGTCTCCTGGTGCTCCAGCATGACTACTATAACAACTTCCCAGACCATGCACCCAGCTGTTAATACCCAGCCCAAACATCCCTGGAGCAGAGTACTCTGTAAGAAGGAAAGGGCAGAAATTTGAGTTTATACAGTGCTAGTCATGAATACTGTATCCCAAAGTGCTTTACAGTCCAGGGAAAGGAGGGTGGAAATTGTTGCTGCCATTCAGCATACATGGAGATTCTAAAGGTACAGAGCTAGATTAGAGAGATTACAGGGCAGATGAGTGGACAGGGAGGTAAAGCGACTTACTAAAGGTCATACAGTGAGTAACTGGCTGTTAGGAGATTAAAATCTGTGTCTGCAGATTGACAGCTCTGTGCTCTAACCCCCAGACCATGTTTCCTTCCTAGACTTTGTAGAGTCAAACACTAAATGACCAGCAACTCCTGGCTCCTTATCTCTTCTGTCCTCTGTGGGAGTTGCCTGAATTACTAATTCCATAGTATTCTGTAACAGTAGACATTGTGTAGAAGAATGAGTAGCACAGGACTGATACTTGAGTAGCTCACTCAATAAGCAACTCAGTTTTCTATGCCAGCCCAGTTTCTAGCAGACATCGCATCGTCATGCAGGAAACCTAGAGTCGAGAATGCTTGTGAGTGCGTTACTCACAGGATCGGTACAGATGGGTCATCTTGCAGAGTTAGTGTGCATACCCTCCAGAGAGGGACAACCAGTGCGTTTTACTCAGCAGTACCTCATGTGGCCACATTACAGCAGGTAGTAGACCATTGCCTGCACCCCTCACAACCAAAGTCTGGCTACACAGCACAGACAGGGTCTATCACACAACACACTCTAGGAGTGATCAGGGTGAGGTCAAGGGAATATGGGGGGAAATAGAGCATCTGGCCCCAGAAGAAAAGACTGGAACTGCATATCTACAGTAAGAGACCTCAGGAAGAGAGGTATAGAAACTGACCCCCCCCAACCCAAAATCGGATGCAACCTCTTTTTTGCAGACAGTGTGACGTACAGTAAAAAAAAAACATTCATTGATGTTACCCAACCCGGGTAGTAAAGGAACCGTCTATGCATGGTTATGGGTTACAGGGAGATACAGCAATAAAAATGCAGCCACCATGTAGAGGAAGCACACAGGGAATGACCAAGCTGCTCACTTCACAAGTTTTACAAAAAGAGTTACATTTTCTAGCCTAGGAAAGCAAATGCTGCCATCTAGAGTAAATCTGCTGCATAATCAGTATTTCCATTTTCATCACTCTCCTCATTATTATTATTGTTATTATTATTTGGTTTGTTTACCGTGTGTTTCAAAGCCAAATGAAAGAAAGGGCTCAAGTGTCCTGAAGATGAACTATATCAGCTTTCAACTTGATTCTGTTTTGCAGGTGCCTACTCTCACATACCTGGCAATTACTGTGTCATTCACTGTAGTCAGGCTACAAACACAGGTTCAACACTCCTCCTCCTTTTTTAGTGAGCCCGACTTTCTCTCGGCGGTTAAATTCTACACGACACCCCTTTTGTTAATGTGGTAATTACTTTAATTTATCAAGGCAAACAAAAACTGTCAGAAGGTATTTGCTTTATCAGCTGAACTGTCTATTCATTCCCCTCTTTCTTTTTCTGCTATGAAGCGAGGCTGCCTGCTTAACCCTCTGACAGGCTTTCAAAGAGGCAGGATTGTGAAGGTCCAAAGAGACAAAACATTCTCTGAAAGAATGTCAAAGATACAGTACAAAAGGTGAGGATTTACCTTGTCTTGCTGCATTGTACCCATAGATGTGTAAACACTGAGCTAACTGTATACACCAAGGTGACAAAAAGCGGAGTGGAAAAAACATGATACAGTGTGTTTCTAGCAGCAGCTGATTCAGCCCACCTAAGCAGACAAGCAACATGTGAAAAGGGAATTAAAGGGTGGAGTGTGGGTTAAGCACGGGGCTTACCAATTAATTGCCATCCCTTTAAACACATGGAACTCTGTTGTAACTTATTGTTTCCCTGCTGGGCAGGGCCCTTTAAATCCAAAGGATGCTTAGTAAGCCCTAGTTTTAGGCTGAGAACGAAGAAGACTTCTGCCATTAATCTTGTTTATTAAATGATGGGTCTAGCAAGCTGAAGTATGCAGGTGAAGCAACCGTGGCAGCAGAACCAGCAAAAAATGGGCAATGGCACCAAGCATGGCTCAGTTGGAAGCTTGTCAGCCTCTAGGTCAGGAGGTTGTGGATTTTAGTTCCACACTGGGATTTGGCTCATATCATAAACACTGGTACCCAGTGCAGTACTAAGGGCATGCAGTACTATTGGGTGTGCAATCCTTCAGATGAGATGTTGAACCAAGGTCCAGCCTGCCTTTTCTGGTGGCTGTTTAGGTGGACAGTAAAGATCCCATGGTACTCGTAAAAAAAGAGTAGGCACATTTTATTTAGAACAAAACAACAAAAAGAACACAAAGAAAAAAATCAAGAACAATCCATGCAAATCATATTTAAATAACTGAAATTACACACAAAAAAAATCAATATGCAAACAAAATAGAGAAAAATGTTGAAAATCAGAGACGTTTCTTTAAACTTTAGAAAGTGGAAACCCAAGGCAAAAATCCAAGACATGTACCTCCACAATTTATTCGTAGTAGAAGCAGACAAAACCTTCTCCTCTGAGGAATATATTTTCCTCATGGACTCCAAGATCATGTTCAATAACTGATACCCTGGCACTTACTTTTGCTGCAGAACTAGACGACATCTTACTTGCTGAATGTAAAACTTACAGCAAACCAAACATGTAAAGAATTGTCATTATATCCCCCCATTCTGCCCTGAAAGAACCCCAAACTAGAGTTTCATAGGTGACTGAGTTAAATGCTGGTACATATAAATCTAAAGCTGTGATATTCCAGAAATTTGTGACAAAGGGACATGTCAGAAAGAGATGCTCCTGTGCTTTCCTCTAGGGAACAGAGGAATTCCCAAGCTACTCCTGCACAGCACACGGAACCAGCATGGCACACAGCACCAGCATGTCAGAATCACTCACAACATTAGAAGATCCCTGGCCGCACAGCACCAATAACAGTGCAGGTACAGACATGACGAGAAAGGGAAAGTGACAAGAATAAAGTTCATTAAATACAGAATTTGGGAAGATCAGGATTCATTAGATCAGGGTTGTATTGTAAATTAAATGGCAGGACTGGCCCCTACCTTACCAGAAGAGAAGGTCACAGTGTCAGATCAACAAACACCACTCCTAGAGGAACATATGACTCTTCTCCTGCTTTAGCCCCATCCCAACAGGTTTTGCATGTCGCTAGTCTCTGTGCACCTTGGAATTTTCACATCCCCCCTCCAGTATAGTCAGTTTTGATTCCAGATCTCCTAAACACTTCAGAAACACTTCAGCCAAGGCTGAGGGAAAACAAAAAGAAAAGAAAAAGCAATTTTTTTTTCATCAGCCCTCCCATTAATTTTGGGACAGTGAAGGAAAATGCAGAAAACTGAAATGAATTAATTAATTTCACTGCCCAACAAACTAGGGGCTTTTGTTGGTCTGGGAACATTACAGTTGACCATACTTCTGCCTCTGACTCTAAATTCATGCAAACAGCATCCTTTAAACATAGAAACATAGATTCTGATGGCAGATAAGGACCGCCTGGCCCACCTAGTCTGCCCATTTCCTACCTAATTAACTCCTGATCCTAAATGATCAGCAGCTTACCCTCTCTTTCCTACCACTAGGATTGCCATCTATCTATCCTATGCATTCTTGAAATCACCAATCATTTTAGCCTTTATGACCTCCGCTTGGAGACTTTTCCATGCATTCACCACCCTTTCTGTGAAAAAATATTTCCTCACATTTCCTCTGAGCCCCTTCCCCCCAGCCTCATATAGTCTTTAAGTCAAGATACCAACATTAATACCATCTTACTACAAGGAGCAGCTTTCCCTGTCATCCAGTCACTACGTCTAGCTAACTACATTTATTTATTTATTCCTTTGGGAACCTGGTATGGCCCAGTAGGCACAAGTGCCTGTTTTCAGGGGCTACCCGGGAGCACTGAGGAGGTAAAGTGACTTACTCAGAGTCACATAGTATGCAAGTGGAGGTTGTGGGAATCAAACCCAGGTCTGCTGGATGTACCAAGCTCATTCACAGCTTTTTACTCTAAACTCTAGGCTATACTGCCAGCCCCAGTACATCCCAGTAACCATTGTAGACTGGCCCAGTCGTGCACTGGTTGACAATGGACACTGAATCAGGCATCTCAGTTAGCAACACTTACATCCTAAACAACAGATTTCTACGTCAGTCACTTAAAGTCTCTCCAGCAGCCTTGAAGTACACCATCACAGCTGTATAAGGTTCCTTACCAGAGGCGTTGTCCACCTCAAGTCACGCTTTGGTACACAGCATACTACTGTTATATTATAGCCAGAACAAAAGACCGTCAAGGGCAGGCAACACAAAGGTCTGAAGGTGCTGCTTCCTAGTGCATATAGCACTGAGCACAAACAGTTGAAAAGAAGGGTGGTGCACATGGGACTAAATATGCATTAGTAAAATATTTGTGTGACACCTACCCTCCAAATATGCTGCATGCAGATGAACATGATATCCTAAACTGTGTTGGTACAAACAAAGGTGCCCACTGGATGCCAAATAGTACTGTCTGCCCGATGGTACAAAGCTCACTCCTTCTTCCTCAGGGGTATTTCTGGGGCCATGTCACATTGTGATTTCATGTTCGTCTGTATCCAGCACATTTTGAAGGAGGGTATATGTTAGAAAAAAAATCACTCTTGCTTATTTAGTTCTGTGTGCTCCCTACCTTTTGAACTTTTTGCACAGTTAAGCTCTACCTAGTTTTTGATCTTTAACCAGCAGTAAACCCTGGCAAGGACTCTCTCAAATATCACATAGCCATCTTCATATTTGCTTCACACAAACTGTTCCTGTATTTCAGAGGCAACTTACAGCTATGGACTATGCCTCCGTTCCTCCTAAAATAGAGGTCAATTTGATTGACAGGATTCAAGGTGAATGTCTGCCTCAAGGTGTTGTTGGCATAGCCACATGATTGCCTCTTTACATTCCTTATGTCTTCTCCCTGGAAATACCTTATCTGCTGCATAGCGGCATCATATTCCAGGGATGCTGCAACTTTTCTGATGAGCTCATTATTATCTTTAAGGGTACCAATGTAGGGAAATGTGTCTGTTTCCTGGGAACCAGCTCCTTGTCATGCAGGAACCACAGCCTAGTTTGACCACGTCTGCTCCTATTGTCCCTACCACCTCCACATCAGCTTCTCTGGCATCATCACTTGGTAAACAACTATCTCCATCAAAACTTCCAGCAACTCCTATGGAACAACAGATGATCTTAGATTTCCTGTATGACTACTTGGATGCCTTTGTCAATGCTGAAAACAGGCTTGAATGCAGTATTCTGCAACACACCTCCACTGTATGCCTTCACCAAAATGAGATGTGAATACCATAGTCTTCCATCGGTAGGGAGGCCTTTGATACTTTAAATGGCCAGCTTGTCTTAGCTGCTGTTTTGTTCTACCCAAGGTTCAGGCAACCCTTAAAACTATAAACAGATGCTAGTTCTTTTAAAGTGGCCACTCTGCTGCATCAGGTTCAAGACTGAAGAGAATATGATGTTTCCTATGTCAGGCACTCTCTTCTGCTATGCATAAACGTGGCATCCCATAGAAAGAATGTCTCACCATAGTTCTGTATTTGCTGTCAAGAAGTTTGACTGTTCTCATCAATACTCATTTTCAGCTATTATTGATCATTCTTCTCTCAGATGGATGTTTGAAAAGAAAGAAACATTGACAAAGTAAGTTTTGTACTTTTGCAAGGTATATCATTACTACAGTGACACGGGCACACCAAAAGCCCCAGAGCAAAATCCCGATATCACCAATTTTGGCAGCGATAGGGGTTTCACTTCGATCGACTGTTCGGAGATGGGGGGTAAATGTCTAACTCAACTGTCTCTGAGACATTGAGTTAGATATCTTTAGTATGGGGGGTGCACAGCCCCCTGCATGGGGAGTGTGGGGGGATGCATTGATCATCACTGTGTTGCCGGTTATTCTAGGGACACATCGGGGTCAAGGGTGTTGATGGGTTCCCAGCACGGTCAAGATCATTGATGTATTTGTTATCGTGTCGGCATCATACATCCCTTTTGCAACATTTTATGTTTGTACTGTCCAATATTCTGTGTTATTACACTACACTTGTCACTTTTTGCCATTGCAAATGCCTGCAATGTTGCAACTTGTGCCAACAAATATCCTGGATTGTGCATTGTGCTTGTCATTTTATTTGGTATTGTATTTTGCATTTGTCATATTTTGCTATTGTATTTCTTACCACCTTTTAACCTCCGCCCCTACCCCACGGTCACACCTGGAAGCAAGCTCCAGCTCAGTGTGCCTCTCCCCACTAACATATTTTAAATAAATAAATTTAAAGCATAGATACTGGTTGGGAAGCATGTCCAGTGGATTGCAATGCTCTAATCCTACACTTCTGAGATTCAATAGAGACCAGCTCGAGCTCCCTCCAATTCAATTTACCTCAGTGAATGATGGTATCTTTCTGAATCACTGTACTTCCAACAGATAAGGAATCCTGCTTGTAAGGTCTTCCTTTCCATGTCACAGATATATTACATGGATCAGCCCTAGTACTCACTGATTTTCATAATATATGCTTTAATGACACATGCATGTCAGAGAATGACAAACCAGTGCATTAGGCTGAGAAACAAAGGCAAGAGAAGGAGGAAACCACTATGGTTCTCAGAGGATGTAGCAGAGAAAGTAGGGGCCAAAGGGTTAGATTTCAGAAAATATAAGGAGACACAGAAGGAAAAGGATAGGGTGGTGTACCTAAATTGTCTGAAGGAAGCAGGGAAAGCTGTTAGGAGTGCAAAGGCGCAAACATAGAAAAAATTAGCACAGATGGGGAAGAAAGAGGACAATACATTCTACAGATGAATCAGCAAAAGAAGGAAGTCCAGGGATGGAATTGTGAGGCTTAGAGAAGATGAAGGGGAATGTGTGGAGGGAGACCTGCAAAAGGCAGAAATACTGAATAATTACTTCTGTTCAGTATTCACTAAAGTAGGGACAGGGACCACAGCTGGGTATCAGATGCAAGGGAGGGGAAGGGAAGTGAACACCAGTCCATTTACAGAAGAAAGAGTTCTGGAGGAGCTTACAAAACTAAAGGTGGACAAGGCAATGGAACCAGATGGCATACATATCAGGATATTACAGTAACTACGGATGGAGCAGCAGTACCACTGGCAACCATATTCAGCGAGTCTCTCAACACAGAAGTGGTTCCAGAGGACTGGAGAAGGGCACATCTAGTCCCTCTTCAAAAAAAATGGGAGCAGGGAAGAGGCAGGAAACTATATGCCAATCAGTCTCACCTCAGTAGTGGGTAAGATTATGGAGGTACTGCTTAAGAAAAGGATGGTGAAACATTTGGAATCCAGTGGAGAGCAGGATCTGAGGCAGCATGGATTCACAGCAGGAAGGTCATGAAAAATCTGATAGAGTTTTTTTGACTGGGTAACAAAAGAGGTGGATTGGGGGAGTGGTGGATGTCGCCTACCTCAATTTTAGCAAGGCCTTAGACACTGTCCCACATACAGTAGAAGACTGCTGAACAAGTTGGGAATCCTGGACATGGGCTACAAGGTGGTAAACTGGGTAGGAAACTGGTTAATGGACAGAAAGCAGAGGGTGGTAGTAAATTGGTTCCAATCTGGGGAGAGGGGGTGGCCAGTGGGATACCTCAAGGATCAGTCCTGGAGCCAGTCCTTTTTAATGTTTCATTAGTGATATTATGGAAGGGCTGGAGGGGAAGGTTTGCCTATTTGCAGATGACACCAATATCTGCAACAAGGCAACTCCAGATAGGGTGGAGAGAATGCGAAGAGACCTAGGAAAGCTGTAAAAATGGTCCAAAGTGTAACAGCTGAGGTTCATTTTGAAGAAGTGCAAACTCTTGCACCTGGACACAGAAACCCTGGGAAGAGCTGCAGGATGAGGGGTGGGAGTTGTTGACGGTCACCAGGGAAAAAAGGGATCTGGGGGTTATCATCTCAGAGGACTTAAAGGTGGCCGAGAAGAGTACAAAAGCTGTAGTGAGGGCCAGTGGCATGTTGGGGTGCATAGGAAGAGGTAGCACTAGCAGAAGGAGGGAGGTGGTGATTCCACTATATAAAACACTTGTGAGGCCTCATCTGGAATACTGTGTACGGTTCTGGAGGCCACATCTTTGTAAGGACATGGACATGGTGGAGGCGGTTCAGAGAAGAGGAACTAAGATGGTGCAGGGCTTGCACCAGAAGACATATGAGGAGAGATTAAAATACCTCAATATGTATACACTGAAAGAGAGGAGGGAGCAGGGAGACATGATAGAATCCTTCAAATATCCTAAGGGCATAAACAAAGTGCGAGTGAATTACATCTTTCAATATAGGAGGAGTACAAGAACAAGAGGGCATGATGTGAGATTGGAAGGGAGCATTATAAGTGCAAATGTGAAGATGTTTTATTTCACAGAAAGAGAGGTGGATGTTTGAAATAGCTTGCCACAGGAGGTGGTGGGAGCAAGCACAGTGGGGGGATTTAAACATGCATAGGACAGGCATAATGAAACCCTAGAGGTGGGAAGTAGAGACTAAAGCAAATGACCGAATAGGGTTAGCAGCCAGACCTAGCAGTCCTTATCTGCCTTCAGTTTCTAGGTTTCTATGTTTCTATGTAATGACACAATGTAGCTGCCACTGGACATCAACTATGATGACTCACAATACTTGTTGGCAATTTTTAGATGCCCATGTGACAAACACAGTGCACAAAGGCACACTACAGTGCAGCACTACTCATTAGTTGACGAAGAACTGATGAAGATGAGTGGGAGTGACAGCAGCAGGCCACACCCTAACCCCACTGACAGACCCTCACACAACCCACTGAAAAATCTAGTATCTCGCACAGCAGCTTTCTAAACTTTTAACTCACTGACTGGCTGGAAGGCACACACACACGCGCAAAAAAAAAAAAAATAATAATAAACAGATTCCTGTGCCATGTACTATCAGAAGTCAATAAATAAATGTTAATAAATCCTTCAAAAATTCTCACTACACCTTCCCAGTCTGCTAAATTCACTCATTGCCCTGCTGTAGGGTCTGTAACTGAAGGCTCACATTGCATTTTTAGATTAACTACAAAAAAGGTTTCTGATAACAAAACCACCCCCACCCACAAATAGAATATTACCACCCCCTCCTACATCATGAACTGAAATAAGATGATGCTAATACCACCCCCACCCTCACTGCATCCACCTTCCTCCATTGCAGTGAAGTTTATTTCTAGTATGTAGTAGTTAAAATAAAACCTTCCCCCACCCAAGTTGCTTGTGAATTGCTCATTCTCAATTTCCCATCTTCATCCACCAAATAGTTCACATCACCTCCACCCCACAGACCCACTGGTACCCAAACCCTCTTCCCTTTCATCACACCTGAATTAAATGATACAAATCCAGCAAAGACATGTTACCTATAAAACAGAAAACCATATCCTTCAGCAGTGACCAACCTTTCATCACTGATTCATTCACACAGTGAAAGTGAATGAATTAGTGATGAAGACATCCTGTAGTAGCAAAGGTGGATTGGCTGACCACAGTGACCAATCAACTGTCACTGCTATAGTACATCATTATTAATTAGTTCAGTGTTAAAGGAATAAGTGATGAGACAGTTTTCTTTTTTACAGGTGACACTTCTTAGCTCATTTCTTAGCTCAGTTCATATTCTTCTCTTTCAGTGAGGTGAGGGGAGGGGGGTGGGTGTTGTATGGCAGTAGGTTTCCAGTTACAAACAGCATACCAAAAGTCCAATTAATATGGGAGATTTCCTACAATAAATTATCACTTTTACCTAATTTAAAGGATAAGAGAAAAAAAATACAAAAGTTAAAATAAAAACTTTTGTAATATTTAATTTCTTAGTGCAAAAACAAATGGTGGGTACTAATATACTGAGTATCATAATAATTTCTTTTATCGAGTTGCATCTCCCATGGACAGGAACCAAGACAAGATTATGCAGAAAATATGTCTCTGTGCAATTGTTTTGTACAGCTTTGAAAGGAAATAGGAATTTTCATATATTTATATCCAGCATAAAGTTTAACTCAGTCTCATAGGTTATAGGTGGACAAATAACTACAGGAAGTGGTTCTCTGTGAAGTTGGGCCACTTTACATAGTGCTTTGTGTATCGTAGCTTTAACACTTCTCACACACTTATTACAGAGTCCAATGGTGTGATTTTGATACTTCACAGCTCTACCGGATTGCTTTTGAGGATACTATTCCAACATGCTAAGATCTGTTTTTGACCTCTTATGGTACCATTCTCACTGGCTGGAGAAGTTGGCACAAGACTTGGGGCTACAAAGTCCCTTGAAACTTGATAGGGAGAGAAATGTCATTAGGTCTATGAATAAATGACAATGTAACCACTGCAAAAAAGAAAACCTAACATTCTTAAGGAACTGGGATACTTTCTGGGGACATAAATCCCTGTTTGCAAATTATGGCTTGCACTTAAACGGGAGGGGATCAAAATTCTTGGGTAACAATATTGGGAGCAATCACAAATTATTTAAACTAGGGGAGAGAGAGGGCAAGTGAGATCATGGACAACCTCCCAAAAGTATGAGATGGAAGCTGGATGCAGAACATTGAACCATAGATATGCACCATTAAACACGAGAGGGAGAATGAGATGTAACATATGGAAGTTTCTCTTGTGTAATGCCAGAAGTTTAAATTAAGAAATCTGAACTTTAAGCATACATATTAGTAAATAAACCTGACAGTGTAGGCATTATTAAGACCTGGTGGGTAGACCCCAAATGAAGAATGGAATAGAAAAATAGATGGATATAAAATATTTAACACATATAGGAAAAATAGAAGGAGAAGAGGAGTTACAATTTTTATAAACAAGAATATTGTAAGCACTGATATAACTGAACAGTTTGAAGAATTGGACAGTTCTCTAGAATCCATATGGCAGGGAATCATAAACCATTTTTCCTTGGACTCTGTTATTTGCCACTTGAGTCCAGCAGTGATGTAGACATGGAAATGTTTAAAGAAATATGTTCAACCTTTGATAAAGGGAAAGTTTTGATGAAGGAAGACTTTAACCTCACTAATATAAATTGGGTCCAGCTATCTGAGAATTCCTGAGCAAGCAATAGTCTAGTAGACATTATAAGTGAGGGTTGTCTGACACAGTGTGTTAATGTGTCAACTAAGAACAAAAACATATTGTACCTCATTATCAGATCAGATGGTATCATGGTTAAATATTGTAGAATCAATGAATTTCTTGGGGGTAGAGACC
This sequence comes from Neoceratodus forsteri, assembly GCA_016271365.2. Classification (NCBI taxonomy): domain Eukaryota; kingdom Metazoa; phylum Chordata; order Ceratodontiformes; family Ceratodontidae; genus Neoceratodus; species Neoceratodus forsteri. Next base: position 411,506,864 of record CM057453.1, on the reverse strand, counting down.
ACTGCAAAGTAACCTGTGATATGCATAAAGGCAGGATAATATAATCACATGTAATGAAGACATTTTGATTTAACAAAGTCAACTGGAATCCATTAAAAAGGAACTGGAGGCTAGATAATGGAAGGTTGAATTCCAGAATAAAGACATAACAACTAGTAATTGGATTAGCTTAAAAAAAATCCTGGAGCTTCAAAACTAATATGTCCCTAAAATAGAAAAGTACAGTAGGAGAAAATGACCTCAGTGGTTAACAATAACAGTCACAAAGTGGATTAAGACTAAGACAGCCACTTTTAATAATAATAATCATAACAGTGACAAATGAGATTTTGAACACCTTTAAAATTTTTCAAGGTGCTGTACAAACACCAATATGAACAAATTACATGGTAATCAGAGAGTGTTAAAAGCTGAACAGAAAAGATGAGTTTTCAGTTTGCTTTTAATTGTTCTGGATCATTGAATGCTTGTATTTCCAGTGATAGTCCATTCCAAAGTCAAGGGCTGTGGACCAAGAAAACAGGAACACTGAAGGTAGCCAGTCTAGTGGTCAGGACATTATTGAAATGAGTATCAGAAGAGTGAAGTTAATGAGGTAGAAGATGATGATGAAGCATTTCTGATAAATATGAGGGAGCAAGTCCAGTTCAGCATTTGAAAACATGTAGAGGTTGTTTTTTTTAATATGTATATAGTTGATTCTATATTCAGTAGACAACCAATGAACTCTGCTTTGGGTACATACAAGGCAAATGACAGTAATTTCAATTATCAAACATACTGTATATGGAAAAAAACTAAACACAATGCAAGGGAGCTATCGGAACAACAAAAAAGAGTAAAACTGAAAGGAAATTGACTTAAAACTATAGATATGGATGTATGGGTTAAAGAACTATATAGTTGTAGTAATACCATATGGGAAACTGGCAGATCTGTTGAACCGATTAAAAAATAAACAGGCTCAAAATAAGCTTTGATAAGTCTGCCGCCCTTAACTTTAAAGGGAATCTGTATGATTCTGTATATAGTTATTGTAAAGGTTACTTTGAGGATCCAGGATGTAAACTGCTGGGTTATATTTTGAAGATGTCTTCAGTGAGACAGAAAAATTGTTTTAAAATTGTGATGTGGAGGAATCCATATTGTGGCTATGAAGGGGGCTATGATGATATCACTCCTTCACCAGCTCTACCACTGTACAATGAAACAGGTTAAAACAAACTGCTCCTGCTGAAAGGGCTCCTGTAAAATCATGAAGAAAAGCACAGGATTCTTTTATTACACTCTCAGAAACATAAAATCAAGGGTGTTCTTCAGAATATAATAGGATCCCTAACAGCACAGTCAGACTGTTCTCACCTGCTGCATTGCACATTGCTAACATTGGTGAGGCAATGACATCATCACAACACCCTTCCTTGACACAACATTTATTTATTTATTTAGTTTTTGTTGACCGGGCAAGTGCACTAGACAAATCCTGCCTATTTTCAGGCATGACCCGGGGGAGGGGGATACAGATGAATGCCAACTGACCTTGAGCCAGATTAAGCTGTTGGTGGTATTTTTAGTGAATGAGGGAAATTTGGCCAGGACACTGGGGACATTCCCCTACTCTTTTCGATAAATGCTATGGGATCTTTAACATCCACCTGAACTACCACCAATCCAGGCAGATGGGACCTCGGTTTAATGTCTCATCTGAAAGACGGCACCTCAGAAGTGCAGCACCCCCTCTCATGCTGCACTACAGTGTCAGATGTGGGAACTGAACCCACAGCCCTCTGATCTCCCAGCCTCAGAGGCGAGTGTGCTACCTACTGAGCCACTGACACTGTTTGAATGCCTCTGCATCCCTGTTTAATAAGTATTTTTCAATGTTTTATAAAGTCTGCTCTAAATGTATCCTTTCCAATCACTCTGCACAACTATGGTAAGTGTTGCAATAATCATTTAAGGAATCATACTTATTTCATTAAAGGCACATTTCCCTGAGTTGTCCTAGATAATTTCTCATTCAAATGGGCCCCTAACAGCATGGTAATCTACCTGGGAGTAAAGATTTCACCTAACCTGCCCTCGCTCATCCAGTTTAAAGGGAAACTAAAGTCAAAATTTACAAAAAAAAAATGTTGTTCAGAGTGTTTTGATTTGTAGTTGTACTCCAAGTAAGTCCTTGCTTTTATTTGCTGCGCGGAGCTTTTTTTTCTAAATTTGCTTGCTGATGTTGTGGTCCTTAGTGATTTCCCTATTAGCATTTTCAAAGGCTCTTCTTGTCCCTACAATGCATCCTGTCCCATGTGACAGTGATGCTTTCAGGACCAGTAATTCAACAAGAGCTGTTTGTTGACAGTAGTAGAGCTACTATGTTAATTAACTCTCCTTGTCCAGGGAGCTCCAATGAAGCCTAAATTTACAGAAGGCAAATGCCTGAGGGATAATTGGATGGGCTATTCTATAAGGAAACAGCTAGAGCCTTCACTAATTATAACATTTGTGACCTTGGGTGATTTTTGTGCTTTTTTAATGGTTACATGAAGTTTGATCAAATGAAAACCTTTAAAAATAAAACATTCACTTCTGATGGCCAATCCTAGACCCATACCTAGAAAACAGAAAGTGTGGATTAGACCAAGTTATTTGCTGAAGCCAGAATATCAGACTCCTAACATGCAGCAATTATTACTGTCTGAATCAATGGTCCTTGACACGTCACTGTCACATGAGACAAGAGACATTGTGTGAACAAGAAGACCCATAACTGATGCTAACATAGGAATCCCCAGGGGCCATAAAACCAACAAGCAAATTACAACAACAACAAAAAAAAAACTTCTGTCAGCAAATAAAAGGAAGGACTTACTAGGAGTACACCTACAAATCAAAACACTCAGCACAACATATTTGTTTGTAGATTTTGACTTTAGTTTTCCTTTAACTATGATAAGCTCCTTGCTGAGGTCCAGGCAGACATCTCAAGATGGGAGTAACTACACCCATTCCTGGGAGGCAGAATTGTCACCTTAAAGATTAATATCCTCCCCCATTTCTTATTCCAATTTCAAGCCCTTCCCATTCTCATCCTGGACTCACACTGGTGAAAGGTGTTTAAACTCCTTATGGCCTTTGAGCAACAGGGAGGCACAATATTAAAAGAAGGACACTGTCCCTCCCCAGAGACTGGGGGGGGGCTTCACTATGCCTGATCTCCAGCTGTACTACCTTGCTGCTCAGCTGGCTCCAACTGTCACATAGACAAAACAGAGTGGCAACTCTGGCTGGAGAGAGATCAAGGCCCAACAACTATGTGCACTCCCTTTGTTTTACCCTCCCACATATCAGGCTCTAACTAGGTTAGGAGGGATGTCTCCAACCCATGGATGTGCATACCCTAAAAATTCTAGCTCAAGCTTGCCTGTTAATGCACACTCCCAACACTGTAGGGCCACTCACGGCCATTGTGGGTGACCCTGACCTCCACACTTGAGCATCGAATTGGGATACACTTGATGGAACAGGCTGGTGCTGATACGTTACCAAACCTTTACCCAGAATCATGCTCTTATCCCTTTCTCTGCTTTAAAGGATAAATATGACCTCTCCCAGGCTGACTTTCATAGATATCTTCAAGTCAGACATTACCTCCAATCCCACAATCTGGTTCCTCATGTTAACCGAGATTAACTTCCTAAGAGAACTTTCTATACTGGGCAACTCTGAGTGTGAGAAGAGGGGGTATTGTATCCCACACCTATAGGATGCTGCAAGGTGATGATCCTGAAGATTTCACCACCTTAAAAAAATAGGAAGATGAGGCAGGCCTTCCTATCACAGACAAGGCTTGTAGACTAGTTTGGTGGGAGAGTTGGAGGGTCACAGGCTCTCCAGGCTGGTGGGAATTTAAGTGGAAATGTCTCTCCAAATTCTTCCACACTCACACTGTCACAGCACATTTCCAAACTGGCAACACTAACTTGTGCTGCAGGGGTTGTGGATAGGTGGGAACCCACTTCCACATTTTCTGGCCTTGCCCAAGGATCACAGCATTCTGGAGGGGGACCTTGGAAGTACTTAGTGCTCTCTGGGGGGTCCCCATTCCACTAGATTGCCAGTATCTCTTCCTTGGAATGCCTCTGCCTGCTTACAGTAACCAGATGTAGCAGAGCCTCCTGAGGATCCTTTGCTTGGTAGCAAAGAAAGAAGTCATGGGTAATAGGCTGAGGGAATTTCCTCCCTCCCTCCCTAGAGTCTTGGATCCAAAGGGTAGACAATATTAAGAAGCCTGAGGAGCTAACTTCTCAGCTGAGATTTATGCTGGGTAGATTTCCAGAGATATGGGCCCCATGGGTGTCTAGTGGGGCTTGGCCACCCTCCCTGGAGCAGATAGAGGTGAAGATTTTCAGAGCTGATCTTTTCTCCTTCTCATAGGGAGTGTTGTTGGCAGACATTGGGCTGGGCACCTTCTCCCCTTTGTGGCTGCTCTCCCTTGAGCATGGCACCCTACTTTTGTTTAGCAGTGTCTTTACTTCTGCCATGGTTAGCTATGTTCATTCCTGTTGCCCTAGTTTTGTAATCAGTTTCATTTACTAGAAGAATGGCTCCAGTGTGAAGCAACTGTCTTTACTACAGTATTTCACTAAGTGTGGCCATGCTTTTTCTAATTGGTTGACCATATCATGTCCATTGATTAATGACTGTCCTTAATAACTAATGGTCTGCTTCATCTTCAAAATTTGTCACCTTAAGAATGTATCTGCACCTTGTGATGCTATATTTTTATCAATATAGCCGAGTTAAAAAAGAGAATTAAACAGGCAACTAGTGGATAAAGAGAAAGTAATAGCAGATGAATTTAATAAATAAGTTTTCTCTGTGTTCCATACTCTTAGCCTGAGCACTGGTCAGTTTAGGAAAATATCATTTGAGACAACAGGGCTACTGCCAAGTTTGACCATAAATACTCCCAACATTCTAACTGGCCTTAAAAGATTATATCCTAAAAAATCATCAGGGCCTGTAAAATTTCTGGAAAATACTGCAAATGAGATTATTGACCAACTTCATGCAATCTTTAATAAAAGTTAACATTAACAAATAGTATCAGAATGGAAAATGGCCAGCATCATCCCAATATTAAACAAACATTTGTCAATGCAGAATGTTGTCTCGCTGGCATTGGCATTGGTAGTGCAGGAGTTAGAGATGCATAATAGGAATGGCAGTGAAGTATTGAACTGAAGCCAATGCCACCCCCACCCTGCAGAGACTGACAGGCGTTGGGGTGTGCCTTTGGGTCATCATCTATAATGCTCATCCCATTCTACCTCACCCTACCCTGTAGACACTGACAAGTGTTGTGCTGTGCTTTGGGGTCTTTGGGCCTTATACTTACACCATTCTATATGGAAATATGCTGAGGTGGGTGCAGTATAGGAGAACAGGGTGAACTTTAGGGCCAAACACTCCAAGGCAGACGTTGATGCCTGTCACTGGCTGCAGGGTGGGGATGGAGGTGCAATGGCATGAGAATTACAGCCAATGATCCCAAGTCACACCCTTGATGCCTGTCAGTCTCTACAGAGTGGGGAGTAACAGTTGGAAACCCTAATGCTGTAGGCGTTTGTTGGTATTTTCACTCCAAATTTTCAACATAGGCTTTTTGTGACCCCACCTCATGAAGAGCAGCACTATCAGTTTGTTAGCTGAAAGATTGCTTTGCACAGTAGCTATGCCATTTGGCAACACGGGGTGAAAACACATTTTGGGCAGGATGTGAAAAATGACAACTGTATTGTTCATGAGGAGGTGTAAAAAAATTGCGACGTTGAAAATCTGGAGTGAAAATAGGAAAAAAATTGGTGAAGTCATGAATATGCATAGAAACTGTGTAATACACGTCCTTAACCCAATTATTTTCAGGATTTTTTTAACCACATTTTCAACATAGGCATTTTGGGACCTCCCCTCATGAACAGATGCACTGTGATTTTGTTAATTTGTCCCAAAAGTTGATTTCCCACAGTGACCACGCCATTGTGTGCCACAGGTGCGAAAACTCATTTTGGGCAGGATGTGAAAAATGACAGCTATACTGTTCGTAAGGAGGTGTGAAAAAATGGCAGTGTTGAAAATCTGCCATGAAAATATTGCAAACTTGCGAAGTTACAAGGATGCGTGGAAACTGCGCAATGCACGCTTGTAACAGTCATTTTATGGACATTCATGGCCAAATTTTCAACATAGGCATTTTAGGACCTCTACTCATGAACAATGTCACTGTCACTTCCTCAAACTGTCACAAAAACTGATTTCACACAGTGACCCCGCTATTCTTCGCCGGACGTCGAAAACACATTTTGTCCAGGATATGTAAAATGACAGCTGTACTGGTCATAAGGAGGTGTGGGAAAATGCCAATTTTGAAAATCTGGAGGGAGTGAAAACATTACAAATTCACGAAGTTACGAGCATGCTTGGAAACTGTACAACGCACGCTCATAAAACAACCATATTTTGTATTTTTCCACAAATTTGCAACATAGACTTTTGAGAGCCCCCTTATGAACAGTGGCACTGTCATTTCATTGTCGGTCCGAAGGTGATTCCACACAGTGATCACAAAATCACCTTTGGGACTGAATAACATCCACGACAGTGACTGAATTCATGAGGAGGGGTCCCAATAACCCCATGTTGAAGGTTTGGTGCCAAAATTCACCAAAATTGCAGAGATATGCACCAAAGTTGAAAAAAAACTATTTATGCCATTATACAGCTTACCGGCATTTCTTCAGTTCGCGGTCACCTTTGAAGAGTGCAGACGTGTTCCTGGTCAACCGAAGATCATTGTGCCAGGCTCTGGAGGTAAGTATGGAGTGAGGGGGGTATGGGGAGGCAGGCCACACAGAAGGCGAGCACGGGTTGGAGGAGGGGGCAGGGAGACTGCGAGGGACCATTTTCTTCTTTCACAGGTTAAAAAAAAATCACAGGATGGTTTTTGGTTTACAAGGGCATTTGACACGCTGAGGTGGGCTCCCAGCATGCCACCTGAGTGTTGTGCAGGGGGATGCTGTAGTCAATGGGGGATTGGGCAGCCCAGTCGGCACATACCGAAGGGGAGGCAGGGCGAGAGGATTAGGCACCCCGCACCACACACAACAAAAGCAGAATTATGCTGACGAGAATGGGCTCCCCCATCAGCAAAATAAACAGGAAAGGGGGACTAAAGCCAATGGGGATTGGGCACCCCCACTGCATACATTTTAAATGGGAGGGGGGCATTATGCTGACGGGAAGTGGGCTCCCCTGTCAGCAAATGAAGTGGGTCGGGACACTCTGCAAGTGGTTTCACCAGGACAGGCATGTCAGGAGGCTGTGTTAGGGTGCCTCTGCATGATTGCAACTAACCTTAGATCTAGTCACCACTTGATGTATGCCTGGTGTCACCACCTGCAGCTGCCTTATTGGGGAATGAGGGATGCACCTTCTGATGCATGCCCTGCATTCACTCACAGTGACCGCACCTCTAAATCTGCTGCTAATGCAATATGTTGGCTGGTGCGCACGCGCGAGCCAACATAAAAAAGGGCTGAAAACAACTGCAGCAAATTAAAGACCTGCCAACTTAACGTCTGTTCTTGTTAAGATAATGAATGGATTCAAGACAAAATCCTGGACACAATTAACATCACATGCAGTGGGGACAATAAAAAACAATGCATCAGAAAGGATAGGTCATGTACTCTATGACAAATCTTTTATTTTTTAATGTTCAATAAACTTGAGCAGTGAAGTAGATATGGGTAATAATGTGGATATGGTGTTCCTTGATTTCAGCAAAGCCTTCAACCTGATCTCATATAAACATATAAAGGGAACTCTATATTGGTTAGAACTGACTCTGTACTAGTTAACTGGGATGGTAAATGGCTGTCTGACAGAAACCACCATGTCTGTGTTAATGGGTTTCCATCCAACTATCATAGTAAAGTATGAACCATAGCATAATGAAAAATTGTCAGTCGGTGATGGATGGTAACAATTTTAAAATGGCCATGTAGAAAAGCAGGAGTTTGCCTTATGCAGCAACTGGGAACAGGGTGGGCTTTTTCACTAAAAAGGATGGCAGAATTAGTAACATATCTGGATAATGTACAGCTGTTTGAATTTAGAAGCAGACATAAGGTACAGTAGCCTATTAAATAGCTACGAGTGAAGTGCTTTGATCATTTTTATTTGGAAAATAAAAAACACAGACTAAAAAAGAAACTCCTGCATCAGCATGTGAGCTGCAAATAAAACAAAAGAGTCTGATTAAATGCACCCTGAAAAAAAGAAATAAGGTTAGAATTGACATTTCAAACCAAGGTCTTCATTAACTATTTAAAAAGAAAAAATAGTAGGTATAGTTAGCTACTTTTTCTTTTAGGATAATTCCTGAAGAAGACCTATGGTCAAAGTGCAATTTTTAACCATATTTTCTATTTTTCAGAATGCATTTGGACTCAGGTTGGGGGGTGTCTGAGCTGGCAGGGTGAAGGGCTATACTGAATTCTTTAGTGAAAAACAGGTAAACAGTTTATTCAGTTTATTCAGTGTGCTGTGTTGGAGGGACTGCCAAAAGGGGTGCCTGAGATCCAGTGTTATCTTAGGTAGGGGAGGACAGGGAAGTCAATTGGCCACTGAAGGTGGGGGGATAAACGGAGTTAAAAATGATTGAAATCAGTGTTGCTCTAATTGATCTGATTTGAGGTACAGTAGCTGTGCTGGGAGGGGGAGGGATTCTCCAGCATTCTTTAGAACAAAAAAGAGGCACTTTTTTATAGTGTGCTGTGTTGGAGGGGCTGCTAAGAGGGGCACTGGATGTCTGGTGCCATGTTAGAAAGGGAAGACTTTCAAGGGCAGAACAGCTTCATGGTAACAAATAGGAGAGAGAGATTAAAAGATTCAGAAATCACCGAAACAGTTTAGAGTCCTTCTTGGCCAAGCATTGACACTTCTTGTTGCTTATCCATTGGATCTATTTATTTTTGATTGTAATGGGTTTTTAGCTTTGCTTCTAATGAGTGTACACTTTGTATTGTTCTTTGTTACTTCCAGGTTCTTTTTTTGCTTACTCCAACTCTTTATTGGTTTATAGTTCCTTGTTGATCTGTTATATTTACTCTGTGATTATCGTATTTCCTATTGTTAAATGAAAATGTTAATAAACAAGCATTTGTCAATGCTGAATGTTTGCTTGCTGGCATTGGTAGTGTAGAAGTTACAGAGCTGCATAATAGGAATGGCAGTGAAGCCTGCAAACACACTGACTGAATTGGAAGAGGCTGACGCACCTCTGGAAAACTCAGATGATGGCACCATGTTTCTTGCACATGTGTGCAAGCAAACATAAAAATAGTTATGGCAAAGGAAATCAGCAAAACTGACATTCCTCTAATCTATCTGGTCAGGAGGTAGCTGAGCTGGGTGGGTGAGAGTTATCCCAGCATTCTTTACAACAGAAAAGGTAAGCAGTTTTTTCACTCTGCTGTGTAGCATTGAAGGGACTGCTGAGAAGGGCACATGAGGCCATTCACCATCTTAGAGAGAGGCAGTCACTCAAGAGCAGAGCAGGCAATCACCTGTAAGTAGGAAAGTTAAAGGATTAAGAAATTAATGAAATCAGCCTTATTGTAATTGATTTGATCAGGAAGTACAGTGCTGTCCACCAGGATCAAGTGCTCTGTGTAAGATTTCCCAGTCTACTGAGTGACAATTTGGATTTTTACTGGATTATAGTGGATTGAGTTCCTGCAGTATAGTGCAGGATATCCCAGCAAAAATTAATAAGAATGTTTGACCCTGGTTGATGGCACCGTAGCTGAGCTGGAAGGGTAATGGGTTTTCCAGAGATCATTAGAACAAAAAAGGGTTAGGGTAGCGATGGGAGTTACCAAAACAGAAAAAGACTAAGGACTAGAATTTTAAGTTTGTGTCCATTTCTTGTACACGAGTGCAGTGTTCTGCCTCAGAAGTAAGACCACATAAAGTTGGTCTAATTTTCCTCACAGAATAATGAATGCACTTGCTTCCAAAAAACAGACATGAGTCCTGCAGTTGCAGCAGAAAGAACTGTCACAAATGTGTCAAACTGTCTGTGAATAGGATGCAGAGATCTGGGCACATCAGTGTGGATGGAACATGCATCCAAAATGCAGATGCAAGGGTTGAATCCACCCCACTGAAAATCCTGGTCTAGCTATCCTATTTTGTAACCTCCAATGGAGAACAACTCAACAGCAGGTAAGCTATGTGCAGTTGTAATGCAATAGTATAGCTGGCATAGGGATCTAGAGTGTTGCACAGCAGAAGTATTAGGACCTTTCTGCAGCAAATATGTTGCTGGGTACTGTAGATGTTTTTTCTTTGCAACAATTAAGTATTATTGGTGAAGTGACACCTTTTTCCCCAAAAATGCTGCTTGTTTTTTTTGTTTGTTTGTTTGTTTGTTTCCATGATCAGTAATGTGATTCTGTATTATTAGTCTGGATTTATCAGATTGTCCTGACAACTTAATCACTTTCCTTGTCTCTCACCTCTTAAATTTTGTTTTCTTTCTCAGCATTTTGAGGTAAACAATGCTGGCTTGATTCACATTCTGCAGTGCTAACAAATTCAATTTCACTCTCAAGTTTATTTGGTATTCAACTTTTCCCATGATCAGGCATGCAACACATACAACACAAATATTTATTACAAGTGTTATGCACATAATACTATAATTTAAGTTACACAAAGTTAAATCATTTTGTAAAATTACGTTTGTTCAATATATAGTAAAAACAATTTCACACAGTCTCTTCAAAGACTTAGACCATGATTAGATATTGCTTAGAAACAGTTTAAATATTATGGACAGTCCTTTCTTAATGTCAAAGCCTGGTGTGTGATAATGGAGGCAAAGCTCAAGTAGAGACTCAAGGGATCAGGCCAATAAGAGGGGTGGAAAATAAATGGCATGACATCAAACATGGAATCCAAGAGGTATCTAAAACATGCCTAAGACAGGTTGGGAAGGGGGAAAGGCACAACAAACCTATGATAGCCCAAAAAGAACAGCCATAGAGTATACTCCCCCATCTCATGCATGGATAAGCTCATTCATCAGCTTTACAAGGGCAGTTTCTGTACTTTGTTGAGATCTGAACCGTGACTGAAATGGCTTGCACATATAATGAACCAAGAGCTTCTCCAACTGCATTGTGATGTGACTGTGTTCTCAGTTATCTTCTCTAAAAAGGGAACGTTTTTGACAGGTCTCTGATTAGCCAGGACTTCTGATCCAAAGAGGGTTTCTTGAGGAGAAGGATCACTAACTGGTGTGGGGGGGGTCACATGACTAGCAAAGCAGAGCTACAAGTTTGGAGCACTGCATACTCCCTACCAATGCTAGAATGATATGGACTAAGGTAATGATCAGGTAGACTTGATTGACCAAAGATCTCTTCTGCTTGTAAAAGTCTACATTTCTATGTTTTATAACCCACAGATGTTTGTTTTGAAAAGGAGAGCTTGCATTTTTTTAATTTAAAAAACAGCAAATGCTATAAAAAAAGTTATCAAACCAAATGCAACAATAAGCATGATATTATCTTAGGGTTCTGATAACATCATAAATCACTCAGGGTTTTGTATTTTTTTTTTTATATATTTTATTCTATTGATAACAACATGTTACTTATTCAAATTTACAATAAAGTCCCGGTTCCCAACAATGGATTCATTTTATCATCTTTTCAACAATCTAACCAAGATATTAAATAAGATCTAATTAATAGAAGTTTGTAAGTGAGTGTTCTGAATTCAGACTTGAAGCAGAAGTATTAGTTCTTTAGAATGTTCTTTTTATCAATCATTGTATCCTACAACCACCAAATCCAAAACAGAGAAAGAAACCATTACACCAATTAATGCACCCATTAGAAAAGCTCAAGGCAGGGCTGGCCTGGTGGCATAGAGGGTTGAGATGCTGAACACCGTACATCACCCCATGCCGGCAACCCAGGTTCGGGAATGGACTTGGGTCACTCGGGAGTCGGCTGGGGGAGGAAGGATTGAGCATCCAGAGGACTGCTCTTCTTCCTCAGGGAGGGGGGGGTTTGTGCTGCATGCTGTCAGCCGACACCTAGCAGTGGCTAGGGGTTGGTGCAGGTGTGCAGCCACACAAGGGGTTGGCCCACGTCCAAGGCGATTGGCTACCTCTATGAAGGTGGAGACAGCCTGCCCATCTATTGCATGGATGTGGATGCAGGAGAAAATAGAAAATACTGCAACCTGGCAGGACCCATGATGGCCAATATGGGCCGGAGGACGTACCCCTCCAAGGGAGGGGTCACAGGTCCTATCAGATCTGCAGCAGTGGAGAAAAGTACATAAAAAAAAAGAAAAGCACAAGCTAATGTCAGCAAGAGGTACTATAGACTTCTTACCTTTTGCAGAGCCATGTACAAAGGGCAAAGAACTATTTGCTGTATCAGTGCTGTATATGCTCAAAACAAAATGGAGGAGCCACAAGACACCAAACAACATCCACAATAATTAGCCTTACATTTTGCCCTGCCACCTGCAGGCTTCATCAGAGGTGGCCCTGCAGAAGACAGGGGAGAAACATTAAGCAGTTTATCATGGCTGTCGTTTGGTGTTTTATGGCTCTGCTGTTTCTTTTTCTGCATATAATGCATTGATAAAGCACATGAAAATTTGCACTTTGGAAATGGCACAATAAAAGGTATTGAGTCTATATTACCTATTAGCTGACTCTGGCTTGTGTTTTTTATATGTGCACTGGTTCCTTTTCCAATTTGTATTATATGTCTACAATTGCTCTACAGTGCACTTTTGAAGCCCTCCAACACAAATTAATACAATTGGAACCGGAGGTCCCAAATAATAAAATCGTCAAGCAAGGAACAATTTTTTAGCTTACTTTTATTTGATTTTGGCCTTTTTATCATGTTGATTATGCAGCCAACCAAACCGAAGTGGTATCATGTGATTTGAGTGAGTATATTTCAGTGAGATAAGAACCATGGGTAAAAAAGAGTGAATGATATGTGAATGACAGTGTTTTTACAGCGATGATATTGTGAGCGAGCAGAACAGGGTTATTAGTCAGAGTTGCCAGTGGGGGGAGTAGTAGTGGGGATTAGAAGGTGCATTTTTGTGAGGTCCAAGAGTGTACAGAGGTTAAGGTAACTGTGTGTGTGCTGCTGTGGGAAGTAGGAGTGGGTTCGAGTCATATGGCAACTCTTTTTCTGTTTTTGGGTGTGAGATGTTATTTTTTTTTCCCCTAACACTATGAGGCTGAATTCTCTCCCCCTCCACTCCTCCCCATACTGTCTTTCTCCCCGTCCCAGGTTCAGCAACCCCGGTGTTGATGATATGATTTACAGGGGGTGCGGGGGTCAGAGCTCACAGCAAAGGGGGTGTGTGGGGTGAACATTTGGAATGTATGTTGCCGTCCAGTGCCGTAGTTGCTGTTTTTTGTTGGCGTTGTGAAGTGAGTTCACTCTTTTAACATTCGCGGTTGTTTTGTCACTGTTTTGGGACTCGCTCTTTGTTTTTTCACTTATATCACATAAAAACCTTCTAAAGTAAATGACTGATTGACTGATTGAAATTCTTGTGCACCAGGATAGTAATGTTTAGGTGAAACACTTAGTTTTCAAGTGATCCTGGGGAAACAAACCAGCAGCAACATCGTTATGATTAAAGTTACAATCTTACAAAGCTACTGTTTTAAACATAAGGTTATATCAAACAAAATAGGACAGTATAAACAGTACAATCAACTTATACCAGATCCAAATAGTATTTACAATCAGGTATACTACAAGGTTTACTAGGGTTACTGGGTCTATAGGACAAAAGAGAGCATGTACAGTATGCCCATCGAGATTGTCGCCCACATTTGTGGGTCAGCTCACACCATTCGATGTTTAAAATAATACAGTCTGTCAAGTGCATTTTTAAAACAATTTGCATAGTCAATGTCCACCACCTCTTGGGGCAGTCTATTCCATGCTTTGATAGTTCTTACCATAAAATAATTATCTCTTTTTTGTGGATGCTCTAGGGACCACCAGCTTCTTGTTATGTGATCATAGATTACTTCTTTTGTTGCAGATCTCTAGGCCACACTGCACACTTAGACCTGGAGAATGCAACATTTAGAATAATAGTAATAAATCTCCCCTCTGACATCTATACTGCAAGGGAAAAAGACTTGTTTCTAGTAACCTTTCATGATAGGTTAAACTTCTTATCTAGGGATTAATTTGGTGACTGATCTCTGGACTCCATCAATCTGCTTGATGTCCTTGATCCAACTAAAGTGACCAGGCAGAAGACCCATAATCCAAAAAGGGCCTAACATAGCTTCTATACAGTGTGATAAGTCATTGTTCAGATTTGCAAGCAAAAGTACACAGTTCTCTTAATCATTCCCTTGGCTTTCCTAGTCACTAACTTACAGTGATCGGTGGAGGTAAGTTTAATATTAATCATGATTCCAAGTTCTAATTCTGAAGTGGAAGTTTTAAGAATGGTGTTATTCAGTATGTAGCTGTAGTTAGGATTATAATTGTCATAATGCATAACAACACATTTACCAATGTTAAAGGTCATACCATTTTTCACAGCCCAATCCTCGATTTTACTGAGGTCATTGACAATTGATAAATGCTTGTTGAAAGTGTCCACTTCACCACCTAGTTTGATACTATCTGCAAATTTTAGTAAATGATTTTCTATACTGTTGTTCACGTCCCTAATGAAAACTCCAAATAATGTCAGGCCTAAAACGGAGCCCTGAGGGACACCACTACTAACTACTCCCTCATTTGATAAGCATCTGTTTATTCGCACACGTTGGATTTGGTCCTATAACCAGTTATTAGTCCATCTCATAATATTTGTACTGATTACCTGGTCAACTAATTTAGCAATCAAGATGTTATGAGGGACCTTGTCAAAGGCTTTAGCGAAATTTAAAAGAATCACATCAGTTGAACAACCTTTGTCAAGACTTTTACTCACATGGTCATAAAAAGTGACCAAGGTAGTTGCATAAGATGTCCCTCTCTTGAAACCATGTTGATCATAGTCATGTAGACCTAACATATCCAAGTAATATTCCAGCCTTTGCTTCACCAGTTTTTCCATTAACTTACAGCAAATAGAGGTTAGGCTAATCAGCCTATAATTCTCAATCTTCCTTTTGTTGCCCTTTTTAAATATAGGGACAACTGTTGCTTGACGCCAATCCTTTGGGACCTCTTCAGTTTAAAAAAATATGTTAAAAATGATAGGCGATAGGCCAAATATCTTGATGTACCTTTTAAAAATCGAGGGTTTATATCATTGGGGCCTGGACTGGTGGAGCTCTTTATTTTCTTTAGTTTGGCAAGAACTTTTTCCACTGTAAAATGATACTTATTAGCATAATTATTTCCTAATGCCATATCCTCCAGAACCTTGGGTGAAAACACTGAGCAGAAATAGAAACATAGAAACATAGAATCTGATGGCAGATAAGGATCGCTTGGCCCACCTAGTCTGCACATTTCCCTACCTAATGGATAAGCTGCAGTTCCTAGTTAACCAGCAGCTTACTTTCTCCTACCCCCACTAGAATTGCCTTATGTCTGTCCCATGCATTCTTGAATTCCCCCACTGTTTTTGACTCCATGACCTCCTCAGGAAGGCTGTTCCATGTATCTGCAACCCTCTCCATGAAAAAATACTTCCTCATGTTACCTCTGAGCCACCCCCCCTCCATCTTCAAATTGGGCCCCCTTGTTCTTGCACATCTCCTTTTCTGAAAGATGCTACCCTCGTGGACATTGTTGATTCCCTTAAGTTACTTGAAAGTTTATATCATGTCCCCCTCTCCCTCCTTTCCTCAGGGGTATACATATTAAGCTCTTTTAACCCTTCTTCGTATGGCTTCTGGTGCAGACCCTGCACCATTTTAGTTGCCCTCCTCTGGACAGCCTCCATCCTGACTATGTCATTGCAGAGATGGGGTCTTCAGAACTACAAGCAGTACTCCAGATGGGGTCTCACCAACTATCTGTACAGAGGAATAGTTATTAATGGTGTCTGCTACCAGGTCATCCTTTTCTATTATACTCTCATTAATTAGTATAGGGACAATATTTCTAGAAGTGTTTTTACTATTAGAGTTAATGTAGGAGTGAAGAAGTTTAGTGTCCTTACTAGGCTCAATTTTAAACTCGATATTAAATCTAGATCTTTTTATCATATTCTTTAATAATTTTTGCTCCTTGATGTAAACCTGTTTGATGGCCTCTGTTTGATTTTGTTTGTATTTCTTGTAGGCTCTTTGCGTAATTTTCATTTGTTCGGAGCCTTGCCCATCTTGTTGTATTTACTTTTTAAGGGAACCAGGTCATTTTCTATATTGTGAATAATCTCTTTAAAAGCCTCCCAGGCCTTTTCAATTGATAAGTCTGCAAGTTCCTGATCCCAGTTTATATCCAATAGGCATTTGTGTATATGGTCCAAATTAGCTTTATTGTAATCCCTTACTTTTGTATTACTGATTGGTGCTGGTCTATGTAGGGTTAAACTGCAGGTTACCATGTTATGGTCGCTATTACCTAATGGGCAAGTTGAGCGAACACCAGTGATCCATGTTAGTTAATATAAGATCCAATATATTACATCCTCTATTTGGTTCATAAACAAGTAGTTACAGACTGAGATTTATTTGTGTGTCCACAAAGAGATGCTCAACTTCATTTTTGCCTGTCATCAGTTCCCAATCAATACCTGGAAGGTTGAAGTTTCCCATGATAATTGTATCATCTGAATTAGATGCTTGAATGATTTCCTGAATTAATGTGCTATTATACTCATTGCTAGAAGCAGGGGTTCTATAACAGCAAACTAGCAGAACAGATGATCTACTCAGGAACTCTAGCTTAATCTAAAGAGTTCATATATTAGGTTCAGTTTTGTCCAGCTATTGATACATATAGGATGTAATTTTGTTGTTTACATAGACACAAATTCCATCCCTTATCCTATGATCTCTATTTCTAGTGTATCATTTGTACCTAGGGATGTCTTTTTTTCGTGTGTGTGATCTTTTTACCTCCCTCACACTCTGGCATCCACCTTTCCTTCAGGCCGCCTAGTGCTCCATGCCCCAGCAGTCCTCTTCTGGAGCTCTCCCTCTCACACACACAAACATCGCAACCGACCCCTGAGTTGTCCCAACGTATTCCATCACCGGGCAGGTCCCCCTCTTCTGAGAGGGAAGGCACTGGGTGGCAGAGAACCCCAGCACACTATTTTTTCATGGTCCTGGGCTCCTGCTGTGGTGGAGGAGGCTTCTGGAGGTTCCAGGAAACATGGAGTATGGAGGCCATCATCCAGTGGCACCAAAGCTGTTTTTCCAGCTTTCTAGGTCCCTCCTGTGCCACTATGTGTAGTACCCCTGGTCTCCACCAGGGGCCACTACAGAGCAGAGCTACCCCCAACCCTCCCCAGGAGAGGAGAGCAGTCCTTCGGACGCTCAATCTTCTCCTTCCCCCTGCCAACCCCCAGCTCCCAGATCCATTTCCAAACCCAGGTTGCCGGTGTGGTTCAAGGTGTGGCGTCCAGCGCCTCAACCCTCCACACCACCAGGCCAGCCAGGGATGTCTTTTAACCATTCTGAAGAATTGTCCCAACATGTTTCATTAATAGGTGCTATGTCAATGTTGTTTTGAAGCACAGTTGCTTCAAGCTTCACCCTTTTTATGATATTTGGGTTCCTGACATTAGCCATAAGAATGTTACATCCATGGGATTGCTTTATATTATTAGCTAAGTTGAAAATAGGGGGCCCCATTCCAGAAGAGAGATGCTTCCAAGCCCTCTCCGACCCCCCATAGTTAGTTTAAATTATGTGAAATTAAGGCTTTGATTCTTTTGCCAAGGAGGTTGCTCCCTGTCTACTTAGATGCAATCCATCCCAGCAGTATAAATGTGGTCTATCACTGAAGCTTTCCCAATGAGTCAAACATTTAAATCCCTTGGCTAGGTACCACCTCCTTAGCCAATTATTGACATCTTTAATTTTTTCTATTATAGTAGCTGTTGCCCTGGGAACAGGGAGGATTTCTGAGGAACATATCTGGCATCTTTTAGCAGTTACAAGCTCACTGAGTATTATAAACTCTTTTTTAATGTCCTCAAGCCTTACATAGAAACATAGAAACATAGACTTTGACAGCAGATAAGGACTGTTTGGCCCACCTAGTCTGCCCATTTCCCTACCTACAGGATAAGCCGCAGGTCCTAGTTAACTAACTGCCTATTTCTTCCTACCTCCCACAAGAATTGCCTTATGTCTGTCCCATGTATTCTTGAATTCTCCCACAGTTTTAGACCCCAAACCTCCTCAGGAAGGCTGTTTCATGTATCCACTATCCTCTCTGTGAAAAAATACTTCCTCACATTGCCCCTGAACCACCCCCCCATCTTTAAATTGTGTCCCCTTGTTCTTGCATGTCACTTTTTCTGAAAGATGCTACCCTCTTGGACTTTGTTGATTCCACTGAGGTACTTAAACATTTCTATCATGTCCCCCCTCTCCCTCCTTTCCTCAAGGGTATACATATTAAGCTCTTTTAGTCTCTCCTCGTATGGCTTTGCTTGCAGACCCTGCACCATTCTAGTTGCCCTCCTCTGAACTGCCTCTATCCTGTCTATGTCCTTGCAGAGATGGGGTCTCCAGAACTGGACACAGTACTCCAGATGGGGTCTCACCAACTGTCTGTACAGAGGGATAACAACTTCCTGTTTTCTGCTGGCGATGCCTCTCCCTATGCATCCCAGTATACCCCCAGCTCTCCCTACTGCCTTCCCACGTAGCATGCTAACCTTAAGGTCATCTGATATGATTACCCCCAGGTCCCCTTCCTTTTCTGTTTTTGTTACTACCCCCATTGTGTAATCTTCCCCTGGGTTTTTGTTTCCCAGTGCATTATTTTGCACTTCTTTGCACTGAATCCTAGCTGCCATACTTCCGACCATTCCTCCAACCTTGCCAAGTCCCTTCTCATCCTTTCCATGCCTCCTTGTGAATCAACCTTGTTGCAGATCTTTGTGTCATCTGCAAAGGCATACTTTTCCTTCAGTCCTTCTGCAATGTCACTTATAAAGACATTAAAGGACTGGACCAATACTGAACCCTGTGGTACCCACTAGTAACCCTTTTCTTCAGAGTGGACTCCATTTACAAGTACCTTCTGTGTCCTGTTGTCCAGCCAATGTTTTATCAGCTACCACCCTGGGACCCACTCCCAGGCTGGTTAATTTATTTATTTTTATTTATTTAGCTTTTGTTGACCGGGTAAGTGCACTAGACAAATCCTGCCTATTTTCAGGCACGACCGGGAGGAGGATACAGATGAATGCCAACTGACCTTGAACCAGATTAAGCTGTTGGTGGTATTTTTTTTTTTTTAGTGAATGAGGGAAATTTGGCCAGGACACTCGGGAAATTCCCCTACTCTTTTTCGATAAGTGCCATGGGATCTTTAACATCTACCTGAACTACCACCAATCCAGGCAGATGGGACCTCGGTTTAACATCTCATCCGAAAGACGGCACCTCAGAAGTGCAGCACCCCTCTCATGCTGCACTACAGTGACTATTAATATTTTGTGTGGGACTGTGTCAAATGCCTTGCTAAAGTTTAGGTAGGCCATGTCCACAGCCCCTCCCTGTTCTACTACTTTTGTCACCCAGTCAAAGAAATCAATTAGATTCATCTGACATGACCTTCCCGCTGTGAACCCATGCTGCCTTGGGTCCTGTGCCCCACTGGCCTCTAGGTACTCAACAATTCTTTCCTTCAGAAGTGATTCCATCACTTTTCCTACCACAGAGATCAAACTGACAGGTCTGTAGTTTTCTGCCTCTGTCTTGGTCCCACTTTTGTGAAGGGGAATCACATCCGCCTTCCTCCAGTCCTTGGGTACCACACCATCCTCCCATGACTTGTTAAAAAGGGTAGTTAGTGATTTCACTAGTTCTCCCCTTAATTCTTTTAGAATTCTGGGGTGAATTCCATCAGGTCCCATTGCTTTGTCCACCTTCAGTTTTAGGAGTTCTTTCAGAACCCTTTCTTCTGTGAAAGGACTGGGATCAACCCCCCTCCCCCATCCAGAGTGCTTCTGTTAATTGGATTAGGCTCCTACCCCTCCTCTTTTGTGAATACTGAGCAGAAATATTAGTTCAGTATTCCTGCTTTTTCACTATCCCCCTCTGCCCACCCACCATTCATTCTATTCAGCCTCATTATTCCTCCCTTTGTCTTTCTACGCTCGTTGATGTACCTATAAAAGGTTTTATCCCCCTTCTTAACCGAGTTGGCTATCCTTTCCCCAGTTTGGGCCTTTGCTATTCTGACTTCCTTCCTAGCTTTCTTCTGCCTTAACTGGTACAGCTCTCTCTGTCCTGCTCTTTCTGTGTTTCCTTATACTTCCGGAATACTATCTTTTTCTCCCTGAC
Organism: Neoceratodus forsteri; assembly: GCA_016271365.2. Taxonomy (NCBI): domain Eukaryota; kingdom Metazoa; phylum Chordata; order Ceratodontiformes; family Ceratodontidae; genus Neoceratodus; species Neoceratodus forsteri. The sequence goes on along the minus strand of CM057453.1, from coordinate 411,486,289 downwards.
TTTTCCCTCCACCTCTTTTGAGAACCATAGTGACTTTTTCTTTCATTTTGATTTGATTATTTGCTTCACACAAAGGCTTGTTGCCTCTGTGATGGCAGTTTTGATGATTCCCCATTATTGTTCCACCCCTCCTTCTAGCCTGTTTGCTAGTGCTTTTCTGAGGCACCCTCCCATCTTGCCAAAGTCAGCCCTCCTGAAGTCCAGTACCCTCACTTTTGTATGGCTTGACTCTGTAGCTGAGTTTAACATGAACCACACTGTTTAATGGTCACTTGTTCCCAGATGGCAACCCACTTCTAGATCTGAGATCCTCTCACTGTCCCCATTTGAGAGTATGAGGTCTAAGATTGCTCCCTCACGAGTGGGTTCCGAAACTAGCTGTCTGAGGCATGCCACCTGTAGGGCATCGAGAATGGCCCTGCTCTTGGATGTGGCTGCAGCAAGTGTGCTCCAGTTAACATCTGGCATATTCAGGTCTCCCATCAACAGTATCTCCCCTTTCTCTGCCATCCTAATAATGCCTTCTATCATATCCTTGTCCATTCCCTCCCCTTGACCTGGGGGTCTGTATACAACCCCTGTGCAGATTGTGGTGCCACTTCCAGTCTCCAAGGTGACCCACAGTGCCTCCTCTCCTCCCTGTTTACTCTTTTGTTAAGTTGCTTTTATCCCTTCCTTTACATAGAGAGCTACTCCTCCCCCTCTTCTCACCTCCCTGTCTCTCCTGTAGATTATGTACCCTGGTATGTTAACATCTCAGTCATGGTTCTCTATGTACCATGTTTCTGTGACTGCTACGATAGCCAGGCATCCCTCTTCCATCAAAGCCACCAGTTCAGGAAGCTTGTTGCCCAGGCTATGGGCATTGATACTCATTATCCTTCATTTCCTGATGGCCTTACTCCTTTTTGCCCCATCCCTGTCCTTCTTGTCTTTGTCACTTTTTCCATTTACCCCTGCCCTTCTCCCTATCGACATCTCTATGTTGGTGTTTATTGCACTTACTAACGTGACTTTTTTGGGGGGGGCTAGGACTTCCCTGCTCCTTTCCAGTGCCTCCCCCCTTGGCTAGTTTAAATACTTGCCAATGAAGCATTTAAACCTATCACCTAGGATTCTGGTTCCCCTCCTGGACAGATGCAGCCCATCATGCCAGTATAGGCTTGCATCACTCCAGACGCATGGTGCCTAGGGGCCAAAGGTTGACTGCAGGGTCAAGGGTCTGTCCATGCATGTAATGCCATAGTGCTATTGGGACACCCTGCATGTAGCACGGTAGGGTGCTTGTGTGTGACACCCTATAGTGGCCTACCACGCTGTAGCTCCATGGCACCTACAGCGCACCAGGGCACGAGTGCCACATCGGCGAACAGTGCACTAGCGCCACAGGCACAGTGGTGGCCATGCCCTGCACTGCCTCCCACACACAGCATGTCAGCAGCACCACACGCGTCAGCACCCGGGCATGTAAATGCGGTGCCACCCGATTAATACTGCGTCACAGTGCTGCCATAGCCTGAGCACACTCCAACAACATTGTACAGGTGCAACAGAGTGATATTCAAAGATAAGGTGGCTGCCATCAGGGCTACATGTGCTGCCACCAGTGGGGGCCAGCCAGATGTGCCACGCCTGACGCCACAGGAGGAGTGGGTGGCCGGCAGTATGCGGTGTTGTGCCATCGAGGGCATTCCTGGTGGTGGCTTCCAGATGGGTGGCAGCCCATCACTGCATGGTAGGTCCTGTGCTGTCACTGTGTGGGTGGTGGAGGGAATGCCACAGGGCAGGGCAGAGCCACTAATGTTATTGTGTTCCCACCACCAACATACACTGTTTAAACATGACCTATCTAAAACTCTGTAACGAGTGACTAGTGTTTCTGCACATTCAACACCCAAACCTAACACAGACCCCCTTTGTAATTCAGATACTGTTATCCTAATATGTCCATGTATCAACATGTGTCCGTGTATACCTAATATTCCGTACTATTAAATAACAGTTCTGTCAATCTGAATCAAAAACTGAGGGAATCAACACTCTGCCACCATGCCCTACTCCCCCCAGGGTAAAACCAATGCATAGATAACCCATAAAAAGGAATCCATATACCCATTCTATATCCAAACATATTGCAATACTACAATGTACCACAATTATATGTTCATGTGTTGTCCCTGAAGCAGATCAAAAAGCAGGAGCTGTTTAAGCAGTGTAATGTGACATAAAACCCAAATATATACTCATCCCATTCTAAGGTTTGTAATGAAGGTAACTTTAGAATTACTGATTCTTCACTGGCCAAGTGGCACTGAGGGTTGAGGCGCTGGGATACCACACCTTGCACCATGCCGGTGACCCAGGTTCTGGAACCGACTCAGGCTGCTGGGGGTTGGAGGGGCAGAGGAGGACTGAATGTCCCAACAGATGATCTCCTTCTCCAGGGGTGGTTTCCTAGGGGTGCTTTCTGCACCCAACAAACCAGTGTCTGTGGAAGCACGGACATCGGGGCACAAGGTGGTTCTTCAGAATCGGGGAGGATGTTGTGGGCACTTGGCGGTAACGTGCGCCAGCATGCCACTTGCCTGGATGTTAAGTCCTGCATGCCGATGTCCTCAGGGGTAGTGGGATGTAACAGGGGAATAAATGTGGAAATACCCCGCTAGCTGCCTTGATGATGACCGACCTAATCTCCCAGTTCACCTCCCGCAGGCAGACTTCAATGTGTGCAGGCACTCTAGGAGGAGGAAGGTACGGCAGATACAGAAGTGTGCCCGACACTCTAGGGGCAGACTCTGTGGGGAGGGTCCACTGGGAATGGTCAGGTCCAAAGGAGTGGAGGCTAAAGGGCGGTAAGGAGGGATAAAAAGAAAGTAAAAAAAAAAGAATTACTGATTCTTCCATACTTATCCAGACTTCCACTCAGACAGGTGAAGGTAGTATGGGCTGCATCTGTCCGGGAGGGGAACCAGGATCCTAGGTGTTAGGTTTAAATGCTTCATTGGCAAGCTTTTAAACTAGCCAAGGGGGGAGGCACTGGAAAGGAGCAGAAAAATCCTAGCCCCCCCAAATAATCATGGTAGTAAGTGCGGCAAACACCAACATAGCGGTGTCGATAGGGAGAAGGGCAGGGGTAAATGGAGAAAGTGACAAAGGCAAGAAGGACAGGGATGGGACAAAAGGGAGTAAGGCCATCAGGAAATGGAGGGTAATGAGTACCAATGCCCGTAGTCTGGGCAACAAGCTCCCTGATCTGATGGCCTTAATGGAAGAGGGATGCCTGGATATCGTAGCAGTCACAGAAACATGGTACACAGAGAACCATGACTGGGATGTTAACATACCAGGGTACATAACCTACAGGAGAGACAGGCAGGGGAGAAGAGGGGTAGGAGTAGCTCTCTATGTAAAGGAAGGGATAAAAGCAACTGAACAAAAGAGTAAACAGGGAGGAGAGGAGGCACTGTGGGTCACCTTGGAGACTGGAAAGGGCACCACAATCTGCACAGGGGTTGTGTACAGACCCCCATGTCAGGGGGAAGGAATGGACAAGGATATGATAGAAGGCATTCTTAGAATGGCAGAGAAAGAGGAGATAGTGTTGATGGGAGACCTGAATATGCCAGATGTTAACTGGAGCACATTTGCTGCAGCCACATCCAAGAGCAGGGCCATTCTTCATGCCCTACAGGTGGCAGGCATTAGACAGCTAGTTTCGGAACCCACTCATGAGGGGAGCAATCTTAGACCTCATACTCTCAAATGGAGGCAGTGAGAGGATCTCAGATCTAGAAGTGGGTTGCCATCTGGGGATAAGTGACCATCAAACAGTGTGGTTCACATTAAACTCAGCTACAGAGTCAAGCCATACAAAAGTGAGGGTACTGGACTTTAGGAGGGCTGACTTTGGCAAGATGGGAGAGTGCCTCAGAAAACCACTAGCAAACAGACTAGAAGGAGGTGTGGAGCAACATTGGGGAATTATCAAAACTGCCATCACAGAGGCAACAAGCCTTTGTGTGAAGCAAATAAACAAATCAAAATGAAAGAAAAAGCCACTATGGTTCTCAAAAGAGGTGGCTGTGAAAGTCAGGAAGAAAAAGATAGCATTCCGGAAGTATAAGGAAACACAGAAAGAGCAGGACAGAGAGCTGTACCAGTTAAGGCAGAAGGAAGCAGGAAGGGAAGTCGGAATAGCAAAGGCCCAAACTGAGAAAAAGATAGCCAACTCAGTTAAAAAGGGGGATAAAACCATTTATAGGTACATCAGCGAATGTAGAAAGACAAAGGGAGGGATAGTGAGGCTGAATAGAATGAACGGTGGGTGGGCAGAGGGGGACAGTGAAAAAGCAGGAATACTGAACGAATATTTCTGCTCAGTATTCACAAAAGAGGAGGGGGAAGTGCCTAATCCAATTAACAGAAGCACTCTTGATAGGGGGGTCGATCCCAGTCCTTTCACAGAAGAAAGGGTTCTGCAAGAACTCCTAAAACTGAAGGTGGACAAAGCAATGGGTCCTGATGGAATTCACCCCAGAATTCTAAAAGAATTAAGGGAGGAACTAGTGAAACCACTGGCTACTCTTTTAATAAATCATGGGAGGATGGTGTGGTACCTGAGGACTGGAGGAAGGCGGATGTGATTCCCCTTCACAAAATGGGGACCAAGACAGAGGCAGGAAACTACAGACCTGTCAGTCTGACCTCTGTGGTAGGGAAAGTGATGGAGTCACTTCTGAAGGAAAGAATAGTTGAGTACCTAGAGGCCAGTGGAGCACAGGACCCAAGGCAGCATGGGTTCACAGCGGGAAGGTCCTGTCAGACGAATCTAATAGATTTCTTTGACTGGGTGACCAAAGTAGTAGACCATGGAGGTGCTGTGGACATGGCCTACCTAGACTTTAGCAAGGCATTTGACACAGTCCCACACAAAAGATTAATAGTCAAATTACCCAGCCTGGGAGTGGGTCCCAGGGTGGTAGCCTGGGTAAAACATTGGCTGGACAACAGGACACAGAAGGTAATTGTAAATGGAGTCCACTCTGAAGAAAGGGGGTTACTAGTGGGGTACCACAGGGTTCAGTATTGGGTCCAGTCCTTTTTAATGTCTTCATCAGTGACATTGCAGAGGGACTGGAAGGAAAAGTATGCCTTTTGCAGATGACACAAAGATCTGCAACAGGGTTGATACACAAGGAGGCATGGAAAGGATGAAAAGGGACTTGGTAAGGTTGGAGGAATGGTCAGAAGTATGGCAGCTAGGATTCAATGCAAAGAAGTGCAAAATAATGCACCTGGGAAACAAGAACCAAGGGGAAGAATACACAATGGGTGGGGAGGTAGTAACAACAACAAAAAGGAAAGGGACCTGGGGGTAATCATATCAGATGACCTAAGGTTAGCAAGCAATGTGAGAAGGCAGTAGGGAGGGCTGGGGTATACTGGGATGTATAGGGAGAGGCATCATCAGCAGAAAACAGGAAGTTGTTTTCCCTCTGTACAGACAGTTGGTGAGACCCCATCTGGAGTACTGCGTCCAGTTCTGGAGACCCCATCTCCGTAAGGACATAGACAGGATAGAGGCAGTCCAGAGGAGGGCAACTAAAATGGTGCAGGGTCTGCAAGAGAAGCCGTATAAAGGAGAGACTAAAGGAGCTTAATATGTATACCCTTGAGGAAAGAAGGCAGAGGGGGGACATGATAGAAAGTTTTAAGTACCTCAGTGGAATCAACAAAGTCCAAGAGGGTAGCATCTTTCAGAAAAAGAGACTTGCAAGTACAAGGGGACTCAATTTAAAGATAGAAGGAGGGCGGTTCAGGGGCAATGTGAGGAAGTATTATTTCACAGAGAGGGTAGTGGATGCATGGAACAGCCTTCCTGAGGAGGTTGTGTGGTCTAAAACTGTGGGAAAATTCAAGAATGCATGGGACAGACATAAGGCAATTCTTGTGGGGGGTAGGAAGAAATAGGCTGTTGGTTAACTAGGATCTGCGGCCTATCCTGTAGGTAGGGAAATGGGCAGACTAGATGGGCCTAGTGGTCCTTATCTGCCATCGAAGTCTATGTTTCTATGTTAGTAAGACAAAGAGAGTAGGTGATGATAACCATTGCCATTTGAATGATGAGGGTTGGTATGAAATTCAGAGTAAAAGAGTGGCAAAGAAAGGATAGAAAGCTGAACATTTTGTATTACCCCTTTTAAACAGCTTTGATCCCCTTAGTTTTCAGGACCTAGATATGGAGACTAGTAATGATATATAAGACCAGCAAAATTCTAATAATGACCCCCAGCTGGTTCCTATTTCTGCACCTGAGGGTAACTGCAATGAGATAAGTCACACAGATAAAATAATACATTGCTCTTTAGCTGATAATAACTTAAGTTACAGTCAATCAGTTAAGGTAGTTAGGCCAGAATTGGATAAACAAAATTCCACAAATTTGCCCATTCCACCGGACTGTATGGAACCCATAGAGTCTGAGGTCTTAAAACACTCTGTGAGCGCTTTAAACAACTAATACTATATCTTGGGTGACTCAATTTTATGTTACACAGATCGTTTCTCTACTAAAGGAAATAAATTAAATGTTACCAGTTGTAGCTACAGGGGTGCCACAATCAAATATATTTCTGATATGTTGCCAGGTATATTGAGTAGAACTGAAGATCATAACACTGTGATACTACATGCTGGTACTAATAATATAAAAAACTCTGATATGCAGGACATAATAAATGAAATGACTGAAGCCTGTGACCACCTTAATGGGCTTAAATGCAAACATTATTATTTCTGAGATTGTGCTTGTACCATAAGCGTCTAATACAACAACAACAAAAATTAAAGTTTTTAACAACTGGCTTCGCAGGTGGTGTTTGGAAAATAACATCAAATGTTTAAGGACCTGGGAAAGTTTATATTCCAACGAGCACCTGTTTTGCCCTGATGGTCTTCACCTGAGCAAAAATGGCTTTGAACTACTGGGTAACATTTTCTATCAAGCAATTAATAGCCCTAATGGAGCACCAAAAACTAGCAATTGAGGGGTGAGGAGGGGTAGGCAATAAATTGGAAATGAAATCTGCTCCCCCTAGGAAACCAGACACAAACATTCATAAACTCACAAAATCTAAATTAAAAGTGCTGCTTACTAATGCAAGAAGCCTTCATTACATAAAAAAAGATGAACTGGAACTAATGTTAGTAAAAAACGATATTGGCATTGCAGCCATTTCAGAAACTTGGTGGGATGTGACTACTTCTTGGAATAATTCTATTCCTGGTTATAATCATGTTCATAAAGACAGAGACAACAGAAGGGGTGGGGGTGGCAATTTATTTAAACAAAAATATAAATTTTAGACAATTAAATAATACCCCAAATGAGACCAATGAAATCTTATTGTTTGAAATAGAGACTAAAAATGATAATAATCTCTTGTTAGGAATGTGTTATAGGCCCACAGACATCATCCAATCAGAACATGCTTCACTATTAAATAATATCTCAAATAAACTAAATCATAAGGATATTTTGCTACTTGGAGACTTTGATGCTCCTGGGATTAACTAGATGGACTATACTGCATCTACCCTCCAGGAACATGAATTATTGGAGCTCTGTATTTTAAATGGCTTACAACAACTAGTTGATAAACCTACAAGGGGTAAAAATATATTGAATTTGGTCCTTACCAACATTTCTGAAAAAATTGTTGATCTGGATATTTGTGATCCGTTGTTTAATAGTGATCATAATATCATTACATTCACTAGTAACAATGAATATATTAAACAAACTGGTATTACAATAGTAAAGGACTTTGGTAAAGCCAACTTTGGAGCTATAAATGATGAACTACAAAATTGCACTTGGAGTGATAATTTTACCACGGTTAATAACTTATGGAACAACTTAAAAAATAAGATACATGAGTTGAGTGACAAATATATCCCAAATCGTACATTGTACAATAAGAAAGGAAAATTGCCTATGTGGTATACAAATAAAGTAAATAAATAATATCAGCAAAAAAAGAGCTTATATGGCTCTGAAAAGAGATAATAATGATTATAACAAATACAAATATAAGGAGGCCTTAAGAGCCTGTAAAAATAATATAAATAATGAAAAACATAACATTGAACACAGACTGGCATATATAAAGGATGGTGGGAAATAATTTTATTCATATGTAAACAATAAGAAAACTGATTCTAACAGAGTTGGCCCAATTAGAGTCTTGAATGCCATCATTAGTGATTCATCTGATATGGTCAATAAATTTAATGAGTACTTTCGTTCTGTTTATGCACATAAGGAAAAGATTGTACACCGGACCTTGACAGTACCCCTTCTGAGGAACTACATATAACCAGCGAAGAAATTCACCATAAATTACATGGTAAGAAAGTAAATACTTCTCCTGGGCCAGACTCACTCCACCCGCAGGTTCTAAAGGTAATTAGATGGTGGCTGGTTGAACCATTATATACTCTTTTTAATAAATCTTTGCCCACTGGGGAGGTTCCAGATGACTGGAAACAAGTATTAGTGGTCCCTATCTATAAAAAGGGAGATCATAGTAATATGACAAAGTATAGACCAATTAGCTTGACTTGCATTCTGGGGAAAATTATGGAGTTCATTATTAAGGACAAGCTTACTTCCAATTTAAAATTAAAAGGCTTTGTCGATGATACACAACACGGCTTTAAGCCTCAAAGATCTTGCCTGACTATGAATCTCTGCTTTTACAAGAAAGTCAGTAAATTATTGGAGGACAAAAAGTCTGTGGATATAATATTTTTTTACCTCTGCAAAGCCTTCGATAAGGTTCCTCATGCAACTCATACTAAAAAAAATGGGAAACCTTGGGATAAATGGTTTTACAACCAGGTGGGTAACTGCATGGTTGACAAACAGAGAACAAGTTGTCAGAATCAGAGGCTTTACGTCTGTCAGGGGTAGAGTGACTAGTGGGGTCCCACAGGGGTCAGTGTTGGGCCCATCACTTTTTTCTATTTTTATCTCCGATCTTGATAGGGATATAAAGGGATACACAATTAAATTTGCTGATGATACTAAAATTGCAATAGACATAAGTGAAAAGGATGGATACTCTGACCTGCGTTATGATCTTTTGTCAATGGAGTCCTGGGCAGATAGAAATCATATGATGTATAATTTAGATAAGAGTGTAGTTATGCACTTGGGAAATAAAAAAACCCTGTTACAACTATACTTTAACTGAGAAGTTGTTACAGTCTGTGGATAAGGAAAAGGATCTGGGGGTTCTGATCTCAAAGGATCTTAAACCCAGTATTCAGTGCGCAGAAATAACTAAGAAGGCTAATAGATTAATTGATTGCATTAGACGCTCTGTTACATCTAGAAATAGGGATTGTTTAATTCCTTTGTATAGGGCCTATGTAAGACCTATTTTGGATTATCGTTCCCCTTTGTGGAGTCCTTTTTTACGTAAGGATGTAAAGAAAGTAGAGGGAGTTCAGAGGAGAATTACAAAAATGGTCCATGGGCTTCATAGGGTTGACTATGGCTCTAGATTACATTCTTTAAATCTCTATTCTCTGGAGTTGAGGAGGAACAGAGGTGACCTTCTTTTAATGTTTAAAATCACAAGGGATTCTATACTATTTGCTGAACTCGGCTTCACTGAAACCCAAAGAGACATTTCATTAAGAAGCCACAGTGATCAACTAAGACTTACCTACCCAAAAACTCAGTTAAGAAGAAATTTTTTTACACAACATGTTATCTCTATGTAGAACACTCTACCAAGGGATTTCGTGGAAACTGACTCCTATGATTCTTTTAAGTGTGAACTTGATAGATATCTAATGAATGTGGGTAAAGGGGACTGACATCTGCTATGGCAGGAGATGTATATAAATGGGCTGTTAGCCTTCTGTACATTTACTTCTCCTAGTATGACTCCTAGTATCCTCCACCATGTTCAAACATAGAATGAGTCTGACCTCAAAAGTCTGCCTTTGTTGTATATTTTTGAAATGTCCTCTCAAAACCAGTACTGACATAGCAGAGATGGAGTGATCAGACTGAGAGAAGTGTTGCCCCACTGGTTTATCAGTCATCTTCAATTTAATAGTGTGTCTGTGTGAGTTCATTTGAGTGCGGAGAGGTTATCCAGTCTCCCCAATATGACCTGTTTGTGGATATCTCTTGCATTGAATAAAACAAAAAAACGTTCTGAGATGCACATGTATAATTCCCCTGTATCCTGAATTGTTTGTTTTGTGAGGGTATTGATACAATCGAAAGTGGGTACTTGCGCACGTGCTCATTCATTGAGAGTTCAGTAAGGCAACCGTCCATGGAGGTGAGTCAAGGGCTGTGCTGGTGGCCTGCTCGTGGTTGTGGGGGGTGAATGGGGTGGTGAGGCACTTCCTGACAGGGTGGGGGGTCCACTAGACACCAGGGATTGAATGAGAAAGAAAATATATTTTTTTACATTGTGGCTGGCGATCAGCAGCTGGGGGGAGTGGGGAGAGACCACTATCCACTACAGTATTTAATGTTATTTACATTGTGACCAGTGATCAGTGGGGGGGGGGGACTAGAAACCAGGGATTTAATGAAAAAAAATTTAATTATTTACATTGTGCCTGGTGATCGGCCTGGAGGGGCCACTAGAAACCAGGATTTAATAAAAAAAAATATTTTCATTGTGGATGGCGATCGGCGGCAGGGGGGACCACTAAACACCAAAGATTTGGTGGATTCACCATTTATAATTTCTCTTTGTTCTGGGATTTTTTGAAGTGCAATTTGCACTTAAAAAAACACAACAGAAAGCTGCAAATGGCAAATTCTCATCAAAGGAGGACAACTTTGCGAAGAGATTCGCAGGTGTGAATCTGGTAACTTTGCTCTAAATACACATGTGAAGTAAAACTTTGCTGCATCTCTAGTCACTGCTGGGTAAACTTCAGGAAAACATTATGTATGATAAATTAGTTCCTTATTTTTCTCAGTACGATGTCCTGATGACTGCTCAGCATGACTTCAGGAGGGACTGTAGCTGACCCTGCTCAGGTTCATGAATGTCATGCACATCAATACAGAGCTTGGTTTGCTCACTGGTTTGATCTTTGTGGACCCTATCAAGGCTTTCAATTTAGTGGACCACTACCTTCCAAGACAAGACTGATGCAGACTGGTCTATGGCTGCCAGTTCTGAATTGGTTTTTCAGTTACTTATTAAGATGCCAGTAACTGGTAAAACTAAATGGAGTTAAATATAATGTAAGTATCATTTCTCATGGAGTACCAGAGGGGTTCATACTGGGGCCCCTGTTGTTTTCACTGTCTAATTGTCTGCCACATGTGATAGAGCAAAAATGTTGCACTACACAGATGGTGCTGCAATGTACACCACAGAAAAGGATGTCAAAACATTAAATAAAACTTTTGAGTGTGAACTGAACAAAGTCGCCTCTTGGTTTCAGGATAGTATCAGTGTTAAATAAGAAAAAGACAAAAGCAGTGCTCTGCAGTACATCAGAGAAGATTAAAAAATAGTTTAAGTCATGCTGTCCCGGTAGAACAGAGGACACCTTACCTTGCTGTACGCTGGCGACCTGGGTTGTGTAATGACCTCGGGTCCTCAGGGTGACGGCGGGGGGGAGGGATGAGCAGTATCGAGCAGCCTTATGGCAGCTCTCCTCTCCTGGGGGAGGTGGTTGCCCTTCCATAGTCCTGCCATCACTACGTGGAGGTCTGGTGTTGGTGTAGGTGGAGGGGATGACATGAAGGGAGGGCGTCTCGATGCATGGCGTGCATGTGCCTCCACATGCACACACACATGACAGAGATGGGATTTGGAGAAAACGGGGGTAAAAGCTTACAAAACACATATTGAAAAACAAATAATTTGTCAGTTTAAGAATTTCTTGAATGATAAAGGGGACACTGAGATAGTAGTTGACTTTAAATATCTGGGGTTGGTACTTGACTCTTGCTTAAACTTTTGAAGCTTATATCAATTCCACTCAAACCCATGTTCATAAAAGATTGGATGCTTTGTACAGAATTCATAGAGAAATACAGTAGATTAGTTGCTGTATTGGTCCTTGTAAGAACGGATCCAGAAGCAAATGGTTTGATACCTTTTATTGGACCAACATAGATGTTACAAAAGGAAAACAATGTCTAAACTTTCGGATCAACCGAGTCCTTCCTCGAAGATTTAAGAATAGAATTCCGGATTTGCTGACAGACCAGACAAGAAGAGTGATAGCACAAAGTTTTCTCAACCAATGCAGGATTACAGGAACTAGTATAGGGGAAAATCTTCGCTCAACTTTTCAGTAGGTGAAAAAAATAATAAATCAATTTGTAGCTTTACCCTATCTGCTAAAAACATGGAATAGCAATGTTCATTTTATGGGAAATTGAATTGGCTGTCATTAAAGGACAGGGATGTTTACAGCACTGTTATGTTCATTCACAGGTTGATATGTAATGCTGCGATGGGCACCTTAAATAGTATTAATGGTCCCTATGCATGAAGGTGTGCAGTGGCTACATGCCACGTAACTTGGGCATGTAGCCACCCCACACCTGTTGAACCCCCTGCATGGGATGCACAAATGGGGGGCACGTGGCCCAATGCACCTGATCCCCCACAGCCGTGGACCGCACCATGCCAGCAATACACAATATTCACTAACACACATAGAGCTGGCTGCATGGGTGTGGAGGGTGGCACTGGTAACCTAGTGAGCACCCCCACAGATGCCTCCCGCCAGGTGTGGCAGACCATAACCATGACACCCCCATGCTGCCACAACCCACTGGGACATACTGGGGTTGGGGGCTGCTGAACAGCTGAGTGCCTGGCACCAACCAGCTGGTGGGGGCACTTTCAGTGCCAGGGGTAGACACTGCCTACCACCGGGGGTGTGGGGTAGAGGCAGGGGGTATGTCCAGGAGTGGGTTGGGGCACAGCAGCATTGCGGAGGTGTGTTCCATGCGATGAGGTGATGCCTACTGCTGGGGTCCATCTGTGTGCTGAGAGGGCACTGAGTGGCATGAGCTGGGATGGGGCTACGCCATGTGTGTACGTGTGCCTGCTATAGACATGCACTACCCCGCATCCACACTCCACTATGCAATGGATCCACTGTGGGTCTCGGGTGAGGCATCCCATTGGATACCTGGCTGGGACCTCAACTTCTCCCCTGGCCACCATGCAGAGTCCTGCGTGACAGGGGGGCAGAGCCATGGGCATGTGGACGGCATTAGTGAATGCCAGTGTGAGCGCACCTGTCCATGGGTGGGCAGCTTTGCAGGTGGGGCACATGCTGATTTTGCTTTCCTGCACCCATGTCATGCATAGTGCCCAATAATCTTAAAATGGCTAATGTTAACCTGAGATCAGATGATGCTATTACATTGTTTACTTCAAAGTTTTGGTCCCACTTTGGTCAGAGATCAATGGCTTATGTGCTATCAATTATATGGAATGAGTTGCTTCCAGACTTAAGGAAGATAAAAGCCCCCATGCCAATTTAAATCTACATTGAAACATCATTTACTCAGTATCACGAGCTGTAATTGTCTTTTATGAATTGCTTTGTCTGGCCATCACTTCTAAAGTTTCATGATGATATCATATTGTTTTAGCCTATGTATTTTCAACATAGTAATATTATCATTTTATTTATCATTTCTGTGTGTTTTATCCTTACTTAGTTTTTAATGTTTAGATATAATTTTTGTTTATGTAAGTTTATTGTTTGCATTTAACATCTTGCCCAGGTTGTACTTGTGAAAGGGCCATGAGGCCTGACATTCCTACCTGGTAACCAATTTTAGATAGATAGATAGACAGACAGACAGACAGAGATAGACAGATAGACAGACAGACAGAGATAGATAGACAGACAGACAGATAGACAGAGAGATACAGTAGATAGACAGACAGACAGAGAGAGATAGACAGACAGATGAACAATCAACCAGAATTCTGTATCATTGCCTACAATCAATTGCAGTACTAGTTTCCATAACACAAATATACTATTTTGAAAGAAGTTATGTTAATTTCAAAACAATGATTACCAACATATTTACTTTAACTGATGGAAGGTTACAACTGTGTTTATGCTGCAGATAAGAGACTTCGTAGTTCTATAACGTGTCAGATTGTACATCAGCCTACTAAAATGTACAGAATACTAGTTATTGTATACATCTGTATGGAGTAGCACACTGAGTCTTGAGTAATTAGGTTATAAATACTGAACACCAACTCCTCTGCAGCAGTACTGCTATACAACAGAGCAGCACAGTGTAGACCTGTAAGGGGATATGCATGTGTATGGGAGCCATACTGAAGAGTATACTGGTCATTCTGACTTTACGTCAATAACTGGTACTCGGTGCAGCCAAAATCTACTGGGTAAGAATAGATCTTTCTTACCTTAAAAAAACGGTTATAGAAAACCAGTGTGTGCACTTTTTTAGAGAAGAGAGACCACTGTTTAGCAAAATGTTCAGCTTAAACACAATACAAGCTACTTCCTGGAGTGCCACCTGCCACCAGTGAATTATTGATGCCATTAGAAAAAATAAATAATTGTTATGGCTACTGCTAAAGTACTAGCATAATACATTTAATCCTCTGAATGTTAGTGTGCCCAGCAGACCATGAAAGGAGCCTAATTAATAACGGAGAGCACATTATGGACTTGTCAGATACAGATACCCATTGACTGGGGACCAAACTATCAGTGGTATTCATCAGCTCAGCAAGACAAGGTATCTGTTTTAGCAGAATAAATTCCCTGGAACATTGCCAAATGAAATACAGCCTAAAGAAGTCCATGTAATGAACATGAAAACTATTTCATCTTCATTTCCCCCCAAATATATGATGCCATAAGGAACCAGTCAGTGAGCAAAGAGTACTAGCAGCGAGACAAATGAAGTCTAAGGAATGTCTAGACTTGCAGAGGATTTCTTTGTCTAGTCCTCTATCAGGAAAGCATGCATTTTCTGGACTCACATTTCCTTCGACAATCTGAAACATTTTACAATTTCTTTTTTAATGAACATGATTTATAGCACATCCATGAGACCTGCTAACACTTTTATCAACAGGCTTACAGTGGCTCATTCTTGAAAGTCCTGTGTGTACATAAAAGGGCTCCACTTACAAAGAGGAATCCCTGAGACAATGCTATGAATATGGCAGTAGGCACCCCAGCAGATCTTATAAACAAGGTATATTACAAGATACATTTCAACAAGCATATAATACCTGTTAATTGATGGGGGCCAGGACACTTGTCTGGAGGCCCGTTAGTTGCCGTAAAGGCCACAGGTTGAAATCTTAGGACTGACAGTTCAACTAGAGCTGGAAGTCTATATGCAAAAAAGGGTTCCTTTGATTTCTTACAGTATAAATTATTATCCCCTCAAAGGAAGGGCAACCCCCTGAAGGGTTTTTAGTAGGAAGAAGAAAAACAATATGCAGAAGAATAATTTGCATTTATATAGCACTTTTCATAAACATTGCCTCCAAAGGTGGTTACAAACAGTGAGACAGACTGATAGTGAAGTGATTGTACACATGACAGCCATTCTGTTTATCAATACCCACTGGAAAACTTGCCTGAACCAGTTTTATGGGAAGAGGAATGTTGGCCAGCACATTGAGGAAAATCTCCAACTCTTATGAAACATAGAAACATAGACTTTGATGGCAGATAAGGACTGCTTGGCCTATCCAGTTTGTCCCTGCCTTTCATGTCACCACAGACCCTACCTAATCTCGGGCTACCTCCCCACCCCTCAACTTTCCTACCCCTTTTGCCTATCCCATGCATACTTGAAGCCCACCACTGTGTTCTCTCCCACCACCTCTGCTTGTAGACGGTTCCAGAAGTCTACCACCATTTCAGTCAGGAAGTACTTCCTCACATCCATCCTAAACCTCCCCCTTCCAGCTTCATTGAATGGCTTCTTGTCCTGGTGCACCTTCTCTTCTGAAAAATACTCCTCTATTGTACCTCGTTCATCCCTGTGAGGTACTTATAGGTCTCTATTATGTCCTCCTTTCTTCCAGGGTGTACATATTGAGTTCACTCAGTCTCTCCTCATAGGGCTTTTAATGCAACCCCTGCACCATTTTAGTTGCCTTCTTCTGGACAGCCTCTACCTTGTCTATGTTCTTCCTGAGATGTGGACTCCAGAACTGGACACAGTACACCAGGTGGGTCTCACCAGTAGTACTGGGTGAAATTTGTGAAAATCGATTTTGTACACTTTTCATGAAATTGTGCAATTGTCATGTAATTTCACTCAGTTTTGTGAACTGAGCACAGTATACAGTATTATGTAGCTTTTTGCACAAAATGAGCAAAACTGCACAATTTTGCAGATTAAGGTTTATAAAAATGTGCACTTGCAAAAGTTTGTACACAGCCTTGGCATTATTTGCTGAAATTGCACATTTTTAAGAATTTGCATTTTTAGAAATGTGCAATTCGGGGGGAAGGGTGCTATTTACTTAAATTGCACATTTTTAAAAACTCATGTTTAAAAAATGCACAATTTGGAGAAAAAACATGCAATTTCAGAAAAAGGAAAGTGAAATTATGTTGGATTTGTATGCAATTTCATGAACATTTTGCATGTGCAAAATCAATGAGTTCTCACGATTTTGCACGAGTACGGAAATTTCACCCAGCACTACTTATGAACAATAGACACACTAGCAACATCCCGTCACTCCTTTTGTTGGTGAGTCTCCTTCCTGTGCCCTAGGTTCTTTTACTTCCACAAGGACAACCACCAGGAAAGCACCAGAGATGGGCATAAGAACATATGAACACATGAAAGTCTAGCAGAAGAAGCCCCAATGGTCTATTGAGTCTGCTTGATGCAGACCTCATGCACGTATGCTACGTGCTGCACTACCCCTCATCACTCTGATCTTCTCTTGAATCTAGCCTACCCTATTTTCAACCCCTCAACTGTTCTGTGATTTTCTACACCCTCTGGCAGTACGTTCTATACTGCCACCATCCTTTCAATGAAGAAGGGCCTACTGGCCTCCTTTCTGTGCCCCCTCCACACTAATTAGTAGTTGTCCCTCAGGTGCTTCTGTTCTCACTTTTGCAAAACCAAGTTCCTCAAGTCAACATTGTTAATTGCTTTAAGGTACTTAAAGGTCTTGATCATATCCCCCCCTCTCTTCTCTCCTCTTCTCTCCTCCAGTGACTACATATTGAGGTTCACTAACCTCTGCTCATATGGGATATCCTGCTGCCCCTGAATCAACTCAGTAGCTGTCTTCTGTATTGACTTCACCTGGTTTATGTCTTTCTTAAAGTAAGACTCCAGTACTGCACACAGTATTCCAGATGTAAATGCACCATGGACCTGTACAGGGGCAGCATGACCTCTTTTCTCTTCCTGGAGAACCCCATTGATAAGCAACCCAGTATCCTGTTTGCCTTCCTTGCTGTCTTTTTACATTGCATTGATATTTTCAATTCACTTGTGATTGCTTTCCCCAGGTCTTTCTCCTCCAAGACTATGTCCTTTACCCCCTCTCCAAGACTGTACTCATCTGGAGGGTGCTTATGCCCTACGTGCATCACCTTGCACTTTTTAGCATTGATCCCCAATTGCTAAATTCCAGACCACCTCTCCAACCTTGCTAGGTCCTCCCTTAGATCCCTTATGCCATCCGCAGTGTCCAACATCCTGAACAGCTTGGTATCATTCACAAAAAGACTTATCATGTCATCAATGCCATTATCAGTGTTGTTAGTGAACACATTGAACAGGACTGGACCAAGCACAACCCCTCGGGACCCCGCTAGTAACTTCACTCATCCCAGAGTGCTTACCCCCTACCACCACCCTCTGTGTTCTATCCTGTAGCCAATTTGCCCTCCACCTAGTTAGTTTCTCACCTGTCCCCATATCTGCCATTTTTTTTTTTTATCAACCTCTGATGTGGGAATGAGTCAAAGGCCTCGATGAAGTCCTGGTATGGTATGTCCACTGCTTGGCCCTTGTCCATTGCCCTACTGGCCAATCAATAAAGCTGATCAAATTTGTTTGGCATGATCTCCCTCCTATGAACCCATGCTATCTTCTTTCATGAAGCCCATTTGCCTCAAGGAACTTGGCCAACCTTTCCTTTAAGAATGGTTTCCATCAGCTTGCCGACAATTGATGGAAAGCTTTATGGTCTATACAGTAGTTCCCTGATTCAACCCTGCAGGGGCAAAACATCAGCTGTCCTCCACTCCTATAGAACCACTCTTGTACCCAGTGAGAAGTTGAACAGGTCAGCCAGGTGCACTGCAAGGACTGCTTCCAGCTCTCTTTGCAACCTTGGGTGCATGCCATCTGACACTACAGACTCATCTAATTTGAGGGCCATGAGCCCTGTGAGGACTATGTCTCCTGTTACTGCTTTCTCCCTCATGCCCACTGCCTCCTGTCCATATTTTACTCTGTGATAGTGGCCCATCCTTCTCCTTAGTGAAGACTGAGCAGAAGTACTCATGCAGTACCTCCAGATTCTCCATTTTAACATCTTATCCAAAGGATGGCACATCCCTATGGTACAGCACCCTCCAGTACTTTACTTGAGTGCTAGAGTATGGTGTTTTAACCCAAATCCTCGACCGGGACTATAGCCTATTACGTCCTGGCCCAGAGTTGTATTTATTCCCAATTGAGCCATGCTGATACCTGCATCCAGGTGGTCTAATCACTTCTGAACCGGTAGACATACAACACACCTTAGTTGCACCTACTTTTAAAATCAGGCTTAGAGCACACACACAAAGACATTGATTGTCAGCACACAGGAAGTGATATTGTCTGTTGGATGCCAATCACCACTTTTACTTGTGTTCCAGACTAATTTTAAAAACAGGAATGACTAAGTGGCATTAGATCCTAGTCAGCATCGGCAATGGACCTCTGGAATGAGGTTGTGAGACTGTCCTTTTCTATTGGGGGTGGGTTGTTTGTGATGTTATGACATTGCTTTAGTGATGGGGGCTATATGAGAAGGGAAACGATGAAATAACAGTAGTAGGGATGTGGGAGAAAATGTTTTAAAAGCTGATACACTGTATGCAATTTTTGTAACTTTCAGTATGTGCAGAGAAAATCTCCCTGTAAAAAGGGTTTGTATATCAGGAGCATATCCAGCGATTTGTTTTGTCCACTGTCTAATGAACCTTTCACAAACTTTCTTGACACAAATCAGTACAACCAATTGGCCCGAAGTAACATGTCTGAACAGGAGATAGGTCTTTACCAGTGCTGTTTCCCACACCACTCTGATTTGGCACCATGAGAGTAATCAGGCACCTTGCATACTGCCAGGCTGACTAGAACATGCTTTAGGTGTACAGTATGTGTGCAATTTGACCACCCTGGTCATTTGCACTCGTGCCATTTTTTTGAAGGAATTGAACTTATTGTAGTGCTAAACATGCAACTGCAAAGGGTCCCAAGGACACAGAAGCTTCAATTGTTCAGATGAGCTTACTTCGTCCTGGTTCCCTGTGTCTCTGTCAAGTGTTTCCATTAAATTTCTTCCTCCAGTTTTGCAGCATATTCTTTTTCCTTAGATATTACATTTCAATTCAAGGGCATACAAGAAACAGCTTAAGACTTTTTATTAAGTATAACAGGGTAATTAAGCCAAAAGCTGCAGGGATGAAGATATACTGAGGTTTACTGTGGACATGGCCTACCTATACTTTAGCAAGGCATTTGACACAGTCCCACACAAAAGATTAATATACAAGTTAGCCAGCCTGGGAGTGGGTCACAAGATGACAGCCTGGGTAAAGAATTGGCTGGAGAATAGGACACAGAAAGTAATAATAAATGGAGTCCACTCTGAAGAAAGGGGGGTTACTAGTGGGGTACCGCAGTGTTCAGTATTAGGACCGGTTCTCTTCAATGTCTTTATAAGCGACATTGCAGAGGGACTGGAAGGAAAAGTATGTCTCTTTGCAGATGACACAAAGATCTGCAACAGAGTTGATGCACAAGGTGGGGTAGAAAGGATGAGAAGGGACTTGGCAAGGTTAGAGGAATGGTCAAATGTATGGCAGCTTAGATTCAATGCTAAGAAGTGCAAGGTAATGCACCTGGGAAACAAAAACCCAGGGGCAGAGTACACAATGGGGGATGAGATACTAACAACAACAAAAATGGAAAGGGACCTGGGGTAGTCATATCAGATGACCTAAAGGTGGGCATGCAATGTGAGAGGGCAGCAAGGAGGGCTGGAGGGATACTGGAATTCATAGGGAGAGGCATCACCAGTAGAAAACAGGAAGTTATTATCCCTCTGTACAGACAGCTGGTGAGACCCCCATCTGGAGTACTGCGTGCAGTTCTGGAGACCCAATCTCATAAAGACATAGACAGGATGGAAGCTGTCCAGAGGAGGGCAACTAAAATGGTGCAGGGTCTGCACCAGAAGACATATGAAGAGAGACTTAAGGAGCTTTATATGTATAGCCTCGAGGAAAGGAGGGAGAGGGGGGACATGATAGAAACTTTCAAGTACCTCAAGGGAATCAACAAAGTCCAAGAGGGTAGCATCTTTCAAAAAAAGAGGTGTGCAAGAACAAGGGGGCACAATTTGAAGATAGAGGGGGGCGCTCAGAGGTAATTTAGGGAAGTATTTTTTCACAGAGAGGGTTGTGGATGCATGGAACGGCCTTCTGGAGGAGGTTGTGGAGTCAAAAACAGTGGTGGAATTCAAGCATGCATGGGACAGTCATAAGGCAATTCTAGGGGGTAGGGGTAGGAAGAAGTAGGCTGCTGGTTAACTAGGATCTGCAGCTTATCCATTAGGTAGGGAAATGGGCAGACTAGGTGGGCCAAGCAGTCCTTATCTGCTGTCAAATTCTATGTTTCTATGTTTCTATCATAGGGCTTCATGAAGAACTTTGTACATGTTACTTGAATAAGTGGTTTAGCATTGACAAGTATTATCCATTGTTTTAATCTCTCGCTGGAGAGGAATCCCTTGACTCTGAATTCAGTTTATGCATTTACAGACTCTTATTTATGCCTTACTTCTTTCAGGCATTGTATGTTGCATTTTTTTTTACTCTTTTTGGGGCCGCATTTTTCCAGTCCCCAACCCCACCTACAGGTCCCCCATCTCAAGGCCCCACCCAGACAGAACCACCAGGCGGGTGACCCTTTCATGAGCTCATGGGTCATGAATCCCTAGCATGGCCCCCAGGGTGAGGTCACGGGAGCGGGGAGCAGTGGCAGAGCGGGGCCACCATTTATGGCCCAATTTTTTCCACAATTTATTTTCCTTCCTGGGGGAGGAGATGTGCAATGATGTCAGCATCCGCCCCACCCCCGAAGCATGAGGCACCAGCCATGCAGGATCCCAGCCTCCACCAGGGGTCCTCATTGCACCGGACACTCTTTCCCCCTTCCCCCCGGAGAGGGAGAGCAGTCCTCTGGATGCTCAGTCCCTCTCCCCTGGCTGGCCCTCAGACTCCTGGGTCCATTTCTGAACCTGGGATGTTGGCGCCACAGATGGACACCTTGCCACCGCATCAGTGGGATGGCTGCATTTTTTATATATTTTATTGGTATAACTCTTTTGAGTTACTGATGTATTTTGTCCCTTAATCTCCCTTTCCAGGAAACACTTGGAAATAAGCTGTTTTGCTCAGTGTGTCATTACTGGGTAAATCTTTTAAATAAACATACTAATTAACAAATAAACAAAATCAACCATCACCAAGAAGAACTGTCCTTGTGCTAAATAACTTCTGCCCTACAGTGTGCCTTTTCCATCCAAATTGTTTAAATAAATAAGTTAACGTAAATAAACAAATATATCAGAATCCCCCTCCTCTTCCAAGATGAGCATCCCTGGGGCTAAGTTCACCTCTGCTCTTTATGCATAATGCCATCTTTATGACACACCAGGTTATATCTTCACAAAAGAAACTTATTCATACCAATTTTCTAGAATTCACTTAATTTAGCACTCTGTAGCAAGGCTTCTTTCTAGATTTTATACTGTATTATTATGAAATGGGTAGAAATAATGCTGGCTCCTGATTGGCCAAGAGGTACTTTCAGCTGTTCTGTTATCCCAGCACAACAATCTGGCTGAAAGTAGCTCAACGAAAATATGTTTAAAAAATACATTCAAGCTACTTAAAAAAGACCCATTTTATAACTGCAAAAATGCACTCCAGGTGGTGCATTATAGTGGGTTAATGGCCCTTCTTGTGTGGTATAAGCAGTTAGCTTCACCTTGTGTTTTAACCCACCTGAAGCGGGACATTATCCCATTATAACACACTCCCTGTCATACCTTATTAAGTAAAGAATGTTGCAATGTTGTCTGCATTTCCTGTTCCAAAATCAGAGGTAGTGTTATGTACAAGCAAAGCAAGAGACCCCTTAGGGTGCCAACTCTGCAGGGATAAATGAAAGTAGAAAGACAAAGCAGAGCTCAGCTTGAAATGCATAAAACACAGTAATACAAAAAACAAATTTGTTAGTGTCACCCTTTGGTTTTTGGTATTTTTTACACCATTTTGGGGTGGGGAAGGGAGGGGAATGCCAGTGGGAGGGGCACCACAAGTGTGTCTGCTTAGAGCACATCGAAAACCAGCCCAGTCCAAAACTGTACCAAAGATACAATCAGCTCCTTGAAGAGTCTTTGGGCCAGAAAGGCATATTTTCCAAGCCTGTGATGAGCACTACAAATTTGCAACTCTGTCTTTTGACATAGTAGATGACTGCTGGGAACTCCTAACATGCTTAAGACTTTAAGCCTTGGTACAAGCCTTTGCAGCAGACCCTTAACAGAAGGAAAAGCCATTAATCCAGAAACCTGTTAAAATGGTCTCAGAAGAAGAAGCCCTATTATTTAGCACAAGTTCATTCATAACTTTTTTTTATTCCTAACACATTATAAAATGACTTTCTGACTCTAGAGATCCATGCCTGGACATTAATGTCACAAGATAAGAAATTGCAACAAGATTCTTTTTTGTCTGTGAGATCAGAAAGTTTGATCCCCATGGTAAACAAACCTTATAAATGGCTTATATACCCTCTGAAACAACACATTACAACTGAAACATAGTTTAAGATATGCATGCATCCCTTTTAGATTTATTACGCTTTTATATTGTAGATCAGGCACATAATAAGTCAATAAACAGAAGACACCCTCATGCTTGTTTTGTTTAGGAAGGTTTCTTTTTTGTTAAATGAGGGTATGTATTTTTTAGACAAGTACGCAGTCACCGAGGATTGCTAATAAATACAGCAGAACAATAGACAGAAAAAGATGTTACAATTGGGACAGACTCTTGCACTTCAGTGGTTATAATTAAAAGATGATCTTGTGCACTGGAGGCAAATATGAAGCAGAAACAGAGGCTAATTTTTCCTTTTTTTTTTTTTGCAGTTCATATGTACGATTTAGTGGGTGGGAATGGTAGTTTACTCACCTGGTAAAGGTGATTGCATGAGCATCACCTTACAGCATCCCCTCATCCATTACTTCTGGGTTACTTCCACCTCACAGGTTGCAGTTGCACATGTGACCAGATTCGAAATCCAATCTGCCTAGGTCCTGTTCCTTCCCCCATGTCTCCAGTTCAATTTTTCCAAAGCTGTGTTGTCTGCTGTGATGCTGTGGTAAAGAAAGTTACTGTACGAAAACATAGACAAGAGAGAAGAAGAGCATGTATACATTCAACCCAGTGTGGAACCTTGTGTCATAATAAATGGGATGAGTGTGTTGTGTGACTGATCATTTTGGTATTTATTTCCTAATATTTACACTCTACTTATGAGTTATGACCAGCCCGTACGGCATACTGGTAGACTGTTAATCCCTCATTAGTGTATTAAAATTGTGTTAGCTAGACTCTCATCTGAATGATCCATGGTGAGACTGGGGATGCTGTAAGGTGTTGCTCATGCAACCATCTTTACCAGGTGAGTAAACTACCATTGCATATTGCATCACCTTACAGCATCCCCTCATCCATTACTTCTGGGTTGTAAGAAGCAGTGCAAGAATATGCTATGGATTGGGAGGGTCAGATGACCGTGAAGCTAATGTTTGGTGACACTGAGTAGTACTTTTCTGGCAAAATTTGCTCTTTCTACATTTGCCACGGCTAACTTATAATGTCTGGTGAAAGTATGGATTGATGACCATGTGGCGGCCATACAGATGTCCAGTATAGAGGCCTCATTTCTTTCCACCCAGGAGGTAGCTACGGCTCTGGCGGAGTGGGCCTTGACTCCTTGTGTCTGTGTAATGCCTTGCAATTTGTAAGCCTCTGCGATGGTTTGTTTTATCCAGCTGGCTAGGGTCGATGTGGCTGCTGCTTGTCCTTTTCTGAGTCTGCTGTAGACGACAAAGAGACCCTCTGATTGTCTGAATTCCTTTGCTCTGTCTAAGTAAGTAGTGATTACCCTCTTCATGTCCCGATGTTTGGTTTCCTCAAGATTAGGCCAAGCTGGG
The DNA here is from genome assembly GCA_016271365.2 of Neoceratodus forsteri. Classification (NCBI taxonomy): domain Eukaryota; kingdom Metazoa; phylum Chordata; order Ceratodontiformes; family Ceratodontidae; genus Neoceratodus; species Neoceratodus forsteri. The sequence continues at coordinate 411,461,711 of CM057453.1, read as the reverse complement.
AGTTCTACTGGCTGGTTGGTGTGGAAAGGGGTGCTGATTTTCAGTATGAAGTTGGCAGCAGTTCTTAGAGTTACTCCGTCGTTATGCAAAATCAGGTAGGGGGGCCTGCAAGATAGGGCTCTCATTTCGCCCACTCTATTGGTGGAGCAGATGGCCAGTAGGAATATTGTTTTGAGTGAGACCCATTTGAGATCTGTTGTGGCCATAGGTTTGAAGAGTGGGGAGGCTAGTGCCTTGAATGCCAAGTTTAGGTCCCAAGGTGCCACTGTTTGTCTTTTCTTGGGGTGTATATTCGACACCACCTTCAGGAATCAAAGTACATTGGGGTGCAAACCCAGAGTGTATCCTTCAAGGAGCCCTGTGCCTGCCCCTATGGCCGCCACCTGGACTCTGAGGGATGCGGCTGATAGATCTTTGTCTTCCCCTTGTTGAAGGAATGTCAGTACATGTGAGCTATTGATTGCACGTGTTTTGATGTTATGCTGGTGGCACCATGTTTCGAAAATATTCCAGTGTCTCTTGTAGGAGATGGTGGTTGATGAGCGCCTTGAGTGTAGCATAGTGTTGACCACTGTCTGGTAGTACCCCTTGTTTTACATTCTCTGCCTTTCAGTACCCAGGCCGTGAGTTGTAGTGGTGTTAAGTTTGGGTGTGTGATTGGTCCCTGTGTCAGAAGATCTGATTGTAGGGGTAGTGTCCAAGGTGGGCTGTTTGACATGGTGACTAGTGTAGCAAACCAATGCCTTCAGGGCCACCTTGGAGTGATTATGACCACCATTGTCTCTGATTGCTGAATTTTGTTTAGTACCTGCTGAATTAGTGGTTTTGGGGGGAATATGTATGTTCTTTGGAAGGACCTGTCCTGGATCAGTGCGTCTATTCCGAGGGCTCTCGAGTCTTTGTAGCTGGAATACTATTTTGGCAACTGCATGTTCTTTGCTGTTGCCATCAGATCCATCTCCAGTGGCCCCAATTTTTTGTTTATTTGCTGAAAGGTGTGCAGATGAAGGGACCATTCTACCACAGCTATCTGTTGGTGGCTTAGCCAATCCACCTTTATGTTGAGTTTGCCTGCTAGGTGAACCGCAGTGACTGAAGTGAGGTGCTGTTGTGCCCAGCTCAGTACTCTTTTTGTCTACCTTAGTAGTCGGGGACTTCTTGTGCCGCCCTGGTTGGAGATGTATGCCACCGTTGTCCCGTTGTCTGATCTGATGAGTACCCTCTTGCTCTGTACATACACCCTGAAGTAGTGTAGTGAGTGGTATACTGCTCTTGTTTCCAGTATGTTTATTTGCATGCGGGATTCTGCTAGTGATTATTTGCCCTGTGCCAGCATGTGGTTGAGGGTCACCTCCCCCCAGTCTTTGAGGCTTGCGTCTGTTTCAAGTACTGTGTCGTGATGGTTTTCCAAGTCCGCTCCCATGCTTAGGTTGTGACTGTTGGCCCACCATTTCAGTGATGCCTTGGCATTGTGTTCCAATTGTATCCTTTGGGAGAGGCCGTGTTGTAGCCGGTGGCCCTCCTGTATTGCTAAGGTCTGGAGGGGACACATGTTCCATAGGGCCCATGGGACTAGGCCGATGCATGATGTCATTGAGCCTAGAGTTTGCAGTACAACTAGAAGAGTGGGGTTGCTCTTGGTCTATAGTACTTGTACCTGTGATAGCACTTTGTCCACTTTTTTTGTGACGGTCTTGTTTTCCCCGCTGCTGTATCCATTGTTGCCCCTAGGTGATCTATAACCTGACTGAGTTTTAGGCTACTTTTAGCCCAGTTGATCCCCCAACCGTGTGTCTGTAGGGTGTCTACCACTGTTTGAGTATGCTGTTGAGAGGTCATGGGTTTTCTGGATCGAATGAGCCTTTCATCCAGGTAAGGGATGATATGAATTCCCTCTTGCCTCACTGTATCTGCGAGTGTGATGAAAATCTTGGTGAAGACTCGTGGTGCTGAAGCCAGTCCAAATAGCAGTGTCTGATACTGGTAGTGGTGACCTAGTATCTTGAATTGGAGGTACTTGTAGTGGGCTGGGTGAATGGGAATGTGAAGGTATGCGTCCTTCATGTCGATGGAGGTGAGGTAGTTCCTGGGTTTTATGGACCATAATATTGTCTAGAGTGTCTCCATGTTGAACTTTGTGTACTGCATGAAAGAGTTGACAAACTTTAGGTTTAGCACTGGTCTCGAATCCCCTGTTTTCTTGGGTACTAGGAAGAAGATGGAGTAGGTGCCCTAGTCAGTATGGTCCATTGGGACTTCTGCTATCACTCTGTTGGTTAGAAGTGCACTGAGTGTAGATTGCACCACCCATATTTTGTGAGGGTGTCGAGATACCAGTGATATCACGGTTCAGTTTGTGAGTGGTTTCTGAATGAATTTGATCGAGTAGCCCTGGGAGATTACTTCTAAGACCCATCTGTCTGAAATTGATTGATGCCATATGTGTGAGAATTGACTTAGCCTGGCACCTGTGGTGTGGTGGTGAGTGGTCGTTGGTCATTGTAAAGCATGATGGTCAATTTGGATTGTGTTTTCCTCGTTTGAAGGAAGATTGATATCTCCCTCTCTGATATGGGCCTCTGGCTCTCCCTCTTGTATTGTTAAAGTATGAGGGCTTGAATGAGTATGATTTTGACTGGGAGTATTGGGGGAGGTTTGCCTCCTGTCTTGCCTCCCTCAAAATTGGCAAAATCTGCCATGGAAGACTGATAGGTAGGTGCTCGTGGAGGGTCTGTCCTTATCAAGCGTTTTACCATTGCCTTTTTATTTTACATATTTCTCTAGTCCTTTTCCAAAGACTAGATTTCCTTTAAAAGGTAGCTTGCTGAGCATAGCCTTGAATTCTGAGTCAGCATTCCAAATCTTGAGCCATATGTGGTGTCTTGTTTTGTTGGTTAGGGTTGCCAGTCTGGCGGACATCTTTAGAGCATCAATGGATGCATCGGCAGTGTACTTAGCTGCCTGGATAGCGTATTCCACTAGATCAGCTTGCTTTGAGTTAGGTTCTAATGAGGAGGCTAGTTCCTCTAACCAGGTGACTAGTGCCCTTGACGTCTACGTTGCGGTGGTGTTGGCCCTGCAGGACATGGCCGTCATTTCATAAGACTTCTTTAGGAGTTCCTCGATCTTTTTGTCTGTTGGGTCCTGGAGTGGAGTGGTTGTTTCTAATGGGAGGATGGTTTTCCTGCATAGCCTTGTTATTTGGTGGTCGATTGTGGGGGAAATGCACCATGTCTTGTTGACGTCATTCTGCACTGGGTAGAATCTGTCAAAGGTGTGTTCCTCCGAAATTCTAGATGGGTCAGGAGATTGCCACTCCCTCTCTATGATTTCAGTCAGCGCTTCACAGACTGGAAAGGTTTCATCCTTCTACTGCTTAGCTCTGATAAGGGGATTGAGTTTGGATTGTTGTGGGGCATCAGGGACCTCAAACCCCATAGTCTCTTTTATCACCCGCAGAAGCTCTGGCAGTGGCTCGACAGGGGTGAGTTTCTTTGTGAGGACTAGGTCCTCCTCCTCCTCCTCCTCTTCCCCCTGGTGATCCTCATCTCCAGAATCATCATTATCTGTTTTTTCTGGTTGCAGCCCTACAGGGGTAACTGGCCCTGTGGGTGTTTGTCTTTTGTCATCATTATTGGTATTGTGATTGTCGAGCTGTGTTTTGTTCCCTTTGTTGTTTTGTGATAGCTGTTCCATCTTTTCTAGGATCTTCAGCATTACTGCTTGCTGAGTCCTGAAGAAGTCTTCTGCTATGGATGGTAATTCATTGGGTGGAGCCTCGTGGAGGTCCGAGCCCTGCTCCATATCTATGTCGCTAGCAGCTCTGGGGTCGGACTGCTGGTGCATACATGTGGGACATAGTGGCTCTGCCTGATTACCCATGAGGGTGATATGGCAGGCACTGCATTTGCTTGTTTTGCCCATCATGTGAGATCTGTGAAGACAGGAGGGGGGAATGGACAAAAAAGGTATGTTGCAGTGAAAATTTACTGATGGCATGAATAGTACAGCATTATTAGGTGAGAGCCTAAATAAATTAATTCCCCTTGTGGGTATTAAACTCTGCACCTGCACGTGGGTAGCTGATACATTGTCAGGTAAGCCGAGTGACCTGCATGGCTGTTCCCTGTGCTCACTGCATTTTTTTGTTTTTTTAATATAGAGATCGCCTGGTGCGCAAAAAATGGTGGCCTGTGGCTAGTTATTCAGGTAAATGGTAAGGAAAGGCTATCAGAGAGGCAGAGAAAATCCTTGTTAGGCTTGGGTATTGTGTGTGAGCCCTGATATTTGTTTGAGTGAAGGGGTCGTCTACTGCGGCTCCTGCGACATGCCTGCGATCCTGTTCTGTGCTCGATTAGAGAGACTGGCAGAGTGTGATGCATATGTGTGGCAATTTTTTGCCTCATGCATGCGCGATGCCTCCAGGGCTCATGGGCTCCATCACCATTAGAAGATGGCGGCGGGTCCATAGATGTACTGTTGTGCCTTGTGGCGTCCGGTAACCAGAATGGAGCTGGGAGGCATGCAAACTTATCATGGGACCTTTGAATTGAGTGGCCGATTCAGTCTCACGAGCTTGCTAGAAGTGGGGCGGCTGTGTGCATATGTACTATGTCAAATTTGCAAATCTGTCTTCTGACATAGTGGATGACTGCTGGGAACTTCTAACATGCTTAAGACTTTAAGCCTTGGTACAAGCCTTTACAGCAGACCCTGAACAGAAGGAAAAGCCATTAATCTTGAAACCTGTTAAAATGGCCTCAGAAGAAGAAGCCCTATTATTTAGCCCAAGTTCATTCATAAATTTTTTTTTTATTCCAAACATATTACAAAATGACTTTCTGACTCTGGAGATCCATGCCTGGACATTAATGTCACAAGATAAGAAATTGCAACAAGATTCTTTTTTGTCTGTGAGATAAGAAAGTTTGATCCCCATGGTAAACAGACCTTAAAAATGGCTTATATACCCTCTGAAACAACACATTACAACTGAAACATAGTTTAAAGATATGCATGCATCCCTTTTTAGATCTATTACGCTTTTATATTGTAGTGCAGGCACATAATAAGTCAATAAACAGAAGACACCCTCATGCTTGTTTTGTTAGGAAGGTTTTCTTTTTTGTTAAATAAGTGTATGTATTTTTTAGACAAGTACGCAGTCACCGAGGATTGTTAATAAATACAGCAGAACAACGGACAGAAGATGTTACAATTGGGATAGACTCTTGCACTTCAGTGGTTATAATTAAAAGATGATCTTGTGCACTGGAGGCAAATATGAAGCAGAAACAGAGGTTGATTTTTTCTTTTTTTTGCAGTTCATATGTACGATTTAGTGGGTGGGAATTTTTTTAGCTAGCTGTACAGTGTGGGGGGAATTTGTATATAATAAAATAATAAAAATCGTAATAAAAGAGGAATGTGCTGGAGGGAAGGGAACCAACAGCAACCAGGAAGCAAACATATAGACCAAAATTGATATTTTACAATTCAGAAGCACAAGAGGGAAAGAGGGAATTTGCTCAGCTGGGTAGCCAATGTGGGAGATTTGTATTTATTAATAAAAGAAGAATGAGATTTCTGGGGTTGAGGCAAGCCATGAAAAATCCTTAGTAGAAGAAGACAGTTTCATTCAATTAGTAAGGCCATCAATCTGACATCAGAACAACGGTACTTTGACTTTCTGCTGTTCTTTTCTGATGTCGGATCAATGGCATTTCTGGATCTGGATGTCACTACTTCCCCATTGTATGAAGTTGCCATCCATATACAGCATTACAGTAAATGCCAGAATATGCCAGCATGAACTGTATTGTAAATGGGGAACTGCTGTTTTCTAATAGTCTTTGCTTGAAAAGAACAACCACAGCAAAACCATCTGGGTCCTATTTTCAGGAGTGTTGCCATATCCGCAGAACAGGAAAAACCATTTTGAAGATGGGCCCCTCTGTCCTGAAAAGATCCAAACCCTTGTTTGCTTGAAAAAGCAAGCCATGGAGGGTTCATGGTATCCCTTTAAGTAGCATGACAATTAGATCAGTGTTTCAGAATATTATAGATTTGAAGATCTGTTGTGCAAGAGCAAAAATGTACTGCAAACTCTAGCAGCTACCATCAATTCCCTTACAAAAAAATTTAATCAAATACAATCAAGCCCAGGCAAGACAGAGTTGGTAGCAAAAACACAGAATTCAGTTCCTTGCTTGGAGGAGTGCTTTAGCTACACTACGGACTGGGGCCCAACCTGGGAGGATATGGGCTCTATAGGGGAGATGGCCTGCATCCTTTTAGGAGGGAGAGCACAGTCCTTAGTGGGAGAGTTAAATGTTACTTGGATAAGCATTTAAACTAGCTGGGGGTGAGGCTGTTAAAACAAGGGAGACAAAAACGCCCCCCCCCCCAGATAATGTAGCATTAGGAGAGAGGGCCTGAAGACAGGGGTGCAAGCAGGCAGAATGGGGACAAAACAGAGGAAAAGGGAGGTGGTAATAAATCAGGTAAGCAAGAAAAATGGAGTAAAAGAGAGAGGGAATGGAAAAGGTAAAAAGGGAAGCAGTGGATCAGGTGAAGCTTCAGGGACCAGCAAAAGCACAGAGATGGGAGGAAAGCAGAGAAGCAGGCAGGGAGGAAGTAAGGTATGGTGAGTCATGTGTGCCAATACTAGGAGTCTGGGAAATAAAATTCCAGACCTGGAGGCCATCATGGCAGAGGCTAGCCTGGATTTGGTGGTCATAACAGAGCTGTGGTGCTCTGAGCACCATGACTGAGAAATGACCATACCTGACTAATCTCTGTTCAGGGGAGACAGGGCAATGACGAGGGGTTGCACTATATGTGTGGGAGGGAATCAATTCCAGGGAGGTACAGGGTCACCTGGAGGGAAAGGAAGAGCTGGAGAGGCTGGGGCTCATCATGGAGACAGGCTCTGGGTTCACTATCTCTACCAGGGTAGTTTAAGACCTCCATCAAAAGGAGAGAAGTTAGATAAAGCATTGGGGGATGCCACCCTTCAGAATGGCAAGCAGGTGGAAGTACTCCTAGCTGGTGACTTCAATCTGCTAGATGTGGAGTGCAGCTTTCCAGTGGCCACTTTGGCAAGGAGGAAGACCATCCTTGACTCCCTACAAGGCACTTTTTCTCAGGCAGCTAGTTGAAGAACCAGCTAGAGATAGGGCAGTACTGAACCTGCTGCTTGCAAACAAGGACAGCATTGCAGACTAGTGATGCAGCAAAATTTAATTTTGCCAGCAAAATTCTGGCAACATCAGGAATTTCACCCTGTGAAATATTTTGTGAAATTCGCACATGTTGAGGAGTATTTCATGGTCGCGAAATGTGGAATTTCAAATACACATATATTTAAAAACATTTTTTTTAAATGTTTTCCCCCTCCTGTCCAGGCCAATGTTAGAATAAATCTTTATCCCCACATTCCTGGTGTCTAGTGGTCCCACCCCACTGGCCGACTGTCAGCCCAGTATGAAGAATCCCCCCGCTGGAGATTCCCCCATCCCCATCCAGAATTTGAAATAAAATACATTTATGGTGTCTCAGTGGTAGCTCACTCCCCTTGGCTGATCTCTGGCCAAATGAAGAACGACCCTCCTCAGATTCACACCCATCCCCATATTGTCTATTAGTGCTGCAGCCATCAGTCATGTAATTAAAACACAAACAAAAAAAACTTTCCCTGGTGTCTAGTGGACCTCCCACCCTGTCCAATAGTGACACCACCCACCCCCGCACCCCTCATTTAGGACTCCAGCGAGCCACCAGCACAGCCCTCCACTCGCCTCCACAGCTGGCAGCCTGACTGAGAGCTTTCACAAATAAGCCCGACTGAGCCCTTTCAATGAATGATCATGGCCGTGCTCATTCATTGAAAGGGCTCAATCAGGCTTGATTGTAAAAACAGTCAGGCTGCCGGCTGTGGAGGTGAGTGAAGGGCTGTGCTGGTGGCCTGCTGGGGTCCCAGATGGAAGTGGATGTAGGGGGTGGGGGGTCCACTAGACACCAGGGAAAGTTTTTTTTTATTTTTAAAATACATGACTGATGTTGGCAGTGGCATTAATGGACAATGGGGGGATGGGTGTGAATCTCAAAAGGAGAGTCATTCTACATTTGGCCAGCGATTGGCCAGAGGGGTGGGACCACTAGACACCAGGGAAATGTATTTTTATTTCAAATTCTGGATGGGGGATAGGGGAAGAATCTCGTGGGGGTGAGGAATTCTTCATATTTGGCCGGAATCTGCCAGGGGGTGAGACCACTAGACACCAGGGATGTGGGGACAAAGATTTATTTTAATGTTGGCCTGGACAGGAGGGGGGACAACACTTTTTTTTTTTTTAGTATTATCATCCTCGCTTTCAAATGAAGAATTTTTTCGTGGGTGGCAAAATTCATATTTTGCCAGGGGATTTACATTTCGCGACCAAGAAAATGTTCTCGCAAATGCGCGATTATACAAAATATTTCACAGGGTGAGATTTTTTATTTCACACATCTCTATTGTAGACATCACTGTGGGCTGTCTCCTAGGTACCAGTGATTACTGTACAGTGTGGTCTCACACAAAGACAGAAACAGAGGCAAACTACACCAGGACAAGGGTCCTGGACTTTAGGAGGATGAATTTTAAAGAATTGGAAGACTGCTTCAGAATCTGCCTCATGGGGAAGGGATTGCCAGAGATGGATAGAGGCACAGTAGGGAACAATAAAGGAGGGCACAATTTAGACAACCAGCCTCTTCGAGAAGGAAGTGTGTAAAAGCAGAAAGAACAAGAAAAAATTATGGATCTCTAGAGAAGTGGCCACGATGGTGAAGGAAAAAGGGTGGTATTCAGAAGGTATAAGGAAATGCAGAGGAAGTAGGTCAGAGAGGTGTACCAAGTAAAACAAAGGGAAGCAGTAAATGTGATAAGAGAAGCAAAGGCATAGACAGAGGAAAGGATAGCCAATGGAATGTCTAAAGAGGATAAGACTTTCTTCAAATACAGAAGTGAGAAGAGGAAAGTAAGGGGAGGGATACTAAAGATTAGGAGGGGGCAGAGGGAGACCGAAGAGAAGAGGAACAAGAAAAAGCTGTCATCTTGAAGAGGTACTACTGCTCAGTCTTCACGGGGGGGGGGTGTAGACCACCAGAGAATAGCAAGAAAAAAATGGGCAAGGTGGACACAAGGTCATTTTCAGAGGAAAGACTTCTTAAGGGACATGGAGTTCTGAAGGTGGGCAAGTTTATGGGACTGGACGGGATATACCCGAGGGTACTAAGGGAACTCAGAGATGTGCTAGCTACCCACTGATGGTCTTCTTCAACAGCTCACTGTAAACAGGTGTGGTTCTGGAGGACTGCAGAAGAGCAGATGTGATCCCTCTAAATTTGAGTGGCAGCAGGGAGGAGGCCAGCAACTACAGACTGGTCAGTGTCACTTCGATGGTGGAGAAATTAATGGAAACCGTGTTATAGTAAAGGCTGGTAGAGTATCTTCAATTCAATGGGCTGCAAGACCACAGACAGTATGAATTCATGAGGGAGGTCATGCCAGACAAATCTGATTGATTTCTTCAACTGGGTGACCAGGTAAATAGATCGGGAAAGGGCAATGACTGTGGCCTATCTGGACTTTAGCAAGGTCGTTGACACAGTGCCACACAGCAGACTGATAAAGAAGCTGAGCAACCTAGGTGTGGAATCCAAAGTGGTGAACGGGGTTAGAAATTAGTTAATGGATAGGCGACAGAGGTTTGTGGCTAACAACACTCACTCTAATGAGATGGAAGAGTGACCAGTGAGGTGACGCATGGCTCAATATTGGGACCAGTCCTCTTCAATGTCTTCATAGGTGACATTGCAGAAGAAATGGAAAGAAAGGTATGTCTTTTTACAGATTATACCAAAATCTATAATATGGTGGATATTCAGGAGGGGGTAGAGAGAATGTCTCTGAATTTTGGGAAACTTGAGGAGTGGTCAAAAGAGTGGCAGTTAGGTTTTAACGCCATGAAATGCAAAATTTTGCACCTAGGACATAGGAACCCAGGAGCAGAGTATAGGATGGGGGAGTACAGTACTGATGGACACTAAACAAGAAAGAAACCTTGGGATTTTCCTAACTGATGACTTCAAAATGGCAGGGCAGTGTGACAAAGCAGTGGATAAGGCTAGTGGGATGATAGAGTGAATAGGGAGGGGTTTCTCCAGTGGCAGGAGGGAGATAGTGCCACAACTATATCGCACACTGGTGAGACTCCACCTGGAGTACTGTGTCCAGTTTTTCAGGCGACACCTTAGAAAGGACACACATTATGTGGAGGCAGTCCAGAGGTGGACAAATAAAATGGCAAAGAGGTTGCACAAAATGCCCTATGAGTAGAGACTAAGGGCTCTTAACATGTACACGCTGGAAAAGAGGCGAGTGTGAGAGGGGACATAATAGAGACCTACAAGTACCTCGGGGGGGGGGTGGACAGGGTGCAGAGGTGGAGTTTCTTTCAAATGAGAAAGAGCACCAGGCCCAGTGAGCATGCAAGGAAGCTGGAGGGGGGAAAGTTTAAGAGGAATGTGAGTAAATACTACTTTACTGAATAGGTGGTAGACACCTAGCACAGACTGCCAGCAGAAGTGGTGGATGTGAAAACAGTGGTGGGGCTTCAAGCATGTGTGGTATATACAGAGGGGAATAATAAATAGATGGGGGGAGAGGGTTACCAGAGATCAGTTAGGATCTATGGAGACTGACTAGGCAGAAAATATCTGGACAAACATTTTCTGTCAGCAAATTCAAAGATGTGGTCTATAGACTGAAAATGAGTGATCACCCTAAGTTTTGAGTTTAGGGTGTGGGCCAGAAGCAGATTTTTAGAAGCTGGGCAAGTGATTTTTGAGCATGGTACTGGGGTCAGTAGTTCTGCAATATAAATAGGAGCTAGGCCATGCAGGGCCATGTGGAAAAGGCAAAGAACTCTGAAATCAATTTGCTGGTATATCAGTAATTGTACTGAGCAAGCAGCTGCCTTCCCACCCGTTCTCAGTGCTGCTCCTTGGTTGACCAGAAGGAGGAGACACAGGTTCCAGGTGGACCCTGCCCTTCCTACATGCGAGCCAATTGCAGTATAGCACAGTGGTTTAAGGCTCTGAGCTGAAAATCTGGAGACCTGGGTTTGAATCCCACAGGCCCCCACTTACATAATGTGTGACCCTGAACAAGTCACTTAACTTCCCTGTGCTCCCAGGTTGCACCTGTAAACAAGCTTTCAGCTTAGTGTGTCTCTCCTGGTTAAACAACTGGGGAAAAAAAAATTCTCTGATGCCCTCTGCCTCCATCCAGCCCCAGTGTGAGAGTCTGAGGCAAACACACACACACACTGGTCTCCCAGGAGGCTGAGCAATGCACTGTTGCTGCACCTCATGGCTTTGGTCCCCACAAGTTATTTTTGTATGGATTAAAGAAATGACCTGGTATTCCATGCGTAGGTACAGAGCACATTAAGCAGGTGGGATGCTTAGACACCGAAGGAGTGAGGCTGGCTGCCAAGCATTCATCACACCTACCCTAGTCAGCCAAACATGTAGCCGAATCACCTGCCCTCCCAGTCAGAGACTGTGCAGCTACAGCAGCCCTGATTGTCAGAATGGGGAAGGGGGCAGAGGGAAAATAAAATAAAAAAAGAGTTAAAGAAATTGAACCTGTGTCAAAAAATAGAACTCCATTCTGTGTTTTAGATATCAACTCCTCTCTAATTTTAGTTAGAAATGGTCAAAACAGCACACTGAAGTTGTCAATGTCCATGTAACCTGAAGGCTTCTTAGCAAGAAACATTAATTTCTGGCAATGCAAGCTAAACATAGTTAATTTAGCTAAACCGCTATTGTGAATGTCAGTCCCACTCCCCATCACTGTGATCTGTCTGCAGCCACTTACTGGACTGCAAAAGGAGTTCTGCACCCTGGATGGTGTCAAAAGCTCCTGTCATTGTCTGCCATCTGGTAGGAGAGACAGCCTCAACAAGGGACTACTTCTGTTTGAACCCCCACCCCACCCCCACATACACACAAAATGGAGAAAATACGTAAAAAATGTTTAAGACAGCCATTCATACTGCTCCTCCTGAATGTTCTGCTACCACAGTATTCTTCCATGAGTTAATGCTGCAGAAAAAATAATCTAGTTGGTTGTTGCAAGCACACATTTCTGGGAATGCATATACGGCATGTACCCCTATCTACTCTACATACTTAGGAGGCAGTATAAGCACAGTGGTTTACAACTCTGAGCTGCAAACCTGGATACCTGGGTTTGAATCCCACAGCCCCCACTTGAATACCGTGTGACCCTGAGCAAGTCACGTAACTTCTTTGTGCTCCCAGGTTGTACTTGTAAACAAGCTTCATCTTAGTGTGTATCTTCTGGTAAAAAAAAAATAAAATAAAAAAAATACTACGGGTCATACTAAGGAAGGTTAGAAGCAAGGAGGCTGATATAGTCCATATGTGCTTCCTGTTTAGTAACTAATACATACAGTATATATATAGAAAAAATACTATAGGCATATCCAAGAAAGGACTATGTTTAAGCGAGGTAAGCATTTAATCATAGACTGTTTAATAGTTTGTCCAATATTTTCCTGGGTATTTAGTGTTTTCTTATAATCAATGGCTATACAAATGTTAATAATACTTTATAAATTCTTAGCATGAACCTCCATGGGCAAAAATGACTGGGGAATAAAAAGAAACTTCTTCACAAGGTAAACATGAATCTCATTTCAGAATAGAATAATCTGTGTAACATGAGACCATACTCCTTTTCAGGGGGCAAGCAGAAAAGAACTGTTTAGCTTTGACACCTTAATTCATCCTAAAAGCAATAAGTCCATGCCCCGAACAAAGAATTTTCAGTCCAGTTTTGAGGCCTTTTTTTTGTTTGTTTGTTCATTTTCTCTCTGACTAGGCCTCATTTACCACAGGATTTGAGAGGATCTTCCTGGAGTGCCTCAGAGTTGTTAAGCGACAATCTAAAAGCTGGTTCAGGATTAGCTAACTTAACCAGGTGACCTAAGGGGCTCACGTTGATTGGATGCAATAGCCTCGACTGTGCTTGGAGCTCCATACTGTGGCCCTGGAGGGTTTTATCAACACCATGAGAGGAGAGCTTTCAGAATAGGAACTGATGGGAATCCCACTAATCAGGGAAGGATTAGCCGAGGCTCAAACTATACTGCTTCTAATTCCTTCTTCATGAATGGAGTTCATGTGCTGTGAAATGAGCCACAAAACCAAAGGTGTAAATATTAGATGAAGTCCTTCAGGATCTTAATTATCTCTATTGAGGGACTCTGTGGCAGCTGAGCTGCTAAGTATAATAAACTATAAATACACTGGTATACATTTACCTTTCAGAACCACAATGCTTTTCTCCCAGACACCCATCACAGTGTCCCACTGCCTTATTTCCAAATCTTCCATACTCCATATATTGCAGAATATTACTGCATATTGTAAACAGGGATTCATGGGAGCAGTTATTCAGAACTTCAGTATATCAAATTTGGTTGCTGGTGCAAATTTTTAAAACCTTTTGATGGCACAAAACTGCCTGCCCAGAATTTCTGTAAACACCACTATGGTAAGGAAACAACCCCTAATAATAGCACTGATGTACCTGTGTTTTCTAGCGCTTCAAATCTGTCATTTGTCCTATTGACCTGGCATGTACTTATGTAATTATCTACGTAACTCTGTACTAGGTGTGATTATATGTATGTAACTATGTATGTAATTCTACTATAATTACTGACGCGCGCTTTTTCCCATAGGGAAACCCAGTTATAATTTGCCGTTATAACCAGCTGCCCTGGTTATAACGGCAAACACGCGCTGGGTTTCCCTTGGAGCACGCATACGCCACTTATCCGTCCTCCTTCAGTGTGCGCAACGGTTGAAAATCGCCCATCACACTCGCGCTGAATGTTTTTTTTTTTTTTTTTTAATTAGAAACAAAATCTCTTTTCTCTACTCACTGGCAGGAAAACCAAACAGAAAATATTTAAAACATACATCTGGTTTCTGCCAGCACGCCGAGAGCCAGCAGATCTCTCCACCTCTTTGTACCGAAGCATTCCACAGCTCAGCAACTCCTGTTCGCCGGTAAGCTTAAAAAAATTGCATAATTCTTGTGACTTAAAAATTAGCTATTCACTGTAAATTGTCAGACCATGGACCACAACAGCACAGACTCCTGAGTAGTCTGTCACTGCCTGACTGCCAGTCTACTGCCTGATTTTTACAATTGCTGAGGCGAAAAGCAGGCCACAATTAAAAAACAAAATATGGGGTGGTGTGTAAAACTCGATTTTACACAACCCTCGTGTGGATGCATTTAACAACCGGCTTCTCACCGCCTTGCGTGCATCCCACAACCCGGTGTGTGTAAAATCTCACACACACCACCCCATATATTATTCTCTATGTGTTTCATGATGTGGAATCTTTATAAAAGAGCTCTTGCTCAAAGGTTGTTTCTGAAGAGATATAAATAAATAAAATAAAAAGAGAGATTGTAGCCATGTTGGTCTTTGGAAAATAAGGAGTCACTGGATAGTCTGATACCATTTTGTAACCAACATATGTCTTTTACAAAGATGATATAGTACACAAGGGTTTGAAGCCCACAAAGGTCCCTTCAAAATTTATCAGCAGTTATAAGGACTGTTGTCTCTGGATTTTTACTTTAGTGTATTGACGATATATTATATATTGTATGTATGTATGGATGAATTGTTGCTGATGTATTCCCATGACTGGGTCACCTCTGAAAAAATGCACTTGTTGCCTAAAGGTTTGTCCCTAATAAATTAAAGTAAAAAAAACTAAACTAAATATTGTTGGTGTCCCTGCAGACTATTAGTCTAGTTGCCTCCGTATAAACAAGCATTTGTCAATGCCGAATGTTCGCTTGCAGGTATGTGCATTGGTGTTTGGCATTTATGTAGCCCCCCCCCCATTGTATCCATGTCCCTTCAGCATCCATATCGCAACAGAGTACCTCTCTGCAACTCCTCTTGCATCTGATTAGTATTTCGCTGTCATACTTCTTAAGTGTCTGTCTTAGGAACCCTAATTCCCTGGTTGTGCTCAAGGGTACAATACAAGCCTGTGTGGAAACTGCACAACCTGCACTTGTAACACAGTCATTCAGTGGAATTATTTCACAAAAGTTTCAACATAGGCATTTTGTCAACTCTGGTCATGAACAGTGTCACTGTGATTCTCTTACTATGCACTGAACACTGATTTCCCACAGTGACCATGCTATTCTGCGCCAGAAGTATGAAAACACATTTCAGTCAGGATGTGAAAAATAACAGCTGAATTGTTCATAAGGAGGTGTGGGGAAATGCAAATGTTGAAAATCAGGAGTGAAAATATTACAAATTCGCAAAGTTACGAGAGCGCGTGGAAACTGCGCAACGCACGCTCATTAAACAGTCATTTTGTGGACTTTTTGCACCTAATTTTCAACATAAGCATTTTAGGATGTCTCCTCATGAACACTGTCACTGTGATTTTCTTACTCTGTACCAAACATGATTTCCCACAATGACCGCGCAATTCTACGCCGGAAGTGTGAAAACACATTTCGGGCAGGATGTGAAAAATGACAGCTGTACTGCTCATAAGGAGATGTGGGAAAATGCCAATGTGGAAAATCTGGAGTGAAAATATTATAAATTCATGAACTTACAAGTGTGCATAGAAACTGAGCAATGCACGCTCGTAACACAGCCACTTTATGGACTTTTATCACCAGATTTTCAACATATGCATTTTAGGACCTCTGCTCATGAACAGTGTCACTGCCATTGTCTTACTCTGTAGCGAACACTGATTTCCAACAGCGACCACGCTATTTTGCGCTGGAAGCGCAAAAACACATTTCAACCAGGATGTGAAACATGACAGCTGCACTGTTCATAAGGAGGTGTGGAAATATGCCTATATTGAAAATCTGGAGTGAAAATATTACTAATTCGCAAACATACGAGTGTGCATGGAAACTGCACAATGCATGCTCATAACACAGTCATTTTTTGGAATTTTTTCACCAAATTTGCAACATAGGCTTTTTAAGAGGCCACCTTATGAACACCAGCACTGTCATTTTGCTAATCAGTCCTGAAAGATGATTCTGCACAGTGACCATGAAATCACCTTCCGGGACTGAGTAACGCCATGACAGTGACTGAATTCATGAGAAGGGGTGTCAAAAACTCCATGTTGAAAATGTGTCGTCAAAAGTCAAAAAAATGTCCAAAATATCCATCTAAGTTGGGAAAAACCTATTTATGCCATTATACAGCTTACCAGCATTTTCTCAGTTTGTGGTCAGCTTTGAAAAGTGCAGACATGTTCCCAGTCCACTGAAGATCATCGCACCGGTAAGTATGGGGTGAGGGGGTTGTGGGGAGGTGGGTGCGGGTTGGTCGGGGGGGCAGGGACTCACCGAGGGACCGTTTTCTTCTTTCACAGGAAATTAAAAGAAAGAAAGAAATGGATGCTGTTGGCATGCTGGGGTGGGCTCCCAACATGCCACCTACATGTTTGTTGGGGTGGGAGGGCTGGAGCCAGCAGGACTGGGCACTCCTGCCGGCCTTACAGTGTGCACAGGAAATTGGGGGAAAAAGAAAGAAATGGATGCTTTTGGCATGCTGGGGTGGGCTACCAGCATGCCACTTTCGTGTTTGTTGGGGTGGGGGGGCTGGAGCTGGTGGGGATTGGGCACCCCCACCGGCCATACAGTGTGCGTGGTGGGGGAGCATTAGCATGCTGGGGTGGGTTCCCAGTGTGCCAATTGGTTGTTTGGTGGGGGGCTGCAGCCGAAGAGGGGATTGGGCACCCCTGTCGGCCACACAGTGTACTGGGGGGCACACGAGCAGAGGGAGATTGGGCACCCCCCCCGTCACACAAGGTGGGGGCCGGGGAGATCATTATTGTGGGAGGAGGAGGACATTAGCAGAGGGAGGAAGCAGGAGGAATTTCATGCTGAGCTGTGGAGGACAGCAGTTTGGCTGAGGTATGTATGCTAATTGCATACACACTACCACCGCTGATTGCAGCGGACCTTTTGTTAAAAATGAAGACCAACACAGCCAAATTGCTGTCATACGCAGCTCAGCATGTATTGGTCCCCTAAGATCGTGCCTGCTACACTGAGCACTACACTGGTGAGGAGGGTCACACACCCCCGAAGTAGTACTGTTGCAAGACGTACCTTGCACATGCGAACAAGAGAAACGTAATAAAAATTATGACGAAAAATAGGTATTTAAACACCGCTACTCCTGTTTCTATTAAACCAAGTAACAATCAATATAATAGGGATAATATGCTACCAACATGGAACTAATTAACTCTTAAATAAGTGATAATACAGTATTACACTTTTTAAACAGCATAATTTTGGGAGGCAGTATAGCACAGTGGTTTAAGGCTCTGAGCTGTAAATCGGGTGATATCCAGCAAACCTGACCTGGGTTTGAATCCCACAGCTTCCACTTGCATACTGCATGATCCTGAGCAAGTCACTTAACTTCTCTGTGCTCCTTGGTTGCACCAGTAAAAAAGCTTTCAGCTTAGTGTGCTATCCCTGGTTAAAAAAATAAATAATGTAACTGATATTACCACTGCAAGACTTTTGAGTAGTATACATTAATGACAAATCAGGAACTAGAACTGTGTTGTGAGATGCAGCCTTTGGGATAATTATTTCTATAGCTCTCTTTGAAATACCCCACCTCCTAAAACCAGAATGCTCAGGCTTTATATATTCTGTAATCTATTGGATGGCTCACAGTTTCTTTTAGTATTGTATGCCCTGCTAAGACGTCTTACCTGTATGTTATTATTTTGTGCTAAACAACAAAAGTATAAAAAAAGGAACTAGCACTGTTTGCAGGATGATACACAAATAGTTACTAGTGCAGGTTTTATGATACTGCGGCACCAATGCTGACATCTTAATCATACTTTTACCGCATCATTTATCTGGCACCATTTTGACCTACAGTATGTAAAGAATGGACCCAAAGCATATATACCCTCAATCCCAAACAATTGCTTACTGCATCACCCAGCTGTAATCTGTAATGTCTCATGCAAAGTCTATAAAATCCGGACATGCTTCCACAAAGTACAACAGCTCATCTTTACTAGGTTTTGGCCAGTATAAAAGAACAGCTAGCTGACCTGTCAGCACACTGGCAGAGCTACTGCCTGTGATGCCAGCAACCCAGGTTCACTCCCTGAGCCTGGATCAGAGAGTTGGCAGGGAGGGGGTGAGAGAGAGAAGGATGAAGCATCCCAGAAGACACTGTCTTTCTCAGGGAGGGATGGACCCTGGCAAAGCCACAGCACCACCACCTGGGGGAGCACAGGGTGACATGCTGGTGAGGCTGGAGGTGAGGGCAGATGCCTGATGGCTCTGTATGGTGACAATCTGAGCTGCGTGCATGTATACACATTGCAACCTTAGCATGCAGATGTCTACAGGGGAGGGAAAAAAGGGATAAATGCTCTGGTCTGGAGCATAATAACCAGTACATCCAGGGGCCAAGCAGTCCACTGCACTCCCACAATTCTTTGGTACTCCAGTGAGGGGGTACCTGCCTCGATTCAGCCCCACCCCCCAATGTGGGTAAGCTGGGGATTTGAAAGTGTGAGCCCTAGTTTAGAAGCAAAAGAGATAGATGACTGCCTGAGCTGATGAAGAACCCGAACAAGATGGAAAAGGTATAGGTAAAAAAAGAAAAAAAGAAAATCAAGGAAAACAGAGTTCAAACCCTGTAGTCCTAGTTCAAAGCTAGACAATTCCTCTCCCATGCTTGGAACTCTTTTTTTCACATTCTCCGCTCACCTGCCAGCATCCTGTGAATAGCTGTAATGAATGGTTAGAAATCCACAAATGATCCACAGATGGACAGGGAGCAGAGAGGAATTGACAATGCCCAAAGCCCAGAGATTATGGCACACAGAATCAAACCATTATCTCGGGGCTCTGGTCTGAAAATAAAGGTCTGGGAAACATTGACAATGTTGTCTTTAATTCTGAGAGGCTAGGTAGCATGGGTTGCTGCAAGCACTATATCCTGGATCTCCACACCTCCAGTGTGCAACAGGATAGTGCATGGCTGAGCATTAGTGGAGGCCGTTGCTGCATGAGTGCTGAACCTGTTGGTCCAATGCAACATAGAGAGATTGAAGTCTTCAGAAAGCAGGAGGTTCTCTGCAATCCAGTTTTTGAGGTATGATAAATGTCTTGTCCCTGCACTCCTCCTGGTACTCCCATCAGTCATACGTTTGCCATTTTTCCCTTGTTCTCAAGCATCTCCAACAGCCCTCATGATTGTTTGTTCTTTTGTATTTTATTTTGCTTATTTTATTTATTCACAATTCAGATTTGCAACCTTTGAGTCAAAGACTCATCTACAAAGGCACCTCATCGCAGGAAGGGGAGACTACATTTTGGTGGAGTACAACAGTGGGGAACAATACAGGTGAGATACAACAAAGAGCATACAAAGCAAAGCAAACGGACATACAAGCAATTTCAGCGATACAGTGGAGCATGCAGATTTCAATTCGTGGTGTACAGACTACAAGTAAGCTAATCTAAATAAACTAGTACACTTGACTTACTACAAGATCCCCAGAGATACTAGGTAGCGGATACCTGGGGGGGGGGGGTTCTGCATTGCTAGTTTTGAGATGGCAGCCATAGGTCTCATAGAATGCTTCTTTACCTCCAATACTGCGGCAGGGAGAGAGCCTTAGGTTGAGTGTTTTGTGTTTTAGGCAGAGCAGGGTGTGCTCGATTTTCATATCCATCGCCCTGATTGATTATACCATAACCTTCCTCAGAGTCTTCCTTCCACACTGTTTGGCTTGCTGTCTCCGGTGCTACCAAGGCCTCAGAGGAATGTTATTCCTGCTGTAACTTGGAGACCCCTCCTGTATTTGTCTTCAGGCAACTCATCAGAGATTTTGATATCTGCTAAATTGTCTTTCGGATGAGATGTTAAACTGAGGTCCCATCCGCCTGGATTGGTGGTAGTTCAGGTGGATGTTAAAGATCCCATGGCACTTATCAAAAAGAGTAGGGGAATTTCTCTGGTGTCCTGGCCAAATTTCCCTCATTCACTAAAAAAAATACCACCAACAGCTTAATCTGGTTCAAGGTCAGCTGGCATTCATCTGTATCCCCCTCCCCCGGGTCGTGCCTGAAAATAGGCAGGATTTGTCTAGTGCACTTACCCAGTCAACAAAACCCCAAAAATAAATAAATAAATAACTGTTCCACAGCTACATGGTACTACTTAATAACGCAATTCAAACAAAAAGAGTTACGGGTAACACAATCACAAAAAATTATCACAGGGCAAATTTTAAAGCCATTAGGGAGGTATTATATGAGTGGAACTGGAAAACAACAAGTAAAACGTTCAGTGCAGAACAATTTTGGACAGAAATTAAGAACAAATTACTGGACTTGGAAAACAAATACATACCAGATAAACCTATAAGAGGGGAAAAGTACCATAGTGGTTTACACAAAAAACAAAGAAACAGTTAAGCAAGAAAAGACCAGCATATAAAGCAATGAAACAAGCTATAACAGAGAGAAATATAAGAAAGAATTAACAATTCGTAAAAAAATGATTAGAAGAGAGCAGAAAAAAACTTGAATTCAAAATAGCGCACATAAAGGATGAAGGGAAAACATGTTATGCATATGTTAATAACAAATCAACTACCAGATCTGTGGGACCAATAAATGATAGACTTAAGGAAATGACAGATCCGAAGCTTTTAATAGTTATTTTTGTACAGTTTATACAAAAACTTGTAATATTAGCTGGGCCAGTGGCATAGAGGGCTGAGGCACTGGGCACCTTACCTCCTGCCACAACCCGTGTTCGGTAGTGGACTCGGGTTGTTGATGGTCAGCCAGGGAGGGAGAGGATTGAGCATCCCACAGGATGTGCTCCTCTACCAGGGGTGGAGTGTGTCGCGTCTCGCTGCAGCATTGCCACCTGCAGATGTGTGGGTGGTAGGGCGAGCGAGACATGGGGAGGGAGGGATGCGCCGCTCTGCATATCATGTGAGCATGTTCACACAGGGGACATAGTCCCATACACTGGTATCCCTATGAGGAAGAGTAAAATAGCAACAAGATGGGGGGAACAAAAGAGGAGGAAAAACACACTGGCTGGCAGAATAATTGCCACCCTAAACAGACCCTGCTCCAAGCAACCTAAGCTCCTCCCCTGTCCAGACCTCCCCACCACAGAGAGAGGCAGTAGGGGGGACTTGGGGAAGAAGATTAGGTCTTGGGGGAGGTCAGGGGATGGGGTTGGGACAATTGTCAAGAAGGGGAGCCAAACAGTGCGAAAGGAGAGAAACAGTGAATTAAAAAAAGCATTTGTCAATGCTGAACATTCGCTTGCAGGTATGTGCACTGGTGTTTGGCATTTATGCAGCCTCCCCCTCCCCCAGTTGTATCCATGTCCCTTCAGCATCCATATCGCAACAGAGTACCTCTCTGCAACTCCTCTTGCATCTGATTAACATTTCACTGTCATACTTCTTAAGTGTCTGTCTTAGGAACTGTAACACCCTGGTTGTGCTCAAGGGTATGAGCCTGTGTGGAAACTGTGCAACCCGCACTTGTAACAGTCATTCAGTGGAATTATTTCACCAAAGTTTTAACATAAGCATTTTGTCACCTCTGTCATGAACAGTGTCACTATGATTTTCTTTCTGTGCACTGAACACTGATTTCCCACAGCGACCGTGCTATTCTGCGCCAGAAGAGTGAAAACACATTTCAGCCAGGATGTGTAAAATGACAGCAGAACTGTTCATAAGGAGGTGTCGGGAAATGCAAATGTTGAAAATCTGGAGTGAAAAATATTACAAATTCACAAAGGTACGAGTTTGCGAGGAAACTGTGCAACGCACGCTCGTTAAACAGTCATTTTTCAGAATTTTTGCACTGAATTTTCAACATAGGAATTTTAGGATGTCTCCTCATGAACAGTGTCACTGTAATTTTCTTACTCTGTACCAAACGTGAGTTCCCACAGCGACCGCGCTATTCTATACCGGAGTTGTGAAAACACATTTTGGGCAGGATGTGAAAAATGACAGCTGTACTGCTCATAAGGAGATATGAGTAAATGCCAATGTGGAAAATCTGGAGTCAAAATATTAGAAATTCATGAACTTACGAGTGCGCTTAGAAACTGATCAATGCACGCTCGTAACACAGCCACTTTATAGACTTTTGTCACCAAATTTTCAACATAGGCATTTTAGGACCTCTGCTCATGAACAGTTTCACTGTGATTGTCTTACTCTGTAGCGAACACTGATTTCCAACAGTGACAGCGCTATTCTCTGCCGGAAGTGCGAAAACACATTTCGATCAGGATGTGAAACATGACAGCTGCACTGTTCATAAGGAGATGTGGAAATATGCTTATGTTGAAAATCTGGAGTGAAAATATTACAAATTCGCGAATATACGAGTGTGCATGGAAACTGCGCAATGCACGCTCTTAACACAGTCATTTTTTGGAATTGTTTCACCAAATTTGTAACATAGACTTTTTGAGAGGTCACTTCATGAACACCAGCACTGTTGTTTCATTGATCGGTCCCGAAAGGTGATTCTGCGAAATCACCTTTCGAGAATGAATAACGACATGACAGTGACTGAATTCATGAGAAGGGGTGTCAAGAACCCCATGTTGATAATTTCATGTCAAAAGTTGAAAAAATGACTGAGATATCCACCTAAGTTGGGAAAACTTTATTTATGCCATTATACTGCTTACCAGAATTTCCTCAGTTCGCGGTCGGCTTTGAAGTGTGCAGTCATGTTCCCAGTCCACCGAAGATCATTGTGCCGGGCTACGGAGGAAAGTATGGGGTGAGGATGTGTGTGGGGAGGTGAGTGCACAGAGGGTGGGTACGGGTTGGCGGGAGGAGCAGGGACTTACCAAGGGACTGTTTTTTTCTTTCAGAGGGTATTTTAAGAAAAGAGAAGAAACAACTGTTTTTTCTTTCACAGGGTATTTAAATAAAGAAAAGAAATGGATGCTTTTGGCATGCTGGGGTGGGCTCCCAACATGCCACCTATGTGTTTGTTGGGGTAGGGGGGCTGGAGCCGGCAGGGATTCTGCTTTTGTCACGCTGTGGTGGGTTCCCAGTGTGCCACCTACATGTTTTTTTGGGGGGGGGTCTGGAGCTGGCGGGGATTGGGCACCCCCGCCAGCCATGCAGTGTGCGTCGGAGGGGAGGCATTAGCACAGTGGGGTGGACTCCCAGCATGCCAACTGGTTGTTTGTTGGGGGGTCTGCAGCCAATGGGGGATTGGGCACTCCCTTCAGCACACAACATCGGGGCGGGGAGAACAGTAACAAGGGAGTGGGAGGACATTAGCAGAGGGAGGAAGCAGGAGTTTTTTTTTAATGCTGAGTTGTGCATGACAGCAGTTCGGCTGATCCGTATGCAAATTGCATACACACTACAACCGCTGATTGCAGTGCACCTTTTGTTAGACATGAAGACCAACACAGCCAAACTGCTGTCATACGCAGCTCGGCATGTATTGGTCCCCTAAGGTCATGCCTCCTACACTGAGCACTACATTGGCGAGGAGGGTCACACACCTCCAAAAGTAGCACTGTTGCAAGATGTTCCTTGTGCATGCATGCAAGCAAACATAAAAATGTGCTCAAAATTTGTATAATAAACAAAATTGCATGTGTTTTTGGTAAGCAGTGTTTAACAATTGATATATTCTAAGTGTGGATCTGGAGCTAGAACTGGGTGCCCCCCAAACAGATCTGTTTAGGTGCTCCACAGACATGGGGTGGGGGGGGCATGCAACTGGAGGAGGGTGACAGTAGCATCACAGCACAAGGAGAGGGAGCAGAGAGGACCCAGTGAAGCACAGGCCAGTTATTCAGACCTCCATTCTGGGAAATATTATGGATGCCATAATCAGGGAACAGATGGTAGAATATCTGGAAAGCAATAGGCTGAAGGACACCAAACAGCACGGGTTCATAGCAGGAAGGTTATGTCAGACCAGTCTAATCATCTTCTTTGATTGGGTCACTAAGGCAGCGGTTAGGAGCCAGACAATCAATGCACAATATATCAGCCTCAGTGAGGCCTTGCGTCAATGCTGCACACAGGACTTATGAAAAAGATGAAGGAGGTGGACTTGGGGGAGGGACTGAATATATGGGTGGGAAAATGGTAGAGATTGAGACAGCATGGGGTTGTGCTAAATAGAAAGGAATCAGAGGTGAGGGAGGTCACTGAGAGGGTTCCACAGGGGTCAGTCCTGGTACCTGCCCTGTTCAATGTGTTTGTCAGTGAAATAGGTGAGAGTATTAAAGGGAAGATATGTCTCTTTGTGGATGACACAAAGCTATGCATCAGGGTAGACAATGAGAAAGGGGTCACAAAGTTGTGCCAACATCTGGAAAAGTTGGAGAAATTGTCACGATCTGGCAGCTGCGTTCAATGCTAAGAAATACAAGCAATGCACATTGGCAGGAAGGACCCAGGTGATATACTGCTTGGGGGGGAGGGGCAAAGTTAGCCATAACAGTTGAAGAGAGAGAGATCTGGAGTCATTGTTAGTGACACCCTCAAAGTCTCTGTACAATGCAACAGGGCTTACAGCAAGGCAAACAGGATGTTAGGAAGCATTGGCAAAGGCTTTGACAGTAGGAGAAGGAAGGTAATCATGCCACTGTACGGGTCCCTAGTGAGGCCACAACTCGAGTACTGCGCCCAGTTCTGGAACCCACACCTGAAAAATTACAGGGAAAGGCAGGAAGCAGTACTGAGAAGGACCGCCAAGATGATCCAGGGACAGGAGGGATGGACATATGAGGAATGGCATGCGGATCTCAATATTTACTTGCTGGGGAATAGCAGGGAGAGGGGAGTATGACAGAAATATACAAGTTTCTGAGGGGGTAAAAATAGGGTGGATAGTAGGAACCTGTTCTCCAGAAACAAGATCATGAGTTTGAGAGGGCATGATTGGAAACTGGGAGGCAAGAAGTTTAAGAGGATCATCAGGAAGTTATTTTTTACTGAGAGGAAGGTGGATAAGAAGAACAAGCTGCCCAAGGGGACTGTGGAAGCATAGATAAGTAATGAGTTCAAGGCTGGGTGGGACACATTAAGGGGTTTAATAAATATGAGAGAGTAGAGGCTGGGGAGAAGCGATACTCCTGTAAAGGTGATAGGCCTCTGGGTAGGGCTTGTAATGATCTGCGGCACCTCAGTCCTGATTACTGTGGCAGAGTTCCCAGGCTTCTGTGGCAGCCTTTTGTCATTTTTGTGGCATTAATTATTCATTTCTGTGGCAGATTGAAGTTCTGTCATTAGCTAAAATATGATGTGAGGGCATCCATGGCATGACAAGCTGAGCACAGAGGCGGGGCTTCAGGACGAACAAGGTGGAGAGAAGAGCCAATCACTATGATAAAACCGTACATTTGAATGAAAACTCACCCAGAGCAACATATTCTGCAGCACTACATATGCTCTGCAGCATGATACAAATTCTGTGGAAAATTCCATGGCCGTGAAATCACAGAATAATATGGGCCTTCTCTATGGGATGTAGAATATATAACTACTGTAGTTACAGGGCAGTTTGATGGACTACAAGTCTTTTTCTGCCTTTACCTCTGTGTATCTATGTATATATGTATGTAAGTGTTATATATTTAAGCTGCTAGCAAATACAAATAAATTATTACATATCTTAGCAGTTGGTGGCATAAATGAGCAATAAGATATGCTTTCTTTTGATCTTTGGTAACTGGCTAAAGCCCCATTAGGCCCAAGGCCTGTTTTCAGTGGTGACCCTGGAGCACTGGGAAGGTTAAGTGACTTGCTTAGGGTCACACAGTGTGCAAGTGGAAGTTGTAGGAATCAAACCCTGGCCATCTGGATGTGCCAAGCTCATTCACAGCTCCTTACTCTAACCTCTAGGTTATACTGCCAGCCCCATATGACAGGGTGTGATTACTATTTGTAAACTGCATGATTAGGTGTGTTTTGAGGCACAAGGCACTTGTGCCAAGTGCCTCCAACCTCTTGGATGTGCAGTATACAAACAGAAACCCAAAACCTGGTGTACCTTATTGCACTTATAAAATAGGCAACAAGCATGCCATAAATAAGGAATATAGTCAATATTGTAATAACATTTGTAAAGAAGCTGCAAAAAAGAACAGTAAACAGAGAAACAATATCCCTACATACAGTAGACCCCCCACCCTTTCCTGCTACAACCCTGCCTCCTCACTGCCAACAATAACCGGCCCCATTTTACTCCCCAAACACCCCCCACTTATAGTTAAATTTTATAACGTGACATCCTACGCATTACATCAATGAAACAACACCCCCCATCATACACCGAGTAGCACAGCCAGTAAGATAGCGCCATATAAAGATTAGCAAAAGCTGGGAAATAAACTGGTAAATTAAATTAACTTACTTCTGCCTTTTTCAAGTTCTATGACTCTTTGGGGGAGTACCCATGGCATTGTGCTGCAGTGGATATGAGAAAGAGGAGGATTGAGACTTCAGGAACAAGGCCCAACCCTGCTTAGATTCCATGAGGAGATGAGACTGGGCTAATTCAGAAAGGTATGGTCATAGGCAACACTGTAACATCACTATGCAGCGGTTTTGTGAATGGCCCACAGGGTCACTCTGAAAGCAAACAGCAGGTTTGGTGCAGTTAGCATCATTACGCAATTCCTTTGTGAGCTTGTGGGTCACTCATGAAGAAAGTTACCGGTCTTGAGCAGTGCGTGTATAGTAACTACGCAGCTGTTTCATGAGGGCCACTCATGAAGCAAGCTGTTGGTGTGGGGTGGGGACCATCACGACGCAGCTGCTACTTCAGGTCTAGTGTACTGAGCATCACTTTGAAGCTGCTTTTAGATATCCTTTCCAAAAAGCAAGGAAACTGAATGCAAAAACTGTAATTGCAGCTATTAAGGGCAATACAAAGCATGCACTCTAAAGAAATGAAAATTAGGGTTTAATGTTGCTTGTAGCTTGGAAAATTGGTGGTTGGGTGACCCTTGGAGATTAAACAGTCATGCAAGCCCAAGGTCCAGCTACTTTAAACCCTAATTTTTCATACATATTATTGGGTACATTAGTGCTTCTAGTTAGGGTTACAAATGCTGTTCTATGTTAAACTCCAATTTCTGCATCTTAATGCAATGTCTGTCCTTAGATGGAATAATCTGTAACTTTGTATACACATTCAGTTGTTGGTCCCAGGATCTCTGGATCTTGCAAATGTGGAAACTATCAGCTGGACAGTTTGTCAGTTCTAGAATATCAAGAATACATACACATATGGTTTTTAAGATCCAGTTTTGATCACCAATAGCACAAAATTGGCTGAGTTGAAACATGACACTGAGGTTTGTTAGAGTTTAGCCCAAGGATGATTCTTTTTATGTTGTCTTGCACCCAGGTACAAGCAACATCTTGCGGTAGTAGCACATTGAGAGATGTGTCAGGGTTGGTGAATGCAGGGCACGCTTTAGTAAGTGCACCCCTCATCCGCCAATTAGCAAGCATGCTAGTGCTGACGTGGAAATTATGGAAAGTGCCACCAAGTTGAAAGAAATCTGCCATGGCAATCAGAGACAAGCTCGTCATGCAGCAGCAGATGACACGCCTCCCCAACGTGCCTTTCCTGGAGAAACTTTTCAATAAACATGGTGGCTCCTGCCGTCCACCACACACACACCCCATACCAATATCGGGGGTGGCCAATCCCCTATGTCGGCATGTTCCCCCACCTCACACACTTTCTTTGGTGATGGGGCCCAATTCCCATCAGCATCAGTACACACACACACACACACACACACACACACACACTTTGTTTGCCAACGGGTCCCCCAAACTCATGGGGCATACTGGAAGCCACCCCAGTGTGCCCAACATTTCCCCAAAAAAAGTCAAGGGGCACACTGGGAGCCCACTCCAGTGTGCCCAATATTGTTTTTAGTTCACCTGTAAAGAAAGAAAATCATCTGTCGATGTCCATTTTTTGTTTTTCCCTGTAAAAGGAAAATGGTCCCTTGTAGTCCCCTGCATCCCCCTCCCCAAACCCACACCCACCCTCTGTGCACCCCACCTCCCTGCACCCCCTCACCCTATACTTACCTCCGGAGAGAAAACAAAGTCCTTCTTCTGAGTTTTACTTACCTCCAGTCCGTCACATAGATCGTCTGTAGGCGGGATGCATCTGGACTCTTCAAAGCCAAACTGCAAAATGAAGAAATGGTGATAAGCTATATAATGGCATCAATGGGGGGGGGGGGTCAACTTATTCAATTCAATTCAATTTTATTTATATAGCACCTTTCAAGACCAAGGCACTGTACAAAACATTAAAATTAATAAAATCCAAACAATTAAAAGTCAGCCACAACTAACACAAATATGCTAAATCAAAAAGATATGTTTTTAAAGCAACTTTAAAGTTATCAATGGTTGGACATTCTCTCAACCAACGAGGTAGAGAATTCCACAGGGTTGGGTGCTGAAAAAGCAAAGGCAAGGGATCCTGATGACTTTAATCGAACCCTAGGACTCTCCAGCAATCCCTCGTTGGCGGAATGGAGAGGACGGAGGGGGCAGTAGGGAATCAGGAGATCTTTCAGGTAACCGGGTCCGTAACCGGGTAACTTAGGTGGATATCTCAGCCATTTTTTTGAATTTTGGCTCCAAATTTTCAGCATTGGGTTCTTGGGACCCCACCTCATAAACACATGCTCTGTCATCTCTTTATTTGGTCCCAAAAGATGATTTTGTGGTCACTGCGTGGAATCACCTTTCAAAACTGATTAACAAAATGACAGTGCGACTGTTCATGAGGAGGGGTCCCAAAAAGCCTATGTTGCAAATTTGATGAAAAAAATTCCAAAAAATGACTGCGTTATGAGTGTGCATTGCACAGTTTCCATGCATGCTCATAACTTTAACAATTTTTAATATTTTCACTCCAGATTTTCAACATTGCTATTTTTCACACCTCTGTATAAACAGTATAGCTGTCATTTTTCACATCCTGCCTGAAATTTGTTTTCACACATCTGGCACACAATGGCACGGTCACTGTGGGAAATCAGCTTTCTTGACAGATTAACAAAATCACAGAGCCACTGTTCATGAGTAGAGGTCCAAAAATGCCTATGTTGAAAATTTGGTTAAAAAAATCCCCCAAATAATTCCATTACGGGCGACAAGCACGGTTTCAGCCAGTGACTTCACCAATTTTTCATAGTTTCATCTCCAGATTTTCAACATTGCCATTTTTTACACCTCCTCATGAACAGTACAGCTGTCATTTTTCACATCCTGCCTGAAATCTGTTTTCACAACTGTGGCATCAAATGGCACAGTTGCTGTACAAAATTCACCTTTTGGCTAACAAACTGATAGTGCCACTGTTCATGAGGTGGGATCACAAAAAAACCATGTTGAAAATTTGAAGTGAAAATATCAACAAATGCCTTGGGCATTAGGGTTTCCAACTGTAACACCCCACTCTGTAGAGACTGACAGGCATCAGGGGTGTAACTTGGGCTCATCGGCTGTAATACTCATGCCATTCCACCCCCAACCCCCACCCTGCAGCCAGTGGCAGGCATTGAGGTGTGCCTTGGACTCTTCTGCCCCAAAGTTCAGCCCGTTCTCCTATACTGCACCCATCTCAGCATATTTCCTCATGGAATGGGGTGAGCGTAAGGACAGAAGACCCCAAGGCACACCATGACACTTGGTATCTACAGGGTAAGGTGAGGTGAAATGTCATGAGCATTATGGCCGATGACCCAAAGGCACACCCCAATGCCTGTCAATCTCTGCAGGGTGGGAGTGGGGTTGGCGTCAGTTCAATACTTCACTGCCATTCCTATTATGCATCTCACTAACTCCTGCGCTACCAATGCCAATGCCAGCAAGACAACATTCAGCATTGACAATTGCTTGTTTACTATGTGACTTTACCGAGAAATATGTAGATTTACAATTATTTAGAAAATACATTTCTGTTTTCATACATTGTCAGTTCATTTTTTCACATATTTTTTGTATCTAGATCTTTGTGATAACAATGTATGTCACTTTTTTGACTCAGAATCCACTTCCATGACATACAGTAAGAGTCATGGTTTGGGGAGTCTTTCTGATCACAAAAGTGAATAAAGCAAGAGAAAACGTTTCACATGAAAGCAAAAAAAAAAATCTGTTGAAATTTAAATACAAAACTTGAGTGGTTGATAGTGTACATGTAAGGCTGATTCTTCAAATGTTTGTTAAAAAACAATAGTGTTTAAAATATTAATGAAACTAGGTTGTTGTATGTCACAGAAACATGTCCTGTTTTGGTCACTCTTGAACCAGTTTTTGTGACACTCTTACCCACTTTTGTGAGATGCAATATCTACGTTCATGGCATTTAGACTCAAAACAAGGAAAATGTTGATGGCTATGTGACAAAAGTTAGGAAAACAAAAGAAAACTGTGGATTAACAACAAGAAAATAATTTTGGAAGTTAAGTCTGAAACTTCTATAGTCTATAGTGCTGGGTCTATGGTTGATTCTTACAGAGTGTTTTTTTAACAACAGTCTTTAATATATTAATGACACTAGGTTGTTAAGCTGTTTATCTGGCACAGTGCACATTATGAAGCAGTTGCTTCATAAGTGGCCTCTGCTACAGGTATGCTGCAATGTATATGACCATGCAACTGCTTCATGTGCAGCCCACAGGGCTACTAGTGAAGTCTGTTACAGGTCTGGTGCAATGTGTGTATAATAGAAAGTCTGTGAAGCTCCCATTTGGTTGCTTTACTGCGTTTGGTCCAGGCAGCCTAACCAACATATACGAACCGGCAAGCAACTTTCAAATTGGCAAGGCTTAGTTCAGAAGGGTATACACAGCTTGTACTAAACTGTGTACTCAAACTCGGGTTATTTAAATGCTTTTGGCCAGCTTTAAGCCAAATTCAGCATGCCGAAAACGCAACACTGGCAATACCTCCAGCTGTAACGAGAGAGAGCGGCTCCAAATTTATGGTTGTGCCAGTGTATAAGAACAACTGAACAACAAGAAAAACACGGCACCAACCACTTCCAAAATATTTCTGTATTTGTGTGAAAAAAATTCATATCACAATGCAGCAATGCCATGCAAGGACACAACAGCTCCCCAAACAAAGAAAACGTCCAACCGGTTTCGCGCCAAAAACAGCGCCTCCTCAGGGATACCTCCAGCTGCGCCAGGCACTGTGAACCCTCTTGGGTTCGCAATGCAAGCTGGAAGGAAACATAGAAACATAGAATTTGACAGCAGATAAGGACCGCTTGGCCCACCTACTCTGCCCATTTCCCTACCTAATGGATAAGCTGCAGATCCTAGTTAACCAACAGCTCACTTCCTCCTACCCCCCAGGTAAAATTGCCTTATGTCTGTCCCATGCATTCTTGAATTCCCCCACTGTTTTTGACTCTACAACCTCCTCAGGAAGGCTGTTCTATGTATCCACAACCCTCTCTGTGAAGAAATACTTCCACACGTTACCTCTGAGCCATCCCCCCTCTATCTTCAAATTGTGCCCCCTTGTTTTTGCACATCTCTTTTTTTGAAAGATGCTACCCTCTTGGACTTTGTTGATTCCCTCGAGGTATTTGAAAGCTTCTATCATGTCTTCCCTCTCCCTCCTTTCCTTGAGGCTATACATCTTTAGTTCCTTTAGTCTTTCTTCATACTCCTTCTGATGCAGACCCTGCATCATTTTGGTTGCCCTCCTCTGGACAGCCTCTACCCTGTCTATGTCTTTGCGGAGATGGGGTCTCCAGAACTGTACACAGTACTCCAGATGTGGTCTTACCAACTGTCTGTACAGAGGGCCAACAACTTCCTGTTTTCTACTGGTGATGCCTCTCCCTATGTATCCCAGTATCCCCCCAGCCCTCCTTACTGCCTTCTCACATTGATGGCCCACCTTTAGGTAGTCTGATATGATTACCCCCAGGTCCCTTTCCATTTTTGTTGTTGTCAGTATCTCACCCCCCATTGTGTACTCTTTCCCTGGTTTTTATTTCCCAGGTGCATTACTTTGCACTGTTTTGCATTGAATTTAAGCTGCCATACATCTGACCATTCCTCCAACCTTGCCAAGTCCCTTTTCATCCTTTCCACCCCACTTTGTGTGTCAACCCTGTTGCAGATCTTTGTGTCATCTGCAAACAGACATACTTTCCCTTCCAGTCCCTCTGCACTGTCACTTATAAAGATATTAAAACTACACTTAGATGGTCTGATGCAATTTAAAGCCCCCACACCGCCCTCAGCCAGGGATATATATTTGGAGCTCCAGGGTATCCAACCAGACCACATAGGAACCCTCTGCCAGAGACAGAGCACAGAACTCCACAGGGAAATCACACCCCAGGACTGAGCAACCATGTGTGGCAACATTGGTGGGCTGCAAGAGACACAAGGAACAGATTTACTCAATTTAAGATTACATACCAGTGGCATAGAACCCCCAGCAATTGCACAATGGGGGATGAACTGCCTCTAACCGATGCTGGAGACACACACATGCGCACGTGCTCCATCACTCACCTGCTATGGGAGTGCACAGTGCTACAAGCCTTTTGGCAAGGGACCCAGGGGATCCTCAGGGTGATATTGGGCAGCCAGATCTCACTAATGGACACACTAGTTATCTTAGAACTGCCCACGAAGGACCCAGAAAGGCTTGCCCTCTCTCAAGGGAGATGCATGTGGGTCCTAGGAGCACTGATAACAGCCAAACATGTCTGAGACACTGGCAGACCCCCAGGCCCCCCACATCACTGAATGGCTGACAGAAATTGGAAAATGACAGCCTATGAAAGAGTATTCCATAACGTCAAGGAGAAAACACACCACTACCGTGAGGCAAGGGACCCCCCCCCCCACTTGCAGGAGGCCACCACACCACTCACTCCCTCTAACAGGAAGACATCAGGGGCTCAGTCCTCACCTATGGCACTGTCAAATACAGTAGGTGATCTGCCCCCCCCCCCACCTTCGTATCTGTAGTCCCAGCTGAAGTACACTGGTGCCGAAGACAGTTTTGAGCAAATAAACAGACTAGGCATGTTAGCCCTAGCTGGTTCTTCACTTAGAGATACATATTGAGAAAGATTTGAAATGATCAATAAGATTTATTTTGCTATCTAGTTAGGTATAGTTAGTATTTTAGGACTAGTATACATATATTGGGTTAAAACACGTGAAGGCAATCAGGATGTTCCAAAATAATGTCCCATAATAATGGTATGCACATGATGGATATTTCGTTACCTGGTATTTGTTTAGTAGTAAATGTTGAGGACCAATGAACGTAACTTGCTTTGCTATTGTAGCCTGTAATCCAAGGGAGTAATCCCAGCCAGGAGATACTGTGATAAAATATGAACAACGTACCTTTAAAGAATGAAAAACAATAAACTTTTAATTGCAAAAAAAAAAACAGAAAGTCTGTGAAGCATTGCAGCAGATACCCCCTTGTCTGTGTCCCCTTCCCTGTAATCTGGTATTAGGCATGCAGAACCCATGGGGGTGGAGAATAGCCACGGTACCACCTCCAGGGGAGGAACCTCACTGGAGCCACCCACAGAGCAGGGGCATCTGGAAGAGCAGAGAGTGAGGGGTTAAAAAGAGCTGGAACCAGCAGCTCCCTCTCACTTGCCTCAACCCTCTTCTGATTTCAGCAAGAAAGACAACAGAGGACTCCGGCATGTGTTACTTTTCTGAGGTAAGGTTTTCCATGAGAATCCTTATTTTTCACCATTTCTCTTTTGCCTCAGAGAGCTAGGTCATGGGGTTGTTGTTTTGCTGCTCGATATGTATAACTTTTATATTGTGGTCCTCCTTGCCAGGCAAGTAGTGGCTGTTCAGGTAGTGAATACCAGTGCCTTTGGGGAATTGCAAGTTAAAAGACTCAGTTTGCCCAAAATAAATCATATAATTTTTCATTTGCAGACATGCTTAGTAGACAGCTTTCAGATACTCCCTTTTTCTAGCTTGGTGCAGGGACTGGAATCAGAACACACCAGCACAGCCACATGGCAGACATTGCTGGTGGGACTGAGCCCACGACAAACTGGGCAGTTGGGCAGGCTTTGTGCTGTCGATGTTTATCACTGTCTGTCTGTCTGTAATCATGGATTTTAGCGTACCAATGTGATATCCTGGTAAAGTCGGGATTTGCTACACAGGAATTATTCAATATATATTTAGACATTGAAAGTCTATAACAGAATTAGTCATCTGTGGTTAGAAATATATTTGATGGATGTCAAAATAAATGATCATAATAAACTGCTAATCTAATCTTTCAGTTTTTTGCCATCTGAGATAGGCACCACGGCTCCCCTACCACTGTGGCCCTTTTTCACTGCTTACCCAGCCCAAGATTGGAGGATTACTGATCGGAGAGTGGTTCAAGATCATCCTGATGGGGTGAATGCAGTAGTCATAGACGTCAGTGACCGACACGTGGCAACCAAGGCTGATTGCCTAGCAATCATGGGCCATGCAATGGTTCGATCAGCAGACACTCACCTGATCAAGAATGCCCCACAACCATTCAGTAACAGAGCATAGGGTATGGTCCCTGACTAAACTGAGCAACAGTAAGGTAAAAAAATAAATTTGCCTTGAAAATATAAATTCACTAAGCAGAGGTCTTGCTGTCTTAGAGGAATGTGAAAATGTCTTTGTTTTCATCTCTTTCTAATGGGGTAATTGTTAGTAACCTTATGCCAAAGATAATTTGTTGTATTTTTGTTTTTCTTCTTTTTGTGGAAACATTTAATTTGTTTGATTTCAATGCATGGCGGACTTACCATAGCCACATCGGGTTTATGGGAAGTTGGGATTGGGGACCGAAGCCACTCCAAATTAACCACCAGTTGGGCTGAGCCCATGGAAGTACAGGGCATGTGGCCACATGGCTTTGACATCTCTTCCCTATTCAGGTACATTGCACAGGCAATGGTTTACATAGCTTCCAACAGAAGGCATTTTGCCTCCAATTGTAGTTTCCCTTCTTTATCAAAGTCCACATACAGTTGTTCTTTCAGGGGGCATCTGGAGCTTCGGACTGGATTGGTTTAAGTCCTAGAAAATGGCCTAGTAGAGCCTTTGTTTTAAGGTAACGCGAGAGAGAGGCTACTGAGCACTCTTCACCTACAGAATTTTACACTGCTAGAAAACAACCATGCACAGTGCATCTAGTGAGAGAGTAGTAAACAACAGTCATACTTTCCGAAAAGGAGATTTGGTAAGATGCCAAATTAAAAGCAGTAGTCCACTGCTTTGGTAGTTCATGTTAATACCAGCGGAGGCTGGCAGACGTGATACATGCCACACCATGTGGCCAATCACTGATCCTCCCCCCATTAGCAAGGTCTGGTTTATATATATCATAACTGTCTTTTGCTCTCGTTACATGGATCATTTCATTTGAGGACAAATAACTTTATTTTCTCTGCCTATGACAGTCATTAATGCAGTTTACTTACGCATGTCCACATGGAGCACAGCATTTTTAATCACACGGTGACCTAGACAATTCTGAAGCTTTCATTCAGCATAAAAAGCAGCACATATTTTGGCTTAAAACCTTGTTATGGGGTGTTATGCACAGCCTGCTGCCTATTTTTACAGATGTCAATGTTTTCATCTACAGGCTGTAATTCTGTAAGAAGTGCTGCTTGCCATGTGGCTGGTTGTGTTGCCTAGCAATGGCAGTCAGCAATACTGGCCGCTTTCGTAGGTGCCATATAAAGTAGAATACCTGCCTTCATGCCCCAGTTTAAGTGGCAACATATTTCTCATTTCTTTGAATTTCTTTATAACTTCAATCCTTACACTAGCGTGCAAGTTAAGAACGTTTAGCCTATTCTTCTAAATGGACCTTCTGGGTCTTCAGAGCATCAGATTAGCCATGCTTTTTGGGTTGGGGTACTCTGTATATAATATAACCCATTTAATTCATGATTTTAGAGTTTTTCATCCATTCTCACTTCTGGCTCTTGCCAGGAAGTTGGTTCAAATCGTAATATGGACAGGGCAGTGCAGCATAGGGGGAGTGGGGCATTGCACTAATAACAGGGAGGCACACAACAACCCATCCCCTTACCCTGTGACACTGGTAGAAACTGTTACTTTTAAAAGAGGCGAACTGTGCAGCGTACTATATGCATTATCTCATGAGGCAGGTATATAATAATAGCATGGTAGCAACACTGTAGTTAGGGTGTCTGGTGAGTTTTATGTTAAATTTGATTGTTTGTTTGCAGCTTGCAGAAAGATGGTTTTACAGATTTACATAAAACTTTCTGGATTTGTTGTCGATGACAGACTCTGCAATCCTTAAAAGTTTTATGTAAATTGGTTCAGAATTTTTAAAGATATTGAAGTGTAAAGAAAATACAGTTTTTCTATTGATTTCAATTGTGGGTTTTTTTTCTGAATTTTTCCTCTCACCTAGACAAAACAGTAGAAATCCTTAACTGTGAAATTTTGTAGCGTTGCGTACGTTGATGGTGAAGGATTTCCTAAATGTGTTTGATGTTTGGGAGTTTTGCAGCTTTTAAGCTGTTCAGTTTTGAAAAATGTGTGTTTTTACAGTTTCCTCAGTCTACTCACAGTCGGGGTTAGTGATAATGTCCTGCATGCACAGAACAGTTTTGAATGCTGTTGAATGGGACTGGGAAAGTGAAAGTAGTTGGGCTGCTAGTGTCAGATAGATGCAGGATCTCAAGGTCCCCCCCATCATATTATAGATAATTTCCCTAGTATCTAGTGGTCCCCCTCCTGGCCAATCACTGACCCCATGTAAAATTACATGCCAAGGTCCATTGTAATAATAATTATATTAATCCCCTACCCCTCCGGCTAATTGCTGGGCACTAGCCCGACTGTCATATAACATCCCTGGTGTCTAGTAGTCCCCCCCCCCGGTAGTTCACTGGCTGTTGTAAAATTAAATCTCAAGGTCCCCCATCACATTATAGATAATTTACCTGGTGTCTAGTTTCCTCCCTCCCCGCCCCAGATCACCAACCCATTGCAAAATTACATGCAAATGCCCCCCCCCATTGCTGGGTGTTGGCCCAACTTGTATAATATAAATAATTTCCCTGGTGTCTAGTGGACCCCCCTCCCTTTTCTTGTGATTGAACCCAGGCTACATTTGGTGGGGTGAGAGGTATGTCCTTGTTGGCTGCCTGCTCTTCCTATTTATTGATATAAGCATGCCAGTTTTGTGGAGCATTTTATTTTTCACAATAGAAGAATATGGAAGCAGTATGGAAATGAGAGGTAAATGTTCTCCAGGGGGCCCAGGAGAGTCTGTATTTGTTGTATGTTCAGCTGAGTCAGCACCAGACTGTGCTGATTCAGAGCTTGCAGATTCTGTCAGTGTCAGATTACCATATCATGGCTCCATAGATTTCTGAGAGGATTTTGAAGTTGGGACAGTTAAGGCCTTGGTTTTACTATTCAGATTCTCCACTATTTCCCAAACGTCACTCAGAGAATCAAAGTACTTTGGTCTATTTCCTTGCTCTAAGACCACCAATGCAGCAGGATACTTAAACAAGTAAGAGATGTTCAGTCTCTGTAAATGTTGCTTAACTTCAGAGAATGATCTTCTCTTCTCTATAACTTCCCCAGAACAATCCTGAAAAAATAAAACCATGTCTCCTCTTCAAAACATTTATTTTCTTTCCCTGGCAATACTCATAACCTCGTCTTTGATAGAAAATCTTAGAAAATTAACTATAATCACCATGGGTTTTGTACCATTCTGTGGATAGGGTGCTAGGGAGTGATGAACCCTCTCAAGTTCTAGAGGCCGAGGCCATTGACACTTAACAGATCAGGAATTAATTGTTGCAGAAAAGTGATCATACAATTTCCCTCAACCTCTCAGGAACTCCCACAATTCTGATTTTGTTGTGACCATTGCTGTTTTTTAAATCATCCCATTTCTGTAAGAGATACTGCACTGGATTTGTTCTGCCTGATAATCCAATTTTTTTATGAGAAATTGTACAGTGTCCACCAGTTCAAAAAATGTTTCTTCAATCTTTGCTACATTCCCAGTTGTAATTTCATTGTCCCTCTGCAGTTTGCCCAGCAAGTCCTTCATGTCAGTAATATCAATCTTTATGCTGCTGACCATTTCTTTAATAAACTGAATGTCAGACTTACTTTGGGTAGAATGAGAAGCTGATGCTTATATCAAAGATGTCGGCCCCTCTGTATATTTAGTACCGGCTGTTGGCATTGTGAGAGATTACAGTTGATTTGTGTTTCAAGGAGCAGATATTTGTTTGAAAGGAA
This sequence comes from Neoceratodus forsteri, assembly GCA_016271365.2. Classification (NCBI taxonomy): domain Eukaryota; kingdom Metazoa; phylum Chordata; order Ceratodontiformes; family Ceratodontidae; genus Neoceratodus; species Neoceratodus forsteri. The sequence goes on along the minus strand of CM057453.1, from coordinate 411,423,147 downwards.
AAAATCTAAATACAGCAAATAATTCACATATGTTGACAGAATTAATTTCCTGGGTAGTTTAATTAATGAATAAAATAAACCGACTTACAGGACTGAGCACAATTCTTAAAAATAATATATTAATTAAGTGAGTGATGCAGCAGCAGTAAAATCAGGTGTCCATACTCATTGGTGCCGTGCACGCCTTCTGGTATTTTTAGATTTTGTAAATTGTTTGCAAATAATTCTTTCGTTGTAATGTATCAAACTGTCTCTGCAAAAATATATTCACATATACTTTATGCTGCAGAAGTATGGGGTTTTGAAGTTAATAAAAAAAATGCTGGAATCAATGCAAAATATATTTATAAGGCCGTAGTTTGGTTTGCCTTAGATAAGTCCAGTGGAATTTCTGTGACCAGAGACAGTCAATTTTTAATTTTCTGGTCTATCTTTTAAAAGAATGATAGTTACTGGAAAAAGATGGAATCCAGACCTAACAATACCATGCTGCTGTAGTTAGGGTGGCTGGTGAGGTCCATGTTAAATTAGATTTTTTGTTTGCTGTTTGCAGAAAGTTGGTTTTACAGATTATCATGAAACTTTCAGGATATGTTTTTTTCTATGACATACTCTACAATCCTTGAAAGTTTTATGTAATCTGATTTTGAATTTGTAGAGATATTGAAGTGTGAAGAAAATACGGTGTTTCCATTAATTTCAATGGTGGTTTTATTTCTGAATTTCTGCTCTCATCTAGACATAAAAATAGAAATCCTTAAACTGTGAAATTTTGTAGGGTTGTGTAGGTTGATGGGACAGGGATTTTCTAGATGTGTTTGATGTTTCAGAGTTTTGTAGTTTTTAAGCTGTTCAGTTTTGAAAAATGTATGTTTTTACACTTTCTGTGGTCTGCTGACAATCGAGCTTTGAGATAATGTCTTATATGCGCAGAACAGTTTCAATGCTGTTGAATGGGATCAGGAAATTGAAGGCACTTGGGCTGTTGATGTCAGATAAGTGCAGGATCTCAAGGTCCCCCCCATCAAATTATAAACAATTTCCTTGGTGTCTAGTGTGCCCCCCCCCCCCCACAGCCAGTCACCAGCCCCTTGTAAAATTACATGCCAAGGTCCATTGTAATGGCATTAAATTCCCCCTCCCCAATCTCTGGGTGCCAGCCCAACTGCCATATAAAATCCCTGGTGTCTAGTGGACCTCCCCACACTGACCGCCAGCTGTTGTAAAATTAAATCTCAAGGTCCCCTCCCATCACATTATATATCATTTTCCTGGTGTTTATTGGCCATTCTCCCAGCCAAACACCAACCCATTGCAAAATTACATGCCAAGGTCTCCCCTCCCTATAGCTGGGCACTGGTCTCACTTATATAATATAATTTCCCTGATGTGTACTGGACCCCCATCACTATCCCCATCTCCAACTTTCCACTCCCTGGTGTCTAGTTGACCCCCCACCCCTGTATGTACTGCCCCACCACCCTGCTCCCCCTCACCCCAACTCAAGCAGGCGACTAACACAGCCCTCCACTATTCTCCTTGGAGGCTGCCCAACTGAGCTCTCAAAGAATGAATGTGTGCTTGTACAAGCATTCTATCAGTAAATAAACTAAGATGGGTACAGTATATAAGAATGGGGTGAGCATTAGGCTTGGCAACTCCAAGGCACACCCCACACCTGATTTGTGAACATGCAAGAGAGGTGAAACTGGATTGTTTTTTCCTTTTGCTGCCTCCAGGGTGGGGGTTGGGCATTAGGGTTGGAAACCCTAATGCCCCATTTCATGACTTTTTTTGACATTAAGCCATCCTAACTGGTGCCTTAATATAATGTTTTGCAAAGAATATATATATATATATATATGTCTCTCTCTCTCTCTCTCTATATATATATATATCTATAGCAAAAAACTTTGTTAATGCATCAGCTAGGGTTAACAAACAGGAAAATGTGGCATTAGGGTTTCCAACCCTAACACCCTACCCTTCACAGATGAAGAGGAATCTGGGGTGGCATTGGGATCATCAACCCTAATGCCCACCCCATTCAATTAGAAAATAAGCTGGGCGGGTGCAGCATAAGAGAATGGGGTGAGCATTAGGGCTAATGACCCCAATGCCACCCCTGATGCCTTTTCATCTCTGAAGGGTGGGGGGGTTAGGATCGGAAACCTTAATGCCACATTTCCCTACTTTTGTCACTTTAACCCTGACTGATGCATTAATGAAGTTTTTTGCAATTTATTTCCTTACTTTTTGACATAGTGTAATCATATCCTAATGTGCTTGTCAAAGTGCATGGCCCTCTGGGCCTTAAACTCCCATTCCTTCATAGATGCTTATATGTACTTACCTGTGGAAGGGCAGGGCCCAGAGAGCCCTGTACATCCTTTTATAGGCCAAGAGTGATACAATTGTCATCATAGTGATGTTATTATCCCACCTGATGTATCCAGTGGTGAAAAAATTCATATCCTCCTGAAACATAATTCTGCACAACTGCAACATCATTTCTGTGCTGCAGGTGTGAACACTCATTTCATTCAGGATTTGAAAAATAACAGCTGTGGCATACATTTGGTGGGGTAATAAGAATTCTATGTTCCAAATTCTGGGTCAAAATATTTTAAATGGACAAATTTAAGAGAGTGTATTGTGCAATTCCAACAAATAGTCATAACTCTGCCATTTTTAGACATTTTTATCCCAAATTCTTAACATGGCCTTTTGGGGACTCCACCTTATGAACAAGATGACTGTCATTATGCAAATCCCACCAAAAGGAGAATTCACCAACTGACTGCAAAATCACCTTTTGAGTGAGAGTTGCATAATGACAGTTGTTTTTTTTTAATAGGTGGGGTCCCCAAAAGGCCATGTTGAAAATTTTGTGTCAAAATCTCAAAAGACAGCAAAGTTAAGGACCAAAGTTATCCTTTTTCACCAGACAAATTCCTTTGTCGTGAGGTGTCAAAATCCTTTTTTGCATTAAGAAAAAGGATTATGTCATCTGATGAAAAAGGAATTTGCTGACAAAAAAGGATTTGGTCATCTCACAAAAAAGGATTTAAGAAAGTCATAATTTTTCACGACATGTCCTAATCCTTTTTTGTGATGCAAAAAAGGATTAGGACTTCTCTGACTAGATGGCCCTGCTGGTATTCCTTTTACGCCAGATAAATTCCTTTTTCATGAGGTGTCAAAATCCTTTTTTGCATCATGAAAAAGGATTATGACATCTCACAAAAAAGGATTACTGGCAGAGCCATCTGGTCGGAGAAGTCCAAATCCTTTTTCGCATCATAAAAAAGGATGATGTCATCTCACAAAAAAGGAATTTGCTGGTGAAAAAGGATTTGGTCATCTCACCGAAAAGGATTTAAGAAAGTCATCCTTTTTCATGAGATGTCCTAACCCTTTTTCGTGATGAGAAAAAGGATTTTGACACCTCAAGAAAAGGATCAGAAGCAAGTCACGAGAAAGGATTTTAAAACATAAAAATAAGCATTCTGAGGCCACATAAAATTAAAGTAAAGGCACACAACAATAAAGGATGTCCTGATGAACAAGATACATACTTGGATGTCTGCAGAAGGCATCCCTGGGCAGAGCTATGACAGTTTGTTTGGGCTAAGAAAAAAAAACAAGATAGTGGCCTACGAAAAAGGATTTTTTCTCACAAAAAAGGATTCTAAGGATCCTTTTTTGTGAGATATCCAAAACATTTTAGTCAGATCAAAATCCTTTTTTGTTCCATGCAGCTATCCAAAAGTCTGAATTGAGCATGCTCAGAATCCAAACTTTCACAATTTAATAACTTTGAAATGGATTAATATTTTTTCACCAAACTAACACTGGCTTATTCTTTGGGCCAGGCTCTTTCTACCCTGAAATGTTCAGACCAAAATTCCAAACAGTTTGGCCACAGCATGATGAGGAAAAAACAGCCAAAACAGGTGCATTTGTGCATTTTTTCACAATGCGTAGTGCAAAATCCATCAATCTGACCAACGTGAAACTTAGTGTGTCAAGAGATCTATCCTGGGGGGCTCCAATGAGCTGTGAGGAGTGAGGACATGTCTGCCTGCAGCTCCCACTCCTACAGTTTTAATCTGTTTAAAATCTATAGCATCTGGCTCCTAAATATAAAAATGTTACCTGCAACATCCTTACAAACAATGAATGAGTATTTAACTAATAACTCTGGCGAGGCACAATGCTCTTCTAACGAGAGCTCATAGAAGCAAACTGCCAGGCTTCGAAGCAATGCACAGGACCCGATTTCACTTTCTGATGCCGAGATGGCCTCTTTGGGCCAGGAAGTTACTGCACAGGTCCTGTCGGCTTTGGAACCATGACTAGAAAAAATGGAAACTAAACTGAACAGCCGCTTACAAGTAATTATGGAGCAGACAGCTGCCAAGGCCACCAGAATCACTGAGGGTGGAGGAGAGGATCTCTCAACGCAAAGATACTGTGGAACCGCTTCCAGCCTGGAAGTCTTTCAGCCCTGGAGAAAGAGTTTGAGGAGTTCAAGGACTCGATTATCAGGAAAATTATCATCGGTGACTTAACCTCTGATTGTGTGTGTTACCAGAGGACAGAGAGGGACCCAGAGTGTTGAATTTTTGTGCCAAGATGCTACCGGTCCTATTAGGTCTCCAACCAAAAGGAGATAAATTTAAGCTGGAATGGGCTTACCACATGTGATGCCATGGCCACCAGAGAGACAGCTGCCCCAGCAAATAATATTTCATTTCCACAACTATCAAGACAGGGAGGCTATGTTTTCTGCCTACCACCAATTGAGCTCAAGTATGAGGGAACCCAGTTAATCTCGCAGGACTATTCTAACTGGCTTCTGAAAAAGAGGAGGGCTTTTAACCTGATTATTAACCAGCTATGAGAGATTAAGGTGGAGAATTTTGTAGTATACCCAGCTGTCCTTAAGATCAAGCATGAGGGGGTCACCTTTACATTCTGGGATGTGGAGAAAGCAGCATTGTTTGTGAAAGACTTGAAATCAAAATTGGGATGAAGCTGCATTGAATTGCTGTGGAATACCTTTGGCCTTATGGCCAGTTTGTTTCCTCTGACCTGTTCTGGGGATCTGTAGACTGTGCATGGACTTGGTGAGCTGCTGCCCAAATTAACCTCTCTCTATGGTATTTGCAACCTCTGCAGTCCCCCTCCCTTCCTCTGACTGTCAGCTGCTTACAGAAAGGCTGGATTGCGGCTGGGGATCGAGTCATCATGTGGAGGTTGTTAAGGACCATTTAGATTATTCAGCGCTCTCCTTTATTGAGCTCTAACATGTGGACTAGCCTCTCATGTGCCAACACTGGAGTTCCTGAGACTGTTTATTTGCAGCTGGCATTCCTGCCCATAAGATAAGCTGGGGTGGGTTGCGGATGGTCAGTATAGCACGTTGGATTTGTATTTGTGCTGCCTCTGCCCATGCCCCACTACCAGGGCTGCAATCAGGAAGTCACACTGGATTCCTGTCAGGAGCGTTTACTCCACTCTCTGATATTTAGCATAAAATAGGTTTAAATAATTTGATGTAATTTGCTTGTTTATATGGTTCTTATGAAAATGGGCTGGGGCAGTGAGGTAGGGGTTGGGGAAATGTGGGAATATGAGCAGGCGAGGGGCATCTCGGGGGTTGGTGCACAGAGATTCCTATGCTGCAGATTTTGGTGGACAGCATGGAAGATGAAGCTGGGGTTTGTTCATGTTCAGATGCTCTAATTTTTCTTTTTACAAATGTTTGTGTTGCTATGTATTTCTTACACTTTTTTTAATTGAGTCAACTTTATTTGTTTAAGAACATTAAAAGCATGCAATCAACCATAATTACATACAACAGTCACAAACTCACTAAACACCCATTCCCTCCTTCCCTCTTCATCCACCCCAGCATCAGAATGGTATACCTTGGCCAGATTCCTGATTAACTAACAGTGTTACTAAAGGTGGTTGTCAAGGAATAGATGACTTGCAGTTTACCCCAGATTCTTTCAAACTTGTTAAGGCTATTATGCAAACTAGCTATCATCCTTGCACTGCGAACACTGTAGAGGAGCTCATGCAGCCACTCTGTGTAGGTAATTGGGTCAGAATCAAGCCGGTGTTTCAGTGCCAGTTTCTTAACAGATAACGCGATGATGGCAATGTAATATCTGCGTTCACATACTGCTACTCTGGTGTAGTCTCCCACCAAACAGATTTCTGGTTCAAAATAGTGTTCAGTACCCAATAATGGGTCCACTCTTTGCTTAATGAGAGACCTCAACAGAGCTCCCCTCATGCAATCCCCAAAAATATGGAGGAGGGAACCTTCTGCCTGTTGACACCTCACACATTGAGAAGATAGGTTTTTCCTCATTTTAAAAAGTTTGGCCGGGGTAAGACACATGTTGTTAAGTAGCTGGAACTGCATTATCCTGAGCCTATCCTGGGTAACATAAGTATAGCAATCTTTTCAAATTCTATCTCAGACAAACTCCTGTTGCGGGAATTGCGAGACCCAATATCTAGATACCCCTTCCTTCCCAGGGAAGGCCCTTTTGTATATCCCCACATATAATTTAGATACTGCATATGGCAAGTTTGCCATTTGGATGTATTTTTTACACTTATATGGTGTGGCTGGGGTGGGAGCCTTCCCTCTCAGCATTGCTACAAGTTGATGTTAAGGTGATGTTGTGAATTAGTAGTTGATTTAGCTGCATGGACTCTGGCAGGTTGGGTTATCCTACTGCCCCCTGGTATTTGGCTGGATGTGGCAGCTTGTCCTCCTGATTTGCCTCTCACTGGCAGGTCATGTAGCTTATTAAGGTACCCTTTGGTACTGAGGAGGGTATTGGCTGGGTGGCTGGGGTTGTGTGTCCCCATGGTACGAGGGGCACTTTGGGTTATTGTTGGCCATGATTAGGGTTTTTGCCTCAAGGTCTTAGAGATAAGGTGCCTAACAGGGTTCGGAGCCTGATGCAGTGGGAGTGTTATAATGTATTCAGAGGTGGTGGCAGGGGTACTGGTCCACTATGTCTGGAGGTTGCTGTTCTTGTGTGGATGGAAAGGTTAAACTACTCTGTATGTGTATATTGGGGGGTGAGGGGTGGGGGGATCGAGGAAGTGTTTTATTGTTCATGTTTATAATGTGTTTGTCTTTTTTTTATATCTTTCAGGTCCAAATGTGTCACGCTATTGGCTAAAGTACAATGGTCTATGTTTTGTTTTAAAGGAAAGGAAAAGATAATATCTTTGACTATTAAAAGAGAGATCAAATATCCTGGCTGATGGGTACATTTAAGGGCATCACAGTTGTTTTATGGACATGGCCTACCTACAGTTGTTTCATGGACATGGCCTCCCTAAACTTTAGCAAGGCATTTGACACAGTCCCACTCAAAAGATTAATAAACAAGTTAGCCAGCCTGGGAGTGGGTCCCAGGGTGGTAGCCTGGGTAAAATATTGGTTGGACAACAGGACACAGAGGGTAACAGTAAACTGAATCCACTCCTAAGAATGCGGGGTTACTAGCGGGGTACCACAGGGTTCAGTACTGGGACCACTCCTTTTTAATGTCTTTATAAGTGCCATTGCAGAGGGACAGGAAGGAAAATTATGCATTTTAGCAGACGACACAAAAATCTGCAACAGGGTTGATACACAAGGAGGGGGGTGGAAAGGATGAGAAGGGACTTGGAAAGGTTGGAGGAATGGCCAAAAGTATGGCAACTTAGATTCAATGCTAAGAAGTACAAAGTAATGCACCTGAGAGTTCACAGTGGAAGGAGGGGTACTAAAAACAACAAAATTGGGGGTAGTCAAACCAGATGACCTAAAGGTAAGCAAGCAATGTGAGAAGGCAGTAAGGAGTGCAGGGGGATACTAGGATGTATAGGAAGAGGTATCACCAGCAGAAAACACATAGACTGGATAGAGGCTGTCCAGAGGAGGGCAACTAAAATGGTGCAGGGTATCCACCAGAAGCCATAAGAAGAGAGACTAAAGGAGCTTAATATGTATATCCTCAAGGTAAGGAGGAAGAGGGGGAACATAATAGAAGCTTTCAAGTACCTCAAGGGAATCAACAAAGCCCAAGAGGGTTGCATCTTTCAGAAAAAGAGATGTGCAAGAACAAGTGGGCACAACTTGAAGATACAGGGGAGATGACTCAGGGGCAACGCGAGGAAGTATTTTTTCACATAGAGGATGGTGGACGCATGGAACAGCCTTCCTGAGGAGGTCATGGGGTCAATTCAAGAACGCATGGGACAGACATAAGGCAATTCTGGTGGGATTTAGGAGTAAGTAAGTTGTTGGTTAACTAGGATCTGCAGCTTATCCAATAGGTAGGAAAATGGGCAGCCTAGGTGAACCAAGTGGTCCTTATCTGCTGACAAATTATGTTTCTATGTTTCTATGTTAATGTACGGGGGGTTTTCTCCCCAGTTAAATGAATCAGTGTCTTAAAGGAAAATGGGACCAGCCATCCGCACAGGTGTGGTCTATAGACCACCAGCCCAGGAGAAAGAAACAGATAGGGAGCTGATGCTAGCCATCCAAAGGATGGCAGACAAGGGTGCGGTAGTACTGGTTGGAGACTTCAATATTCCAGATGTGGACTGGAGCATCCCAGCAGCAGCATCAACTAGGAGCAGATTTATCTTGGAATCCCTTCAGGGTGCCTTCCTCAAGCAACTGGTCATGGAACCAACTCAGCAGAAGGCAATACTGGACCTTGTGCTCACAAACAGGGACAGTGTGATGGGGGTAACAGTGGGGGAGCACCTAAGGAACAGTGACCACCAGTCATTGTGGTTTGAAATCACAGAAAGAGCAGAACCAAACCACACAAAAACACATATCCTGGATTTTAGGGGGGCTGACTTTGGGAAAATGGGGAGATACTTGAAAGAGGCATTAAGGAATGGGCAGGAATCAGGGTTGAGAAACAGTGGGCAGTATTTAAAATGGGATTACAAGAGCAACAGAATTATGCATTAAGCAGGTTAGCAAGAGGAAAAGGAAAAGGAGACCATTATGGTTTTCCAAGAGGTAGCAAAGAAAGTGAAAGCCAAAAGACTGCATTCAGGCAATACAAAAAGACACAGGCAGAAGGGGATGAAGTACCAGGAGAAGCAAAGGAGGCAGGAGGTCAGTAAGGGAAGCCAAAGCTCAGACAGAAGAACACATTGCAAAATCAGTGGGTAGAGGGGACAAAACCTTTACAGGTACATAAGGAAAAAGAAAGGCAAAGGAGGGATAGTGAGACTGAAGGGGAGGATGAGGGCCACGTGGAGGATGACAACAGTAAAGCTGACATATTGAACAGGTGTTTCTGCTCAGTCTTACTGACGAAGAGGAGGGTAATGGGTCTGAAGGGAGTACAAGGGTGAGAATGGTGCAGAAATGGACACAGTCCCTTTACATGAGAAAGGGTCCTGAAGGAACTGGAAGTAAGAGTTGATAAAGCAATGGGGCCAGATGGGGTGCACCCAGGGTCCTTAAAGAACTAAGAGAGGTGGTGGCTGAACCTCTGACTATCCTGTTTAGCCGATCACTGGAAACAGGGAAGGTACCCAAAGACTGGAGGACAGCAGATGTAGTCCTCTTATACAAAAGTGGGAACAAAGAGGAAGCGGGGAACTACAGACCAGTCTGCCTCACCTCGGTAGTAGGGAAGATCATGGAAGCACTACTGAAGGAGAGATTGGTGGAACATCTAGTTGTCAATGGACTACAGGACCCAAGGCAGCAAGGTTTCACCAGGGGGAGGTCATGTCAGACCAACCTCATTTAATTTTTTGACTGGGTGACTAGGGAGGTGGATCAGGAGGGCAGTGGACATGGCCTATCTGGACTTCAGCAAGGCCTTTGACACTGTGCCACTTAGAAGACTATACACACTGGGAATATGGGTGTGGCAGGACAGTAGTGTGGTGGGTAGGTAACTGGCTGGGCAGCAGGACACAGAGGGTGGTGGTAAATGGCTGTCACCCACAGAGGGAAGAGTGACCAGTGGGTACCACAGGATCAGTGCTGGGACCGGTCCTGTTCAACATCTTCATCAGTGACATTTGCAGGACCCAGAAGGCAGAATTTCACTGTTCACTGATGACACAAAGCTCTGTAACAGAGTAGACACACCAGAGGGTGTAGACAGAATGAGAAGGGGCCTGCAGAAACCTGAAGAATGGTCAGGGGTTTGACAGTTGAAATTCAATGCAAAGAAGTGCAAGATAATGCATATGGGGCACAAAAACCCTGGCACAATATATCAGTTAGGGAGTGAGGATATAGCATGCACGAAGCAGGAAAGAGATCTTGGGGTTATCATCTCTGATGACCTCAAGGTAGGGAAACAGTGTGACAAGGCAGCAGGCAAAGCAAATAGGATGCTGGGATGCGTAGGCAGGGGCATCACCAGCAGGAAAAGGTAGGTCATAATTCCACTATACAAGACACTAGTGAGGCCCCACCTGGAGTACAGTGTACAGTTCTGGAGACCTTACCTACGTAAGGACATAGACAGGATAGAGAAGGTTCAGAGGAGGGCAACTAAGATAGTACATGGATTGCATCACAAGTCCTATGAGGACAGGTTGAAGGAACTGAATATGTACTCCCTGGAGGAGAGGAGGGAGAGAGGGGATATGATAGAGACATACAAGTATCTTACAGGGAGGAACAGGGTGCAGGAATACACTATTTTTAAGCGAAAAAGATGTTCCAGGACTAGAGGGCATGGGATGAAGTTGGAGGGAGGACGATTCAGAGGAAACATGAGGAAGAATTTCTTCCCAGAATGGGTGGTGGACCAGTGAAACACCCTGCCAGAGGAAGTGGTGGGGGCTGAAACAATCACAGGATTTACGAATGCATGGGATAGACATAAAGGAATTCTGGAGGTCAGGGGTAAGGGGCAAGAGACTTCTAGGAAAACATAAACTGAACTTACAAGCTCAAATGGGCAGACTGGTGGGCCATAGGCCCTTATCTGCCAACACTGTCTATGTGTCTATGTATTAACAGCATTAAGAAGACATAATACACAGCTGGCTTTGCTGCAAGAGACACATCTGACTGCATAGGAGCACCAAAAGTTGATCAGGGCCAGGCGCTGGGTGAGGACATGCCACGCAGCATCTTATACATCATATAAAAGGGGAGTATCAGTGTTAATCCATAAGCATCTCCCTTTTGATTTAAAATGAACGGTGGCAGACCCACGGGAGGGAAGCTATGTTTTGTAGAAGGGGATTTATATGGGGAAAAAGTGACTTTTGCTAGCATATATGCACCTACCACCTTTGATCCACACTTTGGATATAATAGTTAAGGAACAGTTACCGGGATTGGTGATGGGGGTGACTTTAATAGCACCATGGACCTAGAATTGGATAGAAGCAGAGGATCCCTAAAGCAATGGCAATTGAGGCTTAATGACCTAGACCTTCTGGTTAGTTGGAGGACAGCCAATCCTAGGGAGAGGAATTCACTTTTTTTGCTCACCTTTACAAGTCGTGGTCCAGAATTGATTATATCTATATCCCTCATAGTTGGTACTCCAAATTGACGTCTGTTAATCATAGTCCCATACAAATTTCTGACCATGCTATGGTGATTCTGTCCCTGGGACTGGTGGAAGAGCGGAAGAGTCCACCACCTTGTAAGTTCCCAGTTTACTTATTGGGTAACAAGGAATTTCAGGGTTCCTTAAGGATCAATGGAACATTTACCAGGAAGGTAATCAAAACACGGCTCGCTCCTTTTGGGATGCTGGCAAGGCCTTTATCAGAGGCTCAATTATAAGTTTTGTAGCTAAACATAAGAAGGCTCAGAGAGACCAGAGGATGGAGCTGGAGTGAAACCTATGGGACCTTGAGCAGAGGGTGGTCTTGGATGGGACTGGAGACCTTCTTAAACATTTGACTGCAGCCCGGGAAGCATTGAATGGGTTATTATTGGGAGGGGCCCATAAGTCTTGGCTATTTATATAAAAAAAAAACATTTTGAATGGGGCAACAAACCAGACCCCCTGCTGGTTTACTTAGTTAAAGGGAGAAACTCTGAAACTCTTGGGAGGAGTTGATTGGAGATGGGAAAACTATCAGAGAGCTATTTCATCATACTAACATACTAAAATGCCAGCAGAATAGGCCTAACGGTCTTTCGCGTCTGCTCGTTTGGTCAGCCCCCACCCTGGGAGCTGACCTTGCTGCCCCCCTCGCCTTCTCTGGCTTCTCCCTTCCCAGGTCCTGATATTCTCGCTGCATTGGATTTTGCTTCCAGAACCCTTCCCCTGTACCTGTCCCACCCCCTCTTGAACCCCTCCACCGTCTCTGCCTCCACCAGCCCCCTAGGCAGCGCATTCCATGGCTCCACCACCCTCTCAGTGAAGTAGCACCTCCTCCTTTCACCCCTGAATCTTCCCCCCTCCAGCTTCCACCCATGTCCTCTAGTGGCCCCCTCCTCCTTCCTTTGAAGCACCCTGACTGTTCCTCCCCTATTTACCCCCTTCATGTACCTGAAGGCCTCTATCATGTCCCCCTGGTCCCTTTTCTCTTCCAATGTGTACATATTTAGCTCTTCAAGCCTCTCCTCATAGGTCTTGTCCCCCAAGCCCCAAATCATTTTGGTTGCCCTCCTCTGGACCCTCTCCAGGAGTTTAATGTCCCTCTTTAAGTGTGGCCTCCAAAACTGCATGCAGTACTTGAGGTGCGGCCTCACCAAGCAGTTATACAGAGGGAGTATCACTTCCCTCCTTCTGGAGGTGATCCCCCTAGCGATACATCCCAGCATCCTGTTGGTCTTGGCTGCTGCCCTTCTACAAGTCTCCAAGTTGTTCATCTTGACATCCACCACCACCCCCAGGTCCCTCTCAGCCATCGAGATCTGTAGCATCCCCCCCCAGGGTGTACACTTGACCCAGGTTTCTGGCTCCCAGGTGCAGTACCTTGCATTTCTCTGCATTGAACCTCAGCTTCCACTTTCTAGACCATCTTTCCAGAGGCTCCAGGTCCCCCTGTAGGGCCACCTCCCCCTCCTCCCCATCCACCACCACCCCAGTTTTGAGTCATCCGCAAAGAGACTCATCTCACTCCTGATACCTGTCCTTATGTCAGAGACATAGGCATTGAACAGGAGGGACCCAAGGACTGATCCCTGTGGGACCCCACTAATGACCCTCCTTGGGGATGAGACTATCCCGCCAACTACGACCCTCTGGGTCCGGTCCTGGAGCCAATTGCCTATCCATCTGATCATCTGGTTCCCCACCCCCATTTCTCCCAGCTTATCCAACAGGCCCTCATGAGGAACAGAGTCAAATGCTTTGCTGAAATCTAGAAAGAGGACGTCCACTGGTCTACCCGGATCCAAGGCACTCGTCACCCAGTCATAGAACTCCACTAGGTTTGTCTGACATGATTTCCCCGGGATGAATCCATGCTGTCTATCATCCAGGCACCCTGACTTTTCCAGGTCCCCCCCTAGCCTCTCCTTGACAATGCCCTCCATCACCTTGCCCACCACCGATGTCAGGCTGACAGGCCTGTAGTTCCCTGCCACCTCCCTTGATCCCCCCCTTGTGGATTGAGGATCAATTTTATCAAAATTTATATTGGGCAGAGTGTGTGGGAAAACTGGATGAGGCTCAGACTTTTCTGGATGGGATTATACTCCTTAGCATATCGGACGCACAGCAGGAACAACTTGGGGCAGAAGTTACTAAGGAAGAAATCCACTGCTTAATTCGTAGTCTGAAATGTGCCAAGGTTAGTGATCCAGACAGATTCCTTGTGGAATATTATAAAGCCATGTTGGACCACTTGGTTGACCTGCTGTATCAGGTCTTCTGGGAAGCTCGGGAAGAGGGGACACTGCCTGCCTCATGTTATGAGGCGGTGATTTGTGTTCTACCAAAACAAGGAAGGGATCCCATGGACTGCGCCTCATATCACCTGATTTTGTTATTGAATAGTGATCTTTAAATCTTGGCAAAGATCCTGGTGAGCTGCCTGGACCATGTCCTCTTGGAGCTGGTCCACCTGGATCAGACTGGATTTGTCTGAGGATAACTCTCCTAACATATTATGTGAAAATTACTGAATGTGGTGTGGGGAGCCTCTCAGCGTCCTGGGGTCACCTTGGTGCTCTCCATGGATGCTGAGAAAGCATTTGATTGCATACAATGGGACTATATGTTTGAGGTCCTGGGCTGGTTTGATCGTTGAGGCAGCTTCGTGGAACTGATCCGGGTGCTCTACAGGTCTCTGGTAGTGTCCATGTTGGTAAATGATTCCCTCTCTGACAAGCTTTCTCTGTTTAGGGAAACAAGGCAGGGGTGCCCCCTATCCCCATTATTATTTGCATTGGTTATCGAGCCGCTGGTTGTCTGTGTCAGAGATAATCCTCATATAAAGGGTCCAGGGGAAGTCTGGCTGATCTCACAAAGTAACATTGTATGCAGATGACATGCTATTGTATGTCACAGATCCACAGGAGTCCATGCCGCTGCTCCTTGCTACAATTGCTCAGTTCACACAGTTCTTCAGGGTCCAAAATTTACCTGCACCAGTCAGAGATGCTGACCTTGGATGAGGACAGGGGTTTGTTAAAGGGTACAACATGGGAGCTGAAGGAAGTCACGGAAGCATTTAAATATCTCAGAATTTATGTTGGTAAGGACTTAGGCTCTTTATATCACCTAAACTACACCCCTCTTATTAAAACAATAGAGGAGGAATTGCATAGATGGAAAGCCCTGCCCATATCTTGGTTAGTGCACATCAATCTCATAAAAATTAATCCCTTTCTCAGGCTCCTATATGTCATGCAGATGCTGCATGTAGGCCTCACCAGATCTAACATCAAGTGGTTAGAGAAGGCTCTTTCAGAGTTTATGTGGCAGGGTAAATGCCCCCATACAAGTCTCCAGCAACTGAAGGCAGACGTCAATAAAGGGGGATTAAATTTCCCAGACTTCAGGAATTATCACCTAGCCATGCAGTGTCACTTTATCCACAATTGGGTCAAGAGGCTGGAGGAAGCTGCTTGGCTGGATTTGGAGGAGAGGGACTGCCTGGGGTGATTGTCTGCCGATTTGGCCAGGCTGGGACATAGGATCTATGCAGGACTGAACCGACCTAACCTTTTAGTTGTATCAGTACTGGAGTGTTGGGGACAATTGTGCTGCCTTCTGGGTGCATCAGAGGATGAAACTCTGTTGCTCCTGGTGCATGGGAATCCCTTTTCGCTCCTAGTCTGTTGGACCCAGGGTTTTATGAATGGGAGAGAATGGAACTTAAATCTGTGAGGGATTTGCATTCTCAAGAGGGCATATGTTCTTTTGAGCAGTTGCAAGGTGCATTGGCATCCCGCATTTACATTTCTTCCACTTCCTACAGATCAGAGCTTATGTGAGGGGATTGGGGAGAGGCCAAACTGTTACCTCACCATTGGTGCAGCTAGAACAACTTATATTAGGTGCTAGGAAAGACCCAAAAGGTTTGATTAGAAAAGTTGTACTCACAGGAAGACAATTTTTTCCTGGTCCCACCCATAAAACGAAGCTCCTGTTGGAGAGGGACCTAGGACTCCCCATTTAGGAAGCTATTTGGATGACTATATTGGGCTTACATAGTGGTATTTTCATAAGTAATAAGTATAAAGATTCTTTTTAACCATTTGTTCATAGGCTTTACTGTCCACTACTGATAGTACATAAATTTAATCTTGCTGTGCCTTCGATGTGTGGGAGTTGTGGGACAGATCCGGGGTCTTACTTTCATTATTTTTGGTCTTGCCCCTTCTTACAGACCTTTTGGACACACATAGTATGGGAGGTTATGATGTGGCAGCTGCTTCCATTGGGACCCCTCCTGCTCCTTTTTGGAGTAGAGGAGTTGGGAGTGGATGACTAGCAGGTGCTCCCATGATGGACCCAAGTATTATTGATACTGGTGCACCACTGCATATTAAACACCTGGATTTCTAGTACTATACCCACAGTGCAGCAGTGGTGCAATTTGGCCATTCAGACACTCACCCTTGAGCACTTGTCTTACATAGCTGTGGGTCAGGAAGAAAAATTCTTTCTTGTATGGGACCCCTTCATGTCTTCGTTGTCCCCAGTCGAAGCCCAGTACCTTAGGGAGGGTCTCCACCCAAGTTCTGAAGTTGGTAGCAATTGTTGAGGTGGCCCAGGGCCACTTACTATTTTGATTAGTTGTAATTTTCTAGAGACGTCCTTATACCCTGGTAGTTGACTGGACCATAGTGCAATCCATGAGCGAGGGCAGCTGCAGTATAAGGGTTGCTAGCTACACACTCGAGCAGACTCGATAGACCATAAGGCCTTTATCTGCTGACAAATTTGTATATTTGTATAATAAAGAGATTTGTGCAATAGAAGGATTCTTATAATGCATATTTGCACATGTTTTAATTTACCTGTATCCTAATTTTCTTGATCATGTTGGATTATTTGTGATAAATTGGACCCATGTATATAGTTGAGATAAACTGGTTTTTTTATATTTTTTTTTTATGTTGTTAAATGTTCATTGTAACTTGTTTTTGATCTTGTATATGTATCTGTTTAAACCCTAATAAAAAAGATTATGCCAAAAGAAAAAAAAGAGATCTACCTCACAGGATAGCGCATACTAAGCTTCATGCAAATCCATTGAACGGTTGCAAAGTTATTAAAGTTCAAAATTTCAGGTTTAACATTGAAGTGCCTACTCATCCCTAACTATAGAGGTGCAACTGTGCCCCTATAATATATTATAAGGGCACAGCCATGCCCCTATAGTTAGGGTTGAGTAGCCAGTTTAATGTTAAACCTCAAATTTTGCACTTTATTTAGTTTGCAACCGATCAATAGATTTGCACAAAATTTGGTATGAGCTGTCCTTTGGGGTAGATCTCTTGATGTGGCAAGTTTTGTTCTGGTCGATGAGCGAATTCTGAGATCCGGATAGTGAAAAAAGTAGAAAGTCGCCCTTTTTTGCAGTTTTTTCCTCATCGCCTTGTGGTGTGGAATTTTGGTATGATTTTTTTTATGGTAGAAAGAACATGGGTAACAGAATTGCCAATGTTAGTTTGGTTCATACTAAGGTTCATACTAAGGTTGTAACAGAGCTAGGAGGCATGTGATGCTTATATATGCTCATTCTTAATTAGGTGCATAATATGTGAGCTTATATCCATTTAAGATTGATTTGTCAAGTTTCCATCTGAATTTGTCCTTCGTTTTACTAATAACTACTTGTAATGGTAGTTTATTCCAGGGATTAATTATTCTATGGGTGAAAAAGTATTTCCTACTTAAATAATTATACCTATTTCTGACCAGTTGGAGTGGGTGACCTGTGGTAGACTATGTATCATGCTTAAAGTCAAAACCCAATTCATTAAGTAAATAAGGGTCCTGAATGACATCAAACATAAATAGCAAATCCCCCCTGAGGCAACGAGTTCTTAGCAGCATAAGATTCAAAGAAGATAGTCTTTCCTCATACGATTTATCTTTAAGGCCATAAATGTTTTTTTAGTGAATTTTCTCTGGACCTTTTCAATGGTTTAACAATCAGACTTCTTATATGGACACCAGAGTTGTGATACATACTCAAGGTGGGTTCTAAAATAAGCCCTATACAATGGCAACATGACAATACTATCTCGAGATTTGATATTTCTTTTAATTGACCATATAATACAATTAGATTTATTTATGGCACAATTAATTTGTTTGGATGAACCAAAGGTATCTGAGATAATAATGTCCCAATCACTTTTGTCTGTGGTGCAAAAATATTAAACTGTTGCAGTTATTCAGTTTTTTTAGTTCCCATTACATCCAATGGGACGTTCATTTTTCAGGATAGATGTCTTGAGTTTGACAAAGAATTTGATCTCGCAAAAAAGGATTTAGTCTCACAACAGCATTTTCTTTTTTGCGAGAAAAACATCCTTTTTCACAAGCAGCCATCTTGTTTTCTGTTTTTTAAAGCAAAAAAAAAATTGAAAAGCACCCAAAATGAAAGTATCTAGAGACACCAACACATGTATCTTGTTTATTGGGATTGGGACTATGTTAGGTGGACTGTGAAGTTATTTGGTGGAAGAACAACCTTGCAATGCCTTTTTTTCTTAACATTTTAATTATTTTTCCATGACTCATTTAAATACTTTTTCACGAGCCAATTCCTTTTTCACTAGCCGATTCTTTTTTTTTTGTGAGCACATGAAAAAGGATATTACAGGCTACTTTGATGCATAACTCAGACTTTTTTATGATTTTGACTGAAAATTTTCATCCTGTCCTTTTGGGGACACCATCTCATGAACAATATGACTGTCATTTGTCAACTCCTGCCCAAAAGGTGATTTCACAGTTGCTTGACGAATCCACCTGTCGGAACAGATTTGCATAATGACAGTCGTATTGTTTATGAGATGGAGTCCCCAAAAGGCTATGTTGAACATTTGGGGTCAAAATGTCAAAAAAAATGGCTGAGTTGTAACCATTCATTGCAATTTTGCTACTCACGCTCATAACTTTGTAAATGTAAAATATTTTGACACCGGATCTGAGACATGGACTTGTTATTACCCCACCAAATATATGTCACAACTGTCATTTTTCAAATCCTGGCTGAAATGTGTTTTTGCACCTGCTGCATGAAAATGGCATTGCAGTAGTACAGAATAACATTTCAGTGGGAATTTGAATATTTTCTGCACTGGGTATATTAGGTGTGGTAATAATATGGCTGTGCAGACAATTTCATCACTCTTGGGCTATACATGGAAGTGCAGGGCCCAGAGGTCATTGTGCTTTCACAACTAAGTACATACACGCATCTATGGAAGAATGGGAGTGCAGGGCCCCACAAGCTAATTACAATATGGTTATACTATCCTAAAAAGTAAGGAAATGAATTGCAAAAACCTTCATTAATGCATCAGTTAGGGTTGCCACAACAAAAGTAGGAAGATGTGGCATTAGGGTTTCACACTAACACCCCTGCGCAGGCCAAGAGGCATGGGGGTGGCATTGGGGTTGTGAAACCTAATGCTCAACCAGTTCCATTATAAACTAAGCTGGGTGGGTACAGCATAGGAAAATGGTTTGAGATTTAGGGTTGATGATCCCAATGCCACCCCTTGGTGCTTCTTGGTTTGCGGGTGGGGGTGTTAGGGTGAAACCCTAATGCCACATTTCCTACTTTTGTTGCAGTAACCTTAACTGATGCAGTAACAACGTTTATTCCAATATATATATATATATATATATATATATATATATATAGATACATACACACACACACACACACACACACACACATCAAAATAATAATAGAAAGTATACTGGCAAATGGGTGAGCATTATTGGGAAGCTGGGCTGTTGCAGCAAGGCACTGCCTCCAGAAGCCTGGATTGCTGGTTGTAACAATGTTATTAATAGTATTCTCATTTTGGGGGCATTAGTTTTCTCTTTTAAGCTGTTCTAGTGTGAAATGCCCAACAAAAAGAGTAAGGCTATATCTGAGAATGGGCTGCAACTGTATGCCATGAAAGATCTTGCATTTCTGGATGCTGCCTGAATGGGATCAACATTCCAAAAGGGAACCAGGCACTGGGAAGTGGAAGTGGCCAGAAAAGGAGCTGGCAGCCCCTTCAAGCAAAGTAGTAAAAAAAGAAAAAACAAGAGGCGGTAAGACCAGTTCAGGGGTTACTGAGTTGTCAGCTGCTCAGACCCAATATTATAGCCAAACAATCCTCTGGCCATAAGGATGCAGAGCCGGATGTAGAAGTGGCTTACGTATCCCAAACACCAATTCCAGAACCAGAAATGGAGTACCTGGTTCTGCCATCCCCTCCCCAGAAGCAGCAAGACCCTGGAAAGGCTTCATCCTCTGACAAGAAGCTGAATAGGCTCATGGAGGTGATGGTACCTATCGGGTCAATATCTCATATGATTAATAGTGTACATTAAAACTGCGCAACAGGAACAGTTTGGGTAGGGTAGAGTGAGAGGGTGTAAAACCGCGAAAAGGTATATACGCAGTAGTGCACCCTCTCACTCTTCCCAGGTAGGGGATGAAACCTGTGCTGGAAGGTGGGGCAGGTGAGTAGCTACCATGGCTCGAAGGGATGAGCCACAGGCAGAAAGGGAGTGAGGCAGTGCGTTTGAGACTGGGTTTCGATTCCTGGTCCCAGACAGAAGGAATTTTTTTATTTTTCACACTTTGTGTGAAGTTAAGTGTTAACCCCCTCACCCCCGGAGTTGGTTATTTTAGTTGGGGGGTGTTCAGGTGGCGCAGACCCCCGTAATGGGGGGTGCAGGTGCACAGCCCCCAACAAAAGAAAGATATATGCCACTTGCAATATATCACACTGTATTGGCAGTGTGGTATATTGCTGTGGCATAATGTATTGCAACATTATGACCCCATGTCATGATGGTAGGCCTCGCACCATCAGTCCAGTCTCATCAGCAGTGGGTGGGGATCTGGTGACTACACGGCAGGAGGCAGTGGTGCTGCCCAGGCAGCAGCACCATCACCCCCAGGGCATTACATCAGCATGGTAAAGCCAATGGGCTCCCACTTGGCTGACAAGGTCTGCCAGCAGATTTATGGGCAGGAATATGTACACATATCTTTTCCTTACTAAACTGCCCAAAGGAGCAGGAAGACCACAAGGACAAAAAAAAAAGAAACCAAACAAAAAGAATTTCAGGGTGGAAAAGACATTTGAGAGCTGGCTGGCAGGCTTTATAATCTTCCTTCACCAGTTCAATATGTCACACTGCTTCCAAAAAGCATGTTCACCTGATCAGTTACCTGACCAGGATCATTTATTCAGCTATTCTGAAAGTACATTTGAGCACAAGTGCTCATTTACAAAGGTTCCACATCTAAGTCAAAAAAATACAATTATGGTACAGCAACAGCAACTTCAAGTAACATACAATGATATTTTGTCCGGTTACCATGACAAAACAGTGAGGCAAAATCATCAAACAAGACAAGCGACAAGCAGGGTTATGTACAGTTAACAGCAACATTGCAAAGATGACTGCAGATAGCATTTGAAAAGTGCCAAATTGGGATGATTACTCGTGGATTCATGATCGTGTTCGCCCAGAGGGTGTAAAGGAGGAGCTAGCTGGCTGGATTGTGATGAGGAGTTCAGGTGCTGCATGCAGTATAAACTATCTATGGAATGGTGTGTCCAGGACATGCTTCTTCTTGTTGAGAACATGAATCGGAGTGGGGTCCTCCCTACAGACAGTGGGTTGCCAATAAAGTCATCTCAGCCACAAAATTCAGAGCATACAGGGGCCTCAAACCATATCTGCTTCAATTTCAATAAGGGAAGTTGTGACAGGAACTCATCTAGATTTTGACATGACTGCTGCACTTGTTGTTAGTGACACCCCTTTAACTAATAGCCCCCCCAAATGGCAACCAGCCCTTTTGGAAGAAGCAAGTAAGCTTTACATTGGTAAACCTGCTTACTCAGGTAAGGGTAGACTAGCAAGGCCCTGGCTGGAGCATTACCCAGACCATGAAGCTGCCATCCTACTAGAAGAAGGCTTCACAGTGGGTTTTAGGATTCCATATGAGGACTCTGAAGGGGGTACAAAGGTGAGAACCTTAAATCCACCAGGGAGATGCCACAGGTGGTCTGGGACAAGCTTCAAAAGAGCTGGATTTGGGGAAGGTGGGTGGCCCTTATCCCTCTCTACCTTTCCCTAACCTGAGGGTCTTTCCCATTGGCCTGGTCCCCAAAAAGGTCATGTGTGAGTTCCACATGACCAAATACCAGTCTTGCCTATGGGAGACTCAGTTAACGACCACATTGATCTGTGCCAAATGGCAGAATATCATTTGACAGGGCGATTGAAGTCGTACGCACAGCTGGTCCTAGGGCCCTGATGGTCAAAGGCAAATATCAAGTCGGCATTTCTACTGCTGCCAGTCTACCCAGCTGACTGAGATTTGTTGGAGATGAGGTCCAAGGGGCAATTTCACATGGATATTTGCATGCCCATGGATGTTCTCTGGTCTGTGCAGTGCTAGAGTGCTTTAGCACCTTTTTGCACTGGGCAACCACTGAGGAAGCAGGGAGACAAGGGATGTTTCACTAGCTTGACATTTTTCTGTTTGCAGGCCAAGCCCACTGTCTGGTCTGTTGGCAGACTCTGGACAGTTTTTCATACCTGTGCCACAGCTTTGGTGTCCCACTGGCCCTGGACAAAGCTGCGACACCAAACTTGTCCATGGTATTCCTCTGCATTAAGATAGATGCAGGGGTGCAGAAAGGCAGGCAGCAAACCAGGTGTGGGGTGTGCCTTGGGGTTCTCCAGCTTAACTTTCATCACCTTCTATCAGTAAAGAAGCCGAAATGTGTACAGTGTACAGTGTATGAGAACAGGGTGAGCATTATGATTGAAAACCCCAAGGCACACCCCATGCCTGGTTTGCTGCCTACAGGGTGGGTGTGGGTAGTTAGGGTTGGAAACCCGAACACCATATTTCCCTGCTTTTGTTGCTTTAACCCTAACTGCTGCATTAACAGAGTTTTTTGCAAACAATTTCCTTACTTTTTGAGGTTGTATAATTATATCATCATTTGATTGTGGGAGTGCAAGTCCCTCCCATCCCTCCATAGATGTGTACATGTATGTTGCCGTGGAAGTATTTCAGCCAAAATAGCAACAAAAACTGTCAGCACAGCCTTGTTATTACCCCACCTCATTAGCACTGTGCTGATAATTTTCAGATCCCCCTTCAAAATGTCATATCACACCACCGCAAATGTCATTCCATGCCAAAAGTGAGAAAACAAGTTTTGGCCCAAGGGAGTTACTAACGGGGTACCGCAGGGTTCAGTACTGGGTCCAATCCTTTTTAATGTCTTTATAAGTGACATTGCAGAGGGACTGGAAGGAAAAGTATGCCTCTTTGCAGATAACACAAAGATCTGCAACAGGATTAATACACAAGAGGGACTGGAAAGGATAAGAAGGGACTTGGCAATGTTGGAGGAATGGTCAAAATCAGGGACCCTGGTTTTCCATTTTTACCGGTAACACCGGTAACAATCACGGAATCCTGCTTGGTTTGCGGATTTTGAATTCTTGTACCGGTGCCTCGCGGAAATTGCATGTCACTACACAGAATCTCTAAGATTTCAGTATCCTTTTAATTTTTTTTTTTTTTCTCTTTTTATGTCCTATTCTCACAGCATCAGTCTCCACTTTTCAGAGATCCCTAGGCTGGGTATCCCTAGCTTCATCCCCAGGTAATGCTCAGGAGCTCCTGTGGGCCTGCCCCTATCCTGACTGGACTGTACCTCAGGTGGGAAGGAGGGACACAGGTCACCCCTCCACACCACTTAGTGTGTGTCGGGCAGCCCAGTGGGCCCCTCATGGAGCCTGATTATGAAGTCTGGGGCACCTGGATCCCTCTGCCAGCGGCCAATGTGGAGTGATTGTTCCTAGTTTTCTGGTCTCTGTCCCTGAGGGCACCAGCACTAGAGATCAAAGGAGGTAGGTCACAGAGACATGCCACTGCTCCAGATCCTGGCTAGTGTCCTCCCTGCTGATCACTCTGCAGCACTTTGTTGGTTACCACCACCCGTGGTCACACAGGTGGTGGTAAAGAAGCAGGACCTGCAGCCCAGGTGCTCAATCCTACTCCCCTGGCCAGACCTCAAGCAACCCGAGTTCACCTCCAGTCCATTTGCAGTGCTTCTGACCCTGGGTCGCTGGCATTGCAAGGCAAGCAATAGTGCTACCACAGCACCAGCGTGCTGACCCAGATTTCAGCATCTTAAAATGAATGCTGCTGTGTTTTGCATTCTTTCTGCTTTGCTGCATATAGACTCAGTAAGGAAATGACCCACACTACTTTGTTGTAATCAGCCATTCAGTGTAACCACCCATGCCTAGTGGTTAGAGTAACAAATGGTGATTGAGCCAGGTACATCCAGAAGACTTTGGTTTGAGTCCCACAACCTCCACTTGCATACTGTGTGACTCTAAGCAAGTCACTTAACCTCCCCAGTGCTTTTAGGTCACTCCTTAAAACAGACAGTTCTACCTAGTGGACTACCGATATATGTTTACTATATCATAGAATAGTAGTCAGCGTACCATGTAATCTACCCAAGTTTTACTTGGGCAGCTATGATTCTGTTAAGGTAAAGATAAATGTTCAGATACATTTTATGTGTTTTAGAAGCGTGTTTCTAGATTTTAGTCAGGTTTTTATTGTATTCTTTGCATATAAGCATCTAGGTTGTAGATTGCTAAATGCAGAATCACTGTTACCAACTAACTTATTCAAGTTTATAATCAGTAGGACCATCCACAATCCTCAGTTGTTTGAATGAAAACTAGTCTGAATGAAAGTATGTTCACGAAGAAGAAAGTGCCTTACTGCTTATGAAAAGACTTCACAGCTAGCACCCCTTTTAGGTGAACTGGATCATTAACATCTTTTCCCCCACCAGCTGTTTCAGTCTCTGTGAAAACAAAAAGTTTTCTGATAGACTGCTTCAACAAAAAGCAAATGTTAAGTATTTAAGAGTACTTATGTTTGGCCAGTGGATTTTGAAAGCATAGTCAATGACATACAGAAGGTAAGACCCCAGAGGCTGTAATGATGCTGGTGGGCAGAGTAGTGTTCAATTCACATCTGAACAAAGACATGAAAACTGGGAGACACCTTTCACGGACACTAAGTTAAAAAAAGCATCCACATGTCTGGGAGATGCATGAATCCATTTTAATGTCCTCCACTAATCACTTGTGGATTTTTTAGGTGAAGACACTTTATTTCAAAGAAGCAAATTCAAGCAGTTGTTTTTTTGCTCCTCCTACCCCCTGGTCATCCACTCCTTCAGGCCTGCCAAGGCCCCCTACCACCTGCTGAGTCCCGACCACCATCCACTGACCCATACTGCTGTGCTACCAGGTAACCCAAAGTAACCCTTCATTGAGTGGGCCCCTACCCCTGTTGGAGGCTACCAGGGGAAGACAATTGCCCCAAAAGCTTCCTGTGTATCCTCAGCATGGCAAGAGTCAGACCAGACACATGTCAGGGGCTTCTGGCTTATGGAGGGACCAACAGCCACATCCTTCGGTTGGTCAGCGGGTGTTTTCCCATTGGGAGCGTGACAGGCCACATGATGTCAAGGCATAAGTTGACGTCCGTCATGCTCCCTCCTGCAGTGAGGGCTGACATGTTCTGCTTCTGGCCTCCACCAAGGGCCAGCAAATGCTGAGCCATGAACACATCCTCGCACCCAGAGAAGGTGGAGTGGTTGTTGGGCACCAAGCCTTCACCCACCAGCTGGCCCTCCAACACCCAAGTCTGTTCCCTAACCCTGGTCAGTGATGTCACAGGCAGAAATCCATTTCAGGCAGTTAAATTATAGATGAGACAAAATAAAGGTAGTCCACCTTAACAGTGATAGTTCAGATTAATTCACTCTGAGTTCTAAAGCAAAGAGACAAATTAATTTGTTACTTGTGCATGTGGGTGTGGGTGTTGAAGAAAGGATCATAGTGCTGTCACTACTGCCATCACCCCTGAGGGATGTGGACTGCATTGCTGCTACTGCCATAACACCGAAGAGGCGGGGCTGTAGTGCTTCTGCCATCACCACTGGTGGATGGGGATTGTAGTACTGCTGCCGTCCCACCTGAGGGATGGGGGCCATAGTGCTGATACTGCCATCACACATGAGGAATGGTGAACGTAGTACTGCTGCTTCTGTCACACCTGAAGGAGGGAGGGAGGGAGGTTGTAGTGCTGTTTCTGCTGCCATCGCACCAGAGGTATGGGGGCCGTAGTGCTGCTTCCATCACACATTAGGGATGGGGGCTGTAGTGTTACTGTTGCCATCACATCTTGTACCTAAAATAACTTTAAATTGGTACAAGGATGGAAGGATGTGCAATAGTGGAGGTCAAAACTGCTAAAATGCATGTTAGCAGAGTTAAAAACTGTTAAATAAAGTACACAAAACCAAACACCGGTAAAACCAGATTTTGACTTAGCAGACACCGGTGACAATACCGTTTTTTACAATGTGCAAAATGGAATATGCCCTTTCTCAATCCCAGTAAACCAGTGTCCCTGGTCAAAATTATGGCAGCTTAGATTCAATGCAAAGAAGTGCAAAGTAATGCACCTGGGAAACAAAAACCCAGGGGAAGAGTACACAATGGAGGGGAGGTATTAACAACAACAAAAATGGAAAGGAACCTAGGGGTTGTCATATCAGATGACCTAAATGTAAGCAAGCCATGTGAGAAGGCAGTAAGGAGGGCTGGGGGAATATTGGGATGTATAGGGAGAGGCATCACCAGTAGAAAACAGGAAGTTGTTATCTCTCTCTACGGACAGTTGGTGAGACCCCATCTGGAGTACTGCATGCAGTTCTGGAGACCCCATCTCCACAAGGATATAGACAGGATGGTGACAGTCCAGAGGAGGGCAACTAAAATGGTGCCGGGTCTGAAACAGAAGCCATATGAAGAGAGGCTAAAGGAGCTTAATATGTATACCCTTGAGGAAAGGAGGGAGAGGGAGGACATGATAGAAACTTTCAAGTACCTCAACGGAATCAACAAAGTCCAAGAGGGTAGCATTTTTCTTGAAAAAGAGATGTGCAAGAACAAGGGAGCACAATCTGAAGATACAGGGGGGACTGCTCAGGGGCAATGTGAGGAATTATTTTTTTCACAGAGAGGGTGATGGATGCATGGAACAGCCTTTCTGAGGAGGTTGTGGGATCAAAAACAGAGGGGGAATTAAAGAATGCATAGGACAGACATAAGGCTATTCTGGTGGGGAGGCAGGAAGAAGTAGGGTGTTGGTTAGCTAGGATTTGCAGCTTATCCAATAGGTAGGAAAACAGGAAGACTAGGTGGGAAAGTGGTCCCTATCTGCCATCAAAGTCTATGTTTCTGTGATTTGCAAAATGAAATCTGTCATGTTCATGAGGTGATATAAAAAACGGCTATGTTGAAAGTTTGGGGTGACAATATTTAAAATTACTGAAATTATGAGCGAGCATAGTTAAATTTTAATGTGTGTGCATAACTTTGCCATTTTTACATATTTTGACACCAAATTTGCAACATAGCTTTCTAATGACCCCACCTCCTGAACAAAGGTAGTGAAAATTTTCAAACCAAGTCCAAAACGTGATTTCACCAAGTGACTGTGAAATTGCCTTTTGGGACAGATTTGCAAAATACCAGTGACACTGTCCATGAGGTAGGGTCCAAAAAAGGCCATGTTGAAAATTTGGTGCCAAAAAATGCAAAAATGGCCAAGTTATGCATCAAGGTTGAAAACTCTATTGAAATACATTGAACTGCATTTAACTTAGGCCCTGTCGACACTACACCTGAAAAATCTGTAACGTTTTGAAAACGTTACAGACTAAATACATTAGTGTGTCCACACAATATGTGAAAATGTTTTCAATACGTTACAGCCTGTCCACATTGCAAATGGATCTGTTACCAACCTGTGTAGAGCTGGGCACATCCCATGATGCAGTACTTTGCAGAGCACCATTCCCATCCCCAGTACATCCTCTCCAGCACAAAGTCACTACCGAGTCCCAAGCATGTGAATGCCATAGTGCTATGCAGAGGTTATGGTTGCAGCTGCTGCAGTGAAACTTCTTGGCAGCAGAACTTCAAGCACTTCAGTTCTGTGGGCTGCTATGGTCACCTCTCCCCTGCTTCAGGCACCACTAAATGCTGCCACAGGGCGTCTTGCAGATTAGTTATTATTTGAAAGTGTAGGCAATAAACAGTCTGGTGCCCTTAGAGGGTGTGGGCACATCTCCACCTTTTTGCTGAAGCTCCTCTGCCACAAGTTCTGACAATAGTTGTGATCCACACTGCTCCAAACTTCCATGAGCTTGTGGCAGAGGAGCAGCAGCACAAAGTACAGAATTGCCCCCACACCACATAAGGGCACCTGACTGTGTATTGTCTGCATGTACAGATACAGACTTATCTGCAAGACGTCCCGTGGCAGCATTGGATCCATGACTATTCGTTCATGTCTATTCGCTCCCTGACTACCCACTCCCAACAATTCGCTCCGGCGCTAACTCACTCCAGTATGTTACATACTGGTCAATGCACTCCTGCAGAAGTTGTGGTGCAGAGAGATAAGGTACTTATTGAGCTGAGCTTCCAGGAGATCACCGTGCTACCTGTATGACCAGTTCCCTTTTTTCCCCTGCTGGCTCCTGCCTACTCTTTCTCTTCCCCCAACCCACCCTGCCCTTGGTCACAGCTGCTGCAAACTCTGCCTGCCTCCTACCTTGCAACTGTGTCATCCTTCCCAGGTTGTGGTTGACAGACATGGGCATGTATGCTCAGCATGTCTTTCCTTGTGAAATCGAGTAGAGTTGCCTACCGGAGTGAGAGCTGCAACACAGATGTAAGGACTGTAGATGTGTAGTTAGTTTTGTAACATCCCTAACATATCCCCTGTTTTATCTTTCACTCAAACTCAGCAGCTGTGTCACAGTATCGAACTGAAACTGTAAGAGACATACTTACGGTGGCAGGTCAATGGGGAGCGAATAGTCATGGCTCGTCTTCTGTGGGGGTTTTGGAGAGCATCGTTCTGTTGTGTTTATATATACTTTATGAGTGCCACCACCAGTGAACACAGACTGGCATACAGAGATGAACAAAAGGCATAACAGCCTGAGAGAGTGAGAGGTGTTAGGGAGCAGCAGGTGGTTGTCTGTCCTATGTGGCATGGTTGTTATTATATATATATATATATATATATATATATATATATATATATATATATATATATATTTGTAATTGGGGTTGTAGCAGTAACTGTTAAGGGACAAATTCACAGGGGCGGGTTGACGGGGAGCGGATTGTCTGAGGTATGTAACGACATGGGAGTGAAGTTTCAGGAGTGGATTGACATGCACCCTTCTGTATTTGCCTCCCATGCTGGGAGCCAGGAACTGACAATATGGAGCCACTGCAAAGCCTTATGGTATGCTGCCAGACTGGAGGAGACTGGAGGCTACACGGTTGTGCATTTACATGGAGCTCTGTAATGCCTTCTTTAACGTTACCAGTATTAACACTAACCATTATGGTACCATTATAGGCACTCTGTAATGTTACAGAGGGTGTTTTCAGGTGTAGTGTGGACAGAGCCTTAGTTTCTTATATTGCAGTCACCGGTTCCAGCAGCAAGACACGTCTTTGATTGGAGAGTGGATCTCAAACCTGAGACCTGCTCAGGTGAGTGAGGATGTGTGGGGGTGTATGGGGGTAGGGTGGTGGATGGTGAGTGGGAGGTGGGGGGCTCAGATCATTGAGGGACCATTTTATGCTCTGTAGAAGAAAAAAGCATCAAGGACTTTTTTTTTAGTTCTGATATTAGGAGAGAGATCATCGGGTGGGGGTGGTGCCACTAGACACCATGACAATATAAATCTACAAGGGGACAATGATCCAGTGGGTGGGTGGGGGTGCCACTAGAGACCAAGGAATTTGTTTTTGTAATGGGGTTGATAATTGGTGGGAAGGGGGTGCCACTAGAGACCAGGGAAGCAGAAACATATAGGGTATGGAGACTGGAGTGTGGGGGTGCTACTAGGCACCAGGAAAATACATAACTGGAATGGAAAAGGCAATTGCAATGAGACAGGCAAAGGGCAAAGATTCTCTCTTCATGAAAAAGGATTTTTTTTTCGTGATTCATGATGTGGTCATGAAAAAAGATTTATAATATAAAAGGAAAAAAATATTTCTAAGGCAAGTCTGCAACTGTGAAGTGCAGATTACACCTAACAGGATCCCAATCACCCAGGTAGATCTGTTGGTGTCTCTCAAAGATATCAGTTTTGTAAGTTTTGAAATTTTTTCTTGAAAAAACTGAAGCAAGATGATGTCAAACCAAAATGGAATATTCCAATATAAAATTGGATTTCTTTTTTGTTTCATACACCTGTCTTTAAGTGCTTACTGAGCATGCTCTGAAATTAATTTTTCAAAATGTAAAAATTAAATAACTTCAAAATGGATTAATATTTCTTCATCAAACAAGCAAAAGGCACATCTGTTACCCAGACCCTTTCTACTCTACAAATTTCAGACCAAGATTCCAAACCGTCTGGGCTGTAGGCAAGTTCAAAGAAAAACTCAGCAATGTCAATGAGTAAAAAAATCACATTTTCACCTCTCTGGAACTCAGAGACCGCACATCCAACCGGAACTTAACTTGGTATATCCAGAGATCTACCCTAGCATGCAAATTGTCATGCAAATCCATTGAATGGTTGTGAAGTTATTAACATGCAAAAATTGTGGTTTAACACTGAAGTACCTACTCAACCCTAACTATAGGGGTGCTACCGTGCCCCATAATACTATCTAGATGTACAGTAGTAGCCAGAGATATGGTCAGATATTTCCAAATATTTCACCAACTTTTTAAAGAGTTTCTCTCTGCTGCCCCTACTGTGGAATGGCAGAAAGCAGGAGATTTCTCTAGAAATATCACAGAAATTTCAGGAAATATTTGACCATGTCTTTGGCTGTCACTGTATATATGCCATAATACTACCACTACTGTAAAGTGTCATTAACACCCTTAATAACAGATTACTACCAAACACATTACAGACCCCCAAAATAACACATGTAACAAGCATATTAATAATACAAGTAACAAGCCCCTTAAAATACAAGTAACAAGCCCCTTAAACAGCACATGTAACACACCTCTTCATAACACAAGTCATAAGCCCCTTAAAAACACATGTAACAGCCATCCAAGCAATCACAGTAACAGGGCAGGAGAGGGACCCGGAGGTTATAATATCAAATGACCTAAAGGTGGTGAAACAATGTGATAAGGCAGTAAAAGAGCAAATTGTATGTTGGGCTGTATAGGAAGGGGTATAACCACTAAATGAAGGGAGGTGATATTGCCCCTAAATTAATTGTTGGCGAGACCCCACCTTGAGTATGGGATGCAGTTCTGGAGGCCTAATCTCCATAAGGATATAGACAGGATGGAGAGGGTACAAAGGAGGGCGACAATAAATGGTACAGGGCTTGCATCAGAAGCCCTAAAAGGAAAGGCTAAGTGACCTAAATATGTTCTTCTTGAAGATCAAGAGAGAGAGGGGAGACATGACTGAGACATTCAAATACCTAAAGGGAATAAACAAGGTACAGGAAGAGACCATCTTTCAAAGAAAAAGATGTCCAAAGACTAGAGGTCACAATATGAAGTTGGAGGGGGGAAGAATCGGAGGGAACAGAAGAAAGTGCTTCTTCACTGAAAGGGTGGTAGACCCCTGGAACAGCTTCTCGGTGGGAGTGGTGGGGGCTAAAATGGTTAACAGATTTAAGAAAGCATGACACAGACACCTGGGTATCACAAAAACTGGTAAGGAAGGGAACTCGGAGTTCACACAGGATCTGGAGACACCATTGGTAGGGAAAAGGGGTGAGAGAGCAGAGGCTGGAGACCATGTAGGATCTGCAATTTTAAATTAGACTGGGAAACAATGGGCTAACTGGATGGGCCAGGCAGCCCTTTTGTGCTGTCAACCTCTATGAATCTATAAAATCTATGACACTATGGCATAACATAGGACACAGCAACAAGTGTCCAACCTATTGCAAGACATAAAATAAAAGACAGCAAAGTCTGGCATGCTTGTGAAATAACATCATATTGGGTTCTAACAAGCTGATAAAGGTCACTTGCCTTTTGGGCGTATGACTTTATGACTTGTTTGACCCCTCAGTAGTATTATTGATAGTATCAGTGGCTCAGCAGGTAGCACACTCACCTGAGGCCGGGAGATCAGCAGGCTGTGGGTTCTATCCCCACACCAGACACTTGAGTTAAATACTGACCCTGAAGTGCAGCATGAGGTGGTGCTGCACTTCTGAGGTGCCATCTTTCAGATGAGATGTTAAACCGAGGTCCCATCTGCCTGTTCTGTTGGTAGTACAGGTGGATGTTAAAGATCCCATGGCACTTCTTGAAAAGAGTGGGGTAATTTTTATTTAGAGCTTCTAAAAGATCAACATACATTATAAATGAACATCATAGTAAAATTGTAAAGAAAATATATATTGAGACATACAGTTTAGTTTAGGAGAAATAAAACTTGTTTACAGTATTAACAAAAAAGAGAAAAGGAACAAAGCAAAAAAAAAAAACATAAAATCATTACCCTGAGGAAGATATGTATCAAATTCATCTAGTTTCTATGAATACTCCCCCCAAATAGAGGGGTATTTTTTATTTAGGCATTCATCGAAAGTTCAAAGTGGTCTTAATGTCTAAGATAAAATTTTAAAAATTCCATAATTTGCATACATAACAATACATCTTTCTTGTTTACCTTTTCCTATAGGACATGAAATTAAAAGGTGAAAAAGGGGTAACAAGGGACAAATTCTTGAACAAAAACCAATACATAATTATACTAGCTCCACTTCCTTTTTCTTTGTGCAGAAGCTAGTTTACAATAGGCAATTACTTATACTACTGTAATGATTATCATGTCCTAGCTACAATCCTATGTTATGTTTTAAAGAAAAAGGGGAAGAAGTCATTAACTGTTAAAAAGGTGGGGGAATTTTTTCCCTCATATTTGGAGAAAAGGAGCCCAGTATTGGAGACTGGTATCCGGAGAAATTTTAAGAGTCTCTTTCTCTTTATAGCTTTTAATATCTTCTTTGATTATATTGAATTATTGGTCTTGTGTAATGTGGTGTTGTTGTAGGGAGAACCTACATCTGCTTTGCCATATCCAGTATTTGAGGACTGGAAACAGAATGTGCACACTGCTTGTGCTCAGGGTTTTCCAGTGATTTGACACAATTC
This sequence comes from Neoceratodus forsteri, assembly GCA_016271365.2. Classification (NCBI taxonomy): domain Eukaryota; kingdom Metazoa; phylum Chordata; order Ceratodontiformes; family Ceratodontidae; genus Neoceratodus; species Neoceratodus forsteri. The sequence goes on along the minus strand of CM057453.1, from coordinate 411,390,183 downwards.
TCAGTACAAAGGTGTCATAGTTCAGGTATTGCAAAAGTAAATATACCAAGGTGTTTTTTACTATTTTCCAAAACTCTACAATGTAAGGGCATTCGAAGAAAAGGTGTGAAATGATTTCTAGTGTGTTGCCACAACCTGGCCTGGGACAGTACTATTTGGTCAGTTCTTTTTATTTTATACTGTTCTTCACATTGAGTTTTCCCTGAGCACTTAACCGTACTACATCCCATGTTTTTACTGGGAGTCTTCTGTCTGAAAGCATTTGGCAGATCTGTTGTTTTCTTGTCTGTTCCTGTCATCAAATACTTCAGCTTTAAAATACTGGTCCACTATCATTTGATATATGTACTTTCTTACATATGATGTCAGGTGATGTTTTTCTAGTTGCCATTGCTTTAATTTATCTAAGCTGTATTTTAAGTATTTTATAAGATTGTGCGTTTTCAGATTTTGGATAGTGCAGCATCATCTGCCCATCCTGAAAATAAAATGTGGACCTTTTTGTCAAGTCATTTTGCCCAAACTGCATTATTATGTCTTAGAAGGGGAACAAAGTTAGTGAAAAAGAAAATGCTGAAAAAGAATGAGATAGGACTGGGCATTCCTATGCCACCTTCATTTTCTTTGAAGTGTGTAATCCCTCTTTTGATGGGATGTAAGTGGCTGCCCCTCAAAAATGAAAAGAAACAACTATGAACTTTGCTTTCTAACTGTTTGGGTATGGGGTAAATGTGATTCATGTATTGAAACAAGCATTTGTCAATGCCAAATGTTTGCTTGCTGGTATTAGCATTGGAAGTGCAGGAATTAGACAGATACAGAATAGGAATGGCAGTGAAGTATTGAACTTCACATGAACCCCACCTCCACCCTGCAGAGATGGAGATGCATTGGGGTATGCCTTTTGGTCATCATGCATAACGTTCACACCATTTCACCTCACCCTATCTTGCAGACACTGACAAGTGTTGAGGTGTGCCTTGGGGTGTTCGGCTTTACGGTTACCCCATCCCATGAGGACATACATTGAAATGGGTCCAGTATAGGAGAATGGGGTGAACTCTGGGGCCGAAGAGTCCTAGGCACACCTCAATGCCTGTCACTGACTGCAGGATGGGGGTGGAATGGCATGAGCATTACAGCCAGCAATCCAAAGGCACACCCCTGATGTCTGTCAGTCTGTACAGGGTGGGATGTTATGGTTAGAAATCATAATGCCCTGGGCATTTGTTGGTATTTGCACTACAGATTTTCAACATGGCCTTTTTGTGACCCCATCTCATGAAAGCATTTGGTACCTCTGCTCGTGAACAGCGGCACTTTGATTTTGTTAATCTGTCTCAAATGTTGATTTGCTACATCCTGCGCCAGATGTGCAAAAACACAGTTCTGGCAGGATGTGAAAAATGACAGCTATCCTTTTCATAGGAAGGTGTGAAAAAATGCCAATGCTGAAAATCTGGAGTGAAAATATTAAAAATTCTCAAAGTTATGAGTGTGCATGGGAACTGCACAACGCACGCTCATAGTCATTTTGTGAAATGTTCTCACCAAATTTTCAACACATACATTTTGGAACCTCCACTCATGAACAGCGTCACTGTGATTTTGTTAATCTGCCCCAAATGCTGATTTCCTGCAGCGACCGCGCCATTGTGCACCACATGTACGAAACCACATTTCGAGCAGGATGTGAAAAATGACAGCTGTACTGTTCATAAGGAGGTGTGAAAAAATGGCAATGCTGAAAATTTGGAGTGAAAATATTAAAAATTCTCAGAGTTATGAGCATGCGAGAAACTGTGCAACACATGCTTGTAACACAGTAATTTTTGAAATTTTTCACCAAATTTGCCACATAGGCTTTTTGAGAGCCCACCTCAAGAACAGTAACACTGTCATTTTGTTACTCAGTCCCGAAAGGTGATTCCACACAGTGACCATGAAATCACCTTTCGGGACCAAATAATGACATGACAGTGACTGAATTCATGAGGTGGGGTCCCAAGAACCCCATGTTGAAACTCTGGTGCCAAAATTCACAAAAATGGCTGAGATGTCCACCTAAATTGAAAAAAATAACCTTTATGCCATTATACAGCTTACCGGCATTTCTTCAATTCACGGTTGGCTTTTGAAGAGTGCAGACGTGTTCCCGGTCCACTGAAGATAATCACACTGGACTCTGGAGGTAAGCATGGGGTGGGGGGTACGGGAATGTGGGGTATACAGAAGGTTGGTGCAGGTTGGGAGAGAGGGCACCGGGCACAATGAGGGGCTGTTTTCTATTTTTCAGGTAAAAAAAAAAATTAAAATCATCGCAGGAAGGTTTTTCTTTTTTTGCAGGTAGATTTGGTATGCTGGGGTGGGCTTCCAGCATGCCACCTGCGTGTTTTGTTTTGGGGAAGACTGGAGCTGACGGGGATTGGGCCCCCCATCGGCAAAGAAAAAAGGATTTGTGTTTGGGGGGAGACATGATGTTGAGGGGGATTGAGCACCCCCCCTCAGCAAACAAAATGTATGGGGGACATTATGCCAATGGGGAGTGGACTCCCCATGGGCAAATGATCTAGGGAGGGGGCATGCCAACAGGGGGATTGGGCACCCCGGTCGGTTTTCATGAGGGCTCTGAGTCGGCCGGCTACAGCTGCCACCATGTTAATTGCAGTGTTACACCAGGCAAGGCACCACCCTGCAATGACGAGTCGCTCCCTCATTGCAGTGGCAAATTCATTTCAAGTTGGTGGCACACTTGCTGAACTAGTGTCAGCAGCAGTGTGCCACCACATTGGGGAAAGAGGGCCAAGCTTCAAAATGCAGTGGGGGAATTGGCCACCACAGTGCCGCACTTCCAAATCCCTGCTTCTCTCCTAAGCTGTCACATAATGTTTCTTGTGCATGCGCACAATCAAACATAAAAAGGTAATTAGATGAGTAGTAATTATGTGGATATGCTTAAGTTTGCTTATGTTCCACTTATTCCATTGTTAAATTTGAGGGCCTACAGCTTTGATTTTTAAGTTCTAATTAAATTCAGCCATATCGCCTGGGCTGAAATATACGCCTAATATTTTATAAGACTCGTAAACTATAGGGATGTTTTCGAATCAGGATTCTACTCTATCTTGGGAACCAATGAGTAGGCAGAAACTTTTGGAGAAGTTTAATTCTGCAGCCGTTAATTCAGAAAAAGTGCTTAAAATTTTTAAAGCCCAAATACCTGCCTTATGGTCTTGAACTGTCTCCATTAGGTTGTTTGCATAGGCACAGACTTTTACAGGGGAAATATCAGGACTTGTCATTCCTTTTATTCTGTCTGACGAGTTTGTTGCTCAGATCACGGGGTCTAAGGTTAATATGTACAGGATAGGGCTTAGGGGACATCCTTGATGTACTCCACGGTTTACCCATTTTTCTCTCCTAACCATCCTTGTAGTAAAAGACGTACAGAGGCACTTTTATAGAAACTTTTTAATCAAGAAATAAAATGAGGGGGGATTCCATATTCAGCAAGGCAGAGCCATACAAATTTGTGGAAAATGTTATTGAATGCCTGTGACTGGTCTAGACTTAGAATATATGTTTGTATATCTAATTCTTGATTGTGGTCTATTATTTCTCTAAGTGTGATTGGATTGTCAGAAATTTTGCGTAGAGGAATTGTCTAGATCTGTGATGGATGAATAATGTCTGTCATCATGTTTACTAATCTATTGTTTAAAATCTTGGCCAAAATTTTAAGTCTACATTTAACAACGTAATAGGTCTCCAGTTATTTCATTGTTTTTTATCTCCTTTTTTATAAAGAAAAAATAAAAGTTCCATATTCATTTCTTTAGGAATTTCTGATAATTGCAGTAGTTTGTTGTATACCTGGACCATTTCTTCAGAACTGTGTGTCCATAACCATTTGTAAAACTCAGATGGTAGTCCATCAATACCAGGAGCAATGTTAGTTTTAAGGCAATTAATCACATTTTCTAATTCTAATTTATATATTGGGTTTAATGAAGTTAGTTTTTGGGTTTGCGAGATTTGGGGTAAGTCTAATGTTTTAAGTCATTCTTGGGTTTTGTTTGTAATGCAAAATTCTGTTCCAAATTTGGTTTGTATGTAATTGTCAATTTCTTTCATAATACCAGCTTTGGTATTAATTATTTCTCCAGAAGTGGATTCAAGATGTGCAATATGTTTATTTTGTCTTCTATATTTACAATTTTCATATGGGTTGATTGAATACGACTTCCCTTGGGTTCTGAATTTTTGTTCTACTTCTAGAGACTGAAACCTGTTTTATTGTAGGGACTTTAGTTCATCTTTAATGTTATTAATCTGGAGGACATCATTTGTTATAGTTTTTGTTCTTTCCTGCAAAAATTGTAGTTGATATTGCAAATCCCTATACCTTTTTTGTTTATTATGGTGGTATATCCTAGAAATATTTTTGAAGCAAGATACAAATTCTTTTTTTGAATCCAGCAACCAGGTTACTAGGTCATCATATAAACAAAAAAATGATTTTCTGGTGGTAAGTAATTCCAATAAAACATCTTGATATTTGTCTTGTAGAAGAGCAGTATTAAGCCTCCACATGCCTTTCCCATATGCAACCTCAGAAACATTTGAGAAGTAAATGCTAATTAGGCAGTGATTTGATATGTCGGTGGCTTGAGTCTTGGATTTTTGAATAGTGACTGTGGTGGGTACAAAGAAATAATCGATTCAGGAGGATAATGCTCCTTTATAAAAGGTATGGGGGGGGGTGCTGTGTTTAAAGACCCTTGTGCATCTTTTAAATTAGTTTTGGCTAGGATGTTTTTAAGTGCTGTGATATCGCAGAAGGTTTTTCTGTTCTGCCAACCCTATCAGATCTCAATAATCCACAGATGAAGTCCCCACCTAATAATATTATTTTAGTTGTAAACAAGTAGGGTTGGATTTCTTTCCAAAGGTCAATGTGGCTAGTTTTTGTTTGAGGAGTGCAACAATTAGTCTGTAAATATTGTCTCTGAAAAAATATCTATTAAGAAGGCCCTGCCTTAGTGAATCTCTACCATTTTTAACATTTTAACTTCATGATGGGAAAAATAGATGGCTGTACCACTGCATAATTCTGTCCATAAGGACCAAAAACTAGGCCCCCATTCCCAGTCAGCAGCTGCTTTACGAGATTTAGAAAGTTAATAAATCCTTGTATCTTGGAAAACAAATAACATCTAGGTTGCTGGGATCGAACATAGTGAAGGTTGTTTTCCTTCTTTTTTCATTATTGATACTGTTCATGTTAAGGGAGGCCCCAACTAAATCTGCCATTATTTACTCATCCCTAAGGGGGGGTGGTAGAAAATTACTTTTGCCTAGGACCTAGTCCCCCATTGTTTTTTCTTCACCTTAGGTTTGTTTTTAGAAGGGTCTTCACTTTCTGTAGATACTTCTAAAACTGAGGAGGCATCAGATAGGTCCCCCATTTTGGTATCCCCCACTGCAAAGCTTCATATTGGTTCTGGAGTTGAACTCTGCAGGGTGATGGTTTCCTTTGTTTATTTTTCCCTTTCCCCTGTGTCACTAGGTGTAAGGCACTAAGATCTGGAGGAGGCACTTTTGGTGTATCTTCAAAATTGCTGCTTTCTTCAGTGTGGGGGGTCGGGTTTGGAACAGGGTTCTGCTGCCTCCATGGGGTGGGTACTGAAGCTGGGGGGCTCTCCTTCTTTAGTTCTTGTGTGTTTATCCTTGATGGTGTTGCTTTGGGGATTTTGTAGTAGCTGCAGGTTTCTGTCTATAAGGGGGTGGGGTAGGGGTTGTCTGCCTCAGGGTTTCTTTTGCTCAGTTGTTCCTGTGTAAGGCAGTGTTTATATAAAAATCATGCTCAGTGAAGTCTGCATCTGATGTGTTCTGGGAAGCCATGGGGCAGTTGGTGAAGGTTTGGCCCTCTGTTTCACACAGATTGCATTTTGGGGTAAAGGTACAGTGGACCCCAGGATGGCCTAACATCCCACACATGCTACACCCGATCTTTTCACATCCACTACTAATGTGCCTTGGGGTACCACTTTTATAACAGGTGCGAGGCATCCAAGGGTAAAATAGGATGCCACGGTCCCTGCCTAAGAAAAAACTACTGGGTAAGTGCTGTATTCCTGAGTCAGTCGGTTTCAGTTGTACTTTAAAATGTCACCCACCCATCCAAAACCACTCATCATCTATTATGGGATCAGATAGGCCCTGCATTTCGCATTTTTTCTCCAACCAGTATAAAATGTCCTTAACATTGACCCCCCTCATTCCTAAATAATGCAGTTACTGTTTTTAAAGTGGGTCTCAACAAAAGGTATAGCAAAAAAATGTGACCATATGTAAGTATGCTTAACTGCTGAATATTGCTGCCAAAATCTGTCTAACAGTGCAGAAGAATGAAAGCTTAAGTCAAAACTGTGTTCGCCTGGAGCATGTATAAATGCAAACACTTCAGAGTGGAAAACATTAGAGATTGTTTAATAAGAAATTTCCCTACGAATGTTCTGTCCGATTGCTCATCCAGACCTCCTGTATGTCGGATCCGAACTGCATGTCTACATTTTGCATTGACGGGGGGCTATGAAACAAGCTTGCAAAACTCAATTTCTGACCTGAGCTTTCCTGTTGCGAGTTGTCCTCAGTTTCTTTGTGAGTATTTTCATCCACTGCTGTTAATAATAATAATAATTAATAATAAATGTATTTATATGGTGCCTTTCCATTGCCAAGGTGCCTAACAATATAAAAACAAGCATTTGTCAATGCCGAATGTTTGCTTGCTGGCATTGGCATTGGTAGTGTAGAAGTTACAGAGCTGCATAATAGGAATGGCAGCGAAGTATTGAACTGAAGCCAACCCCACCACCACCCTGCAGAGAGTGACAGGCATTGGGGTGTGCCTTTGGGTCATCAGGCATAATGACCATGCCATTTCACCACACCCTACCCTGCAGACACTGACAAGTGTCACGATGTGTCTTGGGGTCTTTGGCCCTTATGCGCACCCCGTTCCATCAGGAAATATGGTGAGATGGGTGTGGTATAGGAGAATGGGGTGAACTTTGGGGCCAAAGAGTCCAAGCATGCCTCGATGCCTCTCACTGGCTGCAGGGTGTGAAATGGTATGAGCATTACAGGCAAGAATCCCAAGTCGCATCCCTGATGCCTGTCATTCTCTACAGGGTTGGGCGTTACGGTTGGAAACCCTAATACCTCAGGCATTCGTTGGTATTTTCACTCCAAATTTTCAACATGGTTTTTTTGTGACCCCACCTCATGAACAGTGGCAATATCAGTTTGTTAACTGAAAGCTGCTTATGCACAGCGACTATGGCAAAAACATTCCGAACAGGATGTAAAAAATGACAGCTGTACTGTTCATGGGGAGGTGTAAAAAATGGCAATGTTGCAAATGTGCAGTTAAAATATTTAAAAAAATGGTGAAGTCACGAGTGTGCATAGAAACTGTGCAATGCACACCCATAATGTAATTAGTCTGGGGATTTTTTTACAGCAGATTGTCAACACAGGCATTTTGGGACCTCCGATCATGAACAGTCTCACTGTGATTTTCTTGATCTGTCCCAAACAATGATTTCTCACAGCGACCATGCATCTCTGCTCTGAAAGTGTGAAAACACATTTCGGCCATGTTGTGAAAAATGACAGCTGTACTGTTCATAAGGAAGTGTGGAAAAATGCCACTGGTGAAAATCTGGATTGAAAATATTACAAAGTCATGAACTTACGAGGGTGCGTGGAAACTGCGCAATGCTCACTCGTATCACAGTCAGTTTATGGACTTTTGTCACCAAATTTTCAACATAGCCATTTTATGACCTCTGCTCATGAACAGTGTAACTGTGATGTTCTTAATCAGTCCCAAACATTGTTTTCGCACACCGACTGCACCATTGTGCGGTACATGTGTGAAAACACATTTTTGGCGACATGTGAAAAATGGCAGCTGTACTGTTCATAAGGAAGTGTAATAAAATGGCAATGTTGAAAATCTGGAGTGAAAATATTGAGAATTCACAAACTTACCAGCTGCATAGGAACTGTGCAACGCACGCTCATAAAACAGTCATTTTAAGGGATTTTTTTCACCAAATTTTCAACATAGCCATTTTAAGACCTCTGCTCATGAATGGTGTCACTGGAATTTTCTTAATGTGTCCCATACATTGGTTTCACACACCGATTGCATCATTGTGCGCTACATGGGCGGAAACATGTTTTGGGCAAGATGTGACAAATGACAGCTGTACTACTCATAAGGAAGTGTAATAAAATGGCAATGTTGAAAATCTGGATTGAAAATATTGAAAATTCGCAAACTTACGAGCGTGCATAGGAACAGTGTAACACACGTTGTAAAAGTCATTTTTAGGGATTTTTTCACCAAATTTTCAACATAGCCATTTTAAGACCTCTGCTCATGAACAGTATCACTGTGATTTTCTTAATGTGTCCCATACATTGATTTCACACATTGACTGCGCCATTGTGCGCTACATGGGCGGAAACATGTTTTGGGCAAGATGTGACAAATGACAGCTGTACTGCTCATAAGGAAGTGTAATAAAATGGCTATGTTGAAAATCTGGATTGAAAATATTGAAAAATCGCAAACTTATGAGCAAGCATAGGAACTACGCAACGCACGCTCGTGAAACAGTCATTTTAAGGGATTTTTTCAACAAATTTTCAACATAGCCATTTTAAGACCTCTGCTCATGAACAGTGTCACTGTGATTTTCTTAATGTGTCCCATACATTGATTTCGCACAGCGACTGTGCCATTGTGCGCTACATGGTCGGAAACACATTTTGGGCAAAATGTGAAAAATGACAGCTGTACAGCTCATAAGGAGATGTGGTAAAATGGCAGTGATGAAAATCTGGAGTGAAAATATTGAAAATTTGCGAACTTATGAGTGTGCGTAGGAACTGCACAACGCACGCTCATAAAACAGTCATTTTTAGGCATTTTTTCACCAAATTTTCAACATAGCCATTTTAAGACCTCTGCTCATGAACAGTGTCACTGTGATTTTCTTAATTTGTCCTGTACATTGATTTCACACACCGACTGCACCATTGTGAGCTACATGGGTGGAAACACATTTTGGGCAAGATGTGAAAAATGACAGCTGTACAGCTCATAAGGAGTGCGGTAAAATAGCAATGTTGAAAATCTGGGTGAAAATATTGAAAGTCGCGAACTTACAAGCCTCGTAGGAACTGCGCAATGCACGCTCATAAAAAGTTATTTTTGAATTTTTTCACCAATTTTTAAAATAGGCTTTTTGAGAGCCCACCTTATGAACACTGGCAGTGTCATTTCATTAATCAGTCCCAAAAGGTGATTTCAACGCAGTGGCTGCGAAATCACCCTTCGGCCCAAGTAACACCATGACAGTGCAAGAATTATGAGGAGGGGTCCCAAAAACCCCATGTTGAAAAATTTGCAAAAATTCCAAAAAATGCCTGAGATATGCAACAAAGTTGAAAAAACCCTATCTATCGCATTATACAGCTTACTGGCATTTCCTCAATTCGTGGTCGGCTTTGAAGAGTGCAGACGGTTCCCGTCCACCCAAGATTGTCGCATCATGCCCTCCGGAGGTAAGTATGGGGTGGGGGTGGGGAGGCAGTGCGAGTGGGTGGTGCGGTTGGGGAGGGCAGGAGATTGGAGGGAAGGTTTCTTCTTTACAGGGTTTTGGACGCACTGGGACGCTTTGCCACGCTGGGGTGGGGTCCAAGCATGGCAGAAGGATGGCTGGGGGTGTGGAGCTGACAGGGATTGGGCACCCCAGTCGGCCATAGCATCTGTTGCCATGCTGGGGTGGGCTCCAGCATGGCACCCTGAACTTGGGGAGATAGTGAAGCCGACGGGGGATTGGGCACCCCCGTCGGCCATTACATCATTTTACCATGCTGGGGTGGGCTCCCAGCTAGGCACCTGGATGCTTTGTGGGGGGCGTGGAGCTGACGGGGGATTGGGCACCCCCGTCGGCTATACAATGTGAGGCCATGCTAGGGTGGGCACCCAACGTGGCCTATGTAACTGTGCTTGGGGAGCAGCACGCAGTATGCATGTGTGTGTGTGTGTGTGTGTGTGTGTGTATGTAGGGGGAGCTGCACATGAGCAGGCAATATCTGATCGCTGCTCACTGAAGCGTAGCTCCCCCTTTCAACTGTACGCCACTGCATTTTGGAGCTGTCATAGACAGCTCCAGCATGCATTAGCAGACTGGGGCCACGCCTGCCAACACACTGACTGAATTGGAAGAGGGGGTGACACACCTCCGAAAACTCGGATGATGGCACTATGTTTCTTGCAAATGCATGCAAGCAAATATAACAAATCACACAACATCAAATGACAGATCAATACAGTTAAAATCATATACCAATACAACAGTTGCTTACTTCAATTAATGAAAAAAAGCTTTTTGCCACAGGTAGGTTTTTAAGCCCTGGTTAAATTCCTCCACAGTTGCACACTCCCATAACTGGTGAGGTAGAGAATTCCAAGGGTGGGGGCTGCATAAGCAAAAGTTCTAGAACCAGATGACTTCAAATTCACTCTCAGAATCTCTAACAATCCCTCGTCAGCTGAGCGGAGTGATCGACCAGGGCAGTAAGGGACCAGAAGCTCTTTCAAATAGTCCAGGCCCTGTCCATGTAGGGCTTTAAAAGTCAGTAAACTGACTTTAAAGGTGATCTGCCACTGTACTGGCAGCCAGCACGGTTCGCACAGCACTGGAGTAATATGGCAGGATCGAGTAGACCCTGTCAAAAGCTGTGCTGTCATGTTCTGCGCCAGCTGTAAGTGATGGATTTCAACCCCAGAAAGCCCTAGATAGAGGGAGTTGCAGTAATCCAAGTGCAAGGACACAAAGGCATGGACCACGGTAGGAAGGTCATCAGATGGAACCAGATGCTTAATCCTGGTGATATTCCAGCAGGTCTTCCTCTATAATCTGCAAGGCACAGCTGATATCACCTAAATCACAATAAGATAGGACCATCTGGTTTAGTTGTGTGAAATTCTGAATTTGTTTCTATATTTCCTGATGCAATCTCCTGTGCTGGACCTGCAGGAGCTGAGATCTGTTCTCCTGCTGGTGCACCAGCCAACTCCATCATCGGAGAGCTCACCATGCAGACAAGGGGTCCCCCTACTGGCAAGAGTAGGAGATTTTTTTCTATTTACAGCAAACACACACATTTTAGACATACATTATTTACATTTCCCTATATGCAACTTATTTACAGCTTTTAAACCAACTTTCTTAACCTATTCCTGTAACATTTTCCACAGTTTTCTTGCTCTGTCTTCCCCAAATATTCTACATTCCTCCTGATACACTTTATCAATTTCTGCTTGCATTTTAAACATTAAATCCTGTATGATTACTTCTTTTTTCTGTAAAAATCTTTAACATCTGTTTTGCCAAATTACCCACTTTAACACAACAAAAATCACATATTTAGTACTCCTCTCAAATTTCTCCCATGTTTTAGTCAATTGTTTATATATTAGTGTGTCATAATTCATCTGCTTAAAGCATTTCATCCCCCAAAATGTAGCTAACATACTCCAGAAGGTTTAATATATGAACAATCAAAAAACATATGCATCATTGTTTTCTCCTGTAACCCACAATTCACCTCACTGCATATTCTTTCTTCCATTATTTTATGTTTATGATTTCTTCTTACATTCAACTTCCCATGACTGCTCATCCAACACACCTCTTTCATTTTTTTGGTAATTATTTTTTCCAGTGTTGCCACCAGCACATAATCCACCACTATTCCTTTATCAACTTTAAACGCTTCTTTTTAAAAAAAAATATTTTCCATTATTTCCTTATATACTTGTTTCCTATTTTTCCTGATTAAAGAATCAACTTTTACTCCCCATTGTGTAAGATAACTCCTACAAGTATCCATATATCCAGGCCATACTTTCCCATCTTTTAAATCCTCCTTCTTTCCTATATTTCTAATCAGAGGATCCAACCACGCTTGTGTAAACTGTAACCATTCCGACTTTGCCCCTTTAATCATAGGAACTACATTAAATGTAGTAAATATCCACACTAAAAAAACAATTGGCTCCAACATATTTAGTCATCCATCTTTAATTTCTCTATACGTTATGCCTCTCTTAATAGGATTTAATTTGCTTCCCCATAATATCTGAAAAAATAATGACAATATCTTAGTCTGCATCTGTTGTGGTACCGGGTATACATAGGCTAAATATAAAAAGATTGGTAAAATAAAAGCCTTTATCACATACAGTCTCTTTTCTTTTGTCATATTCCACTGTTTCCAAGTATTTACCTTCCTTTGTGCTATATCCAAATTTTTCTCCCAGTCTTGCTGTATCACCTTAGCATTTCCATATAAAACCCTCAAAATCCTTATTTTCCCATGTACAATATGCAGTGTACCTGTTTGTTCTTTATTTCACATTACATAATGGATATATTTTACTTTTATTTTTTTTTATCCTTACACCCATGTATAGACTATTATTTTCCACCATGTCTAACATTTTCTCCCCTGCTTTTTGGTCCTTAACCAATACTATGCAGTCATCTGCATATGCACTCGTCTTTTTAAATCTTTTTGAAATCACTTTATATTCTGGATCTCTTTACCTTCTTCTATTTTCTTTAACATAGGGTCCAAACACAACACATATAACAAAGGACTCAATGGACATCCCTGTCTTACCCCATTCTTTATAAATATGGGTATTCCCATGTGACCATTAATCACTGGGCATGTCTGAGCTTCTTTATATATAGCTTTAACCAAATTAACCAATTCCACTGGGATATTATATTCTTTTAGAATATCCCATATGTATGTGTATTTAACTACGTCAAATGCAGTTTCTTGGTCCAGTGCATACAAAAAAACTTCTATTTCATTTTCCTGACCCTTCTGTATGACCTCTCTTATATATGTTAAGTTATGTTATATCTTTCTTCCTTGAATTGCACAAGTTTGAGTTTGTAACACCAACTGATCTGCAGATAGTCTCAAACTATTATTTACAATGTTTGCTAGTATTTTATAGTCTGTTGTTAACAGATTTATTGGTCTCCAATTTTGTATTTGCTTTCTGTCACCTTTTTTTCAATAAAAATACTGTTACTCCCAACTTCATGTTTTCTGGTAACTCCCCTTTTTTAGATACGTCATTATACACTTGCCATAACATTGGTGTTAATTGTTCTTCAAATACCTTATAAAACATATTTGATATACTGTCAACTCCAGGTGAAGTCTTACTTGATAGTGATCTTATAGCTTCTTTTATTTCCTCTATCTTGGTTCCTTCTTTTAGCAAATCTGCTTCTTCCTTTTTTAATTTTGGCATATTTATATTGCTAAAAAAATCATCTCCATCTTCCCCACTTCCTTTCTGATATTTTTCTTTCAAACATTCTTGCACTATCCCTTTCATCTGCCCTATCTGTGATTTCACTTTCCCCTGTTTATCTTGTAATTCGTACATTACTCGTTCTTTTATTCTGTCCTTATTGCTGTCAAACGGATTTGTTTGCTGTTTTGTGTCCTGTGTTCCACTGTTTTGTTCCATTATTAGTGATTTTATTCTGTTATACTGATATATCCCCATTTCTTGTTTTATTTACTGTATTTGTAGCTCCTCATTTATTTTCTCTTGTACCTGCCTTGTTAACAGTTTATACAGTTTGGCTCTTAATTTTAAATATTCCCCATAATTTTCTGCTTCCGTTTGTTTTCCTTCTTCCTTCCCACCACTCTCTGTTACTATCATACATTTCTTTAACTGTTTCCCTTGCTTCTAATAATTCTTTTATTCTTTCTTTACAACCCTCTTCTTCTAGTTTTGCCATATTCATTCTGCAAAAACCTCTACCAAATACAATTTTTTCCCCCAAATTTATCTTTACTTTAATGGCCATGTGATCTGTGGTTTCCATTGGGATCATCTGAACTTGGTCTAATATTACGTCCTTTGGCAGTATTCAGAAGTCTATCCTTGTTAATCTTACTCCTTTATAATACGTATGTTCTCTTTTTTTTCTTTTATTTTATACGCATCTTCTAGCCCCACATTAACCATTATTTTTTTAACTGATTTATCACAAAACACCTTATCTGCCACCCTCCCCCAATCTGCTTTAGTTAACCCACAGTTAAAATCCCCCACCAACACACACAACTAATTTTGACGTATGCAGAAAATGCTCTCTTATACCCATAACTTTATTCCTTCCTATTTTAGTCTGTGGATTATAAACTACTACTATCTTTATAGCTATATTTTTCATTATACAGTCCACAATAAATGCCCTTCCCAGTACCGGTTCTACTATTTTACAGATTTTCACTTCTTGAGACATAAACAGTACCCCCACCCTGAACATCTTTCTTTACCTATTGGCCATAACAAAAAACCTCAAACCCAGTCCATTTGTGCCTTCTGCAGCTCATTTATCGTATTCAGTCTTGTATCCTGTAATAATATAATATCACATTTTAAGTCACTTAGAATTTTAAAGGTGGTAAGTCTTTTCCTCTTGTGCTTAATACTGTTGACATTATTTGTTATGCACTCCAAACTTCCCATTTATTTGTTATTGTTAAAACAGAACATATTTATATTTCTTTCATCCTGTGTCCCATGCTTTTTTCCTCTTTTCCAATGCTTAAGTGTCTGATGTTCCCACATCTGTCCCCTCTTCTCTTAAAGATGAGTCAGAACTAAAGTCTTCTGACTATTCCTCAGCTGTTGTTTTCTCTGCATCCTGTAGGGGGGTGTATCTATTCATTAATTCCACTCCTTCCCTGTCCTTTTCCACCAAGGGTTTTTGCAAACCTAGATTCTTATTCCTTGATCTAGTTACCATGGTAAATGTGTTTGACTTCTGTCCCATGTCCTTCATCATTCCCTCTTTCTGACCCATACAGTATCTTGCTTCTGTTGCACCTGTCCTCCTGTTTGTATGTCTGTCTGGACATCACTCCTTTTTTCCTTCTCTTTTTTTTTCCTGTTGTTGTTCATCTTTATTTAATGCTTCCCATACTATCTTGTTTTGTTTGCCTTTTTTCTTGCGTGTCACAGCCAAATAAACATCCTGCTCAGCCTTTTCCCCTGTATCCTGACTGTTGTGAGATGGCCAAAGCATTTGGAAAAAATATGTCCCTCTTCCTCACATAGGCTGCATTTTACTTTGTTTTTGCACCATAATGACCTAAAGTACCACATAGTCCACATTTCACCTTTTCACAAGCATTACTCAGATGTCCTTTTTCCCCAAATGTATAACACGCACAGAGTTGCCCCGCATAAAAAACTATCCCTCTGTCTTGTCCAAGGTAAAAACAGTTTGGGAGATGTTGCATTTCTCCATTCACTTGCTAGAAGGTTATCTTATATTTCCAGCCCCCCATCCATATGCATTCTTCATCAAGGATAGGTTCTGGTAGGCCATGCATTGTGCACCTTTGTTTAATCCAAAAATTAATATCCACAACATTTACCCCCTCATTTCGAAAGAGTAGTGTCACTATTTTGAAGGCTGGTTTTGTTAGGGGTAGCGCTATTAAATTTCTCCGTAATTCCATATATTTTACTTGTTGATATAATTCCCAAAATCTGACAAGACCACGTTGATGTTAAAACTGATGTCATATTCTGCACTCTCAGGAACATGTATGAGGCCGTATATTTCACATGGATAACACTTCATGTTTTCCTTTAAAAGTTTTCTCCCCACAAAGAGGAGGGTCGGCTGAAGACTCTCTGTATGTTAATCAAACTGCATTTCTCCTTTTGGCCTGTTGTGGTTTATTTTCATTTGGGAACAATTTTTCTTTTGTATTTCCTTCCCAGGTCTTCTCTTTCTCCTCACTTCTATTTTTGTTTTCTTCCTCAGTTTGTATTGTTTTCTGTTCTACTTCCATTAAAGTATCATCACTTTCTGTTACCCCTTCTGACAAAATTTCTTTCATATCATCCATTCCAGCTTGTTTTTCCTTTCCCAGTTCATCTTTTGTCTCTTGTATCTGTTTTTTAACTTCTTTATTTTTTTCCAACATTTTTTCCCCTGTTTCAGATGTGCTAGGCCTTTCAGGTCCCAGCCTGACCCATCTTTTTTTAATTTCCAACTGGCCCCTAATAGTGCTTCCGTGATCCACTCTGGATTATCTTTATAATTTCCAAATTTAGTGATTCACCTTCTTCAGAATCTTCAGAATCACCTTCTAATTGTACACTTTTTCCACCCTCTTCCTCCTTTTTTTTTTGAAATTACTATACCCCCCCCCACAGGGAAGGCAGTATAGCGCAGTGGTCTAAGGCTCTAAGATGCAAATCTGGTGACATCCACCAGACCTGGGTTTGAATCCCACAGCTTCCACTTGCATACTGTGTGACCCTGAGCAAGTCGCTTAACCTCCTTGTGCTCCCAGGTCGCTCCTGTAAAAAAGCTTTCAGCTTAGTGTGCTATACCTGGTTAAACAACTAACTAAAAAAAAAACAGGCACTGCATCATCAGGAGCATCAATGAGGCCAGTCCCCCACCTCTGCCACCTTACCTTGACTTCTCAGTCGACCCCATGGAGCCTTGGTTCTACCCCCCCAGGCGGGGATGAGGTGAGGTGGGGTGGGTTACACCCTGTACAGTCTGGTTTTGTCGGGGACTGCAGAGTCAGGCAGGTGGGGGCAATGAGAGAATTACCTCAATGTTTCATCTCCCCGGAGCCTGTGGGGCATTTATTCCTGTTCGTGGGGGAGTGGCATGCACCCTGACACCAAGGCATCACCACTGACGTCACCACTCCCCATCCCTCAATGTCAGTTCAATGCTTGCTGTGCCCCTGGCTTCCACCAGGGGCCAGTCAAAAACTGAACCATGACCCCCCCTCCCTCCTGAGAGAGGAGAGCTGTCCTCAGGATGCTCGATCCTCTCTTTTCCCTGCCAACCCCCGATGGCTCAGGCTCGTTCCTGAACCTGGGTCGCTGGCATGGCGTAAGGTGTGGCATCCAGTGCCTCAACCCTCAGTTCCACCGGGATGGCTCTTTCTCCTTTTTTGTTTGTTTTGTTTCATGCATTTTAGTTTTCTCTTTAGTTTTAACTTTTCCATGTCCCACATTTCTTCCACTACATTGTGTATCTCCTGTGTTTCTCCTTATGCCTAGCTGTTTCTGAATTTTGGCCTTTCCTTTTATGGTTTCCCTGTTATCTTCTTCAAAGCTACTAGGCGCGGCTCCCTTTGATGATACTTCATCATCATTTTGCAGCTGTTTTTTATAGGCTTCAGGCCTGTCAGATTGACTCTGCAATGCTTGCTCTGTTTTTTGTTTACTATTACTCTTTTCTTTACTGCACTTCTTTTTTCTTTCATTTTTCCTCCCCCAGGCATAGAAACCATTTTACTCACATTTTTATGGCATCCTCCCTCTCCACAGAGGATCACTGTCCTGCTGGATCCATTGCTGTTTCTTCACTCACTTGCAACTGCATCTCCTTGCTCCTTTTTTGCATTTTTTCTCTTGATCCATAGCCTCTAGTGTTATCAAGACTGGGGAGGAGGCCCTCTCCCCAGTCTCACACACCCATCCTCACTCACTCCAACAAAGACACTGCCACGTCAGCACTTCCTCCTCTCCTGCTGTCCGGCAAGAGTAGGGGAATTTCCTCGGTGCCATGGCCAAATTTCCCCCCATTCACTAAAAATACCACAAATAGCTAAATCTGGTTCAAGGTCAGTTGACATTCAACTGTATCCCCCTCCCCCGGGTCGTGCCTGAAAATAGCCAAAATTTGTCTAGTGCACTTACTCAGTCGACAAAAAATAAATAAATAAATAGATTTTCTTGTATACCACACTGTGTCTTCATTTATTCTCTCAATCTCTCTCTCTCTCTATATATATATATATATATGGTGTGTGTGTGTATATATATATATATATATATATATATATATATATATACACACACACACATATATATATATATAAAATATTACTGCACCCCTGTAGCTAGGGTTGAGCAGCAGTTTTGATTTTAAACTTCAGACTTTGCACTTTAATAACTTTGCAACTTTTCAATCGATTTGCACAAACATTTGTGTTCACAGTTTTCTGGGCTAGATCTCTTGACGTGCCAAATTTTGTTCCAGTTGGATTTGCAGATTCTGAGATCCGGAGATTGAAAAAACCCTAAAATTCACCACCTTTTACACTTTTTTTTTCTGATCACACTGTGCAGAGATGGCATTGAATTTTGGTCTGAGATTTTTCTGGTAGAAGGAGCATGAGTCATAGAACAGACCAGCATTTATATGGTTAAAAATATTAATCCGTTCAAATTTTATAGCATTTTTAAGGTGTCATTATTTCCAATGGGATTTTTATTTTTCAGGATAGCTGCACAGTACAACCCAGGATCCTGGTTGGTTAGGGGCCAATCCTGGTTTGCCAGTTGACAATCCTGGCTCACCAGAAAAAAATCCTTGTTCACCAGCCGCCGCCTTGTTTTGTCATTTTGTCCTGAACAAAGTGTCATAATTCTGCCCAGGGGTTGGTATTTCACACATTATTGTGTGATTGCTGCTCATTGGGAGTTGATGAGCTGTGCTGTGTGTTTACCCAGCTCCATATGCCCCCAGAAAAATTTTTTTTACTTAGTTTAATCCTTGTTCACCACTCACTAAATTCCTTGTTCAACATCCTGATTCATCACTGGTGAACAAGGAAATTGGATGGGCGACAAGGATCCAAGGTTTGGACATCTGGTCATAACTTTTCACAACTAGATGGCCAGACCAGGGATTCTTGTCCACCGGTAACGAATCAGGATGGAGGACAAGGGAGTCAGCTGGTGAACAAGAATTCCTGTCTGGCCATCTGGTAATGAAAATGTGTCGACCAGATGGCCAGACTGGGAATCCTTGCCCACCAGCCAATTGATGAATCAGGGTGGTGAACAAGGAAAGGAGATGGTGAGCAAGGATTGCTTTTCAGCCATCTCCTTGTCAAAAAAGTTTTGTGGGACCATCTGGTCCTGAATAAATGTATTGTTTTTGCCCCCCCAGCCCTGGTGTCTCTTGGCACCCCCATCCTCAATCCCTTTATGTATTTTTTTCCTTAATTACATTTTTTATCATTTTTTATGTATAGTGGCATTCTGCCACTTATTTGTCCTTACATCCCTGCTGTCTACTGGTACCCCCATCCCCTACCACCCTCTGTTTTTTTTATTTCTCTTGGTTGCTAGTGGTATCCCACACTCTTTATGGGTTGCTGTGACCAGTAAATGGAAAAACTCCCCTTCTTGTCTTTTTTAAAATTTTACCTGTAAAAAAAAAAAAGTTCATCGCCAATCACTCCAGCGCCCGCCACCTGACCTCCCACTGTGGACCCTCCTCCCCATACCACTTCCTGATATCCCCACTGACCCTGACTCACCTGACGAGATCCCAGGTTCGACACTTGCTCCACTGATCGAAGACACGTCTTGCTGCTGGAATCAGTGACAGAATAATGAACTAAAATAAATGTAGTCCTATGTATTTCAATGAGGGGGTCAACTTTCATCCATAACTCAGCCATGTTTTTACATTTTGGCCCCACATTTTCAACACAGACTTTTGAGAACCCCACCTCATGAATAACATGACCGTCATTAGGCAACTCATGCCGGAAAAGTGATACTGCGGTCTACTTGCAAAATCATCTTTCCAGTGGATTTGTGTAACAACAGTCATATTGTTCATGAGGTGGGGTCATATGAAGACTATGTTGAAAATTTGGGGTCAAAATTTCAAATAACAGCTGCGCTTTGGGCATTCCTTACAATCTTGCTATGCACTTCCGTAACTTTGGAAATTTTCAATATTTTCATCTCATATTTTCAACATAATCTTCCTATTATCCAACAACATGTATGTCACAACTGTCATTTTTCAAATCCTGCCAATAATGTGTTTTCACACCTGTGGAGCAGAATGACATTGCAGTTGCACAGAATTACATTTTGGCAGAAATTTGAAAATTGTCTGCACTCAGTTCATGTGGTGAGGTTATAAGAAGGCTATGTTGCAAATGTGGGGTCCAAATTATTTAACATGGCACAGTTATGACTATTTGTTGCAATTTTGCTATGCCTGCTCATAACTTTGTTAATTTTAAATATTTTGAGCCCAAATTTTCAACATAGGCGGGTTATTATACAACCTCATGTATGTCACAGCTGTCATTTTTTAAATCAAAAAAATGTGTTTTTGCACCTGCACTGTGGATTGGCATTGCACTTGCACTGATTTATGTTTTGGCAGGGATTGAAAATGTTTATGCTCCCAGGAATATGAGGTGGGATAATAACATGGGTATGGTGACAAATTGGTGAGTGCTGTGCTATAACTTGAAGCACAGGGGCTGGAGGTCCCTGTGCTTCCACAGCTACATACATGTGCAGTATGCATCTATGGAGAGATAGGAGTGCAGGTCCAAAGGACCCTGTGCTTCCACCATAAAATAAGGATACTGTTTTGCTATCTCAGTGGAGTGATGGTAGTGCATGATGGACCCTGTGCTCCCACTGTAAAATAAGGATACTGTTGTGATATCTTAATGGAGGGATGGGTGAGTAGGTTTGGACCCTGTGCTCCCACCATAAAATAAGGATACTGTTGTGCTATCTCAAAATAGGGATGGTGCACTCCCCTCCTTACAATAAGGATACTTTTGTGCTATCACATGGAGGGCTTTGGACCCAGCACTCCCACTGGCTCAAACCATAAAATAAGGATACTATTATACTATCTCAAAAAGTAAGGAAATAAAGTGCAAACAACTTTGTTAATGCATCAGTTAGGGTTGCTGCAACAAAAGTAGGGAAATATGGCATTAGTGTTTCACCCTAACACCCTACCCCTATGCTGTGCAGATCAAGAGGAATCAGAGGGGGGTGGCATTGGGATCATCAACCCTAACACTCACCCCATTCTCCTACAATGTAACCACCCAGCCTATTTTATAATGGAAAGGGGTCAGCATTAGGGTTGATGATTCCAAAACCTCCTCCCAGATGCCTCTTGATCTGTACAGCATAGGCGTAGGGTTTTAGGGTGAAACCCTAATGCCATATTTCCCTACTTTTGTTGCGGTAACCTTATTTTTTTTTTTTTTATTTATTTAAGAATCAGTTTACAACCTTTGAGCCAGAGGCTCATTTACAAAGGTACTTCGTCACATAAAGACATACATTGCGTTTCAGTTACATAGCAAATTAGGCTCGTTTACAAAGGTACTTCGTCACATAAAGACATACATTGTGTTTCAGTTACATAGCAAAGTTTGCCAAAAATCAGTAGGCATTCACCAGAGGTGCCACGTCACATTGTGGTCAGACAGATACAATTGGGTACAGGGTACATGTAATCGATAGCAGGTATTAAACAAGTTGGTATCAAGTGAGCAATTCTGGTAGCTAAACATTGAAACAGCTGGCACTGGCCAGGTTAAACCTAGGCATGGTGGACATGGAGAGTGGTGTAGGGATGGTTGGTGGAGAGCTGCCCGGGGCATTGTCAGGAGAGAAATAAGGAGGTGGAGGCTATGTTCAGAGACAGGAGCACACAGTGCTGAAGATGTGGTTCAAGTGCGGTTTTGAATGTGGAGATGGTGATGGCATTGGTGATGGTGGCAGGGAGAGTTAAACCAGGTTGGGGCTCTATAGCTGAAGGACCTCTGGCTACGCTGGTTCTTGTTCTGGGGACCTTTAGAGTGGTCTTGTAGGAGACCGTGTTGCAATGGTGGGAGGGCTCTGGTGGATGGATGCTGTTACCCCACGGGGAGAGCCCAGTAGGGTTTTTTGTGAGGAGACAGGTCTGTATCGGAGCCGCTCATCCAGGGTAAGCAGGTTAGCATCACATATAGCTGACAGGTGTGTGAGTCTGGGGCACCGTAATTAATCTGCATGCTTTATTCAGGGTTAGGTGAATTTTGTTTAGTGCAGTGGTGTCGGCAGCACCGTATACTGGTAGACCATAGTCTACAAGGGACAGAATGGACGATGTAACCGCTAGTCGGAGGAGAGCATTTGGGGAAGGCAGCTTTTATGGCGGAATAGGATGCCAAGCCGTGTTGGTGGCGGATGTTAGGTGTCGATGTGGGTGTGAAATGTGAGGGCTGAATCAAGGTAACCCTAAGGTATTTGTAGGAGCAGACTTGTTCCAGTGGTTGGTTGGTGCTTGGAAGGATATAGAGTGGGTGGTTGCTGGCTTTGTTTTGGGGGTGTGAAAAGAGCATAGTTTTGGTTTTCTTAAGATTGATGATGAGTCTGTGCTCCTTAAACCAAGCCTCGGCACTGTTGAAAGACTGCTGTAGGAGTCCTGTAGGGAGATGGGATTATGGTGGGTGGCAAACAGGACAGCCGCCGCCTGCATACAGCAGAATTTTGCCAGAGCATGCACTGGGCAGGGTGTTCAGATACAGTGAGAAGAGAAGGGGCCCAGGATGGAGCCTTGGGGACCCCAGAGAGAATGGGATTTGGTATCGGAGAGTGTGTTATTAATCTTGACACACTGGGATCGAGTGTCAAGATAGCTAGCACACCATGCCAGGGGCCAGCCGAGAGACCAGTGAGGCAGAGTGCATTCAGCAGCAGTGGATGGGAGACAGTGTCGAAAGCCTTTGAGAGGTCTATGAACACTGCACCAGCTAGGAGCTGGTATCCAAGGAGGAGTGTAGGAAGTTGGAGAATTCAATAAGGGCAGAGCTGGTACATGACCATGCGGAAGCCATGTTGCTCTGGGCATAAGATGTTATGCTTAGCCAGATAATCAGTGATTTGAATGGCCACCACTTTCTCAGGGCTTTAGAGAGGGAGGAGGATGGAGATTGGCAGTAGTTGTTGGCCGACCACCTGTCGCCTCCTTTATGAATAGGTGTGATAATGGCTGTTTTCCAAGCTGTGGGAAATTGTCCCAGGCAGAGTGACTGGTTAATTAGGCTTGTGAGAGGTGCAAGGACTTCATCTAGCACCAGCCTGAGGATGCTGGGGTCCAGTGAGTCACTGCCGGGATTGTTGCCATTGAGAGCTTTGGTTAGGATGGGTCTGGCTTCCCGGGTGGAAATCTTTCGCAGGAGGAAGCTGGGGTGCTGGAGGATGCATTAATGAAGTTTTTTGCAAAATATATATACAGTATATACACATACGTGTGTGTGTGTGTGTGTGTGTGTGTGTGTGTATTCATTGCAAAAAACTCTGTTAATGCATCAGTTAGGGTTGATAGTACAGTGACAAAAGTTTGGAAATTTTATGTTAAGGTTCTCACCCCTATCACCCCACCCCCCACCCTCCACACACCAATAGGCATCTGGGTGTGCCATGGGGTCATCACACCTAACTCTCACCCCATTCCATGTGTAAACAAGCTGACATGGTACAATATAGGAGAATGGGGTAAGAGTTAAACCTGATGACCCCATGGCACACCCCGACACCTGGGGGTTGCTGGGTGGGCTGTCATGGATGGGTGGGGTGTGGGGGGCCACTAGACTACCAGGTATTGCTAAATAGAATTCAATTTTATTATGATGGGAGGAGGGACTGCTAGACTATCAGGGATAGGAATATTAATTATTAAAAACTACAGATCATGGGTGGGGGGGCACTAGACTACCAGGGATATAATTATTAACAAAATGTGCATAAAGACACATGGGGGGGTCACTAGACTACCACAGATAATAAAGAAAGATATTAATAGGATACTCATTGGGGGGGCCACTAGACTACCAGGGGTAACATACATCATTATGTACATTGCTATGTGGGGAGGGGGCCCCTAGACTACCAGGAATAATAAAAAGTACACTATTAAATTCAGATGTGGAAGAGGGAAGTCCCCTGAGCAAAACCCATCCTTATTTTATTTAAACTTTTATTTACTTAATAGGGCACCCCAGGGCTACAGAAAGCAATTTTAAAATCTGGCCATCTCGTCCCTCACTCGCGATGCATGATCGTGATCAAAGTTTCTCGCGATCAAAGAATTTGCAGGCTCGCGATCAAAGATCATTAGCGAGCCATGAACTAAGAATTTAAAAGCTGAAAACTCTATCTTTACACTGATTTGGATGGAACCAAAGCCATGGCTCAATAGATCAGGGTCCCCTGAGTAAAACCCACCAAAGTTTTACTTCAGAAGTGACCCCTGAGCCGAGATATTTGTGTTTGTGCGATCGGAAAACTGAAAACAAGATGGCGGACCTCACAGTCAAAGAGTTTTTGAAATTCCTCAGGAACAAGGATTCTTGAACCGCAAGGCTGCAAATTCTTTGACCGCCAGGCGGGACGAGATGACCAGAACCCCCGTTCTTTGATCACAAGATATACATATAAATTTTCCCATTGACTTATAATGGGAACTTAAAAGTGCCATAACTTTTGAATGCCTTAATATTTTTTCACCAAACAAAAAGTGCCATGTTCAGCCAACAAAGCTCTTTCAAACAAGCCATCTCACAGAGTGGCACACCACATGACAGCCATGCAGAACCACATTAAGAATGCCAAAAGGTGCCTCCAAAAATGGATAATTTTGCATTTTTCTGCCCTTTCGTACACAATGACTGGCACTCCGACTGAAATGCAATTTGGCAAATCAAGAGACCTACCATGCCCCAACGTGTGTACCAAATTTCAGGCAAATCCATTGAATGGGTCCAAAGTTATTAACGCCCAAACTTTTGACTTTAGTATATAACTAACCGCTCAACCCTACCATAGTGGTGCGACCATGCCACTGTAATATATATATATATATGTGTGTGTGTGTGTGTGTGTGTGTTCATTGTTAAATGACATCAGTGACCACCAGGGCTTTCAGTACTTTATAGAGTCAGAGGGATAGGGTAGAGGGGGTACCGCTAAACTACCAGGGATTAGGACATACACATTACTGTGATCGGGTGATGGTGAGGGTAATACTAGATTGCCAGGAAGTAAGACATATACCTTATCAGGACCAAGATGGGGATACAAGTAGATTACAAGGGAGAAGGGAATCCACTATACTGTGATCAGGTAAGGGAGGACCGAGCATCTGTGTACTTTTTATATGCATTACACAGCATCATAGATACCTGCTGAGCTGGTGTACACACCACTGTGCACGTTTGTAAAAGTAGGGTTCTGGAAGAATTAAACAGCACTGTGAAAGCAACCAGTTAGCACTGTCAAACCAAGTGACTATTGCAGTATGTCATGTAAGCACACCTGCACCATTCATTTTCATTTGTGCTTAGTGAACATTTGTTCACCTGCACTAACAGTTTAGTGCCATGCTCACTCTGGCTTTGAATGTGGCACTAGATGCACTAACAGCCTGTCCAGCAAGCAAGTCACAGTTAATGTGGCACAAAGCCTGCTAACATGGTCTTAACTGTTCTAATATCCTGACCAAAATGTTTTATTTTGAAAAAACTAAGAGAAACTCCATTGTGGGAAATGGATAATACTAGCTGAACATAAAACATCAGGAGACTGATATTCAAAAGGTTGCCCAGGTGCAAATCCTAGTTTGTGCACATAAACCTGGCTTTGCATGGATTTCCTATATTCAAAAGCTCAGTTTGCACCTGGGTAAACTGTGGAGGGGGCGCTATGCAAATGGAGGGATGGGGACCTGAATATCCGCGCAGTCCAATATTCAGAGTATTTGCTCTGTGCAAGGGCATTTTATGTGGTCCTCTTGTGCAGCACAAATACTGCTAATGGAGAGCATGAGTTACTCCTATGCAATCCTAGTGATTGATGGAGGAAGTGTGGTGGCCACTGCATGCCAATTCTGATAAACAAAAACAGTGTCCCTGGTGTCCAGTGGTTCCCCCCCCATCCAATTCCTTTCCCAGTAAATGCCAACATATTCCCTGCTGTCTAGTGGTCCCTCTCCCCACCTACACCCATACCCAATGGTCAGTGCATAATTGTCTGGTGCCTAGTGGTCCCCCCCACTACCCAATGCCCTACCCAAGTGCTAAAAGAATATTCTCTCTGGTGTCCAGTGGTTGCTCCCCCTGTCCAATCCCCATCCCCATCCCCATACCAGTATTAAAAAATAATGGAAAAAGTACCAACATAAACCTCTGACCTTTATTGCCTTAAGCTGCTGTATTAATTTTGTTTTAGCATACTTCACCATAAAGCATTGAACCCGGATACTTAGCATCATCTCTGTTTCAATGGTGCCTGTTCCTTTTTTCTACCCCCCCAATCTATATTTGATCTTTTAACCTCCCATCTGTACTCTTGGCACTTCTTTATTTTCTTCTAGTTTTTTTTCAGGAGAATATCCAAGCGTATTAATATAACGTTTGATTAACATGAATTTTGTAAACAAATTAACAATCTTATTTTTAAAAAGATTTTTGGAATTAACTTGTAAAAAGGTGATATCATTTTAAGAATTGTCTTACAAAAGATGATAGTGAAGGTTTGTTAGACACACCCTCTGATGAAGGCCGAGATTGGGGCTGAAGCACTAGGGGGACCCGATCCTTAGCAGTTGTATATGTTGAGGAACAACACTGCAATAAAATACTTTGCATTGTGAGTCCATTATCTGGGATCATATTTGGCTTGGAGTGCTTTACTTTTCTTTGAACTGTTACATAGGATTACACCTCTGTGGAGTACCCCAGATAAACCTGTGTCGCACCTGTTTCTTTTGGACATGTTGTATTGCACTATATATATTGTCTTAATGTACCTTTCAGTGTACAGTGTACTTTTTATTTATTTTTTATTTTATTTTATGCAGTCCCCTGTGATACCACTCCAGATCACAGCTTGAAACGTGCCCTGGTTCAGTGTACAGTACCTTTCCTGGATAAAAATGTAAAATAACTGAAAAAATAAGATTCCATGTGTGCATTTCATGCACCAGTAGAGCAGCCTGTAGGTGACATCTAGAAAGGGATGAAGCCAGGTATAATCATGAAGGAGGTGTAAATGGACTGTAAACTTAATAAAAGTTCCCTTCTGAATTAGTCTCCCATTTCTTAGCATTACCCCTCATAATCCAAGAGAGAGATGTCAGTAAGATGGATAGCTTGAGAGGTGTCCCAGCTCTTTTCACTACACACATTGTCAAAATGACAGAACAAGATAGCTTTAATTCCCTAACACCACCCGATGAGAATTAAGTTCTGCAAGACCACCTACAGAGATGGTAGTCTGTTTCTCTACCACCTTGTATATTCACATTAGTTTTTTATCTTTCATTTCTACATATTTTTACCTCAAAATGGAACACGTGTTAACAAAACCTGATGGTAAAGTGGAAGTATTCACAGTTGCCCTAAGCGAGTTTATTTTCAATGAATACCTAAAGGAGATTAGTATTTGTGTCAAATAAAGGGATACTTGGTAAAGGAATAGACCTGTTAAAATTATTAATGGTACTCTACACTGATTTGTGTATATTCTAGAAGTGTAGTAAATCCCTCCTCACTGAATACCCGAGAAAGGAACTGAGCTGTTAAGAAAAAACAACCCTATGTACAGAATGGTAGAGCACCATAAAGCTCAAATCTGGTTTATGACTAGACCTGGGTTACCATTTTTGCCTCCTGATGTGTGCTCAGTATAGCCTTTTCAGATGAGCAACTGATAAAATAATCCTGTGAAAAAATAAATGTGCATTGCACCAATGCTGTGTATTTAACATGGCTCCTCTTAACAACACTTGAAATGAATCAGTATTTTGGAATACTTTATGTATGTCTGGTTGAAACAAATTGGATTGTTGAGTGTCCTACTACATCATGGTAATACCTCTGCTACAACAGAGATTTTAATCTTAATGGGATCCCCAAGTTAAATAAATAGATAGATAGATAGATAGGATAGATAGATAGATAGATAGATAGATAGAAAGACAGACAGACAGACAGACCATCTAACTTAAGTGCTGTCAGTGGATGAAGGCACAAATTTCACATTCAAAAACAGTGGCTAGCAGCTCAAGGATGCAGCAGGGGGTTAAAAATATAAGTTCTTGTAGGCATGTTTAGTGAAATCCCAGCATATGGTTTGGAAAAATATATCTGAAGTACAAAGTATTTTAGAGACGTAGCTAAAATTTTTAAAATCCATATGGTTATGTCACTGTACTGAAAAATCATTCAACAGAAACTTTTTTTTAATGCAAGGAGTAAAAACTTACATTCTTTTCATACTGTATTAAGCCACAATATGCATTTGCAAAATAAGACTGACACAGCAACCTAGTTTTGCCACCAGATCTTGTTCCCTGCAATGGAAATCATACACATCAAAATGTCTTGTGCCTCCAAGGCAATATTAAAAGTGATACTTAACTTTACTGAAAGATGTGTCAACCAGAATGGCTTCATACGGACTGAAAATTCAGACCCCTGCCTTTTACCTATCCCTTATTCTATATTATAATATTTCTATTTCTACTAAACTGCTGTGGTATTATATGCCACCAAATCTTAGGACTTGATTTTCACTAAGCAGTTTTTGACAAAAGAATAACTTGGGAGGGAGTTGTGCTCCCCATAGTTACTCATTAGTCTGAACTTGCAATTTTAAAAACGGATACTAGTAAGGCAATAATATTGCCATCTGCTATTAACCCCACTTTCTTGTCTTAGTCAGAAAAAAAAAGGCAAAGTCCGAATTTTTCTGATCTAGATATTTCCATCAATACTGTTCTCATACAATAAAAACATTGTGGGTGGAAAATGTCTAAAGATGTGTTCCCTCTACCTAGTGCTTGTGGACATTTATGGCCAATTAACTTTCCATCTTCAGTAGTTTAGAAACATTACAGAATTCAATACATTAAGTTAGTGTTTAGATTTTTGTTTTTGTTTTCAGAAAATGATTTCACATCTAATTACTTTAGGTATATATGTAGATAGAACTTCTAGACTGCACTTACTGGAATTGTACTGTCTTGGGGGGGGGGCTAACTTAAAGTTTGTCCCTAGTTAGCTTGGCAGATGTTTTAGAGGTATGTCCTGACCTGAAAGTTAAATGTAACACCCATTTGAATCTCTCTCCCACCTAAACGAGATCATCAGTTTCTGCCTCTCATTTTTCTCTATAGCCCTGAAAGCAATTTATATCCAGGTAGACTTCTAATACAGTGTCGGAGGTTTTCCATTTCCTTCACTCCCTTGTGATGAATGAGGTTCTTCTTCTAAACAAACAAGCACTTCAGAGGGTTCCCTTTGACAGGGCTGTTAATCCCATGAGTCTCTCTTATCTCTGCAAGATCCTGGGGCTGAGCCTGCACAGTATCCCTGTACTGCCAGGTTCTTACGCTGCTCTGGTGAATGTGAACATTGCCAACTCTTTCACATACATTCATGGAACATTACAGGCAGGGCACTGTACAATAACTCCACCATAAACCAGTATTTCCAGCACCAGCAAAGGAGCTAGGAGCACATCCAAAATGCAACACCTGCCGAAATGTGTTTCACTTGATGTACTCAGAAAGGAATTTCACCTGCTCAGCTACTAGAGCACCCCTGATTTTAGAAGAAAATCCAACCCATTCTGTAGATCATATCTGAAAGACTGTATACCTGATAACTATACAGTAATTTGCAGACACACTTTTAGGGAGCATCAAGGATCATACAAGACCTCAGCTTTCTTGGCACCATTGGTTATATGGTAAAAAATAAATGCAGCTCTAGTATATCATTAAATAATGTTCCCTTTATGACCAAATTTGCAAATTTTGTAAAATTCAGAATGCTAATCACTTCATCAGAAACAGAAATGATAGAAATCAATGGCTGCATATTTTCAACCTGCAAACAGTCCAAGGAGGTATTTTTTTTCTCATGAAACGTAAGCCTCATAGACAGAGAACAAGTCATACATGATTCTTACCAATCAGAAACTGTAGAATTAATGGCATGGAAAATCAAAATGTAAACAAATGGCAAAAAATTAATAGGCAGTAATTTGTAAGTCCTGACCTTTAACAGTAATTTTATCCCTGTATAACATCATGCCTAAAATGTATTTTAAAAATGTATGTTTTTTACCTTTTTCCTTTTACAAACAAGCCATTTTATAATTTCAATAATGCACTCAAAGGCATGTGTCAATAATGTCACTTCTCGAATGTTGGATGCACTCAGCCTACAGCCCTGTGCTCATCCACCTGAGGCATGACATTATCCCAACACAACACATGCCTTGTCACACATTATTGCTTAATTCTTGCCTCAAATACCACTAATAAGATTGGCAGCCCTGTGCTGGACCCACCTTGATTTCTTCACTGTCCTTTCTGAACTGCAGTGACCAAACCTGGTTGTGATCCTCCAGGTATACTCCAACTAAGGTGTCCTAATCTCTTGACCTGCTCCTAACCTCTCTGTTACTGCATCCCAAAATTGCATTTGCTCTAAAAACAAAAACAGTAGCCATTAAAAGAGTGATGGTACTACTAACAGCCAATTCACTTGCATGAAAACAAAAAGGCTTTGCACTCTAACCTCTCACAGAAAGTAATGCCTGCTTTAGTCTGATACTGCTACATGAAAAAAGATTTATTGAGGAACATACATACTGTATAATCACAGAAATCATGGTGCCACCATGAGACCCAATGGTTCATGCCCTCAACTGCTGGCTCTTTATCAAGGTGATTGACATCTACAGGCAGTCTACTGGTCACAATAATTCAGCTGTGATCTAACCAGGGTGCTGTGACCTCATTTGTCCTGCTTCTTGCCCACTCCTTTAATGCAGAGCACCATTGCATTTGTTCTCTTAAGACTGCAGCAGCACAGTGCTTGCCTGGCTTCAGATTATTGTCCACAGTTGCCCCTCGATCTTTTCTATGGTTGTTCTGTCCACTGATTTACCTCGCAGGGTGTACATGGTATTCAGATTCCTCACCCCAAAGTGCAGTACTTTGCACTTCCACATATTAAAGCTAAGCCACCCTTTCTCAGCCCATTCTTCTAATGTGTACAGGTCCCGCAGTAGTGCCTCCCTTCCCCCAGAAAACTTCAGCAGCAGGCTATGAACCCATCCACTAGGTCACTAATGATTATAGAAGAAAGTTAAAGAAAAAGATAAACAGACTAAGTTGGGCCAGATATTTGGAGGTCCATGTCATCAGCTTGTGACAGGCTATATTACCTACACTGCTAATGCCAAATAACAGCAATGCATACTGCACAAGGATGAGGAAGGGATTCAAAATAGTTATTTAGTTGGTTCATTGGTTGGTTAGTTAGTTATTTTTTGGTAACCAAAGACCTACCAAGTATTTGGTCATGGGTTGTTGTGTATGGAAATCCATACACTCAAAAAAACTATGTAGTGCTGCAATAGTGCTTCAGGTATTGTAGTACAATGACTTCTCGTTGCACCACAGTAGCTACATCATTAAGAAAAGCAGGGTCTGGCTTGACCATCACCTCAACTTTTCTGGGTAGATGGATGCCATCCACAAAAAACTGCAGCCAAAACTATGTGCATTACACAGAAACTGTGGGTGCATCCTCCTACTGGCTGGTGGTGTCATTCTCCAGAAAATTGATTCTCCCTATTTTTGACTTTGGCGACATTGTTTACAGTGAAGCTCCTAAGTCAACTCTAGTCAGACTGGATCCCCTCCATCACTCCTTCTGTGGCCTTGCCCTGGGCTGTCCACACCGCACCCACCATTGCTCTTTACACCTCCTTCCCCCTTCCCTTTCTTGAAGCCAGGCGCCTTGCACATTGTTCCTCTTTTATTGCTAAACACTGGCTGGGCTCTCTCCCATCTAACGTTCCCTCTTTCCTCCCCCCCCCCAACACACACTCTTCGCAACTCTGGCTTTCATTCCCTAGCACTCCTTTCAAAGTCATCAACAGCTGGCCAGAATGCTTTATCATTCCACTTCCCTAAACTATGGAATTATCTCCCCCTATCCATCTGCTCTGCTGCTTCCCTTTTCTCTCTCTCTCTCCTTCCTCCCTTCTCCATGACTTCATCTCGATCTCCTGAAAATGCACCTGATTCTCCACCCCTGCTCCTCAACTCAACTGCTCCCCTCTCTTCCTCTTGTCTCCTCTTCCCCTTAACCCTACCCTAGCCCTCCCTGCTTACTCCACCCAGTGACCTACTGTATAGCTTCTACCACCTCCACCTGTATAGTTCCATGATGCACTTAAACTGTACACTCTGCTATATCCAGGCCTAATCTTATGTATGTTAAAGTTACCAATCACTGTTGGTTGTTCTCAATGCAAATTTTGTTTCTCTTCCTGCTTTGTAAATATTGCTTTGATTTGTTTGCTTTGACTCCCTTGACCTCTTCCTCTTAGGACACATATGGAAATGAGCTGCTACTCAGCTCAGTATGTCTTTCCTGATAAAACTTAACAAAGAAAGAAAGAAAGAAAGAAAGAAATTAATTTATTGAACAGCTGACTAGCAGACCAATAGCATATTAGGATAGGCACTAAGTACAGGGTATCCCGTAAATACAGCGGGTATTTTACAGTGAGTCAAAAAGGGCAAAGTCAAAATAATGAGTGTTTAATGGGCTATATGCATTTTCTAGCACATTGATAGGTCAGTGCTTTTTAAGCGCTTTTTGAGCGAGTTCGGTATGGTAGGTAGTAGTTATGGCATAGTGTATATGGGGAGTTGTTTGTGTTACCAGTTTGGAGCTGGCTGTCTGATGTAGTGGTTAGAGTCACCATCTGTGTGGCTGATGGACCTGGGTTAAGAACTGGCTGTGGGATCCTTTTTTTAGGTGTGTGTGCGTGTATTTGTGTTGTACATATTTTGTTTTATTTTGGTTTTTTTAATGTTTGCCTGCTGTTCTGCCCACCATCCCGACTGTGTTCCCCCCACCCGTAAATCACCCGTCACATTCTTCCCCTGCTAACTTCAGTCCCTCTTGGGAATAGATCATACTCCCGAGTTTTCCCCATTCCTCAGTGTAAAAGCAAAGCAAAGGTAGCAGCGCTGTTTTGTAGCATGCTGTAGTGCTATGCGCTGTTTTACTTTTCACTTTTTTTGTAGTGGCTGCTTTTGTGAAGTACAATTTATTATTTGCCGTTATGACATGGAACCTAAGTACAGTATTGTTTTTGGAGCAGCATGTATTATGAACAGGTAAAACGTGTTAAGTTGAGGTAATGCATGTACAGTTTAAGGCCTGTGTAGAACACTTTAAAGCCATGTTCTCCACTTATTGTATTTTCTTAGGGATACAAATATTTTAATTTGTACTTATTTTTAGTTTTTTTTGTGTGTATTTTTTTTCCTATGGTTTTTAACTGCTTGTGGGTTTTATAGCCTGTAATGAGTTTGTGTGTTTTATTTCAAATGGGACTGGAAGAATTACATAACGTCAATGTGCATTCCAGGCTGTTAGTCAATCTGGCTACTTTCTTGGTGTACAAAGTGAGTGGAAGCATTATCCGCTGCACTCTGCAGCACAATAGCAGGTAAGCCAGTTGGGCTTGCACTTCTTGGAACTGAGGATGCTCTTAAATCCAATGGAGTCATGAGGGAATCAGGTAGGAGCTCTCCTTCCCCTACCACAAGGACTTTGTTTTGAAATTCTCACCTTTCCTGCTCGAAACAGCCAGCTGCCCTGCAGTCATCTGGGCTGCAGCAATCCATGCTCTCAGCTAATCAGACTGCTTTGGTGGGATACAAGCCCAGCTCTCCAGTCCCTGTAAAATCTTTCCCTGGGTAAGTGGCCCTCCACATAGCAGTCCGGAGCACAAAGACTGCAGCATAAGGGTGTCTTACTGGTAGCATCAGTGGGGAGCAGCAGTTCAACAGACAATACTGACCTCCCAAATAAGCACACTGTAAGCTTTCCCAGGTCCTAAACACCTCACTGCCTCTTCCGATGTGCAGTAGGTTGGTCTACTTAACCCTGCCTCCAGTTGTTAGGCTCTAAACTGGTTTCTTCATGTAGCGGATTTTTTCACTACAACTCTGTTTAGTGCTGGCAGCCTAGCCTGCAATGTCTGACTGGTCAAGTATCACTGCTCCACTATTTTCACTACTGCATGCCACTCTGCCTATGAACTTGTTGTAAGGATAGCTCTGTTAGCCCTATTATAGCCTGGTTAAGTTTCTCCTGCTGCTGCTCTATTTTCACCCCAAGTGGCATGTTACTGGTGTCTGGTCTGGCACTGGAAATAAGGTGTAAATATAGAAGATGGCCTGTCTAAATGGCAGACACCTCAGCAACAAGATCAGTGAAATACATGCAATGGTGGCAGAAGCCAAGTTAGACTTGGTAGTCATCACAGAGATGTGGGCCTCAGGGAACAATGATTAGGATCTGACGGTTCGAGGGTGCACACTGTATAGGAGGGACAGAAGTAAGGAAAAGGGGGCAGTGGGCAGTAGCTCTCTATATCAAGGAGGGAAAAAAGCATACAAAGGATGGGACCATCAAGAAGGTAAAGGATAGTGGAGTGGATCTGGGTGCAGCTCACTAAAGCTATTTGATAAAAGGTTAGACTGGGGTGACTTATAGATCACTGGAGTAAAAGGAAGAGGGGGATAAGGAATTGGGGGGAATCAGGAGGGATAACAAAGGGGGATCTACTGCTAGTAGGGGACCTGAGCCTGCTAGGCATTGACTGGGATACCCCTGCAGCTAAAAGCACCAGGAGTCAGGCACTGCTGGACACATTGCAGGACAGTCTTATGATGCAGCTGGACAGGAATACCACATGGCAGAACACCATTCTTGACTTGGTACTCACTAACTCAAAAGTGGTGAGGGGAACCAGTCAAGGAACCATCAGGGTCTAATAACCCACAATTCCATGTGCTTTGAACTGGTGATGGGGAACACTGATCCCTCCTTAAGGGTGGTGGTTCTGAATCTGAAACACAAACTAGCAGGTCCTCACCAGATTTAGCCAGCCCAGTGATGCTGAGGGTAAACATGCTGGACGCCATACCTTGCACCACATCAGTAACCTGAGTTTGAGAATGACCTCAGATCTTTGAGGTTTGGCCAGGGAGGTAGAGGATTAAACATCTGGAGAACTGCTTTTCTCTCCTGGGGAGGGGGGTTCCTGATGCACCACTCCTAGACTGCTACCACATGGAAGCGTAGTGGCAGGACAGCAGGTGGGACTCATTGGGGACAACCAGTGACAAACCGCATGGTGTGTGTGTGTGTGTGTGTGTGCCACACGCATGTACACTAATGCTTATTGCACGCTGCCAGGATGGGAGAGAAAATGGAAAATAGCCAGCAGATGACATTGGGTTCATCCTATGGCCTGTGCAATTATCCTGGTGGCCCCTGCAGATCTGGATATTTGTGCCCTAATGGGGAGAACAGCCATCCCCCTCTTGGCCCACCACAGCGGGTAATATGTGGAGAAACTGCCGCAAGTGAGTCCTGGGGGTGAGTTAGTAGTCAGCTGGGGTTGGGCTAGAGTAGAACAAAGCTGACTGCCTGTGAAAAGAAAAACCTTTGTGGCAAAAAAAAGATTCTTACCAGATGCAGGATATGGTTAGAAAAAGTGTGGTGGGGTTAGACCAGATTGAGGGAATACAGTAAAAGTGGTGAAAATTCAAGAGGTCAGTTCTGAAGGCAACTGACTCTTGTGCAAGAAAGGTCACCAAAAGAAACTAGTACAAAAGGCCGATCTGAATCTCAAAGGAAGTAAGGAAAGCTGTGAGGATTAAAGAATGGTACTTTATAATGTACAAGGGGAATAAGGGGTAGGCAGCATTGGTGAAATACCAGATCAAGCTAAAAGGGGTGAGGGGTGGTAATCAGGCAAAGGCAGACACAGAGTTGCAGAATGCTGAGGGTGTGAAGGGAGGGAATAAATAATTTTTAGTTATACAATGGAGAAAAGGAAAGCAAGGGGGGATTGTCAGACTAGCTGAGGGGGTAGTAGAAGGTAATGAGAAGGAGGCAAATGTACTGAACAATTACTTCTGCTCAATATTAATGGTTGAGGATGATGGGCCTCTACTGGAGAGTGGGATCAAGGCAACTATATGGGGGAGGGATGCAGGAAATGGGGAGGATAGTGACCATGGCTAAACACGTGACACAATGGCTGGAAGCCCTCAGGGTGGATAAAGTACCAGGTTGGGATGGCCTGCTCCAAAGGGTACTTAGGGAAATGGCTTCAGAACTGGTGTAACCCTTGACCTGGCTATTTAATGATTCACTGAAGCTTGGAATAGTTTCCAAACTAACCACTCCACCTACTGTTCACTTCCATACTCAGAATAACTAACCATATCCATTCCCATATGGACTCAGGGCAGGGCTCTGTGGAAATAGATGACTTAACTAAAGTGTTTCAAAGTGAATTGCTCACTGGTAGAGCTGTGTGGTATATAAAATTCCACCCACAGAATGCCTGTGGAATGACCATTCCGATTCCATGGAATTTTCATGAAAAGTGAGTGAAATTTTACAAGATTTTAAATTTGAGTTATTTTGTAATAATTTTAAAGGTACGCATCCAAATAACACCAAATTTGGAACATAAACAGCATTCTGTGGCTTATAAGAGTGTAGATTGAAAGGGGGCAGAGTTATGGGTGGCCAAACATTAATTCAAAATTTAATTTAGAATCATTTTGAGATCATTTTAAAATTTCCTATCCACATTTCTCCACAATATCAGGATTTAGAGGTGCACCTAGAATGCATATATGCACCATTTAAGTCTCAAGCTTCAATGGGAACTGAGTTATAAATAGCCAAATATGTTGCCAAAATTTTTATTTCTGGACTTTTTGAATAATTTTGATAATATTTATTGAAATGTTACAAAAATTGAAAGGTATACAGGTTATCACTACAGTTGTATATGCACAGAGTTTCAGATTTGTAGACTTTAATGGGACTGAGTTGTAGCTTGCCAAAAATGTTGCCAAAATATAAATTTTGGTTTGTTTCTTCTAATTTTAAAACTACATATCCAAATTTAACCAGAGTTAAAATGTTTAAACTACTGTACCACATGGTACTTTCTAAAAAAAATTCATATTTGTAGCTTTAAATGGAATTGAATTAAAAGTAGTCAAACTTTCACAACATTTAACAATTTCATTTTGCAAGAATGTAAACTACAAATTTATAAACCCTTGAAATTTTAAAACTAGAGAATTCAATGACTTTAAATTTGGCATGTTCTTAGACTTACAAGAGGACTGTGTGTGCCAATTTTATTAATTTGCTTGCTGTGAGAAATTGCTAAATAATATCTGTACTTAAAGTTAAATCTCATGAGTCTTTGTGAAAATTGTAGGATTTCATGAAAATTCCATAAAACTGGAATTTTCTAATTTCACTCAGCCTTATCTGAGGGATTCTAATTAAAGGATAGAGGTGTAAGAGAAAGGTAGCACAGGGGGTCACCAGGTTCTGGAGTTAGATGCACAGTTTTATCAATAAATGGACAGCTGACCTGGGTAGCACAACAGTGGTAGACCCCTAGTTTGGAGCAAGAAAGCACTGTATCAGCAATTACAACATGAATGCATGATATTTAAGGATCACATGTAGATTTATGATCTGGGGAGCCTTGTGTACATGCAAGTCTAGGACTTAGAGGTACTCAAAAAGATGTAGTGGGGGAAGACAATGTCTTGAGCAGCAGGAAGAAATAATTCTGGCTATTCCAACAGGGTAAGTCGATAAGAAATGGAGTAGGTGACTCACATTTTAAGGGAGTTTGTCACTGTAAAGAACAAAGAGGATATCAGTGGGATCAGAAGTTCTACTGAGTCAATCTGGCTATGCCAAAAGAGAAGGGGGCGGGGATAGTCACCTAGAGAGGAATAGCAGGATTGCAAACAGCTCAGCCAAGCTTAACAAATGAAGCAGTGATATGTGCATAGTTAATGCTAAATTCCACAAACAAAATTCTGAATGCTTCATCTACAGTATATGCTATCATAAGTATGTGAGAAAATGTTACTAATTATTGTTGTCTTCTGCAAAATTAAAACTGCCTAACCAACTTATCCAGTTGTGTTAGACACTAGGATACACTGACTATGGATATGCATGTCAAATGTTAACTATATGCATGCAAGAACAGAGCAGTTACTAACATTCACATTTTTGAAAGTTTCACAAAGTTTAGCAGATATTTACATAGTAAAGTTTTGAACCCCAGTAACTTAAAAATCTCTTATCTAATTCTCTCCATATTTAGATCATTTTATAAGCATTACAAAAAGGTTATCCATACTAATTTACACGTCTAGCCTCAAATGTGCCAGAGTTATATGCAGACGAAATGTTTTCATGAAATTT
Organism: Neoceratodus forsteri; assembly: GCA_016271365.2. Taxonomy (NCBI): domain Eukaryota; kingdom Metazoa; phylum Chordata; order Ceratodontiformes; family Ceratodontidae; genus Neoceratodus; species Neoceratodus forsteri. Next base: position 411,351,795 of record CM057453.1, on the reverse strand, counting down.
CCTGAAAAAAATAAATGACAGATTTTGAGCACATATAATTTTGAGACAATGCACCATATTGTCATGAAATATGGCACATTGTTAGAACACCTATCATGAAGAAATCATGCCAAATTTAAAATCCCTGACCCAATAGAAGGTTAAGGTGTAAGCAAATAAAAATGTTCATGAAATGTAGCACAAACAATAAAATGACAATATTAGAAGGCCTATAATTTTAAAACTATCCCCCACAACATTCAAGATATGTAGAAAGTTAGTGGCCACTGACCTAAAGAGTATATATACCAAATTTCAGAGATCTAGCTTGAATGGTGGCTAAGTTAAAACAAAATTACAAAATTTAAAAAATTCCACAAAAGTCTGATGAAATTCCACAAAATTGCACAGTATTTTGCAAAATTTCATCAAAATTCCACAGATTTGGAATTTCCCCATTCTGCACAGCTCTACTCCCTGGTCCTTTTGAAACTGATGTCCACTGGCATCTCAGACTTCGCCCTTCATTGTCTCACATTTCCTGTATGTCTGGTAAATTGTAATCGATTAAGCTAAGGTTCTCTATCTCATCCCAACTCCCTGTCACCCTAGGAGTCTTGCAAGGTTCAATCTTTGGTTCCCTTCTATTTTCAGTCTTCATTAATGAACTCCCACGCTCCCTAGCTTCCTGTAATATCCATATGTATGCTGATGACATTATCATCTTCTTTGCAGGACCTTCATCCTCTGTTATTGAGCAGCCCTTACAGTTTGACTTACTAAATGTCTAAAACTGGTTTCTCAATAACCACCTAGCTATAATCCATAAGAAAACTGTTTCTATGCTGCCTGGTACCAAACAATAGTTAAGCAACCTCCTGCCCTCCTGGAAGATTCCTCTCTTGTTGGGTGACCTCTTCAATTTCATGGCATCCTACAAATATCTTGGTCTGCTGCTCAACCAACATCACAATTACACTGATTACAGTAGCACTGTATCTGCTGTAAGTGGTTTGTCAGACTTAAAGCATCAGTATTTGTTGGTAAATATATATTTTTTTCCAACAATAAAGTTCATCTGGTGACAATATTAAGATGCACATTTTTCTTTTGTCTTTCATTCTTGACCCAAGATACAAGATTTTGAAGTTTTGAAAGGTTCCCACTCCTGTACTATTCCAGCTACGAGAACATTAAATATCTTCATACAGTGTTGTGCTGTTTACTATCAGAAACATGTGGTAGTACCATCCTACTACATCTACAATATGAATCTAGCATGTACAGTACATTCAACAGGTAACCTCAGTGGAAAAGTTTTTTAAAAATTGTGACTGGTGACCATATTTAATGAGATGAGTTATTACTTAAAAAACAATAGCTGTAAAAGCAGTTTTAATGATATCTGAGAAAACTAAACATATATTGAGCATGAATCTTGAATCTTAGGATGTCAGAAATACATTTTTGCTAAAACATTATGATGAAACTTTTTGCCGACTAATAAATACTGCTGCTTTCAGACTCTCTTCAGAGTAAACAGCTACTTCCCCTCAGCACTAGGAAGTATGTTGTTGAACGTATGCTCTAACCTCTACTTGAGTATGGTGACATGCTTTTCTTTGGTGCCTCCAATTCAGCCATCTCCAACCTTGCTAGCCTCTTTAATGCCCTTTGCAGGTTTGCTTGGCCTGCCCTTCTCACACTCATCATTGCACAATATATGTTATATGGAGTTAGGCCAGATCTCGCCTTCGATGAGGCACTCTCTAGATATCTCCTCACTAGGTGCCACATACTGGTCTGGTAAACTCCCTAGGTATCTAAATTAGGGCTGGGTGGACTGTTCCACAGCAGATCCGGACCCCTGGATTGAACTCGTAATCCATGAACCTGGATAAATAAGGACTTCACTGTAGAAGTCCAGATCCATGTCCATGAAGATCAATTTTGTTGTTTGTTGCCATGGGGATGTCATCAGCATATACAGGCAGTCAGTGGCATCCAATCAGGTAACAGAAACTCACATGACACAACCATGCTGAGTGTGCCACATGGCCCCAGATGAGTAGAGAACTGGAGCAGCAGGAGTGGGAGCTGTGCTGAGCAGCAGAGACTGTGCCAAAAACTGCCAAAACCAAAAACAAAACACCAGAAAGGCAGAAAATCAGAGGGGAGGGAACAACAACAACAGAAGAAATTAGGGAGAGTGACAGAAAGGAGGAGGAAAGAAACTGATCATTGGGGGTGGGTGAAGGTGGGTCTGGGACTTGGGAAGTCAGGACTGGGGAGATAGTGGTGGGCTGGGTTGCTGCTCAGGGGATGCAAAGTTAACTTGTAAACTAAGACAGTACTGTACTGTGCAGGGGCATAGCTAGGGGGGTTCCTGGGTGCTCAGAACCCCCTGCCGCTTGCTGACTGTGCAAATTGTGATCCCCCAATTTACTTACATAATCACTGACCATCAGTGGCCGTAAGTTTCTGACCCAGCACCGTAGATTGAATGATCATCCTGTCTTAAAACCCTGCCCTTCCGTAACTTTCCAACCGGCACCGCGATTGGCACTTTAAACTCACATTGGCGCATGTGGGGAAGAAGGGCACCCAGTCGGCTGATGAAGCGTGCTTGGCTTGTTCATGAAGAGGCATCACATGTGAGTGCAGATTGGAAGTCACATGATGCTGAGAGCCACCGCGTCACACCAAAGTTCATTTAGCCGCACACTCAGGCAGGATTTGGATGGTCAGGTCAGGCTAGTGCTCAGAGCAGCTTGCCCGTCACTGCGTGCAGTGTTTGTCAGAGTTAGAAGAACAGAGTCTCAAGTACATTTCTGGACTTCCTCTTAATTCTGGACTTCCTCTCTCAGCAGGGGGTCATCTCGGTGCAGGTGTGCAGTAAAACTCGGGGCAAAAGGCCTTAGAAGCCAGAGGCAGATTCGGTGACCAAGCGGGTGCGCAGTGAAGTCAGCCAGGGAGGATATAAATTATTTCAGGTAGCAATCTGCACTGCAGCTCCATGACTGAGGGGGCAAATAAACAGATTCAATAGGGGGAAAGTAAGGGAAGAAGACTCACTGGCATGATGGATTAGTAATGATAACAAATTACCTCAGAGACAGGGAGGAATATTTCAGGTCCATGCACTGTGCAGCTGACATGACTGAGGTGAAATGGGGCAAATTCAAGAGGGAAATAAGTGACTCTGGCATGGCTAGAATTGGAATTAAGGTAAAGATTACCTCAGCCAGGGAGGATATTTGAGGTAACATGCACTGCTGCAGCTCCGTGACTGAGATGAAATGGGGCAAATAAAACAGATTCAGGAGGGGATAAGTAAAGACTGGCATGGCTAGGAATTAAGGAAAAAAAAACCTCAGCCAGGGAGGATATTTCAGGTAGCATGCACTGCAGCTCCGTTACTGAGGTGAAATGGGGCAAATAAACAGGGGAATGAGGACTGGCATAGCTAGGAATTAAGGTAAAAATCACCTCAGCCAGGGTGGATATTTCAGGTAGCATGTGCAACTCCGTGACTGTGGTGAAATGTGGTAAACGAACAATAAACAGAAAAAGGTGACTGGCATGCTAGGAATTAAGGAAAAATTCCCATGGGGAGGGGGGCATGGCAATTTTCAGTGCTCAGCAGACAATTAGATGGGGCAAACTAACTCACAAACATGATTGTATCGGGTACTAAGGAAAAATGACTGGGGGGGGCACAATTTTGGCAGAAGTGGCCTAGAGATAGGGATTTCAATATGTGCTGATTCATCACACTGAGGGACTGATGGCCAGCCAGCCACATTTTCTTAGACCCCCTGGACTGACCAGGGGGGTCTATGAAAATGTGGCTGGCTGGCCAGTCAGTAACCATCTGGTCACATCTGGTTAATTTTTTTTTTTTTAACTTCTCTTTATTCGCCTTATTATTGTACCGTCGCTCCACTCAATTGGATCCCCAAACCTTCACAGCATCCCTTAACCTCCCCAGGAATCTGCTCCTAGACTGTCCCCCCACTCACAGATATTCGGGTACACCTCCTCCCCGGCTGGGGTGAGGGAAGGAGACCCCCTTACCTGCCCTCAGACAACAGTGGACTGGGTGGATCACAGCGGAGTCTGCCCCTGGTGATGGATGGTGACACGGTCTGGCACTGGAGGAGTTGTCACCTAGGAGTGAAAGGCTCCTGATTTTCATTTTTTTCTGGTAACCTTACCCCATAGACATTGGCTTGCTAGGAGAGCCATTTGGGAGGCATGCGTTGAGACACAACTCCTCCCAGGGCTCTCAGCTGATGCTTCCCCTCCCATTGTGTGTGTTGCAACCTGCATCTTCAATCTCGGTTTACTCGGTAGATGGTGATATAGTAGTGAGGCAGACAGACCATCCTTCCCCAGAGAAGGAGAGCCACTGCTGGGCACTCGATCTCTCTCCCCCCCCCCACGACCCCTGGTGGTCCGAGTCCGTCACTGTATGGTTGCCAGTGTGGAGTGAGGTGTGGCGTCCAGCGCCTCAATCCTCAGCACCACTGGACCCTGGTTCAGTAGATATAATTCTGCTTTCATCTCACTGACTGAAAGGGGCTGTGATGACTGAGGGGCCGGGAATGAAAGTGTGGCTGGCACATTACAGCTTACTAAATGGGCACAATGCAGTGAGGTGACTTTTCTGGTCACAAGTGAGACAAATTATCAAATAATAAAAAAATGATGTGCTTGGTGGGGGTAAGGAATGACCATTGGGGCATGGAAAAATGACTATGGGGTGGGGCACTGGCAATCTTGACAAACTAAAGGGGCCTGGAGGTGGGTATTTCTATTCTGTCTGATTCCTCGCACACTGAATGGGGGCTGATGTGACCAGGGGTCTAGGAAATGAAACTGTGGTTGCCTGGCCGAGTGACTATCTGGTCACATGAACAACATAAAGGGGGCTAAATAAAAATCATCATAGAAACATAGAAGTTGAAGGCAGATAAAGACTGCAAGGCCCATGGTCTGCCCATTTCTTTTTCTGCCTTATAAATGTGCCATCAGCCTTTGCTCTGTCAATGACCTGTCTATTCATACTCATCCAAATTGCTCCCTTATGCCTATCCCATGCCTGTTTGAAGCCCTGCACTGTATTCATATTCACCACTTCCTGAGGTAGGCCGTTCCATGCATCCACCACCCTTTCTGTGAAAAAGAACTTCCTCACATTACCCCTTAATCGGCCTCCATCTAATCTCATGCTGTGTCCTGTCCTGTTATTTTTCTTATATTGAAATGTTACACTCTTTCACCTTGTTAATACCCTTTAGGTATTTGAATGTTTCAATCATATCACCTCTCTCCTTCATTTGCTGTAGGGTAATCTGCCCCCTCATATGTTTTCTGATGCAGTCCCTGCACCATTTTGGTTGCCTTTCTCCAGACTGCCTCAATTTGGTTAATGTCCTTGTGAAGGTGTGAGCTCCAGTACTGCATGCAGTACTCCAGATGGGGCCTAACCAGTGTCTTGTAAAGAGGGAATATTACCTCCCTCTTACGACTTGTGATACCCCTACTGATACACCCTAACATCCCCCTAGCCTTACCTACTGCTTTAGTGGTCTGCTTGGATGATTTCAGGTCATCTGTGATGATGATGTACAAGTCTTTTTCTTCCCTTGTGATTGCCAGCAACTCCCCTCCCAGCCTATAGGTGGCTTCAGGGTTTCTCTTTCCTATGTGCATGATCTTGCACTTCTTTGCATTAAACCCCAGTTGTCATTCTTCAAACCATTTTACTAGTTTATCCAGATCTCTGCTCATTCTGCCCACCCCATCTGGATCATCTACTCTGTTGCAGATCTTGGATGTCATCTGCAAAGAGACAAACTTTGCCGTCCAGTCCATCTGCAATGTCTGTGACTGAGGGGAGGGGGGAATAGGAAATGAAAGTGTGGTTGGCTTATGAATTAGCACAGCTAACTGGACACAGAATGCTATGAGGCTACTTATATCTGGTCACAGTCACACACGAGTCAAAAAACATAAGAAGAAGAAGAATCAGCATTTATATAGTGCTTTTCATACATCCCAAAGCACTTTACAAGCAATGCTAGACTGGTAGTGAAGTGACTGAATGTGTGGTGGCTGCCATATCGCACATCATCACCCACACACAGCCTGGATAATTGCATGAACCGGTTTATGGGAAGGGGAATGTTGGCCAGGACACTGGGAATGTTCCCTACTCTTTGTGAAGAGTGCCCTAGGTTCTTTTACTTCCACCTGGACACCCACCAGGGCAACACCAGGATGGGCAGAAGGGACCTCGGTTTAACGTCTCATCCAAAGGACAGCACACCCCAGCAGTACAGCACCCCCCAATACTGCACTCGGATGCCAGCGATTTTTAGGTGCAAGTCCACTCCCGGTGTGGGACGAGAACCCATGACCTTCTGGTCCAGAGGCGGATGTGCTACCAACTGAGCCATGCTGACACCTGCAAACCCTGCACCATTTTAGTTGCCCTCTGGACTGCCTCCATCCTGTCTTTATGTCCTTGCAGAGGTGAGGTCTCCAGAACTGCAATGCAGTACTCAGGATGGGTTTCACCAGCTTTCTGTACATGGATAACAACTTCCTGTTTTTTATTGGGGAAGACACTCACTATCTCAAGATCCCCCAGGCCTCCTTACTGCCTTTTTACATTCCTTGCCTACCTTTATTGTTTGATATGCTTACCCTTGGGTCCTTTTCCATTTCTGTTGTTGTTAGAACCCCCGCTCAATTGTGTACTCTTCCCCTGTGTTTTTGTTTGGTGCATTGCTTTGCACTTCTTTGCATTGAATTTAAGAGCCTGTCATAGTTCTTGCCATTCCTCTAATCTTGCCAAGTCCCTTCACATCCTCCAGACCACCCCCCGTCCACCCCCCCTGGAGATCACATCTTTGTAAAGACATACACAATGGAGAAGGGGCTGATAAGGGCAACTAAGTTGGAGTACTGGAATTTACAGCATAAGACAAGAATAGGTTAAAGGACCTCACCTCGATATGTGCATAGTTAGATAAGAGAAAGTAGGGAATGGGGGGGGGGGCTGATTGAAAAATTCAAGTACCTCTACAAAACATAAATAGGGTGATGGTATAACATCTTCCTGTATAGAAAGAGTAACACAGCAAGGGGTCTTATCATGAGATTAGAAAGGGGTCTGCAACAGGTCTAATAGGAGGACGTTCGTTTTCACTGAAAGTGTGGTGGGTGCTATTGTCCTGGCAGGCCCAAAGGTAGTAGAACTGGAACAATGACCGTGACAGGACTGAAACATGCTTGGGATAGGAAGGGGTCTATCTTCATTAAAGATGAGAAGGAGTGGTTAAAGAAGCACTAACGCTAAATACTGGAATGGTACTTCTCCGCAGAATAAAGGATACCTTTCCCATTGTCTTAGTCTCAGCATCCAGTTGTCTCCATGCTTATCAACATATTGCTATCAGTTACTGAGTACGTGAATAAATACAGAGAAAATCCCTGTAAAATGCTAGGTTATGGACATCTTACTGTACTACAACACCCTACTTTCTTACTTAAGTTCTTATCTTGTTGCTGCCATCAGTTTTTAAGAAGCACTTACACTAAATAATGGAACTGTACTTCTCCATAGAATAAAGGATACCCTTCCCATTGTCTTAGTCTCAGCATCCAGTTGTCTCCATGCTTATCAACATATTGCTGTCAGTTACTGAGTACATGAGTAAATACAGAGAAAATTCCTGTAAAATGCTAGGTTACGGACATCTTACTGTACTACAACACCCTGCTTTCTTACTTAAGTTCTTATCTTGTTGCTGCCATCAGTTGACAGGCACAGATGATTGGACTTGGCTTGGGCCTTTTGGCAGGAGTTAGAGTTAATATTGTCAAGTGTGTTCTGTTTGCAAGGCAAATACATTTAAAGTAATGTGATTGATATTGAAACCATATGCATTGAGCAAAACTCTGCACCTCCATTTCAAAAAGGGACATCGACTTGGATCAGTCTCTGAGATGGCAGCTACTAAGAAGCGAGGATTTACCAATCAGGCAACTCTTTCTTCATTTGGATTTGGAACAAAACGACCATTAAGCCCATCAGAAAGTGAGAGCTCTCAAGGTGTGTCTCTTGTATGTTGGAAACGCACTGTTGAATCTTTATTATCAGTCTTTTCTAAAACAACTGAATTATAGTCAGAAAAGAGAGTAATGATTCTTATTTGCATAAGAATGATTGTCTTTCTATCTTGTTTTGTGCCCCCCCACCACTCCATGTTTTCATATTATCGTAGGTAGTTTGCACTTGTCATTAATGACATTAGTCTGAGCAATAAGTACATTCAAGCATTGAATGCACTTATTGCTAAAATTATTTCATGGCAGGAAATGAAAGGTTCATGTAGTTTCTGCACAGACTTAATCCTGCTGGTCATATGAGCTTTCTCACTAAATATTCCATTACTACCTACACTTCAGCGCTTGCATGTCACCCTTGTTTCAATCCTCCCCTCTGCTTAGCAATACTGTTATTTTGGAAACAGCATTTGAGCAACACATAAAAAAAAACTTGATGCTAGGTGTGCTGCAAGAATTGAAGAAAACAGGAAAATATTAGGATCAATAATAGAAACTATACTTGCCTGTGGTCGCCAGAATATAGCTTTACATGGCCATATTGAGAAAATAGATGATGATCCCCACAATCCAGGAAACTTTATCTCCCTGTTAAAATTCAGAGTAAATGCTGGAGATACAAGTTTAGCTCCACATTTACAGTTCAGTGGGGGAAATGCACAATATCACTCGTCAGATATTCAAAATGAGTTGATAGAGATTATTGGGGATCAGATTCGAGACAATATAATTAAAGACATAAAAGATGCTGAGTACTACTCTATTCTTGGTGATGAAGTTACAGATGTAAGTAACAGAGAAGTTTTGTCTCTGGTACTCTGATATATTGACAAAACTCAGAATATAGGAGAAGACTTCCTAGACTTTGTACATTGTGAGAGAATAACTGGTGAGGCACTTGCAAAGAACATATTACATAAATTGGTACAATGGAGTCTTGACATTAAAGCATGCCAAGGCCAAGGATATGATGGGGCCTCAAACATGTCCTCAAATGTTTGAGGCACACAAGTTTAATTTGCTACAGCAGAATGAACTGCCTGCCATTGCGGCACTGTAATGCGCATTGCCTGAATTTGTGCATAGTGAACTTTGTCAACACCCTGAAATCCAGAACATGCATGATGTGCTTAACCAGTGTTGTAACTTCTTCAATTTCTCACCCAAAAGAAATGAGCTTCTGTTGAAAGTAGTAGGGCATAATTATCCTGAAGCTAAAAGAGTGACATTGCAATCTCTTTACAGAACAAGATGGGCAATGAGGCGTACAGCATATGAGATATTTTATTATCTTTTTTCATGTATCCTCATTGCACTGCATGTCATCAGTAATGGACAGCAATATGTTGATGAGCATGGAGAATAGAATGGGGATGCTGAGACTAAGACATTAGCAAATGGGATCCTTTATTCTATGGAGAATTTCCATTACATTATTTGCTTCATCACAGTCATGAAGGTACTGAAGTTTGTGCAACCACTGAGTGTAAAACTGCAAAACAGTGCAATTGATATAATTAATGCTTATAACATGATTATCACAGTAGAGGACAGTATAAAGGTAGCTCGACAAGAAATTGAGACTCTGTTCCACAGCTGGTACACTGAGGCATGCAGTGTTTCAGAAAAGGTCAACGTTCAACCCTAAATACCACGCACTGTTGGGAGACAGACTCACCGAAGCAATACTCCTGCAAGTGATCCTGAAGAGTATTATAGGAGGGTGATTGCAATTCCAATGCTTGATTATCTCCTTGAGGCACTAGCTGTGAAATTTTTAAGAACACAGCAAGTTGAGGCTTAGCTAATGGGCCTTATTCCATCAGTGATTAAATCCAATGGTGGAAACATCAACCTAAATGAAGTTATCAATTTCTATAAAAAAGATATTCCTTCTCCTCAGGTTATAGATGTGGAACTGCTAACATGGAAAACTAAATGGCAAAACAATCAAAACCCATCTGATACTGCTGTAGAAGCATTCAGAGCCTGTGATGCATCCTTTTTCCCAAACATATACACTTTACTCAAGATACTCTGCGTAATTCCAGTCAGTAGTGCACAATGTGAGCGCTCTTTCAGTGCTCTTTGCAGGCTCAAAACTTATGTCAGAAGCACAATGGGAAGTGAGAGAATGTCAGGACTTGCCTTAATGCAAATTCATTATGGAGCTAAAGTGGACACTGATAAAGTGATTGAAAGGTTTGCAGAAAAACATCCAAGATGGATGTTGCTTGTAAATGTGATGGCACAGCAACAAAATGAGAACTAGAGTAAGAAAGCAGGGGGTCCATTTCAATAGTTTCTTCCTACCAGGCATCTTAAAATACTTTTATGTATATTTGTCATTTTTAAGCTGGGAATCCTTATTTTGCATCAATCCAGACTTTAAATACAGAATTAGATTAGAGAAGATAAATCTGATGAAGAAACAAGAGAGCCTGGCAAATAACTATGTGAAATTGTGGGTTATAGTTGTAGTGTGTGCATGTTACTTTTTATTCTTACACTCTGATGACACCCATTTGTCAAATAATTCAATATACGGTCCATCTGTATCTGTTCTACTGATTTGATCATTTTAATCACATTGATAATTACAGAAAGCCAGCCTTGTTTTAATGCACATTAATGTGCAGAAAAAGTGTACATTGATGAAGTTGAAAGGTTTGCAACAAAACATCCAGGGTAGGGTGGTGGTGGTTGTGTGATGGCAGTAACAAAATGAGAACTAGAGTTAGAAAGCTGGGGTCCACTAATTTCTTCCTACCCAGCATGAGTTTTTTGTTTATTTTCATACTACATGTTGTTATTTTGAAGATGGGACTCCTTATTTTGTGTCATTCACAGACTGAAAAAAACTCAAAATGAGTACAGAAGATAACCTGATAAACAAACAAAAGTTCTAGGAAAATAACTATACAGTATGTGCTTGATGTGAAAAGTAGTTATGTGATGTTTGCAGTTAACATTTAAAAACACTCTTAACATCCAGTTGTCAAATGTGTCATTCACTGGTTGCATACTACTTTGATGGGAAAAGCTGTGTATCCCCTGCTGCGCACATTATAGACAGGCACTTTATATATGTTTAAATATTTTTAATGTATTACTGTTTAATATGTGAGCTGCACACAAACAATAAACATTTAAAAATAAAAAGTACCTGAGTATTATTTGCTTGCTTAAGAGTGGGGGTCATGCATGCAATGTAGAGGCAAAGGGAGGAAACAATTAACAGAAACCATACAAACTGTGGGCAATTTTTGAAAGGGGAATACATGCAGTAGGAAAGGTGGAACATAAAGAGCAAGGCAATAGCTGAACACATAAATTAAATTTGGGGAAACGAAAATTACTCTCCCCCCCCCAAAAAAAAATTTAGAAGGAGCACCTGGCTGAAATACTTGAGATTGCAGGGATGGATGAGAATGATGATTCGAATTTTGAACATTTTGTGACTCAACAATTATTGCTTAAAATGCACAAAACTGCACCATTTAACACCTACATTTTCAATTTTTTTCTGGGGGGCATGCCCCCAACCCCCCCCCCTAGAATTGTTTGGGAACCCCCCCCCACACCAAATCCTGGCTACACCCCTGTGCAGTGCATGCTACCTGAAATATCCTCCCTGGCTGAGGTATTTTTTTTCCTTAATTCCTAGCCATGCCAGTCTTTACTTATCCCCTCCTGAATCTGTTTTATTTGCCCCATTTCACCTCAGTCACGGAGCTGCAGCAGTGCACGTTACCTGAAATATCCTCCCTGGCTGAAGTAATTTTTACCTTAATTCCAATCCTAGCCGTGCCAGAGTCACTTATTTCCCTCCTAAATTTTCCCCACTTCACCTCAGTCACGTCAGCTGCACAGTGCATGGACCTGAAATAAATATTCCTCCCTGTCTCTGAGGTAATTTGTTATCATTACTAATCCATCATGCCAGTGAGTCTTCTTCCCTTACTTTCCCCCATTGGATCTGTTTGTTTGCCCACTCAGTCATGGAGCTGCAGTGCAGATTGCTACCTGAAATAATTTATTTCCTCCCTGGCTGACTTCACTGCGCACCCGCTTGGTCACCGAGTCTGCCTCTGGCTTCTAAGGCCTTTTGCCCCTAGTCTTACTGTGAACTTGCACTGAGATGTCCCCCCTGCTGAGAGAGGAAGTCCAGAATTAAGAGGAAGTCCAGAAATATACTCGAGGCTTGAGAATCTGTTCATCTAACTCTGACAAACACTACACCCGCTGATGGGCAAGCTGCTCTGAGCACTAGCCTGACCTGACCATCCAAATCCTGCCTGAGTGTGCGGCTGAACGAACTTTGGTGTGACGCAGTGGCTCTCAGCATCATGTGACTGCCAATCTGCACTCACATGTGAAGCAGAGCCGAGGCGGGCTGAGGCCTCTTCGTGAACAAGCCGAACGTGCTTCATCAGCCGACTGAGTGCCCTTCTTCCCCGCATGCGCCAATGTGGGTTTAAAGTGGCAATTGCAGTGCCAGTTGGAAAGTTACGGCAGGGCAGGGTTTTAAGACAGGATGATCATTCAATTCACGGAGCCGGGTCAGAAACTTACGGCCACTGACGGTCAGTGATTATGTAAGTAAATTGGGGGGTGATCACAATTTGCACAGTCGGCAAGCGGTGGGCGTTCTGAGCACCCAGAAACCCCCTCAGCTATGCCCCTGAGGATTGGCAGTGAAGTAACAAACTGATGGTGACCCCAGCCCCCCCATGCAGAGAGTGACAGGCATTGGGGTGTGTCTTTGGTTTGCTGGCCATAACGCTCATGCCATGTCACCTCACCCTACCCCTCAGAGACCGACAAGTGCCACAATGTGCCTTGGGGTCTTCAGGCCTTATGCTCACCCCATTCCATAAGGAAATATACTGACATAGGTGCAGTGTAGGAGAATGGGGTGAACATTGGGGCCAAAGAGTCCAAGGCAAACCTAGACACCTGCCACTGGCTACAGAGTGGGGAGGTGGAATGGCGTGAGCATTACAGTCGACAATGGTAAGTCATACCCCTGACACCTGTCAGGCTGTACAGGGTGGGGCAGCACCCTAATGCCCAGGGCATTTATTGGTATTTTCACTCCAAATTTTCAACATGTTCCATTTGTGACCCCACCTCATGAACAGTGGCACTATGAGTTTGTTTGCCAAAAGGTGATCTTGTACAGTGACTGTGCATTTTGGTGCCACAGGTGCAAAACAGATTTTGGTCAGGATGTGGAAAATGACAGCTGCACTGTTCATGAGGAGGTGTAAAAAAATGGCATTGTTGAAAATCTGGAGTGAAAATATGAGAGATTGGTGACATCATGAGTGTGCGTAGAAACTGCACAACGCATGCCAATAATGCAATTATTTTGTGGATTTGTATAACCAAATTTTCAACTTAGGCATTTTGGGAACTCCGGTCATGAATAATGATACTGTGATTTTGTTACTCTGGCTCGAACATCGATTCCCACAGGGACCGGGCCATTGTGCGCCACATGTGCGAAAACACATTTTGGGCAGGATGTGGAAAATGACAGCTGCACTGTTCATAAGGAGGTGTGAAAAAAGGACCATGTTGAAAATCTGGAGTGAAAATATTAAAAATTGTCAAACTTATGAGCATGCGTTGAAACTGCACAACACATGCTCATAACACGGTTATGTTTTGGAATTTTTCCACCAAATTTGCAAGATAGGGTTTTTGGGACCCCATATCAAGAACAGTGGCATTGTCATTTCGTTAATCAGTCCTGAAAGACGATTTCACACAGTGACCGGGAAATGACCTTTTGGGCCTGAGTAACAAGATGACAGTGCATGCGTTTATGAGGTGGGGTCCCAAGCACGCCATGTTGAAAATTTGGAGGCAAAATTCCAAAAAATGACTGAGATATACACCAAAGTCGAAATAAAACCATTTATGCCATTATACAGCTTACCAGCATTTCTTCAGCTCGTGGTCGGCTTTGAAGAGTCTAGACATGTTCCCAGTCCACCGAAGTTCATCACACTGAGCTCATGGAGGTAATTATGGGGTGGGGGTGTGGGGAGGTGGGGTGCACGAGGGTGGTGGGTTGGGGAAGGGGACCCCACGGCGAGGGACCGTTTTCTTTTTTGCAGGTATTTAAAAAAACAAAACAAAAGGAACACCGTGGACAGTTTTCTTCTTTTTTACAGGTGTTGTGCACACTGGGGTGGGCTCCCAGTGTGCCCCATGACTTTGGTGGGTGATGTTGGCCACACTGGGGTGGGCTCCCAGTGTGGCACAGAATGGGGGCAGGGCAGAACATGCCGACAACAGTCGGCTTCCCTTATGGGCAGGCACACTGGGGTGGGCTCCCAATGTGCTACACACTCTTGGGGGGGTGATTTTACATGCTAACAGGGGGATTGGGTGCCCCTGAAGTTCGCTGCCTTCACATTGTGCGGCAGGCGGCATCAGCCACTGCCGCCATGTTTATTGAAATACTTCTCTGGGAAAGGCACTTCGGGAGGTGTGATTGTGCCACTGCATGACGAGCTTATCTCTCATTGCAGCGGAACTTTTCTTACATGTGGTGACCACTTTACATATTTCTTGCATGAGAGAATGCATGCTGGCTTATTGGGGAATGAGAGACGTGCCTACTAATGTGTGCCCTGCATTCGCCCACACTGACGCACCCCCGAAATCTGCTACTATCACAAGAAGTTGGCCGCCGAGCAAGCACACAAACCAACATAAAAACTGGGAAATGAAAAGTGCTGTGCTACAGCCCATCCCTTGGAGTGATCCATAGAATCTTGGCAATAACCCAGCCTGCCTGACTTTAGTTACTTCCCTGGAGGTATTCTCTGTATCTCAACATATTTTTCTTTTTTCATTGCAGGTAGTGAATGCTACCCTCCTTTCAGAATATAACCCTTGAAATGAATGGTAGAAGGCAATCCCTAAAGTTGCAGGGCCATGCAGGGATTAGCTTGATCCAGGCTGCAGCACACCCACTAGCATCTCCCTGACCCAAGGATCTCACTCCATGTCTCCTTTTTTGTTGTTCTTTTTGTGTATATATTTAAGGGGCTTTATTTGTAAACCTGTGCACCAACCCAAATTGCAGTTTAGCACAATGACTCTGGTAAGATCCTGGATGGAGCCCATCTATGTGGTCTGGTGACTGTCTCATCGACCTACAGACATCATCACCAAAGCAGCCAGGTGCTGGTACTTGCCCCCACTACACTAGGCACTCTCCACTGATCAGGCCAGCATCTGGTATGCACACCATTTGCCATCCCGTCAGCATCTTGCCAAAAGTGTGTCTACCACATGGTCAACCAATCCGGTCAGTGCACCATAGAGGGCCCTACCCAGACTGGTTGCAATGAATGTGGTACCAGCCTGCTCAATGCCAGATGGACAGGTATGAACTGTTTCCAATCGAACCTCTATTGTACTCCATTCGTTATTTATTCTGTGCCAGTACAGAGTTCCATACGCTTCTCATAATTGAGGAAGAAGTTACAGTATTGAAATACTTGCACTATATAGCATATCCATGTACTGTACTTCCATATTAGGCTTTAAAGACAGACTTGGTGTCCCATTCCCATGGTTGTAACTTTAATTGTAATTGTATCATAACCACCAAGTAATACTTTCTTCCCATTCTTAGCATCCAAACTCAGAACTAGTTATTTTTAATACTTTTTTTTATGTTTTTATGTCTGTTTGTTAGTATTAATTCTGTCCTGGACTGACACAGCAATTGCCTAAATGGTCCGACATGTTGTACACCACCCAGCAATTAAGGCCTCCTGTTGCCAGACTAACAGTCCCCCACTGCACTTCCCAGTGTGGGATCTGGCCTAGGATGCAGTTCCATTATTTTATTTATTTATTTATTTACTGTATAATCTGAATTACAATCCTTTGAGTCATAGACTCTTTTGCAAAGGCTCCACATCATTTACAGGGGGTGGAGGGAGAACAAAGTACAAGGATGACAGACAGAACGAGCAATTATGTACAGGTTTCAGTACAGACAATATTTATACAATGGCTCCACGGTGGTTACAAGGGGTGGAGAGACACAAGACAGTATAAAACAATAAAAAAGAAGCACATTTTTTATATACACTCAGATTTTTTTACAGGTTACAGAATTGACATGGTAGTTGAGAGGCGTTTTGATAGCATTTAGGAGGCATAAATGTGAGCCCAAGACAGAGCTAATGCGGAGGGTGGTTCGTAGGGTCTAGGAAGTCCCTGAGTCAGTTAAGGGGGTGAGGGAGGAGTGTGAGTAGGCCTTATTGGCATTCACATTTAGCGTTTTCAAAGAGGTGGGTTTGAAGGCCAGTTTTGAAAAGTGAGATGCTGTGGGCCTGGGAGAGAGTAGGGGGAAGGGTGTTGAGCCATTTGGGGGCACGGTAGAGGAAGGATCTCTGCCCTAGGGACATTCGACATGGGGGGACCGTGAAGGATGAGGTAGCCGAAAGTCTGGTAATCTGCCTGTGAGGGGCCAAGCTGACGATGGGGAGTAGACTGGCTGGAGCAAGCTGGAGGTGGATCTTTTTTGCTAGGATGCAGGTTTGATATTTGAGTCTTTGATGGAAATTAAGCCAACCAGTTAGTGTGTACAGATCGCAGGTGTGGGTGAGTCTGTCACAGCCAGTAATGAGGTGGCAGACTTTATTAAGCTCTGTGATTATGCTACTTATGGCGGAGTTGTCAGCAGTGCCATAGATAACAATCCCATAATCGATAAGTGAGAGGATGGAGGAGGTGACAGCTATCTGCATGGCTTCGGCAGGCAGGCTGTTTTTGATCCTAGAGGGTACCAATTCTGGAGTTGATCGCTGACGAGAGGAGGCATACATGTCTGTGGTAGGAGAGGGAGGTATCTAAGGTGACGCCCAGGTATTTAAAATGAGTAACATGTTCCAGATGGGTACCATCCAAGTTTGTAATATGGAGTGTCATCTGGCTGTGTGGGCTATGGCAATGTGCAAAGGTCATGGACTTAGTTTTGGAATAGTTAATGATCAGGCGGTGACCTGCGAACCAGTTCTCCCACTCCCTGAAAACCCTCTGGAGGGTGAGCTGGAGGGAGTTTGGCTGTGGGTGTTGCCGGTAAAGAACAGCATCATCTGCATAAAGCAAGAGATGACCACTGCAAGCTTTGGGGAGTGAGTTAAGGAAGAGTGTGAAAAGCAGCGGGCCCAGAATTGACCCCTGTGGAACACCAGAGCAAACAGATTTGGGGTGGAGATGGTGGAGTTGATTCTTACTTGCTGAGAGCAACCCGAGAGGTAGTCCTTGAACCAGGCCAAGGCCTCAGAGGCCACATTTAGTTGTGGCAAGACTTGGATGAGCAGATCGTGTTTGACCGTGTCAAATCCCTTTGTTAAGTCTACATAGATGGCCCCGGCAATAGACCCTTGGTCTAGGGCCCCATGGATGAACGTTGTTAGTTCAGTGAGAGCCGTGATGGTGCTGTGGCAAGCTCGGAACCCATGTTGTTCCTTACTTAGGAGGTTGTGTCTCGTAAGGTGCTCGGTTAGCTGGTTTGAGACTATTTTTTCTAGCGCTTTGGAGACAGGAGGGAGTATTGAGATTGGCCTATAATTACAGGTGCGGGTGGGGTCGCCGTTCTTTAAGATAGGAATGATCAAGGTTTTTTCCAGGTTGAGGGGAAATGGCCGAGGCAGAATGAAAGGTTAAGAATTTTTGTGAGATGGGGTAGTGTGACATCGAGGGTAAGCCTAATGAGTTTTAGGTCCAGGGAGTCATTGCTGTAGCGGGTGTTAGTGATAGCTTTGGAGATACAGCGTTTGGCCAGGTTGCTGGGAATGGTTTGGAGACAGAAAGGGGGTGGGAGGTCTATACTCGCAGAAATAGGTGTGGGGGGGTTTGGGAGGGTGGAAGAAATTTGGCAGGAGGATATGTGAGAGGTCAGAGAAGGAGTCGTTGAGGGCTTCAGCGATTTTAGCTGGGTCTTAGGTAATGTCCTCATTCACATTGAGTTGGGTAGGGGTGGGGGAGCGTGTTTTGCCACTGATTTCCTGTATGTTGCTCCAGAATTTTTCCCATCTCCCCAGGAGGTGGAGAGGGTATGCGGGTAGTATTCAGCTTTTGCCCTACGTGTGGCCCAGGTGCATTTATTACATGCCTCCCTATATAGTTGTCTGTCCCTAGTGTGTTGGGTGTCTATGGCCCTGTGCCAAAGGTTGTCCCTGTGTTGCATGAAGTTTATAAGGGAAGGTGTGTTCCAGGGGGTAGTCCTGGTTTTCACCACCTGCTTTATGAGGGGGGCAAATATATCACAGGCTTTGCTAAAAGTAGTTATAAAGTGGGTGAGGGCAGTATCCACTGACTGTGTGTTATATAAGGGAGCCAGTTGCTATTTGCAAGGTATTCTTTGAGGTGATTAAGGCCTCCTTTTTTGAGCTTTCGATGCCATATGGTGGTAGGTGGTGCTGGGGGCAGTTTATCCGACCACCAGCAGATAACCGGTGAATGGTCACTGATAGCATCAGAGAGCACTGTGGCCCGAGTGATATTACATGGTCTGTTGGTAAAAATAAGGTCTAATAGTGTGGAGGTCCCAGTTCCTGTGTCATACCTTGTAGGAGAGGTAACAATTTGGGTGAGATCCATAGCCTGTGCTGCGTCTTTGAAGGTGGAGGAGGATGGGGATAACCAATCAATGTTGAAGTCACCCATTAATATGGATTCGTTAGGATTTGGGAGGTGAGAGATAGTGTGTAGTATGGATTCCTACACAAGTTTCTGGTTTCTCGGGGGGATATAGGCTGAGATGACGTGGATAGTTTTAGAGCCCAGACTAATTTTGACTGTAAGTGTCTGTGCCCCATGTTCTGGGGGGGCGTGTCCACGACTGTGGCACCGAGTGTTGATTTAACGAATATTGCGCAGCCACCCCCACACTTATCTGATCTATCTGCCCTAAAAAGGATATAGTTAGTTCGGGAGACTGCATCATTGGGGATTTTATTGGATAGCCAGATTTCTGAGAGGGCTAGAATGTCAGGGGCATGTTGGGCAATCCAACCTTGTAATAGCGTGTGTTTTTTAGGAAGGCTACAAATATTAATTGATGCTAGCAGCAGTCTTCCCTTTGGTTTGTTTGGGGAGGTTTTTGTGATGGGCATCCAGGGTTGGGGTGAATATTTCCAGATAGTAAGAGCAGAAGTAGTGTGTGTCGTAGTAGAGAGAGAGCCTGCAATGTTTGCGGGACCCAAGCTGGGAATGATAGGGTGAATGTTTTATTTTTTTGTTGTGGGTGGGTACTGGTAGACAAGAGATGATGCATGGAAGCAGGGAGGTTGCAGAGGGGGGAACCAACGTTGTGTCTTCGTGGGTGGAGGGGGGCTGTGGTGCAGGCAGGAGCAGGGCAGAGGTACAGTGTTGACCCGTTACAGACCCTGTAGAGAGGGTGAAAGTGCAGGAGTATGAGAGAGAAGGTAAATTAGGACAAATTGACATTGGCGTGCAGTGTAGGGGTGTCTGTGCCAGCCAATGTCTGAGATAGGTGAAGGAATAGGGTAGGTGGTGAAGTCATGAGGTGGAGGAGCCACGGGAGGGAGGGGGTTGCAGAGCGAGGAGAGTGAGCCTGCAAGTCAGCAACGTTGTGATTAGTAGAAAATGCATAGTGAGTTTATTCCAAGAGAGAATGTGAAACAGTAGCCTCTAGGGTTGGAACTGTATAACCTGCAGCTGGAAAAGTAGGCTGATAGGTTATTTCACCCTGTCACCTGACTTGCACAAGGTGCAAGTTCAGGAGCCGACCAAGGGTGGTGGTGGGGTCGGTGGGGAGCCGAACACATAGCATTCGCCGGGGCTCAGCCTGTGCCAAAACTCACGGGGCAAGGCAGCTGCTTTTCTGCTGGGGAGACGAGTGGCAAGGCTGGGGGCTGGCGGATGTTTGAAAAAGGTGCCACACAGCAATGGATTCCTTGTAGGCGAGCAGCAAATTACCTGGCTTAGCGTGCTGTGCTTTCTTTTGTCAGGGAGGGCTTCTCGGCTGGCCCTCACAACCTCCAGTCTCCATGGGGGGTGGTCTGCGAAGAAATGGAGAACACAATGGGTTTAAGTAGGCAGAGGGAGGGTAAATGATTAAGTAGCAGGGCGGGCTGGGAGTTGGGTGGGGGGGAGACGAAAAAAGGAGCTGGGGCTACTGAACAAATTAAGGTCCTGAGAGCTGTTGGAGAGACTGGAGGTTTCAAATTCACAAGCACACTACAGAATCCCTCTAAAACCCACACAGAAATTGCCCAACTTCACTTAATTTAAAAACAATCCCACTGTAAAAGCAAACAAATTCTTGGTAGTCCCAAATGAGTTACAGGCAGGGGACAAAATTGTGCACAGAGGCTGGATTTAAATCAGACACTTGCCCTACAGGCTGCTCAGGAAATTTAGTTTGTTATTTTTTTTTATTTAAAGAAAACTTGCACGTTTGTGCCCAACAGAAGGGCTGGCCACCAAGTTCACAGTTCGGCTCCGTTTGAGCCCGTGCCGAAACTCACTTCCCTCAAGTTAAATGGAGGCCCTGACCATGCTCGGAGCTAGGTAGTGGTGGTGGAAGGATGGTATGAAAAGTAATAGCTCAAAATTCAGCCATGGAGGAACATGGCCTTTAATAGCAGTGATCCCCTGAAAACAGACACATTCAGGCTTCGTATCACTGAAAATGGCAGGGCAGGATGGAGGAACCATGCTTGCACCCATGCCCCAGGATAGCCATCTTCCTCTCCTTATTTTTCATTTTTTTTAAACCTTCAAAAAACCTTGAGTGATTGAGAATTACTAAGTGAACTGATGCTGTGACTAAAGCAACAACAAATGTGTAACTGTTCTATTTGGTAATTCCCAACATGCATTTATTGGGGGGGTGCTGCCAGATACAAGAGCCACAGCCTACACACAGTTGTTGCATACCCCTTGAACACTCTGACCTCATGGTCTTGCCTTCTCATTCACCATAGCGTGGTTGCTCAGATCTTGTTTCAGGTGCTAGGGACTGTCAACTAAGGCAGGAGAGGTGGGGACTCCCATCAGCATGGACCTCGATTATGACTGCTACCACTCTTCATGTACTGACCCATGAGGTGGCAAACAGCATAGTGTGCCAAAGCATATGGGTCTGCAGAGGCTCACTGGCATTTCCCCAGCCATGTGGTCAGTGCTCACTGCCTATCTGGCATGCTGCCCACTCGCTCCAGTGGCATCTGAAAACTTGCCAGCCATGCAATCAGTATGCTCCTTATGGCACAGCCCAGGCCAGGGACTGATCTACACTGCATTGACCAGGAGTTCCAATGACCAGGTAGAGGGAAAGAGAGGGATGGTAGGTTAAAAATTACTAGGATCTCTGTTTCAGGTGTCCACCAACCATGTGTATTGTAAATAAGGGTCATGTAAATCTGAGTGGGAAGGAAGACATTTGACCTAGCTACTGACTCACCAAGCTGGGTTAGTGATTGGGAAAAGTCAAAAATGGTTCCATGTTCCCTTCTGATAGTTTTAGCCTTGTGACTATTCTCCCTGTCTGAAGGTTGATAAACAGTGTGCACAGACTTGATGTACAGACCTACAGTATGCTGGAAGAATGATTATCCCGTGGCTGGCAGCAGAAACAGCCATGGGCACCTGAAAAGCAAGCCCCTGTATGGAAATATAGGTGCCAAACTCCCCACATAAACACCATGCACAGAACATTCAAGTGATTGATGGCCTAGAAGGAGGTCCTTATCAATTGACTGGAGCCTGCTGATTCTTACCTGCAGTTCTGCTGCCAAGCCTCCCGACAAATCTTCATCTGCAGGCGAGAGTGAAGGGGAGCTCTCAGGTGTACTTCTTTTTAACACCTCACTCTCCTCCTCCAGCTGGATTCAGTTGCCCTGTGGTGGCCCCAGTGGCTTCTCCCCTGGGTGTGGTACAAGGGCATCTCTCCACCAATGTGGGAAGAACTGCCTGCATGGAGGCTAGGTTTTGCTT
Source organism: Neoceratodus forsteri (assembly GCA_016271365.2). Taxonomy (NCBI): domain Eukaryota; kingdom Metazoa; phylum Chordata; order Ceratodontiformes; family Ceratodontidae; genus Neoceratodus; species Neoceratodus forsteri. Next base: position 411,329,670 of record CM057453.1, on the reverse strand, counting down.
TGCTGTATTCTTTGATGTACTTTGATGTAGAGGGGCCACAGACAGTCTATTACTTAACAATTGGAAAGCACCAAAGTGAGGATGGCATCCTGTTTTGTGGGTTCCCTGACACACTGCACCAAGAAGCAGTCGTACATTGTGTTTAGCAGCACCTGACTTACAGCACTCTTTGCTGCCGGGGTGGCCCAGTTAATGTATTGTAGGTTTATGTCACACACAATCACTAGTTCCCTTTTTGCTACCCCTGTCCTAATTTACTCCCCTAGCTCTCTATCCCCCAATTCATTCTGTCCTGGCAATCTGTAGATCACTCCCATTCTTATCTTTTTTCCTGTAGTTTTTCTCTGTCGCACCCAAATGTATTCCACTTCGATGCCACCCACCCTCCCTTTGATAGCACCATCCTGTATGGCTTCTGTGCTCTCCTTAATGTGGAAGTCTACCTCTCCCCCTTGCCTTATCCCCCCCCCACATACAGGATACAACCTATTGTAGCCAGAGCCCAATCATTATTTCCATTTGCCCATGTTTCAGTCATGGAAACTACTGTATGTCTAGCTCAGCATCAGTCACCATCACCTGGCATATGCTAATTTTGTTGCCCAGCAAGCACCTTACATGTCAGGCTCTTCAACTGCTCACTAGGGATGGGAGAGATACCAGATGACTGGAAGATAGTGGATATGGTGAATGTGGTCCCTCTGTATAAACATGGGAATAGAGAGGAGCCAGGTGATCACAGACCTGTCAATCTGACAAATGTAGGGGGAAGATCTTGGAATCCATTATACCAAATGGGCTGCAGGTTCCCAGGAATCATGGTTTTACCAGTAGGAGGGCACACCTGACCGACCTGATCAACTTCTTTGATTGGATGATAAGAGCAAGTCAAGGCAACTGTTATTAGTATTGTGTCCATGCCATACGGCTCGGAGTGCCTTACAAGGAGAGTGAGATGATAAAATGCAAAAGACAATACATAAACAATAAATACAATAAATAATAAACACAACTAAGCAGTGGTAAGGGGCATGATGTAGACATATTATCCACACAGAAAACAGCAGAAAACATACAAACAAGGTTTTATGTGAAAGCAACTGCATTCAATTTCACAAGGGCAACAGATCACAATTACAAAGTCCAAGCACTTCAAAGTGCACTGTGTCTTTATCAGAGAGAGGTGACACCACAGTGTAAAGGTGATCCCTATTTGTATGTCAACTTATAAAGGGATATAAGTACTAAACAAGCCAGTTACAAAAAGGACCAAAACATTTTGTACGTAAAAAAGGATCTGTCACAGATACTGAAGGAAATCTACCATTTCCTACATTAGATGTAGAAAACTTTGTCAAGAGAACCTACAAAAGGGAGCTGCTAAAAAGAAGTGCCAGTATTGTGCATATATCAAAGAACTCAAGTGATAAAATGTGGGTTAAAACAAGCAACCTCTAAAACAAAACAAAACAAAACAAAAAACAGGAGGAGATATACATAGAAAACTTCCTTTAGAAATGCCCTTTGTCGGGTTGTCACAGTGACTTGGAGGGCTGAGGCAATAAATGCTTTATCTCCTGCCACAGCACCAATCTGTGTTTGGGAATGAGCATAGGTCAAAGAGGATTGAGCATCCCAGGGACTGTTGTCCCTTCTTGGGAGGGTGACCAGCCGCCTCAGCCTCTAACTGCCACTGGGTGGATGCCCAGCAGTAGTGCATGTCACTGAGCATCTCAAAGAGGGATGCTACGGTTCTGCAGCATGTGCTGTTGTGTTGCTGTGGCAGGGGTAAGAGGGAGAACATGGAAAATTGGGGAGGTGAGTTTCATGAGCCCGCCTGCTCTCTCATGGTTCATACCATTGCTAGATTGCCAGGGGATCTAGATTGTTGATCAGGAGCAAGATGTTCCTCCCCTCCTTGCCCCTCCACAGTGGGAAATCAGTTGGGGACTTGGTATCTGATGGGTTGAGGTAGGAAATATCGGTTGTGGGTTGCAAGGGGGAGGGAGGCTGAGAGCCTGCCCACCTGCCCCAGGGGGAAACACATTCTATGAAAACAGAAATGTCCTTTGTTAAATTTAAATTGTTAATTAATGGATAACCAGAGAAGGCAGAAAACTCAAAACTGATAAAAAAATAGAAATAAAGAGGCTAAAGACTTTAAGACTTGAATCAGAATTGTGCTTTCGCATTCAGTTCAGTGGAGTTCATGGGGTGTGCACAGTGTTTAAGGAGTTAGGGTTAAAACAAATCCCCAACATCAGATTTCCTTACTGCTTATGTTTTAAAAACCCTAACTGTTTCATTAATGTTCTTTTTTTTTTTGCCATGAATTCCCAGTCATGTTTAAATAGCCATAGTTGCTTTGTGCTGTCATCACACAGGGCCCAGACTTAACCTTATATAAACAAAGAGGTAAGTCCTAACTTGCTTCCCATGGCCTGCGTGAAACAGGAGCAGTGCACTAACTTACTTTGCAGGCCCTGTGCAAAGCATGACACGCGCTCCACTTTGCTTTGTGCAGGGTCCTTGGGCCTTCACTCACGTGGCATGAGTTTTAGCTTGCAATATGATTTTGAACATTTTAGCCGGGTGTTTGGCTGTTTTAAATATTTTGTTAGTGTTGGACTTCGCGATTTTTTCTCAGTATTTTACGTGTGTGTGTGTGTGTGTGTGTGTGTGTTTGAAAAACTAAGTCCAGAACAGTGCATACTGATCAAGCTCACCTGGTTTAAGTTTATTTCTTGGCTTTTGTTTTTAGGTTTATCCATAACTTTGCCATTTGTAGGCTGATAGACTCCAAATTTCAGGGTAGCCATATGGCAAGTTTGTAAGTTTAACAATGAAACATGAAAATGTCATTGTATCGTTTTCATTACTCTCTGTAAAATGTAATACAAAAACAACTCAAATACCATTGTCCCAAAAAAACACCTTATTAATAGAACATTGAAATAACATCCTGCATATGCATGACAATGTGATTTTCTGTATTACATAATTTTAAAATGAAGCATTTTTAAGTGAAACCACTTATGAAAGGCATTTCCTTGAGTCAAACTGTATCAAACTTAAAGTTTCAGGCTTCAACTGTCAGCAGTTTTTAGCTACAGTTGAGCAAATAAAAGGTCTTAATTTGGATTTTTGTAAAATGTTCTTTCAACCTTCTAGAACTTTTAAACAGTGAACCAATCATTACTAAAGTCCTAGGATTTGGAGATCTTTGGCACCAGAATTCTCATGCTAAATTTCAGGTTACTCCATATAGAGATGGCCACATTACTAAGATGCAAAACTAGGAGTTTAAGATAGAAATGCATTTGTAGTCCTAACCAAGGAATCACTACTGTGCACCCCTATAATTCATCTATCTATCTGTCTGTCTGACTGTCTGTCTGTCTGTCTATCTATCTATCTGTCAATCTATCTAGCTAGCTATCAGCTGTCTGTCTATCTATCTAGTACACATATGTATACCATGGGAGTGCAAATATCTTTGGAAGATAAAGGCTGTTATTTTCACTGGAGACATAGCTACTGTACAAATAACATATTACTTACACAGTAGCTATGTTATTTGCATAGTAGCCACAACCCATGCTTTTCACATGAACTGACTCCATGGGAGAAGCACATCAAACAGTGGCGCTGTCCCTTTAATCATAAAAGGGATAGGCTCATCGTTGTGTTATTAATAAAGTGGAAAGAAAGAGAATCTGTAAATAGATGATCCATTTTTGTAACACAGACATGGGGCCCGATTCTATAAGGATGGCGTAAGTTGCTGCCAAAGGTGACTTGCGCCAAAACCACATTATGCCAAGGACCCTGCGCCTGATTCTGGAAGGGGCAGGGACCCTGGCTAAGTCCTGTGATTTGTGACAATCCCACAGGTATGCCAAACAAAGGGCATACCTGAGGGGCATGTTGCAAGCCGCATCCACAGTCTTGAAGGGTGCACGTGCCCCTCCCATGCCCCTTCCCTGATAATGCAACAACCAGCCCTACAGGACTTCATAAGACCCCCAATGCCTCAATGCCCAAAATGCAAAAGAATAAGCCCCACAGGGCTGAGCATGTCCCCCAAATGCCCCTACCCCAATACAGTCATTTGTAGGCCCCAAAGGGCTTGGTATGCCCCCCAATGCCCTGATTCCCAACATACTGATTAGTAAGTCCTGTAGGGCTTGGTATGCCCCGATCCCCAATACAGTAATTAGTAAGCCCTGAGGGGCTTCCTATGTCCCCCAAATGCACCAATCCCTGGTATTATCAGTCGTAAGCCCTGAAGGGCTTAGGATGCCCTCAAATGCCCTGATCCCTGAATGCATGAGAATAAGCCCACAGGAGGCTGAGCATATTTCCCAGCCCCAAAACCCTGATCTCTCAAACTGTTAAATAGCAACCCCTTATGCCATGCAATATCTAATAATCCCTGGTAGTCTAGTGGCCCCTACCCTGTAATGCCAGACCATCCCACCCCTCTCCACCCTTACCTGGCAGGACTGGCACAACCTCTTCTCTTCTCTCTGCTACTAGTTGCGACTGAGCCCCATCCATGTACTACTGTACAGTACATAGTATGCTTTCAAGTCATGCAATGAGCAATATGCACTGTACAGTAGTATATGTACGGATGGGGCTCAGTCGGCAGCTGGCAGCAGAGGTGAGAGGAGCGTTGTGCCAGTCACTGGCTGGGTGGGGGGGAGTGCGTTGTTTGGCATTATTTGGTGGGGGGCAACTAGAATACCAGGGATTGTTAGGTATTGCATGCCATGGGGGTTGCTATTTGTGTCGGATCCAGGATCGGGGTTTGGGGCCAGTGGGAACATGTTCAGCCCTGTGGGGCTTATTTTCATGCATTTTGGGGATTGGGGCATTAGGGGGCATATTAAGCCCTTTGGAGGCTTCCGATTGACAATAACAGGGATCGGGGCATTTGGAGGACATACGAAGCCTCTTGGGGCTTACTAATTAATGTGCTGGGGATTGGGGCATACCAAGCCCTTCAGGGCTTACTAATCACTGTGTTGAGAATCAGGGCATTGGGGGGCATACCAAGCCCTTTGGAGCCTACAAATGACTGTACTGGGATATGGGGCATTTGGGAACATGCTATGCCCTGTGGGGCTGTTTTTACACAACTTGGGGAAGGGGCATTGGGGGGCATGCTAAGCCCTGCAGGGCTTTTATGGGGGAGTGTGACATGTCCTCTGGAAATGGGATGGGAGCCAATGCTGCAACCCCCCAGAGGGCATAAGTACAGTTACACCAGCTAAAAGCTGGTGTAACTGTACCTTTAGATGGATGTCCTCCAGGGGTCATTAGAGAATAGTGCCCTGGAGGACTTTGTTGCTGCCCTTCCAGAACAGGGTGCAACTGCTGCTATAAACCCCCTAGCACCATGTCACAGGGGGTTTAGGGCGTAACTGGTGGTGTAAGTCCACTTTGGCTCAAGCAGCCTGTGGCTTGCCGCAGGCTGCTTTGCAGAATACCAATTGTCTCAACTGCTGGTGTAACTTGTTACTTGCGCCATTTGTTTGGCATGGCAAGTTACACCTGGCATAAGCCTTTGAGAATCAGGCCCATGATTTTGTACCTGCAAGAGAACACACACACACACATATGCACTCATGCAAGTTTGCAATAACACCAACATTCAAACTCAAATAGTATTCATATTTGAAGCTACCTCATGTAATAGTCCCTATTTCTACAACACATGCATACTTAAAAAAAGCAAGATAAAACATGCTATCTTGACACAATATAGCAAGATAAATAAAGTTGGTCACTGAGCATGTTCAGAAATTGATCTAACTCATTTTGGCCACACTGAGCATGTTCAGAAATTTAATCTCACATGTGAGATGCCATTTATCTTTTAAATGAACACGTTAGACCACAGTTGCATTCTTTTCTTTTGCAACTTTGTAGCATTTTTATTGCAAAACCACCAGAACAACTTATGTATAAATAGAATATGACATGCTGTGACTTAAGATTATCATTCTTATCTTTATTTATGGTACTGGTCTATGGCTATTTCACCTGTGGGGTTGTCACTGGTGAGATATCAACAGACCAATGCAGTACCCTCTTATGAAAATAAAAATTGTGTCTTGAGTCAGCTCATGTCATATCCCCTATATATATCTAGATATAATCACAGGATCATTTTAATATGTATTCATGGCAAAAGAACTATGTTAATGAATCAATTAGTGTTTCTGAAACATCAAAAGTAAGGAAATCTAGTATTAAAAGATTTTCTGAACACTAACTCCCACATCCCCATGCATCCTCACAAATTAACTCAACCAAATGGAATGCCAAAACAGAATCCAGATCCCAGTCCTGGATAGCCCTGAAAGAACAAAGTTAACAATGTTAGTTTTTGAAAAAGTAGATACGCTATTTGCTTTTCACAGAGCTCTTTGAACCATGCACAAAACTGGAGCTGAGCTTTAACTTGCTCAATACAGGGCCCTTCAGTCCTTGTGTGAATCAGGAAATATGCTGGGTTGTTTGGGCCCTGTGCAGCCTAACTTTCTTTATTCAGGGTCATGAAAGCAAAATATGTTGGCACCTTCAGGCCTTTTGCAAAACAGGACCTGACTTTTAGTTTGCTCCATTCAGGGCCCTTTGAAACAGGACCCAAGTCTTAACTTGCATTGCACAAGGCCTTTTGTGATTGGGATCCGGATTGTGATTTGGCAATCAGCTGGGTGGAGTTCACAGGGTGGTAAATGATGGTTTGGTTGGGATTGAAAAACAACAGGTGTCAGTTTCTATGAGGTGGCATGAAACAAGGACCATGTTGAAAATGTTGTGTTAGAATCTCAAAAATGAAACAGTTATGGTCAAAAGTTGGAAACCCTGAAGAAAGTCTGAAAGTGTAATTGATTCGATTGGAGTTTGATGTGGTCATGTGCAGATCAGAGATCACTTTGAGGATTACAGCAGAGGACCATGTACAGAAAAGTGGGTGACTCGGGGTGAGGGCAGTGTGCTAGAAAGAGGTCAGAGTGTGAGTGAGAATGGGTGGGGGAACAGGATGCTGGACCACTTTCTTTGCAGGTAATTTTATATATTTATCAATTTATTTATATATTATTTATTTACTTGTTGATTGGTGGGTGCGCTATGCCAGATGCCTTTTTAGGGCGTGACCTAGGTAATGCAAAGTATGTTCCATGGTGCAGTAACATGACACAATGGAGCAAATATACATAATGTGGTGAAGGAATGCACAGTATACAGTCGCTGTATCAGAACATGGAAAGGAGAAATAGCAGACGTGTTGTACATTAAGATGGGCATTGGCATGTGAACTAGCTGAAGTTTTCTACAAGAAACAAGGCCTACCTAAATCATGAACGATATTAAATTTTTGCAGGTGACCTTTCATTCTAAGTGAGAATACGTTCTGTGAAGAAGGCAGTCTGACAGAAGATGGAGTGGAGTTCCAGACAGAGGTGGCTTGGTAGCTGAAAAATTTCTCCCCTTACACATGAACAGGATTTTTACTAGATTGTTCACTGTGGAGGAAAGTATGGGTTATTGACAAATGTGAACAGTTTGGAGAGGCACTGAGGTGTATTTCCATGCAAAGTCTTGTATAGAAAGTTGGATAATGTTAGCTGGTCCTTGTGTTCTGGTAGCAGCTACCCAAGTTGTTCAAAGTTAGTACAATGGTGGTACCTGCGGCCTTAAGAGGAAGCACATTTGGCTACGTTGTAATATAGAGCTCTTCTTTTTTTTTGCCCAGTCAGTGTTTGGGGTGGCAGCTGTCACATTGGATCCATAATCAGTCAATGGAAATAAATTACTTTGTGCAATTCTCACTCTAGTATCTGCAGTAAGATACTTTTTACTACAGTATGATGACTGCAATTTTTGATTAACTGACGTAGTTGTGCTTCTCATATGGCTGTCGAAAGTAAGACAGGGATCAAGAATTGCACCAAGGTATATGAATTAAATTACTACTTCACATTGGGTACCCTCCAAGGTTGAGATATTATGGTCCTGTGAAAAGAATTTGACTTTGAGATTGATCCCAACAACATGTTTTTATTTTTGGGGACATTCAAGTCTAGCTTTTTCTTTATGATCCACCTTTGTAAAGAGTGGAAACTGGGCCTAGTGGATTTGTTTACTTTGGCCACATCCCACCCTGTGTATGAATAACTGTGTTATCTGCATAAAGCAGAGTTTTAGCAATTTTGCAAGATCTTTGTAAGTTATTAATGAAAATTGTGGAGTGAGAGGGCCCTAGGATGTATTCCTGTAGGACACCACTTGTGAAGGTCTTAGCCCTGAAAGTAACGTTACCTAAGTTTACTACCTGGGACCAGTTTTGCAGGTAGTTCAAGAACCACTGTGTCATTGAGGGGTCCAGGCCCAAACTGGCAAGTTTTTGTAGGAGCAGACTGTGGTCTGCCTGATTAAAAATGTTTGGTCAGATTGACAGACATGGTACCACTCACTGAGCCTTTGTCTGTGGCTTGGTGCATGGTGTCCATGAAACTGACCAGTGCAGTACAAGTTCCATGGTCTTTTCTGAAGCCATGTTTTTCCTCAAAGAGTAACTTGTAGTGATCCAGGTAGGAGATGAGTCGAATGTGGTGATCCTCTCTTGGACTTCAGCCTAGGCTGAGAGGATGGCTATGGGCCTGCAGTTATTCAGGACTGTGCTTTTGCTTTTTAAATGGGGTGCCACTGAAGTTAGTTTGCAGACATTAGGAATTGTTTTAATCTCAAAAGATAGATTAAATATTTTGTTATTTGGTCGAACAATCTGTGGTAAGCTTTTTTGAGGAATTTGTGGGTTAATCTATTGCTGCAAGCAAATTTGTCTTTTTAAGAGATTTAGTAGTTTGTGAACTTTCTTAACTGTGGTTTCTTCAAAAAAGAAATGGAGATAACATGGCTCCAAATGTGGATTGGGTAAGCTTGTAGGTTTCTCCCCTTTCAGCAGCAGGATAGCTACATTTTTTTTAGATGGCAAAAGTGGCTGTTAAACAGTTCTGATACTGGTTTTGGATCTATGTATTTAGTGCCATTGATTTCAAGGGTCAGAGGTGTTGCAGTGGTTCTTGGATTGCAAAAATGTTAATACAGTTCCTACATCTTTTAGGGCCAATCAAGTTAGTTGTTTATTGGGCTTTGAAATACGTGTTTTTGGCTAAATTGAATTCATGCTTACACTTGTTCCCTAGGTGCCTGTAGGCTTCCCAATCAGGTTTCAATCTAGATTTTTGTGAGCATCCCAAGCTATACCTTTGGTCTTCATTAATTTGAAAAGGTCCTTAGATAGCCAATTAAATTTAGGTTTTTGACTCTGCCCAGTCAAAGGGAAAGATGATAGAGCTACTTCAGAATTCTGTGATAAAAAGTTTAGGGCACAATTAACATTGAGTATTGTGTCCAGAAAGGACCAGTCAACACATGAGAGATCAGTTAAGAATGCTTGAGGATCAAAGCTTTTGCAGTTGTCATATGAAGCATATTTTGGGACTGGACTGTAAACAGTGCTGTTATGCAAGATATGCAGTGCTCAAAAGAGAAGTGATCGCTGATAGAATTCGACAGGTGGAGGGAAAACCTTATTCTGTCAGTATTGCTGACTAGTATCCAGTCGATGAGGGTATGGTTCCCTGATTTTATATTTTGCCTAGTAGGCATAGTTAGACTTTGCTTGAGGTTAGAATTGTCCAGAATTTTCTTGTATGCTGCAGTATTAGCTAACCAGTATAAGTTAAGTTCCCACAGCATTATAACTTCAGTGAAGCCAAGGGTGGACACCTGTTGTACCACATCTTTGAGACCTCATTTCCAACCTTAGGAAGACTGTACACACAGCAGATGTTCAACCTTTTGATGCCCAGATTCAAGTGTAATAACAGCCATTCACAGTCAACCATGGTGGCTACATAGCTGAGCGTGAGAGTCTCAGCATCCAGGTCTGATCAGACATAAGGTACGACTTTACGTCAGATCAGGCCTGGATGCTGAGATTCTCACTTCTAGCTAAGGTAATTGGGGGGGGGGAACACATGACGATGGACTATTTCCTTTTTCATAGGATCATTTTAATTTGTTAGAAAAGACTATATGGGACAGTTTTCTATTTTGCAGGTACTTGGTTGTGGAGAGGTGGGTGGCATGGGTGTTAAGAGGTTGGGAGAGGATAGGGGTTAACTGTATATTGGCCACAAGGCTCCTTCACCCCACTGATCAAATTAATAGAAATAGCCACCAGGCTAGGGCACCCTGGTGACCAAATACACCAAATTGATTGCCTCAGGGCTTGGGCACTCCCTTGGCCAAATAAAAAACAAAGATAGGATTATCAATATTGGATGCTGGGCTTAGGTACTATGGTGGACAAACAAAAGATGGGGGTAATACTTAAGGGCCATTAAGCTTTGTCATTCTGATGGACATAAACTTTTTGTTTCAATTACTGTAGTTTTCATGAACAGAAACAGCTGTCCTGGCTCATGAGAAGCAGCTGTCATAAAAAATCAGTTTAATACTTTTTGCCTTTTTTAGCTTTTGGCCTTAACTTGGCCATTTGGGGTCTAATTGACCTTATATTTGCAGGGTGTGTATATCAACACACCAGCTCGTGGATGCATATTTGCTATTTTGTTAATGTGCCCCAAATGTAAATAAAAACACATTTTAGGGTGCTTTAATAAAATCACACTCGTGTTCATGAGGCAGGGCAACACTATTGCCACCCTGACCACTTAGGACTTGTCAGACCAAAAATGCATAAGTTATACCAAAAGTTATAAAAGGCAAAAAGTAAGAATTTTTTTTTATGTCCATCTATCATAAATTCTGCTATCGTGAAAAAATCCTTATAGATAGAATGCTGAGTACATGTTCGGTACTTGCATGAAAATGGAGTTTTAAAACTTAAAACTATTTTAAAAATAAAACCTTTTTCCAGTAAGGCCACCTATCAAAGGCACTTCCATGGGTCAAATGGTGAGACGTGAATCTAACAAATCTGAAAGTGTCAAGTTTCAGGAAGGTTTCAGCTGTCAGACATTTCTGAGCTACAATTCAGCAAAACCGATCTTAATTCCCATATTGTTATGTATTTTCAATCTTCCAGAATATGTACAGCACGGATCCAATTGCTACCACATTTTCAGGATCCAGAGACCTGAGTATACATGCCAAATTTCAGGCTACTCTGGCTAGAGATAGCCATGTTGTTAAGGTGCAAAAGTAGGGGTTTAACATAGAAATGTATTTGTAACCCTAACAACTGTAGCACTACTGTGCCCTTAGACCTGTAGCTGAAGCAGCAGATGCATGGGACACAGCCCCAGATCTGTAGCTTGAAGCAGCAGATGCATGGGACACAGCCCCAGACCTGTACCTTGAAGGAGCAGCTGCATGGGGCACAGCCCCAGATCTGAAGCTTGAAGCAGCAGATGCATGGGACAAAGCCCCAGACCTGTAGCTTAAAGCAGCAGATGCATGGGACAAAGCCCCAGACCTGTAGCTTGAAGCAGCAGATGCATGGGACACAGCCCCAGACCTGTACCTTGAAGGAGCAGATGCATGGGGCATGGCCCCAGACCTGTAGCTTGAAGCTGCAGATGCACGTGGCACGGCGCCAGACCTGTAGCTTGAAGCAGCAGATGCATGGGGCATGGTCCCAGACCTGTAGATTAAAGCAGCAGATGCACGAGGCACGGCCCCAGACCTGTAACTTGAAGCAGCAGATTTTATTTATTTATTTTATTTATTTAGTTTTTGTTAACCGGGTTAGGTGCACTAGCCTAGGTTGAATATTTTCAGGCATGACCCGGGAGAATACATACATAAAATGAGATGAGATTATACAATACATAGTATATAGTACAGGTACATAGTATATAGTACAGGTAGGTTAGAATACAGATCAAGTCAGACAGTACTCGAGATAAAACATATAGATATGCAGAGATGACAAAAGTGACATTAGTACACGCAAATAACTGAAAGTGGGCTAAGTGGCAGCTATAAAGACATTTTATAGCAAAGCTTGTTTAGAAGTGCAGCAGTGTCTAGGGTGAAATAGGGTGGTTAGCTGTGAGGCATTAAGTGGGATCAAAGCATGTGCAGGGGTTCCCGGGACAGGTGGTGATATAGGTCTTTTTTGAAGATTGGGTGGGTGTTAGCCTGCCTCAGGGCAGGAGGAAGGGAGTTCCAGGTGTCTGGAGGGTTGCGGGGAAATGCTCTAGAGCCTTTTGAAGTAAGAAATCTCGGTATGGTGAGTAGAAATTTGTTTGCCGAGCGTAGTCCATGGGCAGGTCTCTGTGGTACAAGTAGAGCTGCAAGGGAGGTGGGGGTTTGGTTACGGATTACAGAGTCTGTGAGGGTCCCTAGGGAATATAGTCGGTAGGCAGTTGGGGAGAGCGAGCCTAGGTCACTACACAGTGTGCAGTGGTGCTTGAGGCGATGGGAAGAGGAGGCATACCGACATATGTTGTTATACGCGACATCCCATTTATGGAGAGCAGTCTTATGGGCATTAGCAAAAGTGGAGACACAATATGTCAGCGCTGGAAGCAGAATACCCTTGGCAATTGCCAATTTGGCAGATGGTGTTAGCAGGTGACAAGTCTGATAGGCGATTCCAAGTCTGGCATTTGTTGCTTTACAGGTTGACTGGATGCGCAGATGGCCCCAGACCTGTAGCTTGAGGCAGCAGATGCATGGGGCATGGCCCCAGACCTGTAGCTTGAAGCAGCAGATGCATGGGGCATGGCCCCAGACCTGTAGCTTGAAGCAGCAGATGCATGGGGCATGGCTCGAGACCTGTAACGAAGCAGCAGATGCATGGGGCACAGCCCCAGACAACGGGGCAGCAGTGCATGGGCATAGCCCCAGACTTGTAACGAAGCAGCAGATGCATGGGGCATGGCCCCAGACCTGTAACAGAAGCTGCAGATGCATGGGGCATGGCCCCAGACCTGTAACTTGAAGCAGCAGATGCATGGGGCATGGCCCCAGTCCTGTAGCTTGAGGCAGCAGATGCATGGGGCATGGCCCCAGACCTGTAGCTTGAAGCAGCAGATGCATGGGGCATGGCCCCAGACCTGTAGCTTGAAGATGCAGATGCATGGGGCACGGGCCCAGACCTGTAGCTTGAAGCAGCAGATGCATGGTTCACAGCCCCAGATCTGTAGCTTGAAGCAGCAGATGCATGGGGCATGGCTCTAGACCTGTAGCTTGAAGCAGCAGATGCATGGGCCATGGCCCCAGACCTGTAACGTGAAGCTGCAGATGCATGGGGCACAGCCCCAGACCTGTAGCTTGAAGCAGCAGATGCATGGTGCACGGCCCAAGACCTGTAGCTTGAAGCAGCAGATGCATGGGGCATGGCCCCAGACCTGTAACTTGAAGCTGCAGATGCATGGGGCATGGCCCCAGACCTGTAGCTTGAAGCAGCAGATGCATGGGGCATGGCCCCAGACCTGTAACTTGAAGCTGCAGATGCATGGGGCATGGCACCAGACCTGTAGCTTGAAGCAGCAGATGCATGGGGCACGGCACCAGACCTGTAGCTTGAAGCAGCAGATGCATGGGGCATGGCCTAAGACCTGTAGCTTGAAGCAGCAGATGCATGGGGCATGGCCCCAGACCTGTAACTTGAAGCTGCAGATGCATGGGGCACGACCCCAGACCTGTAGCTAGAAGCAGCAGATGCATGGGGCACGGCCCCAGACCTGTACCTTGAAGCAGCAGATGCAAGGGGCACGGCCCCAGACCTGTAGCTTGAAGCAGCAGATGCATGGGGCACGGCCCCAGACCTGTAGCTTGAAGCAGCAGATGCATGGGGCACGGCCCCAGACCTGTAGCTTGAAGCAGCAGATGCATGGGGCACGGCCCAAGACCTGTAGCTTGAAGCAGCAGATGCATGGGGCACGGCCCCAGACCTGTAACCAAGCAGCAGATGCATGGGGCGCGGCCCCAGACCTGTAGCTTGAAGCAGCAGATGCATGGGGCACGGCCCCAGACCTGTAGCTTGAAGCAGCAGATGCGTGGGGCACGGCCCCAGACCTGTAGCTTGAAGCAGCAGATGCATGGGGCACGGCCCCAGACCTGTAGCTTGAAGCAGCAGATGCATGGGGCACGGCCCCAGACCTGTAACTTGACCTTGGGTCACAAAGTTAGGGGATGGGTATTAGTGTGAAACAGGGCCCTGCATGGAGCAGGAGATTAGTCCTAACTTTCTTTGTGCAGGGCCTGAGCAGCAGATTTGTCCTCAGATTCTTAATATTTTGTTTGTGTGTGCATGTTATTTTCTTTCTGCCATGTTTCAGACTTTTTTTTTACAGATTGAAACATTTTATTGTTGTAGGACTTGGTACATTTTAATTGACCATTGTTACAATTTGACAACTTACAAACAGAAGAAAAACCACCATGCTTTCTAGTTTTAGGTCATGCTCTCCGGTATTTTATTCTCATGTTTTTCATCTGACATGGATGGTCTGAGTTCATAAAGCTAGTCTTATGTATTTTCAAGACAATCACGAATCTTTTACCTAACAGTCAGTGTAATTCTTCTGATAGTCAGCTTAGATACCTCAATAGACTGTCTTCTTACAAACCATACCACTGTCAACCTTTAAAGTTAAGTGTTTTCATCATTTTAAGTTTTCATGTGTGTCAAACTTTAACTCAGGAAAAAAGTTGCATATTTCCAGCTATTTTTCAAGTGGCCCATGCATGTGCCAACTAGGACTGCTGTATATACAGTATATGTCCAGAATTTATATAAGTTCATCCATAATCAGCACTCAAAGAGTTAAAACTTTATAACTTCAAAATAAATACATTTTGTTTTAAAATCCCCTAAATGCACTTCTATGGATCAAATGCTAATGAGCCCATAATTAAAAGGTGATTAGTTTTTTTCTGTATCAGTGAGTTGGGGAAAGAAAAAATTGTACTTAAATTTAAAAACAAATAACTTGTCAACTGTCAAACCAATTTTCATAAAAATTGCCATGAAATTAGCCCCTGCTGCTGAAACTGTGTATACCAAATGCCATAGTCCTGGGGCAAAGATTGCTGCGATATAAGGTGTCAATATGTCTGTTGTTGACACAAACATTAACTCATCCCCAACATACAAGTACTGCCAACCATAGGATCGGTCTTAGCTTTCTTTGAGTGCTGTGCAAAGCAGTAGCTCAGTCATCATGACTTTCTTCACATGGACACTGCACAAAGCAGGAGCTCAGTCATGATTTTCTTCACATGGACACTGCACAAAGCAGGAGCTCAGTCATGACTTTCTTCACATGGACACTGCACAAAGCAGGGGCTCAGTCATGACTTTCTTCACATGGACACTGCACAAAGCTGTAGCTCAGTCCTGACTTTCTTCACATGGACACTGCACAAAGCAGGAGCTCAGCCATGACATTCTTCACATGGACACAGCACAAAGCAGGAGCTTAGTCATGACTTTCTTCACATGGACACTGCACAAAGCAGTAGCTCAGTCATGACTTTCTTCACATGGACACTGCACAAAGCAGTAGCTCAGTCATGACTTTCTTCCATAGACACTGCACAAAGCAGGAGCTCAGTCGTGACTTTCTTCACATGGACACTGCACACAGGGCTCAGTCATGACTTTCTTCACATGGACACTGCACAAAGCAGGAGCTCAGTCATGACTTTCTTCACATGGACACTGCACAAAACAGCAGCTCAGTCATGACTTTCTTCACCTGGACACTGCACAAAGCAGAAGCTCAGTCATGACTTTCTTCACATGGACACTGCACACAGGAGCTCAGTCATGACTTTCTTCACATGGACACTGCACAAAACAGTAGCTCAGTCATGACTTTCTTCACATGGACGCTGCACAAAGCAGGAGCTCAGTCATGACTTTCTTCACATGGACGCTGCACAAAGCAGGAGCTCAGTCATGACTTTCTTCACATAGACACTGCCCAAAGCAGTAGCTCAGTCATGACTTTCTTCACATGGACACTGCCCAAGCAGTAGCTCTGTCATGACTTTTTTCACATAGACACTGCCCAAAGCAGTAGCTCGGTCATGACTTTCTTCACATGGACACTGCACAAAACAGTAGCTCGGTCATGACTTTCTTCACCTGGACACTGCACAAAGCAGTAGCTCAGTCATGACTTTCTTCACCTGGACACTGCACAAAGCAGTAGCTCAGTCATGATTTTCTTCACATGGACACTGCACAAAACAGGAGCTCAGTCATGACTTTCTTCACATGGACACTGCACAAAGCAGGGGCTCAGTCATGACTTTCTTCACATGGACACTGCACAAAGCTGTAGCTCAGTCCTGACTTTCTTCACATGGACACTGCACAAAGCAGGAGCTCAGTCATGACATTCTTCACATGGATGCTGCACAAAGCAGGAGCTCAGTCATTTTCTCAAGCAGGGCCCGACAGGCCCTGCTTGAAGCAGAGGTGGGACATGCCCCAGATCAGTAGCTTGAACAAGCAGACCAATGGGCCATGGCCCCGGACCTGTTGCTGGAACTTAGGCTGTAAGGCTACGGAATGGGGGGTTAGGTCTGAAGACATCCTAATGCCACATGTCATTCCTTTAGTGGCTTATTAATGCTAAGGTATGCATGGGACTAAGTCAGAACTACTCATACTAAAATAGCAACACCAGGGTCCCAATTTCAAGACAGGTTATGCCTGGTGCAGGACGATTTACGCCGAACCCCATGGCTCAAATCGCACCTTACACCAGGCATAATGCAAGTTGCTATTCCAGATGGTGCCTTGCACCATGCCGTATGCAGGTTGTACCAAAGATGGGCTATGCCACCCACTACACCCGCAACCCACAGGGACATGGTGCAAGGGTGGGTTATGGCACCCTGTTCCGGAAGGGCATCTGCTGTAACCCACTTACGCTATTCCAGAAGAGGCAATGTCATAGTGGGGTTATACCAGCAAGGAGGTGGTCTAAGAGGCATCCATCCTGGCACACTGACACCCCCCCCATAGTGCAGTAGAAATGATATATCTGTGCCCAGCATGCCCCCCATAGTCATGCCCCCCACTCCCCAGGAATTCGGGAACCCCCTGGGTCCAGTTTTTGACATGACCCCTGATTGCCAGTGCCAACCAGCCAGCCCCCCATGCCCCCAGGTGCATTATGATGCAGAGGGGCTCAGGGGGGCAGTTGATTGTGAGCCATGACTTGCAGCACCCAGGTCCAGTGCACCATTCTCTTGACACTAGCCTGTGGCTGCCACAAGTCGTGGGCAAAGGTGCCAGGATGGGGACCCTGCCTGTCTTAGAAAAGGGTGCAGGGTCCCTGGCGTAGCGCTGCATGGTGCAGCTCACATACACCCATGAGTTGCACCATACGTTTTGGAATCGGGCCCCGGGAGTTCAACTGCTAATTGTTCTATGATTTCAGTACAAATTTTAACATTTTATACAGAATTCAATTTGGGAGGATTTTCCCTAACAGATTCTGCATTAAACAGTGCAAAATTCTCCATTGGAGTTTTATTCATTAATTTATGTGGAGTACACCAGAGGACTTAGAGCACGCTGTCCTCGCACAACCTTGGACTCCACATACCTGTAAATTAATTATTCTAACTCCACAGGTGATGACTCTCTGAAGACATTGCACAGAATTCATTAGGGGAAGTCCTCCAGAACAGAATTCTGTATTAAATATTAAAACTGTGTACCGAAATCATAGAATGATCACCGGTTGAACTCCAAGTGTTGCTCTTCCAGTCCGCGTGGTTTTGACCACCTAGAGATATGCATTAGTATAGTATTTCACTATGATTTTCTTACTTTTTGATCAATAAAGTAGGTGATTTGATACCTCTTATTATACCATCATTACATTGTACTTTTTGAGAAAGTAGAGTCCCCTAACCTGTTTTCTGCAGTGCCTTCCAGGTCCCATGCAAAGCGGGATGTGAGTCCCAACTTATAGGTATTTCCTGTAGTCCCCTTCAGGTACTGCACAAAGCAGGAGATGAGCCATGTTTCTTAACATTTTGTTTTCTGTACAGTACACAATTCACACAACTGCACCTTTAAACACTTTGTTATTGGAGCACAAAGAAAAATGTTGTGACTATTTTTACAATTCCCATAGAAACACATGAACCAAAACAAAACTGATGTTTTCTTTATATTTATTTATTTATTTGTACATCAGTTTACAACCTTTGAGCCAGAGCTCATTTCCAAAATACCTCGTCACATTGAGGACAAATACATTACAGACTCTTTGTTACATCATCGATGTTACAACTTTTAGCAAAAAAAAAACATGTAGTTACAGTCATTTGTACAGCAAAAACCAGCTTAGTTACAGTAGCACATTCTTGCACAAGTGAACATGTAGTTACAATCATTTGTACAGAAAAAACAGCTTAGTTACAGTGGCATATTCTCTTGCAGGAACATGCAGAAGCAGCATGGTGATAATAGTTCAATGGACAAATGGGCAGGTTGAGAGAGGTGAGGTGAGGTGCCGCTCAAGCAAGCTTTGTCAGTGCATGGGGGTCTATGCTTCAACTAGAGACAGGTGCAGCTACGTGTATTAAATAGCTGGTTCTTGAGTGCAGTTTTGAAGGTGGAGATTGTAGGGGTGTCAGAGATGGGGGTAGGTAGCACGTTATTCCAGGATGGAGCTCTATAGCAGAAGGACCTCTGTCCATGGGTGGTCCTGGATCTTGGGATCAGAAGGGTGGCCTTGCAAGAGGTTCAAGTACAAACCAAGGGTTGGGCTTGGTGGATGGAGGCTGTCAGCCCAGGAGGGGATAGCCTGAGAAGAGTTTTTTTCATTATGAGGCAGGTTTGGTATTGTAGCCATTCGTCTAGATTAAGCAGCTTTGCCTTGTCATAGAGCTGACATGCGTGAGTGAGCCTGGGGGCCCCTGTAATAAGCCTACATGTCTTATTCAGGGTGAGGCGGATTTTATTGAGGGCGGTCGAGTCAGCAGCACTGTATACAGGTAGGCCATAGCCCACCAGGGACAGTATCGAGGATGTAACCGCTAGTCGGAGGGCAACGGGGAGAAACAATTTTTATAGTAGTAGAGGATACCTAACCGCACATTAGTAGCAGAAGCAAGTGCATCAATATGGGTGTGGTAGGTGAGGGCTGAGTCGAAGGAAACCCCAAGATACTTGTAAGATCGGACTTGTTCAAGGGGTTGTTTGGAGCTGGGGAGGATGTGGAGTGAGAAGTTGCTGGCTTTGTTTTGGGGGTAGGCAAAGAGCATTGTTTTTGTTTTTTGATATTGATGATAAGTCTGTGCTCTTTAAACCAGGTTTCGGCTTCATTAAAGGATAGTTGCAAGGTGTCTTGAAGGGAGATGGGGTTGTGATGGGTGGCAAAGAGGATGGCATCATCTGCATACAGCAGAATTCTACCAGTGCATGCACTGGACAGTGTGTTAAGGTAGAGCGAGAAGAGTAGTGGTCCCAGAATGGAGCCCTGAGGAACAGCTGAGGGGATGGGACAGGTTTTGGAAAGTGTCCCATTGATTTTGACACATTGGGAGCAGTCAGATAGGTAGCTAGTGCACCAGGAGAGTGGCCCAGTAGAGAAGCCAGTGTGGCAGAGGGCATCCAGCAGGAGGGGGTGTGAGACAGTGTCGAAGGCCTTTGAGAGGTCAACAAACACTGCCCCGGCTAGGGTGCCAGAGTCCAGGGAGGAGTGTATGAAGTTTGAAAACTCAATTAGTGCAATGCTGGTACTGTGCTCTGCATGGAAGCCGTGCTGTTCTGGACAGAGGACGTTGTATTTGGTTAGGTACTCAGTGATTTGCATGACCACCAGTTTTTTTAGGGCTTTGGAGAGGGATGGGAGGATGGAGATAGGTCGGTAGTTCCCGGCAGAGGACCTGTCACCTCCTTTGTGTATGGGCATAACTATGGCAATTTTCCATGCAGATGGGATATTCGGTCATCTTCTTAACTGTTTTCATCTGTTTTTTCATGTCTTATTACACATACTGTACATGCTACCTGTTGTGCATGCACTGGGTTGGTTAAAGTCTATGTCAGAAACATTTTTTTTATATATAATTAAAATACTACGTTTAATTAATTTTAAAACCAGTTCAGACATCTCATTAGAGTGTGATAAAACATAAAACTTTCAACTGTTGGACTTAAGCTTTTTTAGTTTTTAGCTTTTAAAGTTTCTGTTCATGTTCAGCTTTGATTCTGCAAAAGCCTTGCGTTTTTCAGCCATTTATTTTATGATGTAGAGAAAAATATTGTTTACAGACAACTAAAAGGCCCTATTCTTGGACAAGATCTAATGAACCTGTAAGATACATTATTTAAATCTGTCATTCTTTTCACCATCTAATGGCAAAAACAGACTGACTTTGATTATTTTTACATTATTTCACATTAATAACTTTTGAACTGCCAAATCAGTTTTGTTCCAAACTTGCCAAAGCATTAGCCCTCAGGACTGAGATCATACACACAAATTTCCACAGACCTAGAGGCTACACTTGCTGAGGTATATGCTGTCAAAACACTGATTTTTGACACAACCTTAACTTCAACATACAGGCACTACAGTGCATTTATTATATATATGGTTAGGCTTTTTTCTCATAGAAAAAACAGTGTGCTATTTTTCCATATCACATACAGTATTTGTAAAAAAAAAAATTCAAAGCAAGTCATTTTTGGCTGACCCAATGTGTTATATAAAGCAAAGAGGAGGAGACGGGGACATGATTGAAACCTTTAAGTATATGAAAGGAATAAACAAGACAGGTACAGAGGGCTGTTCAAAGTAAGAGGAGGAGGGACACCAGGGCCATGATATGAGACTGGAGGAGGAAGGTTCAGGAGGGAGATGAGGGATAATTTTGCAGAGAGGGTGGTGGCTGGGTGGAATCGCTACCTGCAGAAGTGGTATCCAGTAGAACAGTGGACTGCTTCAAAAGGGATGGGACAGAACAAGGGGAGGGTCAATGAAGGGGAAGGAGGTGGGAGGAGGGCAGCTGCAGAGATAAGAGGTGCTAGCTGCACATTCGAGCAGACTTGATAGAACTCTAGGCCTTTATCTGCTGGCAAATTTTGTATGTTCGTAAGTTCGTAAACATGAAAACGTGCCATATGCAAGGGAAATGATATCATCCTGAGGGGGCTGAAGAGTTCATGAAGTCACTTGTCTTTTGGTCTTGTGATTCATGAGTACTCAGCCCCCTCAGTTGTACTACTGTATTTTTTGTACCCAACTGTAGGCCCCACTCCCCAATCTAGGGGATTTTCAAGTGGAAACACTTGCTCTCAGGGAGGGGTGGCACACCTCTAATGCATTTATTTATTTAAAGTTTGGTGACCAGGAAAGGCACGCTGAGTCAAGGCTCATTTCCAGGTGCGACCCGGGGCAAGGGGAAAAGGGAGATAAAATTACACAAGACAAGGCAAAGCAAGGAGTACAGAGTCCAAAGAACAGCATAAAAAAATACAAATAATACAAAAAGTAAATACAAGTAGTACAAATGGTACACATGGTACATTGCTAGCGAGTGCATGGAAGCTTGGATGATAACAGTGTGATGAAACAAAGCAGTCAATATGACAAAATAATGCACACAAATTCCAGATGAGAATGTACCTGTGAGCGTGGGTGATACAGTGTGGTGGATGCAGTAGGTAACAAAGGCACACAATTGAGCTAAGGCTAAGCATAAGACTGGCAGGTCAGCATCAGGAAGAGTGAAGGTAGGGGACTAGACAGGTGAGTTGCAAGTACAATGGGGAGGAATGGGAGAAAGCACATTTAAGAGTGTACTGGGAGGGTGCCAGATGGAGCACAGAGGGAAAGTAGTTCCAAATGAGGGAAAGGCAGGGAGAGAAGGCCCTGCCCAGAGTTAGAGGAGGGACGTGGTAGGGTGAAGGTCCGAGGGTCTCTGAAACTAATGTGGTAGGGAAGGGCGGGAGGTGGGAGAGAGGAGGGTGGAGAGGTAGGGGTGAGGGACTCAAACCAGTATATAGCTATAAATGAGGAGTCATGGAGCTGATGGTGGGAGGACAGGAAGGGAGAGAGGGAGGTATAGAGTGCAATGGTGAGTACGGAGGGGAGCATTGTTGGCAAAGTGGCAAAGGCATTGAAAAGAGAGTCCTGTCTGGAAAGGGTCATGGAAGAGGCAGACCCATAGATGATGTCAACATAGTCAAAAATAAGTAGAATAGTTTTGGTGAGCAGTTTGCAATGGACAGAAAGAGAAGCCCTCCTTGTTTCTGAATATGGCACCTACATAGAAACATAGAAACATAGAAACATAGAAGTTGACGACAGATAAGGACAGCAAGGCCCATCCAGTCTGCCCATTTCTTTTTCTACCTTATGAATGTGCCATAGGCCTTTGCTCTGTCAATGGCCTATCTCTTCATACTCATCTGTATTGCTCCCTCATGCCTATCCCATGCCTGTCTGAAGCCCTGCACTGTATTCATATCCACCACTTCCTGAGGTAGGCCGTTCTATGCATCAACCACCCTTTCTGTGAAAAAGAACTCCCTCGAATTACCTCTTAATCGGCCTCCCTCTAATCTCATGCTGTGTCCTCTTGTCCTGCTATTTTTCTTATATTGAAACATGTTAGACTCTTTTACCTTGTTAATGCCCTTAAGGTGTTTGAATGTTTCAATTATATCACCTCTCTACCTCTTTTGCTTTAGGGTATACATATTGAGTTCAGTCAATCTGTCCTCATATGTTTTCTGATGCAGTCCCAGCACCATTTTGGTTGCCCCTCTCTGGACTGCCTCAATTTGGTTAATGTCCTTGTGAAGGTGTGGCCTCCAGTACTGCACACAGTACTCCAGATGGGCCTAACCAGTGTCTTGTAAAGAGGGATTATTACTTCCCTCTTCTGACTTGTGATACCCCTACTAATACACCCCAAAATCCCTCTAGCCTTACCTACTACTTTAGAGGTCTGGTTGGATGACTTCAGGTCATCGGTGATGATGACGCCCAAATCTCTTTCTTCCCTTGTGACTGCCAGCAACTCCTCCCAGCCTATAGGTGGCTTCAGGGTTTCTCATCCCTATGTGCATGATCTTGCACTTCTTTGCATTAAACCCACTTGCCACTCTTCCGACCATTTTGCTAGTTTATCCAGATCTCTTCTCATTCTGCCCACCCCATCTGGATCATCTACTCTGTTGCAGATCTTGGTGTCATCTGCAAACAGACAAACCTTACCCTCCAGTCCATCTGCAATGCCACTGATGAAGATATTGAAGAGGACTGGCCCCAGGACTGATCCCTGAGGTACCCACTTGTGACTTGCATCTCTTCTGACTGTATACCATTTACCACCACTCTCTGTTTTCTGCCTGTCAACCAGTTTGCACCCAGTTGACCAACATCTGACCCACCCCAGCCTACCCAGCTTATTAATCAATCTTCTATGTGGAACAGTATCAAAAGCTTTGCTGAAGTCAAGGTAGGCAACCTAGCTTTCGGTGAAGCTTAGCGTGAATGTGGTCAATGTGAATTGAGTAGTCAAGTCAGTTGTCCAGCCAAATGATGAGGTACTTGTAGGCAGAGACAGTATCCAGGGTGGTGCCATTGAGGGTGGTGAAGGAGGGGAGTGGAGAGAGCGTGGAGAGTCTTTGAGGGGCGCTGAAAGTCATGGATAGTTTTTTTTGCATTGACTATTAGTTAGTTAGCATGGAACCACTGCAGAACATGGGAGAAGTCACCCTGCAGCTGGGAGTCACCATAGAGACAGACGAGCCTGAAACATAGAAAAGGTGTCATCAGTGTAAAGGTGAATTTGGGGAGGAACAGAGAGAAGGAAGGTCATTAAGGAAGACAGAGAAGAGGATGGGGCCTAGAATAGAGCCTGAGAATGCCAGCCAGAATTGGGAGGGAGGGGGGAGAGGGCATCTCAAGCTAGAACATGTTGGGTGTGACTAGACAGGTAGGATTCAAACCAGTCAACAGAGGGGGGAGAGAGGCCAGCAATTCCAAGTTTAGAAAGAGGGAGAGAATGAGAGATGGAGTCAAAGGCCTTTGCTAGGTCGATGAAGATGGCAGAGGTAAGATGCCCTTAGTCCATGCCCGAGAAGAAGGCATCGGTGACCCAGAGAAGTGAGAAGACAGTTGAGCATTTATTTTTAGAATCTGGACTGGTAAGGAGTGGTGACATTGGAGGAGAAGAGGAAATGGGTAAGCCTAGTGAGGACTAAGGACTCTTGGAGCTTGGCTAGTACAGGATGGAGGGAGATGAGGGGTTTGCAGGGTTAGTGGGTGTTTGATTAAGATGGAATCCTGGGTCTTGGAGGACTGGAACTAGAAAGGAACCTGGAACCATTAGTTGCAGTAGCAATTACAAACAAAGATGTATGCATCATCTGCAGAGTCAAGATGTTACTTTATTCACCGACAGATACTGACTGGTGTAAATCATGGTGAACACTGGTATTTTCAGTTAGGGCATGCTGATAACAAAGTCCCATACAACAGGAAATCTCTTGGCCCAGTGTTCATATCATGTTACCAAATAAATAAATACACAGTAAATATCAGTCAAGTCTCTACTTGGGGAGGTACAGGTGGATACTTGAGTTTCCAGTTAGGAGTTTCAGATGATAAAGTCCCATATAATATTAGTTGCTGTAAGTCACCACTCAGGGGAGGTACAGTCCACGGCACAGCTGCTATGCCAGTCATGGTCTTCAGGAGAAAATACCATGCAGTGGAAAAGCATTCTAACAAGCAGTTTGGATGGATGAAATGGCATGCACCATGGGGTCTTCAGGCATTCAGCAGTTACAGAGTAGAGTCTTACGGTAAGAGTTAGTAACTGAGGTCGCTGCATATAGCAAGCACTGGAATTAGCAGGTGGGTGACATTGCTATGCCTGTGTGAATTCAAAGGGATGGTTTGGGCCCTCCAGGCACCATCATGTAATACCAACAGTCTGGCAGTATAGCCTAGAAATTAGAGTAATGAGCTGTGAATGAGCTTGTTACATCCAGCAGATCAGGGTTTCATTCCCACAACCTCCACTTGCATTCTCTGTGACACTGAGTAAGTCAGTTAGCCTCCCCAGTGCTCCCAAATCACCCTGAAAACAGGCACTTGTGCCTAGTGGGCCTTACTCATTTACCAGAAAATAAAAAGAAATTCCTCTATGTACATGCACATGGAATGTAACTATTGGATGTAGATCCAGTCAGAGAGTGAGCATCGGACTCTACCAGAAGGTGAGCCACCCTCCTGACAACACCGTTGGCAGCAGCAAAGGATATCCCCATGGGTGACTCATACCACACCATCACAGTGTAGCTAAACCATATTCGTGCTAATGCAATAGACATGAATGTTGTTAAGCAACTGAAATCCCTTTCTCCAGGTTTACAGTCTGGCTTCCTTGATACTTATCCCCTTTTGGTTCAGACACCCTAAGGGCAGATTCATATAATCCCTATTAGGAAACTAATGTTGATGTGGCACTTTCTGCTATTATTAATTGATAACTCTGGGTTTGATGAATTGTCACCCAAACTTTTATCTCTTGGTGCCCACTGATGCAGACTATGTTCGAAGTGCCAGGATGTCTTTTGGCTAATGCTTACCCACACACTTTCTTGCCTGTTTGTGGTACAATTCATTAAAGAGTTATACTGCTTAATTTACTTGCTTCCAGGATTTTATTTAGTAGCACATTCACCATGAGTGCCCGACATCTTGTTTGGACTTTGTTGCTTGTTTTGAGAGTGAGCAGCTCCTGCCCGGCCCTGAACACCTTTCCGCCTGGGCACACCATTTGTTTTAGACACTTGCTCCTGCTATTAAACATCAGCTAACAATCTGTAATTGCTCCCTGACTAATGGCTCCTTTCCTGCAGCCTGAAAGTGTACTAAAGTCTACCCCTGCATAAGGGATGAGCTGCAAAACGTGAATAACTACCACCCTATCCCTGCCACCTGTGCTTTCAAAATACTTGAAATGTTAATCAGTGTACAGCTTACCACTTTCCTCAAAATTCAGTCTTCAGTCAAAATTCAGTCTTCGCTCCATTTCAGGCTGCATTTCATACTACTCACTCCATCACCACATCCCTCCTTGAACTCACCAATTTTATCAACTGGTTCTACTGTTAGACTGAACAAGTGCTCTAGCACTTTCATTTATTCTGAAGACAGCCAACTGTGGAGAAGGGTGAGTTTTGCCAGTCACCTTCAGATTTCAAAATTGGGTGGCAGGGGGCAGGAGGGTGGAATCAAGGTGATGCCAGGGTAGTGGAGGGGGGACATTAAGGACTTAATTTTGTTTATTTCAAACAAGCACTTTTTATTCAGGAAGACGGTGGCTAGCCATGGAGGCAGGTAAGTTGTGCTAGTTGGCCACCATGGGATTATAATACTAAAAACTGTGGGTACTGGAGGAAGGATGATGACAGAGGGTGGGGGACAGGGGTTACTTTACTTACTGGGTTTGGAATTAGGGTGGGGCTGGTTCTTTTTTTAAATTTCAGCAGGTGACCAAATAGAAACTCAGAACAAGAGTACTCCCCTATTTGGGAAGTACTCCTGAATTTTTGGGAGCTTCACTATTTATGTCATTGGGAAACACTATTCAGCCCATGCACATCCCTAATATTTATGGACCTGGACAAAGCTTTTAATACTGTAAACCACCCCCTTTTAATCAGTAAGGTGGAGTCCTCTGGGGTTACTGGTATGCCTCTTAACTGGTCCAGGTCATAACTCTCTGGTCATTCTGCGGCTGTGAGAGTTGGTTAAGTCTTTTCATCCATACTTCCTGTTGATCTGGCGTACCAAAGGCTTTGTCCTGGGCCTTCTCAGTTTCTTGGTCTTTGGAAATTACCTTCTAACCTGTATCAAAAATGGCAGTAGTCACATGTATGCTGATGATACTGTCCTATTTACTGCTGGTATAAATTCATCTGTCATAGAACAAAATTTCCAGAGTGATTTTAACTTGCTGGATTGGTTCTCTGTTAATTGTCTTATGTTGAATCAAAAGAAAATTGTTACCTTGCTTTTGGATCAAAGCCTTGGTGGAGTAAAACCTCTCCATTACATATTGTAACCTCTGATAATACTGCATTAGATAGTGTCTCTCATTATAACTATCTTGGCTCGTTACTAGACCAATAACTGGACTTTTCCTAACACATTAATTCAGTTGTTTCTTAGTGCTATGCCAAACTGGGGCTCTTTAGACAGTGCAGGCAATCTTACAGTTTATGTTAGGAAATGTATTATGAAACAAATGATCCTACCAACAATGGCCTATGGAGATGTTGTGCATGCTACTGCCCCTAAACTGGCTCTCTTTAAGCTTTACTGCCTCTACAAGGCACTTTGGAGATTGCCCTGAATTTTGCTCCTGTATTTGTCACTGCAAAATGTACAAAAACATGGGCTGGTCTAGTCTATCTTTAGATGTAAAGCCATGCAGCCATTGGTGCCAAATATTGAGCTAATGAACTCCTTCCCTATCTCAGTAACCCAACTGCCTGTTAAGATCTGAACAATAGGCAACACATCCTCCAGAGGAGTCAGAAATCAGGGAAATCTACTATCAGTTACAAACGTACCCAATTTTGAATAATCTGCCCTTTGATGTAACTTGTTCCCCCCAGTCTCCCTACAGCAAAGCTAAAAATTAAGCAGCACTTTGTCTTCCTCTGTTCCTGCCCACTCTGATGACTGGGTCTTGTATTTTATTAGCTCTTCTTGGCCTTGATATTGGAAGCTGATTTGGGGCCAATAAATGGGTTACAAACCAGCTAACAATGCTTAGCACCCACACAGTGGGTAGTGGTAAAAAATGTCATATTAGACAGCATGGTTAGCAGGTCTCTAACCGCTCTACAAGTGACTCTACTATATGCCAGTGCACCTATATAAAGCAGCTGACTGCCTTTCCATACAGATGCACTGGCATATTGGTAGGTTTGGAGAGGTGGTAACTAGTGGTTAGTGCCTCACTAATTACCACCACCTCAAAACAGATCTTATGGCCATTGCACCCGCAGCCACCCCAAACCCCACTTCTGACCACTGCCAGCATCATGGTGTAAATTCTCTTGTGGTACAGCAGTCCCCTTGCCCCCTCAATAACCCACCCAATTAAAGATTTAAATTTTCTGGTGCTCCAGCAGTCCCCTGCCCCCAAAATGCCCACCTGTTTAATGGAGGACAATTCCTGGTAGACCAGCAGTCCCCCCCTACCCTGGAATACATCTGTAGACCCCCTCTCTATCACACCCACTCTAGCCACTCCACCCTCTGGCCCACCACTTACCAGTACAGCCCTCCTCGCAGCCCCCCTGAAAGAGACCAAAACAACCCCTCCACTTAGCCACCTCAGCCTGCCGCTGTCTGAATGATAGGGAACAACTGTGTGCCTAACTGTAGGAACAGCTGGACCACCAGGGACTGTCATCATTAAATACACAAGCAACTTGCACTCCAGGAAAGTCTAGCCTGGACCACAATTACAGTAGCTTGACAAGTGCAAACTTATTGTGACTGCTTCAAAATAATACAGTCCTACACAGATAATGCAAAGAATCAATGGTACAAATAGTCATAGGAGACTGAACCTTAGCTCACTGTCCCAGTGCTTTGTTCAAAAAGCTTCACCCCCTGACAAAGCTCTTTGAGCTTTGAGAATAGATTATGGGCAGCATGAATGGAGTGAGAGGAGAAGACTTCCTTTGCATCTCTGGTATGGGTGGCTGTCCTGTGAACTCCCATTAAGTGCTGACTCTAACTCTGATCACATTACAGTTTTATTCGCAAGAGTGCTGTGTTAAATTAGATGTAATTATCTCTGCAGCACCAGGTTGTGCAGAGAAAGAGTAAGATGCTTTTGGGGCATTATGCCACCACTACCTTACATTGCAACTTAGTTGCTATAGATGTTTTAATCACTCCTGGGTTCTCTTTCTCCTTCACTAGTGGGTTGGGGGGGGTCACATCCAGACAGTAGAAACAGCATGGTGCTTCCACCCAGAGAACAGTTTAAATGGGCCTGATGACTGGTCAGTATAGTCCCCTGGAATGCTGTACCTGCCCACCTCCTCTCTGTAGTCAGCCTCCCACAGACACCACACAAATGCAACAGTTCCCCAGTTAGCATGCACTGTTCCTTAGTAGGCAGTAATGAGAAATGGCTTCAGCAAACACAACTCGATTTTAGGATGCACTCTAGAAAGAAAAGGGGGTTAGTGCAGGTGCAACATAACATGGTCAGTTTTCTGATGCCTGCACAGCTTGGCCTATACCATGTGTATACAGTGGCTGCCACTACAAGCCCTGAGAAGAGGCCAAACTTAATGTTCCTTGGCTGCATACTATTATAGCACCCAAGGCATAGCCTAACATTCAGCCTACCCCACACCATCATTCATAATCCAGATTAAAGCTGATACTTCCGCACTGGAGGCCACTGTTCTTTCTCACCAGGTACCAGTAGTTTCCCTTAAAGCTTTTAGTGAGCTCCCCTATTAAATCCTCTGGGTACTCAGTTCTGAATTGGTGCAGACCCATTGATGTTGCTGTGGGTTGGCTGGCAGTGATGCACTTTAAATTAAATGGTGAGAAACAACTCAGATAAACCCCGAGACCTAAAGGCCATGAAACTGCTAAAATGGCAGTTCTCCTCACTCTTGAGGTATTCATACATTCTTGACCCAATGGCCAAAAGCAAAGAAACAACTCCCTAATAACAGCTCATTTCCCTTGAAGTAGGACAATCCCTGATCTTAGTCATGGTTCCCAAACAAGTGAATCCTTCCTCGCTCAGCAGTGCCTCTGGATCCTTGATCTCCATAGTCTCCCTCAATCAGTCTATCAGCCATTCTGCTCTTGTACTTCACTTGCTCTGAGGCACTGGCTTTACTGGTTCCATCTGAAAGTCTGGCTGGGTTTCTGTCCCTGACCACTGCATGCCTGGACCAATCCACATGTTATGGCCTCCAACCCCTCACCAGTTACAGCCTCACACCCGGCAATAGTGCCTGCTAACAGACCCTGTAGCAACTCCTTGCTCCCATACTTATGTTATGTGCTGGGACTGTTCAGTGTCATCCTCCATGCTGGGAAGCACACAGATGCCACTTTTTACTGCACACCAGGAAAATGACTTACCATTCATTTCACACAGATGCATAGTCTGTCATAACTCAGCTTGAACTCTCCTAGAGAGTAGTCCTCCCTCACTGAGATCTCTCACTGATCTACGCCAGTAGCAGCACAGCCTCCTGCACTTTTCCTTGAGATAGAAACATTGAAACATAGACTTTGATGGCAGATAAGGACCACTAGGCCCACTCAGTCTGCCCATTTCCCTACCTATTGGATAAGCTGCAGATTCTAATTAACCAACAGCCTACTTCCTGCAACCCCCACTATAATTGCCTTATGTCTGTCCCATGCATGTTTAAATTCCCCACTGTGTTAGAACCCCACAACCTCCCCAGGAAGGCGGTTCCATGCGTCCACCACCCTCTCCATGAAAAGATTTCCTCACATTGCCCTGAGTGGTCCCCCATTATCTTTAAATTGTGCCCCTTGTTCTTGCATATCTCTTTTCTGAAAGATGCTACCCTCCTGGACTTTGTTGATTCCTTGAGGTACATGAAAGTTTCTATCATGCCCCCGCCCTCCTCCCATCAAGGGTATACATATTAAGCTCTCTCAGCCTCTCTCACATGGTTTCTGATGCAGACCCTGCACCATTTTAGTTGCCCTCCTCTGGACTGCTTCCATTCTGTCTATGTCCTTGCATAGATGGGGTCTCCAAAACTGCATGCAGTACTCCAGATGGGGTCTCACCAACTGTCTGTACAGAGGGATGACCACTTCCCTTTTTCTACTTGTGATGTCCTTCCCTATTCATCCCAGTATCCCCCTGGCTCTCCTTACTGACTTTTCACATTGCTTACCTACCTTTAGGTCATCTGATATGACTACCCCCAGGTCCCTTTCCATTAGTGTTGTCGTTAGTACCTCCCCTGCCATTGTGTACTCTTCTCCTGGGTTTTTGTTTCCCAGGTGCATTACTTTGCACTTCTTTGCACTGAATTTAAGTTGCCATACGTCTGACCATTCCTCCAACTTTGCCAAGTCCCTTCTCATCCTTTCTACCCCCGTGTATCAACTCTGTTATAGATCTTTGTGTCATCTGCAAAGATGCATACCTTTCCTTCCAGACCCTCTGCAATGTCACCTATAAAGACGTTAAAGAGGACTGGACCCAGTACTGAGCCCTGAGGTACTCCACTAGTAACCCCCTTTCTTCGGAATGAGTTCCATTCACTGTTACCTTCTGTGACCTGTTGTGCGGCCAATTTGCTACCCAGGCTACCACCCTGGGACCCACTTCCAGGCTGGCTAGCTTGATTATTAATCTTTTGTGTGGGACTGTGTCAAATGCCTTGCTAAAGTCTAGGAAGGCCATATCCACAGCCCCTCCCTGGTCTATTACTTTGATCACCCAGTCAAAGAAATCAATTAGATTCATCTGACATGACCTTCCTGCTGTGAATCCATGCTGCTTGGGTCCAGTGCCTCTGGTCTCTAGGTACTCAATAATTCTTTCTTTCAAGTGATTCCATCATTTTCCTACCACTGAAGTCAAACTAACAGGTCTGTAGTTTTCTGCTTCCTTGCTCCCACTTTTGTGAAGGGGAATTACATCTACCCTCCTCCAGTCCTCAGGTACCACCCCATCCTCCCATGATTTGTTAAAAAGTGTGGTCAGTGGTGTCACTAGGTCCCCCCTTAGTTCTTTTAGGATTCTGGGATGAATCTTGTCAGGCCCCATTGCTTTGTCCACCTTGAGTTTTAGGAGTTCTTTCAGGACTCTTTCTTCTGTAAATGGACTGGTGTCAACCCCCCTACCCAGAGTACTTCTATTGTTTGTTTAGGTAACTCCTCCTCTTCTTCTTTTGTGAATACTGAGCAAAAGTATTCATTCAGTATCTCTGCCTTTTCACTGTCTCCCTCTGCCCACCTCCACTCTCCTTTATTAATCTTCACTCTCCCTCCCTTAACCTTTCTATGCTTCCTAATGTACCTATAAAATGATTTATCCCCCTTCTTAACTGAGTTGGCTATCTTTTCCTCAGTTTGGGCCTTTGCTATTCTGACTGCCTTTCCCACTTCTTTATGCTTTAATTGAAACAGGACCGTGTCGTGCTCCTTCTGTGATTCCTTATACTTTTTGAATGCAGCCTTTTTCTCCTTAACCTTCCTTGCCACCTCTTTTGAGAACCATAGTGGTGTTTTACTCTGCTTTGTTTTCTTTATTTGTTTCACACATAGGCTTGTTGCCTCAATTGTGGCAGTTTTGAGTTTTTTTCATTATTCTTCCACCCCTCCTTTCTGGCCATTTGCTAGTGCATTCCTTAGGTATTCACGCATTTTGCCAAAGTCAGCCCTTCTAAAGTCCTATATCCTTGTTTTGTATGGCTTGTCTCCATGGTTGTGCTTATTGTGAAGCACACTGTGCAGTGGTCGCTTGTTCCCAGATGTCTACTGACTTCTAAATCTGAGATTCTCTCTCCATCCCCATTTGAGAGTACCAGGTCTAATATTGCTCCCTCCTGAGTGGGTTCCAATAATAGCTGTCTAAGGCATGCCAACTGTAGGGCATCGAGAATGACCCTGCTCTTGGATGTGGCTGCAGTATATTCATCCAGTTAACATCTAGCATATTCAGGTCCCTCTTCAACAGTATCTCCCTTTTCAGCCATTTAAGAATGTCCTCTATCATTTTCTTGTCCATTTCCTCCCCTTGAGATGGGGTCTGTATACAACCCCTGTGCGGATTGTGATGCCTTTCCCTGCCTCCAAGGTGACCCACAGTGCCTCTTGTCCTCCCCCTTTGTTTTCAGTTCTGAAGCTTTGATCCCTTGCCTTATGTAGAGAGCTAGTCCACCTCCTCTTTATCCTCCCTGTCCCTTCTGTAGATTGTGTACCCGTATGTTGACATCCCAGTCATGGTTCTCCATGTACCATGTTTCTGTGACTGCCACAATATCCAAGTGCTCCTCTTCCATCAGGGCTACTGGCTCAAGCTTGTTTCCCAGACTATGGGCATTGGTACTCATTGCCCTCCATTTAATATTGGCTTTATCCTTTTTTTCCCCCATCCCTGCTCTTATTGTCTTTGTCTAATTCCCCATTTACCCTATCAAGCCCTCTGTCAACCTCTGTCCCTCAGTGTTTACCTTACTACCTGTCATGTTTTATGGGGGAGGCTTGAAATGTCCTGCTTCCTATCAGCACCTCCCCTTGGCTAGTTTAAAAGCTTGCCAAGGAAGCATTTAAACCTATCATCTAGGAGCGTGGTTCCCTTCCTGGACAGATGCAGACCATTGTGCCAGTATAGACCTTCATCTATCCAGGTGGACCTCCAGTCCCCAGTGAGGCCAAAGCCCTGTGCTGTGCACCAGTTTTGCAACCATTCATTAAACTGCATGGTATGCAGTACCCTAGCCTCACCCCTGCCATAGACTGGCAGCATCTTTGAGAAGGTTACCATGCTTGCTACTTGTCTGAGGCCCCTCCCCAACTCCACAAACTCATTCTGCACTGCAGTGACCTCATGCCTAGCTAGGTCATTTATCGCAAGGTGGACAATGATATCTAGTTCTGGCTCTTGTGATTCTGCTTCTGCAATTCTGAGGATTCGCTTCCTGTCCCTCCAAGCCATGGTGCCAGGCAGGCACCTTACTTCCCTCTCCCCTCCCTTCCCCAGTTCTACTCGCCTAACAACTGAGTCCCCTACCAGAAGCTATTTTCTTCCCCTGTAGTGTCCCTTGCCATCCTTTTGTGGGTCTCCCTTGTGGATGTCCCCAGAATTCTTCTTGGTCTCCATTGAGGGTGTCATCATAGAGGAACCTTGCTCTGCCAGACTGGAATATGATTTGTGTAGAGATACAACTAGAGGGATTCACTCCTGTTCCACTGTTTCACTACCCTCACCCTCCCAGAACCCACTATGGTCCAACTGCTCCTCATACTTGGCAACCTCTGAGTCAGTGGTTGTGGCACTGGAGCTCTTTGGGTGGGGGAGGCCTCCATAGTCCTTGCCAGTTGAGCCTGAAGATGAGCAACCTTCTCCCTCAGAGCTGATAGTTGCCTGCAAATGGGGCAGCAATGCAGTTTCCAGAATGTCTCCCAGAAAATTGCTGCCCCACAGCCAGTGCATTGCACCACTCCACACGTGTCTCTCTCCCTTACAATATGTAATATATAATTTTTTTGTGTGTACTTACCCTTTATACACTTGCTGGGTTATCTCAAGAATATGACAGTTCTGTCCCAAGACCTGTTGAGGAAGTGATGTAAGAACTTGGGCTATAAAGGAAATGCCATGTCTGGGGTGGGTGGGGTGAAGGGAAGGGTGGGTGGGTAGTCCACGAGCACCATTTACTGTTAGGAAACAATCAACCACACCACTGCTCCACCACCCTGGTTTGTACTGCCCTTCTTTACAGTAATTCAACCAACACCACAATTTACTAGACTACTGCTCCTACCAAAACCACTCTACTGAGGCCAGGGATAAAAACTAACTTGCTCCTCAGCCAGCAGGACACTTCTAACTGTCAGTCAAGTCCAGGCTGTCCTGAAGGTCTGACCCATGATCCTCAATTGGTCAGCAAAAAGGCATCTGAAATAAGTCCTCCTATAGCTCACAAGCCTCTGGGCTCCTTCTTCTAGATTCTGCCCTCTGATTGGCTAAAAAGGTTGGTTCAGGGCACCAACATAGTGGTGACCATGCTCTACAGGAGCAGTGATCCCAACTTTAGTTGAACAGGGCTTCTGACCTTGGAATATGCACTCTGCCCTGCTTTGTCCTTGCACAGTTGCACCAAGTCCAGTTGCAGGTCAGGGCATCAGTCAGGAAATCCTGCTTTTGTGAGCATGCTACTACACTCACTTCATCAGCTGCAGGTGGTGGCCTTTTGATATGTGACCAAAGTCACACCCCACAATGGCACAGACAGTGTGGAATAAATACAGAATCGAGCAGCTCTCTTACCAGTCCCCCATTGTAGAGTTCTAGTTCCAGAATGCAAGGAGAGTAGGAAAAGGGTGCAGGATTCCAGCAGTGGGTCCATGGAACTGAATGTAAGTCCCATGCTTGTGATGGGGTTACATAATTCATTTTTGCAGCACTAAGTTATGTATTCAAGAATACAGAAGGTGATTCTGGAGTCCCAGGTTTCCAGGTGAGCTGGTGACACAGATAATAGCACAACAGAATGGTATTCCAAGCAGCTGGGGTTCAAATCCCAGGTAAGACATTTAGTTTTCTCTTCTGTCTGTGTGTGTCCTATATGCAGACCACACCCTTGTGACTAAAAATGTAATTAACTTGTATAGCACAAAGT
Source organism: Neoceratodus forsteri (assembly GCA_016271365.2). Taxonomy (NCBI): domain Eukaryota; kingdom Metazoa; phylum Chordata; order Ceratodontiformes; family Ceratodontidae; genus Neoceratodus; species Neoceratodus forsteri. Next base: position 411,294,212 of record CM057453.1, on the reverse strand, counting down.
TTTGCAATTAAAAAAGAGTAAGGTGCTTACGGGTGTCCCATTTTTGCAGTTGCCTTGGTAGCACAGCAGAGCTGTATTCCAAGTGGCCTGTGGTCAAATCTCAGCTAAGACACTTATTTCATGCTATATTCTGTCAGTGTTCCAAATGCACTCTGCACCCTTGTGTATACAAATGTAATTAAGTTGTGCAACAGCAGGTTATGCATTTGAGAAAGAGTAAGGTACTTCTGTAAATCCTAGGTTTCCAGTTGCCTTGGTGGTTTAGTTAGTAGCACAACAGAATGGTCTTCTGAGAGGCCTGCTTTCAAATCCCAGATAAGGTATTTATTCCTTTCCCTCATCTGTCTGAGTTCCATATGCACACCACAGTCTTGTGAACACAACTACAATTAATTTCTGCATTACAAGGTTGTGCATTTGAGAAATTGTAAGGTGCTTCTGGGAATCCTAGGTTTCCAGTTGCATTAGTGGCACAGCTGTAACACAACTAAATGGTATTCCAAGGGCCAGGGTTCAAATCTCAGCTGAGCCAGGTGGCAAGTATAAATACCAGATTCCCAACTTTGGAGAAAAGGAACTGCAGTACATGGGGATGCTCAACTGGTGGTCACAGTGGTGGAAACCTTTCAGTATCCTGTATATGCAGAAAAGGGAATTCCAAGTGACTAGGTAAACATGTACAGATACCATGTGACCCATTGGTTATGGTTGTGGCAAACCCGTGCACTTGTAAGACCACGAAACTTCCTTGCAGTTGGGTTTCTCCAGCTTGTTTTTTTTTTAATTTTATTTCCAATGACATTGCCAGAGTTCCTGGGCCCTGACCCAAAGCCTTTTGTTCTGGATTCTGCTCCGTCTTCAGATTAAGTTGCCAACCTGGAGAACAAGAGCTCTACTGCAGAGTCATCCAATCAAGAACTGAAGTAGCACTGCAGAGGGCTTCATAACCCTGCCTCCCCATATAATGTGTGCTAGACCATGTCAGGTGACCCTCAGGCTTGTATCAGAATGCTGGCATTGAGACCACAGTGACATTATCAACAGTATTTTCAATCCAGTGAGTCATACTCATAACCACTGTATACATTTCTGTTTCAGCAATCTTATAGTACAGCTTTTGTCAAATATCACAGATTTCTTATTCTATGCATGAGCCCAGTCCGAATGTTATGATAGTGATCATTTTCCTGCTAGCTAGTGTTCATGTTACAGATCTTGAAGCACTGGGTTTGGTATTATCTAACAAAATGCCTAGTAGATTCCTTGAAGTTTGTTGCCATGGGCTGATGTCAATTATACACTAGTGATCTGTTATCATAACTACGTACACAAAATGGATTTTATTAGAATCGTATTTGCTCTCTTAAAAACCAGAGACATCTTGTGCATCTGCAGTTTGGCACTGTTTATCTTCTGTTCTGTTACCACAAACTGAATGAGTTGTTTCTCCATATATTACTGGAAAGAGAGTCTGCAATTCTGCTATTTTAATGGGTTTAAAAGCTGATAAAATGTTCAAGAATTTTATTGTATGCCATATTCATCAGAAAAGTATTTTCCTGCATTTAGAACTTATCTGTATTTAGATTAGGATTAAAACAGCATTACCACTATTTGGCTATGAAATCCCAGCTTCTCTGCCACATCTGTTGCCTCTGCCCAGGACAAACTATCGGACTGTCTACTGGCTGTTGAATATTATGTAACTTCTGAGGAAATACTGTATATAACAGACGTGTAAAAGGAGAGTCTGACGCAAAATGACATATTTAGATAACAACATAGAAATAAAATAGGTACATGGGGAAGGGAGTAATACCTTTCACTCCCCTGGGCCACAAGTCAAGCAAATAGTTTGAAAGTATCAGGAGCAAATAATCAGAATCAGGGACAGCATGTCAAAAATGGTACTAACAATTCAGGAACTGTTATAGCTACTGATGTTGTGTAAAGAGACCCATTTATGAAGGAAAACTAGACAGTATGTTTAAAGTTTAACATTATTTTGTGCCTCTGAATCTCTATGCATCAGTAACAGATGCCCTCAGTTTCAGGAAGGACAGAACAGAGTTTGGGGTTAAAATCAGGGATGCCCCTGAAAATCAGGGACAGATGAGGGGTATGTCAGTGAGTGTAGGCCTGACATCAATTAACTTTTGGATTGCATGTTGGGAGGCTATCTGCATCTTGTTCTCTGGTAAAGACAGGGAGTGTGAGTCAACGTTTTGCACTGTCTGCTGGACAACTCTAAAGGACCTTTACCTGCCCTTTGTTTGTCTTGCTCCATATCTTTATGGTATGGAGTGAGCTACTTGGCCACATTGCTGTTATCCATTAACCATTCCTGTTTTGCTAATCATCTGTGTCTCTCACTCCTATCTGTTACTGTCTTCTGTGAGAGACATTGGTGGGGAGGGGGGATATCTTTAGGCCTGCTCGGTCCTGGATGGCATGATTTGTGTATAATGTATCTGCTGCAACAGTTTCTCTACTGAGGCCTGAACATTATCTGTCTCCCCACTCATTAGTAGGAGAAGAAAGCCATCCATCTGTGCAATGACAGCCTACCCTGTATATGAAAAATGGGGGTTAGGCACACTTGCCTCTCATCAGACACAGACTCATGTTCCGTGCCATTGATGCTCTTTCCTCACAGGCTAGGCTGGAGCTTCAAAATGTAGGAAACACCTAACAAAATGCATTGGCCCAAAACAAATAAAATACTCAAAACTTACAAATGGGTCAGAATAAGCCTGTTTTTGATTGGCTGAGACAGTCTGGCATACTCTTACAGTATCTGAATCCTACCAATGGGTATAAAAAAGTATTAGTGCCAGCCTGTCTCATGATACCAAAGTATTCAAATGCCATCTCAGATTTTTGATCATAAGTAAGTGGAGCAGCAGCAGAGCTGGTCAGAAATGCACCCCAATGCTAAGATTTAAATATATGTATCTGTGCACCAACATGAGAAGTACGGACAGTGCTGGAGTACTTGATGTTCTGTCATAGTGTCAGCTCTCAAAATTTCCATCATCAGCCTACTGATTAAATAAGTTCTTACTCAGTTCTGTGAACTCTCAGGGCCTTGAAAGGCAGGAATGTTGTTTACAGTGAAACAGGCAAACCATGCAAGAGGTTTGAGCAGAATCCCCAGCTCCTACCCATTGTAACCATCTGAATGTGTTTATATTGTAGCCTGTAGTATGAGGTAAGTATATATACCCCACAGCTGTGATCAGTGCACCTCACTGCCACCCAGGGGTTAAACTGGCAGGACTCCACAGGAACTCAGTTGCATCACCTCTTAAAATGTGTTTCTTTAAGAGTTCCTGCACCTCTGCAGTCTTTCTCCATAGAACAGAGCTGAAGAGTTTCACCTCCCCACCTAAACATTATGCTTACCCAGTTTAACACCATGTCCCCATCAGTGTGTGTGTGTGTGTGTGTGTGTGTGTGTGTGTGTACTGCGTATCTTACTTCCACAGTGTGCCAGCCTGGGATCTGGGCTCTTTAATCTCTTACCAGATCTGGATCACCAAGAAGGCAGAACAAATGATTGCCATACCACCGACTCAGTCCATTGTTTCAAAAGTCTTCATCCAGCTCTCAAAGATGGTGGCATCATTCATGAAGATGCATAGATGGGCAGGTGCCCCACTTCTGTTCAAAATTGCTGCATCAGACAGGCTTACAGCAGTGTACTTGATTCCCTATCCCCACCTCCACACCGACTGGGACTTTTGCAAAAATAAAATCAATTCCAGTGCTTCTGCAATACCCTATGTGAACAAATGAAAATGCCATGACATGGTAATACGTAGGAAAAGTACAAGCTAATTTTGTAGATCACATGAGAGTTGAAATAAATACAAGCATTATCTTTTACTTTCAGGGAATTGTGTGGGGGCAAACTAGCCCAATTCCTTCTTCTAAGTTGACTCTAAAATGCCACTCAAGTGCAGAGAACAGGGTTTCACAGAGAAGCATTTACTGGAAGAAATGTGGTATGCCTAGACTTCCTATAGACAGGTGTGTTTTAGTGCAGCCAAATTTTTTTGTGTGCTTGTCATTTGACTGTTTTTGGCATTTTTGGCATCTGGCAGTACTAGTACAGATACTGAACTGTTTTCGTCTTATAGAAAGAAAAGTTTTAGAAATATGGAATCCACATTGCTGTCCTTCTCCCATTTCAGATTTTGTATTCATATACACACACACACACACACACACACACACATTCACCTCACCATCATCACCTCTAACAGTAAGTGCCAAATAAGAACTCACTGATGTGCAGTCTAGTCTGTAAAAACACAATACATTCTTCTGAAGACATTGCCAATAAGAGCAAGAGACTGTTAAGTTGTAGGATGTGTCCACTCATCTGTTAAGAACTGGCTGAAGACTGACTGAACACATTTTGGTGAAACTATTCACCCTTTTAATCTAGGAGGGCTTTCTACAACAATGTCAGGGCTGAGTCTGGTCTAGGAGCACTGGAAAAATGCACCCACAGTTTTTGCAATATCCACAATTTTCACCATTTTCCACAAATGAAGTCAGCAATTTATTGAGTTTTTACGAACTGCTTACAAATATTAACATTTTGAAGGAAAGATACTTCAGCTTGCTGACAACTGGCATGTAGATTTGGATTTCACCAAAATAATACAGTGTGAGTAGAGGAGAGGTTCTATGCAACTTTGCTTTCAAATGACTCACTTCCCTTGTTTTGTCTCAAAATCCTCTAGCCATGCACTTAGTATTGGTTGAACAAGATTATCAGAAAACTTTTTGCTGCCAAAAGCACTGAAACAATCAGTGGGAGTAATGGTTGAAAATTTCCCATTCACCTAAACAGATCACCTAGTACAATGCTTTGTTTTGAATGGTAGAGCAAGTTTTTCCTTGTTCAAATACTTTCATCTTGAATGAATTTTAATTCACACATCTGAGGACTGTGGACAGTCCTGTTCTGCTGATTACAAACGTGAATGTGCTTCTGAGGGAGATGCTGATAGTAATCTCTCACTTCTTTTACCACCACCATTCTCGCATAGAAAAACTGCAAATAAAAAAAAAACTAAAAAATAAAATTGACTAACATTTTTGAAAATAAGCTGATAAAACCAATGAAATATATCTGAAGAGTTACAACACTTTCAAACAAGACTAAACTTGTTACAATAGAGTAAAACAAGGTACAGACTATTGTATGATGTAATGAAAATACTTTATATGGGTATGTTCAAGTTCAAGTTCAAGTTTATTGCAGGAAAACTCCATTGAGCAAGCTCATTCACAAGGAGGTCCTGTGACATAAACACTGAAGTACAAACACAGATAGGTAATAACAGTATATACATGAAATGCATGTTACATGATACAGGCTGGATATACATACAAGGGTACCACATAGGGTGACCATGGGTGGTAAACATTGATATGAGACAGGGAAGCAACTTACAGGTTGCATACTGATAAATGAAACATGATGACTGGTGTGTGCAATACATATACAGTATTTTGGCAGCTAGAACAAACAACAGTCTACAACTGATATGGGGGGGGGAGGAGTGATTTGATAGAGTAGCAGTGGAGCGTAAGCAAAGATAAAGCCAGGAGTAGAAGGGGAAGGGAGCCATTATGCAATAAGAGGGCCCTGCTCTCCCACAGGGAGGTGACAGTTCATTACAAAAAACTGATATGATACAAAAAACTGGTTTGATATTGTTAATGTGTGATTTCACAAACATCTGTACTTACAGTGCAAGTTAAGAACAGCATTTAATTTAACAAAATAAATGGTTTGCTTTTACTACAACATATAGGAACCTTGGTTATCTGCTTATTTTTTCTTGCACCAATACAAAGCATTGTAAGTACTGTAGTTGTTAAACAGGCTTCATTAGTCTATATCAATGAACTGACATAATATCTTGTTTCAGAATTTGTGGATTGGTTGTGGATGACTAAATAAAATCTGAGAGAGGTTGATGTTTTTAAATATTAGAAGATATGCTGCATACTGAAGAATTTGCTATTCATTTTATGAACAACAAACCATTCTCCATATAAAAACATATACAAGTGGCTATTTATCTAACAGTTTATGCAGATCAACACATATTGCAATAAACACTAAATATTTACTGAGGGGCACTGGGAATTTATACTGAATATCTGCAATTTCTGCAAATAATCTCCGCATTTTGGGTTACTTTTTTTCACAGTTTTCCAGTGACCTTGGTCTGATCCTACTTCTTTAGTGCAAAGAAACCAATATGCCATGTCAGAAAGCATGATTGTTCAACTCACACCAAACAAAGCTTCAGAACGTAAGAGCATAGAGATCCCGTATATACAAACTAGAGGGACATCCATGGAAAACTAAGGTATTTCATGCCACCATATGCAAGTGGCCTATACTCTGTCTATGAGGATAATATGCCTATAACTGGAGGGTCCTGATGATCCCTATATATAGTATATATATATATTTTTTTATTTTAGTCTTTGATAACTGGGTAAGGCCCACTAGGCACAAGTGCCTGTTTTCAGGAGTGACCTGGAAGCACTGGGTGGTTAAGTGACTTGCTCAGAGTCACATAGTATGCAAGTGGAGGTTGCGAGAACCAACAGGCGACAGGGTGTGCCTTGGGTTGTCAGCTCTAACTCTCACCCCATTCCGATAGCTGACATGGTACAGTATAGGAGAATGGGTGAGAGTTAGGCCGACGACCCCAAGGCACACCCTACCACCTGTTGGTCTGTGGAGGGTGGGGGTGGTGTGGGATTGTAGGGTGGAATGGTGTTAGGGTCTCAACCCTAATGCCTCATTTCCCTACTTTTGTTGCTTCAACCATAACTGATGTAATAACAATGTTTTTTGCAATGAATTTCCTTACTTTTTGAGAAAGTGCAATATTATCCCTATTTGGTTTGGGGAGCACAGGGCCCTCTATGATATCAGTTTTTTGTAATGAACTGTCACCTCCCTGTGGGAGAGCAGGTCCCTCTTATTGCATAATGGATCACCCTGCAGTACCATTATTGTACTCCCACCTACCTATGATTGCAGAGATGCAGCACAGGCCTAGACACATTCCAAATAACCCTTGTGCTGCAAATCTCAGTAACTGTAGCAACCTTGGAAAACATTCCACTGCAGTTGTAATCATGGACTGGTAACCTGCTCACATGCTTAGTACACCAAAATGTGTACTAAGCTGTGTTCAGTCACCACAATTTTATTTATTTTGTTTAGTTAGTTATTTTATTTATTTTAGTGTCTTGGATTACAAATACATATGAGTCAGGGACTCTTTTACATAGGTTCCACATCAGATTAACAAAGATAACACCACAATTAAAGGGTGAGAGAAACAGTTACATAAAATTATCATTGGTTGCTGTAGTAACACAAAACAATACAGGTTGCAGTACAGGATGAGATACAAGTATACTTTCATGGTTACAAAAGTTGTCCTAGGATGCAGTTGAAAAAAAAAAAAACATGGGATCACATTAACCTAGAGGAATAATACATATGTGGGATCAAGGAGACAGGCGATTGTTTTAGTACAGTAGTTTGCAAGGTGCAGCCAGGGGTGGCATTGTCAGCTAGGGCTAGAATTGACCTGTGGTAGGCTTTGTCAGGTAGAGGGGTCATGAAGGGGAGGAGAAAGTGTTTTTTGAGACTAGGCAGGGCAGTCACAGTGGCTAAGCATGAGAAGATGACCAAGGCTGGGTAAGTCAAGGATATCTGGTGGCAGCCCATTTAGCCAGTTGGGGGCACGGTGGCTAAAGAATGCTGAGCTTTGGCAGTTCAACAAAAAGCGACTTTGAAGGCTTGACTAGGGGCACTCCTGGTAGCACGGGAGCTGGAGACATGTGAGACCAGGTCCTGGGAGGTGAGCGGAGTAAGGACCATGCTTATTTTCTTCTTCCCATATAAGCAGGTGCGGTACTTAATCCTATCATTGAGATTAAGCCAGTTTGAACCAGTGTACAGATCACAAGTATGCATGCAGTTGTTGGCTCCTGAGACCAGATGACAGGCTTTGTTTAGGGCTTCTCGTACTCTTTTAAGGGATGTGTCAGTGGCAGCACCATAAATGACTAATCCATAGTCTACTATGGCAAGAATGGAGCTTGATACTGTGGTACAGCGTGCCTCTTGGGTCATGTAGTGTTTATGTTTGTAGAGGATCCCAAGCCTCAGGTTAACTGCTTTAGAGACAGAGCTGATTTGGTGTGTGTAGGACAGCACGCTATTCAGGATGATCCCGGGGTACTTAAATGTTTGAACTTGTTCTAGTGGGGAATTTTGACTATTTAAAATATTGAGCGGAGATGATTTAAGTCTGTTTTGTGGGTTTGCAAAGAGCATGGTCTTCGTTTTTTCATAATTCATGACTAGCTTATGTTGTGAAAACCATTCTTCTACCACAGAGAAACTGGACTGGAGGCTGTGGGTCAGGGCTATTGGGACTGGGTGGCTGGAGAACAGTACTGCATTGTCCATAAAAAGCATAATTTACCAGGGCAGGCTTGGGGAGTGAGTTGAGGAAAAGGCTGAATAATAGGGTCCTAGGATTGACCCTTGTGGGACCCCCAATTGGACAAGTTTACTAGAGGATAGCTCATCCTAGATTTTTACCTGTTGTGATCTACCCTCAAGATAACTTTTAAACCAGCCCACCATCCCTGGGGAGGTACCAGTGGAGATGAGGGAGTTTATTAGAAAGGAGTGCATCACCATATCGAAGCCTTGGTGAGCTCAGTGTACAATGACCCTACAAGGTGCTTTCGGTCAAGTGCCTTGTGGATGAAGGAAGTGTATTCCAGAAGGGCAGAGGTGGTACTGTGGCTTTTCCTGAAGCCATGCTGCTCAGGGTACTGGATGTCATGTTTTGCTAGGAATTCTGATAACTGGTCATCAACTATCTGCTCCAGGACCTTTGAGAGTGGGGAAGGAGGATGGAGATGAGGTGGTAGTTGAAGTGCAAAGCACGGTCGCCACTTTGTGGATTGGGGTCACAAATGCAGCTTTACATTGAGAGGGAACTGTCCAAGGCAGAGGGACAAGTTTAGAATTTTTGTAAGTGGCAGGAGGACCGCATCTAGTGATAAAAGTAGCAGCTTTAGGTCAAGCGTGTGGCTACTATATCGCAATTTACCTAGGACCTTAACAAGGTACCTTTTAGCTGTGCTGGGTAAGACAGTCTTAAAATAAAAGGGTAGGTGTGTTCTGGCAGGGGACGCAATGGGTTGATCCAGAGTAGGGGAGGGAGGGACAAAGAAATCCTGTGGAAGAACACCACTGAAGTTGGAAAAGGTAGAGTTGAAGATGTTGCCAATTTGCAATGGATCTTGGGTAACAGCCCTGCCAATGTAAAGCATGGTGGGAGGGGTTTTGATGGGCTTACCAGTGAGTTCTTTTATATTGTCACAGAATTTCCTGCTGTCACCCCAGGAGTTTGAGAGAATATCCTTGAAATGTGCAGTTTTTGCCTGCCTAATGGCCTGGGTACAGGCGTTTCTGGCAGTTCTGTAGTGTTGCCACTGAGTTGGATCACTAGTGGCCCATGCTTTATGCCAGAGATGGTCTCTATTTCCCATCTTAGTAAGAATAGAGGGTGATATCCAAGGGTTATTAAACCCTTTTTTTTTCTCAGCTTCCTTTTTGGGGTGAAAATGTCACAGGCGATGTTGAATTTGTTAATAAAGCAGTCAAGGGCTTGAGCTACACAGGTGGCAGAATCCTAGTTAGACCAGTCCTGGCTGCAGAGATGAGTTTTGAAATGTGTTAGTCAGCCCTTTTGAAATGTTGTTTTGACAGGGAGTTTGGAGGATTTATAGGACCACAAGCAGGAGATGGGGGAGTGGTCACTTAGGCAGTCAGGGAGGACCTCTACACCAGTTATTCTATCCAGTCTATTTGTGAAGATGAGTTCAAACAGGGTTAAGGTACCAGTTCCATTGTTACATCTGGTTGGTGTGGGTACTGCCTGGGTCAGGTTAATGGCTGAGGTGGCGTCCCTGTTTTTATCAGAAACCGGTGCCAGCCAGTTAACATTGAAATCCCTGAGGAGCATTGTATTGGCAATGGGGGAAAAGGATGAGATTTTATTAATTAAGGCTGAGAAGCCTTTGAGATGGTCTTGGGAAGGGACATAGCCAATTATGATGGTGAGAGTTTTGCCATGACATCCCAGGAGCAGTTTAACAGCTATGGCTTGGGTGGGGCTGTCAAACTCAAAGGTAGGGAGAGCATGCTCTTGCAGGGGGGCTTTGAGGTAGATAACATAACCCCCACCCCTCTTTCCAGTCCTGAAACTTCTAAAGAGTGAGTAGTCTTCTAATTGGAATGCACTGTCTGGGACCTTTGGGAGAGCCACGTTTGACCATGGCAATGATGTCGGGTCTGTGTTGGGTCACCCATATCTGGAGAAGATACATTTTTTGATGGAGACTTCTAATGTGAAAGGATGCCATTTTAAGTGCTCCATGATTGTTCACATTAGCCTGGTGGGTCAGTGGAGGTCCAGGACTTGGGTGGATGCTCCCTGATAGGAGCAACAATAGTAAGAAATTTTACAATAAGAGGTATTTTAGAGCTTTAAGAAGAGATAGAGGTTTATGCAATCTGGGCTTGTGAACTATCATGATAGCAGGAAGGTAGGAGAGGTCAGGTAGTAGGGCTAGTAGGAAGAGGAGGTGAGGGGCCAGGTGAGTTTAACACTGGATTAGATGGGTGATTAGCAGCGGTGGAGTGGAGCATTTAGTTGCAGAGGCCAGGGGATGTGCCCTGTGCTGGAAGTATTTGGGGGTCAGGTAAGGATGGGGTACATTGAGGGAGTGCAGGGGGAGACAAGCCATTAGGAGAGCTAATTGTAGGGAGTGTGTCATGAAACCCATCTTGCCAGGATTGGTAATTTAGTGTAATCTGTGCTCTGTCCCAAGTTAAGACAGCCTTACACAGGCTTCAGGGCATAAATGTATTGCAGACATTAAAAACAATAGTATCTGTAGGTCATTACACCTTAAAAGAAATGGATGGAGCATGGACTGAGAGCTAGATTGGAGGGCAAGGTGGTAGCCTTCCTGCAAGTAAAAATCATGGGTCAGTACACCTTTAAGAGGAAATTGTAGGTTGATTCACCTTCTAGGGAAGAGGAGAGGGTGAGCCTGATTGGAGGAGTAAGAGGCAGTCTCTAGCCAGGCAGGTGGATTTAATTAAGGCCGGGGTTGGGGGTTGATGGGAGAGGTGTGAAATCTGCTTTGTATGGGCACACAGCAGGAGAGCTGAAACAGCAGAGGCAGCCCAGGACAAACTGAAGTGAAACTGCAGTGTTTCAAGTGCTGCTGTGTTCAGCTCCAAATGGCGCCAATCAAGACTGGAGCTTCAGAGGGTGCCAAGAATTGAAAAGGAAATACAGGTAGATTCTGACGTTGCTTGCAGGTTCAGGGACAGCTGCGTTCAGCCAAGGCAGAGGAGAGCAAGCCCGATCACGGCAGGAATCCCCTAGAAAAAATGAAAAAAAGAGGGATTAAGTAGGAGGCATGGGGAGGAGGAAGTTGTAGGAGACAAGAGAATAAATACACTTGGGAGGGTCAGAGGGTTAATCGGGCAGGGGCGTTTGTGCTAAGTGGCAGTGGCTGAGACTTGTCAGGCACCACAAATTTAGCAATTTAACAATTTTATTATTAATGTTTAGCAATTTAACAATGTTATTCTATGGGAAATTTCTCAACTTCAGAATGCCTTAACTATGGAACCAATATAAATTTTTACAGCAAACCAGCATAAGTCACATCGCTGGAATACCCCCTTTCCACCTTGCAAATTTCAAGCCAAAAGTCCTAACAATTTCTTTGCAGTGAAGTGGCAAAGAAACAGCAACCTTTTAAAAATCCCTGTTCTTGAGTTGTCAAAATCCTTGTTCATGAGCCAAATCCCTGTTTGTGAGATGTCATAATCATTGTTCATAAGCTAATCCCTGTTTGCAAGGTAGGGCAATCTGGTCGTCATTTTCCGAACAAAGATTTTGACAACTCATGAACAGGGAGTGGCTTATGAACAAGGATTTTGACACCTCACGAACAAGGATTTTGAGAGTTCACAAACAAGGATTTTTAGGGCCATCTGGTAGTCATCTTATGAACAAGGATTTTGACACCTCATTAACAAGGATTTTGACACCTCACAAACAGGGATTTTGTCACCTCGTGAACAAGGATTTTTTTTTATAATCCCTGTTCAAGAGGTGTCAAAATTCCTGTTTATCAGTCGAATCCCTGTTCGTGAAATGTAAAAATCCTTGTTTGTGAGAAATCCCCTGTTCATGAGATATGGCCATCTGGTTGTTCTCTCATGAACAAGGATTTTGTCAGCTCACAAACAAGGATCAGCTTGCGAACAGGGATTTTGACAACTCATGAACACAGATCGGAAGTGAGTCATGAACAAGGATTTTCAAAATAACAAATGGCCATTTTTTGAGAAAAATAAATGGAACCAAAGCCATGGGTTTGTAGAGGGTGTCACCCTGAACAAAACCCATGCTTCAATCTCCACAGAAGACATCTGTGAGGCAAGTTACAATGTTTTGTTTTTTGCAAAAAAAGAAAACAAGATGGCGGCTTGAGAACAGGGATTTTTTTATACGAACAGGGATTTAAAAATCCCCATTTGTAATCCCAAATTCTTATTTGAGGCTGTGCAGCTATCCAAAAGACTGAACTGTGCATGCTCAGAACCTGAAATGTCAAAATGGAATAACTTTGGAACTGATTAATATTTTTTCACCAAACCAAAGCTGACTTGTTCTTTGGGTCTAGCTCTTTCTACCCTGAAACGTTCAGACCAAAATTCCAAATGGGTGGCCACAGCACGATGAGGAAATATCATCAAAAATGGGTGAAAAAAAGTAAAAAACACACTTTTCTCACTATGTGCTGGGCAAAATCTGCACATCCGATCAAAACAAAACTTGACATGTCAAGAGATCTACCCCCACAGGACAGTGCATACTACATTTCATGCAAATCAGTTGAATGGTTGCAAAGTTATTAAAGTGCACAATTTGGGGTTTAACATTAACCTGCTTACTCAACCCTAACTATAGTGGCACTATCATGCCATTAGAGAGTGCCACAATGATATATAATATACACAATTTCTATGTGAAAGTCCATATGATATCAGTGGAAAACTGTGGAAAAACATTTGAGAAAAGTCCTGCTTTTATTTCATACTGGTTCCCCTTTTTTATAACTATGCATACTGATATGAAAACAGGATCACCGTCCATTTGACATCCTCTGCTCTGGTTGCTTCTCTATGCCTGGCATTATCATAAATCTCTGTCTGCAACATCATAACCATTTCCACAGCAAAATATTGTATGCCATGGAGTGGAAAATTATGTCAGCTTCAGACAATGCAGCTAGAGCAGATAAAGTCTTGGTGACAGGGATTCTGTTTTCCTGTTAGGGTGCATAGCTCTAAGAACAAACTCTAGCCAGAGCAGATGGTGCTGTGATAAGCTGCCAAATGACCAAAGTTACACATGTATATAGAAATTATTGAACGCCCGGGTGTAACTTGAACATTTTTGGAAATGTTGCACCAAATTTTCAACATGGCCTTTTTGGGACCCCTCCTCATGAAGAGTGACAGTGTCATTTTATTCACTTGTCACAAAAGGTGATTTTGCAGAATGACCATGACAATCTGTGCCACAGGTGTGAAAACAAGTTTTGGCTGAATGTGGAAAATGACAGCTATACTGTTAAAAAGGAGGTGTGCAAAAATGGTAATGTTGAAAATCTGGAGTGAAAATATAAAAAATTGGCGAAGTTAGGAGTGTGCATAGAAACTGTGCAATGCACACATGTAACACAGTCATTTTTTGGAATTTATTTACCAGATTTTCAGTATGAGATTTTTGGGACCCCATCTCATGAACAGTGGCACTGTTGTTTCATTTTATTTTTATTTTATTTAGCTTTTGTTGACCGGGTAAGTGCACTAGACAAATCCTGCCTATTTTCAGGCACAACCCGGGGGAGGGGGATACAGATGAATGCCAACTGACCTTGAACCAGATTAAGCTGTTGGTGGTATTTTAGTGAATGAGAGAAATTTGGCCAGGACACCGGGGAAATTCCCCTACTCTTTTTGATAAGTGCCATGGGATCTTTAACATCCACCTGAACTACCACCAATCCAGGCAGATGGGACCTCATTAATCAGCCCCAAAAGGTGATTCTGTGCAGCGACCATGAAATCAATTTTTTGGAACTGAGTAACAAAATGACAGTGACAGTGTTCATAAGGTGGGGTCCCAAGAACCCCATGTTGAAAATGTGGGGCCAAAATTTAAAAAAATGGCTGATTTATCAAGATAAGTTGAACATTTCATTTACTGCCATTATAACATACTTACCTTTGATTCTTCAGTTTGTGGTTTGGCTTTGAAGAGTGCAGACATGTACTGGTCCAGAGAAGATAACAGCACCAGCCTCTAGAGGTAAGTATGGGTTAAGGGGGGGTGCAGGGAGGTGGGTGCTCAACGGAAGGGTGGGGATGAGGGAGGGGGACTGGGGCGATGATAACGGACGTTTCTTTTTTACAGGTAAAAAAACATATGTTGGGGCACAGTTTCATTTATGTACAGGGAAATAAAAAAAACATACATTGGGGCTCACTGGGGTGGGCTACCAGTGTGCCACAAGAGTTGGGGGGTGGGTACATGATGCCGACATAGGGACTGGTCACCCTGATGTCAGCAGTGGGAGAAAAAAAAACATACATTTGAGCACATTGGAGTGGGCTCCCAGTTTGCCATATGAGTTGGGGGGCACATAATGCTGACACAGGGACTGGGCATCTCTATGTTGGTGGGGGAAGAGAAAACATACACTTTGGCACACTGGAGAGGGCTCCCAGTGTGCCACATGAGTTGAGGGGGTGGCTACACAATGCCGACATGGGGATTGGGGACCCCAATGTTGGCACGGTGACAGGAACAGAGGGAGCAGGGAGGACAGCAGCATTGCGAGGGTGTAGGATGGTTTTCTTTGCTGCCAGTGCTGACGGTGGCAATGCAACTGCACATGCATGGCACATGTCCATGCATAGTTGAAAGGAATGGCAATTTACCATTCACAACATGATGACACCAGCGGAACTGCACATGTGCAGTTCTTGTCTGGAATACGGAGGTAACAGTCAAAATAGTGTGGCTGTTATTCCATAGCGGCTGATCATGGTGGAGGGTTTCAAGCTCCATTGGGCTTTTGGAAGTATACTCCAAAACTCGAACAGAAGGTTCCACAATCAGCTGTTTTTCTAAGGAATGATCAATCCCAAAACAGCTGTAGGCTCCACCCACAACCCTAAAAAAGAAAAGCTAAATATACTTTAGAACATGTACAGTATATTAGACAGATAGATAGATAGACAGACAGACAGACAGCTAGATAGCTAGATAGACAGACAGACAGAAGATAGAGAGATAGTGGCTGCAGTGAAAACTGTATATAGTTAATGACATGTTCTGCCATATTTTGAGCAAACCAGATATAGCTAATGAAAAATAAATAAAATACATATTTCTCCCTTTAATTATGTCTGTGGAATCGGGCATGGCAAGTAAATAGCAGAACACTGGTAATGAAATGCTTGCAATATATTAAAAAAGTTTGAGATTACCATTGTAATACATCATGTTCTTTGATGAAGTACTACTAGAAAGGGAAATAAGCATCATGATAAGTGTTTTGCTGTCTTCTAAGTACTCTGCAGCTGAGATCAGGTTCTCTTTCTGTAACCATAAGGCAGCATATGATATTGTGGTTACAATGGTGTTATCCGAAAAAAAAGTACCCTATAGTACCAGATGAATCAAATACTGTATGCAATAAGTCAAATATCACTTTTTTATTACTGTGGAATTTAATATACTGTAGTTACAGGATAGATGTGATTTTCATCACGTACAGAGAGGATTATATTAAGGTTACCTCCCATACATAGAAAGTGTCTTTTGTAGTTCACGGTACTTTGCATATGGTTTCAATTGAATCATATAGTTGCTTTGAGTGCAGTGCACATAATGTTGACACGAGGTAATCCTTGACTACAATGGAAAGATTAAAGGAAAGGTACAGTAGTACTACTATACATTTCTCATGCCTTTATTAATTACAAATTGCTCTACTGTAGGAGTAGCAGCTTTACTAGACTGCACCAGCCACCTTCCCCCATCCCACACTCAATCTCTGTTGACCTCAGGGATGCCATCCAAGACAACAAATGATAAAAGGAACAGGACTTCTGCTATTCAGAGCTGTATGAAAATGGTACATTAACAAATAATAAAGAAAGTATGATTTACTGGGTCGTGTAATAATCATGCAATTTTAAAAAGGGTTAGCATTCCTTCATAAATATGTATTAGTTTGAGGTGTTTCTGTATAATAATGAGAGTTATTATATGCTTCCGGAGTGGTAATCAAATGCAGTGGCAGAAAGTTTCCTTGTCAGGAAGAAATGCTTGAAGGGAAAAGCAGAGATAACCCCTCCCCAGTGATATACAGAGGTTATAGTTGTTGGTTTACCCTGGATAGACCAACAGAAATGGGACATCTTGTTTCAGGATCCTGCTTTCATAATTTTATAGATGTGAAGGTGTGATGCACAGGTAGGTCAAGTAACTTACGGTCACACAGTGAGTGTTTAAGTGTGATCGGATATAAATCTGGGTCTCCTGCTTCCCAAGTTATATGCTCTAAGCACTAAGCCCCACTGCCTCCTTCTAACAGTCCATCAAACATGGACCCCCCACAACCTTTATACCATTGTTTCTTCATAATAGACAGTGTAGCCACATAGAGGAATCCTGGAAACTGTAATGCATTAATTCTTTTATGTCAAAATGTCTTGCATTTTCAGTAACTAATTACAATTGCATTTTGTGCATATTACGTTTAGAACACCAGGGTAGCTAGGACTAGGAGGGACACTGACTATATTCTGTAGGTAACAGGGTGAGCAATGCATCCAGAACTGCCTGTAGATAACATATGACCAGCTAATTACATCCTTCATTAATAACAAGAACAATTATATACTGTAACTTTTATTTGTAAAAGAATATGGACATTATAGGCCCAAAACAGTTCAGTGCGCCTGAGCCAACATTAAACATTAAAACATTCTGTCTGTCATGTCAGTGTACACTACACAGATCCAGTTTGAACAGCTAAGCCTAGTAAAAACAAATACTTATTATGTTTTATATTGCATTTCATACCAGTTTTAACTTACACTATAACTATTGAATGTTTCTTGAAAAATGTATTTTAGGAAAAATGATATCTACAATAATAACACTACATGTTTTTTATTAAGATAACAGAGAAATTGAAGGTATTCTAGATTTTTTAAACAAGATCTCCAGTACCAGATTTTCCACGGTATGTTGCATTTTGTTGGACATTTCCCCGCTGGTAGACATACTTTTGTTCGGTGTTCACAGAAGAAGGCGAAGGGGAGGTTCCACAAAAAGTAACAGGAGCTTTGGAGGGTGGGAGGGAGGTGAACACTAGTCCTTTTTTCGAGGAAGGAATCTTGAAGGGAGTTGTAAATCTGAAAGTGGACAAAGCAATGAGGCCAGACAGGGTCCATTCAAGGGTATTGAGGGAACTCAGGGAAGTACTGGCTACACTTGTGACAGTCCTATTTAACAACTCGCTGGAAACAGGAGTGGTTCTGGAGGACTGGAGGAGGGCAGATACAGTCCATCTTCATTAAACTGATAGCAGGGAGGAGACTAGCAACTATAGGCCAGTCAGCCTGACATCGGTGGTGGGAAAGTTAATTAACTCGCTGCTGAAGAAAAGGGTTGTGGAATATCTTGAATCCAACAGGTTACAAGACCCAAGGCAGCATGGATTCATAAGGGGGGAGGTCATGTCAAAATGAGTCTGACAGATTTCTTTGACTGGGTGACCAGGAATTAGATCAGGGTGGAGCAGTGGGCATGGCTACCACAGAGTTCAGTAAGGCTTTCAACACTGCTCCACAAAGGAAACTTTGCAAGGAAGCTTTTCAGCTTAGGAGTGGTCCAAAGGTGATAAACTGGGTAAGAAATTGGTTAGGAGATAGGTGACAGAGGGTGGTGGTAAATGGAGTTCAGTCTGGAGAAGGGAAAGTGACCAGCAGGGTGCCACAGGGATCAGTACTGAGACTGGGTCTCTTTAAGGTCTTCTTAAGTGACATTGCAGAAGAGTTGGAAGGGAAGGTCTGCCTCTTTGTGCATGACACCACAATCTGCAATAGGGTGGATACTCGAAGGAGGGAGAATGAGTAGAATCTGAGAAAACTCAAGGAGTGGTCAAGGGTATGGCAGCTGGGTTTCAATGTGAAAGAGTGCAAAATCATGCACTTAAAGCAGAGAAACCCAGGGACAGAGTACAAAATGGAAGGAGAGGTAGTGATGATGACCACCAAAAGGAAAGCAATCAATCAATCAATCAATCAAGTCTTTATTTAACCAGACGTTCATCGTTGAGCAGAAGCTCATTTGCAAGATGGACCTGGGTGGAGCATGAAAATTTGTATATACAGGTCAACACAGGTATTTACAAGGCAATACAAATAATACTCTTTACAGAGAGGAAGAAAAAGAAGTTCATATGTATATAGAATTATACAGATATTGTACAGATTACACGGTATTTACATACATAGAAGTGTCTATAGGAAGATAAAGCAGGTTATTAAGGTTGCAGGAGGAAGTAACGGAAGAAAAAAAATAAAAATATACACCAGGTAGAGGTGAAGGTAGGGGGGAAGGGAGGGAGGTAGGGGGAGAAAGGCTAGGAGGCACGGTGCACAGAAAGGAGTTGGTAAAACAGGATGTAGAGAAGGTGGATGGAGAAAAGGAGTATGTGTGAGCCCCAGGATTGAATGCTATAAAGTACCGGGCATGGTAGGATGTCACAACCCAGGGTAGTGAGCTCCTACCCGAGGTTGGGAAAGGAAGAATAAGGGGATGGACGGGCCTAGTGTTGATAAGACAGGGGGACAAGAGAGAGAAAGAACAATTAGGCTGGTGAGGAGCAAGCTGGGGGGTCAGTACTAAAAATTGGGTCTAGGCATGGCTATATACCAGTGCAGACACCGGTACTGGGTCAGAGTGGGTGAAGCAGTTACATACTTCTCTGATTGTATGGAAATAAAGCGTCTTGAACACATTTATACCAATTAGAATGCTTAATTTGAGGGTTTTTTGTAGATCGTTCCATAAGGTAGGTATCACGAAGCTTATGGCTGCCCTGCCGAAGCAGGATTTTGCTTTGGGTACTTTAAGTGTAATAGCTGAATAACTTCTTAACGCGTATTTCTGAATTATACTCAGGGGAAGATAGCAGGAGATATAGTAAGGCAGCTTATTAGAGATGGCTCTATAGGTCCAGAGAGCGGCGTTTCTGTGGTGCTTGAACTTTAGTGATGTCCACCCCACTGCCGCATATAGGGTGCAGTGATGCGTGTTGAAGGGGAGTCCCGTTATAAACCTCAGTGCTCAATGGTAGAGTGTGTCCAGTTTAGCCATGTAAGAGTTGGGGCATTGGCTGTAGAGGAAGTCAGCGTAATCAACCAATGATAGGAAAATGGATTGGACCAGTTGTTTCTTGGCATCTCTGGTGAAAATTGGTTGATTCTAAAAACAATCCAAGCCTTTGCGTCGTTTTAGCAAGTCCTTGATATGTTCAATGAAGGAGAGTCTTTGGTCTATCCAAACTCCCAGATACTTGAATTTTGTAACAAATTCTAGTTTTTCACCTAGAACTGTGGTAATTTGGGGAACTGTCCCACTGGACACAGGGTTAGCTGTACGGATAAAAGGGGAAAGGACCATCGCTTTAGTTTTTTTGGCATTAAGTAGCAGCTTTTTTTGGAGGAGTTGGCTTTGCAAAAGGTTGAATTCTGACTGTAGGTCATTGCAGGCAGCTTCAGGTGCTGGGCAACTCAAGTAGAGAACTGTATCATCTGCAAACAGATGGATGTTGGCTTCTTTTATATAGTAGTCAATGTTATTAATGTAAATTGCAAAAAGTAAGGGCCCTAATATAGAACCTTGAGGTGCCCCCCCCTTTGCAGAGTTTTTAAGGGGGACAGGCCTCCTTCAGCTTTAACTTGTTGAAGGCGCCCTGTAAGATAGTCAGTAAACCAACGCAGAGAGGAGGGGTCCACACCTATGGTCTGAAGGGAGGGAGCAGACTATGGTCAATGGTGTCAAAAGCCTTGCTTGGATCAAGGAAAACAGCACAAATAAAGTTTTGCTCTCAAGATTACGCTGCCAGTCATTAGTAACTTTGGCGAGGGCTGACATAGTGCTATGTTTAGCTCTGAATCGGACTGCATAGAATTTAGCAGTTCCCTAGACTCAAGGTGAGTCCTCAGCTGTGCATTTACAATTTTCTCTAGGAGCTTGGACAGGACCAGAAGGAGGAAAAATTGGCCTGTAGTTATTGAGATCGCCAGGGTCACCTGATTTGAACAGTGGTATGACATGTGCTGTCTTCCATATAGGTGGTAAGGTGCCCTGAGACAGGGATAAGTTAAAAAGGTGGGTGACGGATATTACTAGTATGTGGTAGGCAATTTTTAGGAAGTAAGGGTCAAGGGTGTCGGCCCCAGCACTTTTTCTAGTATCCAACTGAAGCAAGAGGTCCTCTACCTCTTTCAGTGGGGCAGGTTGAAGAGAGAAAGGCAGCAAAACTATCAGAGTTTCAGGCAGTTGGCTGGCAGTCTGGGAGCGAAGTATGTTTGCAGGGGAGTTATCAAATGCCATGCCTGCAGTAGCAAAGTGGTTATTGAATGCGTCAAGTATATCCATCTTTTCAGTTATAGTCAAGTTGCCAGAGGTAATCTTGGTCGGGAGTAATTTCCTGGAGTGGCCTAGCAGATCATTGATTGTGTTCCAGAGCTTGATTGGGCTCTTTGTGGCAGAAGTCGAGTTCGGATTTGAAAAAGGTGGCCTTGATTCTCTGATTGTTTTGGTACATAAATTTTGTAGTCTCCTGAACTGGTTCCAGTCCTCTGCAGTGTTCAGTCTGCGCTTTTTCCAGAGCTTATCTCTTTCTAGAAACGAGACTTGATCTGAAGGGTGAACCATTTACATGTTTTTGGTCCTAGTTCAAACTTTAATCAGGGAGCATACTTAATAGGGCCCTTGATAGAATAGTTGTGGAAGATATTGTAAGCTGACATAATCGTTTTGGCCAGGTGAAATCTTGCCACTAGAAGTGCTTAAGCTCGTTTAGAGTGAGGCATGTTCATTGAAGTTGCACCTGGATCTCTTCATAGAGAGAACTTGCTGATGGGTGCTGGGTTGTTGGTGGATCTTACTCCGCAAGAAAACAATAGGTCGCTGGCGTCTGAGAAGAAGACATCAGCGTGGGAGAAGAGATGAGGTTTGCTCACCATTAGCACATCAAAGTGTACTTTTACTGGGGTCCTTCACGTTTAGGCATGTTGGTTCAGTAATAAGTTGCATCAGCCCTGTTCATCACAGAAGGATGCAAGGGGCAGCTGTGTTAGAGAGCCAGTCAAAGTTGAGGTCTCCTAAAATAATAGTTTGCAGCCCTGTCCCAACTTGTCACTTAGATATGACACAAGCTGTAGGCCAGCAGACGGTGGTCTGTAGCATCCTATTATGCAGAGTGCAGTAGTCTGTGTAATTTCTACTTTGAGAATTAAGCATTCGATTAAGCTGGCAACAGATGCGAGGATAAGCAGAGGCAGAAAATTTGTCTTTAACGTGAATGGTACCCCTCCTCCTCTAGCATGCCTATCAGCTCTGAACAAGGCATAGTTAGTATGTTTACTTCTCTATCAGTGGTGCTGGGTCTAAGCCAAGTTTCAGAAATCTCAAGTATGTCAGGAGAGATGATTTACCAAGTTTGTATTAAGGTTATCTTTTAAGAGAGGCTACATACGTTAATATGCAGAAGCTTATTCCTTTTAAATTTGCTAGTTCTGCTGGCAAAGCAATAGCTTCTGGGGGCCAGGGTTGAGTTCTACATTGCCTGAACATAGCAGGAGGATAAGTAGAATTTTCTAAGAGCGCTAATTATAAACATGAATTCCTGCCTTTCTCCCATCTAGTAGATCTGATGTGTTTAGGGACTGGAAAAGTAGCCACCATGAGAAGAGCTGATCTGTTGTAGCAAGGCTAGTACCCCTACCACAATAGGCGGGAGGAGATAGAAGTCTGCTGGTGGGAGGTGGGTCTTGTGGTGGGGAGTGTTATAAGTACTACTGGTATGTGTGGTCCAAGAGCAGGGGTTCGGTATTGGTACCCGGAATCACGGAGGCAATTAAAGGATAAGTTGCCATATGGTATACAGCACAGGTGCCATTGTAGACAAACATGATGGTAGTTCAGGTGTCCAATGCTGGACAGCTGGTATCAGCAGAAGAAGGGTAGTATAAGGGCCATATAGGGCCTGACATGATGGTACCTCAAAAGACCATTCAATTAGCCCAGGGGCCAGTGGGGTTGCTGGATTAATGCAGCTTATCAGTAGCTTCCGATCCAGGTCAACTCCAAATTTGATGCATTAAAAATATTTAGTGGTGAAGGCACAGCCAAGGAAAGCCTATGCATTTTAGTAAGGCGAGGCCCCTGAGAGTTGGATCCCTGTAGGCTGGACAGAGAGAGGATCACGAGCTAAGTCTCTGTTGGTGGGGCACTGCGCCAGGGCGTGGACTAATATTTTGGCAGGAGGTACTGTATTTAATAATCAGCGGAGGTGGGGAGGGCGGTCGAAAAATACGCGGCAGTTGCCATTTTCTGTGTAAGGGCCTTGGGTCTGTTCTGCGGTCTCGAGCATCGGTTAGAAGGTGCGATCACCCGGTAGCCAGGAATCCCATGGCTTAGGAGCTGGGGAGCCTGGGGACAGTTCCTCGGCTGAGATAGAGAAGGAGTGAGGGTTAATGAAGGATTCACATAAAGGTCAGACAGAACAGCAGGAGTCCAAAATTTGCAGAACCAAAAGGACATAATGTGGTACCAGCAATGCCAAAGAGGTAGTGAGGAGTAGTAGTAGGTGGTTGCACCCCAAGGTAGTTTGTTTGGTGTTGCTGGCCTGTAACTGCTAGCTGGTTTATAGTTGAAAGGGTATAGTCGAGATTGAGTAGGGTCCCTAACAATGGGGCAAATACAGCAGTAATTGAGGAGTTAGATAAGGTGGCTGGAGGAAAAGGTTGAGAGGAAATGTGATCCTGTGGGTGGGACTGCTTTAAAAAGGGAGGTGAGAAAGTGGGTCAAGTCAGGTGTGAAGACAGGGAGGCCAATAGCATGAAAATGTGCAGCAGTGGAGTAACCAGTCTGCTGCTAGGCTGAAGGGGTGGAGTAAGGTCTATTTAATACTGTGAGGGAGGGAGGGGCTGGGCAGAAAAGTCAGTCAGAACAAAGCACAGAAAGAGATTTCCCTGCGGATCAGGAGCACCGGCATTGGAAAATCAACCAAGGAGTACTGCCAATCAGTGCCTGGTTCCTCCAGTGGGCATCCAGTCAAAACAGTGGCATTCAGAACCACGGTTTCGAGGTCAGTGCATACCTGAATCTGTCCGAGAGGTCAGTCAGATTGGTCTGTTAGATGTGGCCTGCTGGAGAGAGCCAAGGCCACAGGAGCAACAGGAAGCCCACAGATGGGCTGTCTGTGGAACTGTGAGGAAACACAGAGGATTAAATACAGCTAGAGTACAAAATCAAGCTCAGTGGGGGCAGGCAATGGAAAGACAAAGCATGAGGTAAAGAGGTGGTAAATGCAGGGC
Organism: Neoceratodus forsteri; assembly: GCA_016271365.2. NCBI lineage: Eukaryota > Metazoa > Chordata > Ceratodontiformes > Ceratodontidae > Neoceratodus > Neoceratodus forsteri. Next base: position 411,270,346 of record CM057453.1, on the reverse strand, counting down.
AATTATTTGGAGCCAGAAGAGGAGTTAATGGGGTCTGTGCTTTGCTTGGACATCTGAGGGAGGGACAGCAGCAGCAGGGGTGTAAGAAAAGGGTTTGGTAGGCAAGGCAGAGAAGAAAGTAAGGCGTTTAGGAGAGACAGACATTCGCGGGCAGAGAAATTAATAACTGCAGAGTGACCAGTGTGGGAAGGGGCAGAGTTCAGTCATAGGGCAGAAATGGAAAACTGCAGCAGTCTTGCTCAGTAGCTAGGTCAAGCAGTCAAACATCAGCTACTATACAATACAGTTTGTCCAGCACTAAGTAGCAACTGAGAGGCTAGACTAGTGGCTTGTAATAGACCAGCTAAGCTGGCAGGTAAAGTAAGATCCAATCGATGCATAACATATGTAGATTACATTAACAAAAATTCAGTCCAGAACAAAGCACAGAAGAGAGATTTCCTGAGACCAGGAAGCACCAGGCATTGGAAAATCAGCCAACAAGGAGTACAGCTGCCAGTCAGTGCCTGGTTTTCCATCCACTGGGCATCCAGTCAAAACAGTGGCATTCAAAATCACGGTTTGGAGGTCCGGTACGTACCTGAATCTGTCCGGGGATCAGTTGGAAGTCTCTGTGCTGTGGCCTGCTCGAAGAGCCAAGGCCACAGGAGCAGGTTGGGAAGCCCACAGATGGGCTGTCTGAATCTGTCAAGGGTCAGTCGGTGGTCTGTTAGCTGTGGCCTGCTGGGAGAGAGCCAAGGCCACAGGAGCAGCAAATCCACAGATGAGCTGTCTGAATCTGTCCGTGGTCAGTCGGGAGGTCTGTTAGCTGTGACCTGCCTAGAGAGAGGCTAGGCCACAGGAGAGCTTGGAAAGCCCAGCAGATGAGCTGTCTGAATTGTCCGGGGGTCAGTTGGGTGGTCTGTTAGCTGTGGCCTGCTCAGAGGAGCTAAGGCCACAGGAGCAGCTTGGGAAGCCCACAGATGGGCTGTCTGAATCTGTCCAGGGGTCAGTCAGGTGGTCTGTTAGCTGTGGCCTACTCAGAGAGAGCCAAAGCCACAGGAGCAGCTTGGGAAGCCCACAGACGAGCTGTCTGAATCTGTCTGGGGGTCAGTCGGGTGGTCTGTTAGCTGTGGCCTGCTCGGAGAGAGCCAAGGCAACAGGAGCAGTTTGGGAAGCCCACAGATGGGCTGTCTGAATCTGTCCGGGGTCAGTCGGGTGGTCTGTTAGTTGTGGCCTGCTCAGAGAGAGCCAAGGCCACAGGAGCAGCTTGGGAAGCCCACAGATGGGCTGTCTGAATCTGTCCAGGGGTCAGTCAGGGTGGTCTGTTAGCTGTGGCCTGCTCAGAGAGAGCCAAAGCCACAGGAGCAGCTTGGGAAGCCCACAGATGGGCTGTCTGAATCTGTCCGGGGTCAGTCGGGTGGTCTGTTAGCTGTGGCCTGCTCGGAGAGAGCCAAGACCACAGGAGCAGCTTGGGAAGCCCACGGATGGGCTGTCTGAATCTGTCGGGGGTCCAGTCGGGTGGTCTGTTAGCTGTGGCCTGCTCAGAGAGCCAAGGCCACAGGAGCAGCTTGGGAATCCCACAGATGGGCTGTCTGAATCTGTCCGGGGGTCAGTCAGGTGGTCTGTTAGCTGTGGCCTGCTCGGAGAGAGCCAAGGCCACAGGAGCAGCTTGGAAAGCCCACAGATGGGCTGTCTGAATCTGTCTTGGGGTCAGTGGGGTGGTCTGTTGAAAAGCTGGCCTGCTCGAGAAGAGCTAAGGCCACAGGAGATTGGGAAGCCCACAGATGGGCTATCTGAATCTGTCCAGGGGTCAGTCAGGTGGTCTGTTAGCTGTGGCCTGCTCAGAGAGAGCCAAAGCCACAGGAGCAGCTTGGGAAGCCCACAGATGGGCTGTCTGAATCTGTCTGGGGGTCAGTCGGGTGGTCTGTTAGCTGTGGCCTGCTCGGAGAGAGCCAAGACCACAGGAGCAGCTTGGGAAGCCCACTGATGGGCTGTCTGAATCTGTCGGGGGTCAGTCGGGTGGTCTGTTAGCTGTGGCCTGCTCGGAGAGAGCCAAGGCCACAGGAGCAGCTTGGGAAGCCCACAGATGGGCTGTCTGAATCTGTCTGGGGGTCAGTCGGGTGGTCTGTTAGCTGTGGCCTGCTCAGAGAGAGCCAAGGCCACAGGAGCAGCTTGGGAAGCCCACAGACGGGCTGTCTGAATCTGTCCGGGGTCAGTCGGGTGGTCTGTTAGCTGTGGCCTGCTCAGAGGGAGCCAAGGCTGCAGGAGCAGCTTGGGAAGCCCACAGATGGGCTGTCTGAATCTGTCCGGGGGTCAGTCAGGTGGTCTGTTAGCTGTGGCCTGCTCGGAGAGAGCCAACACCACAGGAGCAGCTTGGGAAGCCCACAGATGGGCTGGCATAACCATATCTGATGACCTAATGGTGGCCAGACAATACAACAAAGCAGTTGGGAGGGCTAGTGGGATGCTGGAGTGCATAGGGAAGTGTATCACCAGCAGAAAGAGGGACATGATGTTGCCTTTGTATAGATGGCTGGTGAGACCCCATTTAGATTCTGAGCCCACATCTCTGGGAGGACATAGACAGAGTGGAGGTTGTCCAGAGGAGGACTAAAATGGTGCAAGGTCTGCATCAGAAGCCCTATGAAGAGAGACTAAGGGGCCTCAATATGTAAACCCTGGAAGAAAGAAGGAAGGGGGATATGATAGTGACCTTTAAATACCTCACAAGAGTAAATATGGTATAGGAGGGAAGTATTTTTCGGAAAAAAGATGCTCAAGAACAAGGGGACAAGCAATGAAGCTAGAGGGGATAGATTTTGGAGAGATGTAAAGAAAAACTTCTCATAGAAACAGTGGTGAATGCCTGGAACAGTCTTCCAGCAGAAGTGGGGGGAAAACAGTGGTTGGGTTCAAGAATGCATGGGATAGGTATAAGGGAATGGTAATGGAAAAGAAGTGGGGGAAGAAAGAACCAGAGATAAAAGAGGGTCTGTGGTGACACTGTAGATAGGGAAAAATGGGCAGACTGAGTGGGCCAAGTGGTCCTTATCTGCTCTCAAATTCCGTGTTCTGTGAACTGCACATGCATAATAAAGATGCTAACTTACAGAAAATGATTACCCACGAACTGCCTGTAAGTGAGAAAACTGCTGCAAGTAGTGACAAAGTTGAAAACATTTATGATCTTATCCCACAAATTCTGGTTCAAAAAGAGCCAGAGCTTGCAGCAAAATACTGCGTGCCTGTACCAGAAGTGGAAAATCTGCTCACTAAAGTCCCTTCAACAGATATCTGATAACTTGTGGTTATAAAAACCAACCAGACTATTGAAAGGTAATACCTTATCAATAACTGCCATGGACAAAGCAATTCTTGACTCTGGTTGATTCAATTTTTTATGGTTTCTTTGTCAGTTTTGTAGTTACTAGAAATTGTTCAGTAACTTCTTTAGGTAAAAAAAACACCATCCTGCATTCAGCCCTTAATGCAAAAAAACAGTTGTTCACTGTGATTGTCAGCTGCTCCCATACATATGAGCATAGAAATATCAATGATGCTAAACATTTTCTTTGTAGCAGACTGCACCTGCCAGTTCCATCAGACAATACAGCAACAGTTCCAGAAGGGGCCATAAATCTGTCAGTGGAGCCTAGCCCTGACTGGCACCAATTTCATATTCACCCCTTCTAAGAAGAACTGCTTAGATATACCTTTCTTCACTCAGACATAAATGTTACAGTAAAAAAAAAACAACAAAGAACCAACATTTTTTAGGTTGTGACAAATGATGATGATAATTTCATATTTTAAACAGAATTGTAAAGGGCTGGTCATATATTTTGAAATGTTATTCAAACCATGTACTGTACATGCATTAGTTTTTGCATGCATCGAAAATGCTAATTTCCTTCACTGAAGATTAGTAGATAATAGAGAAGGTATTATAGAGTTAAGTGGCAGATCAAGGAAGAAATTACAGTCAGCTGGGTACAAGCTGCTTAACTGTAACACAAACATACCCCTTCTGCCACTCCAAAGAAAACCAACTCCTTTTCAAGGTGGCCAGTGTCACAATGGCAGTATGTCATACTGCAATGTGAAAATCTGTACTCAGGATAACTCTTGTGTCTAATGTGTGGCATGTATTTGTATCTAGTTATGGTGGGTTCATGAGTGGGGCTTAAGCACTGGTCTGAGTGGTAACTGCTCATCTGTCTACTCATAGGGAAGGTAACTTGGCAGTCAGCTGTAGCTACAGTTGGCATTATGAGGAATTGAGCTTGACTGTTTGATTCAGACTGATTCTATAGTACCAAAGACTCCTGAACTGACTTTTAGGCATGCAGTCGTGCTGCCAAAAACAGGACTTTGAGATCATGGGAAAATTGATATCAAACAGCAATTATATGAATACTTTCTGATACATGATATGGGAAAATATTATAGACCTGACCATAGGGTAATTTGTTTATCTTGTTTCTCTTAAAATGAAGACTGATAATTAGCTTATCAGAGTGTCCTAGACACTAGGATACCTGCCATTTGGCCAGACAGTTGCTGTTGTAGGATAGCAGTGCTGTCTGACAATGGATCCTACCCTCTGGAATCCAGTGCACGGATCTAACAAACCTTGTGGATCCTGTGGATCCCAGCAACAGATCCAGCTCAAATCCTAACTATCTAACCTAGGATCCCTGGATCTAACCTAGGATCCTAACTATCTAACCATGGATCCTACCCCAGGATCCAGTGCATGGATCCCACAAATGTTGTGGGTCCTGTGGATCCTAGCCACAAACATTGTGGATCATGTGGATCCTAGTACCGGATCCACAGTTCTGACCAACAGATCCATCTCAGAACCTAACTATCTAACCTAGGATCCCTGGATCTGACCTAGGATCCCTGAATCCTAACTAGGATCCATCACTATCTGACCCTGGCTCCTTCATCTGTCTTTGGTAGGATTTCTGGTGGGATCCTAGGTTGAATACCAGCACTATCTGACAGATAGTGGTAGGTTCCACAAATGCACCATCTGAGCAACACTAAAAATGGATAGCTAAAGGGAAAGACTGAGTCTCTGCTAAGCATGTGTCTTTGATCTTTTTGGGAGGTGGAAAGAGCTCAACAATGCTCTGCAGAAATGTACCCAGTGCTACATTATATACAAATGTTGCTAAATTAACATTTTTGTAATCCACTAAGGGGAGACATCCCATGCTCTCACATACAGTGCGATAGTGAGTTCTAATTGGAAGTCTATCAGAATAGCTCTACACTGTAAGAAAGACATAGGCTCATATACTTGGACGTCCAATGTCTAGTCAGCAGAAGCCATGCAGCTTAGCAGAAGCAGAATTCTAAATCATCACAGCAGGACATACACCTTGTGAACTTCAAGGCATTAACAAAGTTCGAACCTGACAAAAAGGTTGCTTGACCAGACCAAAAAGATCAGAAGAAGTGAGGAAGACACAAACCTCAAAGACTCAAAAAAAAGTTTAAAGCTTCTCCTGTTATTGTAATTATCAGTTCAAGTCAGACGGGCCTGAAGGATAGTGGGATGCCTTTTTATTGGCCCAGCATAGAGAGTGTACATAAATGTAATAGTACACAAGATTTCTGTGTCACACAGGTTTATTTATCAAGGCAACAACTAAAGAGACATGTCATCCCAAAAGCTGATTTACTATAACATACTGCACAATGCACAAGGTTTGTGTTACATAGACACTTACACATTTTGTGGGATAGGAGAAACCAATGGTCTTAAGTCACCCCTCCTGTCCTGGCACTTTGAACCCAATGGTGATAGTATGTTGGACCACAAAAGACAACATACTACAGTAAGTCTATTTTATTATTCATTAATTTACTTATTTATGTATTTATTTATTTGGAAATTGGTAACCAGAAAAGGCACACTGATCAAGGCTCATTTCCAGGTGCAACCAAGGAAAAGTAAAGAAATACAATCATAAAGCATACACAACATAATGACTGGTACAAAAGAAAGTGTAAACAGTACAACTCATCATGGTACAAGTGCAAATAACAATAAAAGGTGCCAGAGGTTGGTACTATGAGCAACTCTAAAGCCCAGTTAAAATTACAAAGAGCAGGTTGAAACATGACAGTGCAGTGGTAGTTGGGACAATGACTAAACCAGAAGAATTACACAACAACAGAGGCGGAAAAGGTTCAAAGTGGGAGAGTCAGGTAGAGGACTGACAGGAGTAGGGCGGGCAGGGGGAGTTTAAGCTGATGCCTATTTTGATACAGGGAAAGGGGAGAGATGGAAAGAGGAGGAAAATTGGTTACAGAGGAACAGAAGGTGATAGGAGAAGGCTGACTGCACAGCAGAGGAATGAAGGTGTGGAAGGGAGAAGATGCGAGGATCCCCAGAGCAGAAGGAGTAAGAGGCAGAGGGAATGAGTGAGAGGGGCAAGGTTAGGTAAGAGGTTAAGGACCCAAACAACTATTTGAAGATTAAGGAGGGTCAGTGGAACTGGTGACATGAGGGTAAGAGGAGGAGGAGGATGGACAGAAAGGAGTAGAGGGAGCTGTTGTGAGTACAAGGAGGGGAGTTGATAGCAAAGCAACAAAATGTGTTACTGTACAGAGGGTGTCATGTCTTACAAGGGAAGAGGAAGGGTGGTGCTGTTGATCACATCTGCATAGTCAAAGACTGGGTGCATCATTTTGGTCACCAGCTGCTGGCAAACCTAGGGAGACAGATAGTCCTTGTTGCACCGTGTTTGGGGTGAAGCTAAGAGTGGATGGTGTTGAAGTCGGTAGAGAAGTCAAGCCTACTGTCAAGCCACACACCAAGGTACTTGAAGGAGTGACTTCAAGAGTGGTGTCATCCAGGGTGATATATACAGTATATTAATCTATATCAAGAATATTGCTTTATCTTCTAGACCATCATGTCATATTTCAAAAGAATACACTACGATAGGCTGTATATTTCATATTAAAATTAATGTTACTATTGAATCACTTTCAAAAATAATAAAATATGCAACAGATCACATATTTCACTATCAAAATATATTACACCTTATACTATATAAGAAAATGCTACAATACTTTTTTTAGCATTAATAAAAGTAGCAGGTTTCAAAATACCTGATCCTAATCAAAAAACCTGGGTGGTGTTCTTAAATTTAACACTGGAAAAATGAATGATATGTGCACACTTGAAAACTGCGATCAGTACGTTTTTCACTATGGTTATTAATGCATGAATTCAACAGCAGTTCGTGGGGACTGTCTGATGTTCCAAAGCAGCTGACTTTCTAAGCTGCCCCTTGCAAGCTGTCATCTATCTGGCTGATGCAAACTCCAAGGTTTACACCAATAAGGTAACTTGAAATCTGCATAAACATAAGTTAACTCTTCTTAAAGGAAGTAAGAGAAGAAGCCAACAAATGCTAATATTTCCAGCCATCCCAGCTCTTCTTCAACAGAATTGCCCATCATGGACTAAAGTGACATTTATAGCAAGAAAGGCAACATTCAAGCATCAAGAGAAAGGAATTTGACACTACCAAGGAGATTGACACAAACACAGCATCTATAGGGATTGCTCAAGATGACCTCTGAAATCATCAGTACTGAAGAGCCTTGTTCCTCGACAGCATCACCATCAGGACAGAACGTCTGATACACAAAATATAAGAAAGAGATTCTGTTATATTGAGGGTGTCACATGACAAATTGTGTTTTCATACCATATGAAGTTCTTCTGATTCTCATTCTCTCTCCCTTCTTGTCCTGTCATCTTCTTTGGCAGCATCTGTATCTGTTTTGCAGGTAATATTGGTTTCTCCTCTTTGTTTTATTGTTTTGAATGTTAATGTTTCTTACCTCCTTCCTTTCTATTTTTTAAATTTCTCCAATTTTTTAAATTTCTCCAATATTTTTTAAATTTCTCCTGATGGTTTGAAACATTTACTGCATTTTTTAATTGGTCTCCCAAATTGCCAAATGTTGTAATACTCTAACAAAGATTTGATATGTTTTCCTTTGACAAGAAGTTTTGCCGTCTAGTGCTAATGTAGATTTTGGAACATTTCCAGAATCTGGCAAAATACAGACAGCTTGCCCGCAGAGTGAGGAATGCTATCTAGACAAGAGCAAATTGAAAAATAAAAACAGAAGGGTGAATAGTGTTGCAAATTCTGAAGCAACTGTGTTTCCAGGGTGGTTAGGAAATAGCCACAGTAACAACAGTTGAGTATTATCAAGTGGCTGAAATAAATACTCAGACTTGAATACTGAAACTTGATTGGCTAAAATCCATTGGGACATTCATGCACATACACATAGTAAAAAGAGACCAGCTAACAGCCTTTTCACTTGATTCATAGAGTGCTCTGCCCTTCTTTGCCTGGCTACACTACAGATATTCAGCACCACATTGGGCCAGTACAACCACTGTTGGAGATGTCTCCCAGTCTTCCAACACACTGTACCTGCTGTTACTGTTACTGATGCTGCTACATTCTTAGACTCTGGGCACCTCTCACAGAACAAGAATGGGCTTTCCAACTACCATTCTAACTCTGAGGTGTCCTTCTTTATACTGTCATCACACTACTTCCTGCTGCTGTGTCCTGTGGACCTACTGCAACAGTACTACCTACTGACCATATAGCAAAGTAAGGAACTAGTTTTCCAAATGTACAACTGCTCTGTAAAAAAAAGAAATCAGTTAAAATGAGCTGGCCTCACTGGCACAGGTTTGAGTTCGCTTGCTGGCGCCAGTGACCGGTTTCAGGAACAGACTCGGGTCGTTGGAGGCCGACCAATGGAAGAAGAGATCAAGCATCCCGACTGTCTCCTTCTCCGAGGGAGGTCGCGGGATGCTGCCGTGCAAGGGGCTCCTGGTGGAAGCCAGGAGTGCCGAAGCATGGCGACAACAAGGTATCTAGAGGACTGGACAGATGCTGGCATCATTGCACGTTCCGCCCCCAGAGGAGAAAAAACAAAGCCTGCCTCCTCTATGCCTAATGGCACACTCCCTCAGCTGCAATTGGCTCCCCAGGCTGACTTCCACCCTATTCTGCTGTTCGTGGCACCTTAAGTGGAGGGTGCCACGTCTCCACCCTGGGAGGCAATCCAGGGGTCCCGGGAGAGCAGCTCATGTGGGGATGCCACAGCTGAGGAGTCTGTGACCGAACAGATGACTGGCAGAGAGAGAGGTGAAGGCACAAAAAAGAATAAATAGAAAAAAATGAAATCAGTTAAAATATTTTGAAAGTTATTTTATATACACAAAATCCTTGGATAATAGTAATAATGTGCTCCAGGGTATGGCATATTTGTTTGTTTGTTTGTTTGTTTTTGCTAACCAGGTAAGTGCACCAGACATTAAAAATGCTTATTTTCAGGCAGCAACCCAGAGTACAAGGCAAAACAGGCAGATACACAATTGTTATAGAGTAAAAAATACAGTATACAGTTCTAAACTGGAGAACATTGCTAAGGCAGGTGGATAAATCTCAACAAACGGTGCTAAAGTTGTTGGAAAAACAGTATAAGTGGCAGTAAAACACAGTAGGCAACTAGTAAAATACTCAGTTTACAGAGAGTAAGTTAAGGATCACAAGGACAGTAGAACAAAAAATGGTAGAGGACATTTGTGGAGAAACTCAAGTCACAACAGAGGATAGGTAATTACTAGAGTGCCAGGCAAATGCAGTGAGTGGTTAAGTGCCATGTGAGAGAACAAGTTTGGCTGGTGTTGGTTCAGTGAGTCAGGAAACAAGAACATAGGAGAGTCAGGAAAGAAAGAAGCAAGTGCAGGGATTAGAGGCTATGAGGTAGTTGCGTAATTCTCATTTGAAGCAGGTATGCAAAGGGGAGAGACGGAGAACTGTAGGTAGAGAGTTCCCATAGAGTGGAACAAAGTAAGAGAAAGCCTGTGATCCCATAGTTGTTCAGCTTCTGGGAATGGACAGAAGAGACTAATCCCCCATGTGAAGGGCATAGTGAGGGTTTGTCGGAGTCAGCAGCAGGGCTAGAGAGGAGGGACCTCAGAGCAAACAATGCTGTCATTCAAGGTACCAAGAGAATATAGTCGGGTGCCTCAGGGAGAGCCAGTTTAGGCTGCTATAGAGTTGACAGTGATGGGTGAGGCGATGTGAGACTAGGACAAAATGACAGATATTATTATATGTAGTATCTCATTTCATGAAGTTCGCTTTGGTAGCATCAACATAAGTAACTGATCCATATTATAGGATATTGACACTTCTCTGATGCACAGGTTACTCAGCCTGCAGCCTTGTGATGCACAACGTTTAGTTTAGTTTATTGTTCTAGGAATTACTACCTTTGAGCCAGAGGCTCTTTTACAAAGGTTCCACGTCAATTAGGTACAGTACAAAAAAGGTTACATAGATAACACAACAATTTGTGCTGTGTCAAGAGCGAGAAAACATATACAAATACATATCAAATCATTTGTGCAAAAGGACATGAGATATCAATAATCACATTATTATTACAAGAAGAGGTCATGCCAGATTAGGAGAAACAAATAGGGAAAATGTCCAGAACAGAGAGGGTAAGTAAAGGTGTGGGAGCAGACAATAGCAGGAGAAAAGGTTTCCCAAACATGTCTTTGTCAAATAACGGAACAGGGTGGGGTATGAGAAAATAGGAGGTTTAATCAGGGCAGTCACAGGAGCTGGAGGTGGCAAGGTGAGAGAACAGCCTTGATTTGAAAATACCTAGAGAGGTGGAGGCAGTAATATGAGTGCTGAGGGCATTTAGCCAGCTGGGGGCACGATAGGCAAATGATCTTTGTCCCTGAGAAGTCCAGCATCGGGGGACTTGGAGAGGCTGGTGTTCTGATCTTCTGGTAAAATGGGTGCTAGCGCTCAGGCATAACAGGTCTTGGATACAAGGTGGAGTGAGGCCCAGAGTGGATTTTTTTGCCATCAGGCAAGTAAGGTACTATCCAGTTTGAGAGTTGCAACCAACCTGAGGCCTGGCAATATCACGCCCAGTGCATAGTGAGGCACAAGACCACAGGCTGAGTGAGTTCAGCCCCTAGGCATGGGGTAATATCTGTTCAATGCACCCACCAGAGTGCCTTAGTGTGCTTATAAAATGGGCTACTTTTTAAAAAGTTATTTATTAAAAAAGATATATATATATATATATATATATATATATTCATTACAAAAACTCCATTAATGCATCAGTTAAGGTTGACAGTACATCAACAAAAGTTTGGAAATTCGGTGTCAGGGTTCCTATCCCTATCACCTCCACACCCTCAACACACCAGGAGGTGTCGGGGTGTGCCATGAGGTCATCAGGCTAACTCACTCCATTCCATGTGTAAACAAGCTGGCATGGTACAGTATAGGAGAATGGGGTGAGAGTTAAGCCTGATGACCCCACTGACACCATTGAGTGTGTGAGGGTGGGGGTGGGGACTGATAGGGGTGGGAACCCTAACATCGAATATCCAAACTTTTGTCACTCTACTATCAACCCTGACTGATGCATTAACAGAGTTTTTTGCAATTAATTTCCCTCCTTTTTGAGAAAGAGTACACATGAAATTGCAAGCAGATAAAGGCCCTATAGTCTATCATGTCTGCTTGATTGTGCAGCTAGCAGTCTTTATTCTGCAGGTGCCCCTCACTCCTCTCCCCATTGACCCTCCCCCTTACCCTGTTCCATCCCCTTTTGAAGTAGCCCACTGTTCTACAGGATACCACTTCCTTTGGCAATGCATTCCACCCAGACACCTCTCTCTCTCTCTCTCTCTCCGTAAAAAAGTGTCCCTCATTTCCCTCCTGAACCTTCCCCCTTCCAATCTCAGATCGTGCCCTCGAGTATCCCTCCCCCTCCTTTATTTGAACAGCTCCTCCATGCCCATCTTATGTATTCACTTCATGTACTTGAAGGTTTCAATCACATCCCCCCATCCCTCCTCTCCTTTCCTCCAAGGAGTACATCTTCAACTCCCTCAGCCTGCTCTTGTAGGGTAAGTCCCCTAGTCCCTGGATCATCTTTGTTGCCCTGCGCTGCACTCCCCTCCCCAGTAACCTAATGTCCTTCTTCAGGTGCGGTCACCAGTACTGCGTGCAGTACTCCAGATGTGGTCTAACCAGTGATCTATACAGTGGCAGGATAACCTCCTCCTGGAAGATATGCCACTGGTGATACAACCCAGCATCCTGTTGGCCTTTTCAGCTGACCTTTCTACACTGTGCTGAGTTGTTCATTGCACCCATTATGACTACTCTCAGATTCTTCTCTTCCTCTGTCCTGGCTAGTTGGATCCCCAAGCTGGTAGCTCCTCCTTGGTTTTTGCACTGAAATGCAGCACCTTGCATTTCTTGGCATTGAACCCTAGCTGCCAAGTGTCTGACCAGGCCTCAATTTTGTCAAATAGTCTTGCAACTTCTGCCACCCACCTAAATCATTCACCACTGCTCCCATCTTGGTGTCATCCACAAACACACTGATCTTGCTCTCTATGCCTAATGAGATGTCTACTATGAAGGTACCAAACAACACCTGCCCCAGTAAACAGCCCTGTGGCACCCTGCTTGTCACCGCCTGGGAGATGAGAGCCCCCCCACCACCACCCTCTGCTGTCTCCCTGCAACCAGTTTACTATCCATCCCACTATCTTTGCCCTCGCACCTGTGCCTTCCAGCTTACTTCCTAGCCTCCCATGTGGCACTGAATTGAATGCCTTACTGAAGTCCAGGTACAGGACATCTAGCACATGGCCCCTGTCCAGTGTCTGGCTATCCAGTCATAATACTTCACCAGGTTGTCTGACAGCATCTGCCTCAGACAAACTCATGCTCTCTACCATTCTGCAACCCATTAGCCTCTGGGGGGGGAGGAACCAGCCTCTACTTCAGGATTGTCTCCAGTAGCTTCCCCACAATGGATGTGAGACTTACTGGTCTGTAGTTTCCTGGCTCATCCTTGAGGCGCCACTGTTGAGGAGGGGTACCACATGCGCCATCCTCCAGTCCTGAGGTACACTCCCTGAGTCCAGGGAGGTATTGAACAGGTCCGCCAAGGGTTCTGCCAGGACTTCTGCCAGTTCCATTAGTATCCTGGGGTGTATGCCATCTGGCCCAGGTGTCTTGTCCACTCTCAGTGCCCTCAATCCCTCCAGCACTCTGCAGACTGGGATTACCCCAACTGTCACCTCCTCCCACTCTGCCTACCCTCCCCCACTTGGGTATTGCCCCCCCTTTCTCTTTAGTAAATACTGAGCAGAAGAATTTGTTTAGCGCTTCTGCCTGCTCTGCCCCCATTTCCACCCACCCCGCCATCCCTCTTAATCCTTACCATTTGGTCCTTACAACTCCTTTTCTCCCTGATATACCTAAAGAATTCCTTCTCCCCCTCCCTAATGCCCTGTGCTAGCCAGAGTTCCCTAGATGCCTTGGCCTCCCTAACTGTCCTTGCCACCTTCTTTGACTCCTTCGGGTATTTCTCTCTGTCCTCCCCCTCCCTGTTCTTTTGTACCTTCTAAAGGTGGCTCTTTTCTTCCTTACCTTCTCCATGACCCCTTGGCCTTAGCCCTCTTACTCTGGACCCTTGTACATGTTTTTGTTGCCTCCTCAATTCCCCGTTTAATGACCTCCCACCTCTGGTTAGTGTCCATAGTTGGATGGACACCAGCCAGATACTCCTGTACTATATCCTCCATCCTCCTGAAGTGGGCCCTCCTGAAGTCTATCACCTTTGTGCCTGTTCCTACTCCCTCTCTTCCCATGTTTATTGTGAACCACACTGACTGGCGATCACTCCCTGCTAGCAGTTCCTCCACCCCAGCTCCCTCACAAACTCTCCATTAACCAGCATGAGGTCCAGGGTGTTCCCTAACCTGGTTGGTTTGTTAACCATCTGCAAAAGGAAGCTGTCCTGGAAGGCATCCAGAAGTACCTGCTCCCTCCTATTCATGGTGGCCTGGGTGCCCCAATCCACTCCTGGCATGTTGAAGTCCCCCATAATCACCATGCTGCCATCCCCGCACATCCTTCTGATTGTTCCACTAGTTCCCTGTCTAGCTTCTCAGTCTGCAAGGGTAGTCTGTACACCATTCCCACCCTGAGAGTCCTATTTTTGGAGTCCTGTAGCTGCATCCATAATGACTCCATGCTGCCCTTTTCCCCCTCCTCAATGACACACTTCACTCCTTTCCTCACATACAGTACCATTCGCCCCTTTCCCTTGTACCCTGTCCCTCTGGATTAACCTATACCCTGGTACTGCCAGGTCCCAGTAATGAAATGGGTGGCCCATATCTCAGTGATAGCTGCCATGTGTACCTCCCATCCTCCATGAGAGCCTGCAGCCCTGCTGTTTTGTTCCCTAGACTCCTGGTGTTTAAAGTTACCACCCTCCACCCCTTTTCCTCCACCCCTCCTTATATTCCCTCGATTCTGGTCATCCTCCCACCCTCCCCAAGTTCTTTGCTGCTGGTATGGAGGGTCAGCTCATTGGCTTCTCTTCCTGCGAATCCCACATGACTCCTGCCCACTTGCCACCCTCCTATTCTAGTTTAAATTCACATTGTTTGCTATGTACTTACCAAGTTTCTGTTTCAATACCTCTTCCCCTCACTTAAGTGTAGCCTGTCCTTAGTGTAGCGATCTCTGCCCTCAGGTCCTTCTCCAGACCCCATCAGCCCATACCTTTGTACTGACACCATGCATAATGTAACTGGTAACTGGTAACTGGTATGTGGCTGTGGGCCCTACTCCCCTTCATGCTGCCCATTTTGCATAATGGGTATGCATATGTGGGCAAGAGGCCCTCTGGGCCCTGGGCTCCCACTTACACATAAGTAAGAGATATACCGCAGTCCTAGAGTCATGAAAAGGAACCCTTGTAACACTAATTTGGCAATATCTCAGTAACTGTGGCAACTATGAAAAAAATGCCACTGCACTTGTAATCATGACTTGGAAATCTTTGCTTCCCAGAGCGAAAAATCCGTATCTCGAATCGTTTTCGAGATATGGGTGCCAAAAGGCGTCGTGGGTGCCTCAATGTTATCCTAAGGGAAATTTCTCTACTTTGGAATGCCGTAACTATGGAACCAGTGTAAATGTTTTCACCAAACCAGGAAAAGGCACATCTGTTGGGCAAGGGCTTTCCACCCTGCAAATTTCAGCCCAAAAGAGCCAACCATTTGTTTGCAGTGAGGTGACAGAAATTGTGTTTTCTGGTGCAGTACTGTAGCAAATTGTGACACTTTCACAAAATTTGTGAAAGAATGGGTGGAAAAATGTCGCAGATTGTGAAAGTGTGGCATCCATTCTTTCACAATTTGCAGCAGTACTGGGGTCTGATGTTTAAAAACATATTTCTGGAGGGAACTTTAAAATTCTGATGCTAGCATTGCATTCCTCATGCCCTAATTAGGTAAACACATCTGTCAGTGTTTACCTAGGGGCAGAAACTTTGGAATTCAGGCCATTTTTCTCCACCATAAACTGAAAACAAGATGGCACTGGCACAACACTACTGATGGCATTTGAGACAGTAAAATGTACTACCGGCAGCTTTCGTGAGGCACATATATTTTTTTCCAATTGACTATAATGGGATATTTAAAATTTGAATAACTTTTGAACAGATTAATATTTTTTCACCAAATCTTTAAAAAGCACATCGGTGACCCATCTGCACATTCCCTGAAAATTTCAGATCAGACAGACACATCATTTGGGCTGTAACCCCAAGCATACAAATAGCCCAAAAAGTGGGTTTTTACACATTTTTTGGCTCTCCGCAGCTCTGCAAATGCACATCTGACCAGAACAAAACTTGCCAGATGCAGAAATCTATGGTACCTGACCATGCATGAAAAATGTTAGGCAAATCTGCCATATAGTTTCAAAGTTATTAACGTGCAAAATCTTGGGTTTAACATAGAAGTGGCTGGGCAACCCTAACTATACTGCCACTACCCGTGGCAGTATAATATACTATATATAAATATATATCTATATATATAAGTTGCAGAAAACTTTGTTACTGAATCAGTTGGGGTTAAAGCAACAAAAGTAGAAATGAGGCGTTGGGGTTAAGCCCTAACCCCTCAACCCTACCATCCCACCCCCATTCTACACACCAGGCATTGAGGTGTGCCATGGGATCATGAGTCTAACTCTTACCCCATTCCATGTGTAAAGAGGCTGACATTGTACAGCACAACAGAATGGGGAGAGAGTTAGTCCCAACAACCCATGGCACACCACTGCCTGTTTGTGTGTAGGATGGGGTAGTAGTGGTGGGGGTTAGCTCAACCTACGTTTCTATATCCTTACTTTTGTTTCTTTTAACCTAACTGATGCATTAACAGTTTTTGCAATGGATTTCCTTACTCTTTGAGAAAGTGTAATGTAACTGGTAAATGGTATGTGTTGGTTGGAGCGGGGACCCTCCAAGCCCCACACTCCCACCAAGCTTCCCATTTGTACATAATGATATGTGTCAGCTGGCCCTGAACTCCCACTCACACATAATAACAGAACCATACAGTAGCCCTATAGGGTTGAAAAGGAACCCTTGTAACACTATTTACCAATATCTCAGTAACTGTACAAGCTATGAAAAAAATTCCATTGCAGTTGTAATCATGACTTCAAAACCTCCACGCATGCTTAGTCCTAGGCTGTGGGTAGCAAAAAATCCATATCTCGCTGGCCCGTCGGCACAGCGGTTGTTTTTCCGCTCGCCACACCAGCGACCCAGGTTCGGGAACAGACTCGGTTACTGGAGGGCCGGCTGGAAAGAGAGGGCTTTAGCATCGGCTGACAGCTCGCCTTCTCTCAGTGGGAGGGCAGGGATGCGACCCGACTATTGCTGACCCCTAGTGGAGGCTGGGGGTACAGCAATACATGGGGTCTCAGATAATAAGGGGGCATGGTGAACATTGGAGTCAAGCCTTACGTTCGTGGCACACCACATCCCACGGGGAGCAAATGGTAAAAGAGCCCCATAGCCAACCGGATGAAAGTCACCAGCTCCCGATGCCACGAGTTCAAGGATAGTGCATGCACCATCCCCAGCAGCACCCGGAACAGGATTGGCACTGGCTGCCCCACCGGCCGCCGTCCCCCTCAGAGGAGGGGGACCCACCCGGTGAAGGGTTACATCTAGGGGTCATCCGGGGAGCTGCATATGTGGGGGTGAAGAGGTGGCTGATCTGAGGCAGTGTGGCTCGGAGGATATAGGTGGCCTGAAGGAGAGGCCGGCCCAGAGCTGGGAGGGAGTAAAAAAAATCCATATCTCACATTGTTTCTGAGATATGGGCACTGAAAGTTGCTGTGGGTGCCACAATGTTATCCTATGGGAAAAATCCCAACTCTGTGATGGCATATCTATGGAACTGATTAACATTTTACACCTAAACAGCATATTTCACATCTTTGTGACACCCTTTTATACCCTGCAAATGTCAAGCCAAAAGACCAAACCATTTATTTACAGTGCACTGGCAAAGTTTGTAAATTCCTCGTTCATTAGGTGGTAAAATCCCTGTTTGTGAGGTCAGTCCCCATTTGCAAGCTGTCAAAATCCCCGTTTGTGAAATCCTTGATCATCAAACTTTGGCCATCTGGTCTGAAAGTCACAATCAAGGATTTTGTCAGCTCGTGAAAGAAGATTGATTCGTGAAAGGGATTTTGTCAGCTTCAAACGAGGAATTAAAAACAATCCCTTTATGTAGCTGGCAAAATCCCTTCATTAAAAAGTTGATCCCTCGCAATTGTCAAAATCCCTTTGCAAGCCAATCCTCATTCGTGAGAAGGGCCATCTGGTAGTGAAATGGCGATCAAGGATTTGTCAGCTCTTGAAAAAGGACTGGCTCCTGAAAGTTTTGTCACCTGGTGAAAGGAGATTTTGTCAGTTGGTGAAGAGTTCAACAGCAATCCCCTTTCATGAGCTGACAAAATCCTGCTTCTGATCCAATCCTTGTTCGCTAGATAGGGCCATCTGGTCCTTAAGTTTGATCAAGGATTTTGCTACCTCACAAAAGGGGATCAGTTTCTGCAAACAGGGATTTTGTCACCTCACTAATGAGGATCGAAGTGAGTCATGAAAGAAGAATTTTAAAATCTAAAACAGTTGTTTTTTGGCCAAAATGAAGGAAACCAAAGGCATGGGTTTGTATAAGTCGTTACCCTGGGCAAAACCCATGCCTCGTTTCAAAATGAAGTCAGCCGTGGGGCAAGCTACAACATTTTGTTTGGGGGGGAAAAATTAAAACAAGATGGTGGCTCGCGAACGAGGAATTTTTCCTGATGAACAGGGATTTTATAAATCCCCTTTCAAGAGGTGACAAAATCCTTGATCACAAGCCCAATCCCCTTTCATAAAACATACATATAAATCTTGAACTGAGCATGCTCAGACCCCAAAAATTCAAAATTAAACAACTTTTGAATGGATTAATATTTTTTTCACCAAACTAATGCTAGTTTGTTCTTTGATCAAACCTATTTCTACCCTGTAAATTTCAGCCAACATTCCAAACGGTGTGCCCGCAGCGCGATGGGCAAAGATCAGCAAAAAAGTGCAACTCAAAGTGAAAAATGTGTATTTGGCACTTCGCTGCACGGAAACCACATGTCCGATTGAAACGTAACTTGGCAGCTCATGAGACCTACCAAATGAAACATAGAAACATAGAAACATAGAAGTTGACGGCAGATAAGGACCGCAAGGCCCATCCAGTCTGCCCATTTCTTTTTCTACCTTATAAATGTGCCATCGGCCTTTGCTCTGTCAGTGACCTATCTATTCATAGTCATTTGTATTGCTCCCTTATGCCTATCCCATGCCTGTTTGAAGCCCTGCACTGTATTCATAGCCACCACTTCTTGTGGTAAGCCATTCCATGCATCTACCACCCTTTCTGTGAAAAAGAATTTCCTCACATTCCCCCTTAATCGGCCTCCCTCTAATCTCATGCTGTGTCCTCTTGTCCTGCTATTTTCTTATATTTAAACATGTTAGACTCTTTCACCTTGTTTATGCCCTTAAGGTGTTTAAATGTCTCGATCATATCACCTCTCTCCTCCTTTGCTCAAGGGTATACATATTGAGCTCCGTTAATCTGTCCTCATATGTCTTCTGATGCAGTCCCTGCACCATTTTGGTTGCCCTTCTCTGGACTGCCTCAATTTGGTTAATGTCCTTGTGAAGTGTGGCCTCCAATACTGCGCAGTACTCCAGATGGGGCCTAACCAATGTCTTGTACAGAGGGATTATTACCTCCCTCTTATGACTTGTGATACCCTACTAATACACCTAACACCCCCTAGCCTTACCTACTGCTTTAGAGGTCTGCTTGGATGATTTTAGGTCATCAGTGATGATGATGCCCAAGTCTCTTTCTTCCTTTGTGACTGCTAGCAACTCCCTCCCAGCCTATAAGTGGCTTCAGGGTTTCTCTTCCCTATGTGCATGATTTTGCACTTCTTTGCATTAAATCCAGTTGCCACTCTTCTGACCATTCTGCTAGTTTATCCAGATCTCTTCTCATTCTGCCCACCCCATCTGGATCATCTACTCTGTTGCAGATCTTGGTGTCATCTGCAAACAGACAAGCCTTACCCTCTAGTCCATCTGCGAGGTCACTAATGAAGATGTTGAATAGGACTGGCCCCAGGACTGATCCTGAGGTACCCACTTGTGACTTGCATCTCTTCTGACTGTATACCATTTACCACCACTCTCTGTTTTCTGCCAGTCAACCAGTTTGCCACCCAGTTGACCAACTTCTGACCCACGAGCCTACCTAGCTTATTTATCAATCTTCTATGTGGAACAGTGTCAAAGCTTTGCTTGAAGTCAAGGTAGGCGACATCAACTGCTCCCCTTGGTCCACTACTCTGGTTACCCAGTCAAAGAAATCTATGAGATTAGTTTGACAGGACCTTCCCTTTGTAAACCCATGCTGTCTTGGATCCTGTGCCCTATGGATTCCAGGTGTTGCACTATCCTTTCCTTAAGGAGCCTCCATAATCTTGCCCACTACTGAGGTAAGACTGACCGGTCTGTAGTTCCCCGCCTCCTCCCTGCTACCACTCTTGTGGAGTGGGATCACATGAGCCCTTCTCCAGTCTTCTGGGACCTCTCCTGTGCTCAGAGACTCACTAAACAATTCTGCTAAAGGCTCTGCTAGTTCCTCCTTTAGCTCCTTAAGTACCCTGGGATGTATGCCATCAGGTCCCATTGCCTTATCCACCCTGAGCTTAGCAAGCTCTTGTAGGATCCTTTCTTTTGTGAAGGGAGTAGTGCTCACCTCCCTCCCCCCTGTGTCCATGATGCTGAGCTGTGGGCCCTGCCCTACCTTCTCTTCAGTAAATACTGAGCAAAAGTATCTATTTAGGATAGATGCCTTTACAGGGTCCTCCTCCTCACATGCTCCCTTTTCTCCATTAAGCTTAGCAATACCCCCTCTGGACTTTCTCCTTTCACTAATGTGATCATGCATTCCAAATTTTGTGCAAATCCTTTGAATGGTTGCAAAGTTAATAAGGTGCAAATTTGGGGTTTAACATTAAACTGCTTTCTCAACCCTAACTATACTGACATTACTGCGCCTAGTATTTTATACATATATATATATATATATATATTTATAAAATGGATAAAAGGAGTAGTCCAAATCCAAACTTCTGATTGTATAAAACACATCACAAGACTGTGCGTATATCAGAGCGCGACTGCATACCTGCACTTTTACCCCCTCAAAACAATTTTGACATTTTAAAAGCTAGATAAATCACTCTGAGGTGTGCAGTCATGCTCTGATATACGCACGCCATGGGCAGTTGACACACTCGGCCTGCGGCTTCCTGTACAACGCACACCAAGGTGTGCATATATCAGAGCACGACCGCACACCTCAGAGTGGTTTATCTATTACATATATATATATATATACATGCATATACATAAATATATATATGTGCATGTATTATACTAAGCGTAGTTGCGCCAGTATAGTTAGGGTGAAATGGCACTTCTATGTTAAAGTCCAAACTTTGAGTGTTAATAACTTGAGGCCTTCAATGGATTTGCATGACATTTGGCATGCATAATCTCTATGGGCAGGTATCTTGATCTGCCAAACTTCATGTGAATCCGTCAAGTGGTTTCAGAGATATAAACTGTTGAAAAAAAAGAGAAATCTGTTTTTTAACATTTCTTTGCTCGCCTGTATCACCTTTATGTTGTGGTCTGAAATTTTCAGCATAGAAAGCCTTTGGGTCACAGATGTGCCTTTTAAACGTTTGGTAAGAAAATATGAATCTGTTCAAAAGTTACGACATTTTAAATGTTCCCATTGTTTCCTATGGGAATTATTATATGTCAGGCACGAAAATTATATTTTTTGCACAATAGTACGTGTGAAAAATAGCAGCTTATTTTTTGAACACTAGGAGGGTTAACAACTTTAGAGCCGTTTAATAGATGTGCATGAAATATGGCAAGAATGGTCTCTAGGGGCAGGTCTCTTTACCTACCAAACTTGGTTGGAATCCGTGGAATGGTTTCTGAGATATAAAGTGTTAAATAAACCAGAAAAATCAGTATAGATAGGGTGAAAGTGCACTTCTATGTTGAAGTTCAAACTTTTCGGGTTAATTACTTTAGAGCTGTTCAACAGACTTACATGAAATTTGCCACGCATAATTTCTAGGGGTAGGTCTCTTAATCAGCTGCATTTGGTGGGAATAAGTTGAGTGGTTTCTGAGAAATAAAGTGATGAAAAACAGACAAATCTGTGTAGTTCGGGTGAAAGTGCACATCTATGTTGAAGTTAAACTTTGAGGGTTAATAACTTTGTACCGTTCAACAAATTGGCATGAAATTTGGCAAACTTAATTTCTAAGTAAGTATTTTCAAACAGTAAATTTGGTAGGAATCTGTTGAGTGATGGCTGAGATATAAAGTGTTGAAAACAGACAAATCAGGATTTTTTGACATTTGTTTATCATAGATATCAGAAAAAGCTTTATATTGTGGGCTGAAATTTTCAGGGTAGAAAGCCTTTGGGTCACAGATTGCCTTTTGAAGATTTGGTGAAACACATTAATGTGTTCAAAAGTTATTTAAGTTTTTAATTTCCCATTATTTCCTATGGAAACATTAAGTGTTTAGCTTGAAACTGAGATTTTTGCAAATATGGCCGATTTGCGAAAACAAGACTTTCGCAAACATGCTGGATTTTTACAAATAAAGTTAAAACTGAGATTTTCACAAATATGGGTACTTTGCAAAAACAAGACTTTCACAAACATTTTAGATTTTCGCACATGTAAATTTAAACTGAGATTTTTGGAAAAATATGGGTGATTTTCAAAAACAAGACTCACTCCTCCATCCCTGCACTCTCATCATGACATATGGATACTGTTGTACTATCTTGATGAAGGGATGGAGAGAAGAGTCTGATTGTGATCACTCATTCTCTATATAAGTGCAAGCGACACGGTTTCATTCACAAGAATGCAGCTGGCTGTGTGGAGAAATGTGGGCTGCACCAGATGCCTTTTCTTACATTTATATATTTTGTTTAGGTGCAGGCAGGGTACAGGGGAGGCAGGGGCTGCTGCTGCTGGTTACCGAGGGGAGGGAGGAGGACTACAGGGAGGACTGTTAACTTTTAATTTAGTAATGAAAACTGGCAGCCAGCTGTGGAGTTAGGTGAGGTTGTACCAGCTTCCCCTCAAAAGAATTTTCAGCTTTTTTTTTTTAATATTGTAATAGTGGTTGGGGAACTTGGGGGGTTGGGTGCTATCTGAGGGTGGGGGAAGGGGGGGTTATATTATTCCCCAAATACAGACGAATAGTGAGCTATTCGTTATTCAGATTCCGAATAACGAATAGCTCATTATTCATGGTATTCAGGAAATAATATTCGCACAGCCCTACCAAAAGGTGATTTTGCTCAGTGACCACAGAATCATCTTTCAGGACTCAAAAACACACTTTGACCAGGATCTAAAAAATGACAGCTGTCATATTCATGAGGTGATGTGAGAAATGAATATGTTGAAAATATGGGAAAAATATTGAAAATTACCAATGTTATGAGCCTGGGTTTACAAATTTCAAAGTAGGCTCATAACTTGTTGTTTTTAATATCTTGATACCAAATTTTCAACATAGCCTTCTTATGACCCCACCTCATGAACAAGGGCAGATAACATTTTTAACTCCTGCCTGAAAGGTGATTTCATGGAGTGACTGCAAAACCACCTTTCAGGACTGATTTGCCTAATTTCACTGCCCTTGTTCATGAGGTTAGATTCCAAAAAAGGCATGTTGAAAATTTGGGGAAAAAATATTCAATAATGGCCAAGTTATGCCACTAAGTTCAAAACCCCATTGAAATACATTGAACCGCATACCTGATTTCCTCTGTTCACAGTCTTGCTTTGAAGAGTGAAAACACGTCCATGTTTCAGAGCAGACTACGGCATTGGACCAGTTGGTAAGTAAGGGCTTGGGGGGTTGTTGAGTGGGAGGGTCAGATGGGACAACTAATGGCACAACAGACATCGATGGACAGTTTTCTTTTTTACAAGGTTTGAAACAAAAAGGTATGCCATCTGAATGGTGACAATTGCACAGTGAATGACATTACAGTGGCAATTCACTGTTGCCACTGTAATGTACCTGCGGGACCCCCACACTGCTTTCACAGGGAATTTCACCCCACTCTGAATCAACTCCAACCAAGAGAAGATAATCTTAAAGGATGGGGGGTTTGGAGGGCAAAGCCCCCTGAAATAAAAGTTTACTTGACAGATTTATACTGACCGCAACTTGTAGTCAACATAAATCCATTGCTGTGATGTTGGCCAACATAATTTTGTCGAAGCGGTGTCATTGATCTGAAAAAAACACTGAGCCAAGGCTCATTACCAACTGTGACCGAGGAGAGGGAACTGCCAAGGAAAATGCATTCAGAACTTCTGTTGGAGCTTTACAGTGTGATGATGGAGCAAATATAGACTCACTAAGCCAATCAGCTGCTGGGGCAAACAAAAAATCAAAGTTAAACAAATTAGATAAAATGTAGCATGGTGCTCATAAATACTGGTGTCACATTGCACAGTCATGCTCCATAACATCAACATCCTTACAACAGCATATAAAAAATCTAAACAGATTGCTGCAGAAGGGCAGTTTAAGGGAGGAGTTTGAGAATGTTTACAAAACTATAGTACAGCTTCACAGTCTTCAGTGGGAAATAAGGGGGAGATGTATTTGAAGAGTTTATTACAATAGCAAAAAGAATCAGATTAATGGATTGTTTGAAAAATAAAATCCTGGCCCAGTGGCATGGATGGCTAGAGTATCAGTACATTGTCTCTGGCCATACCAGTGACCTGCGCTTGTGGTGTGAGCAGGTCGCTGCAGGTTGGCCTGGGAGGAGGAGGAGGATCAAGCGTCCCCAGGACAACTCTCCTCCTCCAGGGAGGGTGGGGAACTGTGGTTGACATTAGCCTGGCACCGAGCGGAGGCTAGGGGCTGGCGCACCAATGCTGTATGAAGGCGGGGCAGAAGTGGGGCAGATGCCTGGCATGCCATGTATGGGAGCATGCACAGCACCACCAATGGCATCCTTGCATGCCATCCTAAACATGGAGGAAAAATTCTGGTGGTTGGATGAAGGTGGGCACTTGTAGGCCCCACCCCCCAACTGGCAGGGCTCGTCAGCCTGAACTGGATCCTGTGTACAGCGGGGGTCGAGAGCCTCCCCCTGCAGACCCTGCCAGGGGGGCAAACCCTGGGGGGCAGAAAAGCTGAAAGTGAGTCCTGGTGGATGTCAGAGGATAGGGCTGGAGTGCCCTCCTGAATGTGGGCTGTACAGCAAAGTGTGGAAAAATAAAATCCAGCCACCAAGGCATCTATAATTGCTACTAGACTATATGGACCTTTGGTCTTTTTCTGTTGCCATCATCTGTGTTTCTATGTTAACTGAGGAATATAGGGGTTTGCTGATCCAAACCTTTGCTCTTCATGTTTTTGGAGGAATTATGCGAGCTCTAAACAGCAAAGAAATCACGTGATGTGCTCCTACTAGGTAGACGCATGGCGCTCCTGCTCTCACCTCAATGAGTTAAATTTAACTATTAAAATCAATTAAAAGCTACTGTTGGCCTCATTTCATATAAACCTACAGCTTTATTAAGCTCTTAAGACTCACCTGAGAATTGTTTATGGTGAACGCAGCAGGCTACTTGACGGAAAATGAAGGTGGAGATGAAACAGGCGCTGCCATCTCTGACACCTCTACCAACACTGGATAAACACTCCAAATGGTCCAAGATACAGAGTGCTACTACAAGTAAAGGACCACAGCCTACAGCTACAGCTGTTCCTCTATTAGAAGAAAGATTTGTAATCAAAATGGCTTCTCTTAAAGTGGCCTTTCAAGATTTTGCTTTGGACCTCAAGTCTATTAAATCTGATCCCAAAGAGACAAAGCTTTGGCCAATATTTCATCCTGCACCACATCACTCAAAGGTTGGAAAGCCTGCACAGAGCCTTAAATAACTTCCCTCAGACAGAAGCTCTCTAAAATCGAGTTAAAACTAGAGGATCTGGAAGGCTAAAACAGGAGAAATAACCTGGTGATTTTTGGCCTCCCAGAAGATGCAGAATGGCACTCGCCTGTTCTTTTTGCCCAAAACTGCTGTCCAAAATAGCGGCCCCAACGCATTCAGGGAGCTACATAGTCGAGTGGGTCCACAGATCCTTACAGCCTAGACCACCTCCAGGCTCAAAACCTAGGCCTTTCATCTTACATCTATTGAGTTATCTAGATCAGCAGCATGTTTTATCAGCAAATAACGAATTAAATTAAGTGGGAAGAATCACCTCTACGTGTTTCCCAGGATCTGCCAGCTGCCACCCGGCAAAAACGAGCTGAATATCATTCATCTATTTCTAAGATAATTGCTGCAGGGATCAAATTTAGAATGTTATACCTGGCCAGGCTACTGGTATTGCATCAGGGCTCCTGGAAAACCTTTGAATGTGCAGAGCTCGTGGCGAGGACCTCCGATGCTGTTTCCAGATCTATTTTTCCAGCGCTGATCAAGCTCACACTTTATCTTCTGGTGCCTGTTTGAATCAAAAAGTGCTGTTTTATAACCCATCATTACTTCCAAAGACTAATTTTGCACTCTTCATTTTTAAATTTCGAGAAGCATACCTTCATAATTCTTTCCTTGCTTCTGGCTCATTTTTGTAGGTTGCTGCCCGTGACTCCATCCCTTAGGCAGCCTGCATAGATCAAGAACAACTGGAGTATTGGAGCACTGAGAAGGAATCTGGCCATATGGAAGCTCCACTCATCTTCTTCCTCGACAATCAGTCGGGGGCTGTTGTAAGTACATCCCCCCTTCATAACCTTCTGGGCCATAGATACTGTTTCACCTCGAAAGTGAGACTGTTCTCCTCGATAATACACTCATTTGTGAGGAACTCCTCAACAGTGTGTAAATCCATGAGGAAGCTGTATGACTGTGTACATAACGGCAACTCATCATGACCTGCTATTGCCTGCATATGCAACTTTAAATTAGTCTTATTTGGATTATGCTCTGCTCTTTTCCTGATCCCTGTTTTAGTTTTGTTTTTAGTTTACCGTAACAATTTTCTTTTACTTGGACCAATGCATTATAAATTGGACATGCTATGGTCTGACTTACGAATCCTTACATTTAATAAACACTAAAAATTTTCTTTCTGCCCTCCCTGTCGCACTTCCATCACTGGATCAAGGTGGGTATGTTTAACAAAGCTGTTTTGGTCTGGTTAATTTTTATTTATCAAGAGGTTCCTTTTTTTCTCCCTTCTAAGTCACCAATTGAATGGAAGTTTCAGATCTTGATTGCTAGTGAGACTTCAATTACTCATCAGAAAGCACTTTTAGATATAGTTAAATTCCTTGTTAACTTTACAGTTAATTGTTATCACTCCCGCACACTATATGCATTTTCAGATTTCCAACAAATTTTGCTGGCAGTAGCTTGCTCTACTTTATTAAGATTCTATGGAACAAATTAAAGAACAGTCTTTGGTTGGGGCGGAGGGTGGGGGGTGCTATGGCTGTGCATTGGTTGTGGTAGCAGTCACAAGTAGAAAATGGGTAGGGAACCTCCACTATCGTTATTTAGTTATGGATCATCTTGGCCCTTCAAATGTTACCTTATATGGTGGGGCTCTAAAGGGGTTGATCAATGGTTGGTATTTACTGGTTCAAGAATTTTCGTTTGGGGTAGAGTTTTGGGATGGGCCAAGTTTCACCTGTCTTCCTGGAGTTTTCTATTTTTGAGGAGGGTTGGGGGACAGTGGAGGGAGGTTGAGGTATGGGAATGTCTGCCACTGTTAGAGAGTTTTTATCCTAACACTGTTTTTTTTAGTGGATTATGGCCTTCCCATGTATACCACAGTACTCTTTACTCACATCACAGTAGTTATTATGGCTGGTTATAATTTTGCTCCTGGAATATAAAAGGCGCCCAGACTCCTGCCAAGAGATCCAAGGTTCTTTTTCATTTTAAACACCTGCAAATTGATATAGCTTTTTACAGAGACTCACCTCTTGCCTAGCCAAGTCCATTATTTATGTAGAAACTGGGTAGGTCAAATATTTGGTTTTAGTATGGATTCCTGAAAAAGAGGGATAGCTATCATCATAGCCGTAGGATTCCATTTCGACTTTTACAAGAATTGGTGATCCTGGGAGGTGGTTTGTGATCCTGAGACCCCTTCTGGGCCACACAGAAGTTATATTGGGGTCTATTTATGGACCCAATATGGACGATTCAGATTTTTTTGCCATCTTAATGCATATGTAAAGCGCATGGTCAGCCCTTCCAATAATTTTGGGGGAGTGACTGGAACCAGGTTCTATCCAATAGTTTAGATAGATTTACCCAGACTAGGCAGGGCCTGTCACTAAGTCAAAAAGCCATCCATGACTTAATGTGAAGTCTTGGGCTCACAGACCCTTGGAGAATTATGCATCCTGACAGTAAAGAATTTTCTTTCACTCCTTTCCCCACCACTCCTTTTCTCACATAGACTATTTCCTAGTGTCCATAGATCTCCTTCCTGGCATTTATCTAACTTATTATTCTCCTAAGGTTATCTCAGATCACCAAATAACTCACCTCCATCTGGATCTCTCACCCAACACCCAAAGAGATAGAGTCTGGAAGCTCAACAACCAAATTTTGAAGTCGGAGTATTACATCCAACACCTCCAAACATTTCTTACCAACTTCATGGAGTATAATGCTCCCTCTATGGATAAAAAAGACTTTTTATGGGGCTCATTAAAATGTGCATTATGGGGTGAACTAATACGTATTGTGACCAAACATAAAAGACAAAGATCTGCAGCCCTTTCCTCTATTTTAGATAAAATAACAGCTACAGAATCTCTCCTTTCTCCCTCTTCCCCATTGAAGACTGGGAAAAGGTCGAAACTCTTCATGCTCAGTACAATCAAATACTTGAAGAAATACTTGAAGACAAAGTAGAGTTTCTTATGCTTCACTCCAAAGTCTCTTATTTTGATTGGGGGAAGAGCCGGCAGATGTCTAGCCCTTCGTCTACATGTGCAGATAGCCGATAAAATTGTTTCCTCTGTCTACTCAGCCTCTGGCTCGCTTCTCACCTCCCCTCGGGATATAGCTGGAGCTTTGGGGAAATGTTACCAGTAATTATACACCCTTCCTGCATCTTTCACCACCCCTCAACAACTGGATTCCTATCTTCAAGATATTACTCTCCCTGTCTTATCACAGCCTCAAATTGCGGGGTTAAAAGCCCCCATCACTTTGGCAGAAGTTTGCACGGCTATTGATTCACTTTCTTTAGATAATGCTCCTAGGCTAGATGGCTTTTCATCTAATTTCTACAAAGCATTTAAGGGATTGGTAGCTCCTGTTCTCTTGGGCACTTTCCACTATGTTTTTAAAGCGGGCTTAACTGATTCTTCATTCACCTCAGCAACTATAGTTGTCCTCCCAAAGCCAGGCAAAAATCCCCTTTTTGTTTCTAACTACAGCTGATTTCCTTAATTAATGTGGACCTCAAAATTTTAGTGAAAATTCTTTTCTTCTAGATTAAGTCAAGTGTGGGAATCACTGCTTAGTGAAGAACAGGTGGCCTTTGTTAGGGCAGGCTTTTGTCTGATCATCTGAGGAAGTTGGCATATTTATTTTCTGCATCTAGAGACTCCACCACTCCTGCTGCTATGGTTTCTCTAGATGCGGAAAAGGCTTTCGATAAAGTGCCTAGGATTATCTTTTTTCATTATTACTCGAATATCATATCCCCCCAGAATTTATACATGGGGTTAAAATATTATACACATCCCCTTCTGCATGAGTACAGTGTAATGGGGTACCTTCTCCCCCCTTCCCACTCTCTCAAGGTACCTGTCAGGGCTGTCCCCTATCTCCCTACCTCTTTAATCTGTTTCTTGAAACTCTCATCAGGAAACTTAAAAACTCTTTTCACATAAGAGGTGTAATGGTTGGTAATTTGGAGTACAAAATTTTCTGTTTACGCGGATGACATGCTCCTACACATTTCCCACCTGGCTCAATCACTCTACCACTTTCCAGATTATTTCCCAGTTTGGACTCATCTCAAATTACAAATTAAATCTGGATGAAATGGCATTCTTCCCCTTTAACAAATATACTGTGAGAGCTGATGTAGCTCACATGGGTATACAATGGTGTACAGACATGTTAAATTATCTTGACATTAATGTACATCCCTTTCCATGTATTATGAAAAAGCTCAATTTGGACTTCATTGTTTCTACACTTAAGGATGACCTGCAACATTGGTCCAAACTTCCTCTATCATTGTGAGGTCGTATGCATATAATTAAGATGAATATCCTTCCACGTATTTTATATTCCCTACAAATGTTTAATCAAAATTTCCCATTATCCTGGTTTACACACCTAAATAAAATTATTGGTTCCTTCTCATGGCTTGGGAGAAAGGTAAGGCGATCTTATCTTAAACTTACTCGATCAAAACAGATGGTGGGCTCCAGTCGCCAACTTTTTACCTTACTATTTAGCTATTCACCTGGCTAAATTAAGATTTCATCTGATCCTGCAAATTTTACCCAGAACTCTTCTTACTGCCCTCTTTGGGTAAGAATTGAATGGGCTTTGTGCTCAACATACGATTTCTATTCCAAATCTCTTCCTTTGTCCCTAGGAAGAATCTACCCTGGTCACCACAAGATTCACCTCTTGGCTCCTTGCTTCAAACACAATCCCAGCTGAATTCCTTTCTCAAAACAGATGTATACAGGGATGTGGCTCAACCTCTTTTCAATAACCCTAATCTTTTAATTTCAGGTAAAACTCTTAAAACCCATAACGTTCTGGCCTAAAATGGGTGTAAGTAAGGTATGCCTTTTCAAGTTGTCAGCTCCTGTTTCCATTGGTCCCCTACCCAGGTATTCAAATATTTCCAGATTTTCCACGTTGCTACATTATTTTGGTTCTAGTAGTTGGTCTAAATCTTTCACGACTGCCCTCTCTACATATATTAGCTCTATCCCCAATGCCCATCTAATTTCATATACATACAAATTTTTAGTAACTTTCTTAGCGACCAGAGGGTCAAAGGTTTTACTGGTGGGATAATATTCTTTCAATGTCCACCCCCCACCAGATCATGGTTTAAAATAAAGAAGCAACTGTATAAATTCATGAAATGAGACAGATATAGATACATGAAATTTCAGATTAACCACAATTTGTATTTTACACCAGCCAAGCTTCATCTAATGGGTAGGTTGTCCTCTAGTCAATGTCCCAAATGTCAAATGACACCTGACAACTTGTTCCATATGTTGTGGTCCTGTGAAAAAAATTGGTCCCTTCTGGTCAGACATCCAACAATGTCTCCACCTTCTGCTGGCTTTGTCAGACAATTTATATCCTGAGATATGCATTCTAGGTGACATTTCTCAGCTGAGAGGTCGTACTCAAAGAGCCCATATGTCCCTAATTGCAGCTCGTGCCAAGACAGTTATTTTGAGACAGTGGCTAGACATGACTGCGCCCACTTATGTAGAATGGCATAAAGAAATCTTGTTTGCTTTACAAGCAGAGCGTTTCATAGCAGGTGTTACTAACAAATGGGACAAATATAGACAAACCTGGGATCCACTTTTTACTCTTATATCGACTCATTAAACTCTTTTTCGCATACAGGCCCTTTTGGGGTCAATTTTCCCTTTTTTATTTTTTTTTCCCAATGCTTTCAGTTTGGGATTCAGCCCTTTTCCTTATAATATAAACCATTACTCCAACTCAATGGCAGATAGGAGGGATGGGGATGGGGTACAGAACAACCTTCGGACATAGATACCTGCTTACATTATGTAGATTGTTCTTGTTTCTTACTTATATTCTTAACTGAAGCATTCCTGTGGAATATATGTTGTCTGTGTTATGGGTTGGTATTTGTTTGTTAAACATTAATAAAGTTTATTTAATAAAAAATAAACTTAACAGCAACACAGCTCAAAACCACCAATGTGAAGCTATTTGGTTGGTAAGTACAGTAATTGCAACTGCAATCTTTCCAATCAGTGATGTCACAGTCATCTGATAGCCTTCATCTGGGGCTTTTCCTAATACCGATAAGGACAGTGACACAAAATCCAGTTTCAGTCACACACACACACACACACACAGCCGGACAGTCTGTTGGAAGATAGTGGATATGGTGAATGTGGTCCCTCTGTATAAACATGGGAATAGAGAGGAGCCAGGTGATCACAGACCTGTCAATCTGACAAATGTAGGGGGAAGATCTTGGAATCCATTATACCAAATGGGCTGCAGGTTCCCAGGAATCATGGTTTTACCAGTAGGAGGGCACACCTGACCGACCTGATCAACTTCTTTGATTGGATGATAAGAGCAAGTCAAGGCAACTGTTATTAGTATTGTGTCCATGCCATACGGCTCGGAGTGCCTTACAAGGAGAGTGAGATGATAAAATGCAAAAGACAATACATAAACAATAAATACAATAAATAATAAACACAACTAAGCAGTGGTAAGGGGCATGATGTAGACATATTATCCACACAGAAAACAGCAGAAAACATACAAACAAGGTTTTATGTGAAAGCAACTGCATTCAATTTCACAAGGGCAACAGATCACAATTACAAAGTCCAAGCACTTCAAAGTGCACTGTGTCTTTATCAGAGAGAGGTGACACCACAGTGTAAAGGTGATCCCTATTTGTATGTCAACTTATAAAGGGATATAAGTACTAAACAAGCCAGTTACAAAAAGGACCAAAACATTTTGTACGTAAAAAAGGATCTGTCACAGATACTGAAGGAAATCTACCATTTCCTACATTAGATGTAGAAAACTTTGTCAAGAGAACCTACAAAAGGGAGCTGCTAAAAAGAAGTGCCAGTATTGTGCATATATCAAAGAACTCAAGTGATAAAATGTGGGTTAAAACAAGCAACCTCTAAAACAAAACAAAACAAAACAAAAAAACAGGAGGAGATATACATAGAAAACTTCCTTTAGAAATGCCCTTTGTCGGGTTGTCACAGTGACTTGGAGGGCTGAGGCAATAAATGCTTTATCTCCTGCCACAGCACCAATCTGTGTTTGGGAATGAGCATAGGTCAAAGAGGATTGAGCATCCCAGGGACTGTTGTCCTCTTCTTGGGAGGGGTGACCAGCCGTCTCAGCCTCTAACTGCCACTGGGTGGATGCCCAGCAGTAGTGCATGTCACTGAGCATCTCAAAGAGGGATGCTACGGTTCTGCAGCATGTGCTGTTGTGTTGCTGTGGCAGGGGTAAGAGGGAGAACATGGAAAATTGGGGAAGGTGAGCTTCATGAGCCCCGCCTGCTCTCTCATGGTTCATACCATTGCTAGATTGCCAGGGGATCTAGATTGTTGATCAGGAGCAAGATGTTCCTCCCCTCCTTGCCCCTCCACAGTGGGAAATCAGTTGGGGACTTGGTATCTGATGGGTTGAGGTAGGAAATATCGGTTGTGGGTTGCAAGGGGGAGGGAGGCTGAGAGCCTGCCCACCTGCCCCAGGGAAACACATTCTATGAAAACAGAAATGTCCTTTGTTAAATTTAAATTGTTAATTAATGGATAACCAGAGAGGCAGAAAACTCAAAACTGATAAAAATAGAAATAAAGAGGCTAAAGACTTTAAGACTTGAATCAGAATTGTGCTTTAGCATTCAGTTCAGTGGAGTTCATGGGGTGTGCACAGTGTTTAAGGAGTTAGGTTAAAACAAATCCCCAACATCAGATTTCCTTACTGTATGTTTTAAAAACCCTAACTGTTTCATTAATGTTCTTTTTTTGCCATGAATTCCCAGTCATGTTTAAATAGCCATAGTTGCTTTGTGCTGTCATCACACAGGGCCCAGACTTAACCTTATATAAACAAAGAGGTAAGTCCTAACTTGCTTCCCATGGCCTGCGTGAAACAGGAGCAGTGCACTAACTTACTTTGCAGGCCCTGTGCAAAGCATGACACGCGTTCCACTTTGCTTTGTGCAGGGTCCTTGGGCCTGCACTACGTGGGCATGAGTTTTAGCTTGCAATATGATTTTGAACATTTTAGCCGGGTGTTTGGCTGTTTTAAATATTTTGTTAGTGTTGGACTTCGCGATTTTTTCTCAGTATTTTACGTGTGTGTGTGTGTGTGTGTGTGTGTGTTTGAAAAACTAAGTCCAGAACAGTGCATACTGATCAAGCTCACCTGGTTTAAGTTTATTTCTTGGCTTTTGTTTTTAGGTTTATCCATAACTTTGCCATTTGTAGGCTGATAGACTCCAAATTTCAGGGTAGCCATATGGCAAGTTTGTAAGTTTAACAATGAAACATGAAAATGTCATTGTATCGTTTTCATTACTCTCTGTAAAATGTAATACAAAAACAACTCAAATACCATTGTCCCAAAAAAACACCTTATTAATAGAACATTGAAATAACATCCTGCATATGCATGACAATGTGATTTTCTGTATTACATAATTTTAAAAATGAAGCATTTTTAAGTGAAACCACTTATGAAAGGCATTTCCTTGAGTCAAACTGTATCAAACTTAAAAGTTTCAGGCTTCAACTGTCAGCAGTTTTTTAGCTACAGTTGAGCAAATAAAAGGTCTTAATTTGGATTTTTTGTAAAATGTTCTTTCAACCTTCTAGAACTTTTAAACAGTGAACCAATCATTACTAAAGTCCTAGGATTTGGAGATCTTTGGCACCAGAATTCTCATGCTAAATTTCAGGTTACTCCATATAGAGATGGCCACATTACTAAGATGCAAAACTAGGAGTTTAAGATAGAAATGCATTTGTAGTCCTAACCAAGGAATCACTACTGTGCACCCCTATAATTCATCTATCTATCTGTCTGTCTGACTGTCTGTCTGTCTGTCTATCTATCTATCTGTCAATCTATCTAGCTAGCTATCAGCTGTCTGTCTATCTATCTAGTACACATATGTATACCATGGGAGTGCAAATATCTTTGGAAGATAAAGGCTGTTATTTTCACTGGAGACATAGCTACTGTACAAATAACATATTACTTACACAGTAGCTATGTTATTTGCATAGTAGCCACAACCCATGCTTTTCACATGAACTGACTCCATGGGAGAAGCACATCAAACAGTGGCGCTGTCCCTTTAATCATAAAAGGGATAGGCTCATCGTTGTGTTATTAATAAAGTGGAAAGAAAGAGAATCTGTAAATAGATGATCCATTTTTGTAACACAGACATGGGGCCCGATTCTATAAGGATGGCGTAAGTTGCTGCCAAAGGTGACTTGCGCCAAACCCCATTATGCCAAGGACCCTGCGCCTGATTCTGGAAGGGGCAGGGACCCTGGCTAAGTCCTGTGATTTGTGACAATCCCACAGGTATGCCAAACAAAGGGCATACCTGAGGGGCATGTTGCAAGCCGCATCCACAGTCTTGAAGGGTGCACGTGCCCCTCCCATGCCCCTTCCCTGATAATGCAACAACCAGCCCTACAGGACTTCATAAGACCCCCAATGCCTCAATGCCCAAAATGCAAAAGAATAAGCCCCACAGGGCTGAGCATGTCCCCAAATGCCCCTACCCCAATACAGTCATTTGTAGGCCCCAAAGGGCTTGGTATGCCCCAATGCCCTGATTCCCAACATACTGATTAGTAAGTCCTGTAGGGCTTGGTATGCCCCGATCCCCAATACAGTAATTAGTAAGCCCTGAGGGGCTTCCTATGTCCCCCAAATGCACCAATCCCTGGTATTATCAGTCGTAAGCCCTGAAGGGCTTAGGATGCCCTCAAATGCCCTGATCCCTGAAATGCATGAGAATAAGCCCCACAGGGCTGAGCATGTTCCCCCCAGCCCCAAACCCTGATCCTCAAACTGCCACAAATAGCAACCCCTATGCCATGCAATATCCAACAATCCCTGGTAGTCTAGTGGCCCCCTACCCTGTAATGCCAGACCATCCCACCCCTCCCACCCTTACCTAGCCAGTGACTGGCACAACCCTCTTCTCACCTCTCTGCCACCAGCTGCTGACTGAGCCCCATCCATGTGTGTACTACTGTACAGTACATAGTATGCTTTCAAGTCATGCAATGAGCAATATACACTGTACAGTAGTATAATATGCGGATGGGGCTCAGTCGGCCTAACAGAAAATGAGGCAGAAAGTGCCAGTCACTATAACATAAGTGAGGAAGTACGTTGATTGGCATTATTTGGTGAGGGCAACTAAAACTCTCAAGAGATTATGAAAAATACATGCCAGGGTACTATGTCATCAGATGGGGTTTGAAACCAATAAACATATTCAGCCTATTATTCACCATTTGAGACAACAAAACATAAACCCTTTGGAGGCTTCGATGGCAATAACAGGATAAAGAACAAGAAGGCGCCCCGGAAGCCTCTTGAGGGCTTACTAATAATGTGCTGAGGATAGGTGCATACCAAGCCCTTCAGGCTTACTAATCACTGTGTTGAGAATCAGGGCATTGGGGGCATACCAAGCCCTTTGGAGCCTACAAATGACTGTACTGGGATATGGGGCATTTGGGAACATGCTATGCCCTGTGGGGCTGTTTTTACACAACTTGGGGAAGGGCATTGGGGGCATCTAAGCCCTGCAGAGCCTTTTATGGGGAGTGTGACATGTCCTCTGGAAATGGGATGGGAGCCAATGCTGCAACCCCCCAGGCAGTGAGCAGAAGTTGCACAGCTAAAAGCTGGTGTAACTGTACCTTTAGATGGATGTCCTCCAGGGGTCATTAGAGAATAGTGCCCTGAGGACTTTGTTGCTGCCCTTCCAGAACAGGGTGCACTCTGCTATAAACCCCTAGCACCATGTCACAGGGGTTTAGGCGAACTGGTGGTGTAAGTCCACTTTGGCTCAAGCAGCCTGTGGCTTGTCGCAGGCTGCTTTGCAGAATACCAATTGTCTCAACTGCTGGTGTAACTTGTTACTTGCGCCATTTGTTTGGCATGGCAAGTTACACCTGGCATAAGCCTTTGAGAATCAGGCCCATGATTTTTGTACCTGCAAGAGAGACACACACACACACACATATGCACTCATGCAAGTTTGCAATAACACCAACATTCAAACTCAAATAGTATTCATATTTGAAGCTACCTCATGTAATAGTCCCTATTTCTACAACACATGCATACTTAAAAAAAGCAAGATAAAACATGCTATCTTGACACAATATAGCAAGATAAATAAAGTTGGTCACTGAGCATGTTCAGAAATTGATCTAACTCATTTTGGCCACACTGAGCATGTTCAGAAATTTAATCTCACATGTGAGATGCCATTTATCTTTTAAATGAACACGTTAGACCACAGTTGCATTCTTTTCTTTTGCAACTTTGTAGCATTTTTATTGCAAAACCACCAGAACAACTTATGTATAAATAGAATATGACATGCTGTGACTTAAGATTATCATTCTTATCTTTATTTGCGGGTACTGGTCTATGGCTATTTCACCTGTGGGGTTGTCACTGGTGAGATATCAACAGACCAATGCAGTACCCTCTTATGAAAATAAAAAATTGTGTCTTGAGTCAGCTCATGTCATATCCCCTATATATATCTAGATATAATCACAGGATCATTTTAATATGTATTCATGGCAAAAGAACTATGTTAATGAATCAATTAGTGTTTCTGAAACATCAAAAGTAAGGAAATCTAGTATTAAAAGATTTTCTGAACACTAACTCCCACATCCCCATGCATCTCACA
This sequence comes from Neoceratodus forsteri, assembly GCA_016271365.2. Lineage (NCBI taxonomy): Eukaryota > Metazoa > Chordata > Ceratodontiformes > Ceratodontidae > Neoceratodus > Neoceratodus forsteri. The sequence goes on along the minus strand of CM057453.1, from coordinate 411,232,963 downwards.
AATTAACTCAACCAAATGGAATGCCAAAACAGAATCCAGATCCCAGTCCTGGATAGCCCTGAAAGAACAAAGTTAACAATGTTAGTTTTTGAAAAAGTAGATACGCTATTTGCTTTTCACAGAGCTCTTTGAACCATGCACAAAACTGGAGCTGAGCTTTAACTTGCTCAATACAGGGCCCTTCAGTCCTTGTGTGAATCAGGAAATATGCTGGGTTGTTTGGGCCTTGCAGCCTAACTTTCTTTATTCAGGGTCATGAAAGCAAAATATGTTGGCACCTTCAGGCCTTTTTGCAAAACAGGACCTGACTTTAGTTTGCTCCATTCAGGGCCCTTTGAAACAGGACCCAAGTCTTAACTTGCATTGCACAAGGCCTTTTGTGATTGGGATCCGGATTGTGATTTGGCAATCAGCTGGGTGGAGTTCACAGGGTGGTAAATGATGGTTTGGGTGGGATTGAAAAACAACAGGTGTCAGTTTCATGAGGTGGCATGAAACAAGGACCATGTTGAAAATGTTGTGTTAGAATCTCAAAAAATGAAACAGTTATGGTCAAAAGTTGGAAAACCCTGAAGAAAGTCTGAAAGTGTAATTGATTCGATTGGAGTTTGATGTGGTCATGTGCAGATCAGAGATCACTTTGAGGATTACAGCAGAGGACCATGTACAGAAAAGTGGGTGACTCGGGGTGAGGGCAGTGTGCTAGAAAGAGGTCAGAGTGTGAGTGAGAATGGGTGGGGGGAACAGGATGCTGGACCACTTTCTTTGCAGGTAATTTTATATATTTATCAATTTATTTATATATTATTTATTTACTTGTTGATTGGGTGGGTGCGCTGGTGCCAGATGCCTTTTTTAGGCGTGACCCAGGTAATGCAAAGTATGTTCCATGGTGCAGTAACATGACACAATGGAGCAAATATACATAATGTGGTGAAGGAATGCACAGTATACAGTCGCTGTATCAGAACATGGAAAGGAGAAATAGCAGACGTGTTGTACATTAAGATGGGCATTGGCATGTGAACTAGCTGAAGTTTTCTACAAGAAACAAGGCCTACCTAAATCATGAACGTATATTAAATTTTTGCAGGTGACCTTTCATTCTAAGTGAGAATACGTTCTGTGAAGAAGGCAGTCTGACAGAAGATGGAGTGGAGTTCCAGACAGAGGTGGCTTGGTAGCTGAAAAATTTCTCCCCCTTACACATGAACAGGATTTTTACTAGATTGTTCACTGTGGAGTGAAAGTATGGGTTATTGACAAATGTGAACAGTTTGGAGAGGCACTGAGGTGTATTTCCATGCAAAGTCTTGTATAGAAAGTTGGATAATGTTAGCTGGTCCTTGTGTTCTGGTAGCCGCTAGCAAGTTGTTCAAAGTTAGTACAATGGTGGTACCTGCATTGTAAGAGGAAGCACATTTGGCTACGTTGTAATATAGAGCTCTTCTTTTTTTTTTTTGCCCAGTCAGTGTTTGGGTGGCAGCTGTCACATTGGATCCATAATCAGTCAATGGAAATAAATTACTTTGTGCAATTCTCACTCTAGTATCTGCAGTAAGATACTTTTACTACAGTATGATGACTGCAATTTTTGATTAACTGACGTAGTTGTGCTTCTCATATGGCTGTCGAAAGTAAGACAGGGATCAAGAATTGCACCAAGGTATATGAATTAAATTACTACTTCACATTGGGTACCCTCCAAGGTTGAGATATTATGGTCCTGTGAAAAGAATTTGACTTTTGAGATTGATCCCAGCAACATGTTTTTTAATTTTTGGGGACATTCAAGTCTAGCTTTTTTTCTTTATGATCCACCTTTGTAAAGAGTGGAAACTGGGCCTAGTGGATTTGTTTACTTTGGCCACATCCCACACCTGTGTATGAATAACTGTGTTATCTGCATAAAGCAGAGTTTTAGCAATTTTGCAAGATCTTTGTAAGTTATTAATGAAAATTGTGAGTGAGAGGGCTCCTAGGATGTATTCCTGTAGGACACCACTTGTGAAGGTCTTAGCCCTGAAAGTAACGTTACCTAAGTTTACTACCTGGGACCAGTTTTGCAGGTAGTTCAAGAACCACTGTGTCATTGAGGGGTCCAGGCCCAAACTGGCAAGTTTTTGTAGGAGCAGACTGTGGTCTGCCTGATTAAAAATGTTTGGTCAGATTGACAGACATGGTACCACTCACTGAGCCTTTGTCTGTGGCTTGGTGCATGGTGTCCATGAAACTGACCAGTGCAGTACAAGTTCCATGGTCTTTTCTGAAGCCATGTTTTCCTCAAAGAGTAACTTGTAGTGATCCAGGTAGGAGATGAGTCAATGTGGTGATCCTCTCTTGGACTTCAGCCTAGGCTGAGAGGATGGCTATGGGCCTGCAGTTATTCAGGACTGTGCTTTTGCTTTTTAAATGGGGTGCCACTGAAGTTAGTTTGCAGACATTAGGAATTGTTTTAATCTCAAAAGATAGATTAAATATTTTGTTATTTAGTCGAACAATCTGTGGTAAGCTTTTTGAGGAATTTGTGGGTTAATCTATTGCTGCAAGCAAATTTGTCTTTTTAAGAGATTTAGTAGTTTGTGAACTTTCTTAACTGTGGTTTCTTCAAAAAAGAAATGGAGATAACATGGCTCCAAATGTGGATTGGGTAAGCTTGTAGGTTTCTCCCCTTTCAGCAGCAGGATAGCTACATTTTTTTAGATGGCAAAAGTGGCTGTTAAACAGTTCTGATACTGGTTTTGGATCTATGTATTTAGTGCCATTGATTTCAAGGGTCAGAGGTGTTGCAGTGGTTCTTGGATTGCAAAAAATGTTAATACAGTTCCCACATCTTTTAGGGCCAATCAAGTTAGTTGTTTATTGGGCTTTGAAATACGTGTTTTTGGCTAAATTGAATTCATGCTTACACTTGTTCCCTAGGTGCCTGTAGGCTTCCCAATCAGGTTTCAATCTAGATTTTTTGTGAGCATCCCAAGCTATACCTTTGGTCTTCATTAATTTGAAAAGGTCCTTAGATAGCCAATTAGAATTTAGGTTTTTGACTCTGCGCCCAGTCAAAGGGAAAGATGATAGAGCTACTTCAGGAATTCTGTGATAAAAAAAGTTTAGGGCACAATTAACATTGAGTATTGTGTCCAGAAAGGACCAGTCAACACATGAGAGATCAGTTAAGAATGCTTGAGGATCAAAGCTTTTGCAGTTGTCATATGAAGCATATTTTGGGACTGGACTGTAAACAGTGCTGTTATGCAAGATATGCAGTGCTCAAAAGAGAAGTGATCGCTGATAGAATTCGACAGGTGGAGGGAAAACCTTATTCTGTCAGTATTGCTGACTAGTATCCAGTCGATGAGGGTATGGTTCCCTGATTTTATATTTTGCCTAGTAGGCATAGTTAGACTTTGCTTGAGGTTAGAATTGTCCAGAATTTTCTTGTATGCTGCAGTATTAGCTAACCAGTATAAGTTAAGTTCCCACAGCATTATAACTTCAGTGAAGCCAAGGGTGGACACCTGTTGTACCACATCTTTGAGACCTCATTTCCAACCTTAGGAAGACTGTACACACAGCAGATGTTCAACCTTTTGATGCCCAGATTCAAGTGTAATAACAGCCATTCACAGTCAACCATGGTGGCTACATAGCTAGTGTGAGTCTCAGCATCCAGGTCTGATCAGACATAAGGAATGGACTTTACGCCAGATCAGGCCTGGATGCTGAGATTCTCACTTCTAGCTAAGGTAATTGGGGGGGGGGAACACATGACGATGGACTATTTCCTTTTTCATAGGATCATTTTAATTTGTTAGAAAAGACTATATGGGACAGTTTTCTATTTTGCAGGTACTTGGTTGTGGAGAGGTGGGTGGCATGGGTGTTAAGAGGTTGGGAGAGGATAGGGGTTAACTGTATATTGGCCACAAGGCTCCTTCACCCCACTGATCAAATTAATAGAAATAGCCACCAGGCTAGGCACCCTGGGTGACCAAATACACCAAATTGATTGCCTCAGGGCTTGGGCACTCCCTTGGCCAAATAAAAACAAAGATAGGATTATCAATATTGGATGCTGGGCTTAGGTACTATGGTGGACAAACAAAGATGGGGGTAATACTTAAGGGCCATTAAGCTTTGTCATTCTGATGGACATAAACTTTTGTTTCAATTACTGTAGTTTTCATGAACAGAAACAGCTGTCCTGGCTCATGAGAAGCAGCTGTCATAAAAATCAGTTTAATACTTTTGCCTTTTTAGCTTTTGGCCTTAACTTGGCCATTTGGGGTCTAATTGACCTTATATTTGCAGGTGTGTATATCAACACACCAGCTCGTGGATGCATATTTGCTATTTTGTTAATGTACCCCAAATGTAAATAAAAACACATTTTAGGGTGCTTTAATAAAATCACACTCGTATTCATGAGGCAGGAGCAACACTATTGCCACCTGACCACTTAGGACTTGTCAGACCAAAATGCATAAGTTATACCAAAAGTTATAAAAGGCAAAAAGTAAGAATTTTTTTATGTCCATCTATCATAAATTCTGCTATCGTGAAAAATCCTTATAGATAGAATGCTGAGTACATGTTCGTACTTGCATGAAAATGGAGTTTTAAAACTTAAAACTATTTTAAAAATAAAACCTTTTCCAGTAAGGCCACCTATCAAAGGCACTTCCATGGGTCAAATGGTGAGACGTGAATCTAACAAATCTGAAAGTGTCAAGTTTCAGGAAGGTTTCAGCTGTCAGACATTTCTGAGCTACAATTCAGCAAAACCGATCTTAATTCCATATTGTTATGTATTTTCAATCTTCCAGAATATGTACAGCACGGATCCAATTGCTACCACATTTTCAGGATCCAGAGACCTGAGTATACATGCCAAATTTCAGGCTACTCTGGCTAGAGATAGCCATGTTGTTAAGGTGCAAAAGTAGGGGTTTAACATAGAAATGTATTTGTAACCCTAACAACTGTAGCACTACTGTGCCTTAGACCTGTAGCTTGAAGCAGCAGATGCATGGGACACAGCCCCAGATCTGTAGCTTGAAGCAGCAGATGCATGGGACACAGCCCCAGACCTGTACCTTGAAGGAGCAGCTGCATGGGGCACAGCCCCAGATCTGAAGCTTGAAGCAGCAGATGCATGGGACAAAGCCCCAGACCTGTAGCTTAAAGCAGCAGATGCATGGGACAAAGCCCCAGACCTGTAGCTTGAAGCAGCAGATGCATGGGACACAGCCCCAGACCTGTACCTTGAAGGAGCAGATGCATGGGGCATGGCCCCAGACCTGTAGCTTGAAGCTGCAGATGCACGTGGCACGGCGCCAGACCTGTAGCTTGAAGCAGCAGATGCATGGGGCATGGTCCCAGACCTGTAGATTAAAGCAGCAGATGCACGAGGCACGGCCCCAGACCTGTAACTTGAAGCAGCAGATTTTATTTATTTATTTTATTTATTTAGTTTTTGTTAACCGGGTTAGTGCACTAGCCTAGGTTGAATATTTTCAGGCATGACCGGAGAATACATACATAAAATGAGATGAGATTATACAATACATAGTATATAGTACAGGTACATAGTATATAGTACAGGTAGGTTAGAATACAGATCAAGTCAGACAGTACTGAGATAAAACATATAGATATGCAGAGATGACAAAAGTGACATTAGTACATGCAAATAACTGAAAGTGGGCTAAGTGGCAGCTATAAAGACATTTTATAGCAAAGCTTGTTTAGAAGTGCAGCAGTGTCTAGGGTGAAATAGGGTGGTTAGCTGTGAGGCATTAAGTGGGATCAAAGCATGTGCAGGGGGTTCCGGGACAGGTGGTGATATAGGTCTTTTTTGAAGATTGGGTGGGTGTTAGCCTGCCTCAGGGCAGGAGGAAGGGAGTTCCAGGTGTCTGGAGGGTTGCGGGGAAATGCTCTAGAGCCTTTTGAAGTAAGAAATCTCGGTATGGTGAGTAGAAATTTGTTTGCCGAGAGTAGTCCATGGGCAGGTCTCTGTGGTACAAGTAGAGCTGCAAGGGAGGTGGGGGTTTGGTTACGGATTACAGAGTCTGTGAGGGTCCCTAGGGAATATAGTCGGTAGGCAGTTGGGGAGAGCGAGCCTAGGTCACTACACAGTGTGCAGTGGTGCTTGAGGCGATGGGAAGAGGAGGCATACCGACATATGTTGTTATACGCGACATCCCATTTATGGAGAGCAGTCTTATGGGCATTAGCAAAAGTGGAGACACAATATGTCAGCGCTGGAAGCAGAATACCCTTGGCAATTGCCAATTTGGCAGATGGTGTTAGCAGGTGACAAGTCTGATAGGCGATTCAAGTCTGGCATTTGTTGCTTTACAGGTTGACTGGATGCGCAGATGGCCCCTGAACCTGTAGCTTAGAGGCAGCAGATGCATGGGGCATGGCCCCAGACCTGTAACTTGAAGCAGCAGATGCATGAGGCCATGGCCCCAGACCTGTAACGAAGCAGCAGATGCATGGGGCATGGCTGAGACCTGTAACGAAGCAGCAGATGCATGGGGCACAGCCCCAGACCTGTAACGAGGGCAGCAGATGCATGGGGCATGGCCCCAGACTTGTAGCTTGAAGCAGCAGATGCATGGGGCATGGCCCCAGACCTGTAGCTTGAAGCTGCAGATGCATGGGGCATGGCCCCAGACCTGTAGCTTGAAGCAGCAGATGCATGGGGCATGGCCCCAGTCCTGTAGCTTGAGGCAGCAGATGCATGGGGCATGGCCCCAGACCTGTAGCTTGAAGCAGCAGATGCATGGGGCATGGCCCCAGACCTGTAGCTTGAAGATGCAGATGCATGGGGCACGGGCCCAGACCTGTAGCTTGAAGCAGCAGATGCATGGTTCACAGCCCCAGATCTGTAGCTTGAAGCAGCAGATGCATGGGGCATGGCTCTAGACCTGTAGCTTAAAGCAGCAGATGCATGGGCCATGACCCCAGACCTGTAACGTGAAGCTGCAGATGCATGGGGCACAGCCCCAGACCTGTAACGAAGCAGCAGATGCATGGTGCTACGGCCCAAGACCTGCTTGAAGCAGCAGATGCATAGGGCATGGCCCCAGACCTGTAACAAAGCTGCAGATGCATGGGGCATGGCCCCAGACCTGTAATCGAAGCAACAGATGCATGGGGCATGGCCCCAGACCTGTAACCAAGCTGCAGATGCATGGGGCATGGCACCAGACCTGTAACAAGCAGCAGATGCATGGGGCACGGCACCAGACCTGTAGCTGAAGCAGCAGATGCATGAGGCATGGCCTAAGACCATAACGCTTGAAGCAGCAGATGCATGGGGCATGGCCCCAGACCTGTAACGAAGCTGCAGATGCATGGGGCACGACCTCAGACCTGTAAGCTAAGCAGCAGATGCATGGGGCACGGCCCCAGACCTGTAGCTGAAGCAGCAGATGCAAGGCACGGCCCCAGACCTGTAACTTAAGCAGCAGATGCATGGGGCACGGCCCCAGACCTGTAGCTTGAAGCAGCAGATGCATGGGGCACGGCCCCAGACCTGTAGCTTGAAGCAGCAGATGCATGGGGCACGGCCCAAGACCTGTAGCTTGAAGCAGCAGATGCATGGGGCACGGCCCCAGACCTGTAACTTGAAGCAGCAGATGCATGGGGCACGGCTCCAGACCTGTAGCTTGAAGCAGCAGATGCATGGGGCACGGCCCCAGACCTGTAGCTTGAAGCAGCAGATGCGTGGGGCACGGCCCCAGACCTGTAGCTTGAAGCAGCAGATGCATGGGGCACGGCCTCAGACCTGTAGCTTGAAGCAGCAGAGATGCATGGGGCACGGCCCCAGACCTGTAACTTGACCTTGGGTCAGCAAAGTTAGGGATGGGTATTAGTGTGAAACAGGGCCCTGCATGGAGCAGGAGATTAGTCTAACTTTCTTTGTGCAGGGCCTGAGCAGCAGATTTGTCCTCAGATTCTTAATATTTTGTTTGTGTGTGCATGTTATTTTCTTTCTGCCATGTTTCAGACTTTTTTTTTACAGATTGAAACATTTTATTGTTGTAGGACTTGGTACATTTTAATTGACCATTGTTACAATTTGACAACTTACAAACAGAAGAAAAACCACCATGCTTTCTAGTTTTAGGTCATGCTCTCCGGTATTTTATTCTCATGTTTTTTTCATCTGACATGGATGGTCTGAGTTCATAAAGCTAGTCTTATGTATTTTCAAGACAATCACGAATCTTTTTACCTAACAGTCAGTGTAATTCTTCTGATAGTCAGCTTAGATACCTCAATAGACTGTCTTCTTACAAACCATACCACTGTCAACCTTTAAAGTTAAGTGTTTTTCATCATTTTTAAGTTTTCATGTGTGTCAAACTTTAACTCAGGAAAAAAGTTGCATATTTCCAGCTATTTTTCAAGTGGCCCATGCATGTGCCAACTAGGACTGCTGTATATACAGTATATGTCCAGAATTTATATAAGTTCATCCATAATCAGCACTCAAAGAGTTAAAACTTTATAACTTCAAAATAAATACATTTTGTTTAAAATCCCTAAATGCACTTCTATGGATCAAATGCTAATGAGCCCATAATTAAAGGTGATTAGTTTTTTCTGTATCAGTGAGGTGGGAAAGAAAAAATTGTACTTAAATTTAAAAACAAATAACTTGTCAACTGTCAAACCAATTTTCATAAAAATTGCCATGAAATTAGCCCCTGCTGCTGAAACTGTGTATACCAAATGCCATAGTCCTGGGGCAAAGATTGCTGCGATATAAGGTGTCAATATGTCTGTTGTTGACACAAACATTAACTCATCCCCAACATACAAGTACTGCCAACCATAGGATCGGTCTTAGCTTTCTTTGAGTGCTGTGCAAAGCAGTAGCTCAGTCATCATGACTTTCTTCACATGGACACTGCACAAAGCAGGAGCTCAGTCATGATTTTCTTCACATGGACACTGCACAAAGCAGGAGCTCAGTCATGACTTTCTTCACATGGACACTGCACAAAGCAGGGGCTCAGTCATGACTTTCTTCACATGGACACTGCACAAAGCTGTAGCTCAGTCCTGACTTTCTTCACATGGACACTGCACAAAGCAGGAGCTCAGCCATGACATTCTTCACATGGACACAGCACAAAGCAGGAGCTTAGTCATGACTTTCTTCACATGGACACTGCACAAAGCAGTAGCTCAGTCATGACTTTCTTCACATGGACACTGCACAAAGCAGTAGCTCAGTCATGACTTTCTTCACATAGACACTGCACAAAGCAGGAGCTCAGTCGTGACTTTCTTCACATGGACACTGCACACAGGAGCTCAGTCATGACTTTCTTCACATGGACACTGCACAAAGCAGGAGCTCAGTCATGACTTTCTTCACATGGACACTGCACAAAACAGCAGCTCAGTCATGACTTTCTTCACCTGGACACTGCACAAAGCAGAAGCTCAGTCATGACTTTCTTCACATGGACACTGCACACAGGAGCTCAGTCATGACTTTCTTCACATGGACACTGCACAAAACAGTAGCTCAGTCATGACTTTCTTCACATGGACGCTGCACAAAGCAGGAGCTCAGTCATGACTTTCTTCACATGGACGCTGCACAAAGCAGGAGCTCAGTCATGACTTTCTTCACATAGACACTGCCCAAAGCAGTAGCTCAGTCATGACTTTCTTCACATGGACACTGCCCAAAGCAGTAGCTCTGTCATGACTTTTTTCACATAGACACTGCCCAAAGCAGTAGCTCGGTCATGACTTTCTTCACATGGACACTGCACAAAACAGTAGCTCGGTCATGACTTTCTTCACCTGGACACTGCACAAAGCAGTAGCTCAGTCATGACTTTCTTCACCTGGACACTGCACAAAGCAGTAGCTCAGTCATGATTTTCTTCACATGGACACTGCACAAAACAGGGCTCAGTCATGACTTTCTTCACATGGACACTGCACAAAGCAGGGCTCAGTCATGACTTTCTTCACATGGACACTGCACAAAGCTGTAGCTCAGTCCTGACTTTCTTCACATGGACACTGCACAAAGCAGGAGCTCAGTCATGACATTCTTCACATGGATGCTGCACAAAGCAGGAGCTCAGTCATTTTTTCAAGCAGGGCCCGACAGGCCCTGCTTGAAGCAGAGGTGGGACATGCCCCAGATCAGTAGCTTGAACAAGCAGACCAATGGGCCATGGCCCCGGACCTGTTGCTGGAACTTAGGCTGTAAGGCTACGGAATGGGGGGTTAGGTCTGAAGACATCCTAATGCCACATGTCATTCCTTTAGTGGCTTATTAATGCTAAGGTATGCATGGGACTAAGTCAGAACTACTCATACTAAAATAGCAACACGAGGTCCCAATTTCAAGACAGGTTATGCCTGGTGCAGGCCAGTTCATGAACTCCATGCTCAATCGCCATAGGCATAATGCAAGTTGCTATCCAGATGGTGCCTTGCACCATGCCGTATGCAGGTTGTACCAAAGATGGGCTATGCCACCCACTACACCCGCAACCCACAGGGACATGGTGCAAGGGTGGGTTATGGCACCCTGTTCCGAAGGGCATCTGCTGTAACCCACTTACGCTTATTCCAGAAGAGGCAATGTCATAGTGGGGTTATACCAGCAAGGAGGTGGTCTAGAGGCATCCATCCTGGCACACTGACACCCCCATAGTGCAGTAGAAATGATATATCTGTGCCCAGCATGCCCCATAGTCATGCCCCCCACTCCCCAGGGATTCGGGGACCCCCTGGGTCCAGTTTTTGACATGACCCCTGATTGCCAGTGCCAACCAGCCAGCCCCCCATGCCCCCAGGTGCATTATGATGCAGAGGGGCTCAAGGGGGCAGTTGATTGTGAGCCATGACTTGCAGCACCCAGGTCCAGTGCACCATTCTCTTGACACTAGCCTGTGGCTGCCACAAGTCGTGGGCAAAGGTGCCAGGATGGGGACCCTGCCTGTCTTAGAAAAGGGCAGGGTCCCTGGCGAGCGCTGCATGGTGCAGCTCACATACACCATGAGTTGCACCACATGTTTTGGAATCGGGCCCGGAGTTCAACTGCTAATTGTTCTATGATTTCAGTACAAATTTTAACATTTTATACAGAATTCAATTTGGGAGGATTTTCCTAACAGATTCTGCATTAAACAGTGCAAAATTCTCCATTGGAGTTTTATTCATTAATTTATGTGGAGTACACCAGAGGACTTAGAGCACGCTGTCCTCGCAGACACTGGACTCCACATACCTGTAAATTAATTATTCTAACTCCACAGGTGATGACTCTCTGAAGACATTGCACAGAATTCATTAGGGGAAGTCCTCCAGAACAGAATTCTGTATTAAATATTAAAACTGTGTACCGAAATCATAGAATGATCACCGGTTGAACTCCAAGTGTTGCTCTTCCAGTCCGCGTGGTTTTGACCACCTAGAGATATGCATTAGTATAGTATTTCACTATGATTTTCTTACTTTTTGATCAATAAAGTAGGTGATTTGATACCTCTTATTATACCATCATTACATTGTACTTTTTGAGAAAGTAGAGTCCCCCTAACCTGTTTTCTGCAGTGCCTTCCAGGTCCCATGCAAAGCGGGATGTGAGTCCCAACTTATAGGTATTTCCTGTAGTCCCCTTCAGGTACTGCACAAAGCAGGAGATGAGCCATGTTTCTTAACATTTTGTTTTCTGTACAGTACACAATTCACACAACTGCACCTTTAAACACTTTGTTATTGGAGCACAAAGAAAAATGTTGTGACTATTTTTACAATTCCCATAGAAACACATGAACCAAAACAAAACTGATGTTTTTCTTTATATTTATTTATTTATTTGTACATCAGTTTACAACCTTTGAGCCAGAGGCTCATTTCCAAAGATACCTCGTCACATTGAGGACAAATACATTACAGACTCTTTGTTACATCATACGGTTACAACTTTTAGCAAAAAAAAAAACATGTAGTTACAGTCATTTGTACAGCGTAAAACCAGCTTAGTTACAGTAGCACATTCTTGCACAAGTGAACATGTAGTTACAATCATTTGTACAGAGAAAAAACAGCTTAGTTACAGTGGCATATTCTTGCACGAGGGAACATGCAGAAGCAGCATGGTGATAATAGTTCAATGGACAAATGGGCAGGTTGAGAGAGGTGAGGTGAGGTGCCGCTCAAGCAAGCTTTGTCAGTGCATGGGGGTCTATGCTTCAACTAGAGACAGGTGCAGCTACGTGTATTAAATAGCTGGTTCTTGAGTGCAGTTTTGAAGGTGGAGATTGTAGGGGTGTCAGAGATGGGGGTAGGTAGCACGTTATTCCAGGATGGAGCTCTATACAGAAGGACCTCTGTCCATGGGTGGTCCTGGATCTTGGGATCAGAAGGGTGGCCTTGCAAGAGGTTCAAGTACAAACCAAGGGTTGGGCTTGGTGGATGGAGGCTGTCAGCCCAGGAGGGATAGCCTGAGAAGAGTTTTTCATTATGAGGCAGGTTTGAGTGCAGCCATTGTCTAGATTAAGCAGCTTTGCCTTGTCATAGAGCTGACATGTGGAGTGAGCCTGGGGGCCCCTGTAATAAGCCTACATGTCTTATTCAGGGTGAGGCGGATTTTATTGAGGGCGGTCGAGTCAGCAGCACTGTATACAGGTAGGCCATAGCCCACCAGGGACAGTATCGAGGATGTAACCGCTAGTCGGAGGGCAACGGGGAGAAACAATTTTTATAGTAGTAGAGGATACCTAACCGCACATTAGTAGCAGAAGCAAGTGCATCAATATGGGTGTGGTAGGTGAGGGCTGAGTCGAAGGAAACCCCAAGATACTTGTAAGATCGGACTTGTTCAAGGGGTTGTTTGGAGCTGGGAGGATGTGGAGTGAGAAGTTGCTGGCTTTGTTTTGGGGGTAGGCAAAGAGCATTGTTTTGTTTTGATATTGATGATAAGTCTGTGCTCTTTAAACCAGGTTTCGCTTCATTAAAGGATAGTTGCAAGGTGTCTTGAAGGAGATGGGGTTGTGATGGGTGGCAAAGAGGATGGCATCATCTGCATACATGCAGAATTCTACCAGTGCATGCACTGGACAGTGTGTTAAGGTAGGGCGAAGAGTAGTGGTCCCAGAATGGAGCCCTGAGGAACAGCTGAGGGATGGGACAGGTTTTGAAAGTGTCCCATTGATTTTGACACATTGGGAGCAGTCAGATAGGTAGCTAGTGCACCAGGAGAGTGGCCCAGTAGAGAAGCCAGTGTGGCAGAGGCATCCAGCAGGAGGGGTGTGAGACAGTGTCGAAGGCCTTTGAGAGGTCAACAAACACTGCCCCGGCTAGGGTGCCAGAGTCCAGGGAGGAGTGTATGAAGTTTGAAAACTCAATTAGTGCAATGCTGGTACTGTGCTCTGCATGGAAGCCGTGCTGTTCTGGACAGAGGACGTTGTATTTGGTTAGGTACTCAGTGATTTGCATGACCACCAGTTTTTTTAGGGCTTTGGAGAGGGATGGGAGGATGGAGATAGGTCGGTAGTTCCCGGCAGAGGACCTGTCACCTCCTTTGTGTATGGGCATAACTATGGCAATTTTCCATGCAGATGGGATATTCGGTCATCTTCTTAACTGTTTTCATCTGTTTTTTCATGTCTTATTACACATACTGTACATGCTACCTGTTGTGCATGCACTGGGTTGGTTAAAGTCTATGTCAGAAACATTTTTTTATATATAATTAAAATACTACGTTTAATTAATTTTAAAACCAGTTCAGACATCTCATTAGAGTGTGATAAAACATAAAACTTTCAACTGTTGGACTTAAGCTTTTTTAGTTTTTAGCTTTTAAAGTTTCTGTTCATGTTCAGCTTTGATTCTGCAAAAGCCTTGCGTTTTTCAGCCATTTATTTTATGATGTAGAGAAAAATATTGTTTACAGACAACTAAAAGGCCCTATTCTTGGACAAGATCTAATGAACCTGTAAGATACATTATTTAAATCTGTCATTCTTTTCACCATCTAATGGCAAAAACAGACTGACTTTGATTATTTTACATTATTTCACATTAATAACTTTTGAACTGCCAAATCAGTTTTGTTCCAAACTTGCAAAGCATTAGCCCTCAGGACTGAGATCATACACAAATTTCCACAGACCTAGAGGCTACACTTGCTGAGGTATATGCTGTCAAAACACTGATTTTTGACACAACCTTAACTTCAACATACAGGCACTACAGTGCATTTATTATATATATGGTTAGGCTTTTTTCTCATAGAAAAAACAGTGTGCTATTTTTCCATATCACATACAGTATTTGTAAAAAAAAAAAAATTCAAAGCAAGTCATTTTTTGGCTGACCCAATGTGTTATATAAAGCAAAGAGGAGGGACGGGGGGACATGATTGAAACCTTTAAGTATATGAAAGGAATAAACAAGACAGGTACAGAGGGGCTGTTCAAAGTAAGGGAAGGGAGGGACACCAGGGGCCATGATATGAGACTGGAGGGAGGAAGGTTCAGGAGGGAGATGAGGGGATAATTTTTTGCAGAGAGGGTGGTGGCTGGGTGGAATCGTTACCTGCAGAAGTGGTATCCAGTAGAACAGTGGACTGCTTCAAAGGGATGGGACAGAACAAGGGGAGGGTCAATGAAGAGGGAAGGGGTGGGAGGAGGGCAGCTGCAGAATAAGGGTGCTAGCTGCACATTCGAGCAGACTTGATAGAACTCTAGGCCTTTATCTGCTGGCAAATTTCATTATGTTCGTAAGTTCGTAAACATGAAACGTGCCATATGCAAGGGAAATGATATCATCCTGAGGGGGCTGAAGAGTTCATGAAGTCACTTGTCTTTTGGTCTTGTGATTCATGAGTACTCAGCCCCCTCAGTTGTACTACTGTATTTTTTGTACCCAACTGTAGGCCCCACTCCCCAATCTAGGGGATTTTCAAGTGGAAACACTTGCTCTCAGGGAGGGGTGGCACACCTCTAATGCATTTATTTATTTAAAGTTTGGTGACCAGGAAAGGCACGCTGAGTCAAGGCTCATTTCCAGGTGCGACCCGGGGCAAGGGGAAAAGGAGAAAATTACACAAGACAAGGCAAAGCAAGGAGTACAGAGTCCAAAGAACAGCATAAAAAAATACAAATAATACAAAAAGTAAATACAAGTAGTACAAATGGTACACATGGTACATTGCTAGCGAGTGCATGGAAGCTTGGATGATAACAGTGTGATGAAACAAAGCAGTCAATATGACAAAATAATGCACACAAATTCCAGATGAGAATGTACCTGTGAGCGTGGGTGATACAGTGTGGTGGATCGCAGTAGGTAACAAAGGCACACAATTGAGCTAAGGCTAAGCATAAAGACTGGCAGGTCAGCATCAGGAAGAGTGAAGGTAGGGGACTAGACAGGTGAGTTGCAAGTACAATGGGGAGGAATGGGAGAAAGCACATTTAAAGGTGTACTGGGAGGGTGCCAGATGGAGCACAGAGGGAAAGTAGTTCCAAATGAGGGAAAGGCAGGGAGAGAAGGCCGCCTGCCCAGAGTTAGAGGAGGGACGTGGTAGGGTGAAGGTCCGAGGGTCTCTGAAACTAATGTGGTAGGAAGGGCGGGAGGTGGGAGAGAGGAGGGTGGAGAGGTAGGGGGTGAGGGACTCAAACCAGTATATAGCTATAAATGAGGAGTCATGGAGCTGATGGTGGGAGGACAGGGAAGGGAGAGAGAGGGAGGAGTATAGAGTGCAATGGTGAGTACGGAGGGGAGCATTGTTGGCAAAGTGGCAAAAGGCATTGAAAAGAGAGTCCTGTCTGGAAAGGGTCATGGAAGAGGCAGACCCATAGATGATGTCAACATAGTCAAAAATAAGTAGAATAGTTTTGGTGAGCAGTTTGCAATGGACAGAAAGAGAGAAGCCCTCCTTGTTTCTGAATATGGCACCTACATAGAAACATAGAAACATAGAAACATAGAAGTTGACGGCAGATAAGGACAGCAAGGCCCATCCAGTCTGCCCATTTCTTTTTCTACCTTATGAATGTGCCATAGGCCTTTGCTCTGTCAATGGCCTATCTCTTCATACTCATCTGTATTGCTCCCTCATGCCTATCCCATGCCTGTCTGAAGCCCTGCACTGTATTCATATCCACCACTTCCTGAGGTAGGCGTCCATGCATCCACCACCCTTTCTGTGAAAAAGAACTCCCTCAATTACCTCTTAATCGGCCTCCCTCTAATCTCATGCTGTGTCCTCTTGTCCTGCTATTTTTCTTATATTGAAACATGTTAGACTCTTTTACCTTGTTAATGCCCTTAAGGTGTTTGAATGTTTCAATTATATCACCTCTCTACCTCTTTTGCTTTAGGGTATACATATTGAGTTCAGTCAATCTGTCCTCATATGTTTTCTGATGCAGTCCCAGCACCATTTTGGTTGCCCCTCTCTGGACTGCCTCAATTTGGTTAATGTCCTTGTGAAGGTGTGGCCTCCAGTACTGCACACAGTACTCCAGATGGGCCTAACCAGTGTCTTGTAAAGAGGGATTATTACTTCCCTCTTCTGACTTGTGATACCCCTACTAATACACCCCAAAATCCCTCTAGCCTTACCTACTACTTTAGAGGTCTGGTTGGATGACTTCAGGTCATCGGTGATGATGACGCCCAAATCTCTTTCTTCCCTTGTGACTGCCAGCAACTCCCCTCCCAGCCTATAGGTGGCTTCAGGGTTTCTCATCCCTATGTGCATGATCTTGCACTTCTTTGCATTAAACCCCACTTGCCACTCTTCCGACCATTTTGCTAGTTTATCCAGATCTCTTCTCATTCTGCCCACCCCATCTGGATCATCTACTCTGTTGCAGATCTTGGTGTCATCTGCAAACAGACAAACCTTACCCTCCAGTCCATCTGCAATGCCACTGATGAAGATATTGAAGAGGACTGGCCCCAGGACTGATCCCTGAGGTACCCCACTTGTGACTTGCATCTCTTCTGACTGTATACCATTTACCACCACTCTCTGTTTTCTGCCTGTCAACCAGTTTGCCACCCAGTTGACCAACATCTGACCCACCCCGAGCCTACCCAGCTTATTAATCAATCTTCTATGTGGAACAGTATCAAAAGCTTTGCTGAAGTCAAGGTAGGCAACCTAGCTTTCGGTGAAGCTTAGCGTGAATGTGGTCAATGTGAATTGAGTAGTCAAGTCAGTTGTCCAGCCAAATGATGAGGTACTTGTAGGCAGAGACAGTATCCAGGGTGGTGCCATTGAGGGTGGTGAAGGAGGGGAGTGGAGAGAGCGTGGAGAGTCTTTGAGGGGCGCTGAAAGTCATGGATAGTTTTTTTTGCATTGACTATTAGTTAGTTAGCATGGAACCACTGCAGAACATGGGAGAAGTCACCCTGCAGCTGGGGAGTCACCATAGAGACAGACGAGCCTGAAACATAGAAAAGGGTGTCATCAGTGTAAAGGTGAATTTGGGGGAGGAACAGAGAGAAGGAAGGTCATTAAGGAAGACAGAGAAGAGGATGGGGCCTAGAATAGAGCCTTGGAGAATGCCAGCCAGAATTGGGAGGGAGGGGGGAGAGGGCATCTCAAGCTAGAACATGTTGGGTGTGACTAGACAGGTAGGATTCAAACCAGTCAACAGAGGGGGGAGAGAGGCCAGCAATTCCAAGTTTAGAAAGAGGGAAAGAATGAGAGATGGAGTCAAAGGCCTTTGCTAGGTCGATGAAGATGGCAGAGGTAAGATGCCCTTAGTCCATGCCCGAGAAGAAGGCATCGGTGACCCAGAGAAGTGAGAAGACAGTTGAGCATTTATTTTTAGAATCTGGACTGGTAAGGAGTGGTGACATTGGAGGAGAGAGGAAATGGGTAAGCCTAGTGAGGACTAAGGACTCTTGGAGCTTGCTAGTACAGGATGGAGGGAGATGAGGGGTTTGCAGGGTTAGTGGGTGTTTGATTAAGATGGAATCCTGGGTCTTGAGGACTGGAACTAGAAAGGAACCTGGAACCATTAGTTGCAGTAGCAATTACAAACAAAGATGTATGCATCATCTGCAGAGTCAAGATGTTACTTTATTCACCGACAGATACTGACTGGTGTAAATCATGGTGAACACTGGTATTTTCAGTTAGGGCATGCTGATAACAAAGTCCCATACAACAGGAAATCTCTTGGCCCAGTGTTCATATCATGTTACCAAATAAATAAATACACAGTAAATATCAGTCAAGTCTCTACTTGGGGAGGTACAGGTGGATACTTGAGTTTCCAGTTAGGAGTTTCAGATGATAAAGTCCCATATAATATTAGTTGCTGTAAGTCACCACTCAGGGAGGTACAGTCCACGGCACAGCTGCTATGCCAGTCATGGTCTTCAGGAGAAAATACCATGCAGTGGAAAAGCATTCTAACAAGCAGTTTGGATGGATGAAATGGCATGCACCATGGGGTCTTCAGGCATTCAGCAGTTACAGAGTAGAGTCTTCTGGTAAGTTAGTAACTGAGGTGCTGCATAGCAAGCACTGGAATTAGCAGGTGGGTGACATTGCTATGCCTGTGTGAATTAAAGGGATGGTTTGGGCCTCCAGGCACCATCATGTAATACCAACAGTCTGGCAGTATAGCCTAGAAATTAGAGTAATGAGCTGTGAATGAGCTTGTTACATCCAGCAGATCAGGGTTTCATTCCCACAACCTCCACTTGCATTCTCTGTGACACTGAGTAAGTCAGTTAGCCTCCCCAGTGCTCCCAAATCACCCCTGAAAACAGGCACTTGTGCCTAGTGGGCCTTACTCATTTACCAGAAAATAAAAAGAAATTCCTCTATGTACATGCACATGGAATGTAACTATTGGATGTAGATCCAGTCAGAGAGTGAGCATCGGACTCTACCAGAAGGTGAGCCACCCTCCTGACAACACCGCTGGCAGCAGCAAAGGATATCCCCATGGGTGACTCATACCACACCATCACAGTGTAGCTAAACCATATTCGTGCTAATGCAATAGACATGAATGTTGTTAAGCAACTGAAATCCCTTTCTCCAGGTTTACAGTCTGGCTTCCTTGATACTTATCCCCTTTTGGTTCAGACACCCTAAGGGCAGATTCATATAATCCCCTATTAGGGAAACTAATGTTGATGTGGCACTTTCTGCTATTGACCCAATTGATAACTCTGGGTTTGATGAATTGTCACCCAAACTTTTATCTCTTGGTGCCCACTGATGCAGACTATGTTCGAAGTGCCAGGATGTCTTTTGGCTAATGCTTACCCACACACTTTCTTGCCTGTTTGTGGTACAATTCATTAAAGAGTTATACTGCTTAATTTACTTGCTTCCAGGATTTTATTTAGTAGCACATTCACCATGAGTGCCCGACATCTTGTTTGGACTTTGTTGCTTGTTTTGAGAGTGAGCAGCTCCTGCCCGGCCCTGAACACCTTTCCGCCTGGGCACACCATTTGTTTTAGACACTTGCTCCTGCTATTAAACATCAGCTAACAATCTGTAATTGCTCCCTGACTAATGGCTCCTTTCCTGCAGCCTGAAAGTGTACTAAAGTCTACCCCTGCATAAGGGATGAGCTGCGAAAACGTGAATAACTACCACCCTATCCCTGCCACCTGTGCTTTCAAAAATACTTGAAATGTTAATCAGTGTACAGCTTACCACTTTCCTCAAAATTCAGTCTTCAGTCAAAATTCAGTCTTCGCTCCATTTCAGGCTGCATTTCATACTACTCACTCCATCACCACATCCCTCCTTGAACTCACCAATTTTATCAACTGGTTCTACTGTTAGACTGAACAAGTGCTCTAGCACTTTCATTTATTCTGAAGACAGCCAACTGTGGAGAAGGGTGAGTTTGCCAGTCACCTTCAGATTTCAAAATTGGGTGGCAGGGGCAGGAGGGTGGAATCAAGGGTGATGCCAGGGTAGTGGAGGGGACATTAAGGACTTAATTTTGTTTATTTCAAACAAGCACTTTTTATTCAGGAAGACGGTGGCTAGCCATGGAGGCAGGTAAGTTGTGCTAGTTGGCTACCATGGGATTATAATACTAAAAACTGTGGGTACTGGAGGAAGGATGATGACAGAGGGTGGGGACAGGGGTTACTTTACTTACTGGGTTTGGAATTAGGGTGGGGCTGGTTCTTTTTTTAAATTTCAGCAGGTGACCAAATAGAAACTCCAGAACAAGAGTACTCCCCTATTTGGGAAGTACTCCTGAATTTTGGGAGCTTCACTATTTATGTCATTGGAAACACTATTCAGCCCATGCACATCCCTAATATTTATGGACCTGGACAAAGCTTTTAATACTGTAAACCACCCCCTTTTAATCAGTAAGGTGGAGTCCTCTGGGGTTACTGGTATGCCTCTTAACTGGTCCAGGTCATATCTCTCTGGTCATTCTGCGGCTGTGAGAGTTGGTTAAGTCTTTTCATCCATACTTCCTGTTGATCTGGCGTACCAAAGGCTTTGTCCTGGGCCTTCTCAGTTTCTTGGTCTTTGAAATTACCTTCTAACCTGTATCAAAATGGCAGTAGTCACATGTATGCTGATGATACTGTCCTATTTACTGCTGGTATAAATTCATCTGTCATAGAACAAAATTTCCAGAGTGATTTTAACTTGCTGGATTGGTTCTCTGTTAATTGTCTTATGTTGAATCAAAAGAAAATTGTTACCTTGCTTTTGATCAAAGCCTGGTGGAGTAAAACCTCTCCATTACATATTGTAACCTCTGATAATACTGCATTAGATAGTGTCTCTCATTATAACTATCTTGGCTCGTTACTAGACCAATAACTGGACTTTTCCTAACACATTAATTCAGTTGTTTCTTAGTGCTATGCCAAACTGGGGCTCTTTAGACAGTGCAGGCAATCTTACAGTTTATGTTAGGAAATGTATTATGAAACAAATGATCCTACCAACAATGGCCTATGGAGATGTTGTGCATGCTACTGCCCCTAAACTGGCTCTCTTTAAGCTTTACTGCCTCTACAAGGCACTTTGGAGATTTGCCCTGAATTTTGCTCCCTGTATTTGTCACTGCAAAATGTACAAAAACATGGGCTGGTCTAGTCTATCTTTAGATGTGAAAGCCATGCAGCCATTGGTGCCAAATATTGAGCTAATGAACTCCTTCCCTATCTCAGTAACCCAACTGCCTGTTAAGATCTGAACAATAGGCAACACATCCTCCAGAGGAGTCAGAAATCAGGGAAATCTACTATCAGTTACAAACGTACCCAATTTTGAATAATCTGCCCTTTGATGTAACTTGTTCCCCCCAGTCTCCCTACAGCAAAGCTAAAAATTAAGCAGCACTTTGTCTTCCTCTGTTCCTGCCCACTCTGATGACTGGGTCTGTATTTTATTAGCTCTTCTTGGCCTTGATATTGGAAGCTGATTTGGGGCCAATAAATGGGTTACAAACCAGCTAACAATGCTTAGCACCCACACAGTGGGTAGTGGTAAAATGTCATATTAGACAGCATGGTTAGCAGGTCTCTAACACGCTCTGAAAGTGACTCTACTATATGCCAGTGCACCTATATAAAGCAGCTGACTGCCTTTCCATACAGATGCACTGGCATATTGGTAAGTTTGGAGAGGTGGTAACTAGTGGTTAGTGCCTCACTAATTACCACCACCTCAAAACAGATCTTATGGCCATTGCACCCAGCACCCCAAACCCCACTTCTGACCACTGCCAGCATCATGGTGTAAATTCTCTTGTGGTACAGCAGTCCCTTGCCCCTCAATAACCCACCCAATTAAAGATTTAAATTTTCTGGTGCTCCAGCAGTCCCCTGCCCCAAAATGCCCACCTGTTTAATGGAGGACAATTCCTGGTGAGCCAGCAGTCCCCCCTACCTGGAATACATCTGTAGACCCCTCTCTATCACACCCACTCTAGCCACTCCACCCTCTGGCCCACCACTTACCAGTACAGCCCTCCTCGCAGCCCCCTGAAAGAGACCAAACAACCCTCCACTTAGCCACCTCAGCCTGCCGCTGTCTGAATGATAGGAACAACTGTGTGCCTAACTGTAGGAACAGCTGGACCACCAGGACTGTCATCATTAAATACACAAGCAACTTGCACTCCAGGAAAGTCTAGCCTGGACCACAATTACAGTAGCTTGACAAGTGTAAACTTATTGTGACTGCTTCAAATAATACAGTCCTACACAGATAATGCAAAGAATCAATGGTACAAATAGTCATAGGAGACTGAACCTTAGCTCACTGTCCCAGTGCTTTGTTCAAAGAGCTTCACCCCCTGACAAAGCTCTTTGAGCTTTGAGAATAGATTATGGGCAGCATGAATGGAGTGAGAGGAGAAGACTTCCTTTGCATCTCTGGTATGGGTGGCTGTCCTGTGAACTCCCATTAAGTGCTGACTCTAACTCTGATCACATTACAGTTTTATTCGCAAGAGTGCTGTGTTAAATTAGATGTAATTATCTCTGCAGCACCAGGTTGTGCAGAGAAAGAGTAAGATGCTTTGGGGCATTATGCCACTACTACTTTATTGCAACTTAGTTGCTATAGATGTTTAATCACTCCTGGGTTCTCTTTCTCCTTCACTAGTGGGGTGGGGGGGGTCACATCCAGACAGTAGAAACAGCATGGTGCTTCCACCCAGAGAACAGTTTAAATGGGCCTGATGACTGGTCAGTATAGTCCCCTGGAATGCTGTACCTGCCCACCTCCTCTCTGTAGTCAGCCCTCCCACAGACACCACACAAATGCAACAGTTCCCCCAGTTAGCATGCACTGTTCCTTAGTAGGCAGTAATGAGAAATGGCTTTCAGCAAAACACAACTCGATTTTAAGGATGCACTCTAGAAAAGAAAAGGGGGGTTAGTGCAAGGTGCAACGCAACATGGTCAGTTTTCTGATGCCCTGCACAGGCTTGGCCTATACCATGTGTATACAGTGGCTGCCACTACAAGCCCTGAGAAGGCAAGGCCAAACTTAATGTTTCCTTGGCTGCCACTATTATAGCACTCCAAGGCATAGCCTAACATTCAGCCTACCCCCACACCATCATTCATAATCCAGATTAAAGCTGATACTTCCGGCACTGGAGGCCACTGTTCTTTCTCACCAGGTACCAGTAGTTTCCCTTAAAGCTTTTAGTGAGCTCCCCTATTAAATCCTCTGGGTACTCAGTTCTGAATTGGTGCAGACCCATTGATGTTGCTGTGGGTTGGCTGGCAGTGATGCACTTTAAATTAAATGGTGAGAAACAACTCAGATAAACCCGAGACCTAAAGGCCATGAAACTGCTAAATGGCAGTTCTCCTCACTCTTGAGGTATTCATACATTCTTGACCCAATGGCCAAAAGCAAAGAAACAACTCCCTAATAACAGCTCATTTCCTTGAAGTAGGACAATCCTGATCTTAGTCATGGTTCCCAAACAAGTGAATCCTTCCTCGCTCAGCAGTGCCTCTGGATCCTTGATCTCCATAGTCTCCCTCAATCAGTCTATCAGCCATTCTGCTCTTGTACTTCACTTGCTCTGAGGCACTGGCTTTACTGGTTCCATCTGAAAGTCTGGCTGGGTTTCTGTCCCTGACCACTGCATGCCTGGACCAATCCACATGTTATGGCCTCCAACCCCTCACCAGTTACAGCCTCACACCCGGCAATAGTGCCTGCTAACAGACCCTGTAGCAACTCCTTGCTCCCATACTTATGTTATGTGCTGGGACTGTTCAGTGTCATCCTCCATGCTGGGAAGCACACAGATGCCACTTTTTACTGCACACCAGGAAAATGACTTACCATTCATTTCACACAGATGCATAGTCTGTCATAACTCAGCTTGAACTCTCCTAGAGTAGTCCTCCCTCACTGAGATCTCTCACTGATCTACGCCAGTAGCAGCACAGCCTCCTGCACTTTTCCTTGAGATAGAAACATTGAAACATAGACTTTGATGGCAGATAAGGACCACTAGGCCCACTCAGTCTGCCCATTTCCCTACCTATTGGATAAGCTGCAGATTCTAATTAACCAACAGCCTACTTCCTGCAACCCCCCACTATAATTGCCTTATGTCTGTCCCATGCATGTTTAAATTCCCCCACTGTGTTAGACCCCACAACCTCCCCAGGAAGGCGGTTCCATGCGTCCACCACCCTCTCCATGAAAAAGAATTTCCTCACATTGCCCCTGAGTGGTCCCCCCATTATCTTTAAATTGTGCCCCCTTGTTCTTGCATATCTCTTTTTCTGAAAGATGCTACCCTCCTGGACTTTGTTGATTCCCTTGAGGTACATGAAAGTTTCTATCATGCCCCCCCCGTCCCTCCTCCCATCAAGGGTATACATATTAAGCTCTCTCAGCCTCTCTTCACATGGTTTCTGATGCAGACCCTGCACCATTTTAGTTGCCCTCCTCTGGACTGCTTCCATTCTGTCTATGTCCTTGCATAGATGGGGTCTCCAAAACTGCATGCAGTACTCCAGATGGGGTCTCACCAACTGTCTGTACAGAGGGATGACCACTTCCCTTTTTCTACTTGTGATGTCCCTTCCTATTCATCCCAGTATCCCCCTGGCTCTCCTTACTGACTTTTCACATTGCTTACCTACCTTTAGGTCATCTGATATGACTACCCCCAGGTCCCTTTCCATTAGTGTTGTCGTTAGTACCTCCCCTGCCATTGTGTACTCTTCTCCTGGGTTTTTGTTTCCCAGGTGCATTACTGCACTTCTTTGCACTGAATTTAAGTTGCCATCGTCTGACCATTCCTCCAACTTTGCCAAGTCCCTTCTCATCCTTTCTACCCCCTGTATCAACTCTGTTATAGATCTTTGTGTCATCTGCAAAGATGCATACCTTCCTTCAGACCCTCTGCAATGTCACCTATAAAGGCGTTAAGGACTGGACCCAGTACTGAGCCCTGAGGTACTCACTAGTAACCCCTTTCTCGGAATGAGTTCCATTCCACTGTTACCTTCTGTGACCTGTTGTGCGCTAATTTGCTACTCCAGGCTACCACCCTGGGACCCACTTCCAGGCTGGCTAGCTTGATTATTAATCTTTGTGTGGGACTGTGTCAAATGCCTTGCTAAAGTCTAGGAAGGCCATATCCACAGCCCCTCCCTGGTCTATTACTTTGATCACCCAGTCAAAGAAATCAATTAGATTCATCTGACATGACCTTCCTGCTGTGAATCCATGCTGCTTTGGGTCCAGTGCCTCTCTGGTCTCTAGGTACTCAATAATTCTTTCTTTCAGAAGTGATTCCATCATTTTCCCTACCACTGAAGTCAAACTAACAGGTCTGTAGTTTTCTGCTTCTGCCTTGCTCCCACTTTTGTGAAGGGGAATTACATCTACCCTCCTCCAGTCCTCAGGTACCACCCCATCCTCCCATGATTTGTTAAAAAGTGTGGTCAGTGGTGTCACTAGGTCCCCCCTTAGTTCTTTTAGGATTCTGGGATGAATCTTGTCAGGCCCCATTGCTTTGTCCACCTTGAGTTTTAGGAGTTCTTTCAGGACTCTTTCTTCTGTAAATGGACTGGTGTCACCCCTCCCCAGAGTACTTCTATTGTTTGTTTAGGTAACTCCTCCTCTTCTTCTTTTGTGAATACTGAGCAAAAGTATTCATTCAAGTATCTCTGCCTTTTCACTGTCTCCCTCTGCCCACCTCCACTCTCCTTTATTAATCTTCACTCTCCCTCCCTTAACCTTTCTATGCTTCCTAATGTACCTATAAAATGATTTATCCCCCTTCTTAACTGAGTTGGCTATCTTTTCCTCAGTTTGGGCCTTTGCTATTCTGACTGCCTTTCCCACTTCTTTATGCTTTAATTGAAACAGGACCGTGTCGTGCTCCTTCTGTGATTCCTTATACTTTTGAATGCAGCCTTTTTCTCCTTAACCTTCCTTGCCACCTCTTTTGAGAACCATAGTGGTGTTTTACTCTGCTTTGTTTTCTTTATTTGTTTCACACATAGGCTTGTTGCCTCAATTGTGGCAGTTTTGAGTTTTTTTCATTATTCTTCCACCCCTCCTTTCTGGCCATTTGCTAGTGCATTCCTTAGGTATTCACGCATTTTGCCAAAGTCAGCCCTTCTAAAGTCCTATATCCTTGTTTTTGTATGGCTTGTCTCCATGGTTGTGCTTATTGTGAAGCACACTGTGCAGTGGTCGCTTGTTCCCAGATGTCTACTGACTTCTAAATCTGAGATTCTCTCTCCATTTGAGAGTACCAGGTCTAATATTGCTCCCTCCTGAGTGGGTTCCAATAATAGCTGTCTAAGGCATGCCAACTGTAGGGCATCGAGAATGACCCTGCTCTTGGATGTGGCTGCAGTATATGTCATCCAGTTAACATCTAGCATATTCAGGTCCCTCTTCAACAGTATCTCCCCTTTTTCAGCCATTTTAAGAATGTCCTCTATCATTTTCTTGTCCATTTCCTCCCCTTGAGATGGGGGTCTGTATACAACCCCTGTGCGGATTGTGATGCCTTTCCCTGCCTCCAAGGTGACCCACAGTGCCTCTTGTCCTCCCCCTTTGTTTTTCAGTTCTGAAGCTTTGATCCCTTGCCTTATGTAGAGAGCTAGTCCACCTCCTCTTTTATCCTCCCTGTCCCTTCTGTAGATTGTGTACCCCGGTATGTTGACATCCCAGTCATGGTTCTCCATGTACCATGTTTCTGTGACTGCCACAATATCCAAGTGCTCCTCTTCCATCAGGGCTACTGGCTCAAGAAGCTTGTTTCCCAGACTATGGGCATTGGTACTCATTGCCCTCCATTTAATATTGGCTTTATCCTTTTTTCCCCCATCCCTGCTCTTATTGTCTTTGTCTAATTCCCCATTTACCCCTATCAAGCCCTCTGTCAACCTCTGTCCCTCAGTGTTTACCTTACTACCTGTCATGTTTTATGGGGGGGAGGCTTGAAATGTCCTGCTTCCTATCAGCACCTCCCCCCTTGGCTAGTTTAAAAGCTTGCCAAGGAAGCATTTAAACCTATCATCTAGGAGCGTGGTTCCCTTCCTGGACAGATGCAGACCATTGTGCCAGTATAGACCTTCATCTATCCAGGTGGACCTCCAGTCCCCAGTGAGGCCAAAGCCCTGTGCTGTGCACCAGTTTTGCAACCATTCATTAAACTGCATGGTATGCAGTACCCTAGCCTCACCCCTGCCATAGACTGGCAGCATCTTTGAGAAGGTTACCATGCTTGCTACTTGTCTGAGGCCCTCCCAACTCCACAAACTCATTCTGCACTGCAGTGACCTCATGCCTAGCTAGGTCATTTATCGCAAGGTGGACAATGATATCTAGTTCTGGCTCTTGTGATTCTGCTTCTGCAATTCTGAGGATTCTTCCTGTCCCTCAAGCCATGGTGCCAGGCAGGCACCTTACTTCCCCTCCCCTCCCTTCCCCAGTTCTACTGCGCCTAACAACTGAGTCCCCTACCAGAAGCTATTTTCTTCCCTGTAGTGTCCCTTGCCATCCTTTTGTGGGTCTCCCTTGTGGATGTCCCCAGAATTCTTCTTGGTCTCCATTGAGGGTGTCATCATAGAGGAACCTTGCTCTGCCAGACTGGAATATGATTTGTGTAGAGATACAACTAGAGGATTCACTCCTGTTCCACTGTTTCTACACCTCACCCTCCCAGAACCCACTATGGTCCAACTGCTCCTCATACTTGGCAACCTCTGAGTCAGTGGTTGTGGCACTGGAGCTCTTTGGGTGGGGGAGGCCTCCATAGTCCTTGCCAGTTGAGCCTGAAGATGAGCAACCTTCTCCCTCAGAGCTGATAGTTGCCTGCAAATGGGGCAGCAATGCAGTTTCCAGAATGTCTCCCAGAAATTGCTGCCCCACAGCCAGTGCATTGCACCACCCACACGTGTCTCTCTCCCTTACAATATGTAATATATAATTTTTGTGTGTACTTACCTTTATACACTTGCTGGGTTATCTCAAGAATATGACAGTTCTGTCCCAAGACCTGTTGAGGAAGTGATGTAAGAACTTGGGCTATAAAGGAAATGCCATGTCTGGGGTGGGTGGGGTGAAGGGAAGGGTGGGTGGGTAGTCCACGAGCACCATTTACTGTTAGGAAACAATCAACCACACCACTGCTCCACCACCCTGGTTTGTACTGCCCTTCTTTACAGTAATTCAACCAACACCACAATTTACTAGACTACTGCTCCTACCAAAACCACTCTACTGAGGCCAGGGATAAAAACTAACTTGCTCCTCAGCCAGCAGGACACTTCTAACTGTCAGTCAAGTCCAGGCTGTCCTGAAGGTCTGACCCATGATCCTCAATTGGTCAGCAAAAAGGCATCTGAAATAAGTCCTCCTATAGCTCACAAGCCTCTGGGCTCCTTCTTCTAGATTCTGCCCTCTGATTGGCTAAAAGGTTGGTTCAGGGCACCAACATAGTGGTGACCATGCTCTACAGGAGCAGTGATCCCAACTTTAGTTGAACAGGGCTTCTGACCTTGGAATATGCACTCTGCCCTTTTGTCCTTGCACAGTTGCACCAAGTCAGTTGCAGGTCAGGGCATCAGTCAGGAAATCCTGCTTTTGTGAGCATGCTACTACACTCACTTCATCAGCTGCAGGTGGTGGTTTTTGATATGTGACTAAAGTCACACCCCACAATGGCACAGACAGTGTGGAATAAATACAGAATCGAGCAGCTCTCTTACCAGTCCCCATTGTAGAGTTCTAGTTCCAGAATGCAAGGAAGTAGGAAAAGGTGCAGGATTCCAGCAGTGGGTCCATGGAACTGAATGTAAGTCCCATGCTTGTGATGGGGTTACATAATTCATTTTTGCAGCACTAAGTTATGTATTCAAGAATACAGAAGGTGATTCTGGAGTCCCAGGTTTCCAGGTGAGCTGGTGACACAGATAATAGCACAACAGAATGGTATTCCAAGCAGCTGGGGTTCAAATCCCAGGTAAGACATTTAGTTTTCTCTTCTGTCTGTGTGTGTCCTATATGCAGACCACACCCTTGTGACTAAAAATGTAATTAACTTGTATAGCACAAAGTTTTGCAATTAAAAAAGAGTAAGGTGCTTACGGGTGTCCCATTTTTGCAGTTGCCTTGGTAGCACAGCAGAGCTGTATTCCAAGTGGCCTGTGGTCAAATCTCAGCTAAGACACTTATTTCATGCTATATTCTGTCAGTGTTCCAAATGCACTCTGCACCCCTTGTGTATACAAATGTAATTAAGTTGTGCAACAGCAGGTTATGCATTTGAGAAAGAGTAAGATACTTCTGTAAATCCTAGGTTTCAGTTGCCTTGGTGGTTTAGTTAGTAGCACAACAGAATGGTCTGAGAGGCCTGCTTTCAAATCCCAGATAAGGTATTTATTCCTTTCCTCATCTGTCTGAGTTCCATATGCACACCACAGTCTTGTGAACACAACTACAATTAATTTCTGCATTACAAGGTTGTGCATTTGGGAAATTGTAAGGTGCTTCTGGGAATCCTAGGTTTCCAGTTGCATTAGTGGCACAGCTGTAACACAACTAAATGGTATTCCAAGGGCCAGGGTTCAAATCTCAGCTGAGCCAGGTGGCAAGTATAAATACCAGATTCCCAACTTTGGAGAAAAGGAACTGCAGTACATGGGGATGCTCAACTGGTGGTCACAGTGGTGGAAACCTTTCAGTATCCTGTATATGCAGAAAAGGGAATTCCAAGTGACTAGGTAAACATGTACAGATACCATGTGACCCATTGGTTATGGTTGTATGGAAACCTTGCACTTATGTAAGACCAGAAACTTCCTTGCAGTTGGGTTTCTCAGCTTGTTTTTTTTAATTTTATTTCCAATGACATTGCCAGAGTTCCTGGGCCCTGACCCAAAGCCTTTGTTCTGGATTCTGCTCCGTCTTCAGATTAAGTTGCCAACCTGGAGAACAAGAGCTCTACTGCAGAGTCATCCAATCAAGAACTGAAGTAGCACTGCAGAGGGCTTCATAACCCTGCCTCCCCATATAATGTGTGCTAGACCATGTCAGGTGACCCTCAGGCTTGTATCAGAATGCTGGCATTGAGACCACAGTGACATTATCAACAGTATTTTCAATCCAGTGAGTCATACTCATAACCACTGTATACATTTCTGTTTCAGCAATCTTATAGTACAGCTTTTGTCAAATATCACAGATTTCTTATTCTATGCATGAGCCCAGTCCGAATGTTATGATAGTGATCATTTTTCCCTGCTAGCTAGTGTTCATGTTACAGATCTTGAAGCACTGGGTTTGGTATTATCTAACAAAATGCCTAGTAGATTCCTTGAAGTTTGTTGCCATGGGCTGATGTCAATTATACACTAGTGATCTGTTATCATAACTACGTACACAAAATGGATTTTTATTAGAATCGTATTTGCTCTCTTTAAAAACCAGAGACATCTTGTGCATCTGCAGTTTGGCACTGTTTATCTTCTGTTCTGTTACCACAAACTGAATGAGTTGTTTTCTCCATATATTACTGCGGAAAGAGAGTCTGCAATTCTGCTATTTTAATGGGTTTAAAAGCTGATAAAATGTTCAAGAATTTTATTGTATGCCATATTCATCAGAAAAGTATTTTCCTGCATTTAGAACTTATCTGTATTTAGATTAGGATTAAAACAGCATTACCACTATTTGGCTATGAAATCCCAGCTTCTCTGCCACATCTGTTGCCTCTGCCCAGGACAAACTATCGGACTGTCTACTGGCTGTTGAATATTATGTAACTTCTGAGGAAATACTGTATATAACAGACGTGTAAAAGGAGAGTCTGACGCAAAATGACATATTTAGATAACAACATAGAAATAAAATAGGTACATGGGAAGGAGTAATACCTTTCACTCCCCTGGGCCACAAGTCAAGCAAATAGTTTGAAAGTATCAGGAGCAAATAATCAGAATCAGGGACAGCATGTCAAAAATGGTACTAACAATTCAGGAACTGTTATAGCTACTGATGTTGTGTAAAGAGACCCATTTATGAAGGAAAACTAGACAGTATGTTTAAAGTTTAACATTATTTTGTGCCTCTGAATCTCTATGCATCAGTAACAGATGCCTCAGTTTCAGGAAGGACAGAACAGAGTTTGGGGTTAAAATCAGGGATGCCCCTGAAAATCAGGGACAGATGAGGGGTATGTCAGTGAGTGTAGGCCTGACATCAATTAACTTTTGGATTGCATGTTGGGAGGCTATCTGCATCTTGTTCTCTGGTAAAGACAGGGAGTGTGAGTCAACGTTTTGCACTGTCTGCTGGACAACTCTAAAGGACCTTTTACCTGCCCTTTGTTTGTCTTGCTCCATATCTTTATGGTATGGAGTGAGCTACTTGGCGCCACATTGCTGTTATCCATTAACCATTCCTGTTTTGCTAATCATCTGTGTCTCTCACTCCTATCTGTTACTGTCTTCTGTGAGAGACATTGGTGGGGAAGGGGGATATCTTTAGGCCTGCTCGGTCCTGGATGGCATGATTTGTGTATAATGTATCTGCTGCAACAGTTTCTCTACTGAGGCCTGAACATTATCTGTCTCCCCACTCATTAGTAGGAGAAGAAAGCCATCCATCTGTGCAATGACAGCCTACCCTGTATATGAAAAATGGGGGTTAGGCACACTTGCCTCTCATCAGACACAGACTCATGTTCCGTGCCATTGATGCTCTTTCCTCACAGGCTAGGCTGGAGCTTCAAAATGTAGGAAACACCTAACAAAATGCATTGGCCCAAAACAAATAAAATACTCAAAACTTACAAAATGGGTCAGAATAAGCCTGCTTTTTGATTGGCTGAGACAGTCTGGCATACTCTTACAGTATCTGAATCCTACCAATGGGTATAAAAAAGTATTAGTGCCAGCCTGTCTCATGATACCAAAGTATTCAAATGCCATCTCAGATTTTTGATCATAAGTAAGTGGAGCAGCAGCAGAGCTGGTCAGAAATGCACCCCAATGCTAAGATTTAAATATATGTATCTGTGCACCAACATGAGAAGTACGGACAGTGCTGGAGTACTTGATGTTCTGTCATAGTGTCAGCTCTCAAAATTTCCATCATCAGCCTACTGATTAAATAAGTTCTTACTCAGTTCTGTGAACTCTCAGGGCCTTGAAAGGCAGGAATGTTGTTTACAGTGAAACAGGCAAACCATGCAAGAGGTTTGAGCAGAATCCCCCAGCTCCTACCCATTGTAACCATCTGAATGTGTTTATATTGTAGCCTGTAGTATGAGGTAAGTATATATACCCCACAGCTGTGATCAGTGCACCTCACTGCCACCCAGGGGTTAAACTGGGCAGGACTCCACAGGAACTCAGTTGCATCACCTCTTAAAAATGTGTTTCTTTAAGAGTTCCTGCACCTCTGCAGTCTTTCTCCATAGAACAGAGCTGAAGAGTTTCACCTCCCCACCTAAACATTATGCTTACCCAGTTTAACACCATGTCCCCATCAGTGTGTGTGTGTGTGTGTGTGTGTGTGTGTGTGTGTACTGCGTATCTTACTTCCACAGTGTGCCAGCCTGGGATCTGGGCTCTTTAATCTCTTACCAGATCTGGATCACCAAGAAGGCAGAACAAATGATTGCCATACCACCGACTCAGTCCATTGTTTCAAAAGTCTTCATCCAGCTCTCAAAGATGGTGGCATCATTCATGAAGATGCATAGATGGGCAGGTGCCCCACTTCTGTTCAAAATTGCTGCATCAGACAGGCTTACAGCAGTGTACTTGATTCCCCTACTCCCCACCTCCACACCGACTGGGACTTTTGCAAAAATAAAATCAATTCCAGTGCTTCTGCAATACCCTATGTGAACAAATGAAAATGCCATGACATGGTAATACGTAGGAAAAGTACAAGCTAATTTTGTAGATCACATGAGAGTTGAAATAAATACAAGCATTATCTTTTACTTTCAGGGAATTGTGTGGGGGCAAACTAGCCCAATTCCTTCTTCTAAGTTGACTCTAAAATGCCACTCAAGTGCAGAGAACAGGGTTTCAGAGAAGCATTTACTGGAAGAAATGTGGTATGCCTAGACTTCTATAGACAGGTGTGTTTTAGTGCAGCCAAATTTTTGTGTGCTTGTCATTTGACTGTTTTGGCATTTTTGGCATCTGGCAGTACTAGTACAGATACTGAACTGTTTTCGTCTTATAGAAAGAAAAGTTTTAGAAATATGGAATCCACATTGCTGTCCTTCTCCCATTTCAGATTTTGTATTCATATACACACACACACACACACACACACACATTCACCTCACCATCATCACCTCTAACAGTAAGTGCCAAATAAGAACTCACTGATGTGCAGTCTAGTCTGTAAAAACACAATACATTCTTCTGAAGACATTGCCAATAAGAGCAAGAGACTGTTAAGTTGTAGGATGTGTCCACTCATCTGTTAAGAACTGGCTGAAGACTGACTGAACACATTTTGGTGAAACTATTCACCCTTTTAATCTAGGAGGGCTTTCTACAACAATGTCAGGGCTGAGTCTGGTCTAGGAGCACTGGAAAAATGCACCCACAGTTTTTTTGCAATATCCACAATTTTCACCATTTTCCACAAATGAAGTCAGCAATTTATTGAGTTTTTGACGAAACTGCTTACAAATATTAACATTTTGAAGGAAAGATACTTCAGCTTGCTGACAACTTGGCATGTAGATTTGGATTTCACCAAAATAATACAGTGTGAGTAGAGGAGAGGTTCTATGCAACTTTGCTTTCAAATGACTCACTTCCCTTGTTTTGTCTCAAAATCCTCTAGCCATGCACTTAGTATTGGTTGAACAAGATTATCAGAAAACTTTTGCTGCAAAAGCACTGAAACAATCAGTGGGAGTAATGGTTGAAAATTTCCATTCACCTAAACAGATCACCTAGTACAATGCTTTGTTTTGAATGGTAGAGCAAGTTTTCCTTGTTCAAATACTTTCATCTTGAATGAATTTTAATTACACATCTGAGGACTGTGGACAGTCCTGTTCTGCTGATTACAAACGTGAATGTGCTTTGAGGGAGATGCTGATAGTAATCTCTCACTTCTTTTACCACCACCATTCTGCATAGAAAAACTGCAAATAAAAAAAACTAAAAATAAAATTGACTAACATTTTTGAAAATAAGCTGATAAAACCAATGAAATATATCTGAAGAGTTACAACACTTTCAAACAAGACTAAACTTGTTACAATAGAGTAAAACAAGGTACAGACTATTGTATGATGTAATGAAAATACTTTATATGGGTATGTTCAAGTTCAAGTTCAAGTTTATTGCAGGAAAACTCCATTGAGCAAGCTCATTCACAAGGAGGTCCTGTGACATAAACACTTGAAGTACAAACACAGATAGGTAATAACAGTATATACATGAAATGCATGTTACATGATACAGGCTGGATATACATACAAGGGTACCACATAGGGTGACCGCAGGTGGTAAACATTGATATGAGACAGGGAAGCAACTTACAGGTTGCATACTGATAAATGAAACATGATGACTGGTGTGTGCAATACATATACAGTATTTTGGCAGCTAGAACAAACAACAGTCTACAACTGATATGGGGGGGGGAGGAGTGATTTGATAGAGTAGCAGTGGAGCGTAAGCAAAGATAAAGCCAGGAGTAGAAGGGGAAGGGAGCCATTATGCAATAAGAGGGCCCTGCTCTCCCACAGGGAGGTGACAGTTCATTACAAAAAACTGATATGATACAAAAAACTGGTTTGATATTGTTAATGTGTGATTTCACAAACATCTGTACTTACAGTGCAAGTTAAGAACAGCATTTAATTTAACAAAATAAATGGTTTGCTTTTACTACAACATATAGGAACCTTGGTTATCTGCTTATTTTTTCTTGCACCAATACAAAGCATTGTAAGTACTGTAGTTGTTAAACAGGCTTCATTAGTCTATATCAATGAACTGACATAATATCTTGTTTCAGAATTTGTGGATTGGTTGTGGATGACTAAATAAAATCTGAGAGAGGTTGATGTTTTTAAATATTAGAAGATATGCTGCATACTGAAGAATTTGCTATTCATTTTATGAACAACAAACCATTCTCCATATAAAAACATATACAAGTGGCTATTTATCTAACAGTTTATGCAGATCAACACATATTGCAATAAACACTAAAATATTTACTGAGGGGCACTGGGAATTTATACTGAATATCTGCAATTTCTGCAAATAATCTCCGCATTTTGGGTTACTTTTTTTTTCACAGTTTTCCAGTGACCTTGGTCTGATCTTACCTCTTTAGTGCAAAAGAAACCAATATGCCATGTCAGAAAGCATGATTGTTCAACTCACACCAAACAAAGCTTCAGAACGTAAAGAGCATAGAGATCCCGTATATACAAACTAGAGGGGACATCCCATGGAAAACTAAGGTATTTCATGCCACCATATGCAAGTGGCCTATACTCTGTCTATGAGGATAATATGCCTATAACTGGAGGGGGTCACGCGATGATCCCTATATATAGTATATATATATATTTTTTTATTTTAGTCTTTGATAACTGGGTAAGGCCCACTAGGCACAAGTGCCTGTTTTCAGGGGTGACCTGGAAGCACTGGGTGGTTAAGTGACTTGCTCAGAGTCACATAGTATGCAAGTGGAGGTTGCGAGAACCAACAGGCGACAGGGTGTGCCTTGGGTTGTCAGCTCTAACTCTCACCCCATTCCGATAGCTGACATGGTACAGTATAGGAGAATGGGGTGAGAGTTAGGGCCGACGACCCCAAGGCACACCCCTACCACCTGTTGGTCTGTGGAGGGTGGGGGTGGTGTGGGATTGTAGGGTGGAATGGTGTTAGGGTCTCAACCCTAATGCCTCATTTCCCTACTTTTGTTGCTTCAACCATAACTGATGTAATAACAATGTTTTTTGCAATGAATTTCCTTACTTTTTGAGAAAGTGCAATATTATCCCTATTTGGTTTGGGAGCACAGGGCCCTCTATGATATCAGTTTTTGTAATGAACTGTCACCTCCCTGGGAGAGCAGGTCCCTCTTATTGCATAATGGATCACCTGCAGTACCATTATTGTACTCCCACCTACCTATGATTGCAGAGATGCAGCACAGGCCTAGACACATTCCAAATAACCCTTGTGCTGCAAATCTCAGTAACTGTAGCAACCTTGGAAAACATTCCACTGCAGTTGTAATCATGGACTGGTAACCTGCTCACATGCTTAGTACACCAAAATGTGTACTAAGCTGTGTTCAGTCACCACAATTTTATTTATTTTGTTTAGTTAGTTATTTTATTTATTTTAGTGTCTTGGATTACAAATACATATGAGTCAGGGACTCTTTTACATAGGTTCCACATCAGATTAACAAAGATAACACCACAATTAAAAGGGTGAGAGAAAACAGTTACATAAAATTATCATTGGTTGCTGTAGTAACACAAAACAATACAGGTTGCAGTACAGGATGAGATACAAGTATACTTTCATGGTTACAAAAGTTGTCCTAGGATGCAGTTGTAAAAAAAAAAAAACATGGGATCACATTAACCTAGAGGGAATAATACATATGTGGGATCAAGGAGACAGGCGATTGTTTTAGTACAGTAGTTTGCAAGGTGCAGCCAGGGGTGGCATTGTCAGCTAGGGCTAGAATTGACCTGTGGTAGGCTTTGTCAGGTAGAGGGGTCATGAAGGGGAGGAGAAAGTGTTTTTTGAGACTAGGCAGGGCAGTCACAGTGGCTAAGCATGAGAAGATGACCAAGGCTGGGTAAGTCAAGGATATCTGGTGGCGCATTTTAGCCAGTTGAGGCACGGTGGCTAAAGAATGCTGAGCTTTGGCAGTTCAACAAAAGCGACTTTGAAGGCTTGACTAGGGCACTCCTGGTAGCACGGAGCTGGAGACATGTGAGACCAGGTCCTGGGAGGTGAGCGGAGTAAGGACCATGCTTATTTTCTTCTTCCCATATAAGCAGGTGCGGTACTTAATCCTATCATTGAGATTAAGCCAGTTTGAACCAGTGTACAGATCACAAGTATGCATGCAGTTGTTGGCTCCTGAGACCAGATGACAGGCTTTGTTTAGGGCTTCTCGTACTCTTTTAAGGGATGTGTCAGTGGCAGCACCATAAATGACTAATCCATAGTCTACTATGGCAAGAATGGAGCTTGATACTGTGGTACAGCGTGCCTCTTGGGTCATGTAGTGTTTATGTTTGTAGAGGATCCCAAGCCTCAGGTTAACTGCTTTAGAGACAGAGCTGATTTGGTGTGTGTGGGACAGCTATTCAGGATGATCGGGGTACTTAAATGTTTGAACTTGTTCTAGTGGGAATTTTGACTATTTAAAATATTAGCGGAGATGATTTAAGTCTGTTTTGTGGGTTTGCAAAGAGCATGGTCTTCGTTTTTCATAATTCATGACTAGCTTATGTTGTGAAAACCATTCTTCTACCACAGAGAAACTGGACTGGAGGCTGTGGGTCAGGGCTATTGGGACTGGGTGGCTGGAGAACAGTACTGCATTGTCCGCATAAAAGCATAATTTACCAGGGCAGGCTTGGGGGAGTGAGTTGAGGAAAAGGCTGAATAATAGAGGTCCTAGGATTGACCCTTGTGGGACCCCCAATTGGACAAGTTTACTAGAGGATAGCTCATCCTAGATTTTTACCTGTTGTGATCTACCCTCAAGATAACTTTTAAACCAGCCCACCATCCCTGGGGAGGTACCAGTGGAGATGAGGGAGTTTATTAGAAAGGAGTGCATCACCATATCGAAGCCTTGGTGAGCTCAGTGTACAATGACCCTACAAGGTGCTTTCGGTCAAGTGCCTTGTGGATGAAGGAAGTGTATTCCAGAAGGGCAGAGGTGGTACTGTGGCTTTTCCTGAAGCCATGCTGCTCAGGGTACTGGATGTCATGTTTTGCTAGGAATTCTGATAACTGGTCATCAACTATCTGCTCCAGGACCTTTGAGAGTGGGGAAGGAGGATGGAGATGAGGTGGTAGTTGAAGTGCAAAGCACGGTCGCCACTTTTGTGGATTGGGGTCACAAATGCAGCTTTACATTGAGAGGGGAACTGTCCAAGGCAGAGGGACAAGTTTAGAATTTTTGTAAGTGGCAGGAGGACCGCATCTAGTGATAAAAGTAGCAGCTTTAGGTCAAGCGTGTGGCTACTATATCGCAATTTACCTAGGACCTTAACAAGGTACCTTTTAGCTGTGCTGGGTAAGACAGTCTTAAAATAAAAGGGTAGGTGTGTTCTGGCAGGGCAATGGGTTGATCCAGAGTAGGGAGGGAGGGACAAAGAAATCCTGTGGAAGAACACCACTGAAGTTGGAAAAGGTAGAGTTGAAGATGTTGCCAATTTGCAATGGATCTTGGGTAACAGCCCTGCCAATGTAAAGCATGGTGGGAGGGGTTTTGATGAGGCTTACCAGTGAGTTCTTTTATATTGTCACAGAATTTCCTGCTGTCACCCCAGGAGTTTGAGAGAATATCCTTGAAATGTGCAGTTTTGCCTGCCTAATGGCCTGGGTACAGGCGTTTCTAGCAGTTCTGTAGTGTTGCCACTGAGTTGGATCACTAGTGGCCCATGCTTTATGCCAGAGATGGTCTCTATTTCCCATCTTAGTAAGAATAGAGGTGATATCCAAGGGTTATTAAACCCTTTTTTCTCAGCTTCCTTTTGGGGTGAAAATGTCACAGGCGATGTTGAATTTGTTAATAAAGCAGTCAAGGGCTTGAGCTACACAGGTGGCAGAATCCTAGTTAGACCAGTCCTGGCTGCAGAGATGAGTTTTGAAATGTGTTAGTCAGCCCTTTTGAAATGTTGTTTTGACAGGGAGTTTGGAGGATTTATAGGACCACAAGCAGGAGATGGGGGAGTGGTCACTTAGGCAGTCAGGGAGGACCTCTACACCAGTTATTCTATCCAGTCTATTTGTGAAGATGAGTTCAAACAGGGTTAAGGTACCAGTTCCATTGTTACATCTGGTTGGTGTGGGTACTGCCTGGGTCAGGTTAATGGCTGAGGTGGCGTCCCTGTTTTTATCAGAAACCGGTGCCAGCCAGTTAACATTGAAATCCCTGAGGAGCATTGTATTGGCAATGGGGGAAAAGGATGAGATTTTATTAATTAAGGCTGAGAAGCCTTTGAGATGGTCTTGGGAAGGGACATAGCCAATTATGATGGTGAGAGTTTTGCCATGACATCCCAGGAGCAGTTTAACAGCTATGGCTTGGGTGGGGCTGTCAAACTCAAAGGTAGGGAGAGCATGCTCTTGCAGGGGGGCTTTGAGGTAGATAACATAACCCCCACCCCTCTTTCCAGTCCTGAAACTTCTAAAGAGTGAGTAGTCTTCTAATTGGAATGCACTGTCTGGGACCTTTGGGGAGAGCCACGTTTTGACCATGGCAATGATGTCGGGTCTGTGTTGGGTCACCCATATCTGGAGAAGATACATTTTTTGATGGAGACTTCTAATGTGAAAGGATGCCATTTTAAGTGCTCCATGATTGTTCACATTAGCCTGGTGGGTCAGTGGAGGTCCAGGACTTGGGTGGATGCTCCCTGATAGGAGCAACAATAGTAAGAAATTTTACAATAAGAGGTATTTTAGAGCTTTAAGAAGAGATAGAGGTTTATGCAATCTGGGCTTGTGAACTATCATGATAGCAGGAAGGTAGGAGAGGTCAGGTAGTAGGGCTAGTAGGAAGAGGAGGTGAGGGGGCCAGGTGAGTTTAACACTGGATTAGATGGGTGATTAGCAGCGGGTGGAGTGGAGCATTTAGTTGCAGAGGCCAAGGGGATGTGCCCTGTGCTGGAAGTATTTGGGGGGTCAGGTAAGGATGGGGTACATTGAGGGAGTGCAGGGGGAGACAAGCCATTAGGAGAGCTAATTGTAGGGAGTGTGTCATGAAACCCATCTTGCCAGGATTGGTAATTTAGTGTAATCTGTGCTCTGTCCCAAGTTAAGACAGCCTTACACAGGCTTCAGGGCATAAATGTATTGCAGACATTAAAAACAATAGTATCTGTAGGTCATTACACCTTAAAAGAAATGGATGGAGCATGGACTGAGAGCTAGATTGGAGGGCAAGGTGGTAGCCTTCCTGCAAGTAAAAATCATGGGTCAGTACACCTTTAAGAGGAAATTGTAGGTTGATTCACCTTCTAGGGAAGAGGAGAGGGTGAGCCTGATTGGAGGAGTAAGAGGCAGTCTCTAGCCAGGCAGGTGGATTTAATTAAGGCCGGGGGTGGGGGTTGATGGGAGAGGTGTGAAATCTGCTTTGTATGGGCACACAGCAGGAGAGCTGAAACAGCAGAGGCAGCCCAGGACAAACTGAAGTGAAACTGCAGTGTTTCAAGTGCTGCTGTGTTCAGCTCCAAATGGCGCCAATCAAGACTGGAGCTTCAGAGGGTGCCAAGAATTGAAAAGGAAATACAGGTAGATTCTGACGTTGCTTGCAGGTTCAGGGACAGCTGCGTTCAGCCAAGGCAGAGGAGAGCAAGCCCGATCACGGCAGGAATCCCCTAGAAAAAATGAAAAAAAGAGGGGATTAAGTAGGAGGCATGGGGGAGGAGGAAGTTGTAGGAGACAAAGAGAATAAATACACTTGGGAGGGTCAGAGGGTTAATCGGGGCAGGGGCGTTTGTGCTAGTGGCAGTGGCTGAGACTTGTCAGGCACCACAAATTTAGCAATTTAACAATTTTATTATTAATGTTTAGCAATTTAACAATGTTATTCTATGGGAAATTTCTCAACTTCAGAATGCCTTAACTATGGAACCAATATAAATTTTTACAGCAAACCAGCATAAGTCACATCGCTGGAATACCCCCTTTCCACCTTGCAAATTTCAAGCCAAAAGTCCTAACAATTTCTTTGCAGTGAAGTGGCAAAGAAACAGCAACCTTAAAATCCCTGTTCTTGAGTTGTCAAAATCCTTGTTCATGAGCCAAATCCTGTTTGTGAGATGTCATAATCATTGTTCATAAGCTAATCCCTGTTTGCAAAGGTAGGGCAATCACAGTGGGTCATTTTCGAACAAGATTTTTGACAACTCATGAACAGGGTGACTATGAACAAGGATTTTGACACCTCCGAACAAGGATTTTGAGAGTTCACAAACAAGGATTTTAGGGCCATCTGGTAGTCATCTTATGAACAAGTTTTGACACCTCATTAACAAGGATTTTGACACCTCACAAACAGGGATTTTGTCACCTCGTGAACAAGGATTTTTTTAATCCCTGTTCAAGAGGTGTCAAAATTCTGTTTATCATCGAATCCCTGTTAGGTGAAATGTAAAAATCCTTGTTTGTGAGAATCCTGTTCATGAGATATGGCCATCTGGTTGTTCTCTCATGAACAAGGATTTTGTCAGCTCACAAACAAGGATCAGCTTGCAAAGGATTTTGACAACTCATGAACACAGATCGGAAGTGAGTCATGAACAAGGATTTTCAAAATAACAAATGGCCATTTTGAGAAAAATAAATGGAACCAAAGCCATGGGTTTGTAGAGGGTGTCACCCTGAACAAAACCCATGCTTCAATCTCCACAGAAGACATCTGTGAGGCAAGTTACAATGTTTTGTTTTTGCAAAAAAGAAAAACAAGATGGCGGCTTGAGAACAGGGATTTTTTTATACGAACAGGGATTTAAAAATCCCCATTTGTAATCCCAAATTCTTATTTGAGGCTGTGCAGCTATCCAAAAGACTGAACTGTGCATGCTCAGAACCTGAAATGTCAAAATGGAATAACTTTGGAACTGATTAATATTTTTTCACCAAACCAAAGCTGACTTGTTCTTTGGGTCTAGCTCTTTCTACCCTGAAACGTTCAGACCAAAATTCCAAATGGGTGGCCACAGCACGATGAGGAAATATCATCAAAAATGGGTGAAAAAAAGTAAAAAACACACTTTTCTCACTATGTGCTGGGCAAAATCTGCACATCCGATCAAAACAAAACTTGACATGTCAAGAGATCTACCCCCACAGGACAGTGCATACTACATTTCATGCAAATCAGTTGAATGGTTGCAAAGTTATTAAAGTGCACAATTTGGGGTTTAACATTAACCTGCTTACTCAACCCTAACTATAGTGGCACTATCATGCCATTAGAGATGCCACAATGATATAATATACACAATTTCTATGTGAAAGTCCATATGATATCAGTGGAAAACTGTGGAAAACATTTGAGAAAAGTCCTGCTTTTATTTCATACTGGTTCCCCTTTTTATAACTATGCATACTGATATGAAAACAGGATCACCGTCCATTTGACATCCTCTGCTCTGGTTGCTTCTCTATGCCTGGCATTATCATAAATCTCTGTCTGCAACATCATAACCATTTCCACAGCAAAATATTGTATGCCATGGGTGGAAAATTATGTCAGCTTCAGACAATGCAGCTAGAGCAGATAAAGTCTTGGTGACAGGGATTCTGTTTTCCTGTTAGGTGCATAGCTCTAAGAACAAACTCTAGCCAGAGCAGATGGTGCTGTGATAAGCTGCCAAATGACCAAAGTTACACATGTATATAGAAATTATTGAACGCCCGGGTGTAACTTGAACATTTTTTGGAAATGTTGCACCAAATTTTCAACATGGCCTTTTTGGGACCCCTCCTCATGAAGAGTGACAGTGTCATTTTATTCACTTGTCACAAAAGGTGATTTTGCAGAATGACCATGACAATCTGTGCCACAGGTGTGAAAACAAGTTTTGGCTGAATGTGGAAAATGACAGCTATACTGTTAAAAAGGAGGTGTGCAAAAATGGTAATGTTGAAAATCTGGAGTGAAAATATAAAAAATTGGCGAAGTTAGGAGTGTGCATAGAAACTGTGCAATGCACACATGTAACACAGTCATTTTTTGGAATTTATTTACCAGATTTTCAGTATGAGATTTTTGGGACCCCATCTCATGAACAGTGGCACTGTTGTTTCATTTTATTTTATTTTATTTAGCTTTTGTTGACGGGTAAGTGCACTAGACAAATCCTGCCTATTTTCAGGCACAACCCGGGGGAGGGGGATACAGATGAATGCCAACTGACCTTGAACCAGATTAAGCTGTTGGTGGTATTTTAGTGAATGAGAGAAATTTGGCCAGGACACCGGGGAAATTCCCCTACTCTTTTTGATAAGTGCCATGGGATCTTTAACATCCACCTGAACTACCACCAATCCAGGCAGATGGGACCTCATTAATCAGCCCCAAAAGGTGATTCTGTGCAGCGACCATGAAATCAATTTTTGGAACTGAGTAACAAAATGACAGTGACAGTGTTCATAAGGTGGGTCCCAAGAACCCCATGTTGAAATAAAGGCCAAATTTAAAAATGGCTGATTTATCAAGATAAGTTGAACATTTCATTTACTGCCATTATAACATACTTACCTTTGATTCTTCAGTTTGTGGTTTGGCTTTGAAGAGTGCAGACATGTACTGGTCAGAAGATAACAGCACCAGCCTCTAGAGGTAAGTATGGGTTAAGGGTGCAGGAGGTGGGTGCTCAACGGAAGGGTGGGGATGAGGGAGGGGGACTGGGGCGATGATAACGGACCGTTTTCCTTTTT
Source organism: Neoceratodus forsteri (assembly GCA_016271365.2). Lineage (NCBI taxonomy): Eukaryota > Metazoa > Chordata > Ceratodontiformes > Ceratodontidae > Neoceratodus > Neoceratodus forsteri. Next base: position 411,189,271 of record CM057453.1, on the reverse strand, counting down.
ACAGGTAAAAAAACATATGTTGGGGCACAGTTTCATTTATGTACAGGGAAATAAAAAATATACATTGGGGCTCACTGGGGTGGGCTACCAGTGTGCCACAAGATAGAGGTGGGTACATGATGCCGACATAGGGACTGGTCACCCTGATGTCAGCAGTGGGAGAAAAAAAACATACATTTGAGCACATTGGGTGGGCTCCCAGTTTCCATATGAGTTGGGGGCACATAATGCTGACACAGGGACTGGGCATCTCTATGTTGGTGGGGAAGAGAAAACATACACTTTGGCACACTGGAGGGCTCCCAGTGTGCCACATGAGTTGAGGGGTGACACAATGCCGACATGGGGATTGGGGACCCCAATGTTGCACAGTGACAGGAACAGAGGGAGCAGGGAGGACAGCAGCATTGCGAGGGGTGTAGGATGGTTTTCTTTGCTGCCAGTGCTGGCGGTGGCAATGCAACTGCACATGCATGGCACATGTCCATGCATAGTTGAAAGGAATGGCAATTTACCATTCACAACATGATGACACCAGCGGAACTGCACATGTGCAGTTCTTGTCTGGAATACGGAGGTAACAGTCAAAATAGTGTGGCTGTTATTCCATAGCGGCTGATCATGGTGGAGGGTTTCAAGCTCCATTGGGCTTTTGGAAGTATACTTCCAAAACTCGAACAGAAGGTTCCACAATCAGCTGTTTTTCTAAGGAATGATCAATCCCAAAACAGCTGTAGGCTCCACCCACAACCCTAAAAAAGAAAAGCTAAATATACTTTAGAACATGTACAGTATATTAGACAGATAGATAGATAGACAGACAGACAGACAGCTAGATAGCTAGATAGACAGACAGACAGAAGATAGAGAGATAGTGGCTGCAGTGAAAACTGTATATAGTTAATGACATGTTCTGCCATATTTTGAGCAAACCAGATATAGCTAATGAAAATAAATAAAATACATATTTCTCCCTTTAATTATGTCTGTGGAATCGGGCATGGCAAGTAAATAGCAGAACACTGGTAATGAAATCTTGCAATATATTAAAAAGTTTGAGATTACCATTGTAATACATCATGTTCTTTGATGAAGTACTACTAGAAAGGGAAATAAGCATCATGATAAGTGTTTTGCTGTCTTCTAAGTACTCTGCAGCTGAGATCAGGTTCTCTTTCTGTAACCATAAGGCAGCATATGATATTGTGGTTACAATGGTGTTATACGAAAAAAAGTACCTATAGTACCAGATGAATCAAATACTGTATGCAATAAGTCAAATATCACTTTTTATTACTGTGGAATTTAATATACTGTAGTTACAGGATAGATGTGATTTTCATCACGTGCAGAGAGGATTATATTAAGGTTACCTCCCATACATAGAAAGTGTCTTTGTAGTTCACGGTACTTTGCATATGGTTTCAATTGAATCATATAGTTGCTTTGAGTGCAGTGCACATAATGTTGACACGAGGTAATCCTTGACTACAATGGAAAGATTAAAGGAAAGGTACAGTAGTACTACTATACATTTCTCATGCCTTTATTAATTACAAATTGCTCTACTGTAGGAGTAGCAGCTTTACTAGACTGCACCAGCCACCCTTCCCCATCCCACACTCAATCTCTGTTGACCTCAGGGATGCCATCCAAGACAACAAATGATAAAAGGAACAGGACTTCTGCTATTCAGAGCTGTATGAAAATGGTACATTAACAAATAATAAAGAAAGTATGATTTACTGGGTCGTGTAATAATCATGCAATTTTAAAAAGGGTTAGCATTCCTTCATAAATATGTATTAGTTTGAGGTGTTTCTGTATAATAATGAGAGTTATTATATGCTTCTCGGGGTGGTAATCAAATGCAGTGGCAGAAAGTTTCCTTGTCAGGAAGAAATGCTTGAAGGGAAAAGCAGAGATAACCCCCTCCCCCCAGTGATATACAGAGGTTATAGTTGTTGGTTTACCCTGGATAGACCAACAGAAATGGGACATCTTGTTTTCAGGATCCTGCTTTCACATAATTTTATAGATGTGAAGGTGTGATGCACAGGTAGGTCAAGTAACTTACGGTCACACAGTGAGTGTTTAAGTGTGATCGGATATAAATCTGGGTCTCCTGCTTCCCAAGTTATATGCTCTAAGCACTAAGCCCCACTGCCTCCCTTCTAACAGTCCATCAAACATGGACCCCCCCCCACAACCTTTATACCATTGTTTCTTCATAATAGACAGTGTAGCCACATAGGGAATCCTGGAAACTGTAATGCATTAATTCTTTTATGTCAAAATGTCTTGCATTTTCAGTAACTAATTACAATTGCATTTTGTGCATATTACGTTTAGAACACCAGGGTAGCTAGGACTAGGAGGGGACACTGACTATATTCTGTAGGTAACAGGGTGAGCAATGCATCCAGAACTGCCTGTAGATAACATATGACCAGCTAATTACATCCTTCATTAATAACAAGAACAATTATATACTGTAACTTTTATTTGTAAAAGAATATGGACATTATAGGCCCAAAACAGTTCAGTGCGCCTGAGCCAACATTAAACATTAAAACATTCTGTCTGTCATGTCAGTGTACACTACACAGATCCAGTTTGAACAGCTAAGCCTAGTAAAAACAAATACTTATTATGTTTTATATTGCATTTCATACCAGTTTTAACTTACACTATAACTATTGAATGTTTCTTGAAAAATGTATTTTAGGAAAAATGATATCTACAATAATAACACTACATGTTTTTATTAAGATAACAGAGAAATTGAAGGTATTCTAGATTTTTTAAACAAGATCTCAGTACCAGATTTTCCACGGTATGTTGCATTTTGTTGGACATTTCCCGCTGGTAGACATACTTTTGTTGGGTGTTCACAGAAGAAGGCGAAGGAGGTTCCACAAAAGTAACAGGAGCTTTGGAGGGTGGGAGGGAGGTGAACACTAGTCCTTTTTCGAGAAGGAATCTTGAAGGAGTTGTAAATCTGAAAGTGGACAAAGCAATGAGGCCAGACAGGGTCCATTCAAGGGTATTGAGGAACTCAGGAAGTACTGGCTACACTTGTGACAGTCCTATTTAACAACTCGCTGGAAACAGGGTGGTTCTGGAGGACTGGAGGAGGCGAATACAGTCCATCTTCATTAAACTGATAGCAGGAGGAGACTAGCAACTATAGGCCAGTCAGCCTGACATCGGTGGTGGGAAAGTTAATTAACTCGCTGCTGAAGAAAAGGGTTGTGGAATATCTTGAATCCAACAGGTTACAAGACCCAAGGCAGCATGGATTCATAAGGGGGGAGGTCATGTCAAAATGAGTCTGACAGATTTCTTTGACTGGGTGACCAGGGAATTAGATCAGGGTGGAGCAGTGGGCATGGCCTACACAGAGTTCAGTAAGGCTTTCAACACTGCTCCACAAAGGAAACTTGCAAGGAAGCTTTTCAGCTTAGGAGTGGTCCAAAGGTGATAAACTGGGTAAGAAATTGGTTAGGAGATAGGTGACAGAGGGTGGTGGTAAATGGAGTTCAGTCTGGAGAAGGGAAAGTGACCAGCAGGGTGCCACAGGGATCAGTACTGAGACTGGGTCTCTTTAAGGTCTTCTTAAGTGACATTGCAGAAGAGTTGGAAGGAAGGTCTGCCTCTTTGTGCATGACACCACAATCTGCAATAGAGTGGATACTGAAGGAGGAGAATGAGTAGAATCTGAGAAAACTCAAGGAGTGGTCAAGGGATGGCAGCTGGGTTTCAATGTGAAAGAGTGCAAAATCATGCAAAAAGCAGAGAAACCCAGGGACAGAGTACAAATGGAAGGAGAGGTAGTGATGATGACCACAAAAGGAAAGCAATCAATCAATCAATCAATCAAGTCTTTATTTAACCAGACGTTCATCGTTGAGCAGAAGCTCATTTGCAAGATGGACCTGGGTTGAGCATGAAAATTTGTATATACAGGTCAACACAGGTATTTACAAGGCAATACAAATAATACTCTTTACAGAGAGGAAGAAAAAGAAGTTCATATGTATATAGAATTATACAGATATTGTACAGATTACACGGTATTTACATACATAGAAGTGTCTATAGGAAGATAAAGCAGGTTATTAAGGTTGCAGGAGGAAGTAGGAAGAAAAAATAAAATATACACCAGGTAGAGGTGAAGGTAGGGGGAAGGGAGGAGGTAGGGAGAAAGGCTAGGAGGCACAGTGCACAGAAAGGAGTTGGTAAAAGCAGGATGTAGAGAAGGTGGATGGAGAAAAGGAGTATGTGTGAGCCCAGGATTGAATGCTATAAAGTACCGGGCATGGTAGGATGTCACAACCCAGGAGTGAGCTCCTACCGAGGTTGGGAAAGGAAGAATAAGGGATGGGACGGGCCTAGTGTTGATAAGACAGGGGACAAGAGAGAGAAAGAACAATTAGGCTGGTGAGGAGCAAGCTGGGGGGTCAGTACTAAAAATTGGGTCTAGGCATGGCTATATACCAGTGCAGACACCGGTACTGGGTCTGAGTGGGTGAAGCAGTTACATACTTCTCTGATTGTATGGAAATAAAGCGTCTTGAACACATTTATACCAATTAGAATGCTTAATTTGAGGGTTTTTTGTAGATCGTTCCATAAGGTAGGTAGTACGAAGCTTATGGCTGCCCTGCCGAAGCAGGATTTTGCTTTGGGTACTTTAAGTGTAATAGCTGAATAACTTCTTAACGCGTATTTCTGAATTATACTCAGGGGAAGATAGCAGGAGATATAGTAAGGCAGCTTATTAGAAGAATGGCTCTATAGGTCCAAGGCGGCGTTCTGTGGTGCTTGAACTTTAGTGATGTCCACCCCACTGCCGCATATAGGGTGCAGTGATGCGTGTGAAGGGAGTCCGTTATAAACCTCAGTGCTCAATGGTAGAGTGTGTCCAGTTTAGCCATGTAAGAGTTGGGGCATTGGCTGTAGAGGAAGTCAGCGTAATCAACCAATGATAGGAAAATGGATTGGACCAGTTGTTTCTTGGCATCTCTGGTGAGAAATTGGTTGATTCTAAAAAACAATCCAAGCCTTTGCCGAAGTCGTTTTAGCAAGTCCTCGATATGTTCAATGAAGGAGAGTCTTTGGTCTATCCAAACTCCCAGATACTTGAATTTTGTAACAAATTCTAGTTTTCACCTAGAACTGTGGTAATTTGGGGAACTGTCCACTGGACACAGGGTTAGCTGTACTGGATAAAGGGAAAGGACCATCGCTTTAGTTTTTGGCATTAAGTAGCAGCTTTTTGGAGGAGTTGGCTTTGCAAAGGTTGAATTCTGACTGTAGGTCATTGCAGGCAGCTTCAGGTGCTGGGCAACTCAAGTAGAGAACTGTATCATCTGCAAACAGATGGATGTTGGCTTCTTTTATATAGTAGTCAATGTTATTAATGTAAATTGCAAAAAGTAAGGGCCCTAATATAGAACCTTGAGGTGCCCCCCCCTTTGCAGAGTTTTTAAGGGGGACAGGCCTCCTTCAGCTTTAACTTGTTGAAGGCGCCCTGTAAGATAGTCAGTAAACCAACGCAGAGAGGAGGGGTCCACACCTATGGTCTGAAGGGAGGAGAGGAGCAGACTATGGTCAATGGTGTCAAAAGCCTTGCTTGGATCAAGGAAAACAGCACAAATAAAGTTTTTGCTCTCAAGATTACGCTGCCAGTCATTAGTAACTTTGGCGAGGGCTGACATAGTGCTATGTTTAGCTCTGAATCCGGACTGCATAGAATTTAGCAGTTCCCTAGACTCAAGGTGAGTCCTCAGCTGTGCATTTACAATTTTCTCTAGGAGCTTGGACAGGACCAGAAGGAGGAAAATTGGCCTGTAGTTATTGAGATCGCCAGGGTCACCTGATTTGAACAGTGGTATGACATGTGCTGTCTTCCATATAGGTGGTAAGGTGCCCTGAGACAGGGATAAGTTAAAAAGGTGGGTGACGGATATTACTAGTATGTGGTAGGCAATTTTTAGGAAGTAAGGGTCAAGGGTGTCGGCCCCAGCACTTTTTCTAGTATCCAACTGAAGCAAGAGGTCCTCTACCTCTTTCAGTGGGGCAGGTTGAAGAGAAAGGCAGCAAAACTATCAGAGTTTCAGGCAGTTGGCTGGCAGTCTGGGAGCGAAGTATGTTTGCAGGGGAGTTATCAAATGCCATGCCTGCAGTAGCAAAGTGGTTATTGAATGCGTCAAGTATATCCATCTTTTCAGTTATAGTCAAGTTGCCAGAGGTAATCTTGGTCGGGAGTGAATTTCCTGGGGAGTGGCCTAGCAGATCATTGATTGTGTTCCAGAGCTTGATTGGGCTCTTTGTGGCAGAGTCGAGTTCGGATTTGAAGAAGGTGGCCTTCGATTCTCTGATTGTTTTGGTACATAAATTTTGTAGTCTCCTGAACTGGTTCCAGTCCTCTGCAGTGTTCAGTCTGCACGCTTTTTTCCAGAGCTTATCTCTTTCTAGAAGCAAGGACTTGATCTGAAGGGTGAACCATTTACATGTTTGGTCCTAGTTCAAACTTTAATCAGAGACATACTTATGAAGGCCCTTGATAGAATGTTGTGGAAGATATTGTAAGCTGACATATCGTTTTGGCCAGGTAGAAATCTTGCCACTCAGGGAGTACTTAAGCTCGTTTAGGTAGGCATGTTCATTGAAGTTGCACCTGGATCTCTTCATAGAGAACTTGCTGATGGGTGCTGGGTTGTTGGTGGATCTTACTCCCGCAATAAAACAATGGTCGCTGGCGTCTGAGAAGAAGACATCAGCGTGGGAGAAGAGATGAGGTTTGCTCACCATTAGCACATCCAAAAGTGTACTTTTACTGGGGTCCTTCACGTTTGGGCATGTTGGTTCAGTAATAAGTTGCATCAGCCCATGTTCATCACAGAAGGATGCAAGGGGGGCAGCTGTGTTAGAGAGCCAGTCAAAGTTGAGGTCTCCTAAAATAATAGTTTCTGGCAGCCCCTGTCCCAACTTGTCACTTAGATATGACACAAGCTGTAGGCCAGCAGACGGTGGTCTGTAGCATCCTATTATGCAGAGTGCAGTAGTCTGTGTAATTTCTACTTTGAGAATTAGGCATTCGAATTCGCTGGCAACAGATGCCGAGGATAAGCAGAAGGCAGAAAATTTGTCTTTAACGTAGATAGCTACCCCTCCTCCTCTGGCATGCCTATCAGCTCTGAACAAGGCATAGTTGGGTATGTTTACTTCTCTATCAGTGGTGCTGGGTCTAAGCCAAGTTTCAGAAATCTCAAGTATGTCAGGAGAGGTATGATTTACCCAGGTTTGTATTAAGGTTATCTTTTTAAGAAGGCTACATACGTTAATATGCAAGAAGCTTATTCCTTTTAAATTTGCTAGTTCTGCTGGCAAAGCAATAGCTTCTGGGGCCAGGGTTGAGTTCATATGCCTGAACATAGCAGGAGGATAAGTAGAATTTTCTAAGAGCGCTAATTATAAACTTGTAATTCCTGCCTTTCTCCCATCTAGTAGATCTGATGTTTTAGGGACTGGAAAGTAGCCACCATAGAAGAGCTGATCTGTTGTAGCAAGAGCTAGTACCCTACCACAATAGGCGGGAGGAGATAGAAGTCTGCGTGGTGGGAGGTGGGTCTTGTGGTGGGGGAGTGTTATAAGTACTACTGGTATGTGTGGTCCAAGAGCAGGGTTCGAGGTATTGGTACTTGGAATCACGGAGGCAATTAAAGGATAAGTTGCCATGTGGTATACAGCACAAGGTGCCATTGTAGACCAAACATGATGGTAGTTCAGGTGTCCAATGCTGGACAGCTGGTATCAGCAGAAGAAGGGGTAGTATAAGGAGCCATATAGGGCCTGACATGATGGTACCTCAAAAAAGGAGCCATTCAATTAGCCCAGGGGCCAGTGGGGTTGCTGGATTAATGCAGCTTATCAGTAGCTTTCCGATCCAGGTCAACCCAAATTTGATAGCATTAAAAATATTTAGTGGTGAAGGCACAGCCAAGGAGAGCCTATGCATTTTAGTAAGGCGAGGCCCTGAGAGTTGGATCCGTGAGGCTGGACAGAGAAGAGGGGATCACGAGCTAAGTCTCTGTTGGTGGGGCACTGCGCCAGGGACGTGGACTAATATTTCAGGCAGGAGGTACTGTATTTAATAATCAGCTGAGGTGGGGAGGGGGGAAGGTCGAAAAAAATTCGCGGCAGTTGCCGACTTGTGGGGCCAGCCGCCTCCTGGGCCTGTGTCTGCGGTCTCGAGCATCGGTTAGAAGCGGTGCCGATCCCCTGTAGCCAGGAATCCCATGGCTTTGGGAGCTGGGAGCCTGGGCGACAGTTCCGGCTGAGATAGAGAAGAGAGTGAGGGTTAATAAAGGGATTCACATAAAGGTCAGACAGAACACGTGGAGTCCAAAATTTGCAGAACAAAAGGACATGTGGTACCAGCAATGCCAAAAGAGGTAGTGAGGAGTAGTAGGTGGTTGCACCCCAAGGTAGTTTGTTTGGTGTTGCTGGCCTGCTTAACTGCTAGCTGGTTTATAGTTGAAAGGGTATATAGTCTGATTAGAGTGAGGTCCCTAACAATAGGGCAAGTACAGCAGTAATTGGAGGAGTTAGATGGAGTGGCTGGAGAGAAAGGTTGAGAGGAAATGTGATCCTGTGGGTGGGACTGCTTTAAAAAGGGAGGTGAGAAAGTGGTCAAGATTGTGGCATTGAAGACAGGGAGGCCAATAGCATGAAAATGTGCAGCAGTGAGTAACCAACTGCTGCTAGGCTGAGGAAGGTGAGTAAGGGTCTATTTAATACTGTGAGGGGAGGGGAGGGGCTGGGCAGAAAAATTCAGTCAGAACAAAGCACAGAAAGAGATTTCCTGGAGATCAGGAAGCGCCAGGCATTGGAAAATCAGCCAAGGGTAAAGCTGCCAATCAGTGCCTGGTTCCTCCAGTGGGCATCCAGTCAAAACAGTGGCATTCAGAACCACGAGTTTCGGAGGTCCAGTGCATACCTGAATCTGTCCGGGGGTCAGTCGGGTGGTCTGTTAGATGTGGCCTGCTCGGAGAGAGCCAAGGCCACAGGAGCAGCTTGGGAAGCCCACAGATGGGCTGTCTGTGGAACAAGGAGGGAAACACAGAGGATTAAATACAGCTAGAGTACAAAATCAAGCTCAGTGGGGGCAGGCAATGGGGAAAAGACAAAGAAGGAATGTAAGGAGGTGGTAAATGCAGGGCAATTATTTGGAGCCAGAAGAGGAGTTAATAGGGGGTCTGTGCTTTGGCACGGGACATCTGAGGAGGACAGCAGCAGCAGGGGTGTAAGAAAAAGGGTTTGTAGGCAAGGCAGAAGAAGAAAGTGAGGTGTTTAGGAGAGACAGCATTACAAGTGGGCAGAGAAATTAATAACTGCAGAGTGACCAGTGTGTGGGGGAAGGGGCAGAGTTCGTCAGTAGGCAGAAATGGAAAACTGCAGCAGTCTTGCTCAGTAGCTAGGTCAAACAGTCAAACATCAGCTACTATACAATACAGTTTGTCCAGCACTAGAAGTGGCACTGAGAGGCTGACTGAGTGCTCATAATAGACTAGCTAAGCTGCTGGCAGGTAAAGCAGTAAGATCAATCGATGCATAAACATATGTAGATTACATTAACAAAAATTCAGTCCAGAACAAAGCACAGAAAGAGATTTCCTGAGACCAGGAAGCACCAGGCATTGGAAAATCAGCAATAAGGAGTACAGCTGCCAGTCAGTGCCTTGTTCCTCCACTGGGCATCCAGTCAAAACACAGTGGCATTCGAAAATCACTGATGCCTGGAGGTCCGTGGTACTGAATCTGTCCGGGGACTCAGTTGGAGTCATGTTAGCTGTGGCCTGCTCAGAGAGAGCCAAGGCCACAGGAGCAGCTTGGAAAGCCCACAGATGAGCTGTCTGAATTGTCCGGGGGTCAGTTGGTGGTCTGTTAGCTGTGGCCTGCTCAGAGAGCTAAGGCCACAGGAGCAGCTGGGAAGCCCACAGATGGGCTGTCTGAATCTGTCCAGGGGTCAGTCAGGTGGTCTGTTAGCTGTGGCCTACTCAGAGAGAGCCAAAGCCACAGGAGCAGCTTGGGAAGCCCACAGACGAGCTGTCTGAATCTGTCTGGGGGTCAGTCGGGTGGTCTGTTAGCTGTGGCCTGCTCGGAGAGAGCCAAGGCCAAAGGAGCAGTTTGGGAAGCCCACAGATGGGCTGTCTGAATCTGTCCAGGGGTCAGTCGGGTGGTTTGTTAGTTGTGGCCTGCTCAGAGAGAGCCAAGGCCACAGGAGCAGCTTGGGAAGCCCACAGATGGGCTGTCTGAATCTGTCCAGGGTCAGTCAGGTGGTCTGTTAGCTGTGGCCTGCTCAGAGAGAGCCAAGGCCACAGGAGCAGCTTGGGAAGCCCACAGATGGGCTGTCTGAATCTGTCCGGGGGTCAGTCGGGTGGTCTGTTAGCTGTGGCCTGCTCGGAGAGAGCCAAGACCACAGGAGCAGCTTGGGAAGCCCACGGATGGGCTGTCTGAATCTGTCCGGGGGTCAGTCGGGTGGTCTGTTAGCTGTGGCCTGCTCAGAGAGAGCCAAGACCACAGGAGCAGCTTGGGAATCCCACAGATGGGCTGTCTGAATCTGTCCAGGGTGTCAGTCGGGTGGTCTGTTAGCTGTGGCCTGCTCGGAGAGAGCCAAGGCCACAGGAGCAGCTTGGGAAGCCCACAGATGGGCTGTCTGAATCTGTCTTGGGGTCAGTCGGGGTGGTCTGTTGAAAAGTGGCCTGCTCGGAAGAGCCTGAGGCCACAGGAACTGGGAAGCCCACAGATGGGTGTCTGAATCTGTCAGGGGTCAGTCAGGTGGTCTGTTAGCTGTGGCCTGCTCAGAGAGAGCCAAAGCCACAGGAGCAGCTTGGGAAGCCCACAGATGGGCTGTCTGAATCTGTCTGGGGTCAGTCGGGTGGTCTGTTAGCTGTGGCCTGCTCGGAGAGAGCCAAGACCACAGGAGCAGCTTGGGAAGCCCACTGATGGGCTGTCTGAATCTGTCGGGGGTCAGTCGGGTGGTCTGTTAGCTGTGGCCTGCTCGGAGAGAGCCAAGGCCACAGGAGCAGCTTGGGAAGCCCACAGATGGGCTGTCTGAATCTGTCTGGGGGTCAGTCGGGTGGTCTGTTAGCTGTGGCCTGCTCAGAGAGAGCCAAGGCCACAGGAGCAGCTTGGGAAGCCCACAGACGGGCTGTCTGAATCTGTCCGGGGTCAGTCGGGTGGTCTGTTAGCTGTGGCCTGCTCAGAGAGAGCCAAGGCCGCAGGAGCAGCTTGGGAAGCCCACAGATGGGCTGTCTGAATCTGTCCGGGGGTCAGTCAGGTGGTTGATTAGCTGTGGCCTGCTCGGAGAGAGCCAACACCACAGGAGCAGCTTGGGAAGCCCACAGATGGGCTGGCATAACCATATCTGATGACCTAATGGTGGCCAGACAATACAACAAAGCAGTTGGGAGGGCTAGTGGGATGCTGGAGTGCATAGGGAAGTGTATCACCAGCAGAAAGAGGGACATGATGTTGCCTTTGTATAGATGGCTGGTGAGACCCCATTTAGATTCTGAAGCCCACATCTCTGGGAGGACATAGACAGAGTGGAGGTTGTCCAGAGGAGGACTAAAATGGTGCAAGGTCTGCATCAGAAGCCCTATGAAGAGAGACTAAGGGGCCTCAATATGTAAACCCTGGAAGAAAGAAGGGAAGGGGATATGATAGTGACCTTTAAATACCTCACAAGAGTAAATATGGTATAGGAGGGAAGTATTTTTCAGAAAAAAGATGCTCAAGAACAAGGGGACAAGCAATGAAGCTAGAGGGGATAGATTTTGAGAGACAAAAGAAAAACTTTCATAGAAACAGTGGTGAATGCCTGGAACAGTCTTCCAGCAGAAGTGGGGAAAACAGTGGTTGGGTTCAAGAATGCATGGGATAGGTATAAGGGAATGGTAATGGAAAAGAAGTGGGGAAGAAAGAACCAGAGATAAAAGAGGGTCTGTGGTGACACTGTAGATAGGGAAAATGGGCAGACTGAGGGGCCAAGTGGTCCTTATCTGCTCTCAAATTCGTGTTCTGTGAACTGCACATGCATAATAAAGATGCTAACTTACAGAAAATGATTACCCACGAACTGCCTGTAAGTGAGAAAACTGCTGCAAGTAGTGACAAAGTTGAAAAACATTTATGATCTTATCCCACAAATTCTGGTTCAAAAGAGCCAGAGCTTGCAGCAAAATACTCGCGTGCCTGTACCAGAAGTGGAAAATCTGCTCACTAAAGTCCCTTCAACAGATATCTGATAACTTGTGGTTATAAAACCAACCAGACTATTGAAAGTAATACCTTATCAATAACTGCCATGGACAAAGCAATTCTTGACTCTGGTTGATTCAATTTTTATGGTTTCTTTGTCAGTTTTGTAGTTACTAGAAATTGTTCAGTAACTTCTTTAGGTAAAAACACCATCCTGCATTCAGCCCTAATGCAAAAAACAGTTGTTCACTGGATTGTCAGCTGCTCCCATACATATGAGCATAGAAATATCAATGATGCTAAACATTTTCTTTGTAGCAGACTGCACCTGCCAGTTCCATCAGACAATACAGCAACAGTTCCAGAAGGGGCCATAAATCTGTCAGTGGAGCCTAGCCCTGACTGGCACCAATTTCATATTCACCCCTTCTAAGAAGAACTGCTTAGATATACCTTTCTTCACTCAGACATAAATGTTACAGTAAAAAAAAAACAACAAAGAACCAACATTTTTTAGGTTGTGACAAATGATGATGATAATTTCATATTTTAAACAGAATTGTAAAGGGCTGGTCATATATTTTGAAATGTTATTCAAACCATGTACTGTACATGCATTAGTTTTTGCATGCATCGAAAATGCTAATTTCCTTCACTGAAGATTAGTAGATAATAGAGAAGGTATTATAGAGTTAAGTGGCAGATCAAGGAAGAAATTACAGTCAGCTGGGTACAAGCTGCTTAACTGTAACACAAACATACCCCTTCTGCCACTCCAAAGAAAACCAACTCCTTTTCAAGGTGGCCAGTGTCACAATGGCAGTATGTCATACTGCAATGTGAAAATCTGTACTCAGGATAACTCTTGTGTCTAATGTGTGGCATGTATTTGTATCTAGTTATGGTGGGTTCATGAGTGGGGCTTAAGCACTGGTCTGAGTGGTAACTGCTCATCTGTGCTACTCATAGGGAAGGTAACTTGGCAGTCAGCTGTAGCTACAGTTGGCATTATGAGGAATTGAGCTTGACTGTTTGATTCAGACTGATTCTATAGTACCAAAGACTCCTGAACTGACTTTTAGGCATGCAGTCGTGCTGCCAAAAACAGGACTTTGAGATCATGGGAAAATTGATATCAAACAGCAATTATATGAATACTTTCTGATACATGATATGGGAAAATATTATAGACCTGACCATAGGGTAATTTGTTTATCTTGTTTCTCTTAAAATGAAGACTGATAATTAGCTTATCAGAGAGTGTCCTAGACACTAGGATACCTGCCATTTGGCCAGACAGTTGCTGTTGTAGGATAGCAGTGCTGTCTGACAATGGATCCTACCCTCTGGAATCCAGTGCACGGATCTAACAAACCTTGTGGATCCTGTGGATCCTAGCAACAGATCCAGCTCAAATCCTAACTATCTAACCTAGGATCCCTGGATCTAACCTAGGATCCTAACTATCTAACCATGGATCCTACCCCAGGATCCAGTGCATGGATCCCACAAATGTTGTGGGTCCTGTGGATCCTAGCCACAAACATTGTGGGATCATGTGGATCTAGTACTGGATCCACAGTTCTGACCAACAGATCCATCTCAGAACCTAACTATCTAACCTAGGATCCTGGATCTGACCTAGGATCCCTGAATCCTAACTAGGATCCATCACTATCTGACCCTGGCTCCTTCATCTGTCTTTGGTAGGATTTCTGGTGGGATCCTAGGTTGAATACCAGCACTATCTGACAGATAGTGGTAGGTTCCACAAATGCACCATCTGAGCAACACTAAAATGGATAGCTAAAGGAAAGACTGAGTCTCTGCTAAGCATGTGTCTTTGATCTTTTGGGAGGTGGAAAGAGCTCAACAATGCTCTGCAGAAATGTACCCAGTGCTACATTATATACAAATGTTGCTAAATTAACATTTTGTAATCCACTAAGGGAGACATCCCATGCTCTCACATACAGTGCGATAGTGAGTTCTAATTGGAAGTCTATCAGAATAGCTCTACACTGTAAGAAAGACATAGGCTCATATACTTGGACGTCCAATGTCTAGTCAGCAGAAGCCATGCAGCTTAGCAGAAGCAGAATTCTAAATCATCACAGCAGGACATACACCTTGTGAACTTCAAGGCATTAACAAAGTTCGAACCTGACAAAAAGGTTGCTTGACCAGACCAAAAAGATCAGAAGAAGTGAGGAAGACACAAACCTCAAAGACTCAAAAAAAAGTTTAAAGCTTCTCCTGTTATTGTAATTATCAGTTCAAGTCAGACGGGCCTGAAGGATAGTGGGATGCCTTTTATTGGCCCAGCATAGAGAGTGTACATAAATGTAATAGTACACAAGATTTCTGTGTCACACAGGTTTATTTATCAAGGCAACAACTAAAGAGACATGTCATCCCAAAAGCTGATTTACTATAACATACTGCACATGCACAAGGTTTGTGTTACATAGACACTTACACATTTTGTGGGATAGGAGAAACCAATGGTCTTAAGTCACCCCTCCTGTCCTGGCACTTTGAACCCAATGGTGATAGTATGTTGGACCACAAAAGACAACATACTACAGTAAGTCTATTTTATTATTCATTAATTTACTTATTTATGTATTTATTTATTTGGAAATTGGTAACCAGAAAAGGCACACTGATCAAGGCTCATTTCCAGGTGCAACCAAGGGAAAAGTAAAGAGAAATACAATCATAAAGCATACACAGCAATAATGACTGGTACAAAAGAAAGTGTAAACAGTACAACTCATCATGGTACAAGTGCAAATAACAATAAAAGGTGCCAGAGGTTGGTACTATGAGCAACTCTAAAGCCCAGTTAAAATTACAAAGAGCAGGTTGAAACATGACAGTGCAGTGGTAGTTGGGACAATGACTAAACCCAGAAGGAGGTACAACAACAGAGGGCGGAAAAGGTTCAAAGTAGGAGAGTCAGGTAGAGGACTGACAGGAGTAGGACGGGGCAGGGGGAGTTTAAGCTGATGCCTATTTTGATACAGGGAAAGGGGAGAGATGGAAAGAGGAGGAAAATTGGTTACAGAGGAACAGAAGGTGATAGGAGAAGGCTGACTGCACAGCAGAGGAATGAAGGTGTGGAAGGGAGAAGATGCGAGATCCCCAGAGCAGAAGGAGTAAGAGGCAGAGGGAATGAGTGAGAGGGGCAAGGTTAGGTAAGAGGTTAAGGACCCAAACAACTATTTGAAGATTAAGGAGGGTCAGTGGAACTGGTGACATGAGGGTAAGAGGAGGAGGAGGATGGACAGAAAGGAGTAGAGGAGCTGTTGTGAGTACAAGGAGGTTGATAGCAAAGCAACAAAATGTGTTACTGTACAGAGGGTGTCATGTCTTACAAGGGAAGAGGAAGGGTGGTGCTGTTGATCACATCTGCATAGTCAAAGACTGGGTGCATCATTTTGGTCACCAGCTGCTGGCAAACCTAGGGAGACAGATAGTCCTTGTTGCACGTGTTTGGGGTGAAGCTAAGAGTGGATGGTGTTGAAGTCGGTAGAAGTCCGCTTACTGTCGCTTTGCCACACACCAAGGTACTTGAAGGAGTGACTTCAAGAGTGGTGTCATCCAGGGTGATATATACAGTATATTAATCTATATCAAGAATATTGCTTTATCTTCTAGACCATCATGTCATATTTCAAAAGAATACACTACGATAGGCTGTATATTTCATATTAAAATTAATGTTACTATTGAATCACTTTCAAAAATAATAAAATATGCAACAGATCACATATTTCACTATCAAAATATATTACACCTTATACTATATAAGAAAATGCTACAATACTTTTTTTAGCATTAATAAAAGTAGCAGGTTTCAAAATACCTGATCCTAATCAAAAAACCTGGGTGGTGTTCTTAAATTTAACACTGGAAAAATGAATGATATGTGCACACTTGAAAACTGCGATCAGTACGTTTTTCACTATGGTTATTAATGCATGAATTCAACAGCAGTTCGTGGGGACTGTCTGATGTTCCAAAGCAGCTGACTTTCTAAGCTGCCCCTTGCAAGCTGTCATCTATCTGGCTGATGCAAACTCCAAGGTTTACACCAATAAGGTAACTTGAAATCTGCATAAACATAAGTTAACTCTTCTTAAAGGAAGTAAGAGAAGAAGCCAACAAATGCTAATATTTCCAGCCATCCCAGCTCTTCTTCAACAGAATTGCCCATCATGGACTAAACGTGACATTTATAGCAAGAAAGGCAACATTCAAGCATCAAGAGAAAAGGAATTTGACACTACCAAGGAGATTGACACAAACACAGCATCTATAGGGGATTGCTCAAGATGACCTCTGAAATCATCAGTACTGAAGAGCCTTGTTCCTCGGCAGCATCACCATCAGGACAGAACGTCTGATACACAAAATATAAGAAAGAGATTCTGTTATATTGAGGGTGTCACATGACAAATTGTGTTTTCATACCATATGAAGTTCTTCTGATTCTCATTCTCTCTCCCTTCTTGTCCTGTCATCTTCTTTGGCAGCATCTGTATCTGTTTTGCAGGTAATATTGGTTTCTCCTCTTTGTTTTATTGTTTTGAATGTTAATGTTTCTTACCTCCTTCCTTTCTATTTTTAAATTTCTCCAATTTTTAAATTTCTCAATATTTTTAAATTTCTCCTGATGGTTTGAAACATTTACTGCATTTTTAATTGGTCTCCCAAATTGCCAAATGTTGTAATACTCTAACAAAGATTTGATATGTTTTCCTTTGACAAGAAGTTTTGCCGTCTAGTGCTAATGTAGATTTTGGAACATTTCCAGAATCTGGCAAAATACAGACAGCTTGCCCGCAGAGTGAGGAATGCTATCTAGACAAGAGCAAATTGAAAAATAAAAACAGAAGGGTGAATAGTGTTGCAAATTCTGAAGCAACTGTGTTTCCAGGGTGGTTAGGAAATAGCCACAGTAACAACAGTTGAGTATTATCAAGTGGCTGAAATAAATACTCAGACTTGAATACTGAAACTTGATTGGCTAAAATCCATTGGGACATTCATGCACATACACATAGTAAAAAAGAGCCAGCTAACAGCCTTTTCACTTGATTCATAGAGTGCTCTGCCCTTCTTTGCCTGGCTACACTACAGATATTCAGCACCACATTGGGCCAGTACAACCACTGTTGGAGATGTCTCCCAGTCTTCCAACACACTGTACCTGCTGTTACTGTTACTGATGCTGCTACATTCTTAGACTCTGGGCACCTCTCACAGAACAAGAATGGGCTTTCCAACTACCATTCTAACTCTGAGGTGTCCTTCTTTATACTGTCATCACACTACTTCCTGCTGCTGTGTCCTGTGGAACCTACTGCAACAGTACTACCTACTGACCATATAGCAAAGTAAGGGAACTAGTTTTCCAAATGTACAACTGCTCTGTAAAAAAAAAGAAATCAGTTAAAATGAGCTGGCCCACTGGCACAGCGGTTGGATTTCCGCTTGTGACGCCAGTGACCCGGTTTCAGGAACAGACTCGGGTCGTTGGAGGGCCGGCCAGTGGAAGAAGGATCAAGCATCCCACGACTGCTCTCCTTCTCCGAGGGGAGGGTGCGGGATGCTGCCGGTGCAAGGGGGGCTCCTGGTGGAAGCCAGGAGTGCCGCAAGCATATGGCGACAACAAGGTATCTAGAGGACTGGACAGATGCTGGCATCATTGCACGTTCCCGGCCCCCCAGAGGGAGAAAAAACAAGCCTGCCTCCTCTATGCCTATATGGCACACTCTCCTCAGCTGCAATTGGCTCCCCAGGCTGACTTCCACCCTATTCTGTTGTTCGTGGCACCTTAAGTGGAGGGTGCCACGTCTCCACCCTGGGAGGCAATCCAGGGGGTCCCGGGAGAGCAGCTCATGTGGGATGCCACAGCTGAGGAGTCTGTGACCCAACAGATGACTGGCAGAGAGAGAGGTGAAGGCACAAAAAAGAATAAATAGAAAAAATGAAATCAGTTAAAATATTTTGAAAGTTATTTTATATACACAAAATCCTTGGATAATAGTAATAATGTGCTCCAGGGTATGGATATTTGTTTGTTTGTTTGTTTGTTTTTGCTAACCAGGTAAGTGCACCAGACATTAAAATGCTTATTTTCAGGCAGCAACCCAGAGTACAAGGCAAAACAGGCAGATACACAATTGTTATAGAGTAAAAATACAGTATACAGTTCTAAACTGGAGAACATTGCTAAGGCAGGTGGATAAATCTCAACAAACGGTGCTAAAGTTGTTGGAAAAACAGTATAAGTGGCAGTAAAACACAGTAGGCAACTAGTAAAATACTCAGTTTACAGAGAGTAAGTTAAGGATCACAAGGACAGTAGAACAAAAAATGGTAGAGGACATTTGTGGAGAAACTCAAGTCACAACAGAGGATAGGTAATTACTAGAGTGCCAGGCAAATGCAGTGAGTGGTTATGCCATGTGAGAGAACAAGTTTGGCTGGTGTTGGTTCAGTGAGTCAGAAACAAGAACATAGGAGAGTCAGGAAAGAAAGAAGCAAGTGCAGGGATTAGAGGCTATGAGGTAGTTGCGTAATTCTCATTTGAAGCAGGTATGCAAAGGGAGAGACGGAGAACTGTAGGTAGAGAGTTCCTACAGAGTGGAACAAAGTAAGAGAAAGCCTGTGATCCCATAGTTGTTCAGCTTCTGGGAATGGACAGAAGAGACTAATCCCCCATGTGAAGGGCATAGTGAGGGTTTGTCGGAGTCAGCAGCAGGGCTAGAGAGGAGGGGACCTCAGAGCAAACAATGCTGTCATTCAAGGTACCAAGAGAATATAGTCGGGTGCCTCAGGGGAGAGCCAGTTTAGGCTGCTATAGAGTTGACAGTGATGGGTGAGGCGATGTGAGACTAGGACAAAATGACAGATATTATTATATGTAGTATCTCATTTCATGAAGTTCGCTTTGGTAGCATCAACATAAGTAACTGATCCATATTATAGGATATTGACACTTCTCTGATGCACAGGTTACTCAGCCTGCAGCCTTGTGATGCACAACGTTTAGTTTAGTTTATTGTTCTAGGAATTACTACCTTTGAGCCAGAGGCTCTTTTACAAAGGTTCCACGTCAATTAGGTACAGTACAAAAAAGGTTACATAGATAACACAACAATTTGTGCTGTGTCAAGAGCGAGAAAACATATACAAATACATATCAAATCATTTGTGCAAAAGGACATGAGATATCAATAATCACATTATTATTACAAGAAAGAGGTCATGCCAGATTAGGAGAAACAAATAGGGAAAATGTCCAGAACAGAGAGGGTAAGTGAAAGGTGTGGGGAGCAGACAATAGCAGGAGAAAAGGTTTCCCAAACATGTCTTTGTCAAATAACGGAACAGGGTGGGTAGTGAGAAAATAGGAGGTTTAATCAGGGCAGTCACAGGAGCTGGAGGTGGCAAGGTGAGAGAACAGCCTTGATTTGAAAATACCCAGAGAGGTGGAGGCAGTAATATGAGTGCTGAGGGCATTTAGCCAGCTGGGGGCACGATAGGCAAATGATCTTTGTCCCTGAGAAGTCCAGCATCGGGGGACTTGGAGAAGCTGGTGTTCTGATCTTCTGGTAAAATGGGTGCTAGCGCCAGGCATAACAGGTCTTGGATACAAGGTGGAGTGAGGCCCAGAGTGGATTTTTTTGCCATCAGGCAAGTAAGGTACTATCCAGTTTGAGAGTTGCAACCAACCTGAGGCCTGGCAATATCACGCCCCAGTGCATAGTGAGGCACAAGACCACAGGCTGAGTGAGTTCAGCCCCTAGGCATGGGGTAATATCTGTTCAATGCACCCACCAGAGTGCCTTAGTGTGCTTATAAAATGGGCTACTTTTTTAAAAAGTTATTTATTAAAAAGATATATATATATATATATATATATATATATTCATTACAAAAACTCCATTAATGCATCAGTTAAGGTTGACAGTACATCAACAAAAAGTTTGGAAATTCGGTGTCAGGGTTCCTATCCCTATCACCTCCACACCTCAACACACCAGGAGGTGTCGGGGTGCCATGAGGTCATCAGGCTAACTCACTCCATTCCATGTGTAAACAAGCTGGCATGGTACAGTATAGGAGAATGGGGTGAGAGTTAAGCCTGATGACCCCATACCTGACCATTGATGTGTGAGGGAGTGAGGAGTGAGGACTGATAGGGTGGGAACCCTAACATCGAATATCCAAACTTTTGTCACTTACTATCAACCCTGACTGATGCATTAACAGAGTTTTTGCAATTAATTTCCTCCTTTTGAGAAAGAGTACACATGAAATTGCAAGCAGATAAAGGCCCTATAGTCTATCATGTCTGCTTGATTGTGCAGCTAGCAGTCTTTATTCTGCAGGTGCCCTCACTCCTCTCCCCATTGACCCTCCCCTTACCCTGTTCCATCCCTTTTGAAGTAGCCCACTGTTCTACAGGATACCACTTCCTTTGCAATGCATTCCACCCAGACACCTCTCTCTCTCTCTCTCTCCGTAAAAGTGTCCCTCATTTCCCTCCTGAACCTTCCCCTTCCAATCTCAGATCGTGCCCTCGAGTATCCCTCCCCTCCTTTATTTGAACAGCTCCTCCATGCCCATCTTATGTATTCACTTCATGTACTTGAAGGTTTCAATCACATCCCCCCATCCCTCCTCTCCTTTCCTCCAAGGAGTACATCTTCAACTCCCTCAGCCTGCTCTTGTAGGGTAAGTCCCCTAGTCCCTGGATCATCTTTGTTGCCCTGCGCTGCACTCCACCCCTCCCCAGTAACCTAATGTCCTTCTTCAGGTGCGGTCACCAGTACTGCGTGCAGTACTCCAGATGTGGTCTAACCAGTGATCTATACAGTGGCAGGATAACCTCCCTCCTGGAAGATATGCCACTGGTGATACAACCCAGCATCCTGTTGGCCTTTTCAGCTGACCTTTCTACACTGTGCTGAGTTGTTCATTGCACCCATTATGACTACTCTCAGATTCTTCTCTTCTCTGTCCTGGCTAGTTGGATCCCCCCAAGCTGGTAGCTCCTCCTTGGTTTTTTGCACTGAAATGCAGCACCTTGCATTTCTTGGCATTGAACCCTAGCTGCCAAGTGTCTGACCAGGCCTCCAATTTTGTCAAATAGTCTTGCAACTTCTGCCACCCACCTAAATCATTCACCACTGCTCCCATCTTGGTGTCATCCACAAACACACTGATCTTGCTCTCTATGCCTAATGAGATGTCTACTATGAAGGTACCAAACAACACCTGCCCCAGTAAACAGCCCTGTGGCACCCTGCTTGTCACCGCCCTGGGAGATGAGAGCTCCCCTCCCACCACCACCCTCTGCTGTCTCCCCTGCAACCAGTTTACTATCCATCCCACTATCTTTGCCCTCGCACCTGTGCCTTCCAGCTTACTTCCTAGCCTCCCATGTGGCACTGAATTGAATGCCTTACTGAAGTCCAGGTACAGGACATCTAGCACATGGCCCCTGTCCAATTGTCTGGCTATCCAGTCATAATACTTCACCAGGTTGTCTGACAGCATCTGCCTCAGACAAACTCATGCTCTCTACCATTCTGCAACCCATTAGCCTCTGGGGGGGGAGGAACCAGCCTCTACTTCAGGATTGTCTCCAGTAGCTTCCCCACAATGGATGTGAGACTTACTGGTCTGTAGTTTCCTGGCTCATCCTTGAGGCGCCACTGTTGAGGAGGGTACCACATGCGCCATCCTCCAGTCCTGAGGTACCCTGAGTCCAGGGAGGTATTGAACAGGTCCAGCCAAGGGTTCTGCCAGGACTTCTGCCAGTTCCATTAGTATCCTGGGGTGTATGCCATCTGGCCCAGGTGTCTTGTCCACTCTCAGTGCCCTCAATCCCTCCAGCACTCTGCAGACTGGGATTACCCCAACTGTCACCTCCTCCCACTCTGCCTACCCTCCCCCACTTGGGTATTGCCCCCCCTTTCTCTTTAGTAAATACTGAGCAGAAGAATTTGTTTAGCGCTTCTGCCTGCTCTGCCCCCATTTCCACCCACCCCGCCATCCCTCTTAATCCTTACCATTTGGTCCTTACAACTCCTTTTCTCCCTGATATACCTAAAGAATTCCTTCTCCCCCTCCCTAATGCCCTGTGCTAGCCAGAGTTCCCTAGATGCCTTGGCCTCCCTAACTGTCCTTACACCTTCTTTGACTCCTTGGTGTTTCTCTCCTCCCCCTCCCTGTTCTTTTGTACCTTCTAAAGGTGGCTCTTTTCTTCCTTACCTTCTCCATGACCCCTTGGCCTTAGCCTCTTACTCTGGACCCTTGTACATGTTTTGTTGCCTCCTCAATTCCCGTTTAATGACCTCCACCTCTGGTTAGTGTCCATAGTTGGATGGACACCAGCCAGATACTCCTGTACTATATCCTCCATCCTCCTGAAGTGGGCCCTCCTGAAGTCTATCACCTTTGTGCCTGTTCCTACTCCCTCTCTTCCCATGTTTATTGTGAACCACACTGACTGGCGATCACTCCCTGCTAGCAGTTCCTCCACCCCCAGCTCCCTCACAAACTCTCCATTAACCAGCATGAGGTCCAGGGTGTTCCCTAACCTGGTTGGTTTGTTAACCATCTGCAAAAGGAAGCTGTCCTGGAAGGCATCCAGAAGTACCTGCTCCCTCCTATTCATGGTGGCCTGGGTGCCCCAATCCACTCCTGGCATGTTGAAGTCCCCCATAATCACCATGCTGCCATCCCGCACATCCTTCTGATTGTTCCACTAGTTCCCTGTCTAGCTTCTCAGTCTGCAAGGGTAGTCTGTACACCATTCCCACCCTGAGAGTCCTATTTTTGGAGTCCTGTAGCTGCATCCATAATGACTCCATGCTGCCCTCTTCCCCCTCCTCAATGACACACTTCACTCCTTTCCTCACATACAGTACCATTCGCCCCTTTCCCTTGTACCCTGTCCCTCTGAATTAACCTATACCCTGGTACTGCCAGGTCCCAGTAATGGAAATGGGTGGCCCATATCTCAGTGATAGCTGCCATGTGTACCTCCCCATCCTCCATGAGAGCCTGCAGCCCTGCTGTTTTGTTCCCTAGACTCCTGGTGTTTAAAGTTACCACCCTCCACCCCTTTTCCTCCACCCCCCTCCTTATATTCCCTCGATTCTGGTCATCCTCCACCCCTCCCCAAGTTCTTTGCTGCTGGTATGGAGGGTCAGCTCATTTGGCTTCTCTTCCTGCGAATCCCACATGACTCCTGCCCACTTGCCACCCTCCTATTCTAGTTTAAATTCACATTGTTTGCTATGTACTTACCAAGTTTCTGTTTCAATACCCTCCTTCCCCCCTCACTTAAGTGTAGCCTGTCCTTAGTGTAGCGATCTCTGCCCTCCAGGTCCTTCTCCAGACCCCCATCAGCCCATACCTTTGTACTGACACCATGCATAATGTAACTGGTAACTGGTAACTGGTATGTGGCTGTGGGCCCTGCACTCCCTTCATGCTGCCCATTTTTGCATAATGGTATGCATATGTGGGAGCGCAGGCCCTCTGGGCCCTGGGCTCCCACTTACACATAAGTACTGAGATATACCGCAGTCCTAGAGTCATGAAAAGGAACCCTTGTAACACTAATTTGGCAATATCTCAGTAACTGTGGCAACTATGAAAAAAATGCCACTGCACTTGTAATCATGACTTGGAAATCTTTGCTTCCCAGAGCGAAAATCCGTATCTCGAATCGCTTTTCGAGATATGGGTGCCAAAAGGCGCGTGGGTGCCTCAATGTTATCCTAAGGGAAATTTCTACTTTGGAATGCCAGAATTATGGAACCAGTGTAAATGTTTTCACCAAACCAGGAAAAGGCACATCTGTTGGGCAAGGGCTTTCCACCCTGCAAATTTCAGCCCAAAAGAGCCAACCATTTGTTTGCAGTGAGGTGACAGAAATTGTGTTTTCTGGTGCAGTACTGTAGCAAATGTGACACTTTCACAAAATTTGTGAAAGAATGGGTGGAAAAATAATACTGAATTGTGAAAGTGTGGCATCCATTCTTTCACAATTTGCAGCAGTACTGGGGTCTGATGTTTAAAAACATATTTCTGGAGGGAACTTTAAAATTCTGATGCTAGCATTGCATTCCTCATGCCCTAATTAGGTAAACACATCTGTCAGTGTTTACCTAGGGGCAGAAACTTTGGAATTCAGGCCATTTTTCTCCACCATAAACTGAAAACAAGATGGCACTGGCACAACACTACTGATGGCATTTGAGACAGTAAAATGTACTACCGGCAGCTTTCGTGAGGCACATATATTTTTTTCCAATTGACTATAATGGGATATTTAAAATTTGAATAACTTTTGAACAGATTAATATTTTTTCACCAAATCTTTAAAAAGCACATCGGTGACCCATCTGCACATTCCCTGAAAATTTCAGATCAGACAGACACATCATTTGGGCTGTAACCCCAAGCATACAAATAGCCCAAAAAGTGGGTTTTTACACATTTTTTGGCTCTCCGCAGCTCTGCAAATGCACATCTGACCAGAACAAAACTTGCCAGATGCAGAAATCTATGGTACCTGACCATGCATGAAAAATGTTAGGCAAATCTGCCATATAGTTTCAAAGTTATTAACGTGCAAAATCTTGGGTTTAACATAGAAGTGGCTGGGCAACCCTAACTATACTGCCACTACCGTGGCAGTATAATATACTGTATATAAATATATATCTATATATATAAGTTGCAGAAAACTTTGTTACTGAATCAGTTGGGGTTAAAGCAACAAAAGTAGGGAAATGAGACGTTAGGGTTAAGCCCTAACCCCTCCAACCCTACCATCCCACCCCCCATTCTACACACACCAACAGGCATTGAGGTGTGCCATGGGGTCATTAGGCCTAACTCTTACCCCATTCCATGTGTAAAGAGGCTGACATTGTACAGCACAACAGAATGGGGAGAGAGTTAGTCCCAACAACCCTGGCAGCACACCCACTGCCTGTTTGTGTGTAGGATGGGGTGTTGGTGGGGGTTGGGGCTCAACCCTAATGCCTCATATCCTTACTTTTGTTTCTTTAACCTAACTGATGCATTAACAGTTTTTTGCAATGGATTTCCTTACTCTTTGAGAAAGTGTAATGTAACTGGTAAATGGTATGTGTTGGTTGGAGCGGGGACCCTCCAAGCCCCACACTCCCACCAAGCTTCCCATTTGTACATAATGATATGTGTCAGCTGGCCCTGAACTCCCACTCACACATAATAACAGAACCATACAGTAGCCCTATAGGGTTGAAAAGGAACCCTTGTAACACTATTTACCAATATCTCAGTAACTGTACAAGCTATGAAAAAATTCCATTGCAGTTGTAATCATGACTTCAAACCTCCACGCATGCTTAGTCCTAGGCTGTGGGTAGCAAAAATCCATATCTCGCTGGCCCGTCGGCACAGCGGTTGTTTTCCGCTTCGCCACACCAGCGACCAGGTTGGGAACAGACTCGGTTACTGGAGGGCGGCTGGAAAGAGAGGGCTTAGCATCGACTGACAGCTCGCCTTCTCTCAGTGGGAGGAGGCAGGGATGCGACCGACTATTGCTGACCCCTAGTGAGGCTGGGGGTACAGCAATACATGAAGATCTCAGATAATAAGGGGCATGGTGAACACTTGGAGTCAAGCCTTACGCTCAGTGGCACACCACATCCCACGGGAGCAAATGGTAAAGAGCCCCATAGCCAACCGGATGAAAGTCACCAGCTCCCGATGCCACGAGTTCAAGGATAGTGCATGCACCATCCCCAGCAGCACCGGAACAGGATTGGCACTGGCTGCCTCCACGCCGGCCGCCCCTCAGAGGAGGGGGACCCACCCGTGAAGGGTTACATCTAGGGTCATCCGGGAGCTGCATATGTGGGGTGAAGAGGTGG
This sequence comes from Neoceratodus forsteri, assembly GCA_016271365.2. Classification (NCBI taxonomy): domain Eukaryota; kingdom Metazoa; phylum Chordata; order Ceratodontiformes; family Ceratodontidae; genus Neoceratodus; species Neoceratodus forsteri. Next base: position 411,163,037 of record CM057453.1, on the reverse strand, counting down.
CTGATCTGAGGCAGTGTGGCTCGGAGGATATAGGTGGCCTGAAGGAGAGGCCGGCCCAGAGCTGGGAGGGAGTAAAAAAAATCCATATCTCACATTGTTTCTGAGATATGGGCACTGAAAGTTGCTGTGGGTGCCACAATGTTATCCTATGGGAAAAATCCCAACTCTGTGATGGCATATCTATGGAACTGATTAACATTTTTACACCTAAACAGCATATTTCACATCTTTGTGACACCCCTTTTATACCCTGCAAATGTCAAGCCAAAAGACCAAACCATTTATTTACAGTGCACTGGCAAAGTTTGTAAATTCCTCGTTCATTAGGTGGTAAAATCCCTGTTTGTGAGGTCAGTCCCCATTTGCAAGCTGTCAAAATCCCCGTTTGTGAGAAATCCTTGATCATCAAACTTTGGCCATCTGGTCTGAAAGTCACAATCAAGGATTTTGTCAGCTCGTGAAAGAAGATTGATTCGTGAAAAGGGATTTTGTCAGCTTGCAAACGAGGAATTAAAAAAACAATCCCCTTTTGGGAGCTGGCAAAATCCCCTTTCACAAGTTGATCCCCTTTCGCAAATTGTCAAAATCCCCTTTTGCAAGCCAATCCTCATTCGTGAGAAGGGCCATCTGGTAGTGAAATGGCGATCAAGGATTTTGTCAGCTCTTGAAAGGGGACTGGCTCACGAAAGGGGATTTTGTCACCTCGTGAAAGGAGATTTTGTCAGTTGGTGAAAGGGGATTCAACAACCCAATCCCCTTTCATGAGCTGACAAAATCCCCGTTCTTGATCCAATCCTTGTTCGCGAGATAGGGCCATCTGGTCCCTAAGTTGCGATCAAGGATTTTGCTACCTCACAAAAGGGGATCAGTTTGCAAACAGGGATTTTGTCACCTCACGAATGAGGATCGGAAGTGAGTCATGAAAGAAGAATTTTAAAATCTAAAACAGTTGTTTTTTGGCCAAAATGAAGGAAACCAAAGGCATGGGTTTGTATAAGGCGTTACCCTGGGCAAAACCCATGCCTCGTTTCAAAATGAAGTCAGCCGTGGGGCAAGCTACAACATTTTGTTTGGGGGAAAAATTAAAACAAGATGGTGGCTCATGACGAGGAATTTTCCTGATGAACAGGGATTTTATAAATCCCTTTCAAGAGGTGACAAAATCCTTGATCACAAGCCCAATCCCCTTTCATAAAACATACATATAAATCTTGAACTGAGCATGCTCAGACCCCAAAAATTCAAAATTAAACAACTTTTGAATGGATTAATATTTTTTTCACCAAACTAATGCTAGTTTGTTCTTTGATCAAACCTATTTCTACCCTGTAAATTTCAGCCAACATTCCAAACGGTGTGCCCGCAGCGCGATGGGCAAAGATCAGCAAAAAAGTGCAACTCAAAGTGAAAAATGTGTATTTGGCACTTCGCTGCACGGAAACCACATGTCCGATTGAAACTTAACTTGGCAGCTCATGAGACCTACCAAATGAAACATAGAAACATAGAAACATAGAAGTTGATGTCAGATAAGGACCGCAAGGCCCATCCAGTCTGCCCATTTCTTTTTCTACCTTATAAATGTGCCATCGGCCTTTGCTCTGTCAGTGACCTCATCTATTCATAGTCATTTGTATTGCTCCCTATGCCTATCCCATGCCTGTTTGAAGCCCTGCACTGTATTCATAGCCACCACTTCTTGTGGTAAGCCATTCCATGCATCTACCACCCTTTCTGTGAAAAAGAATTCTCACATTCCCCTTAATCGGCCTCCCTCTAATCTCATGCTGTGTCCTCTTGTCCTGCTATTTTCTTATATTTAAACATGTTAGACTCTTTCACCTTGTTTATGCCCTTAAGGTGTTTAAATGTCTCGATCATATCACCTCTCTCCTCCTTTGCTCAAGGGTATACATATTGAGCTCCGTTAATCTGTCCTCATATGTCTTCTGATGCAGTCCCTGCACCATTTTGGTTGCCCTTCTCTGGACTGCCTCAATTTGGTTAATGTCCTTGTGAAGGTGTGGCCTCCAATACTGCACGTAGTACTCCAGATGGGGCCTAACCAATGTCTTGTACAGAGGGATTATTACCTCCTCTTATGACTTGTGATACCCTACTAATACACCCTAACACCCCCTAGCCTTACCTACTGCTTTAGAGGTCTGCTTGATGATTTTAGGTCATCAGTGATGATGATGCCCAAGTCTCTTTCTTCCTTTGTGACTGCTAGCAACTCCTCCCAGCCTATAAGTGGCTTCAGGGTTTCTCTTCCCTATGTGCATGATTTTGCACTTTTTGCATTAAATCCCAGTTGCCACTCTTCTGACCATTCTGCTAGTTTATCCAGATCTCTTCTCATTCTGCCCACCCCATCTGGATCATCTACTCTGTTGCAGATCTTGGTGTCATCTGCAAACAGACAAGCCTTACCCTCTAGTCCATCTAGAGGTCACTAATGAAGATGTTGAATAGGACTGGCCCCAGGACTGATCCCTGAGGTACCCCACTTGTGACTTGCATCTCTTCTGACTGTATACCATTTACCACCACTCTCTGTTTTCTGCCAGTCAACCAGTTTGCCACCCAGTTGACCAACTTCTGACCCACGAGCCTACCTAGCTTATTTATCAATCTTCTATGTGAACAGTGTCAAAAGCTTTGCTGAAGTCAAGGTAGGCGACATCAACTGCTCCCCTTGGTCCACTACTCTGGTTACCCAGTCAAAGAAATCTATGAGATTAGTTTGACAGGACCTTCCTTTTGTAAACCCATGCTGTCTTGGATCCTGTGCCCCTATGGATTCCAGGTGTTGCACTATCCTTTCCTTAAGGAGTGCCTCCATAATCTTGCCCACTACTGAGGTAAGACTGACCGGTCTGTAGTTCCCCGCCTCCTCCCTGCTACCACTCTTGTGGAGTGGGATCACATGAGCCCTTCTCCAGTCTTCTGGGACCTCTCCTGTGCTCAGAGACTCACTAAACAATTCTGCTAAAGGCTCTGCTAGTTCCTCCTTTAGCTCCTTAAGTACCCTGGGATGTATGCCATCAGGTCCCATTGCCTTATCCACCCTGAGCTTAGCAAGCTCTTGTAGGATCCTTTCTTTTGTGAAGGTAGTGCTCACCTCCCTCCCCCCTGTGTCCATGATGCTGAGCTGTGGGCCCTGCCCTACCTTCTCTTCAGTAAATACTGAGCAAAAGTATCTATTTAGGATAGATGCCTTTACAGGGTCCTCCTCCTCACATGCTCCCTTTTCTCCATTAAGCTTAGCAATACCCCCTCTGGACTTTCTCCTTTCACTAATGTGATCATGCATTCCAAATTTTGTGCAAATCCTTTGAATGGTTGCAAAGTTAATAAGGTGCAATATTTGGGGTTTAACATTAAACTGCTTTCTCAACCCTAACTATACTGACATTACTGCGCCAGTATTTTATACATATATATATATATATATATATTTATAAAATGGATAAAAAGGAGTAGTCCAAATCCAAACTTCTGATTGTATAAAACACATCACAAGACTGTGCGTATATCAGAGCGCGACTGCATACCTGCACTTTTACCCCCCTCCAAAACAATTTTGACATTTTAAAAGCTAGATAAATCACTCTGAGGTGTGCAGTCATGCTCTGATATACGCACGCCATGGGCAGTTGACACACTCGGCCTGCGGCTTCCTGTGTACAACGCACACCAAGGTGTGCATATATCAGAGCACGACCGCACACCTCAGAGTGGTTTATCTATTACATATATATATATATATACATGCATATACATAAATATATATATGTGCATGTATTATACTAGCGTGGTTGCGCCAGTATAGTTAGGGTGAAATGGCACTTCTATGTTAAAGTCCAAACTTTGAGTGTTAATAACTTCGGGGGCCCTTCAATGGATTTGCATGACATTTGGCATGCATAATCTCTATGGGCAGGTATCTTGATCTGCCAAACTTCATGTGAATCCGTCAAGTGGTTTCAGAGATATAAACTGTTGAAAAAAAAGAGAAATCTGTTTTTTAACATTTCTTTGCTCGCCTGTATCACCTTTATGTTGTGGTCTGAAATTTTCAGCATAGAAAGCCTTTGGGTCACAGATGTGCCTTTAAACGTTTGGTAAGAAAAATATGAATCTGTTCAAAAGTTACGACATTTTAAATGTTCCCATTGTTTCCTATAGGAATTATTATATGTCAGGCACTAAAATTATATTTTGCATAATAGTACGTGTGAAAAATAGCAGCTTATTTTTTGAACACTAGGAGGGTTAACAACTTTAGAGCCGTTTAATAGATGTGCATGAAATATGGCAAGAATGGTCTCTAGGGCAGGTCTCTTTACCTACCAAACTTGGTTGGAACGTGGAATGGTTTCTGAGATATAAAGTGTTAAATAAACCAGAAAATCAGTATAGATAGGGTGAAAGTGCACTTCTATGTTGAAGTTCAAACTTTTCGGGTTAATTACTTTAGAGCTGTTCAACAGACTTACATGAAATTTGCCACGCATAATTTCTAGGGGTAGGTCTCTTAATCAGCTGCATTTGGTGGGAATAAGTTGAGTGGTTTCTGAGAAATAAAGTGATGAAAAACAGACAAATCTGTGTAGTTCGGGTGAAAGTGCACATCTATGTTGAAGTTAAACTTTGAGGGTTAATAACTTTGTACCCGTTCAACAAATTGGCATGAAATTTGGCAAACTTAATTTCTAGAAGTAAGTATTTTCAAACAGTAAATTTGGTAGGAATCTGTTGAGTGATGGCTGAGATATAAAGTGTTGAAAACAGACAAATCAGGATTTTTTGACATTTGTTTATCATAGATATCAGAAAAAGCTTTATATTGTGGGCTGAAATTTTCAGGGTAGAAAGCCTTTGGGTCACAGATTGCCTTTTGAAGATTTGGTGAAACACATTAATGTGTTCAAAAGTTATTTAAGTTTTTAATTTCCCATTATTTCCTATGGAAACATTAAGTGTTTAGCTTGAAACTGAGATTTTGCAAATATGGCCGATTTGCGAAAACAAGACTTTCGCAAACATGCTGGATTTTTACAAATAAAGTTAAAACTGAGATTTTCACAAATATGGGTACTTTGCAAAAACAAGACTTTCACAAACATTTTAGATTTTCGCACATGTAAATTTAAACTGAGATTTTTGGAAAAATATGGGTGATTTTCAAAAACAAGACTCACTCCTCCATCCCTGCACTCTCATCATGACATATGGATACTGTTGTACTATCTTGATGAAGGGATGGGAGAGAAGGGTCTGATTGTGATCCGCTCATTCTCTATATAAGTGCAAGCAGGCACGGTTTCATTCACAAGAATGCAGCTGGCTGTGGAGAAATGTGGGCTGCACCAGATGCCTTTTTCTTACATTTATATATTTTGTTTAGGTGCAGGCAGGGTACAGGGGGAGGCAGGGGCTGCTGCTGCTGGTTACCGAGGGGGAAGGGGGAGGAGGACTACAGGGAGGACTGTTAACTTTTAATTTAGTAATGAAAACTGGCAGCCAGCTGTGGAGTTAGGTGAGGTTGTACCAGCTTCCCCTCAAAAGAATTTTCAGCTTTTTTTTTAATATTGTAATAGTGGTTGGGGAACTTGGGGGTTGGGTGCTATCTGAGGGTGGGGAAGGGGTTATATTATTCCCAAATACAGACGAATAGTGAGCTATTGTTATTCAGATTCGAATAACGAATAGCTCATTATTCATGGTATTCAGGAAATAATATTGGCACAGCCCTACCAAAAGGTGATTTTGCTCAGTGACCACAGAATCATCTTTCAGGACTCAAAAACACACTTTGACCAGGATCTAAAAAATGACAGCTGTCATATTCATGAGGTGATGTGAGAAATGAATATGTTGAAAATATGGGAAAAATATTGAAAATTACCAATGTTATGAGCCTGGGTTTACAAATTTCAAAGTAGGCTCATAACTTTGTTGTTTTTTTAATATCTTGATACCAAATTTTCAACATAGCCTTCTTATGACCCCACCTCATGAACAAGGGCAGATAACATTTTTAACTCCTGCCTGAAAGGTGATTTCATGGAGTGACTGCAAAACCACCTTTCAGGACTGATTTGCCTAATTTCACTGCCCTTGTTCATGAGGTTAGATTCCAAAAAAGGCATGTTGAAAATTTGGGGAAAAAATATTCAATAATGGCCAAGTTTGCTACCAAGTTCAAACCCCATTGAAATACATTGAACCGCATACCTGATTTCCTCTGTTCACAGTCTTGCTTGAAGAGGAAACACGTCCATGTTTCAGAGCAGACTACGCATTGGACCAGTTGGTAAGTAAGGGGCTTGGGGGTTGTTGAGTGGGAGGGTCAGATGGGACAACTAATGGCACAACAGACATCATGGACAGTTTTCTTTTACAAGGTTTGAAACAAAAAGGTATGCCATCTGAATGGTGACAATTGCACAGTGAATGACATTACAGTGGCAATTCACTGTTGCCACTGTAATGTACCTGCGGGACCCCCACACTGCTTTCACAGGGAATTTCACCCCACTCTGAATCAACTCCAACCAAGAGAAGATAATCTTAAAGGATGGGGGGTTTGGAGGGCAAAGCCCCCTGAAATAAAAAAGTTTACTTGACAGATTTATACTGACCGCAACTTGTAGTCAACATAAATCCATTGCTGTGATGTTGGCCAACATAATTTTTGTCGAAGCTGTGTCATTGATCTGAAACAAAACACTGAGCCAAGGCTCATTACCAACTGTGACCGAGGGAGAGGGGAACTGCCAAGGAAAATGCATTCAGAACTTCTGTTGGAGCTTTACAGTGTGATGATGGAGCAAATATAGACTCACTAAGCCAATCAGCTGCTGGGGCAAACAAAAAAATCAAAGTTAAACAAATTAGATAAAATGTAGCATGGTGCTCCGTAGAATTACTGGTGTCACATTGCACAGTCATGCTCCATAACATCAACATCCTTACAACAGCATATAAAAAAATCTAAACAGATTGCTGCAGAAGGGCAGTTTAAGGGGAGGAGTTTGAGAATGTTTACAAAACTATAGTACAGCTTCACAGTCTTCAGTGGGAAATAAGAGGGAGATGTATTTGAAGAGTTTATTACAATAGCAAAAAGAATCAGATTAATGGATTGTTTGAAAAATAAAATCCTGGCCCAGTGGCATGGATGGCTAGAGTATCAGTACATTGTCTCTGGCCATACCAGTGACCTGCGCTTGTGGTGTGAGCAGGTCGCTGCAGGTTGGCCTGGGAGGAGGAGGAGGATCAAGCTGCCCCAGGACAACTCTCCTCCTCCAGGGAGGGTGGGGAACTGTGGTTGACATTAGCCTGGCACCGAGCGGAGGCTAGGGCTGGCGCACAATGCTGTGAGGAAGGCGGGGCAGAAGTGGGGGCAGATGCCTGGCATGCCATGTATGGGAGCATGCACAGCACCACCAATGGCATCCTTGCATGCCATCCTAAACATGGAGGAAAAATTCTGGTGGTTGGATGAAGGTGGGCACTTGTAGGCCCCACCCCCCAACTGGCAGGGCTCGTCAGCCTGAACTGGATCCTGTGTACAGCGGGGGTTGAGAGCCTCCCCCTGCAGACCCTGCCAGGGGGGCAAACCCTGGGGGGCAGAAAAGCTGAAAGTGAGTCCTGGTGGATGTCAGAGGATAGGGCTGGAGTGCCCTCCTGAATGTGGGCTGTACAGCAAAGTGTGGAAAAATAAAATCCAGCCACCAAGGCATCTATAATTGCTACTAGACTATATGGACCTTTGGTCTTTTCTGTTGCCATCATCTGTGTTTCTATGTTAACTGAGGAATATAGGGTTTGCTGATCCAAACCTTTGCTCTTCATGTTTTTTGAGGAATTATGCGAGCTCTAAACAGCAAAGAAATCACGTGATGTGCTCCTACTAGGTAGACGATGGCGCTCCCGTTTCTCACCTCAATGAGTTAAATTTAACTATTAAAATCAATTAAAAGCTACTGTTGGCCTCATTTCATATAAACCTACAGCTTTATTAAGCTCTTAAGACTCACCTGAGAATTGTTTATGTGAAAGTACAGGCTACTTGACGGAAAAATGAAGGTGGAGATGAAACAGGCGCTGCCATCTCTGACACCTCTACCAACACTGGATAAACACTCCAAATGGTCCAAGATACAGAGTGCTACTACAAGTAAAGGACCACAGCCTACAGCTACAGCTGTTCCTCTATTAGAAGAAAGATTTGTAATCAAAATGGCTTCTCTTAAAGTGGCCTTTCAAGATTTTGCTTTGGACCTCAAGTCTATTAAATCTGATCCCAAAGAGACAAAGCTTTGGCCAATATTTCATCCTGCACCACATCACTCAAAGGTTGGAAAGCCTGCACAGAGCCTTAAATAACTTCCCTCAGACAGAAGCTCTCTAAAATCGAGTTAAAACTAGAGGATCTGGAAGGCTAAAACAGGAGAAATAACCTGGTGATTTTTGGCCTCCCAGAAGATGCAGAATGGCACTCGCCTGTTCTTTTTGCCCAAAAACTGCTGTCCAAAATAGCGGGCCCCCAACCGCATTCAGGGAGCTACATAGTCGAGTGGGTCCACAGATCCTTACAGCCTAGACCACCTCCAGGCTCAAAACCTAGGCCTTTCATCTTACATCTATTGAGTTATCTAGATCAGCAGCATGTTTTATCAGCAAATAACGAATTAAATTAAGTGGGAAGAATCACCTCTACGTGTTTCCCAGGATCTGCCAGCTGCCACCCGGCCAAAACGAGCTGAATATCATTCATCTATTTCTAAGATAATTGCTGCAGGGATCAAATTTAGAATGTTATACCTGGCCAGGCTACTGGTATTGCATCAGGGCTCCTGGAAAACCTTTGAATGTGCAGAGCTCGTGGCGAGGGACCTCCCGATGCTGTTTCCAGATCTATTTTTCCAGCGCTGATCAAGCTCACACTTTATCTTCTGGTGCCTGTTTGAATCAAAAAAGTGCTGTTTTATAACCCATCATTACTTCCAAAGACTAATTTTGCACTCTTCATTTTTTAAATTTCGAGAAGCATACCTTCATAATTCTTTCCTTGCTTCTGGCTCATTTTTGTAGGTTGCTGCCCGTGACTCCATCCCCTTAGGCAGCCTGCATAGATCAAGAACAACTGGAGTATTGGAGCACTGAGAAGGAATCTGGCCATATGGAAGCTCCACTCATCTTCTTCCTCGACAATCAGTCGGGGGCTGTTGTAAGTACATCCCCTTCATAACCTTCTGGGCCATAGATACTGTTTCACCTCGAAGTGAGACTGTTCTCCTCGATAATACACTCATTTGTGAGGAACTCTCAACAGTGTGTAAATCCATGAGGAAGCTGTATGACTGTGTACATAACGGCAACTCATCATGACCTGCTATTGCCTGCATATGCAACTTTAAATTAGTCTTATTTGGATTATGCTCTGCTCTTTTCCTGATCCCTGTTTTAGTTTTGTTTTAGTTTACTGAACAATTTTCTTTTACTTGGACCAATGCATTATAAATTGGACATGCTATGGTCTGACTTACGAATCCTTACATTTAATAAACACTAAAAATTTTCTTTCTGCCCTCCCTGTCGCACTTCCATCACTGGATCAAGGTGGGTATGTTTAACAAAGCTGTTTTGGTCTGGTTAATTTTTATTTATCAAGAGGTTCCCCTTTTTTTTTCTCCCCTTCTAAGTCACCAATTGAATGGGAAGTTTCCAGATCTTGATTGCTAGTGAGACTTCAATTACTCATCAGAAAAGCACTTTTAGATATAGTTAAATTCCTTGTTAACTTTACAGTTAATTGTTATCACTCCCGCACACTATATGCATTTTCAGATTTCCAACAAATTTTGCTGCAGTAGCTTGCTCTACTTTATTAAGATTCTATGGAACAAATTAAAGAACAGTCTTTGGTTGGGGCGGAGGTGGGGTGCTATGGCTGTGCATTGGTTGTGGTAGCAGTCACAAGTAGAAAATGGGTAGGGAACCTCCACTATCGTTATTTAGTTATGGATCATCTTGGCCTTCAAATGTTACCTTATATGGTGGGGCCTCTAAAGGGGTTGATCAATGGTTGGTATTTACTGGTTCAAGAATTTTCGCTTGGGGTAGAGTTTTGGGATGGGCCAAGTTTCACCTGTCTTCCTGGAGTTTTCTATTTTTGAGGAGGGTTGGGGACAGTGGAGGGAGGTTGAGGTATGGAATGTCTGCCACTGTTAGAGAGTTTTATCCTAACACTGTTTTTTTAGTGGATTATGGCCTTCCCATGTATACCACAGTACTCTTTACTCACATCACAGTAGTTATTATGGCTGGTTATAATTTTGCTCCTGGAATATAAAAGGCGCCCAGACTCCTGCCAAGAGATCCAAGGTTCTTTTTCATTTTAAACACCTGCAAATTGATATAGCTTTTTTACAAGAGACTCACCTCTTGCCTAGCCAAGTCCATTATTTATGTAGAAACTGGGTAGGTCAAATATTTGGTTTTAGTATGGATTCCTGAAAAAGAGGGATAGCTATCATCATAGCCCGTAGGATTCCATTTCGACTTTTACAAGAGATTGGTGATCCTGGGAGGTGGTTTGTGATCCTGAGACCCCTTCTGGGCCACACAGAAGTTATATTGGGGTCTATTTATGGACCCAATATGGACGATTCAGATTTTTTTGCCATCTTAATGCATATGTAAAGCGCATGGTCAGCCCTTCCAATAATTTTGGGGGAGTGACTGGAACCAGGTTCTATCCAATAGTTTAGATAGATTTACCCAGACTAGGCAGGGCCTGTCACTAAGTCAAAAAGCCATCCATGACTTAATGTGAAGTCTTGGGCTCACAGACCCCTGGAGAATTATGCATCCTGACAGTAAAGAATTTTCTTTCCACTCCTTTCCCCACCACTCCTTTTCTCACATAGACTATTTCCTAGTGTCCATAGATCTCCTTCCTGGCATTTATCTAACTTATTATTCTCCTAAGGTTATCTCAGATCACCAAATAACTCACCTCCATCTGGATCTCTCACCCAACACCCAAAGAGATAGAGTCTGGAAGCTCAACAACCAAATTTTGAAGTCGGAGTATTACATCCAACACCTCCAAACATTTCTTACCAACTTCATGGAGTATAATGCTCCTCTATGGATAAAAAGACTTTTATGGGGCTCATTAAAATGTGCATTATGGGGTGAACTAATACGACAGACCAAACATAAAAGACAAAGATCTGCAGCCCTTTCCTCATTTTAGATAAAATAACAGCTACAGAATTCTCCTTTCTCCTCTTCCCCATTGAAGACTGGGAAAAGGTCAAACTCTTCATGCTCAGTACAATCAAATACTTGAAGAAATACTTGAAGACAAAGTAGAGTTTCTTATGCTTCACTCCAAAGTCTCTTATTTTGATTGGGGAAGAGCCGGCAGATGTCTAGCCTTCGTCTACATGTGCAGATAGCTGATAAAATTGTTTCCTCTGTCTACTCAGCCTCTGGCTCGCTTCTCACCTCCCTCGGGATATAGCTGGAGCTTTGGGGAAATGTTACCAGTAATTATACACCTCCTGCATCTTTCACCACCCTCAACAACTGGATTCCTATCTTCAAGATATTACTCTCTCTGTCTTATCACAGCCTCAAATTGGGGTTAAAAGCCCCCATCACTTTGGCAGAAGTTTGCACGGCTATTGATTCACTTTCTTAGATAATGCTCCTAGGCTAGATGGCTTTTCATCTAATTTCTACAAAGCATTTAAGGGATTGGTAGCTCCTGTTCTCTTGGGCACTTTCCACTATGTTTTTAAAGCGGGCTTAACTGATTCTTCATTCACCTCAGCAACTATAGTTGTCCTCCCAAAGCCAGGCAAAAATCCCCTTTTTGTTTCTAACTACAGCTGATTTCCTTAATTAATGTGGACCTCAAAATTTTAGTGAAAATTCTTTCTTCTAGATTAAGTCAAGTGTGGGAATCACTGCTTAGTGAAGAACAGGTGGCCTTTGTTAGGGGCAGGCTTTTGTCTGATCATCTGAGGAAGTTGGCATATTTATTTTCTGCATCTAGAGACTCCACCACTCCTGCTGCTATGGTTTCTCTAGATGCGGAAAAGGCTTTCGATAAAGTGCCTAGGATTATCTTTTTTCATTATTACTCGAATATCATATCCCCCCAGAATTTATACATGGGGTTAAAATATTATACACATCCCCTTCTGCATGAGTACAGTGTAATGGGGTACCTTCTCCCCCTTCCCACTCTCTCAAGGTACCTGTCAGGGCTGTCCCCTATCTCCCTACCTCTTTAATCTGTTTCTTGAAACTCTCATCAGGAAACTTAAAAACTCTTTTCACATAAGAGGTGTAATGGTTGGTAATTTGGAGTACAAAATTTTCTGTTTACGCGGATGACATGCTCCTACACATTTCCCACCTGGCTCAATCACTCTACCACTTTCCAGATTATTTCCCAGTTTGGACTCATCTCAAATTACAAATTAAATCTGGATGAAATGGCATTCTTCCCCTTTAACAAATATACTGTGAGAGCTGATGTAGCTCACATGGGTATACAATGGTGTACAGACATGTTAAATTATCTTGACATTAATGTACATCCCTTTCCATGTATTATGAAAAAGCTCAATTTGGACTTCATTGTTTCTACACTTAAGGATGACCTGCAACATTGGTCCAAACTTCCTCTATCATTGTGAGGTCGTATGCATATAATTAAGATGAATATCCTTCCACGTATTTTATATTCCCTACAAATGTTTAATCAAAATTTCCCATTATCCTGGTTTACACACCTAAATAAAATTATTGGTTCCTTCTCATGGCTTGGGAGAAAGGTAAGACGATCTTATCTTAAACTTACTCGTCAAAAAACAGATGGTGGGCTCCAGTCGCCCAACTTTTACCTTTACTATTTAGCTATTCACCTGGCTAAATTAAGATTTCATCTGATCCCTGCAAATTTTACCCAGAACTCTTCTTACTGCCCTCTTTGGGTAAGAATTGAATGGGCTTTGTGCTCAACATACGATTTCTATTCCAAATCTCTTCCTTTTGTCCCTAGGAAGAATCTACCCTGGTCACCACAAGATTCACCTCTTGGCTCCTTGCTTCAAACACAATCCCAGCTGAATTCCTTTCTCAAAACAGATGTATACAGGGATGTGGCTCAACCTCTTTTCAATAACCCTAATCTTTTAATTTCAGGTAAAACTCTTAAAACCCATAACGTTCTGGCCTAAAATGGGTGTAAGTAAGGTATGCCTTTTCAAGTTGTCAGCTCCTGTTTCCATTGGTCCCCTACCCAGGTATTCAAATATTTCCAGATTTTCCACGTTGTTACATTATTTTGGTTCTAGTAGTTGGTCTAAATCTTCACGACTGCCCTCTCTACATATATTAGCTCTATCCCCAATGCCCATCTAATTTTCTACATACAAATTTTTAGTAACTTTCTTAGCGCACCAGAGGGTCAAAGGTTTTACTGGTGGGATAATATTCTTTCAATGTCCACCCCACCAGATCATGGTTTAAAATAAAGAAGCAACTGTATAAATTCATGAAATGAGACAGATATAGATACATGAAATTTCAGATTAACCACAATTTGTATTTTACACCAGCCAAGCTTCATCTAATGGGTAGGTTGTCCTCTAGTCAATGTCCCAAATGTCAAATGACACCTGACAACTTGTTCCATATGTTGTGGTCCTGTGAAAAAATTGGTCCTTCTGGTCAGACATCCAACAATGTCTCCACCTTCTGCTGGCTTTGTCAGACAATTTATATCCTGAGATATGCATTCTAGGTGACATTTTCAGCTGAGAGGTCGTACTAAAGAGCCCATATGTCCCTAATTGCAGCTCGTGCCAAGACAGTTATTTTGAGACAGTGGCTAGACATGATCATGCCCACTTATGTAGAATGGCATAAAGAAATCTTGTTTGCTTTACAAGCAGAGCGTTTCATAGCAGGTGTTACTAACAAATGGGACAAATATAGACAAACCTGGGATCCACTTTTTACTCTTATATCGACTCATTAAACTCTTTTTCGCATACAGGCCCTTTTGGGGTCAATTTTCCCTTTTTTATTTTTTTTTCCCAATGCTTTCAGTTTGGGATTCAGCGCCTTTTCCTTATAATATAACCCATTACTCCAACTCAATGGCAGATAGGGAGGGATGGGGATGGGGGTACAGACAACCTTCGGACATAGATACCTGCTTACATTATGTAGATTGTTCTTGTTTCTTACTTATATTCTTAACTGAAGCATTCCTGTGGAATATATGTTGTCTGTGTTATGGGTTGGTATTTGTTTGTTAAACATTAATAAAGTTTATTTAATAAAAAATAAACTTAACAGCAACACAGCTCAAAACCACCAATGTGAAGCTATTTGGTTGGTAAGTACAGTAATTGCAACTGCAATCTTTCCAATCAGTGATGTCACAGTCATCTGATAGCCTTCATCTGGGGCTTTTTCCTAATACCGATAAGGACAGTGACACAAAATCCAGTTTCAGTCACACACACACACACACACACAAGCCGGACAGTCTGTGGTTCCGCGGTTCCCAAAAATATCAGATTGTCCTGAGAACTCCCAGCTCCTGTTGTGTCCCTCAGCCCTGCTTCCCCTGGGCTGGAGAAGTCAGCGCCACAAACATCAGATTTCTGGCCTCAACTCTCTATTATTTCTTTGAATAGAGGGCCCCGGTAGAAGTCTGTGTAGCTTTTTTTTTTAAAAAGTGAAAAAAAGGAAAGAAAAAGTTCAAAAACTCAGGCACAATCTGATACCTGCAAAGTGCAGTCAATTAGCAGAGAGAAGGTGCCGAAACAAAAAGATGTTGTAAGAGCAAGCAATAACACATGACGAGATGTGAGTTATTGCCTGAAAAGAGCATGCCCAGGGGTGTACTAAGGCACGAGGCACTTGCGCTGAGTGCCTTATGTCCCTGGGCTTGCTCTTATCAGGCGATAACCCACACCTCAGAGTGTGTTATTGCACTTATAAAATGGGTCCCACCATTCCCACATTCATAAACTCCTGTAGTTTAAAAGAAAAAAATAAAAGTATGCTAAAAGTGTTTTATATGCAGAAGACAGAAAAATAGTCTCTCTGCACTGCAGTGTTTAGCCACTACAGGAGGCTGATGTGTGTCTCTGCTCTAAGTAACACTTCCTTTTTTATTTATTTTATTTGCCTTTTGATGAGGCTTTCTGTTTTAGATTTTTGTAGCTACTGGGTAGCTTGCCTCTCGGGTACCGTGTCCATTTCTGGGTGCTGTATAGTGAGTTTTTCATGTGGTGGGTGTCAGTGAAAATTAAGGTTAGAGTGCACCTGGTAGTCTTGGTTTTTCCCCAATGCTTATTTATTTTTTTATTTTACTGTCCCAAATTTGCTGTACTTCCATTTTCTTAAATTTTTTTTTTTTATGTTTGATTGTGCACAAGCGTAAGAAGCATTATGCGGCAGCTTAGGAGAGAAGCCGGTTGTGGAGGTGCAGCATTGTGGCAGCCAACGGCAGTGCTGCATTTGAGGGCTTGGCACTGGTGGACCAATGTAGGCACACTGTGCTGATGATGTTGGTTTCTAAAAGTGCCACCAAGTTGAAACGATTTCGCCACTGCAAGGAGGGGCCACCTCATCATTGCAGCGTCAGCCATTCTGCTGCAATGAGGGAGTGACCCATCATTGCAGGGCAGTAGCTTGCCTAGTGTAACATTTTTTGTAAATATGGTGGTGGCTTGCTGCCACCCTCACAGCCCCATGAAAGCTGATGGGGTGGCTAACTCCTGTCAGCATGCCCCTGACTCCAGTTCATTTGCCGGGTGGGAGCCCACCTCGCCAGCATCATGTAACCCTTCCCCATTTGTTAGGTTGAGGGGGTGCCAATCCCCTAGGCATCGTGTCCCCCAAAGTAATCATTCTTTGCTGATGGGGAGCCCAATCCCCATCAGCTTAAGTCCCCCCGTCCCAAAAAAGGCAGGTAGCACACTGGGAGCCCACCCCAGTATGTTGAAAGCAAGCCTGAAAAAAAACAACTTCCCATGACATTTTTTTTTCTCCCTGAAAGAAAGGAAACTGTCCCACACTGATATCCGGCCCCTCCCCCAACCCACACCTACCCACTACTCACCCTACCTCTCCAAACCCCCCCTCAACCCATACTTACCTCCGAAGCCTGGCGCGACACTCTTCGGTGGACCAGGAACACGTCTGCACTCTTCAAAGCCGACTGCGAACTAAAGAAATGCCGGAAAGCTGTATAATGGCATGAAAATGTTTTTTTCAACTTTGGTGCATATCTCAGGCATTTTGGGGAATTTTGGAACTGAATTTTCAACATGGGGTTATTGGGACCCCTCCTCATGAATCCAGCCACTGTCATGGCATTATTCAGTCCCGAAAGGTGATTTTGCGGTCACTGTGCAGAATCACCTTTTGGGACTGAGTAACAAAATGACAGTGCCAGTGTTCATGAGGTGGGCTCTCAAAAAGCCTATGTTGCAAATTTGGTGAAAAAATCAAAAAAATTACTGTTTTACGAGCGTGAGTTGCACAGTTTCCACTCACGCTCATAACTTCTCGAATTTGTAATATTTTCACTCTAGATTTTCAGCATTGGCATTTTTCCACGCCTCCTTATGAACAGTACAGCTGTCATTTTTCACATCCTGACCAAACCGTGTTTTCGCACTTCCGGCGCACAGCAGCATGGTCGCTGTGGGAAATCAGTGTTCGGGATACATTAAGAAAATCAGAGTGACACTGTTCATAAGCAGAGATCATAAAATCCTTATGTTGAAAATTTGGTGGCAAAAGTCCATGAAATGACTGTGTTACGAACATGTGTTGCGCAGTTTCCACGCACACGCATACAGTAACTTCGTGAATTTGTAATATTTTCACTTCCAGATTTTCAACATTGACATTTTTCTACATCTCCTTATGAACAGTACAGCTGTCATTTTTCATATCCTGCCTGAAATATGCATTTACACACATGGCACAGAATAGCATGGTCACTGTGGGAAATCAATGTTTGGAACAGATCAAGAAAATCACAGTGACACTGTTCATGAGCAGAGGTCACAAAATGCCTATGTTGAAAATTTGGTGAAAAAATTCCACTAAATGACTGTGTTACATGCATGCATTGCGCAGTTTCCACCTAAGCCCAGAATTTCGAGTATTTTTAATATTTTCACTACAGATTTTCAACATTGCCATCTCTTCACACCTCCCTATGAATGGTACAGCTGTCATTCTTCACATCCTGCCGATCTGTGTTTTCATACATCTGGCGCAGAATTGCACGGTTGCTGTAGGAACTGAAAGTTCGGGACACATTAACAAAATCACAGTGCCACTGTTCATGAGAAGAGGTACCAAATGGTTTCATGCGGTGGGGGTCACAAAAAGGCCATGCTGAAAATGTGTAGTGCAAATACCAACAAACGTCTGGGGCATTAGGGTTTCTAACCATATCGTCCCACCCTGTGCAGACTGACAGGTATCAGGGGAGTGCCTTTGGATTGCCAACTGTAATGTTCATGTCATTCCACCCCCAGCCCACCACCCTGCAGCCAGTGACAGGCATCGAGGTGTGCCTTGGACTCTTTGGCCCCCGAGTTCACCCCATTCTCCTATACTGCATCAATTTCAGCATATGTCCTTATGGAATGGGGTGACAGTAAAGCCGAACACCCCAAGGCACACCTCAACACTTATCAGTGTCTGCGAGATAGGGTGAAGTGAAATGGCATGAACGTTATGGGCGATGACCCAAACGTATACCCCAATGCCTGTCCATCTCTGCAGGGTGGAGGTGGGGTTGGCGTGAGGTTCAATACTTCACTGCCATTCCTATTCTGCATCTCTCTAACTCCTGCATTTCCAATGCTAATACCAGCAAGCACACATTCGGCATTGACAAATGCTTGTTTTATTTGAAGCCACCGGCTCACAGGTTGTGAGCGAGCATGTCCTAATCTGGCCATTGTAGTGAGTGGTTACCACTTCGTAGTCGCAGTAAAATAATAAAAAATACCTGTTGCTGTGTGGTGGTTTTTTCAGTTGTGTTCTGTCACAGTTGAGGGGTGGATGTGACAATGGAGAGTGCGGTTGTTCAAAACAAACTGATAAAGTCAGCATTTGCTCGCTTTAAAATGATGGGAGGGAAAGGGATCGAGAGATGCTGTACACTGACCAGTGGAAAATGGGAGTGACAAAAAACCCTGAACAGGTCAAAAGTCTATAGACTTTTTTGGTGGTGCAGAAAATTGGACATTTTACTGTTTTCTGTTGGTGGTGGCATGCTGGTACTGCTCTCTTGGTGCAGCCCCTGTGGTCCTCTCACTTACTAGGTGATAGGCTGCAGGCTGCATCGGGAGAGCTGTGCCACGGATTGATTTTTGTATATGCTATGTTTGGGTGGCACAAATAGTGCCAGTTGGCCATGATGCTATCTGATAAGAACACGGGTTTGAAGGGCTATTAGCCAATCAGCTTTGTTTATTTTGAATGACCATTTTATAAATACTGATAATGAGATAATATATTAATATTTGCATTGGGGTTATAACTGCACTAGCAACAGACATTGATGGACATTTTTCTTTGTTACAGGGAGTAACTACTTAGCAGGCTGATCATGACAGATCAACTGTGATTGCTGAGCAGCATAGATCAAAGGAAAGAGCTGACCTATGATTGGACCTGCTTTTTCCTTTGAAATACACAATGTTTCCACCCAGCAAGCCAGAATACTGTCATGATCAGCCTGGCAGATTATTGGTGTGACACTTACAAGCCCCTTGCCGACCACTCTGCATTGGACTGACAGTGTCACACCCGCCAAAAGCCACTCTCCTAAAAAAATGTTTGCTGTGCATGTGCGCATGGCAAACATAAAAATAAGTCCCTGCCAACCAGGCTACAGAACTGGCAAAAATCCTTGTGTCAGTCTTTGCATTTCTGAAAAGGCTGCTATTGTTTTTTCTGCTAAAATAAAATTATACAAACAGTTGTACTTACAACCATCAAGTAGGCTCTCAGTAAGTCAGTTTTGCTGAAACTCTGGGTTTTTTTCCAGTCTTTTACAACATTTTTGCTTGTTCTGGCTGTAAGTTCAATCCCCTACCTCCCCACGCCAACAATAAAAAAGACCATGAAATTACAGAACAGCAGCATACTACTGGCAACACCATAGAAGGGCTTCAAGAATAAGGGCAATGTCAGGGTGTACTGGGCAATTGTTGACCTATCGGGGGAGAGCACATCATCTCTGCTGTTTGCCTGCTATATGTGTTCTGTGCAGGTGCAGGCTGGGGTGTGTGTTGCACATCCATATCCAGGTGTGTGTTGTGTGTCCCTTCTGTGAGCAGCCTCCCTATACATATGTGTGCCGCTCATATATGTCCCTGTGCTCTTCCCATTGCAGGCATAGCACAGACAGCAGAGGTGCCTGGTGCTGAGGGAGGGGGGCTTGAGTTCCTTCACACCTCCAGGGTCCAGTGGGGACTCCTGCCAGAAGAAAAACTGAGGCGGCTGGGGTGTCCATGGAGCTCACATGTGCAGCTGCGTGAGTTGACAGTTGAAACTGTCAAAAGGTGGTGATGGAGTTTATTTATGTTCTGATGTACCATGTGTCATTGGTTTTTTTTTTGGTTTTTTTGCACTGTATCTGTGCCTTTAGGCCAGTTATGTATGGGTACAGTCAAGACTAATAAAGGATCTATGCCAACAGTCTGTGTCCATGTGGTGTGTCAGGTTACCAGCATCATTTTGGCAGGTGAAGCATGGCCAGAGTGTTGTGAGCAGGTATGCTGGAAGTTCTACCAAGCTGTGGGCAGACATGCTGAGGGAGAGCTTTCAGGCAGTGGGCAGGCAACCAGGTGGGCTGTAGGGCTGTGGGCAGGCATTCCGAGAGCTTTCAGGCTGTGGGCAGGCAACCAGGTGGGCTGCAGAGCTGTGGGCAGGCATGCCGGTGCAGGTTGCCATTATGCTGTGCCTGGCCAGGTGATCATTGTCCACTGCCTGGTTGTGGGGCCTGTACATCAAGCAGCAGACCATTTAGTTGCAGGTGCCTGATCCAGGGCAGAAGTGTTGTGTTGTGTGATGTTACTTGTGTCCATGTTCTGGTGTGTGCAGTTGGCCTTTGTGCATATGGCATTTACCACAGGGTTCACTGTGGCATACAGTGGTGTTTGGTCCCTTCGCTGATGTAACACACATCAGGCATTCATATGCCGTAGAGGTGTGCATGCCAGTATGTGATCAAGCCCTATCTGTGTGCATAGGACTGATTCTTTGCATGTCCATGTGTACCATGAGGAAGTACTATTTCACAGAGAGGATGGTGGAGCTGAGAAACAGTCTACCAGCCAAAGTGTTGAATGCTAAAATAGTTGATAGTTTCAAGCATGTTTGTGGCAGAGTAGAGGGTATAGTGGTCACTAGGGGCAACAGAATCATGAAGAAGAATGGGCGAGGAGTTGGTGGGCTTGGACCATGGATGGAGAGTAGGTCCCAGGGTTAGATGAGAAACATGGGTAGAAAGAATGGACCATTGTTCTTTTTCTGCCATCATTGGCAATGTTTCAGTGAGAAAATGGCCATGAAGTGTTACTCTTGTCTGGACATGGACTAGACAAAAATTCTGAAACAGACAATTTAATTGCGTGTTTCATATTGATGTATGTTTAATGTTTTGTACTGCAGTTGATGGATACCAATGCAAATGAGCTCTGCTCATTGGTTTTCCAAAGTAATAATAAAATAACTTGCAATCCATGTGTGACTGTGCCCTTCTGTGAGAAGCCAGCCCTAAGGTAATAATAAAATAACTTGCATTTAGCATATCTGAAACATCAGCTACAACTGTAATTACTTTGCCAGTACAGAAATGTATTCTCATTTAAATTTAACATACTAAGAAACTAGGTTGAAATACATCCTCTCGGAGTAATGTTTAGGATCTTTTCAACCAACACCACCACCACCGCCACTACCATACAGAGTGTATGTATGACTTTTGAGGCATAGATTCAAAGAAAATACTTGGTTTTTAAACAAATTAAAAGCAATAGCAGTTTAAACCTGCCTTTGTTGGTGTTTCTCTGCTGTTTCTTTCAAACACAGAAGTTTCTCTGCTGTCTGTCTCTTAATAAACCTTCAGTAGAGGTTAACTATACCTGCTCACTGAATGGACACAGAATATTAGGGGTTGAGAATTATAAAACCAGTCTGGACAGAGAATGGAGAGTGGCTCCAGGGAGAGAAAGCAGATTCTCCTCAGCTGGTCTGTTGAGCTGACATGCACAATGACTGACAGACTGACAGACCCAATGGTAGGCTGCAGCATGAGCAACAGCATCTCTCACTGGCAAGAAACAGCAGAAAGGCAGCTGGTGGTTTTGTTGCATTCAGACTTGCTTGCATACGTGCACAGGCAGCGATCCTTGTGCACATTACCAGCAGTATGAAATAACCATTTATCAACCTGCTGCACACACGCATATATGCAAGAATTAGACATACAACATACCACCAGACGTACGGTAGCTATTTGCAAAAACCATTTATTGGCATGACAAAATATACTGCATATTGCTTACACCTAATGTTAAGCACACAAGGAACTACTTGCTCTTTTATGCAGTGCTCGCTGATGAGCAGTGATAAAGTAGCATACTTAATCCCTAAACTGACTGCCTGAAGATGATCAAGCACACATTGCATACTGGCTGAGGATGATCAAATCCCCAATTTCAACTGCCTGAATGGTTGGTTCAGGCAAGCCCCCATTGCTCCAAAAACTGTTATCAATATGTTTGCACTGTCCTTGCAACCAAACATAAAAAGCATTAGCCAGTGCCAAATGTTTGCTTGCTCGTATTTGCTGTATTGTTGCTAGGCATAGATAGTGCAGCAATTAAAAATAACAAATTCATAACGCTAGTTATAATAGTGAAATTGGCATGAATGGGAAATGAAGATGTTCACACATAATATTGTTTTCTTAACTTGTAACTCATGTGCCACATGACCTGGCAAGAACTTCAAAGAGAAAAAGGAAGAGAAAGGCAGCAAGTGAGAAGAATTAAAGGGAACTTAAAAACTATGGTAGGTAGAAAAGAAGCATACCATGTTACAGCTCAGGCTAACACCAGCTTTATCAAGGCCTTACAAACAACCATAGTTATGCTTGCTTCCTGGGATATATGGGCTGGCCATTTTGAAACTACACACATCAGGCTTTTTCCCTCAGCATCCCCTGACTCCCCTACCCCACCGCAAGCCTATAAAAACACTAACTAACCTAAAACTGGTACTAACCTTATTACTCTTACTCGCTGGGGACATTGAGCTAAATCCTGGACCTGCCACCAGCACCTACCAAACACCCACCCACTGGCAAATTACCTAAAGGCCTAACAATAACCCACCTAAACATTCGTAGCCTCCTACAAAAAATGCCCCTACTACAAACCCTAGTCCAATCACTATACCCTGACATCCTAATTCTCACCAAGACCTGGCTGAAACCTCACAACCCGGATGCTGATGTGGCTCTTCCTGGCTACTCCATCTATCGTCAGGACCACCCTGGCACTAAGAGAGGTGATGGCACAGTCATTTATGTATCTTCCAAGGTACTATTCTCACCTGTCCCGCTACCTACTTCCCTGGACAACCTCGACTCCTCACTAATAAAAATCTCACTACCCCATTCGGTCCCAATCTTTATAATAGGGTCCTATTGTTCCCCGGATTCCCTCTTAAATTCCATAGCAACTCATGTGAGCACCCTAAAAACCATCACCTTGGGTGGGGAGCTCCACATCCTAGGTGATTTCAACTTAAACTGGCTCACTAGTGCTAGCACCAAACTCCGAAACCATGTAGCTAGTTTAAATATGACTCAACTCATCACCGAGCCCATGCGACTAAACCACAAAATGCAAAATCACTCCCTGCTTGATCTGGCCCTCATCTCTCACCCTCACAGGATTATAACCTCAGGCCTCCTTCCGGACTCATTGAGCGATCACCATATGATATATATAATACGTAAAGTATTCAAAGCCAAGTCACCCCCTCCGAAAACCCTCCTTATTAGATCTTATAAATCACTTAACCTCGATGGTCTCCCACAAGACCTAACTAACTTGGATTGGTCATACATATCCAAGGCCCCTTCCATGGATCTCGCCTTTGACTTCTTTAGGACAAATTTTCTTGCCGTCTGGGATAACTATGCCCCACCAAGAAAGGTTAGACTAAGGGGAGCTCACCTGCCGTGGATCACTGCTAATGTTATGGAACACCTCCGTGTCAGAGATCAGGCGTGGAAAGCCTATAAGACATTGGGGATGCACGTCGATCACCTACACTATCAAACGCTTAGAAATGCCTGCACCAGGCTTATCCACCAGGCTAAAGCTCACTACTTCACCTCATCCCTCCAAAATAATCTAAACCATCCAGCCAAGTTCTGGAGGTCTATAAAATCACTTCCCCCCCCCCCAGCCACCCACTCCAGCCCTAGATGTGGGAGGCTCCATCTTAACTGAACCACTAGCAGTTGCCAGTTTTCAACTCAGTGTTTTCTAGCAGTGGGTCCCCTCACAATTCCAACCTCCCACCTGCTACACAAAACTTGACACCTTCATCCCCACCCACGCCAACCCCTATCCCGGTTTTCTCTTTCTCTCTGGTTACCCCACCAGAAGTACTCAAAGCCCTGATTGCCCTAAATCCCTCTTTGATGATATTTGTTTTTCAGTCAACTGTCACAAGAGGTGGGGTCATAATGTAGGACCCACATGACAAAAAGGCAGGGGTGTGGGAAACTGTATTCAGCATGAGGCTATACAAGGCCTTCCTGGGAATGGTTCCCAATTAAACATAAGTGATGTTTCAAGTATGTATTTTGGCAAAGGCATCTTTCCTGTAATTTGGAACCACCTTGGAGGTTCTCAAGGCTTTAAGCCTAACAGCTTCCCCGGCTTTAAGTCAACCAGATACAAGGCAGTACACCCAAGGGGACCTTTTTTTTTTTTTTTAATTTATTATACTTTTCTCCTTGCTGCCAACTGGTTCCCATCGGTCCTAACCCCCTCAACCAGTTCCATCACCCACCTTCTCCAGGATTTACCTCTTCTCCCGAATACACCCTTGATTTGTCCCCAGGGTGGGGCCATCAAGGGA
Organism: Neoceratodus forsteri; assembly: GCA_016271365.2. Taxonomy (NCBI): domain Eukaryota; kingdom Metazoa; phylum Chordata; order Ceratodontiformes; family Ceratodontidae; genus Neoceratodus; species Neoceratodus forsteri. The sequence goes on along the minus strand of CM057453.1, from coordinate 411,138,779 downwards.
GATGGCTACTCCTGACCAGAGACTTGGTCAATGATCCGGAGGACAGCACCAGCACTGGTGGTATGGGGCCTGTGATGAGGGGTGGATGTCCTGCTGTGGTTGGTGGTTTTCCACTGTTTTTACTTCCCTCCCCTAGAACACCAAGGGTGCTCCTGATGCTGGTACACACAATTGTGTCCACTCTCATTGGAGCACAATGGCATCTTCCCTCCCAGCTTGTTAGATCCTGTGCACCACCACCTGTGGTCACCCAGGTGGCAGTAGTGCAGTGGAGTTCCATCTCCCTCCCTCCCCAAGGTGAGAGACCATCCTGTGGGATGCTTGTCCCACCTCCCTTGGCTGGCCCTCTGATGACTCGAGCTTGTTCCCAAACCCAGGTCTTTAGCATCATGAGTGGTAGTGCCACTGAGCCGGTGCTGGCATGCGAGCATGGATCAAAATTTAACTGAGGGTACCAGCAAAGGTCTAAAATTATAGTGAAAAAATATACTCTAAAAATCACTATGGGGTGAAGCATAGCTAAATCCCCCTTACAAAATGCTCTACCTTTCTGCACCGGCCATTGCCATGCCTCTAGCATCTCTTTTCAACCTCTCTTTCACTACTGCCTCTATACCTTTAAAATGGAAGCACGCCACAGTTATCCCCCTCCTGAAAAGTGGTGACCCATCTTCCCCAAGCAACTCACCGCCCAATCTCCCTTCTACCCACCCTAGCCAAAATCCAGGAACATCTCGGTCCTCTCGCAACTCTCTATCTTCCTTGACTCCTCCTCCTTCTTCCCCTTACCAGTCTGGCTTTAGAAAATCCCTCCACTGTCACGTCCCTCCTCAGACTCACAGATTCCATCTCACAGGCATGGATAAAAGGCACATCACATCCTCCATTTTCATCGACCTAGCCAAGACCTTTGACGCAGTCACATGCCTGTCTGTCTAAACTCTCTAAGGCAGGCCTTTCCAGTGCAGCCATGCACTGGTTCAGCTCATACCTGTGTGGCCAGTCCCAATCGGTAAAAATTGGTGCCTCCACCTCAAACCCCTTCCCTGTCTCCATTGGAGTCCCTCAATGCTCTGTCCTCGGTACTATCTTATTCTCCATTTTTCTAAACGACCTTCCTTCGATCTGCCAGCATGCTGACATTCACATGTACGCAGATGACACAGTCCTGTACGCATCAGGTCACTCCCCTCTGTAAGTTGCATCCAAGATCCAGCAAGATTTCACTGAAGTACAGCACTGGTTTAGTCAAAATCAACTTATCCTAAATGCCAAAAATGACGCTTTGACTTTCGGTACTACCACAAAGACTCTCCCCGCCCACGCTTCCCCATTCTCAAAACACTCGATGGGACCCTCTAGAAGTCTGTACCTCCTTCAGATATCTAGGGGTCTGGCTGGACCAACACCTTGACTTTTCCACGCACATCGAAGCAACACACAAAAAACTGCTCCCTAGGCTGGGGATGCTATACCGGAACCACAGCTGCATCCCTCTGACTGCCCGCAAAGCAATTCTACAGAAAATGATCCTCCCTATTTTTGACTACGGGGACGTAGTCTATAGTTCTGCCCCTAAATCCACCCTGGCTAGACTGGATCCTCTTTTTAACTCCTTCTGCCTCTTTGCACTGGATTGTCCTCCCTCCACTCACCACTGAGACCTATACAGTCACCTAAACCTACCCTCCCTCGCAAATAGATGCCGTTACCACTGCAACAGATTCACAGCCAAATTCTGGACCCAGTTACTGCCCTTCTACTTAGCCTCTACCCTAACAGCTCAAAAACCATCAGCATACTCACTCAGAAATTTCGACTCCCGCCTACTACAAATCCCACACATGGCCATCTCTGCTGGACAGTCAGCATTTAGTGTCCGTCTACCAAAACTATGGAACTCCCTGCCAGCTGACATCCATCTCTCCCCCTTCCCTCGGATACAAATCTCCCTTCTAAAAGGTCAAGTCCCCATAAGCTGCATATGTCAACTTGACGTGCACTAGCATGGGCTATGTCAATCTGGTGTGCACAATGTAAGGACCAACCACCCAATACAATCTATGTTGCCCACTCAAATGCTTAACTATCAAATTTTGATTGCCATTACCTTTTATTATTATTCTGCCTACTATTATGCTGCTCACTCTGTTTCTTGCCTCCTGTACATACTATTCCTAGATTATTTTATCACTGTAATAATGAAACCTTGTACATATTGTATGTTACCTATGAAATTTTGCTGTTCTGTAATTTCTTATTGTTACTAGTATGTTCTAGCCCGTTTTCCCTCCTCCCCCAGGACACATATGGAATCGAGCGGTAGTCTGCTCAGTATGTCTTTCCTGGTAAAACTTTTAAATAAATAAATATATCTGTTGAGCCTTGTTTTTGTGTATTGTAATGACCAAAGTGCTTTAAATACTTTTTTTTTGTATTCAAAACACAGGTAAGCAGAGTAACACAGCTCCCTACCTATAGTGATCAATGAGTCTGAGAAAATGTTGCATCTGTTTTACTTGCTTTTTACCATGTGTGACAATACATTAATTCCATGACTTGTCCAAGCAGTGCATCATGGGTATGCAAATGATGTGGGATGTGCAACATCCATGCCATTCCATGAGAAACAAACTTCTAAACAGTAGCACATCTAAAAGTAGTACAAAGTAGCATATGTGGAACAAAAAGCAGAGGTAAGATTTCAAGCAGGAATTAGGAGTTGCACAGGAAAACCCTCTACCTTACATTTTCCAACCCTGTGATTGAGCAAGGACTTCAAAAAGAAAAGGAAGAAAAAGAATTGAGAGTGTGTGGAATTATGGAGGAAATTCAGTATGCTAGAGCTGTTATAGGTGGAGAAGGGGCACATCCCCCAAACCCCTCTCATAGTTCGGACAGGTACCAATTAATTCACATGCTTTACTAGCAAACATATTCACTTGATTCATGGAGTACATGGATTGGTAGCCAGTTACTGCGTCAACTGATTGTTGCCACCACAATGTTGTCAACAGAATCATATCACCCACTTCTGCTGTGACTTTGATTTTTTGCTGTCAGGCGATGTTGCTGTTCCACTGTTCCCCCTACTGTCCACTGGAGAGTGACCCTGAGTTTGTTATAAAATATCTGGGGGGCAGCCAGCCTGGTGGCACTGAGGGCTGAGGTGCTGGATGCCTTACCTCGCGCTACACCGACAACCCATGTTTGGGAATGAGCACAGGTGGCTAGGGGTTGGCAGGGGAGGAGAAGGATTGAGCATCCGAGGGACTGCTCTCCTTCTCCAGTGAGGGGGAGGCCATTAGTTGGCTCCAGACTGGCCCCTAGAGGAGGCTGGAAGGCAGCACACCGATGCTGTAGATAGGGGTGGAAATGGGCCAATGCCTGGAGGGAGCGCATGCAGACACATGCACACTCCCCCTGTCAGTGTCATTACATGCCTGCTCTGAAAGGGTCCAACCAGAAAAGCCAAAAAATGGTCCCAGTCGCTGCAGCATGAATGGCTCCCCACCGCAGGCCCTGACCCTGAATGGTACATCCCCTGACACTGGATCCTGTTTGAGGTGAGTTGAGATGGGGGCTCCTCACCACTCTGCCACAGAGGGGAAGCCGTGGGGGAAGATGGGGGTGCAGCCTGATCTCGGGGTATAGGGCTGGGTGGGGTAGCCACAGATGTGAGCTGACTGGGACTAAGGGAGAAACAGTTACACGTAAAAATAAAATATCTGGGGGGTGCAGGGTGCATAGCCCCCCACTATGGAGGTCACTCCTACTGCTGCATGGCAGATTGTTTGAGTGCGGTGGCTGGTGTCAGTGGATTCCTGGCGCTGTAATTTACACTGCCAACTTTGTTGTCACTGTAGCATGGGTGAACCGCATAGGTCGAGCCTTCTTTATTTATGTTGTAATGACAAAAATGCTTTACTTTTTAGTGTTCAAAACACAGGTAAGCAGAGTAACACAGCTCCTTCTCTAAACTGATCTGTGAGTGTACAAATATATTAGATTTATACATATGGACTCTGACGGTTTGCATTAGGCTGACCGGTGATTCCGATTTGTATTAGGGCTATATGCCTGTTTGTGTACTGTGTACATAAAACAAAAAAAAATGTGTGTGTGTGAACTCTGTCACTCTCACTAGACTTAGCCGCATGTCTAGGGCATTGCAGGCTATTGGAGGGGCAGAGCTGTAGTGGCCCACTCAGAACACTAGTGAAACTCTTTTAAAAGATGCATTAGCATTTTTTATTAGGCTTCTAGCCAAACCCTGCTACTTAGTAGTGGGGACTATTAGCTTTAAAACCTTTTTAGGTTGTTTTACATTTTTGCATAACTTCCAGTTCACAACTGTCAAAAGCAAATGCCTAGGGAGTGTCAGCAACCACATGGTGGAGAGCAGTGGCATGTGGTGACTTTTTTAGCAAGACATGCAATGGGTGCTGTGGGTAATTATAAAAGGTGCAGCCCCCACAAGTACTGGGGTACTAGATGCACCACGGCCCCCAGAAGCTCTGGGGTACTAGATGCACCACGGCCCCCAGAAGCTCTGGAGTACTAGATGCACCACGGCCCCCAGAAGCTCTGGGGTACTAGATGTACCACGGCCCCCTGGAAGCTCTGGGGTACTAGATGCACCACGGCTCCCGGAAGCTCTGGGGTACTAGATGCACCATGGCCCCCCAGAAGCTCTGGGGTATTAGATGCTCTGTGATGCATTTTGAAGCCTATTTTGAAGCTAAATAATTTATATCTGAGCACTCCTCTACCCCTTGCTATGAGGAAAATTACTATTATCTGGCTGGCTGCAGGATGAATACATATATGTATTCAGTACCTGATGCTAGGAAGATGCTGATAGTAACTGTACCTGAGGCATAGTGTTCTGCAGCCATCAGTTGGCTTGCTGTTGTACTTATCTTAGGGAGTACAATACCCAGCCAGCCACAGCTGCTCCTTGCTACTGTGCCTGTTGGCTTTGTTGGCTTCTAGGCCAGGGTCTGGGGGCTGCTATTCCCACAGAAGTCCTGGTGTACTAGATGCTGTGTGGTGCATTGTGGAAGTGTTTTTAAGCTAAATAAATAATCTCTGAGCTTTCCTCCACCCCTTGCTCTAAACAAAATGATTACTGTCTGGTTGGCTGCATTGTCTGCAGGTTGAATACATATATACAGTATATATATATATATATATATATATATATATATAGATTTATAGATATATAGATATAGATATAGATATATATATATATATATATATATATATATATGTGTGTGTGTGTGTGTGTCCAGTGCCTGAGGCTAGCAAGATACTGATAATGAACTGCACCTGGACCAGAGGCTGCCTGTGGTTGGCTAGGTATTGTACAGTACTAACTTGCTGCTGTGCCTGTTTGCTTTAAGCCAGGGGTTTGGAGGCCACCAGGCCCCCAGACATCCTAGGGTACTAGATGCTCTGTGGTCCACTGTGTGGCTTATTTTGAAGCTAAATAACTCACCAGTCTGAACTCTCCTCCACCCCTTGCTCTAAAGAAAATTACTATTATCTTGCTGGCTGCAGGTTAAATATATGTATACATTCAGTACCTGAGGCTAGCAAGATGCTGATAATGTTCTGTACCCCAAACATAGTACTGTTCTCTACTGCCCACCTATTGTATTGTGTTGCGTTACATTGTATTGTATTGTACTACATTCCACTGCAATAAAAATGCATTGTATTTGTGTATTGTTTGCACTGCATGGCTCTTTCTTCAAATAAAGCTGGCAAGAGAATGTGTGGGAGTGGGAGGGGAAGGGAGGTCTGTCACTTGTGAGCATAAGGTCTTCTTAATTAATTACATTTTTAAAGAACTGAAGTCCCAGCACCCCAAGTATAAAATACACTAGTCACAACTTTGCTGACAATTCCATTTCAGCTGGCAGCTGTACAGGAGAACAGGCTCCGAGACAAGGCTGTCACATGCACTTCAAAAGAGTAGCGTTCAGCATGTCCACTCCCCCCCCACCACTGAGCAAATGCAGAAGAAACACTAAAAACTGCAAACTGACAAATTCTATTCAGTGTGTAATCTTTCTGCTCATCATAGCATTCTACAGGTAAAATTACAGCATTTTTATAAATACTTCTGAAATATCTGAATGTCACTTATTCACTATGAAATGTCTGTTTAGTTTTTCCCTGGGGGAAACTCTGATCAGAAAGAAAAAGCTATAGAAAGAGAGAATTCTCTTGGCTTCTGTAAATGTTATCTTTAGTGCCACCTGATAGGCTGCCATAATTCTGCAATTACTGATAGGACACACTGTTGCTTGCTGACTCACTGACAACATCTACTTTTTTAATTGGATTTTGAGGAGTTTGTGAACAGTCTTACCATTCCACATTTTATCTTGGACAAGGTGAAGAATTCCAAGTAAAAGTTCTCTGACTCCCAAATATTACATGACAATTTAAGGTCAGAGGGGACACTGGGTCCATCATATCCACCACGTCCATCTTCCCTGCTTCATAAGCAGGGATGAAAAAAGTATTCTGTGCAAACATGTAGTAAATTCATTAGGAGTCCCAATGCAGCAGCAGAAAAAATCATTATATGCCTTGCAGTGTTTAAGAGCTGGGTGGTCTCTGGACAGAGTGAAGAGAAGGAGGCAATGTGATCTAGTGGTTAGAGCACAGGCTTGGGAACCCGGAGATCAAAGGTTTAAATCACACTAGAGTTAAACACCTGACTGTGATCTTGAGCAATGCACATAACCTTCCAGTTCTCCAGTTTGCTTAACTATGAAGATGGGTAGAAGTGGGACCCCAAAGAAAATGAGATGTCACATCTCAGGTGGTCTATCATGAGTAAGTACTATAATCAGTAAAAAAATAAATAATAAACAAGCATTTGTCAATGCCAAATGTTGTCTTGCTGATGTTGACATTGGTAGTGCAGGAGTTAGAGAGACACATAATAGAAGCAGCAGTGAAGTATAGAACTGACATCAACCCCACCCCACCCTGTAGAGAGTGACAGACATTGGGGTGTGCGTTTGGGTCACTGGCCATAATGCTCATGCTATTTCACCTCACCCTACCCTGCAGAGTCTAACAAGCGCTGTGCCTTGGGGTCATCTGGACTTATGCTCACCCTATTTCATAAGGAAGTACGTTGAAATGGGTGCAGCATAGGAGAATGGGTTGAACTTTGGGGCTGAAAAGTCCAAGGCACACCTTGATGCCTGTCAGTGGCTGCAGGGTGGAGGTGGAGGACCAATGGCATGAGCAGTACAGCAGACAATCCAAAGACACACCCCTGATGCCTGTTAGTCTGTACAGTGTGAGATGTAATGGTTAGAAACCCTAATGCTCTGGGCATGTGTTGGTATTTGCACTCCCATGGCCTTTTGTGACTACACCTCATGAAAGCATTTGGGACCTCTGCTCATGAACAGTGCCCCTGTGATTTTGTTAATCTGTCTCGAACGTTGATTTCCCACAGTGACTGCGCCATTCTGTACCACATGAAAATGTCAGCTGCACCATTGATAAGGAGGTGTGAAGAGATGGCAATGTGGGAAATCTGGAGTGAAAATATTAAACATTCTCGAGGTTACGAGCGTGTGAAAACTGCACATCGGACGCTGTGAATACAGTCATTTAGTGGAATTATTTCACCAAATTTTTAACATAGCCATTTTGGGATCTCTGCTCGCTGAACAGTGGCACTATGATTATCGTAATCTACCCGACGTTGATTTCTACAGCTAACGTGTGATTATACGCCAGATGAGCGAAACTACATTTTGGGCAGGACGTGACAAATGACAGCTGAACTTTTCATAAGAAGGTGTGCCAAAATGACAATGTTGAAAATCTGGAGTGAAAATATTACAAATTCTCGAACTTATGACTGTGCATGGACACTGCGCAACACACGCTTGTAACATAGTCATTTTATGGATTTTTTTCACCAAATTTTCAACATAGGCATTTTGGGACCTCTGCTCATGAACAGTGTTACTGGGATTTCCTTACTCTGTTCTGAACATTGTTTTTCTACAGCGACTGCGCCACTGCATGCCGGATGTGCAAAAACACAGTACAGGTAGGATGTGGGAAATGAAAGCTGTACTGTTCATAAGGAGGTGTGAAAAAATGGCAATGGTGAAAATTTGAAGCACAAATATTAAAAATTATCGAAGTTATAAGCGTGCTTGGAAACTGTACAATGCATGCTTGTATAATAGTAATTTTATGGATGTTTGTCACCTAATTTTCAACATAGGCATTTTAGGACCTCTGCTCATAAACAGAGTCACTGTGATTTTCTTAATCTGTCCCAAACACTGATTTCCCACAGCGACCATGCTATTCTGCACGGGAACTGTGATAACACAATTTGGCCAGGATGTCAAAAATGATAGCTGTACTGTTCATAAGGAGGTGTGAAGAAATGCCAATGTTGAAAATCTGGAGTAAAAATATTACAAATTTGCGAGGTTATGAGAGTGCATGAGAACTGCACAACACATGCTCATAGCACAGTCATTTAATGGACGTTTGTCACCAAATTTTCAACATAGGCATTTTAGGACCTCTGCTCATGAACAGTATCACTGTGATTTTCTTATTCTGTCCCAAACACTGATTTCCCACAGTGACCACGCTATTCTGTGCCGGAAGTGCGAAAACACATTTTGGCAAGGATGTGAAAAATGATAGCTATACTGTTCATAAGGAGGTATGGAAAAATGCCAATGTTGAAAATCTGGTGTGAAAATATTAGAGATTCGTGAAGTAACAAGCATGCATGGAAACTGCACAACGCATGCTCGTAAAATACATTTTTTTGATTTTTTTCACCAGAGTTGCAACATAGGCTTTTTGAGAGCCCACCTCATGAACAGTGGCACTGTCAGTTCATTAATCTGTCCCAAAGGGTGATTTCGTGCAGTGTCAGTAAAATCACCTTTCGGGACCAAATAATGCCATGACAGTAACTGAATTCATGAGGAGGGGTCCCAACAACCCCATGTTGAAAATTTGGTGGCAAATTTCCCCAAACTGCCCAAGATATGTGCCAAAGTTGAAAAAACCCTATTTATGCCATTATACAGCTTACCGGCATTTCTTCAGGTCATGGTCGGCTTTGAAGAATGCAGACGGTCCCTCACCCACAGAAGATCATCGCGTGGACTCCGTGGTAAGTATGGTGGAGGGGTGGGGAGGTGGGTATGTGCGGGTGGGCACAGGTTAGGAGGGGGCTGCAGACTGCAGGAGACCATTTTCTACTTTACAAGGTAAAAAAAAAACATTGCAGGAAGATTTTTCATTTTGCAGGTACATTTGACATACTGGGATGGGCTACCAGAGTGTCACCTGTGTGTTTTTTTTGGGGGTGGGGACTGGAGCCAATGGGTATTGGGCTCCCCGTTGGCAAATAAAAAAGAGTGTGGGGGAGGGATGATGCCGATGGGCATTGGGATCCCCCATCAGCAGATGAACTGGGGAGGGGTGCATGATGATGCCAATAAGGGGATTGGGCACCCCCTAAGTCAACTTTTTCTGGGGACTGTGAGAGGTGGATGGCACAGCCACCGCCATGTCACACTGAAACTTACATGGGGAAAGGCATGCCCTGCAATGAGGTGGAGCTCCCTCACTGCAGCAGCTAAAATCTTTCAAGGTGGTGCACATGCTTTTGCACTGCTGTCGTAGACAGCGTGAAATCTAATTCATGCCACAGAGCCCAGCCCCAAAAAGCAGTGGCGCCACAGGCCACAACAGGATCGTGGCTCCAAAACCTGCTATTCCGAGGTTACCACCACATGTTTCTTGCGCAGGCGCAAGACAACATAAAAATAAAATAATCCACAAAAAAAGCGCCTTGTGTACGGTTGCACATAGGAAGCTCACTCTGATCTGCACTGAAGTTAAACAGCAGTACTAGTCAATGAGTCTAGTGGTTATAACACAGAGCTGTGAATCTGGATTCCAAGGTTTGAAGCCCAGTGCCCACCACTACCACTTGCTGTGAAGCCCTGAGCAAAATTCCTATCCTTCCTTTGCTTACTCGCACCTCTGTTTCTTTTTAATTTTCAGTGATGAACCTTCATGAGCTTTCTGTAACCCCTCCCCACCATTTCATTAAGCCTCCCTGAGCTCACATAATGATGGATACAACAGTGCATAGCTTGCAAACTGCATTGGGAAACAGTGTGCATGAAAGAAGCAATAACCCACAGCAGGATTTAATGCTAAACTGATGCATGCCTTGGGTGATAAGGTACAAGACAACTACACCGAATCCATTTGTGACTGTGATCTGAGAGGGTAGTCTGGACAGCACGATTGTGTAGACAGGAGAGGGATAAATCTTTAATTACCTGGGTCCCTGAAAAAAAGGAGCTAATCAGCCAACATGTATCTGTGTCAACTTTTCCATTGCAGTGCCTTGCCTCCCACCCACCATTTCTTCACTTGCAACTTGAATACCACCTGCATCTCAGAACACCCTTAGCAGCTGCAATGCATGCTGATTTGTGCAGTTAGCATCAGGAAACACAATGATTGGCAGGCTGACCGATCACATGGAAGAGGGCATTGGAAATGCAGTTATCTTGTGCGCTGTAAATTGTGTGCTGGCAGGGTTTTATTTTAAAGGGACAGAAAAAGAAAAGAAATGAATGGAGTTCATTCAAAACCGATGAACCCCAGTTGGCAATGGAACTAAGTCTTGTCTTCTGAGCCCATTTCCCTTGACTGGTGCTCTCCTCTCACTCTGATGTTTCATTGGATCACGGCACTGCTACCCGCTGCCACTAGACTGCTGGGGCTGAAACTTTTGAAAACAATAGCTACCCCTGACCTGCTGTCTTTCGGCTCCTGCTGCTCCTTCAGCCTGGTCCACAGAATGGCATGGCACCCAACTTCAAGCACTCGCATCAGAAACTGCTGAAGGTGATGTCTCTTCTCCTCTCCTCTCTCTTGCTCTGTTACCCCCTCCCACCAATTTAGTTCTCAAGTTGCATGCCTTGGCCACTTTTTCCAAGGCAATGCTGGTCAGAGAGGAGCAGCTGCATGGCATCACCATTGCCTAGGCAACAGGATGCAACTTGGACTATTGCATGCCATTGCCGGTAGCGGACAGAGGTGCTCCTGGCCCCTGTTACCATTGGTGAGTCCTGATGACAGATGGGACTATCATTGTACTGAACTGAAAAAAAAAATTGACACACACTAATTTTTAGGCATGCAATGCATGCCTTGCATACAGTGAATGCATGCCACTGGTGAAGACATTGAACTGGCAGAGGCAAGCATGTCTGCCAGTGTCCGCCAATGCCAGGAAATTCAAGTACAGTATATATTAAGGTGTTTGCATCTTGTTTACCTGTTTTATTTTTCTGACAAAAATGGAAAGCAATAGTAACTTATTACCAGGTGGGGGAAAATACATACCTTAAATGCACTAGTTGCAGCATGCTAGAGCTGAAAATGGACACATGCCTATCAAAACAGACAAAATGATAATAATTGTCTTAGAATAAAGCTACTTAAAGAAGAACTGAGTTGAAATAAAAACAGATTTAAATAGTCTACATGAAATCCATTTTAAAATGCTTTGTACATAACCTCATGCAGGATATGGTTATAACTCAACCCAGTTCTAACCCAGAAATAGAAACTACACAAACCAGAGCAGACCAGGGCACTAACCCTGACCTAGACAGCCTCACCGCTACTCTCCAAAGTAACTTCAGGTCACTAGAAAGCTGGTTCTCCGATAATAAACTGGTCTTGCATTACAAAAAATGAAAAATAAATAAATAAAGACCATGCTCTTCTCTAGTCTCCCACAGAAGAGGAAAGTTCCACCCTTTGTTATTTGAAATGGCAAGGGACAAAACCTTCAAAAGGAGGAGACCATCAAACGCCTTGGAGTAACTCTGGATGACACATTTTCTTTTGTCCCCCATGCTGACAATCTAGTGACCATAGTTAACAGAAGGCAGGGTACCCAGTACAGTAACTGGAACAATCTCACTGGGGATGCTAGACACCTTATTGTAGTCAGCTCCATTCTGTCAATTATGGATCATGGCCTCCCTGTCTATACAGCTGCCTGTGACACGGTGCTAAGGAGAGTAAAGCTGATCTGTAATAAGGCGTGCCACTTTGTATTTGGTGCAGATAACTGCACAGATAGTTTTACCCATTATGTACTCACTCACTGGCTACCTTTACCCTGCAGAATAAAGCTCTAGGCCTGTCTGCTAGCCAAAAAGGCACTCCTGAGCCTAACACCCCTTGCTTTTACAAACTGTTTCTGTACAATTTCCAACCAATACACCAGGAATATGGCTGGGAATGTTCTTAAGCCTCCTTTCTGGTGTACTCAGCTGAGCAAGCAGTCATTTGCTGTCAGGGCCGCTAACTGGTTAAATAAACTAACCAATACTCTGCTGAATCTCTCCAGGATTAATCAGTTTAAGAGATATTTGTGGTCTACCCTTGCAGTCCATTGCAACTGTAACTGTTACACTGTTTTATTCAGTTTCTCTTGGTACATATCTTGTGACTGTTTATACAATGATCTGTATGGATTTTTTCAAAACTGTATGTAATTCATCTGTCTTAAATGCTTTCAGCCTGACACGACTGCATTTCTTCTGGAACTGCTTATTCTACTTGCAGTCTTTTTGTGACTGAGCACCTGTGCCCAAAGGTACAGGTACTGATGTTTTCAATAAAATAAATAAATAAAAAGGGGGGGAGGATGAATGTGACATTATTGATGATGAAAATGACTGGAAATTTGTCTAACCAAGAAAAGGAAATAAACATGGTAGGAGAGCAGCGGACTTCACACTAGATAAAATCACCCTTAATGCAGTAGTGAACAACACATTTGACCTCCAACCTTGCAGCACAAAAAAAGATAATTATAATTCAGTGCCTGATGCATCAAAAAACATTCAGTACCAAACCAACCAAAAATTAGTTATCAGGAACTCAATAGTGAAGTTCACTGATAGTGAATTCTGTAAATAAAACAGTAACAGAATGGTGATCTGCTTACCAGGGGCAAGAATTAAAGATGTGACAGATAACACTGGGAAAATAACAAAAACTGCTGTTGAAAACCTAGCTGTAAAGATCCATGTAGAAATGAATGAGGTAATGGAGGAAACACAAAACAGCGAGATTTCAAGATTATATGGAACTGGATGAAACTATGAAGACATTAGGATGCAAACAATCATATCTGAAATCTTACCTGTAACCAAGAGCCTCACATGACAGCAAAAAAAACTATAATACATATTAACCAGTGGCTTGATGACTGGACCTGCAGGAAAAATTTCAGTCATAACAAAAATTGGGATTTGTTCCTAGACCAGCAAAAATAGTACACTTGAGGTGGCCTATATCTACAAATAATACTTGTGAAGGACTTCTTTGGTCCTCTGAGCAGGGGATTATGTTCACTGGCAGTTTGGGGTGGCACTGACATATGCATTAATGGTACCAGGGTGGTTTGCCCTGGCTTTCATTTCTAGTACACATTTCCTCTGGTGGGAAATGCTTGATATGGCTGTGGGGACTGGGGGAGTTCATGGGCTAATGACTGCTGCTGGCTCATTCATTAAGGCATGTTGATTCCCTTGGGGGGTTGAGAAGGTTAAACTGTCATTTTCTTTCTTGTCATTTGGGAGTGACTCAAGGAATTTGTGGGATGGCTTTCTCTACCCAGCCGCCAACTGTTTATTCTTTTGGCAGTTGATTGCAGGGGGGGGGGGCTAGTGAGTGGGTATGGTATGTGGCTGCATCGAGAGAAGGAAGAGGAGGAGATGCACCAAAAATAGTACCATTTGGATGCCTTGTTGGCAACCACCAGCAGACACCACTTGGTAACTCCTGATGTTCTGGCAGAGTGTTCTGGGATGGGGATTTTTACCTTGAAGAAGATTTCCCAAAAGTTATTGTGTTCTTGTTTTTTTATTATTTCTACTTGCAGCTGGTGACACCCATCTTTCTGGGCAATCTGTGCAGCCACATGGCTAATTTAACATTAGTTATACATACTGTTAATTGACTGCACAGCCCAATTAAATGCAGCTGCATTTTGCTGGAGTTGGGCAGGCAGAGTTCAAACATAGCTTTGTTGTAGGAGATTCACCTGACCCCCCCCCAAAAAAGAACATGCTGAACTGAAGTGACAGTGGGTAGCTGTGTGTGTGCCTCTTCATGTGTACCTCACTCTCATAGGAGGGGAGTGGCTGGTGGTATTCACCCTCACATAATTAACCTAAAGAAATCACCCCAACCCATTGTTTTCAATTGGATTGTGACCCTCATCTTTTTCTTTTCTGACTTGCCTCACTAGCAAAATATTTCCCCTTCCCAGGAAATTCCCACTGTTGAGGCATTCCTGAATCCAAGTCAGTGAGCAGTCAATAACAATGAAAGCATGTAGGCACATATAATCTCCTCTTTCACTAAATAAAAGTTCTCTAAAATTTCCCTTCAATTCACACACAGCCCCATTTCTTGTATAGTGAACAACTTATCTACCTGGTAACTGATTTTTCTGTAGTGCAACTTACCTACCACTCCTCTCCTTCATGCCTCTGGAGGCAGACTGATAGGTAGGGGTGTGTGCTTCCATAATATTAGTTCTAGAATAACATAAGTAAGAGGATACCGTTCTCCAGTATTCATGGTATTCTGCATCAGATAATGAAAAATAATTAAAAAAGCCTCTACCCTTCAGGTAGCCAGGGCTAGTCCCTTGAACTCCCCTTTCCACCCCAGCAATTTTTCACCAACCATCCCCTCTCCATTTTCACAGACTTGGTTTAAAACAGTGCTGATCCACTGGAAGTGTCAGGAGCTGATAAGTCTTATCAATGCCCCTGCTCCCAAGGTCAGTCCCTAGGTCATCCATCACGGCTCCCAATATAATGTATTGTAATGCCCCCCACACCCATTTCTTGTTTGGTGTGCAAATATTCTCTAGATCAGTTGTCTCCACTCATGAAGCATACCCTTTCCAGTTAGTATCACTGTTACAGTGTGAGCCTCTAGCAAGACACGCTGCTCAGGAGGAGGGGGGCTGGAGATGTTTATATCACTGACAATGCTACACAAACTGACCCAACAGTGTACCTGGCAACATACTGTAAATGACACAGATTACCCTGCTCCCCTCCCCCAGGGAACTATTAGAAAGAACTGCTTTACAGATCAAGTGGTGGATAATTGAAACTGACTTCTAAAACAGTCAGTATCATCTGACATGCTTCATTCAAACTCAAACTGGATAAATACTGTACCTTGAAGGAAAAGGAGATACAGGAACCAATTGGACAATGGTCTCTTTCTTTCCTAAATGAAGATGTTCTTTGTTTTCTAGGGAGGGAATTCAGAGTAGAAATGGTTCATCAGACACTGCAATAGCTTCAGCAAATGAAAGATAACAAGCATTACTCAATGCTGAATGTTGTCTTGCTGGCATTTGCATTGGTAGTGCAAGAGTTAGAGAGATGCATAATAGGCATGGCAGTGAAGTAGGGAGCTGACGTCAATCCCACCCCACCCTGCAGAGACTGACAGGCATTGAGGTGTGCCTTTGGGTCGTCGGCCATAATGCTCATGCCATTTCACTTCACCCTACCCTGCAGACTCTGACAAGTGAAACTTTGTGCCTTGGGGTCATCGGGCCTTATGCTCACCCCATTCCATAAGGAAATACATTGAGATGGGTGTAGTATAGGAGAATGGAGTGAACTTTGGGGCCAAAGAGTCCGACGTACACCTTGATGCCTGTCATTGGCTGCTGGGTGGGGGTGCAGGTGGAATGGCATGAGCATTACAGCCAACAATTCAAAGGCACACCCCAGACACTTGTCAAGTCTCTACATGGACGGATGTTATGGTTAGAAATCCTAACACCCTGGGCGTTTGTTGGTATTTGCACTCCAAATTTTCAACATAGCCTTTTTGTGACCCCACCTCATGAAAGCATTTGGGACCTCCGCTCATGAACAGTAGCACTGTGATTTTGTTAATCTGTTCCGAATGTTGATTTCCCACAGCGACCGTGCCATTCTGTACATGATGTGCGAAAACACATTTTGGACAGGATGTGAAAAATGACAGCTGTACAGTTCATAAGGAGGTGTGAAGAAATGGCAATGTTGAAAATATTTAGTGAAAATATTAAACATTCTCGAACGTGCTAATTTATTTGGAATTTTTTCACCAAATTTGCTACATAGGCTTTTTGGGAGCCCACTTCATGAACAGTGACACTGTCATTTTGTTAATTGGGTCTGAAAGGTGATTCTACACAGTGACTGCAAAATCACCTTTCAGGTCCAAATAATGACATGACAGTGACTGAGTTCATGAAGTGGGGTCCCAAGAACCCCATGTTGAAAATTTGGAGCCAAAAGTCACAAAAATGGGCGAGATATCCGCCTAAGTCGAATCCCTCCCATTGATTCCATTATACAGTTTACAGGCATTTCTTCAGTTCGCGGTCGGCTTTGAAGAGTGCAGATGTGTTCCCGCTCCACCAAAGATCATCACGCTGGGCTCCAGAGATAAGTATGGAGTAAGGGGAGGTGTGGGGGTGGGGTGCACAGAGGGTGGGTGCAGGTTGGGGGAAGGGCACCGGAGACAATGAGGGGCTGTTTTCTTTTTTACAGGTTAATAAAAAAAAAGACATCGCGAGGTTTTTTTTTTACGGGTTTGTCTTGGCACACTGGGGTGGGCTCCCAGTGTACCACCTGTGTTTTTTTTGGGAGGGACTGAAGCCAATGGGGATTGGGCCCCCCATCGGCACAGAAAATGTGTCTGTGTTTGGGGGGGCGCATGATGTAGAGTGGGACTGGGCATCCCAGTCAGCAGACAAGTTAAAATAGGAGAACATTATGCCAATGGGGATTGGGCTCCTCCATCAGCAAATGAACTGGGGAGGGGGCATGCCGATAGGGGGATTGGTGAACGGCGACTGCCGCCACCATGTTTATTGAAATGTTACACCAGGCAAGGCATGTCCTGCAATGACAGGTCACTCCCTCATTGAAGTAGTGAAATTGTTTCAAGTTGGTGGCACTATTTTGCAGCACTGTCATAGACAGCATGCTATTTCTTTGGTGCCACAGAGCCCAGCCCGAAAAAGCAGTGGCGCCACTGGCCATAACATGACCGCACCTCCAAAATCTGGTACTCCAAGCTACCACAACATGTTGCTTGCACTTTCACGCAAGACAACATAAAAATGAAGACTCATTAGATGGCATTTGTCCTTCCAGCCTTACCAGTTAGCATAATACATCACCCAGAGAGAAATAACATGGAGGGCAGTGATTGCCATGAAGACCTAGCATGCTAGATTTGTTAGGTAGTGAAAGTGTGGTTGGAGGCCAATAGAAACAGAACCACCTTTCCTGGAGTTCCCAAAGAACTTACCACTGTGGGCAGCTGGGCACCCCAAGATGTGGAGGGGTAGGGAGAAGTACAGTGGAGCCAGACAGGATGCAACAAAGTACACTGCAGTAAATGTCATGTCGCAAAATATTGCATGACAAAAGGGCCTAATTGCTACAGAATTACATTGTTCCCTGCAGCATACTGCAGCATTTTGCAATAATACTGTAAGCTGTTGTGTCCTAGTTGGCACCACTGTATGTGTGTGTGAGGCGAGAGGGGGATAAGTTGGTTCTGAATGGTGCATAGAATAATGAATTAAATTATCTTCTTAACAAAACATGGTGAAAGTCACAATTATTCTGTTGAGGTTCCTGTGGGCTGGGGGTGCTCAGTGGTTTGGAATTTATGTGTCATAGGAGCAGATGAGGTTTTGCATGCTGACTCTATCTACCTTGTTCTGCCCCTTTCTGTAGCTTAATTCAGCACCCTTTTAAAAAAGGGTTATAAAATCAACTAGAGTGAGTGGTCATGTTTTTTTTTTAATTCAGTTTTAGTTGGTGGGCTATCAGAACCGACAAGAGGTCCCAGGCAGTTGAATTGAGCTCCTATAATGTGTTTGAGCATGGTCTTGAGACCTACCACAGCTAGTAGACATAAAAGTACAGGTATAAAACTGCAGTGTATCCACAACTGATTGAAAGGTGCCAATGAGGTCCCACCTGAAGATTGTTATTATGACTGATTGCTGAACAGTGATTATGACCTGAGGCTTATGCAATGTACTGTACAGTGTATGGACCAGGTGCCTGAGAACTATGCTCACCGGCCATTATTTAGCACTTAAGCACTTTAATAAACACATACAAAAGTTATGAACATCTTTCAACTTTTTAATGCACAACACTGCTTCTGTCTATGGAACTTTCACAAGCTTTTGGACAAAACTGCCTTCTAGTTGTGCAATTCTAAGAGGTGCAGCCACAGGTCACATATAGTATTTGCATGGAGATACTGTATTAGAACTTTACCATGTGATATACCTGCAAACCAACAAGCACAGATAGATGTACAGGATGTGAAATCAAAGATCCAGACCACAAAAAGCTGAAGAAGTGGAAGAGGTTTCTCTAGTTGTTGGTATTAAAAGAGCGTGCACTTTCTCTGTGCTGCACTGCATACTGGAGTTATAAATGAGCCCTTCAGATTTGGCCCTTCCATTTTCTACTGTGAGAGTTCATCTCTCTACAGTCTCTGCTTATCATAAGGTATAGATGTTGTTCCTTCAGTTCAATTTCTCAGTGCTTTCAGATTTCTAAAATGCATTCTGTAAATTAAACCATTAGTGAGGGTACATTGGAACTTGAATTGGGTTTTCAGCAAGCTATACTGTAGAAGACTGACTTCCCGGTGACTGTTACATTAGTCCATACTGTCTTGGAACTGCAAGGCTTGGTTACTGAGTCATTATTTTCAGTGTTGCAGAAAACAAAAACTGGTTCTCAAAATACAGTATAAATGTTTCCTGAAAGCAGTGACAGAAAGCAATCCCTGATACTACCCAATTTAATTTCCAGCCAAATGGATTCGAAGGAGGTTCTTCTCCACTCATCAGAAGCAGGAGGGATCTAGCATATCTATAAAACAAGCATTTGTCAATGCCGAATGTTGTCTCACTGGCATTGGCATTGGCATTGGTAGTGCCAGAGCTAGAGATGCATAATAGGAATAGCAGTGAAGTATTAAAGTGAAGCCAACCCCACACCCACCCTATAGAGAGTGACAGGCATTGGGGTGTGCCTTTGGGTTGACAGCTATAACGTTCATGCCATTGTACCTCACCCTACCCTGTAGATACTGACAAATGTTGTGGTGTGCTTTGGGGTCTTTGGGCATTATACTTATCCCATTCCATAAGGAAATACACTGAGGTGGGTGCAGCATAGGAGAATGGGATGAACTTTGAGGCTGATCTATGCAAGGCACACCATGATGCCTGTCAGTGGCTGTAGGGTGGGGGTTGGGGTAGAATGGCGTGAGCATTACATCCGATGATCCCAAGTCACACCCCTGGCACCTGTCAGTCTGTACTGGGAGGGGTGCTATAGTTGGAAACCCTAACACCGTAGGCGTGTGGTGGTATTTTCACTCCAAATTTTCAACATGGGCTGTTTCTGAGCCCACCTCATGAAAAGCAGCACAATCATTTTGTTAGCTGAAAGGTGGTTTTGCACAGTGGCTATGCCATTTGGCGACACAGGGATGAAAACACATTTTGGGCAGGATGTGGAGAATGGCAACTGTATTGTTCATGAGGAGGTGTAAAAAATGACAATGTTGAAAATGTGGAGTGAAAATATGAAAAATTGGTAAAGTCATGAGCATGCATAGAAAGTGCACAACACACATCTGTAACCTAATTATTTTTGGGAGTTTGTCACCCACATTTTCAACACAGGCATTTTGGGACTTCCCCTCATGAACACTGGTGCTGTGATTTTGTTAATCTGTCCCAAAAGTTGATTTCCCACAGCGACCATGCCATTGTGTGCCACAGGTGTGGAAACACATTTTGGGCAGGATGTGAAAAATGACAGCTGCACTGTTCATAAGAAGGTGTTAAAAATCTGGCATGGAAATATTGCAAATTTGCAAAGTTACAAGGGTGCATGGAAACTGCACAATGCACCCTTGTAACACAATCATTTTAAGGACTTTCAGCACCAAATTTTCAACATAGGCATTTTAGGACCTCTGCTCATGAACAGCATCACTGTCATTTTCGTAATCTGTCCCAAACACTGATTTTCCACAGCAACCGTGCTTTTCTGCACTCGAAGTGCGAAAACGCATTTGGGCCAGGATGTGAAAAATGACAGCTATACTCTTCACAAAGAGGTATGGAAAAATGCTAATGTTGAAAATCTGGCATGAAAATATTGCAAATTTGCAAAGTTACGAGCATGCGTAGCAACTGCGCATCATACGCCCATACAGCAGCCATTTTTTGGACTTTTTCCACTAAATTTGCAACATAGGCTTTTTGAGAGCCCACTTCGTGAACACTGGCACTGTTGTTTCATTAATGACCATGAAATCACCTTTTGGGGCCGAATAACACCATGACAGTGGCAGAATTCATGAGGAGGGGGTCCCAAAAACCAAATGTTGAAAATCTGGTGCAAACATTCCAAAAAATGCCCGAGATATGCATCAAAGTTGAAAAAACATTATTTATACCATTATACAGCTTACCGGCATTTTGTCAGTTCGCGGCTGGCTTTGAAGAGTGCAGACATGTTCCTGGTCCACCGAAGATTGTCGCGCCAGACTCCGGAGGTAAGTATGGGGTGGGGGTGTATGGGGAGGTAGGGTTCCCAGAGGGTGGACGTGGGTTGCGGGAGGGGGGCAGGGAGATGGCAAGGCACCGTTTTCATTTTTCACAGCTTAAAAAAAAAAACATTATGGGACATTTATTTTTGCAGGGCATTTGGCACGCTGGGGTGGGCTCCCAGCGTGCCACCTAAGTCTTTTTTGTTGGGGGGGGTTCTGTAGCCGACGGGGGATTGGGCACCCCCATCAGCACATACTGAGAGGGGGGGACACACGAGCGGAGGGGGATTAGGCACCCCCTCAGCAAGCAACTTAAGGTTGGGGAGGCACATTATGCTGACGGGGAGTGGGCTGTCCCATCAGCAAAATAAAAGGGGACAGGGGGATAAACACCAATGGGGATTGGGCCCCCTGTCAGCAAAGGAAAACTGGGGGGTGCATGATGCTGAGAGGGATTGGCCACCCCCTCGGCATTCACTGTACATGTAAGGGAAGTGGGCTCACCCATCGGCACTGTGACAGGCAGCGGTGGCAGTCACTGCCAACATGTTGCCTGCACGTTAGGAGGTGTGGTGTGATCACACTGCATGAGAGCTTCCCCTTTCATTGCAGCGGATCATTTCTTTGTTCTGGTGGCCACATTTGGTATGCATGAGGTCAGAGCTTGCTGCTGGCTGATTGGGGAATGAGGGGTGCACCTTCTGATGTGTGCCCTGCATTTGCTCAACACTGACCATGCCTCCAAATGTGCTACCACTGCAAGATGTTGGCTGGCGCACAAGCGCGCGAGCCAACATAATAAAAAGGCAACAAAGCAACTAGGATGTTCTCTCAGGTATTTGTGGCTTTTGAGCCAAACCCTATGGGTAAATACACATTCTGTATATAACTGACTTGTTAACTGAGCATTTAATCCTTATCAGCAAAGCAGTTATATAAGTCAGATGAGACCTGTTCTATGTGAGAAGTAACTACCTCGCTGAACTGTCTGCAGTTGTTTTTTGTAGAGATACTGTATGTAGGGTATTACTTGACTACAGTAGTGTGCATACTTTTACTAAACATTATTATTTGGAAGTAATTTCCCTGGAGCTTTAGGATGACAGTGCTTCAGAGGCTTTTTGTTCTCATAAGTCACTCTGTCTTGTCCTCTCTTGGAAAGATTTTTATAATTACTGCTGTGCACCCAACCAAAGAGTGGAGCCCTATCTGGGAGATAACCTCATGGAAGATAGGAGAGGTATTCACTTGTGACTCTTGATCTTCTACAATATCTCCCCCATAAACCAACACTCAGCCCTCCCTCCTTTCTTCCTTCCTTGAAGTGAAGTGTGTTACTGCCTTGGAAAATCTTTTTCACCACGTGTGATTTGTTTTCCCTGTTGTTACATTGAGATGTAGAATGGGTTGGCAGAAAAAAGATCCAGAAATACATCCAGTTCGCTCATATCCCTGCTTGAATCCATACCCTGCCTAATGTTGGGCTAGATTTAAAGAGCTGATAGCCCTAGTGACAGACCATAAGTTTTTTACTAGCATTCCATATGGCACTGAATCAAAGGCCTTGCTGAAATCCGGATACAGGATATTTACTGCCTGGCCTTTATCACCTGCAGTTGTAAGTGAGCTGAAGCATTCAGTTAAGTTAGTTTGGCACAGTCTTCCTTTACTGCTGCCATGCTGCATTTTGTCCTGCTGCCTATTTGCCTCCTGAGAGTCTACCATCTGCTCTTTAACAATGGTCTCAAATATCATCCCCACTATAGGGGTCGAGCTAACTGGCCAGTAGTTTTCCAGGTCATCCTTTTGCTTCCACTCACATGGAGGGGGACCGCATCTGCCAGACTCAGTTTGGCTGGGATGATCCCAGTCTCCATAGAACAGATAAGCTGGTCCACTTGAGGCACTGCTAGTTCCTATTCCAGTTTCTTCATCAATCTGGGGTCCACCCTTAATGCCCTTGGCCCCTTAAGCATCCTTTCTACTGGCACTGCACCCAATTCGTTTTCTCACCCTTTCCATTCAGCTCTACTTCACAGTCCAGAAGTGGAACCCTGTCTCCAATGTGACGTTGAGAGCATGACTGTAGTGATGCCGCAGTAACAGTGGTTAATGATTCAGTGTTGCTACCTCAGACATGAAGCTTGTCAGGAAATACAAGCAAAGACAGGCATGACTTTCAGATGCAACCAAAGATTTTTATTTGGAGGGAAGGAAAGCAAGTGTCATGTCAGATACATGATGAGCGATGCCATAAGGTCAATTGGTTGCACACAACGTGCTAAACTTCAGTTCAATACTGGGACTTGTTATACTGTATGAGATACCACTAGCACTCTAAATAATTATTAACACTCCAAATGAGTCTAAACACTCTAAGTGATTCTAAATGCTCAAAGTGATTCTAATCCAGAGTTTCTCAAATGAGGCCACCATGGCCACATGTGGCCACCAGCACAAATTTTTGCAGCCACAGTGCTCTTTAGTGCCAACTTACAAAGGTAATGGAATGTACAATTTCTTACTTTTAAAAATCATAGGAAACACATTTCAAGTGAAAATACATTGGAGAGTTGATTTAATATATTTTGTGTAAGAATAAATTTGTTATATCTGGGGGTGGGTATAACAGGGGGTTTGGGGTGAAACAAATAAGAAATGAGGCTACCAGTTAGTTCTCCTGGCCTCACTTTGAGGCCACCAGAATTCAAGACTTGAGAACCACTGTTCTAAACACTCTAAATGCCCTGGCCAGGAGCAACCTAAAACTATAGTCATGTTAACCTTGTGTGATACCTGATCGCTCAGTAACCTGCAGGTTTGGTTTCGGCAAAACAGGTAGAGTTGAACAAGTGGAATATCTTGTACATTTTTTTGGGGGGTGGGTGCACTGGTTGGGAGCACAGGGAAACATGACTTCAGTTTAGGCCAGAAGGACTTAGCTGCAGAAAGTGGGGATTAAGTGAGGGCACATCTCATCCCCTGGTTTGTTGGAACTTGACTGCCCAGGATATGTTGTAGTTGTGGTTTTGTATCATCCATGTTTCTTGAATGACAACTATATCTAGGCTGTCCCATGCCACTGCTATCTAAAGGTCCACCATTTTATTACAAAGACTCCTGACATTCATATAAACTGCATTCCATTGGCTAGGTCTACCACCTCCCACATGACTGACTTCACATCCCCTTCCTTATATCTCAATCCCTCTATGCATTCCCCTTCCTTTCCTGCCCCATCTTATTGTTGCTACCCTGCCCTTCTAACTTAGTTGTGGGAGAGCCAGCAAGGCCTCCCACACCAGAAACAGTGCTTGGGTCACATCCAGCACTAGCCTCTCCTTCCCTAGTTGAAATTCCCTGTGATATACACATCACATCTCTGACCCAGTGCACTGGACCCCTTCTGGCTAGGGTGAAGGCCATCCTTCTTAATCCCAGTCCATCCAGAACGGTTCCTAGTCTTTAGTCCCCCACAAAGTGAAAAGTCTCCTTCTTATATCAATCTTTAAGCCACCTGCTAAACTGAAAAATCTTCAGTTTCACAGCATCATCCCTCCTTGTCACTGGCAACACCTCTAAAAAAGCAACTCCAGAAGCTGTCTCTCTTACCTTTGTACCTACTGTATGAAAGCTGACCTGAACCTCCCCTAACATCCTATTTGCCAGGTCATTCATCCCTAGGTGTACCAACACTTCTGGCTCCCTCCACTCCCCTAAGCAGCTCTTCCTTTCTGGGGAAGATCCTCTTGGCCGTCACACCCAAAACTCAGTGTGCACTTTCTTCCCCCTCACTGTTATTCTCTCAGTCTGTTTTACCATGGAAGACCCTATCACTACTACCTTCCTTCTGAGCCTCTTATTATGGAAAACCACTTCTCCCCACATGTTTGGCCAGAATGGTGTTGTTTTGGACCATAGGTGCGAACTGCTTTGTCCCCACATTGGGAATAGCCAGCTGAACAGATTCACACAAGGATGGTTCCAGGTTGCAACTTCATGGATCCCACCCCACTAGGGGAACCCACCCTTACCCCTTCCCACTTGCCCAGAACTCTGCTTACCCCTCTATGAACCCTTGGTGGTTGCTGTGAGGGAGGAGTGGCACTAGACATACTCAGCTCACACTCCATTCTGCTTTATAGTAGCTGTATTTCAGCCCTCATCACTGCTAGATCTGAAATAATTGCTGTGAACCTCTATACATAGGGCAGTAGCTGTACCTCAATAGCTTGCCCTAAAAGTTGGTTGCCCCACAACCCTTACAACTGATTACATTTCCTAACCCAATGGTCCTGCATCCTGTCCATTCACCTTTACAGTAGAGATACTTTAGCTTGAAAAGCTTCACCCCCCCCACTACCACACTCAGTATACCAACTCTACTCTCAATAGCGCAGCTCTTACTCCTCATTTTTTTATTTATTTATTTATTTTATTTATTGATAGCTAGGATTTAAGACCTCTGAGCAAGAAGCTCAGTTACAGAGGTTCTGCATCACTGACAGTTTTACAGACAGACAAGTGCAGAACAATTAACAGGAATTACAATTATTGATAGCGCTTAGTTACATTTCATTTACATAGCAATTCTAATTACATTCAAAGATTAGGTAGTGCAAAATTGTAACATGTAGACTGACAAAAAAAAAGAATACATTTCAGCTTACTAGTGGAACAGCAGCTGTCAGGTAGAGGGGGCCTGGGGATTGGGGATAAACAGAGAAGAGACAGCACTGGGGGGAGAGAGAGAAAGAGAGAGGGAGGGAAAGATGGCAGGCCATCAGTAGAGGGTAGGGTGAGAAAGATGGTGGGGGTGGGAGAAGCAGCTAGACGTTTTGTCAGGATGAATACGGGAGGGTGAGGTGGCAGCTAAACGCCTTGTTGATGAAATATAATGGGAGGTAGGTGGCAGGGGGTGACACGGGAGATTGAGGAGTGTGTGTGCAAGGAGATTGAAGTTGAGGGTACTGTCGGGGGTTAGAGAGTAGTACCCAAGGAGAGAGTAATGTGCTTTAATGGAAAATAAAACAGGAGTTTTTAAATAGGTATTATGTCATAATGAGAAAATAGTCTTGGGGCAGGGATCAGTGGCCACAATCACACTTTCACTTTATAGCCCCTTAAACCCTTATCCTTAGTATATAGCACCCCCACAGAACCGTTAACATGTGGATTGTTGCTGCTTCAGGTACCCTAGATAAATGGAAAGGAATTGTGGTTCTACTTTCCCCCTGTGTGTGTGTGTGTGTGTGCTGCTCCATGGGGGGGGGGGCACTACAAATCTGCAACCCCTGCATACTTAGCAGTAGAACTGCTGGATGCAACACACATAGAAATGGAGAACTCAGACATGTAGTCTGCAGTCCCCCCCAAAAAAACTGTTTATTACTCTCAGCAAGAACAATAAAGCAATAAAGACCTTATAGTTATCATAGGTAGCAAAGCTTTTTGACCTGTCCCGATGCACCAGGTATGCTAGCACTCTACCCAGTGGCTAACATACTCAGTTCTGTTCCTCCATATGCATCGTCAGCATTGTGACTTTAGTGAATAGTATGACATCACCAGTAACCAAGAAGAGCCATTTTCCTGCTGTTTGATTGGTAACTTGTGACACATTACCAATCAGGCAGCAGGACTTGTGCTGTAACAATGAGTGAGGTCACATGCTGATGATGTCATAGGAGGTATAGTTGTACAGCACCTCTATCGCTGTAGTTGTAAAATTGTGTTCATTTGGTCCCTGTTATCAAGTTTCCAAATCAGGAACAGGAAGAATCATTGACTGATCAAAAGTGTGAGACATGAAGTAAGGAGCCATGTTAGAGTGAGTGGGGACATTTTTAAGGGAAAGAGTGACTGGCCAAATTTAAAAAGGCAAATTTCACATTTGACGTGGTCAAAGGAGTGGGTGGCTTGATGTGCGATCCCAAAAAGCAGTTCCCTGTGTTTGTTTTTAAATTATATACATAAGGGGAAGGGTGGCAGCTTGTTTCGGAACTTACAACATTGCTTCCCTGATTGGGTCTTTACTGAATGCCATCAACTGGCAGCTGCCTTGCTGGCCTAGTTCAGGCCTTTACTGAATGCTGTCTGGTTGGGATGATTTACTGACCCTAATTGTGCGCTTTAGAGATAACCGTTGAGTGGCAAATATGTCCCCAGCTGACTGGACCTTCAGTTATGTTAAAAAATGATATAATGAGTAATCTGATAAGGTGTGAAGCCACATTTTACTTATCAAAGAAGTAGGTTCTGGGGTATGTAGACCTACAGATACTGTGAATGCTAAATATGACTTGGCTGTGACTGTAATAAAGTATTCCTTGAAGACTTAACTGGTTCAATTTCAAGAAGGAAAAGTTGCAATTAGAGAGATACAAAAGTTACTTTATTTTGCTTTTATGTGTTTTACATATATGTTGTCAAAGCATATGGGAATACACTTCAGACGAGGCAAATTTACAGGTTTAAAACACACCGTGATGTGATATTTATTTTTTAAAAATTCAAAAAATAATAAATGAATACAAAAGAATTGCAAAGAAAATCAATACTCAACATCAGTAGTTTCTCCCATAATATAGTTCTGGATCTTAGAGCTCCTAAGACCCTTTTCATCTGCATTCAACAGCTTGTCTACAGAAACAGTAGAACTTCTCCTCCTCTCTCAGGGCTGAGCCCCAATGGACTGAACTGAAGTGAACTCAATGAAGAGGTTTTTATATCTTTTGGTGGGGTCAACTGATTGAACCCTTTTCTATTTACATGTCTGGACATGCTGTTTCATGTCTGAACATGTTGTTTCAAAAACAAAAAGGGGGCAGGTTGTTTCAGGGCATTTCCACAGTGACTAAACACTTTTATAAAGCATACCATTCAGCTTCATACATAAAACCTTATAGAGTAACAGGTTTATAGTGTGACTTTATGAAAATATCTTAAGGATTTCTTATAACTGTGCTAATCATGAAATTATTATTGTTTTATATGGCTTCTGAATCCTTTTTATTTAAAAAGGCTTTATTAACTGTATTAATTCCAATTTAAAATAGCCTTCATGCTTTTTGTACACAAACTGCACTTATGCACTTTACACAACACCTCTCTGGGTGTTTGGCATTGTTCCAGGGACTGGATGGATGGAAATGGAAAAAGAATGAAAAGAGAGAACTAGTAGGATATTTAGTAGGGACAGTAAAGAACTACGTTAGGTGGCCAACCTAGGGTGGGGGGGGGAGAAAAGCATTAACTGTAGCACAACAGAAGTTTTGGTAACTAGGAAATAAGGAGACAGAGAAGTGGTTCATCAGTCACATCTGAGGGTGTAGCCTAACTCTGTTACAGTTGTAATGAGGGGTTGTTTTTCTGAGGGGTTGTGGGTTTGTTGTGAAGGAGACCTTAAGAGAATTACAATACCAGGATAGCTGTCAAGTTGTTTTTAAAACATTCTGGAAGGCATTGATATGCTTCTGTACTGAGTTCTGCTTGTGAACATTTTTATTTTGCCATTAGTACTATTGAATCTACCAATGGGTCCTGACCAATTAAGATACAGAATTTTCCCTATTCCATTTTATTATATTCAACTGGCCCTTGGAAGTGTATGCTAGACTGTCTGATGAGAACGTGAATATTTATAGTACATTGGAACTTGCTATTTTAAAAAGGTCTGAGCTGACCCAAAAATGATAAGGTTAAAAGGCCTACTGAAAAGTAAAAGCATATGTCTTTAGATGAATTCACAAGTGAATTGCAAAACTTGTTTGATAGATGGTTACAGGGAGTGAATGCAAAAACATATGATCTGATAAAGAGACACTACTTTGCTAGAACAATTGTGGACTGCTGTCTGAGGATGCCAGGTATGGATGTAAGTCCATAATCCAGAAAATTATGTCAAGGCAGCAAAGGGGCCTGATTGATACATGGCTTGTCACATCAAAATGAACAATAAATTGGGGGAAGGGGATTTAAACATTGAGCACACAGGGTTGCAAAATTGAGTTACCCAGGGGGACCTGCTAAGTAATGACACCAGCAGTAATGACTCTTCTACAAGGAAAATGGGCAAATCTTATTTGTAGTTCCATAAATGTGGTGATATGTGACATTTGTCCTATGAATGCAGAATAAACAGCAGTTAGGATGCACCACTCTGGGATAAGCATGTCACACTTTCCTGTATGACAAACTCGATTACACAGAGGGGTCCCCAAATCTATGTTTCTAATTGGTTAACTGGCTTTTTCAGGCATGGGTAAATTCCTGCATAACCCATGTGTAATGAACCAGTTAATCAATCAGAATCCAGGTCCTTACAGTATGATACCCACCTCAGGATCCTTTCAGTAATTAGGACCCAGTGCAGCCAGATATCCATGCCTCCCAGAAAGTTTTAGAAAAAAAGCTTTCTGGCAACCATGTTAGTAAAGTGAAAGTCAGCATACTGCACTAGCCAAAACTTAAAGAATAAAAAAAATGACATATTTTTATAACTTTGTCTCCACCCAAATCCACTAAATTACACATATACTACTTAACAAGCATTTGTCAATGCCGTATGTTGTCTTGCTGACATTGGCATGGTAGTGCAGGAGTTAGAGAGATGCATAATAGAAATGGCAGTGAAGTATGGAAGTGATGCCAACCCCACACCACCCTGCAGAGACTGACAGGCATTGAGGTGTGTCTTTGGGTCGCCAGCCATAACTCTCATGCCATTTCACCTCACCCTACCCTGCAGACTCTGACAAGTATTGAGGTTGTGCCTTGGGATCCTCGGGCCTTATGCTCACCCCATTCCATAAGGAAATATGTTGAGATGGGTGCAGTATAGGAGAATGGGGTGAACTTTGGGGCTGAAAAGTCCAAGGCATACCTTGATGCCTGTCAGTGGCTGCAGGGTGGGAGTAGAATTCCATGAGCATTACAGCCAACAATCCAAAGTCACACACACCCCTGATGCCGGTCAGTCTCTACAAGGTGAGACATTCTTGTTAGAAACCCTAACGCCCCGGGCGTTTGTTTGTATTTGCACTCCAAATTTTCAACATGGGCTTTTCATGACCCCACCTCATGGAAGCATTTGGGACCTCTGCTCATGAACAGTGGCAATGTGATTTTGTTAATTTGTCCTGAACGTTGATGCCCCACAGTGACCATGCCATTCTGTGCCAGATGTGTGAAACCACATTTTGGGCAGGATGTGAAAAATGACAACTGTACTGTTCATAATGAGGTGTGAAGAAATGGCAATGTTGAAAATCTGAAGTGAAAGTACTAAAAATTCTCTAAGTTATGAGAGTGTGTGTGGAAACTGTGCAATGCATGCTTGTAACACAGTCATTGTGTGGATTTTAACCAAATTTTCAACATAGGCATTTTGGTAGCCCACCTCATGAACACTGACACTGTTGTTTCATTAATCGGTCCCAAAAGATGATTCCACACAGTGACCACGAAATCACCTTTCTGGACTGAATAATGAAATGACAGTGACTGAGATCATGAGGTGGGGTCCAAAGGACCCCATGTTGAAAATTTGGAGCCAAAAGTTGCAAAAATGGATGAGATATCTACCTAAGTTGAACCCCTCCCCCATTTATGCCATTATGCAGCTTACCGGCATTTCTTCAGTTCACAAACAGCTTTGAAGAGTGCAGACATGTTCCTGCCCTAACAAAGATTGTCATCAGGCTCCAGAGTGTAAGTATGGGGTGAGGGTGGGTGGGGAGGTGGGGTGTGCAGAGGGTGGGTGCGGGTTGGGGCAGGGGACCCGAGGGCGAGGGACTGTTTTCTTTGTTTCAGGTTACTAAAAAAAGTTATAATCACTGCAAATTGTTTTCTTTTTTAATAGGTGTTGGACACACTGGTGTGGGCTCCCTGTGTGTCCCATTTGTGTGGGGGGTCATGTTAGCCACACTGAGGTGGGCTCCCAGTGTGGCACACAATTGGGGAGGGAGCAGGAAAATGCCGATGTGATGGGGGGTTAAACATGCTGACAGGGGGATTGGGCCCCCCATCAGCAAGCGTGTCTGTGTTTGGGGGAATGATGCCGAGGATGATTGGGCACCCCCTCGGCAGATAAAAACAGTAAAGGGGGCACATATGCTGACAGGGGGATTGGGCACCCCCGAAGTTGACTTCCTGGGGACTGCGACAGGTGGATGGCGACAGCCGACGTCCATCATGTTAATTGAAATGTTACACCAGGCAAGGCATGCCCTGCAATAACGGGTCGTTCCCTCATTACAGCAGCAAAATTGTTTCATGTTGGTGGCACGCTTTTCAACTGCTGTCATAGACAGCATGTGCTTTCATTCGTGCCACAGAGCCCAGCCCGAAAAAGCAGTGGCGCCACTGGCCACAACAGGACCGCACCTCCAAAACCTGCTATTCCAAGCTACCACAATATGTTGCCTGCGCGTGCACAAGACAACATATAAATCAGCCTTTAAACCATTATCATCATCATGCCTCACCTTTTCCTTTCCTGTCCTCTTTACTTTAGGCCTCCAGACCCCTGCCCCTTATTTCAGTCTCTCTCAAGCGGACTCACACATCACTCTGGCCACTTACTCAAGCCAAGCCTCAACCCCCATCCCGACAGTTCATTACCCTACCAATCTATTTGTATCTCCAGTCACTCACTCACACTGACCTGCCACCCATCCCAAGTGGACATTACTTGCCTATCAGCCCTCCCACCTACAGACTTCTCCAAAAACATACTTGTTTCTAAAATCAGACAGAGTAATGCTATAGATTACTGTTCCACTCAATCAGCGGTTTTCATTTCAACTCTGCTCCAGCTCATTAGCAAATCACCATGGATCTACAGTCTGTAACTAATAAAAAAAACACTTCAGATGGAAAGGTGTGCCAGGTTGGTGGTTTTAAATTTAAAACAAAACAGAATTCCGTTACAGTACAGGCTACTGACAGTCAAGTCTACGGTTTTAAATAAAAAAAAAATGCAGCTTATCTCTGTTATGACACCTAAAGTTAGATTTGCTGGCCATGTCAGTGAGGGAGGGGAAGCAGGAAAGGAGCAAGGAGTTTGCAGGAGGAGCCCCGTTGTGCACTATTAATTGAAGGTGAGTGCTGCCTATACTTGCTGCCGCGTTAATAAACTGGGTAGTAAAATTGTTAAATCTGTTGCCCTGCAGCAATACAAAAACCTCTAACAAAACTATACTGGACTAATTCTTACTCACTGTCCCAGTGGCTAACTGTACAGTGCTTTTTGACATGGGGTGGGACATTCCAGTGAGAGGCACTGTTATGGCCTCTGGTATGGTAGTGGTTTCCTGGTCACAAATGGAGTTTGAGGCTGTGTTCCCTGATACCAGGATGGACTCCAGTGTAAAACAAAACAGTGCTTTCTCTCTCTCTCTCTCTCTCTCTCTCTCTCCATCCCTCCTCTCTCCTCTCTCTCTGCCCTCCCTCCATCCCTCCCTCTCCCTCTCTCTCTCTCTCTCTCTCTCTCTTTCTCACGCAACATCATGGGCAATTGGCCGCCAGGAATCGGTCTCTTTCCCCTAGTGCTGGATAAAAAGAAGTAGAGGAAAATATAAATAAACTATAAATAAAAAATAGTCTATAATCACTTGGTGCAATTACCACACAGTGCCACATATAAACAACAACAAAAACTAGCACTATTTTTTCTTTTCTACAGAACAGTGTTTTGAATTTGCTTTTAACTTAAACTTTTTGGGCTGGAGACCCATCTTATAAGCATAATAAGACACTCCGGGTCGGTGGATGTCATGAGGTAAAAACCCTCCTCAGTTCTGAAGGCTCTCGGGCCTTGCTACACACCTGGTCTGGTGTATATCTCATAACAACTACCTCCCCTCATGTCTTACTGCTTACAGCATCAATAAGAAAACTTAAAAAAAAAGGGAAGCTTTTTATTATAAAAAAACCTTTACTTGCTATCAATTGTATGGTCACACAGTTCCTCTTCAGAATGCAGGTTATGCTGCGATTTACCCACTTCTAGTGTGGTTAATTCACTCAGCCTGCAACCTGTAACCGAACCACACCAGGCAGAGGTAAATCTTAGCACAACCTACACCCTGCCATGAATTATTGCTTAACTATATTGGTACTCCTAGATCAGTTTCTGACTGACCGCACAACCAGAATCTGCACTGTACAGTACCTGGACAGTTCTTATCAGTACCCATGGCTAAGGTTCACTTACAACATCAGTGACTCCAAGGGCCAGTAGAACTGAAAGTGTTAGAGGAGTGTCCATTCAGTGTGGTAAAGAGAAATGATCTTACACCAAGAGTAGAAATACTGTGGTTCTATGTGATAATGGCGATCACAGAATAGCGATCACAGTTTGGGCGAGTGTACATCACCGAAAATGAATTACGGCAATGTACACTTATGGTGAACTGCAAGGCGGTAACAGAATTTACATTTATGCTGGTGGCTGTGCCCCCTCCCCCCCCGCACCACCCCTTACTTAAGGATTATCAACTCCAGGGGGTGCATGTCGAGGGGGTGAAATTCTAAAAAAAACAAGCCACCTGTTGGACACAAAAAAAGCAGTGCTGCGCCTCGGCGCCTGACACGAACTCCTGCACCCTGCAGACCCCCAACTGACCACCCTTCCCACTATGCTAGCTACCAGCCCAGCAGCTGCCCACCACACCCCCTCCCACATACCTCCCCTCCCTTTCCTTCCCCCCACGCATGTGTATACGCTTTCCATCACCCTACCTCGCCCACCCAGGTATTCAGTCGCTACCCTACCAGGTAGCCCTGAATACAGGCACTGTGATTGAGTTGCCCTTTTTGAAAGCACTCAATCATTGTCATTGTGTTCACTGGATACCAAATACTATATGTAGTCAAACAGAAGCTGTGTATCTCAGGGTTAATGGATGGGTCCTATCACACCTACACCTAGTGCAAAACACAGCAGCCAAGTCATGGACAGGCTTCCTGAGGTTGTGTCATGTGATACCAGTCCTGCATGATCTGCACTTTCTGCTGGTGTAGTGGCATATCACCTTCGAGGTCAGGTTCCTGACCTACAAAGACCTATACAGACTGGGATCACATGTCCCAGTGTCCAGTGGTACCCCCACCCTCCGATCCCCATCCCTGTTAAAAAGCACACATGCCATGGTGTCCAGTGGTACCCCCGTCCTCTGATCCCTGCAGTGCAGTGAAGGAAATCCCTCCCTGCTCAACTTACCCCAAAGCTGACATGGCTGCACACTCCCCCACTAGCCACAACAATTTACAAACATAGAAACGTAGAATCTGACAGCTGGTAAGGACTGCTTGGCCCATCCATTCTGCATTCCTCCCTACCTACACTATTATCGCAGACCGTACTCAATCTATGGCTCTTTCTATCACTCTTTCCACTGATTCCCTTGTGCTTATGCCATGCATTCTCGAACCCCATCACTGTTTTCACCTTTACCACCTCCACTGGAAGACTGTTCCAGGAAACCACCACTCTTTCTATGATGTGCTTCCTCAGATCTGTCCTGAATCTAAACCCCCCATTCTCAAGTTTCACACCATGGCCCCTTGTTCTAGAGCACCTTTCTTCTGAAATATGCTTCCCTCCTGTACCTTTTTTACCCACATGAGGTATTTAAAGGTCTCTATCATATCCCCCCCGTTCCAGGGTGTACATATTGAGGTCCTTTAGTCTCTCCTCATGGGGCTTTTGATGCAGACCTTGCACCATTAAAATTGCCCTCCCCTGGACCACCTCCATTCTATGTCCTTCCAGAGATGTGATCTCCAGAACTGCACACATTACTCTTGGTGAGATCTTACCAGCGATCTATACAGAGGCAACACCACCTCCCTATTTCTGCTGGTGATACCCCTTCATGTGCACTCCAGCATCCAACTAGCTCTCCTCACTGCCTTGTCACATTGTGTGACCTCCTGATATGATTACCCCAGGTCTCTTTCCTGCTTGGTGA
Organism: Neoceratodus forsteri; assembly: GCA_016271365.2. Classification (NCBI taxonomy): domain Eukaryota; kingdom Metazoa; phylum Chordata; order Ceratodontiformes; family Ceratodontidae; genus Neoceratodus; species Neoceratodus forsteri. The sequence continues at coordinate 411,104,040 of CM057453.1, read as the reverse complement.
TCGTTAATACCACTCCATCCATTGTGTACTTCGCCCATGGGTTTCTGAGCCCTAAGTGCATTATTTTGCACTCTTTTTGCATTGAAACCCAGCTGCCATACCCTTGACCACTCATCTAGTTTTCTCAGGCTGCTGCTCGTCCTTTCCACCCCGACTCCCAGAGTGTCCACCCTATTGCAGATTTTGGTGCCATCTGTAAAGAGGCAGACCTTCCCTTTCGGTTCCTCTGCAATGTGTCTTATAAAGACATTAAAGAGCACTGGCCCCAGTACTGGTCCCTGAGGCACCCTCTGGTCACACTCCTTTCCACAGAGTAAACTCCATTTATCACCACCCTCTGTTGCCTGTCTCCTATCCCCTAACCAATTTCTTATCCAGTTTACCACCTTTGGACCCACTCCTAAGCTACCCAGCTAGTCTCCTATGTGGAACAGTGTCAAAAGCCTTGCTGAAATCTAGGTAGGCCACGTCCACTGCTCCTCCCTGATCTAAATACTTTGTCACCCAGTCAAAAAAATCTATTAGATTCATTTAAAATGAACTCCCCCATGAACCCATGCTGCCTCAAGCCTTGTAAACCACTGGATTCTAAATACTGTATTCCACAATACTTTCCTTCAGCAGTGACTCCATTAACTTTCCCACCACCAATGTCAGGCTGACTGGTCTATAATTGCAAGCTTCCTCCTGGTCCCCACTTTTGTGTAGTGGGACTACATCCGCCGTCCTCCAGTCCTGCAGAACCACTCCTGTTTCCAGTGAGCTGTTGAATAGAACTGTCAGAGGTGCAGTTAGTATTTCCCTGAGCTCCCTCAATACCCTTGTATGCACCCCATCTAGCACCATTGCTTTGTCCACCCTCAGTTTAGTGAGTCCCTTCAAGACTCTCTGTTCCAAAAAAGGTTTAGTGTCCACCTCCCTCCCTCCAAAGCTGCTATTACTTTTTATGGCCCCTCCCCTTCCTCTTCCTCTGTGAACACTGAACAAAAGTATTTGTTCAGGATGTCTGCCTTTTCCCTCCTTCTTCTCTGCACACTCCCCACCCCCTTGCATTTTTAACCTTGCAGTCCTACTCCTGGTCTTCCCCTGTTCACTTACATACCTAAAAAATGTCTTGTCCTCTTTTGTTACCTTTTGGGCTTTTCTTTCTTTAGTTTGTGCCTTTGCGTTCCTTATTGCTTTCTCTGCTTCCCTCTGTCTCCTCTGATATACCTCCTTATCCTCTTCGAGCAGCATCTCCTTATACTTTCTGAATTCTGTCCTTTTAGCTTTTAGCTTTTCAGTCACTTCTTTAGAGAACCATAGCTGTCTCTTTCTCCTCTTTCTTTTGCTCAATTGTTTGATGCAGAGGTTTATTACCTTTACTATGCTCCCTTTTTAGATTTGCCCACTGTTCCTCCACTCCACCCGGGCCATCCCCCCACCAGGCCATCCCTGAGGCATGCACCCATTTTTATAAAATCTGTCCTTCTATAGTCCAGGACCCTTTCCATTGTGTGGTTTGATTCTGCAGCCATCCTTATATTGAACCATACCTTATGGTGATCATTGGTTCCCAGGTGGCCTCCCACCTTGAAGTTTGCAATACTGTCCCTGTTAGTGAGCACTAGGTCTAGTGTTGATCCATCATGAGTGGATTGACTCATTAATTGCCTGTGGAATGCCCCCTGCAGAAAGTTCAGGCTGCCCCTGCTTGTAGCTGAAGCCACTGCTGAGAGGCACCAATCCACAACTGGCAGGTTGAAGACCCCCACCAGCAGCACCTCCCTTGTTTCTGTCATCCTGCCAGTGGCCTCCACTAGTAACTTATCTAATTCCTCTCCCCGTGCTGGAGGGCTGTCGATCACTCCAGTGTTACTAGTGTCTCCATTCCCCATCTTCAAAGTGACCCACAGTACAACCATCCCGATCTGACAAAAGTGTGGTCATTGTAATGCACGTGCAGAACACCACCATGCTCACTCCACAGCTCATTGGCCGCACAACCCTGTCTGCCCACAACAAGACTCAGAAATAAAAATGTAACGTAAAATAAAGCCATACCCTTAATCAACTTTCTCCCTACTCTGCAGCATGATCCTCTTCAGCCACATGGTCTACAGTTGTTACGTAAGCAGTATTATCATTGTGCTGTTTTCCTCTTTGATGCAGGTCATCACTCACAAAGGTAGCTACAGTATTCCAAGGACCACCATACTTGGTTACCAACAAATAAATTCAACTAAATGTAAAAAATGATCTTGGGGCAAATTGTCCAAGGAGAATTCCCAGGGGTGAAATGTAAGGGAGTGAATTGCCTGGGGGAAAATTGCTTAGGGGTGAAAGGTTCGGGAAACCAAATTTACTGAGAGTCTGGTTTCGAGATCATCGATTTGAGAGCAGAAAGATCAGGGGCCAGAGATCTTGTTTTCATACAGATATCCTCAGTAATAAAGAAAGAGTTCAAAAAAAGACAATTTAAAAAGCTACAAGATGAATTATGTCTGAATACCATATTGTAAAATGTTTTCCAGGATACTGGAAAATCACTTTAAAAGTGGGACACAGTAGTTCTTGGTTTCTTATACCGGTCGAATAAAATGGTGTACACTAAATCTCTTTTGGTATTCTCATAGTCCTGCCCCATGACTAGGTCTCCTGTGGTATGTATGCAGACATATTAGTATGTGCATCAGGAATCATTAGAACCAGCCAAAATATAGTGGACATGCTCCCACACCACTCCTGCAAATTTTATTGGTTGCATACCTGCATACCTACAGGATTTCAGATCATTTGCTCATGCAAATGATTGGAATTGTTTCAGAATATCAGCCCTGTCCCAGAAACATTTGTTTTACCTGCCTTTAATTGCATTGTAATTGTCATTCAGTCATTTTTATGTTAAAATACACCAGAAAAAGGATACACACACACACACACACACACACACACACACACACACACACACACACTGTGTAGCTGTCAAATACACAACATCTGTTCTAAAGGACCTCTGGGTACTTGTTAGAAAATAATCTGCTCACAAAGACATGTGCATAGCCTTGCTGGCACAAGCCATGTCTTGTTTAATTTAATGATTTCCTATCAGGCTACCAATTACTTTTTGTGAAAGCAATAAGTTTTGATGACAGCAGACTCTGAAGCCAGGCTCCATATCCTAGGCCAAATGTCTGCTTGCCACACATGAGTTATTGTTCGAGTCTTCCACTGACATGTGAAATATTCCTTTGGAAATCATAACTGCACACTAGTTTTTTGAGTTCCAGTTTTACAAACGTTGATATTATGTTTGCCAAAAAAACACATTTTGATTTCAAAAACAGAGCCTGTGACACTCATGGTGTGCACATCATAAAAGGCTTTTACTTCGCTATATGGAAGAAAGGTCAAGGATCTAGGGCTTGTGAAAAGGCTGGTGTCCACTGCAGTTTCACAAGATATATTTCTCTCTAACTGGAAACAAAACAAAATAATACGTTTCAGAAAAGCATATTCAGTATTAAAAAATAACTGTGATTTAAAAGTTGAAAAGAAAATGCGAAGCATGTTCTGAGTGATACACTACTCAACTTATTTGAAAGTCAGATTTTTGAGAAAAGCTTTCATAACATCATAGACTTTTAAGTGCAGGAGGACTAGTTTACTGTTTCCCCGTGCTGAACTTAGCACCCTGTTGGAGCTGTTTTAAACTAATGTAATTTCCTTATATTTTCACCATACCCCTTTAAATTCTTTGTTTTCACGGGCCCAATCCACAAATTAGGCCAGCATACATGCAATGCACTCCAATCAGAAGCTCAGAGAGTCAGCCCTCCAGTGGATCCCCATTTCTGTGAGTGCAACAGGCTGTAGGGTATGGCAGTATGATTATGCTGTATCCCCTTTACACAATTTATATCTTTTAAATTTCTATATGGCCAGGTGCCGCCCTGACCTCCATGTCATAGAGGAGGGTTGGAACTTGCTGAGGGGCATTGGGCCCTGAACATTCCAGGAGGTTACACCAGCACAGCTTCCATGTCTACTCTGTGCCTGAAGTCAGTCTTACCTGATTTGGGGTTTGCAGCAGAGTACTTCTACCCATGTCTAGTTTTCAGTGTAGTTCTGCTGGTGGAGTGGGATAATGTCAAGTGTCAGGGGAGGTGTTCTTGAATGCCATGGGGCCTCATAGATCCACCTTCCCTTCCTCCTCTGACTTGAACCATTCCTCTGTGCCTATCCCACTTGTTTGAAGCTGGCAGTGGACTCTGTACTCACCATTTCTTCTGGCAATACATTCCACTTCTCCTGCACCCTTTCTATGGAGAAGAACTTCCTTACATCACTCATCAAGCTTTTCCCACTAGTTCTCATCCATATCCTCTTGTTACCATGCCTTGGATTCTTGAGAACAGGGCCAGATGTCCATCTTATTAATACCCCCTAGTAGAGATGTTGCAAAGTTTTCCTTTGCCAGCAAAGTTGTGAAATTCACCTTCAAGAAACACTTTGCAAAGTTCCCACTTCACAATGACTTTTTCTGTCAAAAAGGCACTTTTCAGGCAAAGTCATTTTCCAGTGAATTGAAATGACTTCACTGAAAAAATGCCACCACACCTGCTGAACGCTTTGTGAGGTACTGTAGGCACTTAGCACTTTTCGAAGCTACCAAACTTTGTAAATTAATTTGTGAAGCAGTTTGCCAGCTTCACGTATCTGTATCTCTTAGGCACTTAAAATGTCTCTATCATGTCCCCTCTCCCTTCTGGCCTCTAATGTGTATATAGCAAGACTCTCCAGCCTCTTCTTATACAGCTTCTCCTGCAGCACTAGAATCATCATCATGGCCCCCTCGGAACAGCTTCCAAGAGGAACTGTACCTGTCCTTCAGGCTCCAGAACTGTGCCCAGTACTCCAAGGGAAGTTTCAGCAAGAATCTGTACAGGGGCAGAATCAACTTCTTCCTTCTGCTACCAGCCCCCCTCCCTATACACCCCAGCATCCTATTTCCTTTTCCTGCAGCCATTTGGCTTTGGACATGGGAATTTAGACTGTCACCAATAATGAGCCCTGGTCCCTTTCCCCCCAACATCTGCTCCCCCTTTATTCCCCCCTACCAGCACTCTGTGTTTGGATTTATTTGCCAATGTGCATGGCTTTACACCTCTTGATATTACATTTTAGTTGCACTATCTTAGACCACATTTTCAGTCTGCCTGGGTCCATTTTTATTCTCCATATTCCCTCTACTGTATCCACCCTATCACCAGTTTTGGTATCATCCGAAAAAAGACAGATTTTAACTTGGATATCCTTCCCTATATCACAGATGAATATATTGAAAAGGACCAGCCCCAGGACCAACCCTGTGGTAACCCCACTAGTGAACTAATAATTCCCATGGACAACTACCCTTTAAATTCCACCCCCCCAGTCGGTTACTAATCTTAATTAATTTGTCTCCCATCCCAAGATCTCTCAGCTTTTTCACAAGGCTCCTATGGGGCACAGAGTTGAAGGCCTTGTCAGCACTCTGTGTCTCAACCCCTCACCAGTCCGAGCTCCTGTTTCTTCCCCTCATACCACCTCAACTCTGCCGAGCTGAACGGCTGCTCATTCGCTTGGCCCCATACTTCTTTGTCCTGCTAATTCTCCTTGGTGCCTAAAGTCAGCCAAACCCCCATCCCGGTTTCAACTGTGCTTTTCCCTTGGTATTTGAAGCCAGCTAACCACCACCCTTTCCTGTCTACTATTCTTTCCCCTCCATGCTTTCTCACCCCTCCCCTCTGCCTTTGTCCACTACCCCTCCCACCAATTTAGTGCTTGGACAAGTAGTGTTTAACTGCCCTAACTTCCTTTCCCTCCTCCATTTCAGGTTGCAGCCCTTGACCCAGGCTCCAAAGCAGCCGTGACATCGGCTCTTCCGGCCAGTGGCTGACACCACTACATCCCGCCTCCCTGCAAACGTGCCTGGAACACATCAGGTACATTTTCCGGGGCCTCCTCTGGTTCCTCAAGCTACTGTCTGATTGGTCCTGGACTTGCAGGCTGAAGGGCGATTGGATGCCATTTCATCCTACTGCCCTGCCATTGGCTGTCTACTGAAACCCTCTTCTTCAGCTTCTAGCCATGGAGCACGGCTTTTTCAAATGGCTCCCAGCTGTAGTTGCTAGACTAATTTTGAGTTTATATTTTCCCACCCTCCCCATGCGCTATTAAATACACCCAAGCACCGCCCTCTCCACCTTTCTCATCCTATTGGCTGCTTCTCTACAGTCCCATCTGGGGGATTATAATTGACAGCCACTTAAGGGCATTGAGAAACTTTTGATTCCCCCAGCCCTCAATCTTAGTGCTACGTCCTAACTGAGCTATGAAACATTTTGAACCTGCCAGTCTCATCCCTGGTGCTACAATGGTCCCTGCTGCCTATCTTACCTAATAGTATTAACGGGACACAATGTGCAAGCTTACCTTGCCTACTGTACCCCACCTTCTCTTCCTGTATAGCTTACTCTGCCACCATGGTAATCTTAACCTCTGCAGAGAACAACCATTCAATAAGGAATTTGGAAATAGCCTTCACTACAACAAAGGCCGTACCTCTGGGAAGTTCATCAGCATCACAAATGGGCCTTGGTCTCCTTTTTTGAACCATCCTCGCCATATTAACTGGGCTCTGCACAGCATGCCTCTTCACAGTAATACCCTTCCTGACCCCATCATCGTCCTCATTCTGAGCAAGAAAGTGAAAAGGCACTACGGAACCAGAAAAACTGTTAAATGTACATCAAGGCTGCGAAGAGAACACCTCCTTAGGATCGCCCACTTGTTACTTCTGCTGTCAGGCAACATCCATCCTTATCCAGGACCGGTAGGCCTAACTACAAATGGTGTTCGCCACAAGCAGGGTACTTTAAATTTGGCTACAATCAACATCTGTAGTCTACTGTGCAAAACTGACTCCCTAAAAGCCTGGGTTCCACAGCATGACCCAGACATACTCTCTGTTGTAGAAACATGGCTGTTCCCCAAAATACCTGACACAGCAGTTGCCCTACCTGGATATACCATATTCAGACTGGATAGGTCTTTCAAACGTGGTAGTGGCTGCGCCATCTATCTAAAAACTCACTAAAGGCACTTGCCTTGCCTGTGACTGATCTAGGATGCCCCACTCAGGTATTGGCAATTAAAGTGCTTCTGTGGGCCCACCACAAGACACTCACAGTTCTATCAGTTTACATAACCCCCAAAGACCCAATCTCTGGGCTACATAAAGTTCTGGGCTATATCCAAGCCCAAAATCACCTTGCTGAGGCAATAATTCTGGATGATTTCAATATAAACTGGCTGTCTCCTGCCACTGGTCCTATAAAGGATATGTTATTGGTTCTACACTTTACTCAATTAGTCAGCTCCCCTATCAGAATAAACTACAAGACTGGGACTAGCTCCACTATTGACTGGATAATCTCCAATCACCCTGATAACAGTACACTGTGACTCCCTTAGTGACCACTCTCCTGTCACCTGCAGCTGGTCAAACAAATTGCATACCCCTCCACCTTAAGCTATCTTAAACAGAGTGCTAAAATAAGGCCATCTGGACTTCCTAAAACAAGTCAGAACTGGGCTATTCTGGACTTCACTGATGGGTCAGCACTTGAGCACTTCATTAAGGCCTTCAGTGCTGCCTGTGACATACATGCCCCTTTTAAGAAGATGAAGGTTTGCGGCACAGCACATCCCTGGATCACTCCTGAACTAATAGATAACCTGAAACAATGGGACCATCTCTGGTACTGTGCCAAAGCATCTGGTAAACAACAGGATTTGCAAGCCTATAAATCCGAAAGAAATGCCTGCACTCAGGCTATTCGACAGGCAAAAAGTAAACACCACAGGGAACTTTTGAATAATGTATGGAGAGACAGCAGAAAATTTTGGTTGAATATCAAAGATATCACTGGTAAAGACCCAAAGAGGTCACCTGCAATGCTAAACCTTGATGGTACCCCCACCCTTGACTCGCTTAGAATTGCAAATACTTTTAACGATGCCTTCACCAACCTGAGCAGTGTCCTTTCATGAGATATCTTTGATGTTACCCCTGCATGGCCTGCTTGTCACCTTGAGAACAAGACCACTGAACAACCTCTTGTCTATTTTAAGAAGGTCTCAGTGTCACAGGTTAGAAAACTACTGAATAAGATGTTGGGTAAATCTCGATATATGCTGATTCCCTAGACCTCAAACTTATTATGCTCACCTTAAAGGAAGTACTCCAACCCATTACTAAGATACTTAACCTCTCTCTTAACCTGTCACAATTCCCGCAGATATAGGAAACAGCCCTTGTGACCCCAGTTCATAAATCTGGTGATCGGGCCCTACGTAACAACTACAGGCCAATATCAATCCTGCCTCCCCTTTCCAAAGTGCTGGAGTGAATTGTTGCCAACTGGCTTGTAGATTACCTCGAAAAATACTCCATCCAATGTCTGCAACAGCACGGATTTAGAAAAGGGCACAGCACCACCACAGCACTACTAGAATTTATCAGTTTCATTCAGCAATCTTTTGACCAAGGCAATCTTGTAGGAGTGGCCTTTGTAGAATTAATGAAGGCATTAAATACTGTTAATTGCCCACTTCACTTCAGACAACTTTCAAAAACTGGACTTTCATCTGATACGTGGCAATGGTTTAGTAGTTATTGTGGAGCTAGATCCCAGTGGGTGAAGACATCTAACATCTCTGAACAGCGGTCGGTCCAATCTGGAGTACCACAAGGGTCAATCCTAGGTCCACTCCTTTTCAGTATCTTCCTGAACAACTTGCCGTCTGGGTGTCACCAACAGACCCTCCTCTATGCGGATGATGCTGCTATCTTTGCAAGCCACTCGGACCCTAACCTGCTCGAAAACAACCTGCAACTTGGATTCAAGGAAGCTGAGCAATGGTTTAGTGCACATAAACTGGTACTAAACTACAAGAAGACTAAAGTTTTGTTGTTTTCAGCCTCCCGTAATAAACACAAGGCATATGCTCTTACTATCAGGAATAACCAAGGAGCCCCCCTCAAACAAATCCAGCACTTTAAGTACCTAGGTGTAACCTTGGATAGTCACCTCACTTATGTGCAGTACATCGAGAATGTTACCAGGGCCATCAACTTTAGGATTGGGATTCTCTATAGACACAGAAGGAGTTTTACTCCTGAAGCTCTCAAACTCGCAACCCACAGCTCGGTGTTGTTGATCATTGATTATGATCTAGTCATATATGGAGCTGCTTCCACTACATCACTCAAAAGGCTAACTGTCGCCCTGAACAAGGTCTGTAGACTTATAATGGGTGCTACCCGTTTCACCCACACCTGTGAGCACTATGCACAGTCTGGGTGGCTCCAGTTAAGTGGGGGATCAAATACCAAACGTGCCTCCTTACTAAAAAGGTGATCCTTGGACTCTTGCACTGGGTGTGGGATGCCTACTTAACAAATCTCTCAAGACCCAACACACTTGCACTTCAACAACCAAACTCCTTCTTGTCCCAAGGTGCTAGACTACTCAATGCCAATGCTCCTTTCTCTTAAGAGCTCCATTCTGGTTCAAAGGACTGCACAGTGAATTGACTAACCTGACTAAACTTGGCCAATTCACACGTATGCTCCGACAACATCTCTTAACTGAAAGCGCCTGTGATTGCACCACCTAACTCACAGGTACCCTATTCTTTGATTCCCCTTCCTCTGCTGTGCCCTCCCTGCCTGACATCACCTCTCGCTATCACTGACTAGGCAATCTTTGCTCCACCCTTTCCCATGTCTTGCTCCCTCTCCCCCACCTCTCTTTTCCCACCTACTTCCTGCCTACCTCAAATGCAACTTTGACAATGCATCTGGCTGCTACCAACTCTTCCTTGGTCTTAAACCTCTACTACCCTCTCTTCTTCATATTAATTTTAACTCCCTCTCTCCTTCACTATTGCTGTCTATCTATGATGAGCCTTAAATGATGTATACTGTTGTATTTTATGTATTAATGATGTATACTGTTGTATTTTATGTATTTTAAATGATGTATACTGTTGTATTTGATGTTTTTTAGTAAATCAATCTGTTAGTCCCCTTATTGTCTGTTTGTAATCCCTCCCCATTGATGTGGAACCTTTGTAAATGAGCTGCTTGGCGTGCAAAGGTATTTTGTAATCCGAGGTTGAATAAATAAAAAATAAATAAATAAATAAAAAATGGAAGTCCAGATAAAGTATGCCTACTGCTTGCAGGCTGGCTGTAGGATTTATTGGGCCCTGGTGCAAGACTGTGAAGTGGGCCCCGCCCGGCCTGGGCCCCCCACCAAGACACACATCAGATGTATTTTTCCTTTGCTCCATGCACAACACATAACCAGGTCAAGGTGAGGCCAATCTAGATCCATCCTCTCCTGGGCCACCAGTACTGTTACCCCCTCAGCTGCCAGGCCTCCTCTATCTCCCCACCCCAGGCCATCTCCTTTTCTCCTTCTGGCTTCACTACTTTACTGCTTTTTTCCCAAATCCAGCCTGCTGATGACCTGACCACACGTCTGTAGAGTCAGACCTACTACACTACAAGTGTAGAAAACTTTGGGGGGCACAACAAAAGACAAGTATTACTTTTTAGTTGTGTAACTGCATTTGTCTGAGGTTCACTCACACACTGAGTGAGCCACACACACGCTTGTCTGTCCGACCTCCTCTCCCTCGACTTCTCAGACTGACTGCCGGCTGCAAAGCAAATCATTGCGAGACAGGAAGACACTCCCAAGGCAGAGCATCACCTGACTTACAAAGCAGATGGTCAGGTGACTGCAATGTCTGTCTATCAGTCCCGCACGTGCTGTTTATCTTGCCGTACCCCCTCCATCCATGACTGACAGCATTACAGTTTGTAAACACTTGATGGATGCGCTGGGTGCAAGGCGTGGTCAATCATTGACTCTGGGAGGGATTTACAAACCAGTAGCCAGCTAGAAGATGTCTCAGGGACAGGAGGAGACCACCAGCGAGAGAGGGTTGGACCATCAGGATGAGGAGGAAGAGTCAGTGAGACAAAGGCTCTGGCACTGTAGCTGCCTGCCAGCAGGTATGAGTGTCCGGCATGCTGGTGCTGCCTTGATATTTTAATTTATGTAACTCAATTAATGGCTTGGCTGAGGCTTGAGAGCCGGATAGCAGGGTGGGGGCAGAGCACAGGAGGGCGGCTGGTGGCGAGTACAGTGCTGATCACCACTTTAAAGTTAAAAAAAATGAAACATTTGACGGAGGGGTCTCTGGGCCCCTGTGCACTCTGGGCCCTGGTGCAGTGGCATCCCTTGCCCCCCCCCCGACGCTGGCCCTGTCTGCTTGGCCTTTATTGACTGCCTTCATGACCCAATTGAGGAAGTCAGTCAAGGTGCTTGGCATGATCTGCCTGACAAAAACTCATGTTACCTCTGTTTCTGAAGCCCACTGGCTTACAAACATTACACTATGTGCTCTTTTGTAATGGACTCTTGCAGTTTCCCCGTGATTGAGGCTAGGCTACTCAGTCCCTGCATCCTCCCTTCTCCCACTCTTGTGGAGTGAGACTACTCTGGCCTCCCTAAAATCTGCTGGAACCACCCCTGTTTCTGTGGAACAGTTAAACAGGTCAGTTAGGGATCTGCCAGGAACCAGGCAACCTCCCTTGGCACTCTAGGATGCAGACCATCTGGGTCTGGTGATTTGTCCACCTTCAGGGTCCTAAAACCCTTGAGTACCCTCTCCACTACTTTCTCCACATTTCTGATCCATGTCCTCATCCTCTTTGTTGGAAACCTACAATCTGGGAGTGGTCACTCCTCCTCCTCCTTCATAAAGACAAAGCAGAAGTATTTATTTCAAATATCTGCCTTCTACTTATTGCCTTCCGTCATTTTCCCTCCTTTGTTCAATCTTATAATTCACCCCTTTGTCCTCTGCTGTTCCTTGGTATCACAGAAGAATGTTTTGTCCCCTTTCTTTCTGCTGTCTACTGTTTTCAGCTCAACCTCCACTTTCACTTTTCTTATAATCCATGCCACGCTCCAGCAGGACCTAAACAAAGCGATATCATGGTTTCGAGCCAATCATTTAAAGGTCAACACAAAGAAGAGTAAGCCCCCCAAATGGGCTTACCATCTATGGAGCTCATCCTCCTAGGTTCCCCTCCATTACTTTAGGGCCATTCAGTGGCCCTGGTGGGATTTGGACCTGTTCTGGTCCATGGGTGGCTTCTGCAGCACCATGCCGCTCTTCCATGGTGTCTGACCCTTTGGGCCAGGGGAGCCAGGTGCCAAAGGATGTTTCAATGCCTCTGTGCGCATTTGGGGTGGATTTACAGTCCCGGGGGGCTGCTGTGGCAATGGGACTGCACTTTGTAAATAGGAATGGCAGTCTGTGCTTTGGGATATGCGTGGCCACCAGAAAAAGAAAAGAGGGGAAAAAAAAAGAGAGCGACTCAATAGAGTGGCTGCTCCAGGTCCCAGGTACAGTTTTTACAGAGAGCTGGGCTCAGGACCACCAGAAGACATAGGGGAACAGTTTTTTATTAAAAATAAATTGTAAATAGTTTTCGGCCATCCTGGCTACTGAGCCTATGCGGATGTCATTGGGGGAAATTTAAAGCAGCAGTAGTTCAAATAAGGGGACAGTAGTTTGTGGTGCTGGCTGGCGTTGATCGGGGCAACTTTGTAAATAGTGATTTGGGACTGCAAGCCCCAGAGTTCTTCAGGGAGGACAGTGAGTTTGGTGCCTTGGAGTCGGGTCCCTGATTGGATCCCAGGGATTTTGGCACGTTTAAGGGAAAGCAATATAAGGGAGTGGGTTGGCGCCTTAGGAGGGAGAGTCACCCGGGGAGAGGGAATAGAGGAGGCTGGAGCAGGGCTGATTGCCTGCTCAGCCATGCAGCTGGTTTATTTATTATTTTAGTGGGCCAAAAAGTGAGTTGGACAGTGGGACATGGCGGCGGCCATTGGTTTTGGCGCCCTGGATTTAGGGACTAGCCTGCAGCTTTGGTCTTTAGAAGGGAGGAAAGATGGAGTTTGTTGCTTGCAAGAGAGCACCAGAAAAGAAACATGAGGTGAGAGGGTATAGTAGGGGGCCAGCAGTTTGGGACTTCCCCTGGTCCTAGTCAGCCTCTCTTTCTGGGACTTGATATTCCTGTGTATTGTGCCATAAAGGAGTTGCCTCAGAAGGGCTGAGGTTTGTGGAGCTGGGGGAGAATAGAGAGGAGAGTAAAGGTTTGCAGCCTGCTGCTTTCAAGGGCTTGATTTGGCCATAAGTTTTCTGCCTGCATTTGGACTTTAGTTACCTAGACTATGGGTAGCCACCTGAACTAACTTGCTCAAGTTGTGACCGCCATGGTCCAGAGTGCCACTAGCTAGAATGTGATCAGCATTCTCTTAAGCAACTAAACTGTTTAATTTGCTCCATGGAGTGACTGTTCTGTTTTTATTCAACTGTTCATTAAATGGGATCCCCTGTTTGCTGTAGTTTGGTGTTTGTCTCATTTATTAAAGGAACTGCTTGCTGATAAAAGAAGTTTGCCTCCACAGCAGCTGTCAGTCTGTTCCAGGGTTGATTCTAAAAACCAGCCACCATCGTGGGAGTCATCGAGAGGCCTGCTTGATGAACACTGTCTACAAAAGCCATCCAGTGAAGTGGGCAAAGCCAGGCAGGTGAAGAGCTGCATTCTCCCAGTACATTATCCCTTTGGTGTCTGCCAGCCAGGGAGCACCCCCCCATGGAGTCCATCCATGACCAGCACCATCCGAGGACATTCAGGTACTGTTTTCCTGTTATTATTTCTGGACTGTGTTTCTTGGGTTGTACAGTGCCCTCTCCCATTTTAATTACCATCTCCATACCCCTAGATGGGGAAGGGGAGCTTACAGAAGTCAGTCGTAATGCTTTTCGGTACAGCACAAAAGTCAGCCAGAACCCCATCAACACCGGTGTTTACCACCTTGATTACGTGTCTGACATCAAATACCCTGGGGTCTGGCTGAACAACCATCTAGACTTCACTGCCCACATCGACTCCTTATGCTCCAAACTCTGTCCAAAACTGGGAATACTATTCTGGAACAAGGGCTGCCTCCCCTCCCTATTCATCGTGAAATGGTCTCAAAAATGATCCTACCAATATTCAGCTACACTGATGTAGTCTATGGAACTGCTCCAGCCTCCTCACTTTCCAAGCTTGACACGCTTCTGAACTCATTCTGCTGCTTCGCCACAAATGCCCCCCCCCACACACCCACCACTGTTGTCTCTACTTCTCCCTTTCCTTCTTCCCACTTCCCCTTAGGCAGTCTACCTATTCCCTAACTTTCATTGCTAAATTCTGATGTGGTCTACTTCCTCCCTATCTCTCCTCCAAGTTGTCACCAGCTGCCCCCTCCTCCTATTACCTCCGCACCAGGGACCCTTGCTCCTTCTCCCTCCCCCACCCTCACACCTCTACAGATCAATCTGTTTTTTCTTACAGGCTCCCCTCCCTCTGGAATCATCTCCCTCTGCAACTCCGTAACTCCTTTTCCTTTCTTTCTTTCTTTCTTTTAAGCAACACATCTGCCACCTCCAGGCTCCCATCTGCTCCTGCCTTGCTTCCTCCACACCCCCATCTCTTTTCTCACCTCACCCTCCACCTCTTCTATTCCCAGCCAATTCCTCTTAATTCATAATATTAGTATTATGTTCTAATATGTTATGTTTATAACCACCTGTTACACTTGTGCCCGGGGTCGCACCTGGAAACGAGTCTTGGCTCAGTGTGTCTATCCCAGTTACCAAGATTTTAAATAAAATAAATAAAAATAATTCTGTTAGCCTCCCTTGCTTTCTACAAATGGAGTTCCCTACAGTATTTCTCATTTGCTCATACATCTTGTACTTCCTAAAAGTTGCCTTTTCAGTCCTTATTACTTCTGTCACTTCCCTTGAGAATCAAGATGATTTTTTGTGTTTCTTTTTCTTTCTTTAGTTGATTAAAAATATGTGCATATAATTGTATATACGTTGACAAAAAGTATAGCTGTCTGTACACACCACAGGCAGTGGTTCTAAACAAATCGTAACAAAAAAAAATACGTTTATATAACAGGTTGGCCAGGTCCTTCTGCTAATGAAGCCATTTGAAAGGGGGAAACAGCTGGTGGTGTTTGGAACATGGCCAAAACTTGAAGTAAATTTGGAAAAATAAAATTCTGAAGAGACATAAAGGTCATATTGGTGTGGTGCATTTTTCAAGTATCATATTTTGGGATGAATATTGCCTTTCATCAGCCCACAAAGCACAAGAGGGGAAGTGTCAACCCTAATTGAGGGTACCCATAGGAACACTTGTTTTCTCTTTTTCTTTCCTATCACCCCCAAACAGTACTTATAATTGCTTCAGCAGTTCACTGCTATATCAACTCCTTTAATTTTCCCACTTGACCTCAACCATCTGTGCTTCTCTTTCCACCACAAATTTTTTCAGATTTAACTGCCTCACTTTTCCAAAATCTGCCCTTCTCAAATACAGAATCATTGTCTTTGAATTTGACCATTGGGTTTCGAGCATGATTCTAAACCACACTGAACTGAAATCGCTAGACCTGAGTAACTCCTATACTCTGCCTCTCCTTTTCTGTCCCCACTGGAGACCAATAAGTCGTGGTAAACCCCTGACCAACTGGGTTAATGGGCACTCGTGTATTACCTCTACCAGAACCTGACTCTGTGCACTTTTAGCTGATGAACTATTCCAGTCCATAGATGGTAGGTTGAAGTCTTCAGTTAGTACAACCTCCCCCCTTGTGACCGTCCTCCCCATTTCTTCCCCAGTGCTTTATCCATAGCATCTATCTAGTTTGGTGGCCTGTACACTAGCCGTCCCACCCTAATGACCCTCCACGTGACTGCTGCTAACTGTACCCATACCAATTTCACCCCATGTTCCCTCTTATAGAGTCTGTCTTCTGTGGCCTCTATGCTGTCTTTTATGTACAGAGACCCCCATGCTCTGCCCTGCGTCCTGTCTCTCCTAAAAAGAAAGTAGCCAGAAACAATTAGATCCCACTAGTGATATTGTGTCACTCGTGTTTCTTTTATTGTCAACAATTCCAATTTTGCCTCTGCTGCTACCATCTAGATCCACCCCATGCTATTTGTCAGGTTCCATTCATTCATACCGGCTGCCTTCCAAATTCTTACTTTCCATCCTCCCTCCAGTCCCTCTTGGTTGACTCACCCTATCCCATACATTTTCCCTTGTTCCTTCTGTTATGGACCCTTTTGTCTAGTCCCCTTATTATTCCTGTTCTCTGAGGCTCTCTTCTTCTCCTCACTTCTTACTCCCTTGGATACAGTTCCTGCCTCTCCCTGTGCTGTTGTTTCCCCTGCCCCATTTACTATGTTGTGGAGAGCCCCTCAAGGTTTCCAATTTGTGTGCCAGTGTCATGCAGCCTAGTACAGCCCTCCTCTTTCTAGTTTAAATTCATGCTCATTCCTACAGCAAACGTCTTCTCTAATCTACTACTGTCATCCCTTCTCAGGTGCCAACATCCCTGGTGAACAAACCATGCACCTCCCAAAATGCTTCCTAGTCCCCAAAAAAGGAAAAGCCCTCTACCCACACCATCCCTTTAGCCATGTGTTGAACTTTTTTATTTTATCATCTGTTCTTACCCTCTCACCAGTAGGACCTTCGAGAAGGTTATCATCCTTTCAACTATCCTCAGCTTCCTGCCTAGTTCTCTAAAACTGTCCTGACTCTCTGTGGAAAGCACTCTACCAGAGCATTGCTTCTTAAATAAATTTACCATGTTCAGTTTCCCCTCCACTGCTTTGGTAAGTTTGTTTAGCCAGGGAAGGACCCTGTTGTCTGTTGCTCCCCGAACACAGCATACATATCTGGCTCAGTGTGCTTTTCCCAGTAATCAAAACTTTAAATAAATAAATATCTCTCTTCCTGGCCGGTGGTGTACACCAACTTCCACATCCCTCTTACCATGAAGTCTCCCAGAACTACTGACCACCTATTACTCCTACCATGCCCCTACCTTTGGTGTCCTGTTACCAGGTGTAGTTACCTCACCCTATGTTTCCATCACCTCTTCCCCTCTGGGGTTAATATGCTGAAACAACTTTACCAAAGGCATGAACTGGTTTCTGCTTTTCACCCTGGGAGTCGCCCACCTCCTCCACACTGTACCTTCCATCCTTCGCCACCCCTCCCCAACACAGCCCATCCACCCTTTCTGACCCTCTGGGATCTGTGGGGCAGTGGAACTGCAGCCCCTGTAGGACCCTGCCCTGAGATGATTCTCAAGGTCTTTATTTCAGCAATCCAAGCAAAGAAACGTTGTTTGATTTGCTGTGGTAGTTTGTATCTATGACACATACATTCTCCCTAGGTGACCTTGTTTTTTTTTTTACTTTATTTTCAACCCTAAGGGCAACAACTTTACTGGCAAGGGCTCCAGTACGGTTCCATGTCATAAAAGCGATCACTATTATGGCGTGTGTATAGTGCCGAAAAGCATATCTGCAATATACAATTCTCAGCAACCCCACTTCTGGGAACACTTAGTGTTTATGTGGGGCTTCACTACACTCATGGGAAGTGCATTTACAGCGTCCTGCTTCTGAGCACCTATATAAAACTCTACTTGGCCTCTATTTGATCAGTGCTCCCCTCCACTACAAGATAAGCAACCACTGAGGTATAACACTGAAAAGCAGTTACTGCTACCTACCCACCCACCTGTACTGCCACTGAAGTATTCGATAAGATATCTTATTTGGTGTAGGCTAGCTGCTCTGTTCTCGCCTCTCATTCAGTTATCCCAGCCTGAAACTATGCTCTGTAAACCATGTGTAATGGATCGTAAGTAATAATCTAGTTCCTTTCTGAATGTTATAGATTCCACATCTACAGCAGATTCAGGCAAAGCATCTGCCCTGTCAGACCCACTCAGGTGTAATATATGCAGTTCCAGGCTCCTCATTACCGAAACTACATTACGTCAGTTGACAGGATGCAATGCAGGGCCACCAAAATGATCAGAGATCTAGGGGACAAAAAAGCAACAAGGGCAGGCATGTGTCCCTTAACATCTGTCCAACTTGTAGAAAAGGAGGCTGGGGATCACGTGATGAGCTGAAGCCGTTCAGACATTTCCTGTGCTGCTCCAAGGCCCTGCTATCAATAAAAGTCAAAAAAAGCTTCAAAACTTCCTTTTTCTGCATTGAAATAGCTGTAAGTGAGTCGAGAAGCTCGGCTGGTTTGTTACGAGGAGGTTTGGTGGAAGTGGTTTGCAGAAAGGAGCCAGGGTAGCCCCCCCTAGATAGCTAGTGTTTGGACAAAGCAGTAGGCCTCTTGAAAGCATCGGGATGGATGCAGAAGTTGATGAGCCTTTGGCAGCGAGAACTCCTGTTACTAAGCGGCCAAAGCCCCACTCTCCCACTCCAAACGAACAAGAGGAAGAGCCCGGGAAAGAAGGGGCTTCGGGTTCGACTAATACGGACCTCCAAGACATTAAGGCAAGGCTGCAGGGACTAGTGTCAGACTTCGCAGCGATGAAACCAGTTTTACATTCTCTAGCCCAGAGAATGGGTGATGCGGAGGCTCGGATTTCCTCGCAAGAAAGAAAAACAATAGTGCTGGAGCAAGAACTGGTGGGGGCTAAAAGGCAGATAAAGAAATTGGAAGAAAGAATGGAAGATCAGGAGTCGAGAAGTAGGCGCAATAACCTGATTATTGCAGGATTACCAGAGAGGGCTGAGGGGCAAGATTGTGTGGCATTTATGCAAGATCTTCTGTTTAAGCTGCTGGGCCCCACGCCCTTCGGCGAGACATATAATCTGGAGAAAGCCCACCGGGCATTAAGGGAGATGCCACCACCTGGAGCCAGGCCCCAAGTGATAATCATGCGCTTCCTCAACTATAAAGAGAAATCATAAGTATTGCTTACTGCTAGGCAGAAGAAAACGTTACAGTGGAATGGCGCTTAGCTCTGGCTATTTCAAGACCAAACGCCAGCGATTAGAGAGAAGCAGAAAGCATATGTTGAAATCAAGAAGAAACTTTATTTGGCAGTAATAAAGTTTCGATTGCAATATCCAGTGACCCTGGTGGTGCAGTTGCACTCCGGGGAGAAGAGGTTTTTAACTGCAAAAGATGCTCTCGAGGGGTTGAGAGTGGAACTCCCAGACCTGTTCAAGGCTACAACTTGAAGATACCCTATCGGATAAGAGACGGTGTAATTTAAAGGATTGAGACTTGGAAATAGCAACAAATCCATTACTTAGGGAGCTTGTCTGTTACTCTGGGTTACTGGATTTGAATATGTTCTTTGATTATAGAGGGTGTTTAAAAGTTTGGGGGAATAACGCAGTCGGGGTCGGGGGTACTGCATGTTTTGATGTTGTGTCCATAAGTGAAAGATTACTACTTTCTTAGTGATGTTGGGGTAAAATGTAGGTCATATTGAGAGGGGGAAGTAAAGAGGGGCAATTATAGATGGCACATGATTGGGAACTACCTGCTGGAGGCTTAGATTGTGTGCTTTGATATCGTATTGGGGAGGGGTTAGGTAATAAAGGTAGATAAGTAGAGAGGGGCAGGCTTTAAGGGGGAGCGGTGAGGTCGAGGGGAGGTTTTCAGGGGGGGGTGCCGTAGGTAAGTTAACCTAATAGGGAGGACCACGCTTTCTTGGATGGGATTTGGCAAGAGTGGGAGCAGGGATTATCAGACTGGTGTAATAATCCAATAGCTGTGGTTACTGGGAAAGGGGCCGACCGGGGGACTAATAATGGGTTTGGAGAGAGAACTCCCCTCTATACAGGGGTTAGTAGGAATGTTAGGGTTTCCAGATAGAGAAAAGCAGCCCTGAGTGGGGGGTGACATTATAACATGGCTGCATAAGGCACAAGCAATTGACATCTCGGGGCACGATCTCTGGGGTGAAGAAATGGGGGGGAGAATAGAGCCTGAAAATGGGGTTGGGTGGTTGTTAATTCCCCCCTGCTGGATATGAGGGGATATCTAGGGAGGCTGGTAATTAGAGAAGGAGGGTCACTTAGGTTTCGGGATATTAGGAGATGGGGGAGTGAGAACTTTGATCTACCCTAATGGGTAGGGGAAGGAAATGGGATATAGCTATTATTAGGGGGAGCAAACTGTGAGATATGGGAGGGTCTGTATTAGACAAAGGGAAACAAGGGTATGGGAGTGAGGAACGTTTTTGATATTATAGGCATGGTGGGCAGTGAGTTAGGTTTTTGGAGCTACTTAGGCAAGGGAGGGGCCGGGGCAGCACGGGAACGGGTTCATCCATGATTCCATGATTCGATATTTGGTAGGTGGTCGATCTCTGTATCGGGGGTTGAAGGGGTTGGAGGTGGTGGGGGGGTAAGAAAGAGAGAGAGAGTCCCCTATGGAGAGAAATTTAGGAGCAGACCTGGAGCAGATAGGAAAACCTGATATAATTAAACTGTTTGGAGCTTATTTCAATGTCGGGTATTAAAATAATCTCTTGGAATGTTAAGGGACTCGGGGTAAAAGAAAGAGAATGTTGATTTTGAGGCATATTGAATTATTGGGGGCTCATATTGCTGCTTTGCAAGAGACCCACTTGTTGACCGAGGAACTGAAAGGGCTTGAGAGAAGATGGGTGGGGCAGGTATATGGGGTAGGTAGGAATAGAGCTGCAGGAGGGGTAGTGATATTAATAAGGAAATCATGTCCATATGAGGTGGTGCAAGTCAACTCAAGGGAAGATAGCAGAGGAATATATATCTCGGGCATATTAATGGGTAAGTCTATTACAGTGGCTTCTATATATGGCCCAACACCCTCGGACCCGGGGTTCTTTGCCTCTATTGAAGGGGATATAACGGCTCTCCCTTCACCTTTACTAATTCTGGCAGGGGATTGGAATGCCTGCTTAAATAATCGGGAGGATAGAATTCCACCGTCCGGAGGTCCTATGTCCAAGGCCCTGGTGGCCTTGAACAGACTCCTTGAGGTGATGGCACTGGTAGATCCTTTTAAGATTTACTCGAAGGGGGGCATGAGTATGACTTATTACTCGGCAGCTCACAAGAGTCAATCCCGAATTGATTTTTTTCTAGTAAATAGAGAGGTGATCGGGGAGATTAAAGAAACGATAACAGGGGGTAGAATGTATTCGTTTCACTCTCCCATTCAAATAGTGTGGGAACCCAGATCTGCTCCACCTAGACCACATAGGTGGAGGCTAAATTATGCCCTGCTGGTAGAGCCCCTGGTGTGAGATAGGTTGGAGGAGGTGCTGCTGGAGTTCTTGCATCAACAACTGCCTACAATGCAAAATAAAACACTAGTGTGGCCCGCCTGTAAGGTAGTATATGCGGGGGTGGCCCAGGGTATTGCGCTACAGAGAAGTAGACAGAGAAGAGCAAAAGAGGAGTTTCTGCTGGAGGCAATCGATTCACTGTCACCATTAGAAGAGTCTTCTGGGGAGGTCGATATGGGACTTAAAGATTTAAGGGAGGAACTAGGGGATATTGCTAACAATAAAATAGAATTTTGGTTAGACAAAATTAATGCCAGATACCTGATGCAGGGAGATGTTCCAGGGCAGCTGTTGGCAGCTAGAGTTAGGGAATGGGAAGCTAGTAGAATGATTACCTCCATCCATTGGGAGGGAAAACTCTTAACTGACCCACAGGAGATGGCAGAGGCATTCACCTCATATTATCAGGGAATTTACCGGGCTGGAGGTCTAGTGGGAGAGAGGGAGATTGAGAGCTTTTTGGAAAAGATCCCCATGCCAACTCTGAATCCAATACAAGCTAAGGAGTTGGCGGCTCCGATTAGGGCGTCGGAGATTATGGAGGTAGTACAATAGCTACCTACGGGTAAAACACCGGGGCCTGATGGTCTTACCGCCAAATTTTATCAAGTACATATACAAACTATACTTCCTATGCTTCAGGAGTTGTTCCGAGCCACCATGCAAGAAGGGGTATTTCACCCTCCGATGTACCAGGCATATATTACATTGATTCCTAAACCAGATAAACCCAGGGATGTCCCTGGAAGTTATAGACCCATAGCTTTAATGAATCAGGATATTAAGATTCTTACAAGAATTCTAGCAAATAGGTTGTTGCTCGTTGCCCCTAGTCTAATTAGTCAGGAACAAGTGGGATTTATGCTGGGGAGGGGGGCATATGATGCCCTTAGGAGGTTACATTACATATTGAGCTATGCGCCCGACTCCCAGTTACCTTAGCATTGATATCATTAGACGCGGAGAAGGCTTTTGATAGGGTCTCTCACCCTTTCCTTTTTGCTATTACAAAGAGGATGGGTTTCCCGGAGGGTATCCTTAGGGGCATTAGGAATTTATATACTGTGCCAACCACTAGGGTACTATGTAATGGGTATCTCTCAAAAGAAATACAATTAGAAAATGGGACTCGACAGGGGTGTCCTCTTTCGACGATACTCTTCAATATCTACCTGGAACCCCTCTTGAGGGCTATTAATAAACGTGTGTATATTAAAGGAATTAAATTAGGGGGAAGGGAACTGAAACTTTCTGTCTTTGTGGACGTTATATTGCTGCATTTAGAGGAGCCCGCAGTTAGTTTCAAGAGAGCAGCAGAGGTAATAGAGTCTTTTTCTAAGGTCTCCAACTATAAGCTTAATTTAAATAAGACCCAAGTCCTCCCTCTGACCCCTCATGTTACCAGGGCTGATTTTTCACCACTACAAATACAATGGCGGATAGATCAAATTAAGTATTTGGGTATCTGGATCGCAGCAGACTTGGAAAGGGGGGCAGAAATTAATATGGGGGGAATTATATCAGCACTCGAAGGGGATGTACTAAGGTGGAAGAAATTGCCCTTAAATTTTACTGTCCGACTGAGCCTTATTAAGATGACTATTTTACCCCGCTTGTTATACCCGGTGTATCTGGCTCCATATAACATCCCCCATAAATGGTTCAATACAATCAAGCAATTAATCTCGGGTTTTCTATGGAAGGGCATGCCCCCTAGATTGAAATACAAAAGTTTGCATTTATCGTACAAAAAGGGAGGGGCCCAGCTTCCTGATCTTCACTTGTATTATATGGCGGGCCAGTTGGGTTTGATGAGTCGATGGGTTAAAGAGCTAGAAGGCGGGAGCTATATTCCAACTTGGCTTCAATTAGAGAGGCAAAAGTTTAGAGACTTAGGCCTCGATCCGGAAGCAATGTTGTATGCTAATCTGGGGAATATTTTCAAAAAGAGCTATGGGAACCCAATTGCGAAGACGGTGGAGGCGTGGTGGTCCTTCCTATCCCCTGTGCAGAGAAGAGGCCAAACGAGGGCTGGAGACCAGCCTGTTCTAGGCAACCCTAATTTTGTAATTGGGAATCGGGTAGTTAAACAGCAGTGGGCTGGTCAGCTGTTAGGCTTGAATCTTAGGGAAGTTGTTCAGGGTAATAGGGTGGTCTTACCGGCACGACGCGATGGAATGCCCTTTTTTCAAAGATTGCAAATTAAGCATATGGTGGAGAGAGCGTTAAAGAAGTTTGGGGGGGGGGGTATTGCGGATACTGTTTTCTCCTGGGGGTTGCTTAAGGAGGTTGATCCAAGAGTTCACCCTCTTTCGCAAATTTATAAAGTGGTACTGGATTTCCTCAGCCCAAGTTTTGTCAGGAGGGTTATATAGTGGTAAAAAATGATGGCTCCTTAGCAACTAGATTGGGATAATATCTGGGAAAGAAGAAAGTACAATATATTGTACCCAAGTATAAGAGTATGCACTTTTTTATTGTGTCTAATTTGTACTTTACCCCTGTGAAGCTATGTGATAGAAACCTGAGACAGACAGACCTGTGTTTTAGGTGTGAGGCAGGAGTAGGGGATTTATTACATGTGATCTGGGGCTGTAGTAAAATATCCCCACTTTGGGGGGAAACTAAAAGGCATATGGACCCAATGCTGGATTACTCAGAATTTATAATATCAGAGATATGTGTCCTGGGCAACTACTCCCAAATCTCTGGTGTTATGCCGAAGTATCATCTCTCCTTGATGACGGTGGTAGTTAAGGGCTATCTATTAAAACATTGGAAAGATGATCAAGTTTATCATTATGGTCAATGGGTAAAAGATTTATTGGGGATGCTGAAAAAAATAAAGAGATATTTGTATATGGCAGGGAGAGGTGATCTATACCTCAAATGTTGGGCAGTGTTAGATGCAGTTTATTCTGTGCAGATCATAAATGGGTAAGCACAGGCTGTCTGCCGGACAGTGAAGAGCAGATGGTAGTTATCTTCGATTGCGAAGATGCCTTTTTGTTTTTTGGTTTTAACTGGAAATATGTAGAGACAATTCTGATCTATGTATAGTGATAGTCATAGACTAGGTAAAGGTCTGCTGATATAGAGGGGGGATGGGGAACTCTCTCTCTTTCCGGGGGACACAGACGGGTGCCACCCTTAAGAAGAGGGCTGTAGATGTCAGGAGGAGCTTCAAGGTTGCTTGGAGACTATTAATGTATCCGGACTCAAAAGTATCACAGTTGGGGTAACTAGATATATACGCTCATTGTGATAAAGTACAGAATATGTGAGAGTTTTAGCCTGTCTTGGGGGTGGCACCCGCTGTGACTGTAAATAGAGGGGTTGTATATAGTTTGCACAGTCAGTTTGAGGCTGTGAACCTTGGCTAACCAGGTATCTGTATGTGTGCTGGTTTATTTGTGAAAGTTGTTCATGGAAAATGAATAAAGATGGTTTACAAAAAAAAAAAAGAAAAGGAGGCTGAGAGGGGGCATGATTTCATTCTTCTATGTACTGTATGCGTGTCCTACAGATTCAGCTTAACATCTTTGTTTTTGTATTCTGTGCCCCTTGATGTAAACGCCAAGATTCCATTTGCTTTTTTTGATCTTTATCTTCACACAAAGATCTTTTTGTTTGTTTACTCTGTATTTAGAATCTAGTCATTTCATGCCAGCCCAGTGACACTGAGAGTTGAGGACAGCAACCAAATCTCGCACTACACTGGTGACCCGAGTTCAGGAGCGAGTCTGGGTCATCGGGGTCAGCCGGGGGGGGCAGGATTGAGCAGTCACAAGGCAGCTCTCCTCTCCCAGGGAAGGTCCTTGTCGCCCCAGCAGTACAAGTGCCACCAGGTGGAGGCCTGAGGGTAGTGCAGGTCAGTGGGCAGCATGAATGGGGGGGGGAGTTGCTACAGAACTGTGGTGTGTGCATGCTTCCACATATGTATGCATGGCTGTGGCACGGGTGGGAGAAAATGGAGCTGGTAGGCTCCATGATGTCCTCATGGCATTCCCAGTGATGGGGATGCCAGCTGAGGACAGAAGTAAGTCCCCCAAGGGGGTGGCCGGAGCCTTGCCCGGCAGCTCCCCAAAACAGGGGCCAAAAAATGTAGATTAAATAAAAGAATCCAGTCATTTCAAGCAGCCATACAATGAATGGGGCCAGATCAGGACATAGTAGGATTGAACTGATCTGGCCCCAGATGGTTCTGCCTACCTAATGCTGCTATCTTTATCAAGTTTCTAAAATGTCAAATCTGATGAAGGTACATTTTAATGACCATGTCAAGTCACACACATCACAAGGTGGCACTAACCCTTGACCAGTCCCCCCATGTATGCTCCTTATAGAAAAATAACTCACAACAAGATGAGGAGGGAGGCTAAAATAACCACATTTCTCAGCTGGTTGAAAGTACTTGGCTATGCCTCATGCCTCACAGTCCTACTGAGGTTTGCCATTATTACTGCATAACCATACACTCTGTTCCATGTTATTGCCTATTTATGCTAGGCACATGCTTTCTTTTCTACTTTATTTAGCCAGCGTGGCTAACAATGTCTCAGTTGTGCTGGATTTTCTAAGGAATCGCGAAAACTTACCAGGCTAGCTGCTGCAACATTAGGGAGTAAAGTCTAAGTGCAAGTGACCCACACAAATCCCAATGTCATAACTCTTTTAGTCTGTGTTGGGGACATTTTTCGAGTAAGTAGCCAAGCAAGAGTCCCATAGCTCTCCCTTCATTATACATTATATCGCCAGATGGCTCCAATAGCAGTATTTCTCTGTGGAATTCCTCCTCCAGATCTGGCCCCACCTGCATGATGTGAAGCCATCAGATGTGTGTCCTGTTTCCTGGCCTGCCATCCCCTCTCACAGGCACTCCTTGTTAAATAAGAGCATATGAGTAAACAGAGAGGTGCCAGGTGGTGAGAACTGGGGACATGTGAAAACGTCAGCTTTTCTGTTCAAACAGTGGTGGCATCAAAGGAGCAGGATTTAAAAAAAGAAAGAGAAAGAAAGAACCATGAGAGTAATCTCCCTTTTATTGTTCTAATTCATATTGAAATGAGTGGTTTTTGGTGAGGGGGATCCTAATCTTGCCAGTGAAACTCACATCACAGCTGCAAGGCTAAAGTTGGAGTATAAGGCCAGCACTTTATTAGAAAACCAGACCTTCCATGATTGGATTAACAGAGAGAGAAAGGAAATGTCATGTTACTCCTTTGGTGTCCAGGGTGGCAATGCTGCTCACATACAGGGAAGCTCAAGTAACAAAGGAAGCAGGGATTGGGTAGGCCAGAAGTGTTGCAGGCCCCTGCAGATATTTTATGTCAGGCTGCAGGGACACAATAAGTCAGCAGAGCCCCTCCACATGAGGTGGCCTTTCTCAATTTGTACTGCCCCATGTTGTGGATGTGGAACAAGCTTCTGAGTTTAAAACTTTAACACTGCCCAGCTGAAACAGACAAACCCACCAGTAACCTATGCCTACCTCCCTTCCTCCATGCACACACACTGCAGAGCAAAGAAAGAAAAGGAAAAAGAGGTATTGTCAAGTTTTAATATGAAAACCCAAGCCTTTTGTCATTGACCTCTGCTGAGTTACGCATTTAATGATAGGTTCTTTTCAACTTCATATGGTTCCCATAAATATGAAACGGGGGGAGGAGAGGGGATAAAACTTTTTGTGCAACAAATGAGACATACAGTATGCAATACCATATATGGGAATGGATTTTCAGAAAGTTTTTTTTTTTGTTCGAATTTTGTTTTGCCAAGAAAGGTACGCAGAGCAGAAGCTTGTTTCTAGGTGTATCCCAGGAGTTAAGTGACTTGTTCTGAGAATGACTTAAGTGACTTGCTCAGGGTCATACAGCAATGCAAGTGGCAGTTGTAGGCTTCAAACTCAGATCTGCAGAGATGTCCTGTCACAGGACGTGTGACTGACAGTCTGCCTCAATTGTGGCATCTAAAATGTTCACAAATGTTTGTGTCCAGCCTTTGTACCCATTTACAACAGTTTCCTCAATTTGCAGAATAAAACTAAAGCAGGTGTCATGTATTTGATTGCTGCATATGTCAATTTTTTGCGCACAACTTGCCACACCTGAGACAAACTGTTAGACCGTCTTTTATGTACTCTAAAAGTTTTGTTGCAAGTAGCACAAGTGTGCAAAAAAGCAGCACAGATGGCCGAAAATCCAGTCCATCACCTCCTATTAGGGCATGGCTGCAAAGTCCAAAGCTTGACCGTTATTTCCAGTAAAGGGGGTGTAGTGACTCAGCCACACACTTGTTATTGCTGGAGACAAGTATTTCAACTAGAGGCTCAGAGGCAACATCTTTTAGTGGTTTGAGCAGAGATGTGATAACCAGCTCACCCAGATTCAAATCCCACCACTGCCACTTACTCACTGCATAACTTAAATTCTCAGTGCTTCAGTCCACCCAGCTGTAAAAATGGCCCCCCCCCCTGAAATAAGAAGTTAAATCTACCATAAGCTGGGTGAGTCTAGGTAAATAAACTGTAAACCATAAAACTCCTTAAAGCAGCAGTATGTGTTAGTCACCATGTACTGTAGTTTTTATAGCAATAATGCATTTCTAGCAAAAACATCTCTGTATCCCTTTTACTTTACCTTTATTCCCAAACTGAGATACAGGATTTTGATGTTTTTATGTTGGCTCGTGCTTGCGCGCAAGCCAACATATTGCAGTAGTAGCAGATTTGGAGGTGCGGTCACAGTGGGCGAATGCAGGGCACGCATCAGTAGGCATGTCCCTCATTCCCCCAATAAGCCAGCATGCAGGCACTGACACCAGCAATACATAAAGTGGTCACCACATCTAAGAAAAGTGCCGCTGCAATGAGATGCAAGCTCATCATGCAGTGGCACAATAACATGCCTCCCGATGTGCCCTTTCTGGTGAAATATTTCGATAAACATGGTGGCAGTGAATAACACGCCTCCTGATGTGCCCTTCCTGGTGAAGTATTCCGATAAACAAGGCAGCAGTGACTGCCGCTGCCGCCTGCCACAATGCCGACTTCAGGGGTGCTCAATCCCCCTGTCGGCATGCCCCAACCCAGTTCATGTGCCAACGGGGGAGCCCACTCCCAATCGGCATAATCCCCCCTCCCATTTCAATTGTGTGCCGAAGGGGTGCCCAATCCCCCTTGGTATCATGTGTCCCACCAACAGTCTTTCATTGCCGATGGGGACTCAATCCCCATCAGCTTCAGTCCCCCCGTTCTCAGTTCAATCTGCCGATGGGGGAGCCCACTCCCCATCGGCATAATCCCCATTTGTTGTGTGCTGAGGGGGTTCCCAATCCCCTCAGCTCTTGCCCCCCATTTGGTATGTGCTGACAGGGGTGACCAATCCCCGTCTGTTACAGCCCCAAAACACTCAGGTGGCATGCTGGGACCACACCCCAGTGTGCCAAATGTCCCTATAAAAAAACCTTCTTGTGATGTTTTCTTTTTAAAACCTGTAAAACAGAAAACGTCCTTGTTGAGTCCGGTGGCCCCTCCCCAACCCGAGCCCACCCTCTGTGCACCCTGCCTCCCCACACCCCACGCCATACTTACCTCCGGAGCATGGGTGGGATGATCTTCGGTGGACTGGGAACACGTCTGCACTCTTCAAAGCCGACCGCGAACTGAAGAAATGATGGTAAGCTGTATAATGGCATAAATCGTCTTTTTTTTTTTTTACTTTGGTGCATATCTCGGGCATTTTTGGGAATTTTTTCACCAAACTTTCAGCATGGGGTTATTAGGACACCTCCTCATGGATTCAGTCATTGTCGTGGCATTATTCAGCCCCGGAAGGTGATTTTGTGGTCACTGTGCAGAATCACCTTTCAGGACTGATTAACAAAACAACAGTGCCACTGTTCATGAGGTGGGCTCTCAAAAAGCCTATGTTGCAAATTTGGTGAAAAAAAAAACTGTTTTACGAGAGTGCATTGCACAGTTTCCATGCACGCTAGTAACTTCGTGAATTTGCAATGTCTTCACTACAGATTTTCAACATTGGCATTTTTCCACACCTTCTTATGAACAGTACAGCTGCAATTTTTCACATCCCACCCGAAATGTATTTTTGCACTTCTGGTGCAGAATAGCACGGTTGCTGTGGGAAATCAATTTTAGGGACAGATTAAGAAAATAACAGTGACACTGTTCATGAGCAGAGGTCCTAAAATGCCTATGTTGAAAATTTGGTGATGAAAGTCCATAAAATGACTGTGTTTCAAACATGTGTTGCGCAGTTTCCACGCACCCTTGAAATTTCGCAAATTTGCAATATTTTCATGCCAGATATTCAACACTGGCATTTTTTCCCTCCTCCTTATGAACAGTACAGCGGTCATTTTTCACATCCTGCCCGAAATTTGTTTCCGCACCTGTGGCGCGCACAATGGCGTGGTAGCTGTGGGAAATCAACCTTTGGGACAGATTAACAAAATTACAGTGCCACTGTTCATGAGGGGGGGTCCCAAAATACCTATGTTAAAAATGTGGTTAAAAGAAATCCCAAAAATATTTGGGTTACGGATGTGCGTTGCGCAGTTTCTATGCATGCTCATTACTTAAATTTTTCATATTTTCACTCCAGATTTTTAACATTGCCATTTTTTTACACCTCCTCATGAACAATACAGTTGTCATTTTTCACATCCTGCCCAAAATGTGTTTTTTCACCTGTGGCAACAAATGGCGCAGTTGCTGTGCAAAGTCACCTTTCAGCTAACAAACTGACAGTGCCGCTCTTCATGAGGTGGGGTCACAAAAAGTCCATGTTGAAAATTTGGAATGAAAATACCAACAAACGCCTACGGCGTTAGGGTTTCCAACTGTAACACCCCATCCTGTACAGACTGACAGGTGTCAAGGGTGTGACTTGGGATCACTGACTGTAATGCTCACACCATTCCATCCCCGCCTCCACCCTGCAGCCAGTGACAAGCATCGAGGTGTGCCTTGGAGCGTTTGGCCCCAAAGTTCATCCCATTCTCCTATACTGCACCCATCTCAGTGTATTTCCTTACAGAATGGGGTAAGTATAAGGCCCAAAGACCCCAAAGCACACTACAACACTTGTCAGTGTCTACAGGGTAGGGTGAGGTAAAATGGCATGAGCGTTATAGCTGACGACACAAAGGCACACCACAATGCCTGTCAGTCTCTGCAGGGTGGGGGTAGGGCTGGTGTCAGTTCAATACTTCACTGTCATTCCTATTATGCATCTCTAACTCCTGCACTACCAATACCATGCCAGCAAGACAACATTCGGCATTGACAAATGCTTGTTAAAAGTTCCCACTCCCATGCCACACCAGCCTTAAAAAAAATGTAATATCTTATTGTGGTGCAATGCCATTTACCATCGGAAACATTAAACAGCACTGTTGAAATACATCTACTGTAAGAACCTAGTAGGTACATTTAAAAAGTATTCTCAATTGAAGAGATATTTTAACTTGAGTCATTAATTATGAAACTATTTATAAAAACTACATCGATGATAAATCTAAAAATGTCAGAAATACATTTTTGCTAAAAAACTATATGATGATTTTTTTGGCAACTAACAAATACTTCTGCTTGAATTAAATGTTTGATCTTGTTGGCAGTAGGGTTGTCACCTGTCAGGTTTTTTACCTGGTGATCAGGTTTTCAGGGTCCCTATCAGGTAATCCGGTTTTGCTCTGTGCTGGTCTGGTTTTTGAGCCATTTTGAGTGCTGGCATACTTTTGAAACAGATTTTGTCATATCATTCATTGTTTCAGCTGCATGTCCAACTCACAAACAAGTTTTGTTGTCAATATAGCCCTTTGTTTGTGAGAACAGTCAACCAGGGAGGTGTAAAGTATGGCCATTAACACCATTAGCACTTATTTACCCTAATCTTCTCCACTGCATCTTAAAGTGACAAAAAGCCTGCCCCACCTTTTGTAACAGTAACAGAGACAGTTGTCTTCCACTTTCATTTGCTTGTAAACATTTTCATCTCTAACATAATTTAGGCATTTTTAAATGTTTAAATGACTTTTCCTCAAGAAAAAAAGTATGATCACTTCTTTGGCTTTGAAATAGTATGGTGGACATGAAAAGGAAGCCAGAAAAAGATATAAAGTACACATTATAGTAAACAATTTCTTTATTATGTATTATTATATACCATGTATACTATTGCATGCTATTTACAGTATTTCCCTTGCACCCCCCCAGATCATATCTGTAAATGAGATTTATTTTATCTCTGTGTGTTTATCTGGTAAACCAAGGTCAATAAATAAATAAATACAAAATAAATAACTAGGAAGAACCTAGGAAAGTAACTTTATCAGGTACAGTAAAGTATCTTAACATTTTTGTTGAACTGTTGCTTTAAGTGTTGTTTTTTATTGATATAAAAAATGGTTTTCGAGGAGGAGCAATGCACGTTGAGTCATTAAAAGGGGTGTGGCTAGGGGTGGAGCTTAAAATTTGATTTTTGACTCATCCAAACGTGGCAATCCTAGTTGGCAGCCATCACCACTTTGAATGGACTCTCTCATCCATCAAGTATGCTGTCAGCCAAGGGTATGTAGCATGAGTCAGGCCCGTAACCTGTGGCAATAACTCCATAGTACAGTAGTGAGGCCTCTGCAAGGGTGTGGGAGTAAACTACCCCTTCATGGTATGTATCATTAATGTGTCCCCTTTTTCCCTTGGCCCCTTTCATCCCAAGTCCCCACTGTATGGTTACTGTGGAAGTAAGTAGAAGTCAGTGTTTTGGTTCTCTGTTTTTTGGGGTTGACTTTTCTTAGTGCAACTTTTATTTGCCAGCTAGGAAATCTAGCTGGGAGACTATTTGCAGTCATTTGTGACTAGACCTGTTACTTAAACTCTGTGAAATAGGTGTCTGAAAGGAAGGAAGGCACTCACTGGGGTGGTGGGTCAGAGTTGTTGTTGATTGTTTCTGGAGGGCATGGGCTTAGTCCACCCACCCAGCCCCTCACTCCACCTGCCCCAAGCACATCATTTCCTTTATATCAGGGTTCTGACATCACTTCCCCAAAAGTGCAAAGGACATACACCTGTTCATATCCTTAAAGGCACAGCACACTGCATAGGGGGTAAAAACACTCACACGCTTGTGCACACTAAAAAAAAAGAAAGAAAACATCTTAAACAGGAAGGGAGACAGCCTTTTGGGAGTGGTGCAGTGCACTGGCTGTGGAGCGACAGTCTTCTGGGAGATGTTCTGGAGGCTCTGTTGATGCTTTATTTGCAGGCATCTCTCTGGTCTGAGGGAGGAGGTTGCTGTCTTCATGCTGACCTGGCAAGGATTCGGAAAACCTCCTCCCCCACCCAGGGACCACTCAGGTGAACACCACTGCCTCAGAGATTACCAAGAAAGAGGAGCGGTTAGACCACAGTGGGCTCAGGGAGGGTGAGGGTGGTGGAACAGAGACACATCCCTCCAGGTGTGCCTCTTCACAATCCATTTGCCATTCTGGTGGAATATGGTTTCCCTATGGAGGCACTCACAGTGGAGGCCAAGGAGGATGCTGGGAACCTCCACAAAGGAGACCCATACGAGGGTGGCACAGGACCCCACAGGGGAAGGAAACAACTCCTGGTGGGGGACTCAATCGTTAGGAGGGAGAACTGAGGGAGGGAAGGGAGAGGGAAGTATGGTGCCTGCCCAGCACCATGGCTTGCAGGGACAGGAAGGGAATCCTTAGGATCATGGAAGCAGCTGCATGGAGGAGGGAGCTGGATGTCATTGTCCACCTAGGGGCAAATGACCTGGCTGGAAATGGGATCAGAGCAGTGCAGCAGGAGTTTGTGGAGTTAGGGAGGGGTCTTAGACAAGTGGCACACATGGTAACTTTCTTGGAAGTGCTACCTGTCTAAGGCGTAGGTGAGGCTAGAGTACTCTGCACCAAGGGATTCAATGACTGGTTGAAAAATTGGTTCAGAGCTCAGGGATTTGACTTCACTGGGGACTGGGAGTCCCCCCTGGAGGGATACAGGCCTATACTGATGTGATAGTCTGTGTCTGTCTGGGAGGGGAACCAGAACCCTAGGTGATAGGTTTAAATGCTTCATTGGCAAGCATTTAAACTAGACAAAGGGGGAGACACTGAAGAGAAGTAGGGAAAGCTTACCCCACCCCCCACAAAACAGAGTAGTTAGCAAAGTCAACTCAAAGGTAGAGAAGTCAATAGGGAGCAGGACTGGGGTAAATCCAGAAAAAGGCAAAGGCAGTAAGGACAGGGATGGGCCTAAAAGGGGTAAGGCCATCACAAAATTGAGGGCAATGAGTACCAATGCTCATAGTCTGGGTAGCAAGCTCCCTGAACTAGTGGCCTTGATGGAAGAGAGAGACCTGAATATCATAGCAGTCACAGAAACATGGTACACAGAGAACCATGACTGGGACATCAACATACCAGGGTACACAAGCTACAGGAGGGACAGGGAGGGTAAAAGAGGAGGAGGGGTAGCCCTCTACATAAGGGAAGAAATCAAAGCAACAGAACTAAAGGGTAAACAGGGAGGGGAGGAGGCACTGTGGGTCACCCTGGAGACAGGAAATGGCACCACAATCTGCACAGGGGTTGTTTACAGACCCCCATCTTAGGGGACAGCAATGGACAAGGATATGATAGAATGAATCCTTAGAATGGCAGAAAAAGAAGAGATATTGTTGATGGGGGACTTGAATATGCCAGATGTTAACTGGAGCACCTTTACTGCAGCCACATCCAAAAGCA
Organism: Neoceratodus forsteri; assembly: GCA_016271365.2. Lineage (NCBI taxonomy): Eukaryota > Metazoa > Chordata > Ceratodontiformes > Ceratodontidae > Neoceratodus > Neoceratodus forsteri. The sequence goes on along the minus strand of CM057453.1, from coordinate 411,069,910 downwards.
GGGTCATTCTTGATGCCCTACAGGAGGAATGCCTCAGACAGCTACTGTTGGAATCCACTCAGGAGGGAGAAATCTTAGACCTGGTACTCTCAAATGTAGATGGAGAGAGGATCTCAGATTTTGAAGTGGGTGGCCATCTGGGAACAAGTGACCACCAAACAGTGTGGTTCACAATAAACACAGCTGTAGAGTCAAGCCATACAAAAGCAAGGGTGTTGGACTTTGGCAAAATGGGAGAGTGCCTCAGAAAAGCACTAGTGAACAGGCAGGAAGGAGGGGTAGAAGAACAATGGGGAAAAATCAAAACTGCCATCACAGAGGCAACAAGCCTGTGTGTAAAGCAAATCAACAAAACAAAATAAAGGAAGAAGCCACCATGATTCTCAAAAGAAGTAGCAGGGAAGGTTAAGGAGAAAAGGATAGCATTCAGGAAATATAAGGAAACACAGAAGGAGCAGAACAGAGAACTATATCAGTTAAAACAGAAGGAGGCAGGGAAGGCAGTTAGAATAGCAAAGGCCCAAACTGAGGAAAAGATAGCCAACTCTGTTAAGAAACATAGAAACATAGAAGTTGATGGCAGATAAGGACCGCAAGGCCCATCCAGTCTGCCCATTTCTTTTTCTACCTTATAAATGTGCCATCGGCCTTTGCTCTGTCAGTGGCCTATCTATTCATAGTCATTTGTATTGCTCCCTTATGCCTATCCCATGCCTGCACTGTATTCATAGCCACCACTTCTTGTGGTAAGCCATTCCATGCATCCACCACCCTTTCTGTGAAAAAGAATTTCCTCACATTCCCCCTTAATCGGCCTCCCTCTAATCTCATGCTATGTCCTCTTGTCCTGCTATTTTTCTTATATTTAAACATGTTAGACTCTTTCACCTTGCTAATGCCCTTAAGGTGTTTGAATGCCTCGATCATATCACCTCTCTCCCTCCTTTGCTCAAGGGTATACATATTGAGCTCTGTTAATCTGTCCTCATATGTCTTCTGATGCAGTCCCTGCACCATTTTGGTTGCCCTTCTCTGGACTGCACAATTTGGTTAATGTCCTTGTGAAGGTGTGGCCTCCAATACTGCACTGAGTACTCCAGATGGGGCCTAACCCGTGTCTTGTAAAGAGGATTATTACCTCCTCTTACGACTTGTAATAACTCCTACTAATACACCCTAACACCCCCTAGCCTTACCCTACTGCTTTAGAGGTCTGCTTGATGATTTCAGGTCATCAGTGATGATGATGCCCAAGTCTCTTTCTTCCTTTGTGACTGCTAGCAACTCCTCCCAGCCTATAGGTGGCTTCAGGGTTTCTTCCCTATGTGCATGATTTTGCACTTCTTTGGATTAAATCCCAGTTGCCACTCTTCTGACCATTTTGCTAGTTTATCCAGATCTCTTCTCATTCTGCCCACCCCATCTGGATCATCTACTCTGTTGCAGATCTTGGTGTCATCTGCAAACAGACAAGCCTTACCCTCTAGTACATCTGCAAGGTCACTAATGAAGATGTTGAAGAGGACTGGCCCCAGGACTGATTCCTGAGGTACCCCACTTGTGACTTGCATCTCTTCTGACTGTATACCATTTACCACCACTCTCTGTTTTCTGCCCGTCAACCAGTTTGCCACCCAGTTGACCAACTTCTGACCCACCCCGAGCCTACCCAGCTTATTTATCAATCTTCTACAGTATGTGGAACAGTGTCAAAAGCTTTGCTGAAGTCAAGGTAGGCGACATCAACTGCTCCCCCTTGGTCCACCACTCTGGTTACCCAGTCAAAGAAATCTATGATATTAGTTTGACAGGACCTTCCTTTTGTAAACCCATGCTGTTTTGGATCCTGTGCCCCTATGGATTCCAGGTGTTGCACTATCCTTTCCTTAAGGAGTGCCTCCATAATCTTGCCCACTACTGAGGTAAGACTGACTGGTCTGTAGCTCCCTGCCTCCTCCCTGCTACCACTCTTGTGGAGCGGGATCACATGAGCCCTTCTCCAGTCTTCTGGGACCTCTAGAAGGGGGATAAAACATTTTATAGGTACATTAGGGAGCAAAGAAAGACCAAGGGAGGGATACTGAGGCTTAATAAAGGAAGGGAATGTGGGTAGAGGGTAACAGTGAAAAAGCAGGGATACTGAATGAATACTTCTGCTCAGTATTCACAAAAGAAGAGGAGGGGAGGTACCTAAATCAAATAATAGAAACACTCTGGATGGGGGGTTGATACCAGTCCATTCACAGAAATAATAATAATAATAAGTTAATAATAATAAGTTTATTTATATAGCGCCTTTCAGCATACCAAGGCGCTGAACATTTCAAACCACAACATCAAACACAAACCAGTAACACATATAAATAAATTCATATCATATTAATAACAATTATTAAAATCAAATAATAAATACAAATAAAAATCACAGCAGAATAAATTACCTAAACATCCAAAACGATCAAGCATCCAAAAATGCCATTTGCCACAAATAAGTTTTCAAGTTTTTCTTGAATTCCTCCATGGAGGTGCACTCCCATAACCAGCATGGTAGAGAATTCCAGAGAGTGGGAGCAGCATAAGAAAAAGCTCTACTGCCAGAAGATTTTAAACTCACTCTCAGAATCTCTAGCAACTCCTCATCAGCCGAGAGGAGCAATCGGCCAGGGTAGTAAGACACCAGAAGTTCTTTCAAATAGACCCAGACCCTGAACGTGAAGGGCTTTGAAAGTCAATAAAATGACTTTAAAGGTGATCCACCACCGTATGGGCAGCCAGTGCAGTTCGAGCAGCACTGGGGTAATATGGGAGGACCTACTTGTCCCTGTCAAAACCCAGGCTGCAGCGTCCTGCACCAGCTGTAGGTGGCATATTTCAACCCCAGAAAGTCCAAAGTAAAGGGCGTTCCAATAGTCCAAACGTGAGGACGCAAAGGCATGGACCAGTGTTGGTAAAGAGTCAGATGGAACAAGGTGCCTAACCATGGCGATATTCCAAAGATGGTAAAAGAAAGTCCTGACAACAGCCGACACCTGAGACTGTAATGTCAGCCTGTCATCTAGGACAATCCCAAGGCTACACACCCATTCAGAGGTCGGAAGTGACACACCACCAAGAAATATTCCAGAGGGCGTGCCACCACACGACCACTGTATCTGACCTCCCAGGTCCACAGCCAGAACCTCTGTCTTCTCTGAGTTCAACTTTAACCAACTTGAATCCATCCAACCCTGGACTTCCTAAGACAGTTATTAAACACCGTGAGAGCTCCATCCTGGTTGGGTGCAAAAGACAGGAATAGCTGGGTATCATCTGCATAGTAGTGAAACCTCTGCCCATACCGTCTAATAATGTCTCCGAGGGGCAGCATACACACTGCAAATAACATGGGTGACAGCACAGAACCCTGAGGCACCCCACACAACAAAGAAGTTGGGCCAGAAGAAAAAACTCCCGACACAACTCTTTGTGATCTCCCAGTGAGAAATGAGGTGAACCATTGTAAAACAGTTCCCGATATTCCACAAATTAGCCTCAGGTGTGCTATCAACACCGAGTGATCCACAGTGTCAAAGGCTGACGAGAGATCAAGGAGAACCAGAATGGAATGTCTCTTCTGAGCTCTCGCCCTCAGAAGATCATTAAGCACCTGAACCAGCGCAGTCTCGGTGCTATGTCTTTTACGAAAACTGGATTGGAAGGATTTGTAGATATTGTGAATGGTTAAATGGTCTTCCAATTGGGCAGCCACTACCTTCTCAATAACCTTCCCAATAAAGGGAGGGTTAGAGATGGGTCTGTAGTTTGAGAAACAGTCTGGGTCCAAGGTAGCTTTCTTCAAGAGAGATGTCACCACCGCCTCTTTCAGGGAGCTAGGAAACTCACCTGACTCCAAGGAGCTCCAGACTATTTGCACCAGGACTGGACCGATGATATCAATACAACCCAAAATTAGGGGAATCGGTCCAGGGTCCAAACCACAGCTTGCAGGATGCACACTATGGATGATCCTCACGATATCCACGAACTCAGGTCAACCAAAGGAACTCCAAGAGAAACAGAGTATTGTGAACTCACATTGTTCTACAACATCACCCTTAGAGATTGCGGACAAAGGTCCGCCCTGATGTCAGCCACCTTAGTTGCAAAGTAACGAGCGAGCTCCTCGCACTCTAATTGCGAAAAGGCTTTTTGAACTTGTAGACAGGCTGGGTTGCACAGTCTGTCTACAGTCCAAAACAGCTGAGCCGGTCAATTCTGTGCAACTGCAATCTCCCTGGACAGGAATTCTGCCTTCTTACGGGTGATTGCAAATTGATAGGTAGAATAATGTTCCATCAATCTAAGGCAGTCGGTACCAAGTGCAGACTTGCACCTACAATGTTCTAACCTTCACCTGTGTCTCCGCATCTCCCTCAGTGTCCCATCAAACCAAGGGGACCTGGGGTGAAGGGATAGGGGGCACTCAAGAACAGAAGCAATAAAATCCAGGGCTGCCGTAATGGCCTCATTGTGGGCCGCCACCAGCGTCTCCGGATTACTGCTCACCAGCCCAGGGGATTATAGGTCAAGGACCACTGCAAGACCTTGGGAAGTAATATTCCATAATGGGCAGTACCTGACCATCTCCACAGGGGAAGGCGTTCTCAGAGGGGTGCAAAAATTGAACCTCTCAGTGTAGTGGTCTGACCAGGTGACTGGTTCCACCCCCACATCAGATGCATCAATCCCTAAGAGGAAGACTAAGTCCAAAGAGTGTCCAGATTTATGAGTAGCAGTGGAAATTACCTGTGTAAGGCCCAAAGAGGACATTAATTGGAGGAAGTAATTACCAAATTGTGAGAGTTCATCATCGACCCAGGCGTTGAAGTCACCCAGAACCATTAATCTGGGTGACTCAAATGACATGTCGACGAGGAAGTCTGCTACTTCCTGTAAGAAGCGTTTCCCATCTCCAGGTGGACGGTAGATGAGAACGATTCGAACGCCTACACCCGCTACAACTGTGCACTCAAAGGACTCAGCCTCACCCACTACTACATTTGTGAGGCCCAATTCAGTCTTAAAACAGACTGCAACCCCCCCTCCCCTTCGGTCCAATCTCGGGTGGTGTATCACTGAGTACCTGGCTGGTATCATGGCCTCCACTATGGGGCCAGAATTTTCATCCAGCCAGGTCTCGGTGATGCAAGTCAGGTCAGCCGAGAGGACAAGATCGGCTATTATAGCAGTCTTATTCCTGACGGACCTGGCATTGCATAACACCACCCGAGTTGGACAAACCTCAGAGGCTGTCAGGCCTATTTGCCTACTGGATTCAGTAGTGCCCTTGGGTATGGTCACCAGACATGGTAAACCATGATCTGGGTTCCATTTCGCCCCATCTGGACTTAATAACCCTGATACAGTGGCTTCCCTCGTTCATCTTCCTCTGTTCGCGGACCCCCACCCTCCTCACTCCCCTACAAACAATCCCCAATGCTCTACAGCACTGGTAAGTATCGAAATGTAGGGGAGGAGTATAAAAAGGGTGGAGGGTGCGAGGCGAGGAAGATGAATAGCGCACCACCGTTGGGACTACGGGCCAGCACATATCACTACTTAAACACAGCAAAACCCCAAACACAAAATAATCAATCTAAAAACAGAAAATTAACCAAATAATACTAAACATAACCAACATAAATAAACAAAATCAAATAAACAAAAACCCCACCTCATAAAAAGCCTGAAAGAACTCTTTAAACTGAAGGTGGACAAAGCAATGGGGCCTGACGGGATTCACCCAAGAATTCTAAAAGAACTAAGGGTAGAACTAGTGACACCACTGAATACCCTCTTTAACAAATCATGAGAGGATGGGGTGGTACCTGAGGGCTGGAGAGGGCAGATGTGATTCCATTTCACAAAAGTGGGGGCAAGGCAGAGGCAGGAAACTACAGACCTGTTAGTTTGACCTCAGTGTAGGGAAAATGATGGAATCACTTCTGAAGGAAAGAACTGTCAAGTATCTAGAGGCCAGTGGGGCACAGGACCCAAGGCAGCATGGAATCATAGCGGGAAGGTCATGTCAGACAAATCTAATAGATTTCTGTGACTGGGTGACAAAAGTAGTAGACCAGGGAGGGGCTGTGGACATGGCCTAACTAGACTTTAGCAAGGCATTTGACTCAGTCCCACACAAAAGATTAATATACAAGTTAGCCAGCCTTAGAGTGTATCCCAAGGTGGTATCCTGGATAAAAATTTAGCTGGACAATGGGACGTAAACAGTAACATAGAAACATAGAAACATAGAATTTGATGGCAGATAAGGACCGCTTGGCCCACCCAGTCTGCCCATTTCCCTGCCTACTGGATAAGTTGCAGATCCTAGTTAACCAGCAGCCTACTTTTTCCTACCCCCATCCCCTAGAATTGCCTTATGACTGTCCCATGCATGCTTGAATTCCACCACTGTTTTTGACTCCACGACCTCCTCCGGAAGGCCGTTCCATGCATCCACAACCCTCTCTGTGAAAAAATACTTCCTTAAATTACCTCTGAGCCGCCCCTCTATCTTCAAATTGTGCCCCCTTGTTCTTGCACACCTCTTTCTTTGTAAGATGCTACCCTCTTGGACTTTGTTGATTCCCTTGAGGTACTTGAAAGTTTCTATCATGTCCCCCCTCTCCCTCCTTTCCTCGAGGCTATACATATTAAGCTTCTTTAGTCTCTCTTCATATGTCTCCCAGTGCAGACCCTGCACCATTTTAGTTGCCCTCCTGACAGCTTCCATCCTGTCTATGTCTTTGCGAAGACTGGGTCTCCAGAACTGCACGCAGTACTCCAGATGGGGTCTGACCAGCTGTCTGTACAGAGGGATAATAACTTCCTGTTTTCTACTGGTGATGCCTCTCCCTATGCATCCCAATATCCCCCCAGCCCTCATTGCTGCCCTCTCACCTTACTTGCCCACCTTTAGGTCATCTGATATGACTAGTAATAGTAAACGGAATCCATTCTGAAGAAAGGGGGATACTAGCGGGGTACTGCAGGGTTCAGTACAGGGACCGGTCCTCCTTAATGTCTTTATAAGTGCCATTGTGGAGGCACTGGAAGGAAAAGTATGCCTCTTTGCAGATGACACAAAGATCTACAATAGGGTCGATACACAAGGTGGGGTGGAAAGGATGAGAAGGAACTTGGCAAGGTTGGAGGAATGGTCAAATATATGGCAGCTTAGATTCAATGCAAAGAAGTGCAAAAGTAATGCACCTGGGAAACAAAAACCCAGGAGAAGAGTACACAGTTGGGGGGGTGAGATACTAACAATAACAAAAATGGAAAGAGACCTGGGGGTGGTCATATCTGATGACCTAAAGGTGGGCAAGCAATGTGTGAAGGCAGTAAGGAGGGCTGGTGGGATACTGGGATGCATAGGGAGAGGCATCACCAGTAGAAAACAGGAAGTTATAATCCCTCTGTACAGACAGTTGGTGAGACCCCATCTGGAGTACCGCATGCAGTTCTGAAGACCCCATCTCCTTGGAGGCTGTCCAGAGGAGGGCAAACTAAAATGGTGCAGGGTCTGCACCAGAAGACATATGAAGAGAGACTAAAGAAGCTTAATATGTATAACCTCGAGGAAAGGAGGAAGAGGGGGGACATGATAGAAACTTTCAAGTACCTCAAGGGAATCAACAAATTCCAAGAGCATAGCATCTTTCAGAAAGAGAGATGTGCACGAACAAGGGGGCACAATTTGAAGATAGAGGGGAAGGGCTCAGAGGTAATATGAGGAAGTATTTTTTCATGGAGAGGGTTGTGGATACATGGAACGGCCTTCCTGAGGAGGTCGTGGAGTCAAGAACAGTGGGGGAATTCAAGACTGCATGGGACAGACATAAGGCAATTCTAGTGGGGGGTAGGAGGAAGTAGGTTGTTGGTTAATTAGGATCTGTAGCTTATCTTTTAGGTAGGGAAATGAGTAGACTAGGTGGGCCAAGTGGTCCTTATCTACCATCAGATTCTATGTTTCTATGTTTCTGAGACTCTTCTGTTTGTATCAGCTTCAGACACATAAAGGCCTCACATTGAATTTGCATTCTATTGAACCTCTAGCCAGGAGGACCAACATGTGCCCATCTCTGCAGCTGAAGTCCATGCTGCTATGATGGTTAGCCAGAGAGGTGCTCATCTCCCCTCAGCCTCTTTCTTCCAACCTTGCTATCTGAGTGCATCACCATTGAGCAAACAGTACTGTAGATGTTCTGGGTTAAATTTGTTTACTGCTTATTGAGAAGTATCGGAATTAAAACCTTTGAGTTAAGGACTATTTTGCATAGGCTCCACGTCAGTTTTACATAAAAAGCAAACAGGCAGCATAACAGCAGAAATATATAACGGAGACAGGTTACAGAGCTGAGGGTGGAAATACAACCCCCCCCGAGTCAATAATAAGTAACATAGAAACATAGAAACATAAACTCTGATGGCAGATAAGGACCACTTGGCCCACCTAGTCTGCCCATCTCCCTACCTACAGGATAAGCTGCAGATCCTAGTTAGCCAACAGCCTATTTCTTCCAGCCCCCACAAAAATTGCCTTATGTCTGTCCCATGCATTCTTGAATTCTCCCACAGTTTTAGACCCCACAGCCTCCTCAGGAAGGCTGTTTCATGTGTCCACCACCCTCTCCATGAAAAAATACTTCCTCACATTACCCCTGAACCGCTCCCCCCCCCCCCACCATTTTCAAATTGTGTCATCTTGTTCTTGCACATCTCTTTTTCTAAAAGATGCTACCCTCTTGGACTTTGTTGATTCCACTGAGGTACTTAAAAGTTTCTATCATGTCCCTCCTCTCCCTCCTTTCCTCAAGGGTATACATATTAAGCTCCTTTAGTCTCTCCCATGTATGGCTTCTCTTGCAGACCCTGCACCATTTTGGTTGCTCCTCCTCTGACTGCCCCTATCCTGTCTATGTCCTTGCAGAGATAGGGTCTCCAGAACTGGACACAGTACTCAGATGGGGTCTCACCAACTGTCTGTACAGAGGGATAACAACTTCCTGTTTTCTGCTGGTGATGCCTCTCCCTATACATCCCAGTATTCCCCCAGCCCTTCCTACTGCCTTCTCACATTGTTTGCTAACCTTAAGGTCATCTAATATGATTACCCCATAGTCCCTTTCCATTTTTGTTGTTGTTACTACCTCTCCCCCATTGTGTAATCTTCCCCTGGGTTTTTGTTTCCCAGGTGCATTATTTTACACTTCTTTGCATTGAATCCAAGCAGCCATACTTCTGACCATTCCTCCAACCTTGCCAAGTCCCATCTCATCCTTTCCATGCCTTCTTGTGTATCAATCCTGTTGCAGATCTTTGTGTCATCTGCAAAGAGGCATACTTTTCCTTCCAGTCCCTCTGCAATGTCTCTTATAAAGACATTAAAAAGGACTGGACCCAGTACTGAACCCTGTGGTCTCCCACTAGCAACCCCTCTTCAGAGTGGATTCCATTTACAATTACCTTCTGTGTCCTGTTGTCCAGCCAATGTTTTACTCAGGCTATCACCCTGGGACCTACTCCCAGGCTGGTTAAATTGACCATTAATCTTTTGTGTAGGACTGTGTCAAATGCCTTGCTAAAGTCTAGGTAGGCCATGTCCACAGCCCCTCTCTGGTCTACTACTTTTGTTACCCAGTCAAAGAAATAAATTAGATTTGTCTGACATGACCTTCCAGCTGTGAATCCATGCTGCCTTGGGTCCTGTGCCCCACAGGCCTCTAGGTACTCAACAGTTCTTTCCTTCAGAAGTGATTCCATCACTTTCGCTACTGCAGAGGTCAAACTGACAGGTCTGTAGTTTCCTGCCTCTGTCCTGCTCCCACTTTTGTGAAGGGTAATCACATCAGCCTTCTTCCACTCCTCAGGTACCACACCATCCTCCCATGATTTGTTAAAAAAGGTAGTCAGTGGTTTCACTAGTTCTCCCCTTAATTCTTTTAGAATTCTGGGGTGAATTCCGCCAGGCCCCATTGCTTTGTCCACCTTCAGTTTTAGGAGTTCTTTCAGAACCCTTTCTTCTATGAAAGGACTGAGATTGACCCCCCCCCCATCCAGAGTGCTCCTGTTAATTGGATTAGGTGTCTCCCCCTCCTCCTCTTTTGTGAATACTGAGCAGAAATATTCGTTCAGTATCCCTGCTTTTTCACTGTCCCTCTCTGCCCACCCATCATCCATTCTATTCAGCCTCACTATCCCTCCCTTTGTCTTTCTACTCTCCCTGATGTACCTATAAAAGGTTTTATCCTCCTTCTTAACCAAGTTGGCTATCTTTTCCTCAGTTAAGGGCCTTTGCTATTCTGATTTCCCTCCCTGCTTCCTTCTGCCTTAACTGGTACAGCTCTCTGTCCTGTTCCTTCTGTGTTTCCTTATGCTTCCTGAATGGTATCTTTTTCTCCCTGACCTTCCCCGCCACCTCTTTTGAGAACCATAGTGGCTTTTTCTTTCATTTTGATTTATTTGCTTCATACAACGGCTTGTTGCCTCTGTCATGGCAGTTTTCAAGTTTCCCCACTGTTGCTCCACCTCTCCTTCTAGCCTATTTGCAAGTGTTTTTCTAAGGCACTCTCCCATCTTGCCAAAGTCATCCCTCCTGAAGTCCAGTACCCTCACTTTAGTATGGCTTGACTCTGTAGCTGAGTTTATCGTGAACCACACTGTTGGATGGTCACTTGTTCCCAGATGGCTACCCACTTCTAGATCTGAGATCCTCTCACTGTCCCCATTTGAGAGTACGAGGTCTAAGATTGCTCCCTCACAAGGGGTTCCAAAACTAGCTGTCTGAGGCATGCCACCTGTAAGGCATCGAGAATGGCCCTGCTCTTGGATGTGGCTGCAGCAAAGGTGCTCCAGTTAACATCTGACATATTCAGGTCTCCCATCAACAGTATCTCCCCTTTCTCTGCCATCCTAAGAACGCCTTCTATCACATCCTTGTCCATTCCCTCCCCCTGACATGGGGGTCTGTATACAAGCCCTGTGCAGATTGTGGTGCCATTTCCAGTCTCTAAGGTGACCCACAGTGCCTCCTCTCCTCCCTGTTTACTCTTTAGTTCAGTTGCTTTTATCCCTTCTCTTACATAGAGAGCTTCTCCTTCCCCTCTTCACCCCTCCCTGTCTGTCCTGTAAGTTGTGTACCCTGGTATGTTAACATCCTAGTCATGGTTCTCTTTGTACCTTGTTTCTGTGACTGCTATGATATCCAGGCATCCCTCTTCCTTCAAGGCCACCAGTTCAGGGAGCTTGTTTCCCAGAGTATGGGCATTGGTACTCATTACCCTCCATTTCCTGATGACCTTACCCCTTTTTGCCCCATCCCTGTCCTTATTGCTTTTGTAATTTTCTCCATTTACCCCTGCCCTTCTCCCTATCGACATCTTTAACTTGGTGTTTACCTCACTTACTACCCTGACTTTTTTGGGGAGGCAAGGATTTCCCTGCTCCTTTCCAGTGCCTCCCCCCTTGGCTAGTATAAATGCTTGCCAATGAAGCATTTAAACCTATCACCTAGGGCCTTGGTTCCCCTCCTGGACAAGCAGCATAACAGCAGACATATACAACAGAGACAGGTTGCAGAGCTGGGGGCAGAAATACAGACCCTGAGTCAATAATAAGTAACATGCAGCATAACAGCAGAAATATACAACAGAGACAGGTTACAGAGCTGGGGGTGGAATTACAAACCCCAAATCAATAATAGATTACAACAATAAGAAACAGCTAGTTGGTATACATGTTCTATAGGGTCCGAGCAGTGAGGGGAGGATACTTGAGGTAACTGGCCGCCAAGGGCCTAGGTGCATCTGAGCATAATTAGATGCAATCACAAGTGGATTGGGAGAGAGAGAGACACACACACACACACTAACACTGCACCAGCTCACCAGCCTAGAAAGAGCTTTCATAGAGTTACAGTTAAAGATCTACTGACAACTCCGGGGGAACTTGCAGAAACATTGTATTACATTTGTACTATAGATAGAGGGGTGCTCCTGATCGATCAGAGCACTCCTTTCCTCTGCATGTGAGACACTCCTATTCTGTGAAGTGTCTAATGAGTGTCACAAACTCGCTCAGCCGGTCAGCCCTCTACTCCCAAAGTGCCAACCTCTGAGCATATGATTTGTGGACAGTGAACAGAACAAGGTAACCCTCTTGTCTGTTTTGTGGGTTCAAGTCACCTTAGTCTGGAGGGATTCAAACTGATAACCTCTTGTTAGCGTACCCAATTATCAGGCTCAGATAATTCTGTGTTTGGGGGTCCAGATATCTTTGCCTATGGGCACGCAGCCAGATCTTTCAAATGAACCTTTAGAACTCTATGCAAGACTTTAGAGAACTCTATCCATTTCCCAGTTTGGTATATCAGTAAGTCCATACTCAGTGTTAACTATAACCTTTAAATGCTCCACTTAAATAAAAAGAAATGTCAAGACATTCCAGGCAGTTTCCGTTGTAAAATATATATTTACTTTAAAATATCAAAACAGAACAATAAATACAGAACAAATATCCCAAACACATACAATCTTAAAAACAAAACAGGTTTTAAAAGTACAAACTAAGCTCTCTTATCCACATAATACTTATCTCCTACAGTGCTGATGTTGTCCTTCTTCTCTCAGTCAGAAATAAATCAAATGTGTCTCTCTAAGGCTTGCTCAGTTGGATAAAGGCAGTCCTGAGCTAACCTCCTCTCTGAGGTCATTAAACTCCGCCTTGGAGTATTAAAAGTTATATTTTGCAGGACAGGATGTCCCAACAAGATTTAAAAAAAATGATAAGTGACATATTCAATTTCTTCTCCTCAGGTTAACTGGTCAGAACTGTTTTTTGTTCTGCCACACACACACACACACACACATAAACAGTTTCTGTGATGTCCTTCCAAAGCATCCTGGGAATGTGCATTGGACCTCCCAAATTCATCTGGATCCTTGTTATCTACATATCAAAGGTCTTTCTGATGTAATTCAAGGGCTCCCTGTGACACCCCTACCAACACAAGTTCTTCCTGGCAATTATTGCAAGTCAAAGGATCTCCTTGAGGGCATTATAAAGTGGATACTTTGGTTCCTGCCTTCAAAGAAAATTTTACAAAGGAATTGCATTTTAAATAGCTGCAGTTTTAGCTATGTCCTGTTCTTTGAACTTATCCCTGGGTTTTTTTGGGATGTGTCAGTTCAGCAAGACTGTAGGTCTTCTGACTGCCCTTCCCTTTCATAAATTATGTGTAATACAAAAAAAATGTTATGCATGGATTAGAATCAATGGTCCAAGTGTGACAATGAGCAGCTGCCCTGGAAACTAGCATGTTTGGGGCAGGTTTTTATAGAATATTAATATACTGTATTATTGATCAATCATTATCAATAACATATTAATACCACCGCTGAAACCACTCTTCAGTTCACAGTTCTCATACTGTAAGAATGCGCATGAGATCCCTCTTACAATCATAAGAGTGGTCTCGATCATGGTGTTAACATATACTGTACATAACTCACCATATATCTCATGCATCTTCAATAGATCTTGCCTCCCCATCATTTATTGCTAAGGTCATTTGCACTAAATCAGATTTGTCCCTTAGAGTTTATCTGTTTCACCAGCTAATTATCCACCTGAAGTCATAATCCTCTGTTGTGACATCACAGTCTGTTGCCATGCAAATAAGTGTAATGTCAAAAGCAGAGAATTACTGTATGCCCTCAGGTAGGGAATAAGCAACAGGAACAGATGAACTCTGTTAGGTAAACAGATCCTGTTGGCCTGCAAATGACCTCAGTAATTAAGTAATGGGGAGGAAGACTGCAGAGCTAATGTGAATTATAAACTGAATTGTATCTAAATCTTACATTTTTGAAAGCTGTCCTGGAGGTCTCAGTGGCTGTTTAGTCATCTGAGTGGAGAAAACAATTATTGTTATAATACTTACTCCCTCCAGTCTCTTACAATTCAAGATATTTGAATAGTAAGTAGTTCACTGCCAAGACATGAGGAAGATGGATCAAGCTTTTATAACTACTGATTAGTAGAGGATAGTCACAATGGGCCTACAGTACTTCTGTCTCTAAATGCTTAGCGTTCCAACTTGGGAACCAGGAGATCATATGTTCAAACACCATCAGAGTCAAATACTAACTGGGTGACATTGAGCAAATTATTTAAAATCCCCATGCTTCAGTCAACCCAGCTGTGGAAATGGGTAAAAGCAGGCCCCCCACTGGAAATGAGATGCTGCATCTCAGCTGGGCTATCCTTAGTAAATAAGATGTAAGAAAACTGAATCTAAAAAAACAGAAAAAAATCTTATGTTCTTGTGTAAGTGCCTGCAGAAGGAAGGGGTTGTATATTTGAATGCCAGGCCACAGAGCCTACATATTGGTAGAGCCTCTGACAGCTGGTGGGTGGAGCTTAGAATACCAGTGTAGTTGGCAGAGGATTTGGTGTCTAGATGGCAGAGTGATAGGAGTGTTCATGTGTGCCTCTGGGGCACCCTTGTCTCAGGTTGCTTACCAGACTGCCTCCAGAGGCAAAGGACCCCTCACAGCAGCAGCTGGCTATGGATCTAGTACATGAAACAAATACAGCTCATTGTCCAGCTGCCTGGTAGACTACAGAGGATGGCACCATGAGTTTCAGAATCTGGAGGCATTTCATTTAAATTGCCTATAACTCTGCAGAAAGTGTAAAGGAGATACCAGGAGGGTATGGGTACTCTAAGGGGTAGCCTATCAAGGGAAGATCCTTGTTGCCTTGTGGTGCAAAGAGGGTCCCTCCAAAGATGGGTGTTCTTCCTTTTGTGGGGGGGATCACAGTCCTACTTCCAAAAGATGCTGCCAGTTTTGCTGAAGATGGTGAGGAACCTTGTGAAAGGGAATGAGCTGCTGACCAAGGTAGAAGAAGTGTCTGCTATTTGTAAGGGGGAATCCCACATCAGGATGGACATCAGAAATGGTGCTGCTGGCATAGGGGTTGGGGTGAGAGACAACCACTGCATAAGGGCAGGTTGGATTATGCACTGCCATGTACTGCTGCACACCCCATCCAGTGAGAGAAGGAAGTGGTTGATGGGAGGTACCCAGAGCTGCTGTGGCCATAAACCAGGGGTCTCTGAGAGAGAAAGTCCCTATACCGGGGCTGCCACCTGCACACCAGCTGATCAGATGTTATGATGTCACCAAGTAAACTGTTTGTACAGGGCAAACCAGCAGAGCACTTGGAGACTGGGTACCTTGGAAATAACTAAAAACAGTGGCTGTCCAGTAGAGTTATAATTGCTTAAGCACTGTGTAATGTGTGGTCATTTCTGCATCTGACGGAGGGGGAGATGTTTGTATCATATAGGAGCCAAGAAGTGCACAGAGTGTGTCTTCCGATATTGTAGGGGCCCTCTGACGAGCATGCCACCTAACTTGTAAATACAGAAGATATCCCTTGGCTATGCTCAGCCCCCACTGGCACCACATGATGGTTATCTTATGGTGTCAGCCTCACCTGAGATAGACAGTTACAACTGCAGCAGCTGAGTGGGTTGTCGGACCTCACACCATCTGGTGTAGGGGTTTACATAAGAACCTTACAGTTCAAATAACTTTCAATTGTGAAATTGTCAGCTTAACCCTGTGAACATGGAGTTCTATCAGCCTAAGGTTGCATCAAATTCATTGCAAAATGGGTGCCCTACATTTAGGAAAATGACTGGCAGAGATTGCCCAAATTAACAGATGTTCCCCAGGATATGTTCTAGCTAAAGCAGACCTACCGTACTTAAATGGGGAAGACTGTTTGGCCAGATTCAGCGGGGTAAATTAAATAGCTCAGTCCAATCTTGTACCTCACTATGGACACTAACATAATTAAGCAATAAGGCAAAACAGGGGCTGGGACACTATGGGATTTAGCCATGCCACTTGTGGTGTGGCATGAAATGTAGCCCAGTGCCATAAAATAAGCTGGTAATTTTTTGTCAAAACACTGAAATACATATGTAGACGGAATTGCGCTTATACAGTATTCTATACATTTTCAGTATTTCTATTCCTTTTGTTATTCATTTCTAGGTTCATTTAACTAGAAATAGGATCCTTGACCCCTATAGTTAATCCACTAAATTTTTTCCTGGTCACACCCCTCTGTTTGTAATGTCATAATGATTTTCACAGTAACAAACTTTGATGTCCCAAACTGAGGATTATGAGTTTTAGCAAAGGATTAGGCAGAAGGGAAAGACAGGGTTGGATTTTCAATGGTGCCAAAAAATGACATAGGTGCATCAAAATGTGGGTTTGTTTGCATCATATTCACAGCAGTTATAAATGACATAAATGTGCGATACAAGTGCATACTGTCTAAAGTGCCCCAGGAGACTGTCTAGCCATATTAACTCAAGATGCAACTCTTTGTTTCTCACTCTGAGCCTCTCTCATGTCCCCTATCATCCTGTCATTGTAATATCTTTGATTTGGGTGACCAGCTTTGCTGCTTTTATACCTACTGTACTGTACCATACAACCTAAGTGACATTTTTTTGTGGTCTACCATTTGTGTCATATTTGTGGTGCTAATAGTTGACAAAAGTATTGAAAATTGATGTCAGTCATTTTTCTGATGCAAATGAGGCACGATAGTAACAAGTAAGCAGACACAGCAGAAAGTGACACAACTGTCCTTTGATGATTGCACCACACTGTGACACAGACACAGCTGCCCTTTGCTACACAGTTTTGATGAGAATTGCATCTGCATCATGCTGCACATGACTCTTTGAAAATCCAGGCCATTAACTCTATGGGACATGGACCCTGCCTCCCTGCAAATCAACATACAAATAAAGAACAAAGGAAAGATACATGCTAAAAGCATAAAAAAACAATGGGCCCCATATTCAAAAGTCCCTGGCTGCATCGCGCAAGAGCCTGTCCGGTGCAACTGAGATGCACTGGCACAAAATAATGGCATATTCAGAAGACGCACCATGAGATGTGATCACACATGTCCAGCTGAAGATCCTGAACATGCGTAATCGCACAGTGGGAGATGCGCAGTGCAGCAGGTGACCTGAGCCCCATGCAGAGCATGGGGAAATGTGTTATAGGCGGCCACATGCACGGTGTGCAAAATTGCAATATTCGGCTGGGATATACAAATGGCCTCATTGCACATTCCGAGCCCATTTCCGTCATGAGCAGCTCATTACTGTAATGTATGTAGAAAAATCCAACTCCAGTCCAGCCAAGCCTCAGATCAGAATTTATGAAATAAAGAAAAGGTATATTCAATAGGAAGAGGACATAGTCCAATCTAAGCTAATATAACATGCAAAGTAGATTGGCAAAAAACAGCCCACTCACCAAAGATTTATGTATATAATTTTTATTTATATTATATCCAGATTAATAAATCCTACATTTCGGGAAAACCCTTCTTCAGGAAGTCCAGTTTTAGTTTCTAAATCATACATTTTAGGGGACAGGGAAATTGTTTAACCAAGAGAGGCACACTAAGCCAAAGCTTGTTTCCAGGTGTGACTTGGGAGTACAAGAAAGTTAAGTGGCTTGCTCAGGATCACACAGTACACAAATGGGAGGCTGTGGGATTCAAACCCAAGTCTCCAGGTTTGGAGCTCAGAGCCTTAAACCACTACACTATACTGCCCCCCCCTGCACAATCCTATATGTTTTAAAATGGTCAATTTAAACACTAAATGGGAAGGAAAAGGGTAGTACACTTACTTTCTTCAAAAAAAAGTTTATACTTTTTCTCTATGTCATAAAGTAAACTGAATCTATTGTTTCTCCCCTAAAATTTTATGAAAATAACACATTTTAATTATTATCCCTTAACCTATTAAAATAAACATGTTTCCCCTAACCATAGTACAATATTTCTACCTATGGTCAGGCATAGGTTCAATATTTCTTTTATATGTGTCCACATGTATTTCTTTCATGATATAAACTGTCTGTGGATATATAATATGCACTTATAGCAGTGCACTGCAAAGTCAAAAACTATGTCAGCTCTATAAATAATTTCATTACAGTTATCAGCTATCAAGCTTGTCATTATTTATAAGATGGATATTTGTAAACCATTACTGTTACAACCTTATTGCTGTTTCATGAACAAAATAAATTAAATAAAATACACATCTGAGACAACTTTACAGTCTTTATCACATTACAGTACAGGTTCACTATTCCTGTTCCAACCAAACTTAGAGCTGATTCATAAACATAGCATGACACACTTCTGGAAAACGTGTTTAAACTTTCTGACAGTTGTTTAACTTTACATGCCAAAGTATCCGTATTTCTAAATGCATACACTCTGTCAACATTAACTCAAATGCTGTTCCTTAGTTTCTCAGTATTTAAAACAAGTATTTGTTTCACTGACCTGTCCCTTCTGCCTGTCTGTATCAATGAGAAGCAACAGATCAATTACAGAACTGCCCTTTTATGTGGTGAACCACAACAAAATCTGGTAGGGTTACACTCATGGCTCCAGGTGAAACCATGTGCATACTTGCGAACGCGTGACCACTCGTTTGTCTGTCAGACAAGTGATAACCAATCCCTGGCCAAACCATAGTCAAAGTCTCATTCAGCCACAGGTAGCCATTTTGAGTAAGTTTAAGCACAGAACCTTCCAACTCATATTTACACTATGGGGCTGAATTTAATTTATCTAAATGTGCTTTACTGTAAAGTGAGGTAAATTTGTTAGCAAAAGGACTCTCCGTTTGCCTGCATGAAAGGGTAAGTGACTTTGAAATCAAATTAGAGCTAAACAGATTCTTTAGGAAACTTAGATTAAGATATTTTTTTGGATAACAATCCTGTAACAGCTAAAAATCTGGTAAAAACTGAGAAGACAAGGATCTTAAGCCAAAAATTACATCTTAAATCCCAATTTCTCTCAGCGGGGGAATACCTCCTACAATTGAAATTTTAATTTTTTGGTGAGTAAAGATATTGAGGCATTATTAAAGAAAGAAGAAAAAACATGGATCGAAGGACGGAATTTAATCTGACACCAAATGAGTTTGGAGCATTGAAAAATTTGGAAAATGATTGAAATATTGTTATTAAAAAGGCAGACAAGGAAGGAGGAATAGTGTTCAACTATGAGAGCTATAAGAAAAAGTATCTAACTTTATTGGGAGATGAATAACAATTTAAAGATCACAACAGACCCTACACAGAATATAAAAGATCTTATTAAAGGATCGTTGGACAAATCATTGGAGGATGGATGGATGTCAAATTGGGAGCATGGGGCATTGTTGTGAGAGCTCCTTTGGTCCCTGTATATTCTATACATTACCTAAGATGCACAATAATATATTAAAACCACCTGGTAGACCTGTCATATCTGGAGTGGGCTCTACTTTGTAGATTTTGTCCATCTGCATGGATTACCATATAAGAGAATATGTGGAGAAGACTGAGTCATATCGTTTTTTTTTACAATTTAAAGTTTATTACAGATTTTTATACATACATGAGACAGAGCCATACATAGTTAGCCCATACATCAGCTTAAAGAACCTGTTACAATGGATCTGTCTTCCCTCTCCCTACCCCCTCACTCCTCACTCCCTCCCTCCCCACAGCCCATATAATCCGAGTCATTTAATAAAATGTCGACATCAAGATATAAAAGTTAGAGGGAATACAGGGTGTGTAAGGGGTCCCATATCTTTAGGTAGTTAGACAATCTGTTATAAAGGCTTAATATTGCTTTTTCAGTTATGAGGTTAGCTAATAGTTTATTTAGCAATTCAATATAAGAAATGGTTTCTCTATCTTTCCAGTGTTTAAGGACTAATTTTTTAACAGACATTGAAATCAGCCACATATGATATTTGTAGTTACTTACTGATATTTGGTAATAGTTGCCTAGTAAGTAAATTTCAGGTGTAAAATATTCTGAAAGCCCTAACAATGGGTCTACTTTAGCTTGGATATTAACCCATAAAGGGGCTACTTTGGGACAATCCCAAAAGATGTAAAGAAGGCTACCTTCTTCCTGGGAACAATAGGAACATAAGTTGGAGGAGATTAAGTCCCATTTGGCTACTTTTTGGGGCGAGTAATACAAGTTGTGCAAAATGTGTAATTGCATAAGGCATAATCGATCTTGTGTCACATACTGATGGCAATTACACCAAAGGGTGGGACAATCTATATTCCTGTGGGGAAAAAGATA
Organism: Neoceratodus forsteri; assembly: GCA_016271365.2. NCBI lineage: Eukaryota > Metazoa > Chordata > Ceratodontiformes > Ceratodontidae > Neoceratodus > Neoceratodus forsteri. The sequence continues at coordinate 411,049,645 of CM057453.1, read as the reverse complement.
TGACCAGTATGCTGTAGGTGCAAAACATTCACTGAAGTGCCATTCATATAAAACTGCATATATATTAGATACTGCTTTGGGGGAATTTGACAACGGACCCAAATCCAATTGAAAAGAGAATTTGGGTGATGGAGGGGGAACATTTCCTAGCACTTTAACCAGGAGTTGCCTCAGTTGAAAAACTTTAAAATAGCAGGGCAAGGGAGTTTTGAATTTACTTGTGATTTCCACAGCTGAGAGCCAAGAGACATCCTCTCTCACAAAAAGTGATAACTTTCCATCCCCCAGTTGAGGTAACCAGTTGGATGTCAGGCTCTTGCTATCAATTATAAAGGCTGGATTATTCCAAATGGATTGAGATAAATCGTTATAGAACCTGTAGCATAAAAATGCACATAATTGGGAGTGAACTCTTATTGAAACTGCTATCAGGGTAGATCTTAGGCTTGGTGGTAAGGAAGATAATTTTAAACTTAACAATGTTAAGGGCTCTATATCACAAGAGCGAATCATGGCCAGTTCGATATTAAGCCAAAGCGGGAAAAAGACTGAGTCATATCTAAGAGACAGTGTACATTTTATTAATGTACTGGAAGAAATGAACTAGAATAAGTTAGAGATAAATAACTTAGTGTTGGCAACCCTAGATGTAAAATATTTATATACATCAATTCCACACGACTTAGAATGTGAAGCTTTAAAACTGAAACTTGGCAATGATAGGGGATATCAAAACCACCAAATGAACTCTTAATGAAAATGGCAGAGATAGTTCTGAATCAGAATTATTTTAAGTTTGAAAATGAATATTTTGTACAAGTTAGAGGTACAGCGGTGGGGTTTAATATGGCCCCATCATACTCTAACATTTATATGAATGACTTTGAATGTAAATGCTGTATATGTACCAAAACAATTCATATGTTGATAAAATTAAGCTGTGGAAATGTTTTCTAGATGATGTGGTATTATTATGCGATTGTACCACAGATGAATTGATCGAATTTCACCATTATTTGGATAAACAAACAAATCATTTAACATTCACTTTGAACTATGATACCAGGAAAATATCATTTTGTGGATTTGACAATTTTTAAACATAATGATCAACTATGTACAACATTGTTTCATAAGGAAACAGACAGAAATACAGTCTTACAGCAGAAAGTTTCCACCCAAGAATGCTGGTAGAATCTATTCTATACAGCCAATTCTTGAGAGTGAAAAGAAAGAGTTCCCTTGAAACTAATTTGGAGAAAATAGTGGAAAACATGGAACAGAGATTCAGAGAAAGAGGATACGAGGATAGTGTTTTGGGAACAGCAAAAGAGAAAATGATGTTGAGACCTAGAGAGGAGTTGTTAACCACAATTGGTGGACGGCAACCAGCTACTTGTTGTCAGCAACAAACAGTGGGCAACGAAGTGTTGCTAACTTTGAAATTTAGTGACATTTTCTATGACATAAAAAGAACCATAAATAAACATTGGAATGTACTCAGATCCACAAACATGGGAGAAAATGCTTTTTCAAATGGTGTACAAGTTGTGGCTAAAAAGATGAAATCCCTTCAAGACAAGTTAATGCATATGGAACACATAGTACCAGTTCAGAGACAAGCAAGTTATTTCGCTAGTGAGGACCTATACGATAACTATTCATGCAGCAGATGCATTCATTGTAATGGTACATAGAAGTTAAAGAAGATTAGAAATGCGAGTAAAAATACAGATGTGATTATCAAGGACTTCATTACTTGCCAGACAACATGAGTAATATACGTGGTAAAATGCCCATGTGACAGGATCTATATAGGCAAACCAAACATCAGTTGAAACAGAGGGTAGGAGAACATAAAGGCTATACTGTATTAGAAATATAGATCTAAATTCCCCAATAGCAATTCTTTAGAAGCAGAACATCAATTACCAACATTCAGATTTTTTGGCATCGAGAATGTTGAAAAAAAATTAAAAAGAGGGAGATCACAATCAAAAATTGTTATATAGAGAAGCTTATTACATAAATCTGTTTCAATCAATGAATCCCAGATATGGCATGAATAAATGTATCAACTGGCAGCCTATTCTGTACAATAAATGCTACTAATAGGATCTGTCAGAATTCCCTTGCATTTTACCTGTAATTCTGGCTTCTGATTCCTCCTTCCATATTGATGGGGGTCCCCATTTGTTGTGCTTTGGCCGTTCTGCAATACACATTTACTTTATTTAAATTACTGGAAAACAAATGTCCTCAATAGTCAAAAGTCTACCAAGTATTGTTCTACATATACAAAATACATAATCTTCTAAATTAGAAAAGGTTTGCTAGCAATGAACACCTCCACGCATAGGTGCTGCTATAGGTGGGTCCGGAAGACAAGTGAGCGGTCACGTGCTTGTAGGTATGAGCATGGTTCCACCTGGAGCGATGACTGTAACCCTGCCAGATTTTGTTGCAGTTCACCACATAAAAGGGCAGTTCTGTAGATGATCAGTTGCTTCCCATTCATACGGACAGACAGAAGGGACAGGTCGGTGAAACAAATACTTGTTTTAAATATTGAGAATCTAAGCAGCAGCATTTGCGTTAATGTTAACAGAGTGTATGCATTTAGAAATATGGATACTTTGGCAAGTAAAGTTAAACAACTGATAGAAAGTTTAAACACTTTTTTCCAGAAGTACGTCATATTACGTTTATGAATCAGCTCTAAGTTAGGTTGAAACAGGAATACCAAACCTGTATTGTAATGTGATAAAGACTGTAAAGTGTCTAAGATGTGTGTTTTATTTAATTTATTTTGTTTATGAAACAGAGCTAAGATAGGTTGTAGCAGTAATGGTTCACAAGTATACCGTCTTACAAATAACGGCAAGCTTGAAAGTTGATAACTGTAATGAAATTATTTACAGAACTGACATAGTTTTTTGATTTTGCAGTACACGGCTATAGCATAAGTACATATTATATATCCACAGACAGTTTATATTGTGAAAGAAATACACGTGGACACATATGAAAGAAATATTGAACCTATGCCTGACCATAGGTAGGGATATTTTAATATGGTTGGGGAAACATGTTTATTTTAATAGGCTAAGGTATAATAATTAAAATGTGTAATTTTCATTAAATTTTAGGGGAGCAACAGTAGATTCAGTTTACTTTATGACATAGAGAAAAAGTATAAACCTTTTTTTGGGAGAAAGTCAGAGTACTACCATTTTACTTCCCATTTTATGTTTAAATTTGAAAGTTTTAAATCATATAGAATAAAATGTATAAATTTATATTTTAGAACCTAAAACCAGACTCGCTGAAGAAAGGTTTTGCTGAAACGTAGGATTTATTAGTCTGGATAAAATATAAATAAAAATAATATACATTAATCTTGGGTGAGTGAGCCATTTTGCCAATCTTCTTTGCATATTGGAATGTATGTAGGTCATTTGCATATCCCCAGGCATGCTCAGATCCAGCTTTGTAGGGCTGCCCCACTACCCCATAAAACTGAACAGGAGGTACTGCAGTCTAGCAGGCAGATGTGATGGAATGTTTGTGTGTGGGTGGGTGGAATGCACTGGCCTTGGTATAGTGCTCTTACCAATAGCCATGTACAAGTTCAAACTGGGGTAAAGGGGGCCCACCTGAACAGTGGCCACTGGCCACAGGGGCCCACCTGGACAAGCAACAGGGGAGGGTAGAGGGTGACAGAGTCTGATTGGCATACCACATACATGTGATACACCAGCTCTGTATACAGCACACAATCACCTGCAGTGCCCCACACACCCCCATATGAGAGGAACATGGTGATAACTGCAAGAAATGGCAGTGTGCAGAAGGTGACAAGGTACCCATGTGGGTGGGTCCCACCTGTGTGCCCCTATGGTGTACCACCATGGGTGTGTGCCACAGGTCAGTCCCTGGCCTTTACCAGGCTGCCACATGTACCACCAGGCTACCTGGGTGCCACTGCCCCAGATGTCACTCTGAGTGTATGCCACCACTGGGTGGTGCCCTGCAGGCCACATTGGGTGCAGGCCATGGCCCCTGGTACATGTAATACAGTGTGGCCATCTGCTGTACTGGTGTGCTAGGTGGGCACCCAACAGTACTGGCATGTGGCAGCTGGGTGTCTACATCCTGGGTACAGTCTAGGGGATGGCTCTCTGGGTGGTGCCAATAGTGTGCCAGCACCTGTGGCTTTGGGTACTTCTGTCCTGGCATGACTGCTGTGTATGGGTGCCTGGAACACATCCTGGTATACCTCCAAGGTCTGTCTCAGGATAGCCTGTCTTCAGTTCCACAGCCTTCCTGTGTATGGCTGGCCGATTTAGGCCAGGTTTTTGTCTGCCTATCTTTGCACGGCACATTTCTGGGATGCCCAGCAGATGCACCACACACATTGGATGCACAGCATATTCATTTACCCTCCCCCTTTTTTGCACCACATATCTGTACATTATTTCTGTGTGATCGTGCATTCGGAAATGTGTGACACATCTCTCCCTTTTGAATATCGCACTTCCACACATTTTCTGAGATGTGCCATGGATTTCCATTTTGGGCAGCGCATCTCCTTTGAATATGTGGGCTAAGTGTAATTGGGTCTGAATACAGTATTATGCTTTTCAAAGTTTCCCACATGTGACAAGTTCACTTTTAAACCATTACCCTGTACCTTAAAGTAGCAGTGCAATGAAACTGTGCAAAACAATTAGACCCAACCTTTTTTAACTATAAAAGATTCCAGGGATCTTCCAGTTTTATTTGGTGGTACAATTTTCTAATTCCACCAACATTTGAGTATTTTATAAATGTTTTAATTGAATTCCTGATTAGCTGGCTGGCACAATTTACAACATGTAAATTGTGCCATCACCCCATGGGAAGAAGTGCCAGCCAATCACCGGTAACAAACTTCAAAGCCACAGTCCGCCATATTGTTTTCTCAGGTAACCAGAACTCACTAATTTTAAAATAAAAAAATAAAAACTTTTCTCTCCTACTTTATTACATTGTATAATAGCAATATACCATGAGAGGGCATGGGAGATGGCAGGATTTATCCACACCTGGTGTGGTTTCCTTACTCGGCCAGCGGCCTCATCAGCAAACCACCACACCAGGCTTGGGTCAATCCTGCCATTACCCACACTGTCTTGTAGTATATTGCTTAAATAACCCATGCCCCTGGAGTACCTTTTTACAATCATAAACTGGGCCCCTGTGAACAAGAAAAAAATATATGTTTTATATGTTACATTTTTACTGTTTTGGTAGCCCATCAAGATTCTAGAATTGACACTTCTGCAACCATCTAGTGCCTTCAGAGCTATATACTATGGATATTCTACACATTCAATGCCAAGACTGTTTCACATTCAGTGGCAAACAGAGACAAGGGTCTGGGTAAGCAAGGAACGCCCTCTTTCTGGGCTCTGGCATCACCTGAAAGACTGGATTTCAAAAATATGGAAACAATTCAAGGGGCAGTGTCCACTAGTATGAGGTCAATGTCCAGTTTTTGTAGGAACCATTTCAGCCTTAACAAGCATTTGTCAATGCCGAATGCTTGCTTGCTGGCATTGGCATTGGTAGTGTAGAAGTTACAGAGCTGCATAATAGGAATGGCAGTGAAGTATTGAACTGAAGCCAACCCTACCACCACCCTGCAGAGAGTGACAGGCATTGGGGTGTGCCTTTGGGTCGTCAGGCATAACGACCACGCCATTTCACCACACCCTACCCTGCAGACACTGACAAGTGTCACGGTGTGCCTTGGGGTCTTTGGCCCTTATGCTCACCCCATTCCATCAGGAAATATGGTAAGATGGGTGCAGTATAGGAGAATGGGGTGAAGTTTGGGCCTGAAGAGTCCGAGGTACACCTTGATGCCTTTCACTGGCTGCAGGGTGTGGGTGGGGGTGGAATGGTATGAGCATTACAGGCAAGAATCCCAAGTCACACCCCGATGCCTGTCATTCTCTACAGGGTGGGGCGTTATGGTCGGAAACCCTAATGCCTCAGGCTTTCGTTGGTATTTTCACTCCAAATTTTCAACATGGGTTTTTGTGACCCACATCATGAACAGTGGCAATATCAGTTTGTTAGCTGAAAACTGCTTTTGCACAGCGACTACGGCATTTGGCACCACAGGTGCAGAAACACATTCCGAACAGGATGTGAAAAATGACAACGGTACTGTTCATGAGGAGGTGTAAAAAATGGCAATGTTGAAAATCTGCTGTGAAAATCTTAAAAAAACTGGTGAAGTCATGAGCCTGCGTAGAAACTGTGTAACGCACACCCGTAATGTAACTAGTTTGGGGATTTTTTTACAGCAGATTGTTTACACAGGCATTTTGGGACCTCCGATCATGAACAGTGTTACTGTGATTTTCTTTATCTTTCCCGAACAATGATTTCCCACAGCGACCATGCATTTCTGTGCTGAAAGTGTGAAAACACATTTCGGTCATGTTGTGGAAAATGACAGCAGTACTGTTCATAAGGAGGTGTGGAAAAATGCCACTGATGAAAATCTGGACTGAAAATATTACAAATTCATGAACTTATGAGGGTGCGTGGAAACTGCACAATGCTCACTCATAACACAGTCATTTTATGGAGTTTTGTCACCAAATTTTCAACATAGCCATTTTAAGACCTCTGCTCATGACCAGTGTCACTGTGATTTTCTTAATCAGTCCCAAACATTGTTTTCGCACACCGACTGTACCATTGTGCGCTACATGTGCGGAAACACAGTTTGGGCGAGATGTAAAAAATGGTAGCTGTACTGCTCATAAGGAAGTGTGGTAAAATGGCACTGTGTAAAATCTGGTGTGCAAATATTACAAATTCGCAAACTTGCCAGCATGTGTAGGAACTGCGCAATGTGCTCTCCTAAAACAGTCATCTTTGGGAATTTTTTTCACCAAATTTTCAACATAGCCATTTTAACACCTCTGCTCATGACCAGTGTCACTGCGATTTTCTTAATGTGTCCCATTCATTGATTTCGCACACCAACTGCGCCATTGTGTGCTACATGGACGGAAACACGTTGTGGGCAAGATGTGAAAAATGACAGCTGTACTGCTCATAAGGAGGTATGGTAAAATGGCAACGCTTGAAACTCTGGAGTGAAAATATTGAACATTTGCAAACTTACGACAGCGCATGAGGAACTGTGCAATGCGCCGCTTATAAAACAGTCATTTTATATTCTTCACCAAATTAAATAGGCTTTTGAGAGCTCACCTTATGAACACTGGCAATGTATTTCGTTAATCAGTCTCGAAAATGTGATTTTGCCAGTGACCGCGAAATCACCCTTCGAGCCCGATTAATGCCATGACAGTGACAGCATTCATGAGAAGGGGTCCCAAAAACCCCATGTTGAAAATTTGGTGCAAAAATTCCAAAAAATGCCTGAGATATGCAGCAAAGTTGAAAAAACCCTATCTATTACATTATACAGCTTACCGCATTTCCTCAGTTCGCGGTCGGCTTTGAAGAGTGCAGACGTGTTCCCGGTCCACCGAAGATCGTCACGCCAGACTCCGGAGGTAAGTATGGGATGAGGGGTGTGGGGAGGCAGGGTGCGCAGGGTGGGTGCGGTGGGGCAGGGAGACTGCGAGGGACCGCTTTTAATTTACAGGTTTTTTTTTTTTTATTAAGATGACACGGACGCTTGCCACGCTTGGGTGGCTCCCAGTGTGGCTGCTGTAAGGCTGTTTGGGGCTGGAGCTGACGGGGATTGGGCACCTCTCCAACCATAGGATTTGTGCCATGCTGGGGTGGGCTCCCAGCATGGCACCAGGAAAGCTTTTTGGGGCATGGAGCCGACGGGCATTGGGCACCCCTGGCCGGCTACAGTAGTGGGGGAGCGAGTCAGCATGCAATATGCATGCCTGCGTGTTGAGAGGGAGAGCTCTGCTCACTGAAGCGGAGCTCTCCCTTTCAGCTGTATGCCACTGCATTTTCAACTGCTGCATAGACAGCTGGAGCAGTGATTGGCGCACTGCGACCGTGCCTGCAAATACACTGACTGAATTGGAAGAGGCTGACACACCTCTGGAAAACTCGGATGATGGCACTATGTTTCTTGCACATGCCTGCAAGCAAACATAAAAATGTCCCTGAAATCTGGGAACCTGCCATCGTGGACTGGGAAAATAGTTAGTAAACCGTGCAGTTTCCAAAGATAATAATGGAAGCCACATGATCTGATGCTAAGAGAAGCCTTAAAACTCACCAGTGTCTTGCATCATACCCAACCTCATATGATGTGGGCCACACTACTGGCAGGCCTGTAGTTCTGCCTCTTATCACCATGGTGACATAGCCCATACCTAGATGTTCCACAGTTTCTCTGTATTTCATGGTTTTCTTGACATGTACCTCAGAAAAAAAAAACATGGAGCACTTAGAAAATGTTTATTATGGTTTCCGTGAAAATGATGATGAAATTTATCATGGTTTTCATCAGTATATTCCACGTAAAGGGACATGCAAAGCCTGGCTTGGAACAGCATAACAAAGGATGAAATGCCATGGGAAAGTGTTGTAGTCAAAATAACACAGACACTATGAGCTCATGATTGAGTGAGCCTGTTGTACGTGCACCATCAGCTCACAAATGCACCACTTATACAAATAAAAATAGTGTCAGGAGATGTGAACATTACTGTATTTAACAGACCCACAAGGAGTTTAACCTAAAAAGAAGTGAGGCAAGCCCTCCTTCAAAAAGCTCCTTGAAGTAACACATTGGTGATAGTGGTTGCACTTAGAGATGTTCTGAAAAAATGTATCTGAAATACATATAAGATCCTGTAAGCTGACAGTCTTCTTATTTTTATTTTTTTTAATTATTTTTGTCTGCTGAATTGGTCCCTTATAAGCCTGCTCCACCGCTAAAAACACAGATACTGGTGGCCATTTTCTCTGTCCTTCTAGAAGTAACAGAGAGTCTGAGGAGATTTTCAAGAGTCTGGACACAGATGCAAATGCTTGCATTACTTGTGCCTGCATCCACCTGATTGCACCCTTGCAGACAGCCTCGTTGCTCTTGTTTAAATGGACCTGTTTATAACAAACTCATGATCTGTGGTACAAAATGGATGCAGCTGTGATCTGTCTCTACTTTGGGTGCACTTGCTTCTTTATTGAGATTTGAACTTTGAACACTGGTAGACAGTATGCATTATGACTGTGCTCAATAGTTGGTCTAATAGTTTGGACGTACAGTATTTCTGTTTTGAGTTTGACTGTAGAGATCGACGTTTCTTGGAGGGATCCTTTTAAAGATCCCAACTTCTGTATCTACCTGGGCCCTATAACTTATTTTTCTAACAACAAATTATTAAATCAGCTAGTGTCTTTGTCTGTGGATCTGAGCATAGTGATTTGTGTTGCCCAGTTTAGATACATAGACATTTATGGACCGAAAAAGACACATGGTCCCACCAGTCTGCCTGGTACCATCCAAGGCCCTCACCAGTCTGGCAATGGGTGGGCCTCTTGCAGATCAATCATCCTACAGTTCTATTTGCACTATCCCCCTTCCCCATTTGCTTCAGCCCCTCCCCCAAGCATCTTCATTAGTTCTATACGTCTATATGCAGAACAGGAGAGCCGCAGATCAAATAGGATCTGGAGCTGCAGCAGTGAGTAGGGAAATGGGCAGACTAGGTGGGCCATATGGTCTTTATCTGCTGGCAGATTCTATGTTTCTATCCCACCCCCTTTTAAGGCTAGCCAACAGTCTAACATCAACCAGGTCCACTGGCAGGGGTTAACCTTTTCCATAACTCTTTCCATGAAGACATCATTTTGCACATCCCTCCTATATTCCCCCCACCACCACTAGCTTATTGTTGTGGCCCCTTGTGATAGACACCTCACTAAGCTAAACACTGGCTGACTGTCCACCCTGTTTATATCCTTCAGGTACCTGAAGATTTCAGTAATGTTTCCCATCTCTCTCCTGACCTCCAGGGAATATGTGTTGAGGTTAGTCAGTAGTTTCCATGTGTCCTCCATTGCTGTCCATTATTCATTTTAGTTTCTCCTCAATTTGCTTGTGTTGGAGAATGACATGTGTGAAGCTGGCAGACTTCACTCCATGAAATAATTGGTAAACTTTGCCAAATTCGCAAAATGCAACATGCCAACTTCACAAAGTTTTTGGCTGGTGAAGTGGCACTTCTTCAGAAGTTATGCAAATTTGCTGGCAAAGTTGCAACTTCACCTTAACTTTGCACAACTTCACCTGAAAAAGTGCCATTTCCCCTGGAAAACTCAATGGGAAGTGCAAAGTGAGCAATTCACAACATTTTTCGCAAAGACAAATTTCACAACTTCACTGCAACTTCGCCGGTGAAGTAAAACTTCACAACATCTCTAGTGGGAGAGAGACTGTCTGATGCACGCTGAAGCTGCAACAGGCTATAAGGGGAGTATTTTAGAAGTTCTTGTTAATTAAGTTTTCATTTTACTGAATGCTGCTGGCCTCAGGCTATGTCTGTATAGTAGACTCTTACTAATGCGGTCTGTGCTTTTAAGTACTAAGGCAGCCTTTTATACATCTAGTGTTGGCCAGGTGGTCTAGTGGGTAGACCCCTCTAGAATAAAATAGTAATCAAATACTCAGTGTAAACAGAAAAAAAGATGATAATGGGAATGGGTGCCTTTAAAACTAAGTACTCACCAAACCAACAAGCACTGGCCAGCTCCAAATGTTCGCTTGCTTGCATTTGCTATGGAGTTGTTAGGCATAGGTAGCACAGCAGCTAAAATAAACAAATGACTAACATGAGCATAACGATGAAATTGTCATGATTGAGAAATGAAAAGGTCCACAAATAACCTTTTTGTTTTCTTAGATTGTGACTTGTGTGCCTTGTCATTGGGCAAGGACTTTAAAGTGAAAAGGAGGAGAAAGGCAGAATTTGTGAGGAAATTTAGTATTCTGATGCCATGATAGGTGAAGATGGAGCATATCCCCAAAAGCCCTCTCACAATTCACACTGATACCAATGTGTTCACATGCTTTATCAGTGAACATAATCAGTTTGTTGCATGGGTCGTTTAGTATACCGTAGAACTGTTTATTCTCATGCAAGTTATATTTAGCAGATGAAGTTAATTGGTTGTAATTGTGCAAATATAATTTCATGCTCTGCAAATAACTCCTAATATAAGCCCATTGAAAATATTCAATGTTGTCCAAGTAATGCCATTTTATTTTAGTGCAATTATCACTTAAGCAAATATATCTATAATTATTTATATCAAATATAACCTATTCTACAGTATCTGTTAAGACATATTTATACTGCAGTGACCAAAATACATTATGACACAGGTAAGCAGAGTAACACAGCTCCTTTTCAAAAGTGATCAGTGAGCGTAGGAACATGTTAGAACATCTGTTTTACTTGCATTTTACCACAGTATCAGAACACGTTAATTCCATGAGTTGCGGGGGAGGGGGCACTGTAGAGCCCGAGTAAGATGGCATCCTGAACTCAGATCTCTAAATATAGAAGGCAGTATTTGGATTCAATATATTTTACTCAGTTGCAGTTTTAAGAATAAAAGCAGCAGAGAGCTATAAGAACTATCACCGGAGATAATGGGCAGAAAAGAAAAGGTGCAGTTGCAAGGTATGAAGCCCAAAACAGCAACAGGAGGTCCAGCCATGAGATCGGCTTTGAAGAAGGGCCTGAAGAGGCACCGGAGGCGGAAACCTTGCAGTGGCTGGGGATTAAAATCAACTGATTAATTCAATCAGTCTCAGAACAGGCAAAAAAGTTTGACTCACTAACTAGCCGAGTGGTGGTCCTGGAGGCAACAACCACTACAATGCAATCTACAGTAGTGGAAGTGGGCAGCAGGCTGATGCAGAGCTGGGGACAACAGCTACTCTGGTGAAGGAGAACACCCACCTGCGCTCACGGCTCGAAAAACTGGAAAATCAGGCCCGTTCTTCAAATATCAGGGTTATAGGGATGCCAGAATACAGTGAAGGAGATCGCCTCTCCTTTTTCTTATGCACTGGCTGAAGCAACAAATGGGAGAGGAGCTGGAAGGGCATCCAATCCAGGTCAAGAAGGCATACAAAGTGACACCACGCATCAGGCCAGATAATTCGGAGGCACCACAAGCTATCATGATGATCACAGCATGGGCAGTAGGGATTTCCTTTTGTCCACAGTGAGGGGCAAGGAGCCTTTACATCAGGAAGGCCAGGTCATTTGGATATATCAGACTTAAGTTATGCCACACGATAAAGGAAAAAAAGTTTGATGTTATGTGAGGCCAATATTATGCACGTAACAGTATTTCTGGCCTGGATGTGGATCATTCATCGAGGGAAAGTATTTATCTTTATGGATCCATCAGAGGTCCTGAAATGGGCACAAAACAACACATCTACCCCAGCAGACCCGACAGACCCAAGAGAATCATCGGATGAAGAAGACCTCAATTGATACTTAAAAAGTACTTTTATTTTTTCCTAACCAAATAGAATTTGGGAATGTGTGGTAGGTAAGAGGCTTTCCCCCAGATGAGGTACTTAAGTAAATAATGGAATAATATTCTTTTTGGGTATAAATTTTACATAATGTAGGATGCCTAAGATGAGGAGGGGGGCCTTCCCACACAGAGCTCTGTCTGGGGAAAGTTAATGTTAAATTGTTCTGCTGCTGCTTGGATTTCAATTGCAATGTTTTGTTAGTAGCCTTTAGATATGTGGATGTGGTTCAAGATGCAAGTTTTAATTACATGATAAGGTACCAAAGAGTACCGCAGACTTAGAGGAAGCATGAGTATATATCTCCTGCCCTCGTGGTAAGGAGGGGGAGAAGGTTGGGACATAATAGTTTTACATCTACTGGGAAACATTTCATGCAACTCATGGGCCATTTAGCACAGCTAATTGAAAGGCTTTGCCTATAGTTCGGTGGCCAAGCAGCCAGCCACTCCCACTTCCTGAGCTATATAAGCAGTTCCTCTCAGTCTCACTGTGAAGCATTTTTTCTTTGCAGCTGAAGGCTCTGTCAGTTTGTCCTCTGAGCTGGCTGGGCCTCCCTGGCTGTCTGGAGCCTGCCCCCTCCCCCGCTGCTCCTGCTTGTCTCTGCTCAGCTTCTGTGTTTATTTTCCTGCTTCTGGTTTGTATTTTGCCTTCAGCTGTGTGTGCTTCCTTCCTTTTTTGGGGGGGAAGGGGCTTTTCTGAGCTCCTAAGCATACTGCTGCTTCAGAACTCATACTGCTTGCTTTCAGTTACTCACAACTCTCAATTAATCGGACTACAGCTGCAAACCTGATTTGTGTGCTTCAGCTCAACTATAGCTGTTTCATATGGCATACTTTATTACTTTCACCTGACTCAGATTTACTCGAACCAAGCTATACAGCTCACTCATGCTTGTTCTAATTACCTCATTGCAGCAGTTACGACTCAGTGTACTCATTTGTTTTTACTACTGCTGCACAGGCCTAATTGCTTCCTGTAACTGCTTTGTTTACTCCCATTGCTATTGTACATTGTTTTACTCTGAGGTTGGCTAAAGCTCCTGCTGAGGCTATTAAATTAGCTTTTATATCTGTATGTGGTTCTCAGCCCTTCCATCGCTTCATTGTTTGTCCTATGGCGGGGATTGGGAGGTGTTTGGAGGGTCGTGGCCTATGTGGCTAATTAATTCTGTTCTACTTCTTGTCTTCACCACTGAAAATCCTCAGAGTTTGTCACCTTGATTTTACTTTGAACTGCCTGGCTGGCTTGCCCCACTATTCAGTGCTGTTTGCCCTGCATTATGCAGACCTGTGTACAGGTCCAATTATTACTGCTCTGTTTACAGACCTACATGCAGGTCTACACTTGCTTACGTAACCGTTGCTCCTTGCTTACGCAAACCATTGCTTCATGCCTACTGCTGTCCCCTTGGCTTCAGCCTGGGATTCTGCTGCACTCAATCTGCTTTCGACCTTGCAAGGTCTCAGCACTCAATGCTCATTACGATCTCAGCACACTGTGCTCATTCAGCTTACCAGCTTTTCAGCTGTCAATCAATTATGGAACATGCCAGCCATTCTATTCTGGTGCAGTGTTCCTGCAGTCGATGGTCTCACTCTGCATTTAGTCCGCATCTTGATCGCATCCAACTTGGAGTGGGATCCTTCTCACCTGGCCCATAGCTGGGAATGTCCTCACCCTGGGCTTGGCTTTAGCTGCCAGCGACATGACAGCAGCTCCTGGTGTAGAATTTAAGACTAGCGGTGAAGGGCGGTTACGATGATCTCCTTTGGCTCTAGTGTTCCACTATACCGGTTAGCCATTGACTTTAGTGGTTTCCCTAGCAAGGCATCTTCACCACATTCTCCCTACAACTGCCTCTGGTTCACCTGGTTTGATTTAGGGTTGGTAGGCTGGGTGAGTGCCTAAGCAGTTGTTGCTCTCCTCTTGCACCTTGGATGGACGTTGTTGCAGAGTTTTATCACAACCTTCCACAGCGTTCCTGCTAGAGGGTTTGAGTGAGAGCCTTCCTCCAAATTGGAATATTTTCCACCTCCCTTTAATTGGGTTTTCCAAATTGCAGCTGCAGAGCCATCACTAAATAAACTATCCCAAGCCTGGAGGGAAGGCGACTTAGGCCTTGGATCCCCAGAGATTTCCTCCTCATAGGGTTTTTTTTCTCTCCTCCGTTGCCTCAGGTCATAACACTTAGTTAGCTTAGTTGTTTCCCCTAGTTTATTAGGAAGGTTCTGTTGTTGGATGGAGGTGGATGATGTCCTGCCATTCCCTCTCTACTTAGGGGATCTCCTAATCTCAAGCACACCATCAGTTTCATGCTACGCAAACCTGGGCAGTCATTATGCTATCCAGCTGAGCATCTCATTGCATTATCAAACTGCCTATACTTCTTTACTACTATGTTATGGTTACTGACCCTATGTCACAGTTACTGCTTGCTCTTATGCTTCATGTTGCCTCCTTTTTGGAGATGATACTACATTTCTTTTAGGGATTCCTAAGATACCTTTAGCCATGGGAACCACCCTGTGGCACCTCTAGGGGTGGAACCCTCTCTAAGAGTTCCTTGCTTTCATACCCCTATAGGGTGGTAATTCCTCTGGAATAGAGAGTGTGAATGGCCACAACCAAAACTCAGTTACACAAGCATAACACTATACTGGTGGTGTAGGTCAGTGAATTGAAAGGCTTTGCCTGTAGTTCAGTGGCCAAGCAGCCAGCCACTCCCACTTCCTGAGCTATATAAGCAGTTCCTCTCAGCCTCACTGTGAAGCATTTTTTTCATTTTCCCACCATCCTCCCCTCCTCCTCCTCCTCCAGTGGCAGCACTCTCTTCTTAAGGGGATTCCTAAGGTACCTTTAGCCATGGGAACTGTCCCGTGGCACCTCTAGGGGCAGAACCCTCTCCTAGAGTTCCTTGCTTTCATCCCCCTACAGGGTGGTAATTCCTCTGGAATAGAGAGTGTGAACGGCCACAACTAAAACTAACACAGTTACACAAGCATAACATTATACTGATTGCATAAGTCAGTGAATAAGAGTTTATATAACGTCATATAAGATCTGAATCGTTTTCACCTCCTCTATGATGTATCTACAGTATATTGCACTGAACTTGCTGTTTATATTGTGTGTATTAAGAGGAGTGGCATCCCCAATATGTTGATGTATTTTTTGAATGCTCAGTGTTCAAAGCATTGTCTATATGTCTTCTTTTAAACCAATAAATATAAATAAAAAAAATTTCTATGAGTTGCAGGGACTGCAACATAGATATGCAAATGATATGTGTTGTGCAGTATCTCTGCCATTTACTGAGAAACAAAGTTCTAAACAGCAGCACATATAAAAGTAGTAAACAGTAGCTTATGTGAAATAAAAAGCAGGGGTAGTATTTCAAGCAGGAATTTAGGCATTGCACAACAAAACCCTTTATCTAGGGGGTGAACAGGTTGCAAGAGTGGAGTATCTTTCAAAGGAGAAAGAGCATCAGGACCAGAGGCCATGCAATGAAGCTGGATGGGGACGTTTGAGAAGGTTGTAAAGATGCACTATTTCAATGAAAGAGTGGTGAACACCTGGAACAGACTGCCAGCAGAGTGGTGGAGGCGAGAACAATAGGAGGCTTCAAGCATATATGGGAAGGACAAAGGGGAATATTAGTAAATAGACAGGGAGGAGGGAGGGTCATCAATGACTAATCAGAGTATGAGGAGACAGACTAGACAGGGACCATCTGGGCAGAATTGGTGGGCCAAATGGTCCTTTTCTGCTCGCAAATTTTATACCTTGCATTTTCTACCATTGTGATTGGACAAGGACTTCAAAGGGAAAGGGAGGCGAAAGGAGGACAGTGGGGGGAATTAGGGAGGAGATACAGAATTCTGAAGCTCTAATAGGTGGAGGATAAGTGCATCCCCACAAGTCCTCTCACAGCTCAGATTGATAGCAATATGCTTGCATGTTTACAAGCGAACATAAAAAGGACTTTAAAGATAAAGATAAGTGCAAAAAGGTTTTATTTCCATGTCAGACTCAGTGCAATATATCAGTCCCAGATGAGTCTCTGTTACAGTCTTTTGAACACATA
Source organism: Neoceratodus forsteri (assembly GCA_016271365.2). NCBI lineage: Eukaryota > Metazoa > Chordata > Ceratodontiformes > Ceratodontidae > Neoceratodus > Neoceratodus forsteri. The sequence goes on along the minus strand of CM057453.1, from coordinate 411,032,993 downwards.
CACACTGGAGTGTACCAAGTGTAAGAAACAAGTAGTGGCACTTATAGTGCTTGGTATTTAAACTAGCAGCTACTCCAGCATGGCATCTTTGAGATAGCATCAGTGATGATATGAAATGCATCAGGCAGGACTGATATTTTGCACTGAATCTGGCAAGTAAATAAAGTATTGTTGCACTTAACTTTCTTTATCTATAGTCTCATTTTTGGTTACAGTAGTGTTCATTATATTCGCTATGCACACATGCACAGCAAACAGTTTGTTAGGAGAGTGGTTTTTGAGGGATGTGACACTGTCAATGCAATGCAGAGTGTCACACCAGTCATCAGCCATGCTGATTATGACAGTGTTCTAGCTTGCTGGGAGGAAACTTCATGTAGTTCAAAGGAGAGAGCCAACACAATCATTGGGTGGCTCTTTCCTTTGGTCTTTATAATACCACCCAGCAAGCAGAGCTGATCTGTCATGATCAGCCTGCTGTGGTCCTCACCATCCCAAATGTAAAACCAATCCCACCCACCCTCTGCAAAGTATCCCTCCCTCCTCCCAGGTCAAGCTCATGTAGAAACTGCTGTCAAGGCAACACACAGCAGCAAACATGGTGGTAAAATAAAAACAGTATAAGCACAGCTGCAAAGATCTCATAAAGTTAGCTACTGAAAAGAAGTAAGTTTAGCAGCATATGTATGGTACAAAGGTTGGTGGCCATGACAGCAGTGAAAGGGGTGCTGGCATCAGGACCTAGGAGACTCCAAAGACACTAGAAATGGAAAAACAGAAGCATTTAATGAGAAATGATTGGTGGAGAGGAAGGTAGATCAGTGTTGGAGAAAGACAGGATAGCCAAATGGACACATCTGGTAGCTTACTTAGGCTCCAAAGAAAACTTCTCTGACAACTTCCTCTTGTCTTTTGGCAAGACACTTCCCCTGTTGAAAGTACCATAAATGCAAATTTTGAGACAACAACTCAGGCAATTACAAGCAGCTCAAAAATCAGACTGACAGACCACTCTTGTGCACTGTGAATGGGTTTTGTTTGACCACATGACCATTTTTAGCACAACATATCCTAGGTACTTTTTGATTCCCTTTGAAGGTATCATTTTAAGTGTAAAGGATATGTTGTGATAAAACATGGCCATGTGGTCAGCTAAAACCCACTCACAGCTCTAGTGTAAACAGACATGGACAATGCACTGTGGGCATTCCATGCCAGTGTCACTTCTGACCTCAAACACCCCCACCCCACCTCCACTTCCATGCTCCCTCTTCAAACCCACTTTGGCCACACTGGTCAGGGTAACATACATACTAACATACTAGATGCCAGCAGAGTAGGCCTCTTGGTCTATCAAGTCTGCTCATCCTTCAGCACCCTGATTGGGTACCGTAGCTATCTACCTGGCTCCTTCCACTGTTACTCAATCCCCAAATCCCCCCCCTTCCCGGTAGCCATCCTCTTCTTCACTCCTTGTCTATATCTATCCCACCCTCTCTTGAACTCTTCCACTGCAGCTGCCTGTACCAGCTCCCTGGGCAGTGCATTCCACAGATCCACAACTCTGTCCCCCTCCTTTATCCCCTAATCCTCCCACCCTCAATCTTCCTACTGTGTCATCTGGTGATTCCACCCTCCTTCCGCCAAAAGATCCCATCTCGGCTTACCTTATTTACTCCCTTGAGGTCATGAGGTACTTGTATACCTCAATCATGTCCCCCCGGTCCTTCCTCTCCTACAGCGAGAAAAGGTTGCGCTCCCCTAATTGCTCCTCATATGTCATATCATCCAGGCCGCAGATCATTTTGGTTGCTCTCCTCTGGACCCTCTCCAGGAGTTGGATGTCCCTCTTTAGGTGCAGCCTCCAGAACTGCACACAGTACCCCAGGTGTGGTCTAACCAGGCTGCTGCACAGTGGCAAAATCACCTCCCTGCTCCTAGAGGTAATCCCCCTAGTGATGCAACCCAGCATCCTATTTGCCTTTCGCACAGCCCTCCTGCTCTGCTCTGAATTTTCATGTTAACATCCACCAGGATTCCTAGGTCTCTTTCCCCTGTTCTGCCCTGCGACCCTCCCCCGCCCCCGGGTATACACATAGTTGGGGTTTCCATGCCCTAGATGTAGCACCTTGCACTTGGAGGAGTTGAATTTCAATTTCCAGATGCAGGACCACCTGTCCAGAGTATCCAGGTCCCATTGCAGGGCCAGACTTCCCTCCTACCCTTCCACAACTGCCTCCAGCTTAGAGCAATCTGTTTTTAGACAGTGAATAGAAGAGAAGTATGACTGAGTCAGGAGTGGGACCTGTCTAACTCCATCAACCTTAGAGTGACTGAACTGGGAGTGGCACTGTTCTGTTGGTCTGAGTTATCTCCCTTTGAAAATACGTTGATAACATAAAGGTGTGCTAGCTTTCATGGCAGAAAATTGTTGCAAATAAAAAAAATCACTGAGACAAAAAGCAGGACTGAATCATTTTATGAGGCATTATCCACCAAGCACTGAAAGAAATAGAAATCCAGTAGTGTCACTGAACCAAGCACTGACACTGTCCCAAAGAATATCATCCAGTCCCTCTTTACTACCACCAGCTGCCATTAAGCACCACAAACAGAAATTATTTTAAAAAACTAATGACCCAACGCTCCTTTGAACTTGAGGAGTCTTTCATGGGTGGCTGTCGAAAGACCATGCGGTGTGAGGAGCAGGTTGATCCTTCAGTTGAGATTATCGGAAAAATCATGGATTGAACAGGAACACCTACATATCTATAATATCTACAACTATATTCATATACTTTTTTGTATTTTATTTGCACTCTTACACAGACGGTTATGTTAAAACATCAAACCCTATGATTCTAAAGCATGCACTTATATGTAGCTCTGTGTACTACAAACATTTTTAAAAAGACCTACAGCTATAGCTTTAAGTTTAAATATTAGAAACCAGAGCCAATGGAATGGCTGGAAACCTCAGCCTGACACCCTAAATCAATAAACTGATATAACTATACGTATCAGAAAGAATCCCTTCCCTGTGTTACACATTATCCCCATCAATAAAATGGACTGGGGATCTTCAAGGAAGCCACAGAATATGTACCAAAAAAGAAATCAAACCTGGCCCTATTTTGCTCTCACAAGCCTCTTGTACAGGGTGATGGAAAGCTGTAAAAACCCCAAATTGTTTCCCAGACCCCTTGCAGCTCAATTTGTCAGGAGGGGTAAAGCAGGTTAGATCAGCAAAGACTGTTCGAGGATCACTGTGTCTACCACTCCCTTCAGGATACAATCAATCCCATGCACCCCATGCTTGAGTATGCAGGTGGTCCAACCCATCCTGAAGTCAGTATAGCGCTCCGTTTACAGTGGGGGTATGAGCAGTCCACCTGTCATTCAACCTCCCACCCCCCAACCCCCTTTCCTCTCAAAGAATAACCAGTAATGGAACTTTTCTAATGCAGAGTTTTAAACTTCTGTCAAAATGATATGCATACCACACTAACAGACAGAAAAAAAACACAGGTAGGAGGCCAACTGTATCTGCATTGTAATACAGCCCCTGCCCATGAGATTTGTTCACCCATTCATATCTATGGAATCCTGATATCAAGTACAGTGGAAGCCGTTTACTCAGGACAGCCTGGTGGCAGCCCTTTTTGTCCAAATTAAGTGGTAGTCTCCTTTATCAGAAGTACATAGAATTCTATGGGAAACTGTGTCTAACCATAGTGTCCCAGATTACCATATCATCCATAGCAACAATAGAGCTGTCTACAGTGCAGTGTATTATTTACAGCACAGTTCATTCATTTCATTTAGTTTAATTCAGTAATTTATATATTTTTTAGTACTGTGCCTGGCGAACATAGCAGCGTGTTGGTGTTGGCATGGAGATATGTGGTACAGTAAATTCCAGATTATTTAACATTTATTTGTGTCAAGAGAGCTGTAGTCTAATATTCTGTTTGCCAGGTACACAGCAGGTGTAACAACAGTGGGGACAAGAATAGCTGAACAGCTGACCGTCTGCTTGTTGTGAGTTTGGCTGACCGTGAGACCATGAGAAACAGGAATCGTCAGGCAGCAGTTCTATAATTCAGCAGAGACTCCTTCATATTAAGTTTACAAACAGATCCCTGAATGCCCATTTGTTCATGTTGTGAGCTGACTTCTGTTTCAGATGTTAGGAGTTGGGGGGGGGGGCATACTAAGGAAAGAAGTCAGACAGAATCGAAGCTGATAGTGAGAACCTAGGTGGGAAGGGCAGAAGGATAGACAGAATGAATGGCAGAAAGAAGAGATTCACTCCTTTCTAGGTGTGAAAAAAAGGATTAGCGGGGATTAGATGGATTTTGAGAGGGACATGCCTGGACAGGATCAGGCTTGATCATCCCAACTAAGCAGCTAGGAGCAGCAGTGACATCCCCTTTAAGCAGCTGTGACTGTCATAGGGTAACATAGCCACTTTACTGGTTCATGGTAGGGCATCCTAGTAAAGCAGATATCCCAATTATCTGGCTTGTACGGTCTCATGAACTGGCAATCAAAAACTTTGGAAATTCAGATGCGTAAATGAGGCCACATGAAAGAGGAAAGCTTAAAGCAGGGAACAGTATTTATATCTATAAATACCACAGGGTGGCTGTTGGTAAAACGAGGAATTGTTCCACATGTGGTAAACTTAAGATGGGTGGTTGGGGCTTTTCAAACTTGACCATGCTATGCATCACAATCCCTCTTACTTTCTAGAGGTTTGTTAGATGGATGGATTGCAGTGTGAGAAATAGAGATTTTATATTTTTCGCAGGTCTATGTGAAACCCAACCACACACCCACGCCTCTGAGTTAGTGATCACTGCTAGCAGCACTGCTCATTACCAAATCATGTAGCTTGACTCACCTGTTGGTTTGGGCTTGACTCATTCAGTGTGTCACAATGCCTGTGAGGGACATGGGATGGATGTTTGATAGAAGGAAGATTCTGGATTCCATATATGCCACAATCCCTGAGTCTCCTATTTTCACTTTGTCTTCTGTCATGCTGTAGCATAATTATATGCAAAAGAGAAAAAAATATGCAAAGGAAATGCAGGTCAAGAAACAGATCACCTTGCAAATTGCTACAAATGAAAAAAAGCCCAGGAAAACGGGAAAATTCCCCAATAAAAAATCAGTGCCATTTGATGGGATAAAACAAGATACAACCATATTAAAAAAAACACTAAGATGGCATAATATGAAAGCTGGCAAGAAAATAAAAATGGACCTTGTCTTAAATGAAAAAAGGGGGAGATAACCAGACAGCTGAGCCAGCTGTGAATAAAAAGGACTTTGAAATTTGCTTTTTCAGGAAACCAAACTGGTGCATGCACAATTATTTGTGCAGATTTTATATTGGACCCAAAACACAAGCTTAATTTGATTATAGAAAACTGACAGTTTTATTGTGAAGGAGGGCAGCAGAGTACAAACTGTTTTGTGTGTTTCTTTTATATTTTGATACTGTTGCATTCACCTTGAAGACGACGGAAGGGGCTATAAGAGAGAATACATTGTGAGAAAAGCATGAGATTATATCAGTTTGATTTTCTTGTGTACAGATACAGCTGTACCACAGTATCTTCATTACTTTTGAAAATGACAGAAACACTTCACATGTATGATACACAAACCACACTGCCTATCGAAAGAAAAAAGTAGGAAGAAATATTACAAAACAGAAAAGTTACGAACTACAAAAAAAACATTGAAATTAATGGGCTGCTACTTCCCATTCATTTTAATGTTTTTTTTCCCTATGGTTGATAACTTTTTTTTTTTTTGCTTTTTAACCCTTGCATGGACTGATATTTATTTATTTAAAAATTTTACCAGGTAGGCATAGTGAGTGGTGCAACGCTCGATTCCAGATGCATTCTGGGGGGTTGGGGAGTGGAGAACAGCAATACAAATAAAATACATGATGTAGAAGAGAATCACACTGTCGAGAGATACACAGTGTACAAGATATCACCTGTCTCTTGGCAGGGGAAGCAATTTAAGTACAAACGAAGGAGTGAGAGATAACATTAGGGCTAAGTGCAGCAGCATAGAAGTTAGTTAACAAATATAAACAATGGTATATTCATACATTTAATCAATAACTGGTAGCAAAAAGGCATTTGGACACCCTATGGGGCAAGGTGCATGAGCAGGCAGTGATGAAATGCTGCTTAAGGAGAAAATTTAGCTGCTGAGTGGAGGTAGAGTATCTAATCCCTGCTGGGAGGGAGTTACATACACTAGGCATATGGTACTTGAAGGCATACTGTCCTTTGGCGGAGGACATATGTGGGAGTGAGAGAAGCCAGGAGTTGGTGTACCGGCGGGAGTAAGTTGTAGGAGGCTGGGCTATTAGGGAAGCTGCAAGGTAAGGGGGGAGGGACTGGGCCCAGAATTTAGCTGTTATCCTAATACAGTGCACCATTCTCCAATCCTGTAGTGAGGGTAGATCTAAGGACCTGTAGAGGTCGCAGTGGTGGGTTGAGACCAGGCAGTCCAGGGCAAAGTGGCAGAAAGAATGGAAGAGAGGGTCAAGCCTGGCAAGGGAAGACTTGGGAGCCATGCTATAAGCTATGTCGCCATAGTCAAAAAGTGGGAGTATAATTTTCCAAACAGTTGCTTTGCGGGTTGGTAGGGGTATACAACCTCTGTTCTGATATAGAGCGCCCAGTTTGGAGTTTAGTTTTTTGTGGATCGCATCGATATGGACTGAGAAGTCAAGGTGCTGATCCAGCCAGACTCTGAAATATCTGAATGAGGTGCAGGCCTCCAAAAGGGTCCCATCTATGGTGTGAAAAGTAGGGGTGGTGAGGAGCTGGGAGAGCCTTTGCCTTGAGCCAAAGGTGAGTGAGACAGTTTTTGGGGGGATTTAGGAAAAGCTGGTTTAAGCAGAACCAGAGCTGTATTGCATTAAAGTTCTGCTGGTGTCTGGATGACACTTCTGTGGGGGAGGGACCTGTGACATATAGTACAGTGTCATCAGCATACATGTGTATGGATGTGAGAGGGCACATTAAGGGCAGGTCATTCAGGAAAATAAAGAAGAGTAGCGGGCCAAGGACTGTGTCTTAGGGAACCCCGATAGTAACAGGAAGGGGGACAAAAGAGTGAGATACAATTCGTACTGCTTGTGACCTCCCTGCCAGGTATGAGCAGAACCAGCTGGTAGCATTCCTGATAGACCGGTGAGGGCGGGTTTTGATAACAGGAGTGAGTGGGAGACAGTGTCGAGGCCTTTGCTAGGTTGATGAATATAACTGAGGAGACATGCCCTTCATCCATGCCAGTGAGGATGTCATTTGTGAGCCTTAATAGGGAGGTGATGGTGGAGTGCAATTTCCAGAAGCCAGACTGGTATTTTGAGAGAATGGAGGAAGAGTCAAGGAAGGTGGATAATTGGGAGAGAACAAGTTGTTCCTGAACTTTGGCTAGAATAGGGAACAAGGAGATAGGGTGGTAATTGCCCAATGAGGAGGAGTCACCTCCTTTTGGGAGTGGGATGACTGTGGCATGTTTCCATTCAGCCAGAATTGTAGCGAGAGAGAAAGAGAGATTGAAGAGGGTGGCAATGACTGGGGCAGATAGGTATAGCATCTTGGAGTCAAGGCCAGAGAGTCATTTACCTTTGGAAGTATTGAGTGCCCACAGGGCCATGTGTACCTCAGCTGGGGAGACCAGGCAAAATGAGAAGCAGGAAGTCTGGGGGGGATGACACAGGGGGAGTGGGCTCAAAGGGGTGCAGGTTTGTGGATAGAAGGGAGGAAGCACAGTTAATAAAAATATGTTAAAAACAGAGGATACTCACCTGAGTCAGTGACCATGGTGCCCGCTACATTTAGGGGTGGGGTGGTGGCTGGGGGGGGGCAAAGTAATGATTTTAATGTCTTCCAGAATTTTGCTGGGTGGTTGAAAATTGAGTGAAAGGAGGCATTGAAATAGTTAGCTTTGGCCTGTCTTATTATTCTAGTGCATACATTGCAGAGTGCACGGTAGTGTTGGAGTGCCGCCTGTGTGCCAGTTGCCTTGTAGGTTTTCCAAGCCTTGTCTCTGGTATGGAGTTGTTTGATAATGTTTGCGTTTGCCCAGGGCAGGTGGGCACCCCTTACACGGGACCTTCTGAGAGGTGCGTAGTAGTCCCAGATTGCTAGAAAATTGGACTTGAAAAGTTCCAGGGCCAAGTCTATGGAGGATGCATGTTGGATGAAAGACCAATCAGCATTAGATAGATCATTTAGGAGTGCAGCAAGGTCTAGTGATTTGTAGGACCTAGTGAGTAGTGTTCCTGTTCGTGGCACCCGGGGTTTGAATATTTCCCTTACCACGTAAATCATGTGGTGGTCACTTAGAGAGTTGGGTAGGAGACCAGCTTCTAGAACCCAATGGGGGTGTGTGGTGAGGGCCCAGTCCAGGAGGGAGTGGTTTAGAGTTTTATGATTCAAGCAAGTGGGTTCTGTGATTTGTTGGGATAGGTTTAGTGCAACCATCTGGCTTCTAAGCTTCGAGCTAGTAATAGAGAGCCAATTAAAATTGAAATCCCCAAGGATATGTAGCTCACCCCTGAAGCAAGGGGTGCCTAGGTGTTCTAGGATGATGTGCAGGGGGGTGTCCGGGGAGCAGTAGGACCCAGCTACATATAAAGGTATTGAGTGTGGGAGTGAGCTTTTGATTAGAAGGGGGTCTATGGTTTGAATGGGCGTGGGGAGCTGGACAGGTGCAAACTGTAGCTTGGAGGAGAAGAACGTGGCAATGCCACCGCCCCTCTTTTTGCCCCGGTGGTCATGTCGAGTGAGGGAGTAGCCAGGGATAGATAATTCAGCATCTAAGTTGTGGGGTTTCAGCCATGTTTCAGTGATAATAAGAATATCAGGGCACAGGGAGAGGACATATGGTTGGAGGGAGGTCATATTATTTAGGATGCTGCATATGTTAAGATGCATGATTTTAAATCCCAAGGTAATTGGAGAGATGGGGAGCTGATATGGTTGGGGGGAGGGTGGCCCAGGATTTGGCTCTACATCCCCTGCCAGGAGTAGCAGTAATTTTATTTTTCTGTTTTACTATGAGTATAGCCCATCTTGCCTTGTGGGGGATTGAAAGATGCGGTGGGGTTAGTGAAATATTTTTTGTTGGTGAGGCGTGTAAAACTATAGTCCAGCGTGGAAGGAAGGTGGCAGGATAGGAGTGCCTAGGTCCCAGTTAAGTAGTATGGCATGTGGGAGGACCAAGGATGGAGATAGTGTCTGGTGGGGAGAAGTTGCTCAGATGAAGTCTATTGAGGGAAAAAATTGGTTTCAGGGTAGGTGGCAAGTGGGGGATGCTAGGGGGTGAGTAGACTCAATATACTAAGCGTTAGTGACAGCATGACAAAACGCTGGGTTTAGGCAGAAGAGAAAGTGATGGGGCAGCCACTAGTGGAGAGGTTAGATAATCTGCATGTGAGAAAGTGGGCTAATTAGTTGATTACTGCATGAGACCCAGCCTATATAAGGTACTGCTCACCAAGGGTGGTGGTGGGGCAGCCGGTGCATAGCGCCGTCGGGGTCACACACACGCAGCTGTAAGTTTCAGAAAACAGCTGCCTGGCCTATGAAAGGCATTGTGTCATACCTGCAGTATTCACCGCCTGAATTTTGGCTCCATTTTGGGGGGAGGGCAGGACACTCAATGGCCCTCACAACCACCGGCTGTGGAGGAGACAAAAAACGGATGGTTTATAACAGGCAGGAGAAGGAGGGGCTGGCACAGATTTAGGCAGGTAACAGCATCGTATTTGATAATCCTAGCTCATTGGGGAAGGAGGGGCTGACTTAGAATAGCAAGTAGCAGCGTTTAGAATTAATAGCCGACTTGGCTTACTTTACATGGACTCAGTTTAAATCAAGACTGCTGTAGAGTGCTATTAAGGCACAGAAGACAAGATTGGGCTAAATTACTGCTAACTCACATTAGGTGGGTATAAATCTAGCATAAAATCACACAGAGCTGCAGAACTTTAACAGGCACGGCTGCACTACTTAAAATACCTAGTTCCACTCTACAGTTAAAATTGCATAGAGCTGTGCAACATTTGCAGGAGCTGCTGCACTTTAAACTGATTATATCAGACAGTAGTTGTTTAGTTCCCCAATGCCCTTACTAAGCACCTCACGAGCAGGTTACTGCCTGTAGGCAGGAGCCCAGATGAGTTAAGATCTCCTCTAAGAAGAGGAGATGCCCTGCATAAATGAGAATTAACTAAATTAATTTAAAGGACCCCAGTGAATGGGGAAAGAATCACTTATTATTTGTGGAGCTTGTTACATTAAATAACTCCAAATAAAATTAAGGTAACCACCAAGAAGGGGACAAAACCCTACATAAATGAAGTTAGCAAATTAAAGTACCCCAGTGACTGGGGGAAAGATCACTGCTTCTTATTGCAAATAGTATCAGAAAAACTATCTCCTTTGCTTTGCCGACCAGGGCCTTTTTGAAAATGGCACCAAAAACACTAGTCCTTTGTTTCACACACATGCAGCTGGAAGTTTCAGAAAATAGCCACCCGGCCTTTGAAAGGTGTCGTGTCGTACCTGCAGTAGTCACCAGCTATATTTCATCTCTGTTTCGGGGGAAGGAAGGGCACTCAATGGCCCTCATGACCACCGGCTGCAGTAGTCACTGGCTGAATTTCGGCTCCGTTTCGGGGAGGGCAGGACACTCGATGGTCCTCATGATCACCAGCTGCAGTAGTCACTGGCTGAATTTCAGCTCCGTTTCGGGGGAGGGCAGTACACTCGATGGCCCTCACGACCACCGGCTTTATTATGTTCCAATACCCATAGACTTTGTGTATGTCTGCCTAGAATTCCTAGAAGTTCTATGTCAGCAGTATAATGTCATACTTTATATATTTTGTAAGGGCTCCAGTGGCCTACCAAACAGAAAGACATTTGGTGGAGTGGTTCTGCACTTAGAGATGCACAATAGGTGGCGTTTTATTTCTGTATGAAATTTTGTGAAAATATTTATCTGCTTTTAGCTCAGTCAAGGTTACCTGTAAATTTGCTTGTATAATTTTTTTTGGAAGGGTCTTTGAAGCTGTTAAATGTTACAAGGTTTGGTTATGTAATTTATAAGTTACATGGGCTCATAATTTTCCAATGTAATATTTTGTTAAATATGGTGAACATTTTCTGGAAATTTGGATGTATATAACTTTTCTGCCATTGCAGGTACTGTATAGAACCGACATTTAGCATGTGTACACAGAATCTATGGGTCTTGGACCATAACAAATCTGGAAAAATTTGGTTTAGTAGTTTTACATGTATAGAGGAAATATCACAGATTACTAATCGGCAAAATGTTCTTAAAAATTCATGGGAGTGGATTCGGTAACTCCACCATGATTTAATTTGTGGAATTTAAATTTCACAAAGCATTTATTACCACTGCATCCAGTCTGGCTGCTTTCCTAATTTCCCCCCTGCTGATCTGAGTTGTTAGCAGTCCTGTAGTATAACCTTGATTGACTATTTGCCCTTCTTCACATTGTTCTTCTGATCTTGACCAGATGGACTCATTGGAACTGTTTGCCCCACTGACATTGTTTTGTTCTTCACACTGACACCCTGGCTTAAAAAGAAAGCCACCTACTCCTGTTCCTGTCAAACCTATCCCTTCAGAACAGCAAATATTCCTTCTCCTTGACATTCCAGTCATTTTCTTCCCCACCAGCTGGCTATGAGTGTCTCTAAGCCCTTGACTTCCAAGTGCATCGGGCTCTCAGAGTATTCAATTTTACTGAGTGTCATTCTCATATGTCTTGTATTCAAGTAAGTATTGTTGCCCCTTTATGCTTCCTTGCTCCAGCTGGGGGTCTACAATTCTTGTGATGCCCAGCTCTGCTGCCCTTTCTTTGGTGAACCATTCCTACCGCTCATGATCCCCTGCACTAGCTGGTTCCCTTATCTTTTCATTAGACTCCCCTCTGACAGTCCTATCCATTCTCATGACCAGTACCCCCTCCTCCTGGTACAGCTGCTGCCTATCTTGGGCATGCAAGCATTCCTTGGCCCAAAATGTATTTATATACTGTATATTTTGATAACTGGGTAGGTGTGCTGGCACCAAGCACCTTTTCAGACATGACCTGGGTAAAATGCTCTCTAGATCGTCAGAAAACGAAGAAACTCCTTCTTTCAGCAGAATCTTAGCAACAGCTTAGTCATCCTTTCTCAGGATCCAGGACCATGAGATCATCAAAGAAGATCACTCTGGATACCTTTTATTTTAAGAATGTCCCTACATCTGTAAATTGTCTCCTCATGTCCTCAGGACTTGTTCTCCCTGGGTCAGTTATATCAATGTGGACAACAAAGGACAGCATCTTCTTCCCTTTAACTGCAATGTGTGGTTAAGGACTGCAGTTATTTAACCTGTACTGCAGACAGGCAGATCATCTTATCTGCAGTAGCAGCATGGTTCTGCAGTGTCCTTCCATCTCTCCTGCTACCTTTAGTATGAAGTCCTCTGTGGTTGTTGTCTTATTGCCAGTCTACCCAGTCTTTTTCTTTATCTTTAATGGCAGGTCACATATATGGTTGTGTTCCACAAAATTATCAAAAAATTCCACTATTTTCACAAAAACTCATGAAGTTTGACTTTAAGTACTTACTGTATCTTATTTTGCAAATTGTGGGTGACTATAACTGGGCCAACTTTTAAGCAAGGGATGAGAAAGTTTACACACATGGGGCTCAATTTTCAAAGGGTGATGCAGGGCTTGTGTCAAACCCATTTTTTGGTGCAGCTGCACCAGACTCCTTTGATGCAACTGCACCCGAATTTAGTGCATCGGGTGCAGTTGTGGCAGTTTCCTCAAAGTATGGCAGCCTGCGCCAAAGCTTTGGGGCAAGCACCATAAAAAGGGTCCTTCAAATGGCAAACGTTAGAACAGGAAAAAGTTGGTCTAACTTGCAGCATTTGACACGCGGGATTGAAAATCACAATTGCAGGCTGGGAGAATGCTGCAAGCCACATATGCCAAATGATCGGCACACCTGGGATATGCGGCAGTGACAGGGCTTTGAAAATTGAATGCACAGTCTCCATTCTAGGGTCCATGAACCTGCTAAAATAGATGACATTGCATTACCTAATTCTAAAGTTACAAGGGCTTAAAATCTTGCAGTTTACATTCTTGTGAATTTTTTTAAGTATTTGATATATTTGGCTGCTTATAACTCTGTCCCCTTTAAATGCGGTATACCATTATATGGGTGACTGAGACTGAGTGGCTCGCATATGAGTGACTCAGTCTCAACACCTATAATGTGAGCTACCCTGAAAGGGTAGTGACAGGCAAAGAACCAGACAACTGGAAGGACAGGAGGGGGAACAGAACAGGATAGCAGATATGTAAGAGGTAGTGCGGCAAGAGGCTGCTGAGTTGGCCATGTCGTGTAGTGGTGAGGATAGATGGCTACAATGGGTTCAGGGCTAGGGAGGCACACATTATTATTACATTTTTCCAGTGGGAGTTTTTAAAATATATTTGTTGTCACCCACATGTCTTCGGTGGGAGTGTATATCGCTGTTCTGGTTTTTCGACGATGTACACTCGCTATAACAGCAACCACTTTTTGGAGACCGCAGTTATGACATGGAACCTTTAAATACAGACATTTGAAACTTAGCTCACACACTGATGCAATATATTCAGTGTGCTAACTTAGGTAACATATGGAGGAGTATATATAAAATGATATGGAAAGAACTGACAATTAAATTCTGGCAACATATACGCTAAAATTCCACCAACACACATAGACATGGACATGGAATTGTAATTTTGCCAAAATTTCACCGGCAGAATTTACTGTAAATCTGATGTAAATAGGACCCCTCTACTTGTTACTCAGACAAGGCAACAAACCACAAGTAGGCAGAAAATAGGCTTCACCACTGGCATTAGGGCAAACACCTGGCTTGGGCATCTCAGAGGTCGGGTGGCAGGCATGAAGCAACATTTCTATTTTTACCCAGGTCAGGGAGAGGTTCCAGGGCCATGCTGTGTCTCCTATCTGTGGGGCACTAAAAACATCACTCAAGTCACTCAAAGATGGATTGTCCACAACCAGGAATTTGGGATTTTACTGTAAGGCTTCTTTATTCCAGAGTTAACAGTGAATAAAGGTGGTGACCACAGGGTTTGTAACTGCAATTTGCAGATGACACTTTTTGTACCATGCAAAACATTTCCAAGCTTTCTTGCAGGCAAACTGATTTCTTCCACAAACACTTTCCAAGCTGTCCAGCCCTATTTCAGGAGACATGGACTTAACATTCTGCTAGCCCTATTTCAGGGACCCTGGATTTACGAAAAAACACATTTTCCACACCTGTCGAGCCTTATTCCAGGAGACGTGGACTTTTATGAACTTCTGCCAGCCCTATTTCAGGGTTCCTGGACTTATTTAAAGCATCACTAGAAGACTGCAGTGAACACCTAAAAACACATTCCTCTGGGTAACCAGGTAGATCTAGTTGCACCTGGAATGAGGGCATAGCTCACTCTGGTCACAAAGTAGATTATCTCTGCCATTATTTTAAGATATTCTGGATTCTCTAACCCCACTGGGCTGCTAGAGACATCCTACTGTACAAACATCGAGTACAAAGTCCATTGCACATGTATCTGACAGACACCAGAAAACTCCCCTTAAACTGTTTACATTTCACACACTCGTTCCAGGGTCCATGGCACCTGTATCTGACAGACACCAGAAAACCCCACTTAAACATTTGGAAAGTACTTGAAATCTTCAGATCTCACACAAGTCCATTTCTTTAACTTGTATACTTAAAGTCTTTACCTTTGGGCCATGCTGATAGCTCTTACAGTCTGTTGGGGGATTACCCCAAGTACTCACTGAACCTACAGTCCCATTCCATTTTTCTGTGAAGAATCCTCACCCCTCAGGGCTTCACAGAATCTGATCGCCACCACTTCGAGAGAAACCAGCCTTTGGATTACTGTACTATGGCAGAAACACAAATGAGGGTCCTTCCCCCTTGATAAGAGTGCCAGCAGGTAGCTCTTGCCCTTAGAGCTCTCACTGAACACCTCTCCCTTCAGACTTCAACTTCAGAATGCTGACTCCCAGTTCAAAACAGCTATTAGCCAAGTGTGGCTAATGCTGCTGCGAGAGTTCTGAGCAACATTACCTCATCCTCTGCTCAGCAGAGCCAGGCAAATGATGATGTAACATTTTACAGAGAGCATTTAAAACCCTCTGAATACCGCCCAAGCTATCTGCCTGATTGAAAACTGATGGGATTCTAGCAACTCCAGAAACTGGCCAGTTACACTTATGTAGCACTATTGTAGAGCAAGCAGCTCAACCAGTTATCAAAGTAACCAATCCAAATGTCAGATTGTGCAACAAGGTCTATGAATAAATTATTTTTTTTTTATGTGCAGCTGTTTGGTTTGTCTTAAATAAAACAACATTTCTAACCTATTTGGCAATGAGGGAAAACACCATCAAAGTGATCTAGTAGAGATACAGAAGATCTGTACATAAATGAAGAATCAAAGCCCACAACCCCCTCCCCAGTCTTTATTGTGTGAACATGACAACAGCTGCCACTGCTGGTAAGGGGACAATTGCCAATATACTTTGCACCGCTACAGTATATGATATCACCATATAACTCAGCACCACATAGCACAGTCTCTTCCTACAGCAGTTACCTACTGCTGCCCAGCCACAGCTGTATAAAAATAGTGCAGTGTCCCAGAAACCATCATCTACTTGCAGTCACTGCACAGTTCCCTGGCGAGAACCCTGTAACACTGCTAATATTAATTGTAAAATGTGGACAACAGTCTATACAACAAGTGTTTTACAGATGACCCCCACCAATCAACCGAATGAGTTTTACAATGAGTTTGGGAAAAAGACCGCTCAGGGTCATTCTGTAGGATATTTGTGGGAAACTATTCCTGATGATCATTTAAAACATGAACAAAGTCTAACAACAGCCTTTCCTATTCGGGGCAGTCAGAGTCCAGGGATGGAGACTAGGATAAGACAAGTTTATATTCAATTCCAGCCACGGAACCCAACAGATGCATCCACATCTTTCAGCTTTTTACAAGAAGTCTGACCACCATAAACCAGCAGCAACACTGTAACTAAACAAACTACACTGCCAGAGTTAGATGTGAACTAAACTTTCACGTCATCAGCCAGGTTTTATATGAGTAGGATAACTGATTGCAGATATGATGCCCCTTGATCTTCAACCATTCTCATGGTGGAAGACACTGGTGACTTTAAAAGACCCTCAGAGGAATTCAAGTCAAAATATATTATTCCTTCACAAGTCATGTTTTCCTGGTATATTATTCCCAGTGTGTAGAGTGCTGTGTGGATGAAGATGTTGACACTTCTGAAGCAAGAAAAGGCAGGTTATGTGCTTTTCACTAGTGATATTTGGGCCAGTGGTGTAAACCGAGCCTTCCTGAGTCTCACAGACATTGTGATGTCTCCAAATCAAGTGCTACACCTGCCATGTCAGCATTACCAGCACATGCAGGTGTAATAAAACAGCCAGGCTTATAGAGGCACAGCAATAGAGGAACTGCTTTACTTAATGGGGCAGAGATAGAGGGAGAAAACTGTGGGGAAAACATTCTGTGGTTCACCCAATCACTACTAGACATCTGGAATTTGAATACTACAAGGGGACATAACAGCAACATGTATATAGAACAGTTTACCAGCTGACATAGTCCAAAGTGAAACATTTAGTATACTAAAAAAGAAACTGGACATTTATATGACAAAATAAGAGCTAAATGATTATTACTGTTAAGTGGAGGGCAGCATGTATGGGCCTTGAGTCTTCTGCTGTAGCTATCATACCTGTGAAAAAAAATATGCCCATTCACTGTAGAAATCTTTGTGAAGCAAAAGAGCAATATCATTGTGAAATGTATAAATGATGATGACTTACATATCTGCTTTTCTTCACACTACATTTGGTGGAACTAGGTTGTTGCAGATACAGTATATGTCAAGGGTGAAAGATGTTCTGTATGAACTCATTTTATTTCTTATCCTCCTCTACTATCATGTTCTAGATATAAAAAAGTGTTATGTAAGTTAAATATTAAAAAATAAAAATAAAAAACTATGCATTGAATCAATGATGCTACAATATTAAGTAATTCTCTATTAGGAATTATGTTAAAGGCAATATTCTTGCCATAAATTTAATTTGTAATCTATGTTCATGCATTTGTTTGGTGTATTTTAGACAACTGGAAAAAGAGTGGGGCCACTGGGCTACCCACTCCAACTCATGAGATGTGTAGAATATATGCCACTATTAAAGCCACTATACCTCCTTCTCCTTGACAAATTTGTTTTACATAAAAATGAAAAATGGCAAATCCAGTATGGCCTCTTGTCCCTAGGATGAAAAGTATACTGTCAGGAGTCTGTTCTACTAAGGACAGTAATAGACCAAATAAGCAAGACTGGCAAATGACTTGGCTAACCATGTGGTTTCAAATTATTTTAATTTTTGTTAATTTAGTTTTAGCTGTTCTCCAACTTAATCCAGTTATGACTAGAAGGCCTAGATGCAGTTTACATCAGTGAGGGAATAACTTGCACAAGGGAGAAGTTGGAGGAAAGGGAGGTGGAGACATTATGGGTTCATTTAAGGTACAATAGAAGGAGAAAGGTGAGGTTTGGGGTGGTTTATAGACCACTCAATCAGGATGAGGAGAGGGACAGGGAACTGAGCTCACAAATATTGGAAGCTGCGGGGAAAGGAGAGGTGGTAATTGTGGGGGACTTCTACCTGCCAAAGGTGGACTGGTGCATACCATCCATGACATGTGCTAGGAGTCCGGTGATCCTGGAAGGACTGCAGAGTGGGTTCCTGACTCAGGGCATCACTGATCCAACAAGAGCTGAGGCAATTCTTGGTCTGGTGCTCACAAATGGGGAGAATATACAGGAAATAATGGTCAGGGAGCCACTGGGAGGAAGTGACCATTGCATAGTGTGGTTCTAGCTGGATATGAGCATGGAAAGCATCCTGACTATGACCAAAATCTTGGATTTCAGGAGGGCAGACTTCAGGAAAATGGGTGAAGTGCTAAGGAGCCATCTGGTGGGTATCAGAGCAGATATGGGGGTGGACCAAATGTGGTCCATCATTAAGGAAGGAATATTGGTTGCCACGGATGAGTGTGTTACGCTCATGGTTAAGAACACAAGGGCCAAAACGCCCAGCTAGTGCAGTTCTGGGGTTGCCCAGGCAGTAAGGAAAAAGAGGTTAGCCTATAGAAAATTCAGGAAGACCAAGAGAGAGGTGGATAGGGGAAATTACCTAAGGTTGGCTAGTGAGGCAAGTAAGGAAGTCAGGCAAGTAAAGGCACAGAAGGAGCTGCAGATAGCTGAAGGAATTAAGAAAGGGGAGAAGGCATTATTTTGCTATATAAGTGAGAAAAGGGACAAGGAGGAAGGGATTGTTAAGCTTAAGAAAAGGGTGGAGGATAATGGGGGAAAAGCCTGAGATACTAAATGAATACTTCTGTTCCGTATTCAACAGGGAGAAGGATGGACCAGTGCCTTCAGGAGGGAAAAGAGGAGCAGGAAGGGAGGGGAACACAGATGTAGTGATAGAGTAGGATAGAGTGAGGGAAGGGCTGCTGACATTGAAGGTGGACAAATCACCAGGCCCAGATGACGTGCATCCAAGGGTACTAAAGGAACTGGCTGAGGAGCTGGCAGGACCACTGGCAAACTTATTCAATAGCTCACTAGAGACAGGCGTAGTACTGCAGGACTGGAGAACAACACATGTAGTGCCGCTCCACAAAAGCGGTACCAAGAATGACCCAGGGAATTACAGACCAGTCAGTCTGACCTCCATTGTGGGCAAGCTCATAGAGACCATACTAATGGAAAGGTTGGTGGAATATCTAGATGAGCATGGTATCCAGGATGTGAGGCAGCATGGGTTCATGGGGGGGGGAGATTATGTCAAACAAATCTGATTGACTTCTTTGACTGTGTCACTAAAACAGTAGACAGGGGCCAAGTAGTAGACATCCTCTATCTTGATTTCAGCAAGGCCTTTAACTCTGTGCCTCAAAAAAGGTTGATCAGGAAGTTGGTGGATCTCAGGGTTGGGGAAAAGATGGCCAGATAGGTGGAAAACTGGCTGAGGGACAGAACCCAGAGGGTGGTTGTGGGGGGAGAGTTATCTGGCACAAGACGGGTAACCAGTTGAGTCCCGCAGAGCTCAGTTCTGGGGCTGGTGATGTCCAATGTCTTCATCAATGACATTGGAGATGGCATTAAGGGCAAAATGTGCCTATTCACGGATGATACCAAGCTCTGTGCGAGAGTGGACACAGCTGAAGGGATACGGAACCTACAGAAAGATCTGGAAAAGCTAGGGAGGTGGTCCAGGATCTGGCAGCTTGGCTTCAATGCCAAGAAAAGCAAAGTTATTGATATTGGAGACAAGAATCCTAGGACAGAGTAGTACCTGGGTGGAATCTGGGTATCTGCATCAAAGGAAGAGAAAGATCTGGGAGTGATGATCACTAGTGACCTGAAGCACTCCATGCAGTACAAGAAAGCAGCAGCAAAGGCAAACAAGATTCTGGGATGCATATCTAGGGGGAACAGTAGTAGGAGAGAGGAGGTTATACTGCCCTCATACAGGTCACTGGTAAGGCCGCATCTAGAGCATGGAGTCCAGTTCTGGTGCCCACAACTCAAAAAGTACATTAACTTGCTGGAGAAGATCCAGAGGAGGACTACAAAGATGATAGCTAGTCAGTAGGGTAAGGCATATGAGGAGAAGTTGAGGGCACTGAACATGTACTCCTTGGAAAACAGGAGAGAGAGAGAGAGAGAGAGAGGACATGATTGGGACCTTCAAGTACTTGAAAGGGATAAATAAGGTTGATAAGGAGAGTCTCTTTAAGCTGAGTGGTAATCATAACATGAGGGGCACAGTCTTAAGCTGGAGGGTGGGAGATTTAGGAAGGAGGTCAGGAAGCACTTCTTCACAGAGAGGGTGGTGGAAACTTGCAATGCACTGCCAGAAGAGGCAATCTCATTAAAGACTGTGGGCAGCTGTAAGAGAGGCTGGGACAGGTATAGGAGGAGGGTAAGGGTCATAGGTAGGGAGGATTGGAGGAGTGGATAGAGGGGGCAGGGACAGTAGCTCAAGCTGTGGACCCTGCAAAACAAACAGACTTGATAGACTAAATGGCCTTCTTCTGATGGCTTCCTCATATGTTCGTATGTATGCCAGTTCTTCAAGGTAGAATGATGAACAAACTAGTATTGATTCAGAATGTTATAAACAAAATGAATGTTTTACTTGTTATTCCATTTTGGTACCTGAGTTAGTTTTGTGTGTAGGTAGATAGATACAAGTAGATAGATAGACAGACAGATAAATAGACAGCTGTTAAAATCAAAGAAGGACAGACAGCACAATCTTCCACCACACTGCTGCTTTAAAACTGGTATCATGTAAACTACTGTTGTATATATTAAATGTACAATAGCTTGACTCAAAATAGTCAATTTACCATAATTTCTGAGTGGGCAGGACTTTCACAACTCACTCATGGCTCTACCAGCTCACTCATGAGATGTGGTCCTGCCCCCCTCACACTTGAAAATAAGTTGGATATCTTGAGTCAGCCCACTGCAGATCCTATCTGTGTGTGTGTGTGTGTGTGTGTGTACTGTACAGTACATAGTTGAGACCTTTCTCATTACAAAAACAAACGTTTCCCCATATCAGATGATAATTAACACTACTTATGAAATTACACAGCTTATTACAAAATAATGAACAGCCTATTTCTTAACTACTACTAGTGTGTACACAATATATACACATTATTATAACACTACTAATATGTGTAACAACCACCCGAGTAACACATGTAACAGCTATCTTCTATCCACCATCATTGCAGCCCTGAAAGCCATTCCAACAACAGCCCCTGTAAAAACAAACTCTGGCCAGAGTTGATTGGACTGCATCGGAGGAATTTGGGGTAAAAATATTGAAAATTACCAAAGTTAGGAGCCTGCATTTGGAAAATGTAATGTAGTCTCATACATCTGTTGTTTTGTAATATTTGTACACCAAATTTTCAACATAGCTTTGTTATGACTCTGCTTCATGAAGAAGGGCAGAGCAAATGTTAAACTCCTGCCTGACAGGTGATTTTGAGCAGACGTCATTCAAACCACATTGCATAAATTACTCAAGTCACTTTGTTCATATCCATAGTAAATTTTATTCCAAGCATGAAGATAACATACATTCACTCAGTTCATTCACACTGCCCTAACATTTCAGTTATAACCCTTCCTCAGAGGGCATGGCCTTCGTTACACACACGCGTTCATTTTTATAGGTTGATTTTTAATGACATCATTGTTTGTCACACATAATTCCTTATTTTAACTGTTTTGTGTGTAATTCTTAGAGGAGCCCTGCTCTATTGTGATGGTTAGTTAATTATAGTGTTTATCTCCACCAATTCATAAATAAAAACATAAAAATGTCAACACAAAACAACAATTTCTTTATACATTCATAACTAATAACTATAACAACTTAAACAACTAAGACTAAATCATGTGGCTATCTCTATGAAGCTTACTATAACCTAAATTTCTTTGATGTGATCTCCTATGAAAGGAGCTTTTGGGATCAATCATCCTAATTTATTCAGTTGTACCATAGTCTCATGTTTAAATCAAAAGAGAAGAACAAAGAGAGATAGAGTTAGCGTATATAGCCAGGGTATATTGAATATCAATGTATTCAGTCCTTTAGGCAGGCCATGTCTCCAGAGTGTGAGAGGAAGATATCACGATACCCTTAAAAAAGGAAAAATATACAAAAATATACAGTGATTATCCTTTGTCATATCAAATACACTATTTTCATTTCATAGTAATAAACATAATTCTGATAATGTAAAGTCAAGGAAAGGATGGGGTTTGGGGGAGAAGGAAGATGTCAGTTCACTAAGTTAAGTAGGGTGTTATATCCCAACAATCATTTAAAGGGACACTGTCAACCTTTTTTTGCATTGTACTATTTTTAAGTAAAAACCCACATTTTATGATCACTTAGCTTCTGTAAAATTCTTTGATGTTGCATCATAAAAATGTATTTTTGATCTTGCATAATTTACAATCCTGTATTTTACAGGTTGCAATGTTAGGGCTGAGTTAGTGTTTGCTTTGTGTTTTTTTGCAGTAAATATATATATATATTATATTATATTATATTATATTATATTATATTATATTATATTATATTATAGTGGCACAGTTGCGCCACTGCAGTTAGGGTTGAGTAGGGTGTTCAATGTTAAACTCCATTTGCACTTTAATACCTTTGCAACCATTCTTTGGTATTGAACAGAATTTTGCATGCTCCAATGGAAACTCAAGATTTCTTGATATGCCAAGTTCTGTTCCAATCAGATGTGCGGATTCTGACACCCGGATAGTAAAAAAAGGAAAAAATCGGGGAGTTTTTTTTTTTTTTGTCAACTCCTAGCATCCAGATGATTTGTAATTTTGGTCTAAATTTTCTAGGGTAGAAAGGTTTTAACCCACAGTAGCGACTTTCACTGGTTTGGTGAAAAAATAATAATCTATTCCAGAGTTATTAAATTTTACAATTTCAGTTCTGAGCATGTTCAGTAGGCACTTCAAGATAGATGTTTCGAATGAAAAAAGAATTTAGCTATATGAAAAAGGATTTTTTTTTTGTATGGACCAGTCCTTTTTTGTGAGGAAAAATCCTTTTTCATTTTGTCTCCATCTTGTTTTCGTTTAAAAAAAATGTTTTAAATGGGCCACAAAAATTATACCCTCCAGAGAGGCCAACACATGTATTTTGCTTATCAGGACCCCATTAGCTGGATTCTGCACTTAACTATTGTAAAAATACCCCCTAAATATGTTTTATTTTCAATTTTTACTTCCTTTTTCGTGATTCGCCTCTACTTTTTCATATGGTCATATGAAAAAGGAATTCAGCAATACAAGAAAGGATCCCTTCAAATGAAAAAAGATTTTGGACATAGTTTTTTTCTGACTTTTTTTTATTTCAAGGGATCCTTTTTCATATGTTTTTTCATTTATATGAAAAAGGATCCCATCATACATAAAATGATTTTGGACTTAGTTTTTTGCTATTCTTGTTTCATTTGAAGGGATCCTTTCTTGTATGGGTTTTTCATTTCATACTAAAAATGATTTTGGACTTAATTTTTTTTTTTAACACACTTCCACTTCAACGAGCAATATCCCTCAATATTTGGAATTAAGGGACAATCTATATATCAAACCAAAGGCCTTAATGAGTACTGCTAGAATAATACATATTTACCCCAAAAAATATCTAGGGGCTATATAAAAAAGCACAAACAGTAAAAATGGTAAATTTCCATAGGATAACATTGGAAGTTTAAGAATCCATAACTTCCTCTTTTTCTTTGGTGTCTAGTGGTACCCCCACCCTACAATTGCCATCTTTGTATTTATTATTTCCCTGGTGTCTAGTGGCATCCCCACCTTCCGATTGCCATCCCCATATTTAATAATGCTTCCCTAGTGTCTAGTGTCACCCCCAACCCTCCAATCACTGTACCTGTATTTATTAATGTTTCCCTGGTGTTTAGTGGCACCCCTGACCCTCTGATTGCTGTTCCCATATTTATTAATGTTTCCTGGTGTCTAGTGACACCCCCTCCCTCCAATTTCCATCCGCATATTGAAGTAACTGGTAATAAAGAAAATTGTCCCGCAATGTTTTTTTACACCTGTAAAAAAGGAAACGGTCCCTCGCCAAGCTGAACACCCACTCTGACCTTTCACTGAGCACCCACCACTCAACACCCCCAACCCCACCCCACACCCTTACTCACCTCAACAGGTACCAGGGCAAAGATCCACTTTCTGATTGAAGACATGTCTTGCTTCAGGAACTGCCAACTACAATATGAGATACTAAGGTAAGTGTATTCAAGTAAGTGTGGTTCAGTGTATTTCAATGAGGTTTTTAACTTTGATGTGTAACTTTGTGAATTTTGTTTATTTTGACCCCAAATTTATTTTCAATATGGCCTTTTTGGGTCCCACCTCATGACCAGTGGTGGTGGAATTATTCAAATCAAGCACGAAAGGTGATTTTGTGGTCACTTGGCTAAATCACCTTTCAAGCAGGATTTGAACATTTTCTCCACCCTTGTTTGGGAGGTGAGATCATAAGAAGGTTATGTTGAGAATTGTTGGTCAAAATATGTACAAATGGCAAAGTTGTGTGCAAATGTTGACATTTTATTATGTTCACGCATAACCTTGGTAATTTTAAATATTTTGACCCAAAATTTTCAACATAGTAATTTTTTCACAACACCTCATGAACATGACAGCTGTCATTTTTCAATTCCAGACCAAAATATGTTTTTGCACCCATGGCACACAACGACATTTCAATGCTGCAGAATGATGTTTCAGCAGGGATTTTAACATTTTCACTACCGGGTTCATGAGGTGGGGTAATAAGAAGGCTATGCTGACAATTTGGTTGCTGTTTTGGCATAACTGCAAGTGCAGGGCTCATAGGACCATTTGCTTCCACAGAAACATACACATACACATCTATGAAGGGATGAAAGTGCAGAGCCCATAGGGCCCTGCACTCTCACAGGCAAATGAGGATATGATTATGCTGTCTCAAAAAGTAAGGAAATTCTTTGCAAAAAAACTGTGTTGATGCAACAATTAGGGTTCAGATTAAACTGACACAAATTGTGAAATGTGATGTTAGGGTTTCAAACCTTAACAACTCTACTCCACCCCTGAAGCGAAGGAGGAGTGGAGTCTTCCTTGGGGATGTCAACCCTAATGCTCACTCCATTCTATGCAATGGGGTGAGCATTAGGGTTAACATCCCCAAGGAAAACTGCACCCCTCATTCACTTCAGAGGTGGGGCTGGGTTGTTAAGGTTTGAAACTCTAAAATCACATTTTCTTACAATTGTTTGTTTAATAAAAATCCCTGTTTTTGACAGATTGTAACGTGAGTGTATTCAGACCAGAGGTTTTGAAAATTGGCATAGACCCTCTCAGTCCTGGAGGCTAAGAGCATGCCAGTTACCACAAGAATCAGTAGAAACAGAATTTACCAGCAGGAGACTGAAAGTCCATCAAGTCTTCCCTTACTTCACTACCTCACTCCCACAGACCTACTGCATTGATGTGTTGTCCCCTTTCTCCTGGTCCAGCAACCCTCAATTTTGTGTTGTTCACCTGAGACAATGGGCCTGATTTTCAAATGTGTATAATGGTCGCAACCTGAGTTCACCAAAAATATGGCACCCTGGGCACGCAGTAATTTGAAGGGATTTTCTATCCCTTGTGGCCAAATGAGGCTCATTAGACCATCTTTTTGTGGTCCGATTTGTGTCTGAACCAGGGATGCTTTAAATGCAGCTTGCATCCGAGGTTTGACACAAGCTGCCATAAATATGGTCCAATTGTCACAACTACACCTGAGATTATAAAACTGGGTGTAGTTACAACAATCATCAATGCCATAACTGTGTCGGTACTAGGGTTTGATGCAGGGCTTAGCAGAAATTGTGCATCAACCTTAGAAAATCCATCCCACTGAGTTCCCTTGCCCTGGGTCAGAGCCGTGTTTAAACCCATTTATGGTAGCTGCCCACTCCTTCCAACAGCAGTCTGCTCCACAGTTCCACCACTCTTTCTGTGAAATAAATCTTCCTCACATCTCTCTTGCACTTGCCCTCGAACAATAGAAACATAAAAACATAGAAAAGTGTCAGTATAAAAAGACAATTACTCTACCCATTCTGTCCTATTTTAACCTATTCTATTCCAGGACCTTATATCTATTCAGGGTCATTGCCCTCACCCCCCTTGCCTCTTGCCTTACTGCTTCCCCCTGTGTAATTATTAAGACTATGATGCAGTCCCAGCTGTATCTGAAACTATTAATAGTTTTTGCACCCATCAGCTCTGCTGGTAGGCAGTTCCACAGCACAACCACTCCCTCTCTCTCTCTCTCTCTCTGTTTGTAAAATAAAACTTTCTCACATCCCTCATGCATCTCCTCCCTGCCAGCTTCCACTTATGCCCCCTTTTTCTTGATTCACTAGTCCTACTGAATATTTCCCCACAATCTACTTTGTTCAAACCTTTCAGGAACTTGAATGTCCAGTTCACAGTTCTGCTCTCCCTTCTGGTCTCCAGAGAGCACATATTCAGGGCCTTAAGCTAATCATCATAGGATTTGCCCTGCTGGCCCTGAATCATGTTTGTTACCCCATGCTGTTCTGTCTCTAGCCTGTCTTTGTCTTTTCTTAAATGGAGGTTCCATGCAGCCTCACCAGTGATCTATAGAGAGGTAGTATCACCTATTTCCTCCTGTTTTCAAACACCCTCCTGACACATCCCAACATCCTGGTTGCCTTGCTGTTGGCCGTGTTACATTTGCTAGGTTTTCTTTGGGAGTCACCGATGATGACTCCCAGGTCCCTTTCCTTAGTGGTAGTGTTTAGCTTAACTCCTTCTATCCAATATTCCTTCTTAGAGTCCTCATTACTTGCATACATACATACAAAGAAACCAGCAGAAGAAGGCCATTTGGTTTATCAAGTCTGCTCGTATTGCAATCCACACAGGGGTTGTATTCAGACCCCCATCTCAGGGGAAGGAAATGGACAAGGAAATGATAGAAGGCATCCTTGGGATGGCAGAGAAAGGGGAGATATTGCTGATGGGGGATCTGAATATGCCAGATGTTGACTGGAGCACCTTTGCTGCAGCCACATCCAAGAGCAGGGCCATTCTCGATGCCCTATAGGGGGCATGCCTCAAACAGCTAGTTTTGGAACCCACTCGGGAGAGAGCAATCTTAGACCTGGTACTCTCAATTGGGGATGGAGAGAGGATCTCTGATCTTGAAGTGGATAGCCATCTGGGAACAAGCGGCCACCAAACAGTGTGGTTCACGATAAACTTAGCTGTAGAGTCAAGCCACACAAAAGTGAAGGTACTGGACTTCAGGAGGGCTGATTTTGTCAAAATGGGAGAGTGCCTCAGAAAAGCACTAGCAAACAGGCAAGAAGGTAGGGTGGAGCAACAATGGGGAAACATCAAAACCGCCATCACAGAGGCAACAAGCCTTTGTGTGAAGCAAATACGCAAATCAAAACGAAAGAAAAAACCACTATGGTTCTCAAAAGAAGTGGCGGGGAAGGTAAGGGAGAAAAAGTTAGCATTCAGGAAGTATAAGGAAACACAGAAGGAGCAGGACAGAAAACTGTACCAGTTAAAACAGAAGGAATCGGGTAAGGCAGTCAGAATAGCAAAGGCCCAAACTGAGGAAAAGATAGCCAACTCATTTAAGAAGGGGGATAAAACCTTTTATAGGTACATTAGGGAGCAAAGAAAGACTAAGGCAGGGATACTGAGCCTGAACAAAGAAGAAGGTGGTAGGGCAGAGAGTGACAGTGAAAAAGCAGGGATACTGAATGAATACTTCTGCTCAGTATTCACAATGCAAAAGCAGGGGGAAATACCTAATCCAGTCAATAGAAGCACTCTGGATGGGGGGGTTGATATTAGTCCTTTCACAGAAGAAAGGGTTCTGAAAGAACTCTTAAAGCTGAAGGTGAATAAAGCAATGGGGTCTGATGGGATTCACCCCAGAATTCTAAAAGAACTAAGGGAAAAACCAGTAACACCACTGACTACTCTTTTTAATAAATCATGGGAGGATGGCGTGGTACCTGAGGACTGGAGGAGGGCAGATGTGATTCCCCTTCACAATAGTGGGAGCAAGACACAGGCAGGAAACTACAGACCTGTCAGTTTGACCTCAGTGGTAGGGAAAATGATGGAATCACTTCTGAAGGAAAGAATTGTTGAGTACCTAGAGGCCAGTGGGGCACAGGACCCAAGGCAGCATAGATTCACAGCAGGAAGGTCATGTCAGACAAACCTAATTGATTTATTTGACTGGGTAACCAAAGCAGTAGACCAGGGAGGGGCTGTAGACATGGCCTACCTAGACTTTAGCAAGTCATTTGACATAGTCCCGCACAAAAGATTAATAAACAAATTAGCCAGCCTGGGAGTGGGTCCCAGGGTGGTAGCCTGGGTAAAACACTGGTTGGACAACAGGACACAGTGCGTAATAGTAAATGGAGTCCACAGTGAAGAAAGGAGGGTTACTAGTGGGGTACCGCAGGTTTCATTACTGGGGCCGGTCCTTTTTAATGTCTTTATAAGTGACATTGCAGAGGGACTGGAAGGGAAAGTATGTCTCTTTGCAGATGACACAAAGATCTGCAACAGGGTTGATACAAAAGTTGGGGTGGAAAGGATGAAAAGGGCCTTGGCAAGGTTGGAGGAATGGTCAAATGTATGGCAGCTTAGATTCAGTGTAAAGAAGTGCAAAGTAATGCACCTGGGAAACAAAAACCCAGGGGAAGAGTACACAGTGGGGGGGTGAGATACTGACAACAACAAAAATGGAAAGGGACCTGGGGGTAGTCATATCAGACAACCCAAAGGTGGGCCAACAATGTGAGAAGGCAGTAAGGAAGGCTGGGGGGATACTGGAATGCACATGGAGAGGCATCACCAGTAGAAAACAGGAAGTTGTTGGTCCTCTGTACAGACAGTTAGTAAGACCACATCTGGAGTACTGGGTACAGTTCTGGAGACCCCATCTCCGAAAAGATATAGACAGGGTGGAGGCTGTCCAGAGGAGGGCAACCAAAATGATGCAGGGTCTGCATCAGAAGACATATGAAGAAAAACTAAAGGAACTAAAGATGTATAGCCTCAAGGAAAGGAGGGAGAGGGGTGACATGATAGAAACTTTCAAATACCTCAAAGGAACAAAGTCCAAGAGGGTAACATCTTTCAGAAAAAGAGATGTGCAAAAACAAGGCGGCACAATTTGAAGATGGGGGGGGACAGATCAGAGGTAATGTGAGGAAGTATTTCTTCACAGAGAGGGTTGTGGATACATGGAACAACCTTCCTGAGGCGGTCATAGAGTCAAAAACAGTGGGGGAATTCAGGAATGCATGGGACAGACATAAGGCAATTCTAGTGGGGGGTAGGAGGAAGTAGGCTGTTGATTAACTAGAATCTGCAGCTTATCCATTAGGTAGGGAAATGGGCAGACTAGGTGGGGCAAGCAGTCCTTATCTGCCGTCAAATTCTATGTTTCTATGTTTCTATTGTAGGGTCTACAGCTTGAGCTAATATTCCTGCCCTTCCTCCACACTTCTCCCATCCTCCCTACCCATGATCCTTACCAACACACTATGCCTATCCCAGCCTCTCTTAAAGCTTTCCACTGTCTTCAACGAGATGACCTCTTCTGGCAGTGCATTCCAAGTGTCCACCACCCTCTCTGTGAAGAAGTGCTTCCTGACCTCCCTCCTAAACCTCCCACCTTCCAGCTTAAGACTGTGCCCACTCATGTTATGGCTGCTACTCAGCTTAAAGAGACTCTCCTTATCAACCTAATTTATCCCTTTCAAGTACTTGAAGGTCCTAATCACGTCCCTCTCTCTCTCTCTCTCTCTCTCTCTCTCTCTCACCTGTCTTCCAGGGAGTACATGTTCAGTGCCCTCAATCTCTCCTCATATGTCTTACCCTGCAGACCAGCTACCATCTTTGTAGCCCTCCTCTGGATTTTCTCCAGCAGGTTAATGTCCTTTTTGAGGTGTGGGCACTAATACTGAATTCCATATTTTAGATGCGACCTTACCAGTGACCTGTACAAGGGCAGTATAACCTCCTGTTTCCTACTACTCTCCACCTAAATATGCATCCCAGCATCTTGTTTGCCTTTGCTGCTGCCTTCTTGCACTGCATGGAGTGCTTTAAGTCACTAGTGATCATCACTTCCATGTCCTTCTATTCTTCTGATACAGATACTCGGACTCCACCCAGGTAGTACTCTGTCCTGGGATTCTTGGGTCCAATATGCATAACTTTGAATTTCTTGGCATTGACGCCAAGCTGCCAGATCCTGGACCACCTCCCCAGCTTTTCCAGATCTTCCTGTAGGTCCTGTGTCCCTTCAGCTGTGTCCACTCTCGCACAGAGCTTGGCGTCGTCCATGAATAGGCACATTTTCCCTTAATGCCATCTTCAATGTCATTGATGACAGCATTGAACAACACCGGCCCTAGCATAGAGCCCTGTTGGACCCCACTGGTTACCTGTCTTGTGCCAGATAACTCTGCCCCCACAACCACCCTCTGGGTTCTGTCCCTCAGCCAGTTTTCCAGCCATCTTGCCATCTTTTCCCCAACCTCGAGATTCACCAACTTCCTGATCAACCATTTGTGGGGCACAGAGTCAAAGGCCTTGCTAAAATCAAGATAGAGGATGTCTACCCCTTGGCTCCTGTCTACTGTCTTAGTGACACAGTCAAAGGAGTCAATCAGATTCATCCCAGCACCTCCCTACTAAAGGATTCTCGACTCTGGGGGCGTGCATTTTGGGGGGGTGAAAAAAAAACCCGGACCGGTGCAAAAATATCAATGCATCCAGCATCAAACCCAGCACCCTCCCAACCCTAGCCTGCCATGAACCCACCATGCCACACAGCCAGCTCGGCAGCCCACCACTGTGCTACACCTCACAAACCCTCCCTCCCTCCCTCCCCTTTCTCTCAGCCCATGGTGTGCTCGCTCCCCCCACCGCAGGTGCATAGCAGGACAGATGTCGCTATAGTAGTGTTCCTTCCCCCCCACCATCCGGTAACCCTGTGAAGAGGTGCCACTACTGAGTCGCCCTTTTCGTAAGTGTTCAACAGCAGATGCCCTTATCGCAGGATACCTCAGACTGACTGGTCTGTAATTCCCTGGGTCATCCTTGGGAACACTTTTGTGCAGGGGCACTACATGTGCTGTTCTCCAGTCCTGCGGTACACGCCTGACTCTAGTGAACTATTATATAGGTCTGCCAGTGGCCCAGCCAACTCCGCAGCCAGTTCCTTTAGTAGCCTTGGATGTACTTTGTCCAGGACTGGTGATTTGTCCACCTTCAATGCCAGCAGCCCCTCCCTCACTTTATGCTCCTCTATCATTACATTTGTGTTCCCCTCCCTCCCCTCCTATTTTTCCTCCTGAAAGCATTGGTCCATCCTACTCCCTGGTAAAGACTGAACAGAAGTATTAATTTAGTATTTCTGCTTTTCCCCCGTTATCCTCCACCCACAACACCCCTTTCTTAAGCCTAACAATCCCTTCCTTCTTGTCCCTTTTCTCACTTATATATCGAAAGAAACCCTTCTTCCCCTTCTTAATTCCTTCAGCTATCTGCAGCTCCTTCTGTGCCTTTGCTCCCTGGACTTCTTTACTTGCCTCACTAGCCAACATTAGGTAATTTTTCCTATCCACTTGTCTCTCTTGGTCTTCCTGAATTTCCTATAGGACAACCTCTTTTCCCTTACTGCCAGGGCAACCTCAGAACTGAACAAGCTGGGTGCTTTGGCCCTTGTGTTCTTCCTCCTGAACCTAACACTCTCATCTGTTGTAACCAGTGTTGCTTCATTAATGATGGCCCACCTTTGGTCCACCCCCATATCTGCTCTGATGCCCACCGGATGGCTCCTTAGCACTTCACCCATTTTCCTGAAGTTTGCCCTCCTGAAATCCAAGATTTTATATATGCATCACCTTTCGCTTTTTGGCATTTAATTCCAGCTGACAAGCTTTGAACCACCTCTGATCTTTGCAGGTCCATCTGTAGCTCCGTAACCCCTTCCTTACTGTCTACCCTGCCACAGAGCATGGTATCATCTGTGAAGAGACACATCATGCCTTTTAATTCTTCTCCTGTGTGACCGATGAACATATTGAAAAGGACCAGCACTAGGACAGAACCCTGTGTCACCCCACTCGTGATCTCCATCTCCCCAACTTGACCCAATTGACTACCACCTTCTGCTGTCTCACCTCAGTCAGCTTCTGATCCTTCACTGTTCCCAGATCCTCTAACTTCTTCATCAACCTTCTGTGCAGCACAGAGTCAAACACCTTGCTAAAGTTAAAGTAGAACAAATCCACTGCTTGCCCCTTGTCCACTGCCCTAGTTAACCAGTCAAAGAATACTACAGATTGGTCTGACAAGCTCTCACTGCTACTGATATGCACTGCTAACTATCCTGGAGCAATTTCTGTCCAAGTAGTCCACTAGGTTCTCTCTGAGTAGTGTCTCCATTAGTTTGTCTGCTACAGAGGTAAGACTAATGGGTATGTAGTGTCCTGGTTGTTCTTTGTCTCCTCATTTGTGAAGCAGGACTATATCAACTACACTCCAATCTTTTGGAACCACCCCTGACTGCAGGGAGTAATTGAATAGCCCTGTCAGTGGTTTAGCCAGTTCCAATGCCACTTCCCTGAACACCTTTGGGTGCGTCCCATCTGGCCCTGGAGCCTTGCTTATTTTCAGGCTGCAAGATGTTTTGTGACCCTTCTCCCCATAATACTACCTGCCTCATTTCTGAGATCCCTCTTGCAGCAGCCTTTATGCCACTTTCAAGCAAGGGCCCGCTATCCTCTACTGTGAGCACAGAGCAAAAAAGACATTCAGAATATCTGCCTAATGCTCATCCTCCTCTATTACCCTGGACCCTCTCTCAACCTAATAATTCCTCCTTTCATCTTCCTTTTTGTCCCTTATGTATCTAAAGAACTATTCCTCCTGATTACCTCTGCAACAGGCAATTCTGTTTGATTTTGCATCCCTGACCATTTTCTTGGCCTCCTTCATCCCTAACTGGCATTCACCCATTCATTATCTCCTTGTTTCTCTTTGCATCTAATAAAGGCTTGTTTAGCCTTCACTGTCTCCATGAGATTCTCTGAGAACTAGATTGGTCTCCTGTGCCTGTTACTCTTGGAAACCATTCTCAGGCATTACTTAGATGCCTCTAGAATGGCCCTTTAATTACTCCCCACCTGTCCTCCACCCTCTTGAATTTATCCACTCCTCTCAGCTTACCTTTGACTAGTTCCTTCATCCGGTCAAAGTCTGCTCTTCTGAAATCCTGAGCGACATCCTTTGACAAGGGTTTACTGGTACCCAGGGCCACTTCACACTGTATGGCATTATGGTTATTGGACCTCAGAGGCTCCCCAAACCTCAGCCCCCCACACCATTTCCAAGATGGTGAGCACCACATCGAGAATATAAGTGTGCCTTTTGGATTCTCTGACCAGCTGCACCAGCAGGCAGTACTGCAACGTATTCAGCAGTGCCTCACTCCTTGCGCTCTTAGCTGCTGGAATGTCTCAATCTACGTCTGTTTGACTGAGATCCCCAAACACTACTACCTCTCCCTTGCTGCCCCATTTTGCATCTCTACCTCTTGTTCCCCATCTCCTTTGTCTGACTGTCTTGATTGTCTGCAGACCACACCCACATGCAGCTTTCTTACCCAGTGTGGTCATGATCTGCACCCACAGCGATTCTGTCTCCACATTCTCTTGCCTGATGGCCCCCACCTAGGCTGTCTTTGTGTCATTCTTGACATAAAGGGCTACTTCACCCCATTTTCCCATACCCCTATCTTGTCTACACATGGTGTATCCTGGTATTGCTATTTCTAAGTCATTATTGCCAGTGGCCAAGGTTTCTGTGGTGGCTACGAGATCTAATCCCACATCTGACACTATAACCTGGAGCTCTGACATTTTATTCATCAGGCTCCTGACATTCTGGCTGACTGCTTTCCAGCATGTGCCTATACCCCCTCCCATTCTTCATAGCACCTCTTCCCTTATCCTTCCTTCCCCCCTTAATTTCCAGCCCCATGCTCATTCTTTGTACACCTGCCCTCTGACTCCTTTTCTTATTTATTGTGGACTCCAATCTGGATGCCTACATCCCCTCCATTTCTAGCCCCCATTTCTGAGGGTATCCTAGCATAGTTTTCCTTATGTCCTCCTTCCTCTGTGGTTACCCCAGCCTCAGTCTCCCCTCCCCACTTAGTTTAAATGTCCACCAAGACAGACATTGAATTCTGCCCCAATACACTGTCCTCCTCTTTACTGGGTGAAGGACGTCATCCTTGAAGTCTCCTGTCCCAGAAGCTCCATGAGTCTCCCACAAAGTGGTACACCTCCTCCTGGCACCATTCCTTCAGTCACCCATTAAATACCTTAATCTCCTCCTCCTTCCTCACTCTTACCATCTCCTCCCCTTCCCCCTACAGGGAGGACCTCAAGAAAGGCAAGGGAAACTGAGTGTGCATTCAGTCTGTCCCCCAACCTTTGAAAGTTGTGCTTCACCATCTCATTTGGCTGGTTCACCACATCAGTGATACCCAAGTGTACCAGCACTCTAAGCTGCATCCCCCTTCCTCTACCATTCTCCCAATCCTGACCATGTCTGGGATTGCTGGTGCACCTGGATGGCATCTGACCACCTTGTCACGTTCCCCATGCTTCCCACCACTTTCATCATCCTCTAATCCTTGACTTCCTCATCACTAGCATACTCCTTGCTGCCGTGTTCCTTCTCTTACCACTGGGTGCCACCAAATAATCCTGTTACCCTTTCTGACTGGCTCTGAGCCCTCACCAAGGGAATCTGGTACCTGCTTCTCCTCAAGTGATACAAATAGAGTCGCTGTTGGGATACAGTCAGCCTAGATGACTTCCTTAGACTGCCTCTTCCACCCCATCCCCTTCCTGCTGCCCTTCAGTCCCCTGGGCCAGCAGTGTATGAGGGTAATAGCTCAGCTGGTGATGCAGACAGGATATCTCCCCCACTGCTATGGCCAACTGTGCCTGTAGCTCTGCAAACACCCTACTTATGGGCAGTGTCCTATCCTCCAGAGTACAGCCTAGGAGATGGGCACCCCACAGTCCCTACAGCTGACTATGTCTCTGCTGTATCTGTGCACCATTTTGTCTGGCTGCTCCCATCCCACAGTATCTGCTTGACTTCTAGAAAACCTAACTACACTCTGGTACCAACTATTGCGATCTCCATCTGACTGAAACCCCATTAGCTGTTTCCTACAACACCCTACCTTAGATAATGTATTTGGCTGTTAATTGTAATACAGATTCACCTTCCCAATGTACTATGTTGGGTGGTTCCAAGATATGGAATTCTTAAGTTTCCTTTACATGATATAGAGGATAATGTATGGGCATCAATGAACAACAACGCTATGTGAGCCTCGAGTGGTTTCCTGAGCAAGTAAACCTCGAGAGTGAGCTCGAGAGGTTTACCTAGGTTGTCAGGGAAACCACGAGAGGGTCACTTAGCGTTGGTGTTCATCGATGCCCATACATTGTCTTTTATAGTATATGGGCATCATGTGCATCTGAAAAAGATGAGTTACACATTTAGCATAGCAGTGGTTACCTTACCTTATTTAGATGAGAACAGGATTGCGTCGCTCATTTCACATTTACTTTTATTATGACTAGTAACAGCAGTGTACATTTCATATTATCGTGGTAGTTTACATCAAGAGAGTTAAAAAAGAACCTTATCTCTCTAAAATTAATGAGATTAGCAAAAAAATGGGTATCGGGGTCAAATGTCATGTGGCATCCAATCAGCCTTGCCGTAAAGTGGGTGAGAAGGGGTTGTGCTGCAAATGGCAAACGTTAGGAAATGTACTCAGCGATGTTTTTCCTTCATACCTACGGGGAAACCAGAGACAAAACAAGAAAAAAGGACAACGAATGCTGATTGTATGGACATGGGGGGGGGGGTTACATTAAGCCTTACCTTGACATCGTCACTTTCAGATGAGGAGTCTGATACCACTGCGATTCGCTTTCACTTCTGTGGTGCAAAAAAATTTTCAAATTCACAGTAATGTTGCCATGCTGTAATATAGAATTGTCTCCAAACAAGTTAAACTTTGTAAGATCAGACAGAGCGAACAGTGGCAGTTTTTTGGCTGTGTTTACTTGTGGGTTTGCTTCCAAAACTGATTGGGCAGTAGATTTTGATGAAGAGGGCTGCTGGTAGTCTGTGATATTGTGTCCACCAAGAATAACAGAATTTCTTTTCTGTTTTGCCTCTGAAATGAAGCTGTAGTTGTTAATCGACTGCAGGCTTTTACGGCCAGAGACTTGCTGGACCTCCGTGGGGGGAACTGCACAGTCCACTAGTCATTGTATTGCCGTTTTGAGGGTGGAGTGATTGGTGATTCGTTTTTCATGCGGCAGACCAGCTGATGTTTTTATGATCTGCATCACAGAGTGGATTTTATTTTCTCCAAGAGTCATTGCCCTAAACCAGATGAATACACCAGGCTTGAAATATAAATTTGGTGCCAAGTAGAAGGGGGAGTCAGCTGTGAGCATGCTCTGTGGCCTTTAACATGCATTCAGGCTGTATGCTTTTACAGGGTCCCTATCAGGTCGTTCAGTGTTTGCATACATCCTCGGCTTCACTGCCCTAATGTCCCTTGGGTTGTCGCCTGCTTGAGTTTTTGTTTGGCGCTCTGTGTATCTAGGAACTGACACCCATCTGTGTCCTTCTGCAGGCTAAGGTCTCCCCATCTGAGCGCATACTGCTCTGCTGTTCGAAGGGCATAGTAAAGCCCATTATTGAAGAAAGGCATGTTTAATAGTGCCACTGGGCTATGTTGCCCTAATGTCCCTGTTTCATAAAGTCTGTCAATGTCTGAGGGTGAAAGGGCTTCTGCCCTTTTGGGCTTGCTACCTTTTCCCAGCTTTTTGAGGAATTTCTGCTTGGCCGACAATGTAGCAATTGTTTCTGAGAAGTCTTTTTTATTACTGTGGAATATGAAATGGCCATAATTGATGTTTAGCAGGTAATAATCTAAACTGCCTAAAATCCCCCTCAGAGTTTATGGCTCGTAATCGGTCCCATCATTTCTTTTGAGTTTATAGATGCTGTCTGCTATCAGGACAACTAGTTCGGCTACAGGTATGTCTCCGATTGTGCAAGCCTCCCCCACGTCTGCCAGGTAGGATCTAAAAAGCTTCACATCTGACTCTGTTTTTTTTAAGGTTCTTTTGTTTTGCTGCTCCTGTATAAATGCCTTACGTTCCTCACTTAGAGGCTTGAAAAATGTTGCTGCTGCCATTTACGAGACTGTGTGCATTTGCGTTTATGCTCACTGCGAATATGACAGTTGCAGTGAATTTTGAATCGCGCGGTAGCAGTTCTGGTGTTGGAATTTTATGCACATGTTAATTCCTTTTTTGTTATGCCATCGATGTGACGTATTATCGATGGGTTAACAACTTCATCACGTCACATCGATGGCATAACAACATGAGGAAAAGATAAAAAACATAACATAACAACGTTCCACAATACATTATATTCCAATTACCTATCAGGTACCTGTACTGAACTCCAGAGTCATCTGCAGTCCTGTGGTCTTCCTACAGGTAGATTCAAATAAAAGACCTAAGCCCTTACTTCTGTCCCTCCTTAAATTATCACCTAACTGAGGCCCAGACAGTTCTCACCCAGCCCCCAAACTACAGGGCAAGACACAGATCATTAATATGGCCCTTAAATGTGGGCTATTGTGGCCGGTCCTAGTTTACCTCAAAGTCAAAAATAAAGATAGTACTTCAGCAAGTTTCTCTCAACATACCCCACCTATGTTGTCTCAAAAAAAGTCTCCTCAGTTCCTGTCTGTGTCCAAAAAAGGCAGACTTGCACCCTAGCAGCTGCATACATATTGGTTACAAACAAGTTCTTTCTATTCACCCTGTTTATACACTTGAGAAACTTGCAGTATACTGTATGTATTTATTGTGTCTCCCTCTCACGCCTGGTCCATAACAAGTGCATTTTTAGGGCCACCAGCCAATCCTCATAGGATTTGCTTTCCTGGCCCTTGATCATCTTGGTGACCCTTCTCTGACCAACTCCGAGTTACACATCGTAAAAATGATATAAACCCAATTTTAAGATGCTTTTTTGTGCTCTGATAATGAAAGAAATATACAAATTTAAAACCTGTAACTCCCTGGCTTTAGAGCCAAATGTAATTGTTATAACTGACATACACATACTCATCTAGAACTGACATACTCATCTGTTGTAATTAATTTTATAATACATTGTTATTACTGTCTTTTCCTAATAAGTTAATGATGTGTACTCTGCACTAGCTTTCACCTGATCTTTCCTACCCTTGACAACATGATACGCTGTAATATGGACGTGCAACTACCTGCTTGTACTGTTACATGACAGTGTTCCCCTGGAACAGAGTATTTTGTATTTTATCATTAATTTTTCTGTGCACATTGTAATTGTTCATTGACCTGGAACCTTTGTGAAAGAGCACCTGTGCTCAAAGGTTTATTTCTGAATGAATAAATAAATAAATAAATAAATAAAACATGTCATTATATGGTAGACAGTAGATTCATAATAACATGTGAACAGTAATGACATCACATCTGTAGATAAGTGTGCAGCAGAAAATAACAAAAAAACAAGAGAAACATTAAACACAGAACCATATTCATAGTCAGAATGTGCAAAGACAAAGATCACATTTCCAATGCAGGATGATCTTATGAAAATAACCTTTGTGTGATTGAGAAACTAGGTGGATGAAAATCTAGGCTCAAATCAGGAAGGAACATGGAACCACCTAGGAGAAGGAAGGCCTCCTTAGTATAAGGTTAGGAAGCTGTACCCTCCTGGGTGATGGTATTCCCCACGTAGGGGCAGGAGAACAAAAGGACATCACAGTCATGAGCAGCCAGAACAGGAAGGAATGGTACCAAAAGTAGGGCAAACACCTCAAGGCCCTATCCAACTCACTCAAAGAAAGAAAAACGCAAAAGGAAAACCAGGTCTGAACTCTAATGTTCATAGCATATCCCTTTAAGCCAGGCAGGGAAATACAGTAATAGGCAATATTGTGCAGTTATATTAATGGAGACATAGCTTCAGCATTAAACCAGGTACCTGAAATCTGTATCAACAGTAGACATTGGAGTTCTTGCTCTGCGCTAAAATAACTCAACATATATAATTCCTAATCATACAATAGCCATAGTGAGTGTTTAAGCCTGCAGTCAGGTATCTAAAATTAAACTATATCCAGGAATCACATAAGTTCTGTTATAGTAATACAAACACAGTTTTGCAGCTTGCCAGCAAATGAAAACAAACCCTGGTCAGAGCCAAAACAACTGCTAGTGCATTAATCTGATGAGGGATATAGAATGAATGCAATAAATGTATTAATTAATAAAGGATTCTTATTCAGACCTAAAACAGAGTAGAAATCTGTTAATTTAAATCCATTTCATTAGCATTATACAATGACATAAAATCTGATGCCGTTCTTTCTTGCTCTGCAAATTGATGCCAAACACATTTGTTTGCTGAGTAAATTTTTTTTCAGGGTAATAGCTTTAACACATAACTTAGCAACTCAGAGAGGGTGGACCTTTTTTGCTAGAAGGACCATTGAGCACATATTGTTACATTTGTGAAATTTTACAAAAGTATGAAGAACAAGCATTTGTCAATGCCGAATGTTTGCTTGCTGGCATTAGCAGTGGAAGTGCAGGAGTTAGACAGATGCAGTATAGGAATGGCAGTGAAGTACTGAACTGACGCCAACTCTACCTCTACCCTGCAGAGATGGACAAGCATTGGGGTGTGCCTTTGGGTCGTCACCCATGACAGTCACAACATTTCACTTCACACTACCCTGCAGACTCTGACAAGTGTCGAGGTGTGCCTTGGAGTGTTTGAGCTTTACATTCACCTCATTCCATAAGGAAATATGCTAAAATGGGTGCAGTATAGGAGAATGGGTTGAACTCTGGGGCCAGGGGGTCCAAGGCGCACCTCAATGCCTGTCACTGGCTGCAGGGTGGGGGTGGGTGTAGAGGTGGAATGGCATAAGCATTACTGTCAACAATCCCAAGTCACACTCCTGATGCCTGTCAGTCCCTACAGGTAGGGCATTATGGTCAAAACCCTAATGCCCTGGGCTTTTCTTGGTATTTTACTCCAATTTTTCAACATGGGCTTAGGCCCTCCACATGAACAGTGACACTATCAGTTCGTTAGCCAAAAGGTGATTTTGCACAGTGACTGTGCCATTTGGTGCAAAAACACATTTCGAACAGGATGTGAAAAATGGCAGCTGTACTGTTCATGAGGAGGTGTAAAAAATGGCAGTGTTGAAAACTTGGAGTGAAAATATAAAAAAACTGGTGAAGTCACGAGTGTGCACAGAAACTGCACAAAGCACACCAGTAATGTAATTAGTTTGGAGATTTTTTACAGCAGATTTTCAACATAGGCATTTTGGGACCTCCGCTCATGATCAGGGTCACTGTGATTTTCTTAATCTGTCCTGAACACTGATTTCCCACAGCGACCGTGCTATTCTGCGCTGGAAGTGTGAAAACACATTTTGGCCAGGGTGTGGAAAATAACAGCTGTACTGTTCATAAGAGGGTGTGAAAAATGTCAGTGCTGAAAATGTGGACTGAAAATATTACAAATTCGTGAACTTATGAGGGTGCGTAGAAACTGCACAATGCACGCTCGTAACACAGTCATTTTATGAACTTTTGTCACCAAATTTTCAACATAGCCATTTTAAGATATCTGCTCATGAACAGTGTCACTGTAATTTTCTTACTCTGTCCCAAACATTGATTTCACACACTGACCGTGCCATTGTGCACTACATATGCTAAAACACATTTTGGGTGAGATATGAAAAATGACAGCTGTACTGTTCACTGCTACTTCACTGAGAGGGTGGTGGAGCCATGGAATGCGCTACCTAGGGGGCTGGTGGAGGCAAAGACAGTGGAGGGGTTCAAGAGGGGGTGGGACAGGTACAGGGGAAGGGTTCAGGAAGCAAAATCCAATGCAGCAAGAATATCCGGAACTGGGAAGGGAGAAGCCAGAGAAGGCGAGGGGGACAGCAAGGTCAGCACCCAGGGTGGGGGCTGACCAAACGAGCAGACAGGAAAGACCGTTAGGCCTATTCTGCTGGCATTTTAGTATGTTAGTATGTTCATATGGAGGCATGGTAAAATGGCAATGTTGAAAATCTGGAGTGAAAATAGTAAAACGTCTTGAAGTTATGATGTGCATGAGGATACCGCTCATAAATGACGCATTATAGAACAATATTTCACCAAATTTTCAACATGGGTTTTTGGGGGTCTACCTCATGAACTGTGACACTCATTTTATTAACTGGTCCCAAAAGTTGTTTCCTTGCAGTGACCGCGAAATCACCTTTCTGGACCAAATAACAAAATGACAGTGACTGAGTTCATGAGGTGGGGTCCCAAGAATCCCATGTTGAAAATTTGGTGAAATAAATCCCTTAAATGGCTGAGATATGCACCAAAGTTGAAAAAGCCCACTTATGCCGTTATACAGCTTACTGGCATTTCTTCAGTTCGTGGTCGGCTTTGAAGAGTGCAGACGTGTTCCAGGTCCACCGAAGATCATCGCGACGGACTCTGGAGGTAATTATAGGGTGAGAGGGTGTGGGGAGGTGGGGTACGCAGAGGATAGGCTTGGGTTGGGGAAGGGGGCAAGAGAGTCAATGAGGGACCATTTTCTTTTGTTATAGTTTTTTTTTTTTTTTTTAAAGATGACGTAGGACTTTTACCACGCTGGGGTGGGCTCCTAGCATGGCACCTGGAAGTTTGTTTGGGGGGGCAGTGGAGCCGGCGAGTTGGACACCCGTGGTCAGACTCTTGCCACGCTGGGTGGGCTCCCAGTGTGGCACCTGGAAAGTTTGTTTGGGGGGAGCAGTGGAGACGTATAGGATTGGGCAATTTAACGCCATACAGTGTGCTGGGGAAGAAAGGAGCGCATGAGCATGTTGGGGTGGGCCCCCAATGTGCTACCTGGGTGTTTGTTTGGTGGGGGCACTGGATCTGATGGGAATCACACTGTTCTGTCGGAAACAAACTGTCTATGACAGTTCAGATGCAGTGCTGACGTGTAGGTAATTTGCATACTGCCAACGGCAGGATGCATATTGCCTGCTGACGGCAGTATGCAAATTGCCTACATGTTACCACCGCTGATTGTTGCTGTGGTCTTTTCTGAACTGTACGCCATCGCATCTGAACGACTGTCACAGACAGCTCAGACATTCATTAGTGCGGTGCAGCTGCGCCTGCAAAAAGGAGCAGGGCTTTGGAAGTGGTGGTGGCACACCTACCAAAACTCGTATGGTGGCACTATGTTTCTTGCACATGCATGCAAGCAAACATAGAAATTTGCTTTCCTGTTTATGTTCTATATAAGCCAAATAAAGTGTTTTCTACATAATTTGTCCTCATCCTACTTTGATTTGTATAGAATGCAGTATGTACAGTATTAACAATATTATACTGGTAGTGTTTCAAGACACTGAGAGGCTCAGCTGTTCTCTTAAAGATGATTCTGCCCCTGTGGTGAGGCAATGGCTGTCTTGCAAACAGCCATATGGCTTGGCCCCAGTGATAACCATAGATGTACATGCAGTTAAGTCCTTGAGGTTCTGGATAGATGCCTAACTCATAGTGGAAAAGCTGACCAACTTTTGATGACCCTGCTTGCAAAGAGTGAAGGGGTTGATGCTGTAAAGGGTTGCTTGCCCCCTTAACCATGTCCACCTACCTACCTACCCATCAGACTATAAATATCCATCTACTCATTAGTATCATATGCAATAGGTCAACCCCGTTTACAGACTTCCCATGAACTGTACAATTATACATTCAAGGGATGAAACTCCTGGTTCCTTATATATACAGCAGTATACAATATTGCTAACTCACACGACTATATAATACATGTACAATAATAGCTTGGGGGATCTCCCTGCATGTGTGGGGGGTTCTCAACAGCAGTCACGACAGGGGCTCAGACGGATGTTGCTCTGAAGGTGATGGCAGGGCAGAGCGGCTTGGAGTTCTCATGTGATTCCCTTACTGTTCCCTGGCCCATAGTAACGGCAGTAAATGCTAGTGCAAGCATATTGTATGGGGATAGTCGGGCAGTACATGAAATATATAACTCATGGACCATTAATTTCAACTAAAGAGAAACCCTCCTGGGGTGTGACTCCTCACTTTTATCACTTCATCAATAAAGCTCCCCCTCCCTGTTCCCATCAACATCTCCACATCCTCTACAGTTTCAAATTTCATGTTTTATTTATTTTATTTATTTATTTATTAGGTCTAGGATTACAATACCTTTGATCCAGGGCTCTTTTACAAAGGTTCCACATCAGGTTACAATTCAAAACAAAACATGAAAGTCAGATTACAAATTCAATACATAGGACAAGGTTACAAAAGTATAAGCTAAAAAGAGTTACAAAGCATCT
Organism: Neoceratodus forsteri; assembly: GCA_016271365.2. Classification (NCBI taxonomy): domain Eukaryota; kingdom Metazoa; phylum Chordata; order Ceratodontiformes; family Ceratodontidae; genus Neoceratodus; species Neoceratodus forsteri. The sequence continues at coordinate 410,989,460 of CM057453.1, read as the reverse complement.
GAGAAACAAAACAAGTTTTGGAGGCTAGGTTACAAGGAGATAGCGGATGAGGTGCAGAGAGGATGGAGGACAAGAGAGAGGAAGAGTAGAGGGGGTGGAGAGCTATAGAGGAGGAGCGCAGCCCGAGGCATTGTCGTAGACAAAACATGGGGAAGTGCATGCTAAGGGGTAACCAAGTGCTAATAGGAGAGAGAACTGCATAAGGTTAGGGAAATATTCATGGGGTCAGCTAGTGGAGGCAGTCACAGGAGCTAGAGGCAGTGAGAGAGAGGCGGATCCTTGATTTAAATGCACCAAGGGTAGGACTGGAGTGCTGCAAAGCATACAAAGCACCAGACTGGGACTAGCCCTGTCCTCAAAATTTACTCATTACAATACAGGGTATGGATTATAACAAATAAATTACAACTTCTTTTTCTTAACAAACATCCAGAGGTTACACCAGCAATCCCTTGTCTCTGTATTGATGTTGATTGAAAAGTGTTCCCAACAGTGTTGTTTTCATGCAGTGCTGGGGGAGCACATCGGTAACTCACTAAACCAAAACAGTTTTTTGTTTCAATTGGCAGAAGAAAACTTTGTTTACAAAACAAATGTGTTGCAATATTTGAGATGCAAGGGAAGCTACAGTCCCTGCTAGCCCAATTCAGAGAAGCAAGAAAAACAGACATTTTATCGCATGATTGCTTGGCAGCTAGTACCACCACTGATGCATTTTGCCTATTATTCTTTCTTTTCTGCCATCTGAGGTTTGCTTTCTTCTACAGAATAAACTTCTTCTACATGCCCCAGCTGCTCTGAAGTCACCATCCCACTGAGCCCAGAATCCTGTAAAGGGTTGCTTGCCCCCCATACACATCCACCTACCTACCCATCAGCCTACCAATATCCACCTACCCATCAGTATCTTATGCATAGATCAACCCCTTTACAGACTTCCCATGAACTGTACAATTATCCAAAGAAGGCACACAGCTTCTTGTACATTATACACAGTATATAGCAATATATAATATTGCTGACCTGCACAACTATATCTTATTTATACAATAATAGCTTGAAGATCTCCCTAGGTGCCTGTGAGGTTCCTATCAGCAGTTGCATCAGGGTCTCTGATGGATGTTGCTCCAAAGATGATGGGGGGAAAAGTGGCTTGGAGTTCTCACAAGATTCTCTTCCTGTCCCCTGGCCCATAGTAACAGCAGTGGGTGCTATCTGCAGGCTTCTGGCACTCATGCTCCTCTGTTATCCTGGAGATAGAGCAACTGTGGCTGCAGGGAATGGGCTGGCATGAGTCCCAGGGCGTTTGGGTCTGAGATATAAATATAAAGCATGGAGGATGAAAATGGTGCAGTGGGGGTAGAGAGGAAGGGAGCACACTGTTGTGCATGGAGAGGACACAGTGAGATTCACAGAACGATGTGCTTCAACTCCACATGGTGTAAGGGCCGGCTGTGGTGCGTTCAGCATCCAGCCATAACCAAGTCCCCAGAGCCCCATTTTCTGTATATGTCACTAAGATGTCAGCATCAGTTTCGCTGTGCAGCCATAAAAATAAAAAAAGGAAAAACTAAAGTAACCCCAACCTGAACTGGAGGCAGGTCACCAGCCTAGTGAGAGTGGAGCTCGAGCAGGATTGAGGCCTACAGGGGATGAGCAAGGCCCTTGTGGCCACCACAGCTGAACAAGGCTTTCTTTAACTCCAGAACTGAGCCCTAATGCCCACCAACTCTGGATCCCATCCTCTGCCCCTTACCCAGAAATCAAATGTGCTGAGGTGAAAGGTCAAAGAAAAAAATTATCCATTGAACAGAAATGAAGTTCAGGGTGAAGAAAAACATTTCAGACATCCACTTAACAATATATCCCAGGGAAATTGCTGGGCTCCACCAATCAAATGAATATGTCAAAGTAATAGAAAAGTCAGTTGGAAATCAATGAACCCTGAGTGGAATTTGATGAGGTAAATATACAGTCAGATGTCGGCTATGATAAATCACAGTGCCTGCTTGTTTCAGGAGTCTATTCAAATTGAAGCCCTACACAATCAGCATGAAATCCATAGCAGGTAATGCTCTGAGAGCAGAACCATAAACTCAAGCCCATTAGAGCTGCCAGACATCTCAGTCAAGTGCCCACAGTTAAGGAAGCTTTCCAGTGCTCCCATATTGTTTTGGCATTTTCCCTGTAACTCCAGGGTGATATTCCTGGGTTTTCCTGTAGATTACATTATTTCCTATGGAAGCTGAATTGCCCTGTTTTCCTGTATGACCAATGCAAGTCTATGGGAAGAGTTTTCCTGTAGATGCCTCCAAATCCCTGTAAAATACAGGAATCCCTGTAGATATGGGAGCCCTGGCTTTCTGGTGGGAGCAGCCAGGGACAAATGATTGCTGGATGGCCCATAGTTCAGTTACTGTTGAGGAGATCACTTTCCTACCACTTAGTCTGTTGCACCGATATTTCATTTGTTGCCAGTTGGTGTGGGGTGGATTAGGCAATGAGGATTGATTAGAGTGTGATTGAATCTGCCAACTTTTTACTTGGACCTCTTTTAGAGCCTCTTTTGGTGAGTAATATATATGAGTCCCATTTTCCTGAAAGATGCAGAGTCAGGCAGGATAAGTGGTCTGAAAGTGTACATAAGGGGGTCGATCTTAACATTGTTTTGCTAGCCCAAACCCTAGTGAAAATTGACCAGGACTAGTGCAGCTAACTCTCTACTTGTCTGTCTTGACTAGTGTAGGTTTTCATGGCTGTTAATGAAGTTGAAAAATCTCTACTTTATCAGGCTCTAGTCCTCATGCCAGTCTCTCTCAATGTTCCAGATGGCCTGGTATGATTAACAGCTCATTAGGAGCTGCAATTATCTGGCAGTTCAAGAGGGGGATCCCACAAAAGACTCAATGTGCGTCATTATTATCACTCCACTGTTAGGACTTTCAGCTAGTGTTCAGAGTGTGATCAAGGGTAGAGTGTTGTTAAGTCACTAGCTTCCAGTTTTCTGAATGTATTTCTGTCTAACAATTTGTCCCATATTATTAAGACCAGTGATCCTCATTTCCCTACATTTTGAGTCTGTATCCAACATTTCAGTGACAAAATGTGTGGAGGTATACAGGGTCGGCCCTGCAGGTGGTGGGTTTTATCCCAGCCTCACCATAACTTCCCCTTTCCCCTCCAAATTTCTTAACTCCATTCTTTCCCTTGACACCACTGCAGACCATACTCTGAAATGACCATCCACAAATCCATAGCTGCCATTACTGGCAGGTGTAGGGGGTTCCCAGCTCTTCTAAATGGACCATGCCAGCCATCACCATCCATACAGTCGAACTCGTATCCCACCCAGCATACCTTTCATCCTAAAAACAAAGCTTTGGATCATGTATGGTACAAAAATAGACCTTAATAAAATACATAACTTGAAAGCTTAAAATAGGCGTTTCTGGGGTACATAGACCATCCTATATAGAAATAGCGATAGTATAGCATTATGCTTGTGTACTGTTTCCCCTGGGCTGATGAAAGGACAATGTTAAAGAAAAATCTGTTATTGTTGGGGCAGAGCATTTTAAAATCAATGCTTTGGAAAATAAAAATGTCATAGTTTTCTATTTCCCAAGCCCCTTAGGTTTGTGAGCCCCCACCTCAAAGAAATATTAGATGTGCTCCTGGCTCACTTGAGACTGTACATAAACTTCCAGAAAAGCAGATCTCTGGTTGACTATAAGGTGGGGGCTGAGAGTGTCTTTCTCTGCCTGACTCTGTTCATTGCCCTATGGGTGGTGGTGACAGTGTGGTGAGATGCATGATGATGTCGGCTATTGTGTGTGTGCAGAGCTAGCACTGCTTGATTGAACATTTGCTGTTGCGATGTCCTCTGGTTTGGTGGTCTGGGGGGGGGTCAGAAAGAGGAAGAGAGGAGGCCATGGTACAAAACCATGGGGGGGAGCTCACTGTGTGTGATGGCATTGCAGTCTTTTTTTCTGCTGGGGAGCTGGAAGCAATGTGGGAGCAGGATAAATGTGCAATAATCAGAGTATTTCTTGGCTTGCATTGTTTCCTGTATAAGTGATCAAAATGTACCATTATAATTGAGGGCTAGTGCAACCATCTGCAGGATAGTGCAATTTTGAATCAACTTGCCCTGCTGGCTAGTGCAAAAAAAGGTTAAGGTTGACCCCTGTACATAATGCTCTTTAAGTGTTTTGAGTATGCCGGTATATACTTGCTACTTCTGGAGCACCACAGGGGAATAGCCATGATCAAAATATAGGTTAGTCAAATTGTATGTAACATCTGTGGTTCACCAGGCTACCTTTAAGATCTCCTCCTTGTTACAGTGGCCATGAAATTTCAAAATGATAGACTGGTATCTAGTATTCCATCTGGCAGATTGTGGCATGAGGGCCCTTTATTTATTTAGATTTTGGTAACCAGGTAAGCCACTGAGACCAGAGATCCCTTTTTCAGGGGCGACCCAGGATTAGTTACAGAGAGTACATATCTTGACAACTTTACACAGTAGTCTTAGAAAAATACATTTGAAGATTCAGTGTGTTCATACATAGTAGAATAGTATAGGATGACATTAGATAAAGTGCATAACAAGGAGTGAGATACATAGGAGCAACAGTAAAGCAGCGTTAGCTGAATACTTAATTAGTCACAAGGGGTACATAGATTGGTATTAACATACATAAGTTTATGGTTTGTACATAGTACACAATAGGGTAACATCATTTGGCACAGAGAACAGAGGGTGCCACTAGGTTAATAGAAGTTTAAGACAGTTTCGAAGGCACCTTAGCAGTGCACGTAAGGTAGTTATAGGGAAAGCAGTTGAAGTAGTCACCGGAGGTCGCGGGGGGTGGGGGATCTTGACCAGGGGCTAACGGTTACAGCCACAGAGGCTCAGCTCCAGGAGAAATGCTTTGAGGCCCGATTTAAATGCTAGGAGAGAAGGCTTGTTGACTATACTTTCAGGGAGGGCATTCCATAAGAGGGGGGAAGCGTAAAGGAAGGAGCGCTTGGCTTGGTTGGTGCGAACCCGGGGGATGGCAAGAAGGCATCTAGCTGAGGATCGAAGGGTACGGTGCTGGATCTTGGGGGTGAGTAGATCACGCAGGTGAGGAGGTGGGCCAAGGGAGGTGAATTTGAAAGCCAGGCAGGCAGGGGAGTAGGTCAGCTTGTGTCGGAGTGACGGCCGGTTTAGGTCCGCTAGGGCCTCGCAGTGATGCCTCCTGGGGAGAGAGTTAGTAGCAAAGCCAGCCACTTTATGGTAGAGTGTGGTGAGCTTGTTGAGCTCAGTCTCTCGGAGAGACTGCAGTAATGGGGCTCCGTAAAGGACTGAAGGGAGGAGATTGCAGTTTGCGATTGCACGACGAGCCACGCCAGAGAGGGAGTTTCCCAGACGATAGAGGAGACCCATCTTCTGGTGGACGGTTCGGGTTAGGGACATGATGTGTGATTTATAGGTCAGTTCTTGACTGAGGAGGACCCCTAGGTACTTGAACTAATCCAGGACCTCAACCCTCTTCTCTAGGGAGGAGGTGAGCTGGAGTAGATCGCTTCTGTCAGCGCCGAACTGTCTGGTCCTGAACAGGACGGACTTGGTTTTGTCGTCATTCAGTTTTAGAGAATTTGCAGAGAACCAGGCCTAAAGGCCAGAGAGAGACAAACCTGCAGCTTGGTAGAGATGACATTAGGGTGGGGGTCGCTGAAGTAGACAACCGTGTCATCTGCATAGAGAATGAGGTTACTAGGTCTGCAATCTCCCTCGATGTCATTTATGAAGAGTGAGAATAGTAAAGGGCCCAGGATTGAGCCCTGGGTACCCCAGAGACCATGGGTCTTTCACCAGATTGTGAGCCCTTCCAATGGACTTTCTGGGTTCTCTTGGACAGGTAGCTCTTGAACCAGGAGGGGGCGTGTGCATCCAGGCCTAGTTGCCAGAGCTTAGAGAGGAGGAGTTTGTAGTTTACTATGTCAAAGGCCTTGGATAGGTCAATGAATAGGGCACCCATTGGGAAACCTTGGTCCATGGCCTTGAGGATGTCAGATGTGAGCCAAATTAGGGCGGTGTCAGTGCCATGGCCTTTCCTGAACCCATGTTGTACATCGGAGAGTAGTAGGTGCTGTTCTAGGTAGTCCTGCAGCTGATTATGTACGAGCCTCTCCTGTACTTTTCCAAGAGGGCTAAGGAGGGAGATTGGCCAGTAGTTACTCACGAGGTCCTGGGGATCTTTTTTATGGACTGGGACAATAGTCAAGACCTTCTATTTGAGTGAGATAGTACCTTCGAGGAGTGACCTGTTGATCAGTAGGGTGACAAGATAGGCAATAGCCATGGCGGCTGCTCTCAGCAGTCTAGGTTCGAGAATGTCATGCCCAGGGGAGGAGTTGGGATTTATTTTGAGGAGCAATGGAAGTACAGGGGATGGTTTGACTAGTTTCAGATGGAATTGGGGCCGTGGGAGGATTCGGTCCCTAGCGATGTAGGGAGGGGACCAGGGGGAAGCTGTGGGTGGGGATCCTGAGGGATTAGAGAAGTCCGAGAAGGCTTCAGCAACTGCCGAAGGGTCGCTGGTCAGGGAGTTACCAACCAGAAGTGAGTTATTAGGTGAGTTTGTGGTACCTTTGAGGTGGGAGTTAATGTGACCCCAGAATTTCTTAGGGTTACTGAGGTGACCTGTTTGGAGGTCCCTTAGATACTGTGATTTAGCCAGTTTATAGGTTTTCTGGCAAAGGTTCCTCAGTTCCCTGTACTTCTCCCACTCATGTGTGCTGCCAGAGGATTTGTATAGTCCCCAGGCCCTGTCTCGGAGTATCATAGTTCACTTAAGGTTAGGGCTCAGCCATTTGTGGCACTTTCCCTGAACCCTTAGTTTCTTTCTTGGAGCGTGTAGGTTAGCCAAGGACAGGAATGAGTTGGAGAAGTAGTCGAGTGCCTCTTCGAGCGAGAGGGGAGAGAGATGATGGGGTTCCAGTCGACAGTCCCCAGGGCTGAGCAGAAGTCTGCAGGGACAAATCTGCTAAAGTTCCTGGCTTCTATGACTTGAGCAGGGGTTTTAGGAAATTTATTGGACCAGATACAGAAAGTTGGAGAGTGGTCACTCAGGGAATCAGACATGATCCCAGCAGTAAGTATACAGTCAGGGCAGGAGACTAGAGCCCAGTCAATCAGGGAGTGGTTGCCAGTTTTAGCATTGTGCCTGGTAGGGAGGTCAATGACTTGGGTGAGAGAGGAATCGAGTATTAGGTTCTTTGTCATGGGAGACCCTAGGGCCAGCCAATTTAGGTTGAAGTCACCGAGAAGGATGACCTCCCCTAAGGGATGCTCCATGAGGGTGTTGATTAGGGGTTCTAGGGAAGCGACAGCCGAGTGAGGTGGGAGGTAGGCACAACCTATGTAAAGGGGCTTAGTGCCACCAAGGAGCACTTTAAGGATCAAGATCTCACTGTGCAAGTCACGGAGGCAGGGTATTTGACTCAAGTAGGCATTCAAGGTGGAGCTAAGGCAATGAGAACCCCACCTCCTCTTTTTTTTCCCACTCTGTCCTTTCTAAAAACCTGGTAGCCAGTCAGTTCCACTTCGTGTGGGAGGATCTGGGGTTTGAGCCATGTTTCGGTGACAGCCAGTACATCAGGTTTGTACAGTGCTGTCCAGGCCTCCAGGTCATGAATTTTATGTCTTAGGCTAGTGATGTTCATATGCACCAACTTGAGTCCCCTAGTGTTTGCCCAGAGGTGGTTGGTAGGGTCGGTAAGGGTGAGATTAGGGGAGTATGGACCTGGGTTTGGTTCAATGTCCCCCCCTAGCACCAGCTTGAGCCTGGCATAGCAGCCAATATCCTTAGAGGGAATGAATAGAGGCCTCCATAGGACATGGACGCTGGGGAAGGGAGACTGCTAGTTATAGCATCCCTTCGGGAAGAGGCTGGCAGGGGTGATTTGAGTAATTGGGTGGAGCCTCAGTCGGGCGTATGTGGTGTGGCAGGAAAGTAGGTCATTGCTAGTCCCCTTCGGGAGTGGTCTGCGCGGGTCTTGGTAAGGGTTATTTGACCCGTACGCCCACAACGTAGGGGGTCCTGGGGGGTATGTGGAGTAGGAGCCCAGCTCAAAGGAGGGGCAGCCACAGAGGAAGGGGAGGGTGGTATAGGGTATGGGTGAGGGGTTTGCAGGAGCTACCCATGTCGATGAGCAAGCCATGGTGTAGATCTAAGGGGAATCTTGGGGCTAGAGGAGTAGTAAGGACCTAGGGGGAGAGAGGAGAGGTAGGCTGTTTAGAGAGAAGGGCTTCAGAACCTGTTGTTTACAGGTAACTGTTCTTAGTAAGTAGGGCTGGTTAGATTGTAATGCTTTTGGCTGAGAACGGGGCCCCTCTGGGCAGCTTAAAAATTTAACTGCAGGATTAAGCACTCAAGGTAGGCAGGGACCAGTGTAGGTTTTATTTTTTAACTCTCTCTCTCTGAAGCCTCACCAAGAAGTGCTGCAGTGACGAGGTGACTGTGAGGAGGGTCGGGAGGGGAAGGGATGGATGAGTCAGATAGAGCGGCCCCTAGTGTTAGCAGCTGATAAGCTGCAGATGGGAGAATTGGCTGATAGTTTTTTTCACATCACATGATAAAGCCTATAAGACTGGGAGCTCACAAAGGACAGTGGTGGGGGTGGCGGGGCCAAACACCACGCTGGCAGCAGCGAGCAGCGAGACTCCTTTACCTGTCTTCGGGGTGGCACTTCCTCGGCCAACACCTGGCTTCAGGGAGGGCTTCTGGCTTGTACAGCCCTCGCGACCCGACTGTCTTCAGAGGGGTGCTTCCTCGACCAGCGCCTGGCTTCAGGGAGGGCTTCTGGCTTGTACAGCCCTCATGACCCGACTCTCTTCGGCGGGGGCGCTTCCTCGACCAGCGCCTGGCTTCAGGGAGGCCCATTCTGTTCTAAAGTCCATTGTGGCTAGAAAGGACAAGACATCTTTAAGGAGATCTTCTAAAAACTCAGCAAGTCTACCTGTTTCTGGCTCCTCGTGCAGACCATATAAATGCCATGGAGTCTGTCTCTCTCGGACCTCCCATCAAGGTCCTGACATTTCTCCATGAAAGCCGCATTTTGATCAATGAGTTGTTCAGTGGCCCTATGCAACTGAACCGCTCCATCATCCACTTGACTGACATGCTCCTCTGCATTTTCAATTGCCTGAAGTTTGAATTTAGCCATTTAAATTCAGCACAATTTTCATCCATAAACCCTTGATTTCTTGAAGAAGGATATCGAGATAAGAGGGAACAAGACAGCTTACAGCATATTGGTGTCACAGACCAGGTCTGTAGTGCTGGCTGGTGAATGGCTTCTGCTTCTGTGGGCACCTCGCTTGCACAGTCTGTCCTCTTCTGCCAGTAAGTTTTTGTTAACAGACCTGGACCATGTTATTCTGTATCCTCTGTCCCTGGTTAAAGTCACTTCTACCAGTTTTAACAAACATTTCACTAACATTATTGTGAGGAGTTTATAGAGTTTGAGGTAGCACAGCTGTCAGCTTTTCTGAATTATTTTTGTCAGTGTGGGAAAGTATGCTGAGTTTTGCCATTGCAAGACTACACATTTCTATTTTAGTTCTTGTTATTGGGTAGGGGGGGTATGTTCATGGAAACTGAGTACCAACTTAAAGATTAACTTCTCCAGCCTATAACTGGCACGAGAAGTGGTTAGTAGCAAAAATTTGTATATTGGGTTGTTGCTGATACTGAGCAGAGATAAAAAAGATAAAATGAAAATCCTAGCACAACAGCTTTTTTTGTTATTTACACGAAATAAGCAAAAGGTGTCATATATTTCTAGTCTGAAATGTGACATTAAAACCTATGACATTTGTATTGTACTGTACTTACTCCTGTGAATAATCATTATTTATAAATAAATCGGTGCTGAAATCCAAGGTGTCTTGTGTTTTTTTTATTTTTGTTTACTGCCCGGTGATGTTCACAGGGCTATTAACGTTTTGCAGCCAAACTCCCCGTGGTGTTTTTACTGATGGTGTCCACAAGCCCAGACATGATTCTGATTTAGTTTGCAGCCATTTGCTCTAAAATTGTGTTTTTTTTTTAATTCTTTCCCTCCTCCCCCCTACCCCATACTGTGTAAACACCCTCCCTGTTGTTTTAATATCCCAACCCCCAACTCCTCCCGAATTACTTTTGACACACCCCAACCATGGTGTCCAGTTCTTGAAGATGTACATACGCCACAGTCAGGAGTTGGAAACCGGCCTTAGTAGCATATGGAAGCGATGTGGCAGGGAGTGCTCACAACAGTGCTTAAAAGGTTCCACTCCAGAGTTCTTGGCCGTTCTTGCCACTGGACTATCGCACTGAAAGAGCATGGTGTCCACTGCCAGCATCCACCATACAAACACCACAGTCTTGCCTTTAGCATATAAATGCCATGTTTTTCAGGGAGCTTCTCAATCATACTGCTGGACTGGAGGTCCAGGAGTGCCGAGATTATTTGTCTTTTAATCAGAACAGCAGTCAAGGTATGTTTTTTTTTGGGGGGGGCAGTTCAGTGAAATAAATAAATAAATAAATTAGCTAAATTATGGCAGTGGACACCAAGCACTGTGGTGTCTGAGTACATACATCGCAATGAGTGCTTGGTGTCTCTGTACATATCCCACAGTCATCATTGTTGAGTACATTGCTGCTGAATTCAAAGCTTTTGAGCAGCACCTTGTGCTAGCCTTCATTTGGATAACTACACTGCTCACAATTTTTGCACAGACAGACCTGTTTGTGTGTGGAGCTAAAATAAAATTTTCTTAAGCAGAGCCCTCACTGCAAAAATTGCTTTTTGTATGCTTTTCTGGTAAATTCCTGGGGTTGACCACCTAAACAGAAAATAAACTGCAATGAAGTCTTTGTGATGGTGGTGGTGGTGGTGGTGTTGCTGGTGGTTGAAGGGTTTGGCTGCACTGGTAATTGTAAGTAATGTTGATTATGGATGTTACCAGCACGATGGCTGACCGTTCATGGCCAAGCATATCTGGACATATTATATAATTTAAAAGTGCAGTCTTTGTCCAGGTGTGCTTGCTCAGAGACGTTCAGCCATCTTGTGCACCATGTGGCCTTGGCTTGTGGGGAGGGGGTGGATTGTACTATTTGCTTCTGTTTTGTCGTTGAAATGGTCATTTTGATATACCTGCCATCATGATGTCTGACCGTTGCTGGGCAAGCACACCTGGACAAAGTAATTTATTTACTTTTCTTTATATTTATTTTTTTGAAATCTGTATTCTTGACATTCCATTGTACTGTTTCATAAATAGTTCCTTTGATTTCCAGCTACAACACCTAGGAGAAAGGGGTAGAGGGAACATAATACATATTACACAAAGTGCTGAGACAATTGATATGTTACTAATTTGTGTCTAACATATTGTGTCTAGTTTATAATGTTTTACAGGCAATCACTTTCTAGTAATGGCTGCTTGATAGGAAAATTAATCTACATTCAACCTTCACTTAACTTTCTGTAACTTTCTGCTCAGTTGGCCTGTAGCAGTGTCCATTTAGACCATCTTTCAATATATTTGGGTACTCTATCTTGTACCTGATAGGTGATCTGCTCCATCTCTTGAATCTCTTGTATAATTACTTCCCACTCCAAAATCATTGGAGGCTCCTCTTTCGACCACTTCTTTGTTATTGCCTTACCTAATGCTGCTATACAAATGTCCCACAGGTAGTGGTCCGCAGTACCCCTGACCCCTTTAGGGGGTAGTCCCCAGCCCAATTACTTATTTGGATAGTTTCCTCACTTTGAAAAAGAGGTTTAGAGCTTTCGCTGTATGCTTTGCAGGAAGGGGAGTAACCTGGGGCATTTGTAAAAGATATGGGCGTGGGTGGCTACCTGTTCCCCGCAATTTTTCCAGCAATGGGTTATTTTAGTTTTGTACCATTTTGATTGCTTAACTGGAGTCAGGAAGAACCAGATCTTCACTCTCCAAACAAATTCTTGTCATTTCGGAGCCGCAGTGGTCCAGAATGTTCCCCTCTATATCTTGTGCCAGTCTTCCTCTCTCAGCTCACAATCTGCCTCTTCCTCCCACTTTACAGTGATGTACTTCGGATTCTGTTTTTTTTTACCTTGTAGTGAGCTGTATATAGCTGTCACCATCCCTTTTGTATTGTTTTTGTGTATTAAGTCCCCTAGAGTGGGGATTTTAAGCTGTTTTGGTGGGTCAGAAGTCTCTACTCTAATCTGTTTGTTTATGTAGTTGCTTACCTGTAGATATCTAAAAATGTTGTGGGTGCCCCAGCCGAAGGTCGCCTGGCACTCCATGAATGAGGTCATTGTACTCCTTTGGAGGACCTGATGTGGGCACCTCAACCCATGCTGGTACTGTCTCCTATACCAAAGGTCAGTTTCGCCTTGGGGAAAATTGTTGTTTTGCCAGAAACGGGCATGTTTCCAAACCTCTCTTTTAATGATTGGGGATGTAATATATTTGTCCCAGGCCTGCATTGTTACTTTCATGCTGGAAAACCAGTCATTTGTCTGTAACCTTTGTGAGGGGTTCAAAAAGAGTCTTTCAAAAAGATCTAGGTCGCCTGTCTGCTTAGTTTCTGAGTCTATCCAATAGGCCTCCATCTGGTCATTGCCCCAGAAAAAGGCCCATTTGAGCTGAGTGGCTAGCCAGTACTCTGTCAGGTTAGGCATGGCCCATCCACTCCAGGATTTCCTGGCTTCCAAGACAGACCACCTGATTCTCGGTTTCCTCCCAGCCCGTATGAATTTACTAACTTTTTTTGGAGTGCTTTTAGCCATTGTATGGTGGGGTTCACAGGGAACCCTTGAAATATAAACAAAATCCTAAGTAAGAGGGTCATATTCATTGCTTGACTTCTCTCATACATTGGCAAGGGCATTAATGACCATCTATCTATGTTCATCTGCATCTGTTTACCTATGGGTACATAGTTATCCAGGAAAAGGAGGTCGGTGTGATTTCTTTGCATGATCCCTAGCTATTTCATTGTCTGAGTCTTCCATCTCATAGGGTATTGGGTCTGTATTGTCTCTGACGAGATATAATTAAGGCATAGCACCTCCGTCTTGGTGGAGTTCAGGGTGTAACCAGAGAGCTCAGTGTATGCCTGTATCAATTTCATCAGCTCCTGAAGTGACTACTCTGGATGTTTCATGTATATTAACACGTCATCAGCATAAAGGCCTAGTTTATGCTCACGTCCAGTCAGTTCCACCCCTCTAATACCTATGTCTTGTCTGATCCACTGTGCAAGTGGTTCAATGTAAATTAGAAAAAGGAGGGGGGACAGCGGGCATCCCTGTCTGGTTCACCGTCCAAGGACGAATCTCACAGAGGTCGGTTCATTGGCCCTGACATATGCTTTCAGGTCTGTATAAAGTCTCTGAATCACCCCCACAAGATCCCAGAGAAGCCAAACCTGGCAAGGACCCCATATAAAAACTTCCAGTCTACCTGATCAAATGCTTTTTCTGCATCTAGACTTAGGGCAGGGTCTTTTGTTTTATTTAAGTGGTCTATTATATTTAAAGTACGTCTAATATTGTCAGCAGCTTGTCGCTTTATAACAAACCCTGTTTGATCAGGGGCTATGATCGGGGCAATTTATCTTCTAGTCTTTTAGTCAAAATTGAAGCGAAAAGCTTATAGTCTACATTTAGTATTGAAATTGGGCAATATGAGGGACAGAGGGTGGGGTCCTTGCCAGGCTTGGGGATCGCAGAGATCAAAGCATATGACCACAAAGGCAAAATATACCCCTCACTCCCCATTACTCCCTGGTAGACTCTCTGTAGGATGGGAACCAAAGTCTCTTTAAATTTCTTATAAAATTCAACAGGGAGCACATCCGTTCCCAGACTCTTTCCTGTTTTTCCTCTGCTAATAGCTGTCTCTACCTCCTGTGTTCTTATTCAGGCTATTATGTCCGAGTTCAGTTCAGGGGTTAGCTGAGGTAGTTTCAGTTTTTGTAAGAACTCTTGGATTTGTTCTGGGGCAACTCCCTCTCTGGCTTTATAGAGTTTTTCATAAAAGGTTTTAAATGCAACTAGTATTTCTTTCCCTGAGTATTGCCAGTTCCTAGTGTGGGGATGAGCAATTTTAGCATTTTTAAAGCCCAGGGACTGCCTTCATAGTATTTTTGTTTAAGAAACATTAGGTTTTGTTCCACTTTCCAGTCTAGTATTTTATTTAATTATTTTTTCAAGGTCTCTAGTTCTTTACCCCTCTGTCTATTTATCTTAATCTGCTGTATCTGTTCTAGATCTCTGATCTTGTTCTCTAGCTCCTGCTGCTTTTGGAGTCTCTGCCTTTTCTTAGCACTACTAATAGCAATTAATTTTCCCCCATATCATTGCTTTGATAGTGTCCCAAATTTTTCCGATCCCCACTGCTGGTGTGTCATTCTCCTGCAATGCTTGCTCTATTAGTGGTGGAAGCAGATCTAGAACTTCCTTGTCCCTTAGGAGAGACAGGTTAAGTCTCTAAAAACTGGTCTTCTGTTGGGGTGTCAGCACATTCTCTAACATGAGGGGGTGCATGGTCTGATATTGCCCTAGTCCCTATCGTTCATCCTTTCACACTCCCTAGGTATTCCTTATTTACCAGAAATCTAGCTATTCTTGAATATGTCTGGTGGGCGTGGGAATAAAAAGTATACCCTGGGACAGAGCCCTCAGTGTGGCGCCATGCGTCGTACAAACCCAGTTTCTCTATCAATATCTTAACCTGTTTAGCTATCTTATGATCATTTCTTAATGTCTCGGAGGTAGAGTCTCTGTGAGGATCAAGAAGTATATTCCAGTCTCCCCCCAAGATCACCATACCCTCTGCCTTTTCCATGATCCCTACTAATAGATTTTTGGTGAAAAAAGAAAATGGGGAGCCCAGGAGAGCATACACCAATGCCACAGTCAAGGGTTTGCCATCCAGCATGCTACGAAGGACCACATATCTGCCTTCAGTATCTATCTGTTTTCCCAGCAAAGTGAATGGTGTCCCCCTTGGCACCAGAATGGCTGTTACTCTCCTTCTCCCACCCTGATATGTCACTGCATGTACTTCACCAAAGCCACATTGTTGTAACTTCAAACGTTCTCGCTGCTGACAAGTGGGTTTCTTGCAGCAGAACAAATTGTGCTTTGGTCTGTTTTGCATGGGTCAGTATCTTTTTCTGCTTGATAGGGTTAGTTAGGCCGTTTACATTATAAGTGAGGATTTTAAGATCAGGGCTACCCATTGTCTAAATAATTAGTACTCCTCTCTGATCTAGATGAGTTAGCATGAAGTTTTGGACAAGACTCTTTTGATTTCAGCAGCCTTAGACACAGTATACTATGTATGATTTCCTCTCTAACCTTAAACAACGTGCCAACTAGGCACTTTAACAACACAGAATCAAATTTTAACAAATAAAACTCTAACATTAAACTTCCAAGATAGGGGGAGATACTTGGAACTCCCCTAACTTTGCATGAGGGCACCTGTTTCCATGCAAGCCCTCTCAACAAAGTTGCAGTGTATGTCCTTCCCCCTGTTATGGGGGCACTGCAGTTGCTTCAGTGTGTGTGCTTAAGTGAAGCAAAAGAAGGCATAGCCACAGCCCACATCACAACCACATAACTGAGTTCACTCTTATGTCTCACTCCCCATCCTCCCCTCCGCCCCCGTCCCCAAGATCAGAGAAAGTCAACTTAGTGGCATTACACAGATTATACAGGTATCAGTAAGGCTCTTGTTCTATCATCTGCCCCCCCAGTCCATATCATATGCCACCATGAGAGTCCCGGTTTTATTAGTTTGTAGGATGCTGAGGACAGCTACCATTATGTTTAATTTACCATGTCCTATCTGATTATGGCTTGTTTGGATGGTTTATCAATCTCAGTGGTCTCGAAAGACCCTCCCCCCGGTACTTCGTATAGCTTGACCATTTAGATGTGGAACTCAGGGGTTGATATTAAAAACAGAATCAGCAAACCCCGTAGTGATTTCTGTCTGAGTTAATTCAGGAGTTCCTTAGGCTGCTGCAGTTTAGGGACATGCTTTTGACTGGGAAGATACAGCTTTACCCCCCGCAGGCAGACACAATAATGTGAGTTCCCTTGAGTCAAGGCCACTTCACCATATCAGGTAGTCTGTAGTAGGCTGACAACTCACAGTTGCCTGTCCTTCAAGTGTCTCTGGTCATTTCTTCACTCTGGCCAGCCAATTGCATGGCTCCCAGAGTTTTCCTGAAGTCTGCCAAAGCCTGCGGAGCAGAAGCACATCCATCTGCTTTAACATTTCTCCTGGAAACTGCTTGCCAGTCAGGGGTTGTTCTGATCACTCTCTGGGGTCGGGGCGCTAGAGGGCACAGATGTATTGCTATACCTCACTGCTCCAAGGCCTCTGTGGCTTCCTCTGCTCTGTGGTATCATTTCGGGCCCTCCTCCCAGAAAATCTTCACGTGAGATGGATAAGGCATCTGAAATTTTATTTCGTTAAGGCGCAACACCTTAATTACTTCAAGGTACCTCATTCTGGCTTTTTGAATTTCTGGGGGGTAATCATTATCAAAATATAGCCGAGATCCATTGCACTTGGTCTCCCCTTTGTGTCATGCCATTCTTAATAAATCTTCCTTAGCCCTATATGATGAGACTTTCAGGACTATGGTTCGGGGTCTTGTTGCTGGGTCCTGAGGTTTAGGAATCAGAGATCGGTGGACTCTCTCAATGTCAAATTTAAAAGTTTGTGGCAGAGCAAGGACATCTATAAGGAGATATTTGATAAAATCACACATGTTGCCCACTTCAGCATAAATTCTCCCGGCGAGATCTGGATTCAAATCTAGGCACTTTTCTTGCAGGACCTCTGTGCAGTCCACCAGAGTGCTGATAGCAGCATGCATATTAGAGGCTCCTTCTTCTAATGTGGCAATGTGGGTCTCATTTTCACCTATCCTCTGTTCCACTTGGGTGAATCTGTTGTGGATTTTTTCAAAGTCGATCCGATTTTCCATTCTGGACCTCTGAATCTCCTGTAGGAGGGTTTCAAAACAATTATGGGATAGTTTTTCTTCTTCCCTGTCCGTATCTTCTGCTTCACTGTGGTGGGAGGCCAGGGAAGGGCTTCTGCTCCCCTCAGAGCTTAAGACATGAAATCAAGAGCCATCCTCTTTGATTATTTTCACTGTCGCTCTTGATTTAGCTTATTTGGGTTCACCTTTCTTTCCTGGAGACATTTCAGATGTAATTTTTTGGTTTTTGAAAGTTTTTGTGGACCTTTTTCTCCTGGGGGGATAGGGAGCTCACGTTTCAAGCTGGCAGGCTGTGACATCACCAGAAGTCCAGGATAAAGTAATTTAAAAGCACAGCCTGCAAATTCTGGTTCTTTGTCCAGGTGTGCTCGCTCAGAGATGCTGGCCATCTTGTGCACCATGCGACCTTTGCTTGTGGGGAGGGGGTAGATTGTACTGTTTGCTTCTGTTTTGTTATTGAATGGTCATTTTGATGTACTTGCCATCATGATGTCCGACCGTTGCTGGGCAAGCACACCTGGACAAAGTAATTCAAAAGCACAGCCTGCAAATTCTGGTTCTTTGTCTTGGTGTGTTCGCTCAGAGACACTAGGCCATCTTGTGCACCATGCGGCCTTTGCTCATGGGGGTGGAGGTACTGGATTGTACTGTTTGCCTCTTGTGTGTTGGTGAAATGTTTATATTGACATGTTGATTGCCAGCATGATGTCTGACTGTAGCTTGGCAAGCACACCAGGACAACAAAAAAGAGAAAAATCATGGCCCTGCCACTGGTTGTCCAGGTGCATTTGCCCAGGGACACTCTGCCATTTCCTGCACCATGTGACCTTGGCTTGTTGAGGGTGCAGATTGTACTGCTTGCCTTTGTTTTTTTGATGAAATATTGATTTTTGATATACTCAGTAACTTGCCATGATGATGTCCGACCATTGCTGGGCAGGCACACCTGGACAAATTAATTTAAAAGCGTAGCCTGCAAATTCTGATTCTTTGTCCAGGTGTGTTTGCTCAGAGATGCTCAGCCATTTTGTGCACCATATGGTTTGGCTTGTGGGGGTTGGGGTGGATTGTACTGTTTGCCTCTTGTTTTTTTTCCAGAAATGTTTGGTGTCCACGTACATACAACACGGTGTTCACATACATACACCACAGTGTCCACATACATACACCACGGTGTCTGCTGTACATACACCGCAGTGAGCATTCCTGTTACCATTTCTCTTTAAGTCAGTTATCTTACCACATGCCCACTTTTAACCAGTTTTAGAAAATGGGTTGTGGAAATCTTAGAAGCTGATTGGCTTAGGCCACAAGCTACCCGGTCCGGTATCAGGCAACAGAGACCGGGAAATAACTAATCCCAGTCTCTGCTTGCCTGTTCACCATAAAAAATTATGTGGCCATAGAACGTTCAATTTAAAATTGCCACCATTTTTTTTCCTCTCGCTTACTGAAAGAAATTATTTCCACAATGCTTTTTCTAAATCCCCCCCCTCCCCCAATCCATCTGCTGCCGGTGTCAAGTAAACACAATAAGGACTCTGGAGTCGAGAGAGAAATAAATAAATTATCATAAAAATCACAATCAGCGAGCATGATTGTCCTGATTGTCATGTTCCTGAACGTGGGTACGTGAATCCGAAACCGCTGACTCTCCTCTCATATGAATCATGCTGCTGAATGTTCCATTTCTACTGTGGTCAGAGAGAGCGAGTGACTGTTTCTCAATCGCGATGAGTTGACAACACCCCTGCTTACTCATTAGGCAGCGGAGTCTGTTGCTGCTGAAGGAATAGTGCTTCTGCAACCCTGCCAGCTGGGGCCACAGCACCAGGGCGTCTCTTTAACTGCTTAAAGGAGAAGACACTGTACCTTTTAAAAGCCGTGGCACCCTCAGGGACCTTAGAGTAAGAGGTGAGTCGGCGCTGTGCCCGGCCTGCTGAATCTCTATGGTTCTGTCTCCTCACTCAAAGTTCCTATTTTTACCTTCAAAAAGCTCTGGTTCAAGACTCTCATCTGAACTGCGGTGCTGAGTGTTCGCTTCTACCACGGTCAGAATACATAAAATAAAGCAAACAAATTGATGGATACCAAAAAAAAAGTAAACCAACAAACATAACTGTTTTAAAGAAAGCCATGGGAGCTTGGTTATGGTAACCATGACCACAAGTTACAAGTACAGAGGCTCCAACAGGGCAAAAGTCCTCGGGTTAAAAAAAAAAGTATACAAGTGCGGGCGGAGGAACTATTCAACAATTTCTGACTCTCGCTATTATTTTGGATTAAAAAAACTCAATTGAGTGAAAACACAAGCGATCTTTTCCCCTTTGACAGAAACAAAAAAGCTTTTGTAAATGAAAACACTAGCACTAGCACCTCACGTAATCGGTGCTGCACTGACACATCCCAGCTCATGTTCACCTCACCTCCAGCCAACAGAAAGTGAATACTTGCAGTTTTAAAATGAAAGATTGCTTAACGGCAGAGTATATTTCTGACCACGCTACATCTGTCACTCACCTATATTTGCTGAAGTCGTCTCCACTCTGGTGATGCTGTGTGTTTCAGGTCCTGCCAACTGCTGGTACAGTCCCTTTAAAAACTGACAAAATTAGCTAAACGGAGCATGGAAGGGGGAGGGGGGTCAGGGATAAATCAGTGCTCCTCTTCCACTTACAGACAACAAAAACAAGTTGGAGGTGAGGGTTACAATACTGCTGCATGATGACAGGGAGAGGGGGTTCCAACTGAAAAAAACAGTCTACAGCGGTGGTAACTGCAAAAGGCCATCATTATAATGAAGGCGGAGGAACTATTTAATTACAAAACATATTGAAAATTAATTATTATATTAATAATATTGTTATCAGACTTTTTTTGTACTGTGCCCATTTTCTAAGTAATAATATCTCTCCAGGGTGGCGGTATGACAATACCAGACCTGCCAGGGAGCAGCGCCTCCGCCCGCATCGGGCCTCATTACGCCCCCTGGGCGGTCCGGTATAGAACAATACCGCCCACCCTGTTGGGTATTATTGCTTACTTATCATGTATCTTAAAACACATTGAAATGTATCAATGGGCTTATTATTAGTAATATTTGTTTTCAATTACAGTAGCTGATTGGTGTCCGTGTACACACATCACAACCATTTTGTGTCCACGTACATACACCACGGTCTCCTCCTACATACACAACAGTGTCTGCTGTACATACACTATGGTTAGCTGTCTTGTTCAAGGGAGACATTAAGGCAGTTATCTTATCACATGGCCAGTTTTTACTGGTTTAATCATGGTATCTCAAAATACATTTAAAACTTGATATATTTTGAGTTTACAAATTTGACTTTCATGTCACACTTTGGTACATCGATTTCATGAACATACCCAGTAAGATTATTGAGCATAACTCATTTGCAGTGGCACTCCAGCAGTCACATGTCAATTATAGAAGTAAATCAAGTATCAGTTACAAAATAAATAAAACGATGCAACATATAGTAAACAACATGACATGCAGAGGTGTTGGATAAGGTGCTTGGGGAGGACATCATCCAGATGGAAAATAAGGCAGAGGTACTGCTAACCAGTGACTTCAGTCTGCCAGCTGTGGATTGAAGCCTTCTAGCTGCAGCTTCGTCAAAGAGTAAAACCATCCTTGACTCCCTACATGGGACTTTTCTCAAGCAGCTAGTCAGCATACCCACGAGGGATGGGGCAGTGCTTGATCTGTTCTCACAAACAGGGATGGCATTGCAAATGTTTCAGTGGTCAGTCCCATAGGTACCAATGATCATTATACACTGTTGTTTAACATTAAGATGGGAGCAGAGGCGAACCACACAAGGATGAGGATCCTGCACTTTAAGAGGGTGAATTTTAAGGAAATGGGAGACTGCCTCAGAAACAGCCTAGTAAGGGGGAATGCCAGGGAGAGGTAGAGGAACAATGAGTGAAAATAACGGAGGGCATAATTAAGGAAACCTGCCTCTGCATGAAAGGAGTGAGTAAAAGCAAAAGGAAAAAGAGATTGTTATGATAATCTAAGGAAGTGGCCATAGTAGTGAAGGAATAAAAGGTGGCATTCAGGAGGTATATGAAAACGCAGAGGGGGGAGGGCAGGGAGGTATACCAGGTAAAACACAAGGAAGCAGGTAAGGCACTGAGGGGTGCAATGGGGCAGACAGAGGAAAGGACAGCCAAAGGTGTAGTAAATGAGGATAAGACTTTTTTCATGTGCATAAGTAAGAAGAGGAAAGCAAGTGGAGGGACAGTGAGAATAAGAAGGGCAACAGGGGAAGACTGTGCAGAGGAAGACTAAGAAAAAGCAATCACCCTGAACAGGTACTCCTGCTCAGTCTTAACAGTAGGGGGGACCTCCAATGATCAAGAGGAACAAAAGGGGAGGGGAAGGGAGGCATATTCAAGTCCATTTTCAGAGGAAAGAGTCCTGAAGGGATTTGCAGCTCTGAAACTGGACAAGGCAATGGGACTGGATGGGATACTTCCGAAGCACTAAAAGAACTCAAGGAGGTGCTGGCTGCCCAACTGACAGCCTTATTCAACATCTCACTGGAATCAAGTGTTGTTCCAGAGTACTGGAGGACAGAAGATGGGTCCTTCTACACAAGAGAGGCTGCAGGGTAAAGGCTAGCAACTATAGGCCAGTGAGCCTCACCTCAGCAATGAAGACATTAATGGAAACACTATTGAAGGAAAGGCTGGTAAAGTATCTTGAATCAAACTGGCTGCAGGACCAAAGGCAGCATAAATTCATTGGGGGGGGGGGGCTTGTGAAAGACAACCTTGATTGATTTCTTTGACTGAGTGACCAGGGAAGTAGATCAAGGGAGGGCAGTGAACATAGCATATCTCGACTTTAGCAAGGCCTTCAACACTGTGCCACACAGGAGACTGATTAAGTGTAGCCCCCTCCTTTTTGGCCCTTCCCCCTTTTATGTCTAGGGGTCCTGATGGTAATATGGGGGGTACTAATCAAAAACCTTCCAGGCATAAGGCCTACAGCTCAAAGAAATACAAAGCCTTACCACACCTGCAGATCTCAAGCAGCGCAGAGCAGAGGGTCTCTCACTCAGGGGGCTATAACTTACCAAACAGTTGCAATTTCAGGCCGGGCAAGGGGGAAGAATACGGTTAGTTCATTCAAATAATTCCAGTACATATGGGGTAAAAGAACAAGTAAAGAAATTTAATTTGATGTCTATTTAAAATGAATAAATAAATAAAGTGAATGTTCAACTCCATGGAGCCAGGAGACAAAACAGGCTGGAGGGCATATTTGGGAGGTACAGACAGTACCAGTCTGATACAGGTAATTTAAACAGGCTTAAAATAATAGACCAGCTGCAGATTCCACACACATAACCAAAGCCAGAATAAAGCTCAGACCTTAAAGGATACAATGCATGACTTAAACCAGTACTTGGAGAGTGCTTTATTCCCCACCCCAAAGTAACCTATACCAGGGATGCAGCCTTAAACATACACCGTGGCTGCTGTGAAAACCTTACCAGAGACCCAACCAGTTTGTAACCTTCTTCCAACAGAGACAGGATGCTGCTTAAACTGTAGCATGTGCGACTCAGCTCCTCCCTTGCAATTACTCTTTCTTTGCATTTCTTTAATTGGCCTAACATGGGACCTGCACCCAGACATGGGCATAGCAAGTCAGATAAAATTAAATCCCAAAATGCAATCCACACACCTTGTGTCAGCAGCATGCCACACCAAGCAAAATTACCTCCTCAGAGTTCTCACTTCCAAGGGGCCCTGCCATGTCCCTGCCACAGCCATGACAGCACCACTGCCATACCTTTCTTTTGGTCACCAGGTCTCCAAAACCCAGAAATCTACAGGCTTACCTCCAGGCTGCTGATCACCCAGTCACTGATCTTATGAGGACCCCAGTTTCCAATGGTCACCATACTCCCTCCACCAATGCCCTCCCTATCAGAGTTAAAACCGCATAGCCATCGATGCTAGAACAGCCAATACCTCCTGGACCAGAGGTTTGAAACCACACCCTGACTTGCCCTATGTGCAGCCCACTGACTCTCCTTTTCTCTGGAAACCTTCCCCTTTTAAACACAGGCAGAACATAAAAATGCCCATAAAGAAAACCTAACCAACAGGGGAGAATATAGCCTAGTAAGCCAATCCCAAGATGGTTGGCTTAGATAAGAAACTGTGCAGCCAAAAGCTGGTATTCAAAGTGGTGAACTGGGTTAGAAACTGGCTAATGGATAGGCGAGAGAGAAAGAGAGTGGTGGTTAACAACATTCACACCAAAGATGGAAGTGACCAGCAGGGTACCTCAGGGATCATTGCTGGTACCAGTCCAATTTAATGCCTTCATAAGTGACATTGCAGATAAATTGAAAGGGGGGACACCTTTTTTCAGATGATATTAAAATCTGGGCTTCCTGTTACAGTAAATAACTTGAACCTTTCGCCTATATTAATTATAGTTATCCCCTCAGATGTGGTATCACAATATCTGGGATGCATCTACAGTATCATGTGATTAAGGAGAGGGTTTTCTTTCTCTAGGGCATAGGAACCCAGGAAATGAATAAAGATTTGTGGGGTACTGTCAGTTACTAAGCAGGAAAGAGTCCTTGGAGGTAGAAGACTTGGTTTGCTGGCCAAGGCACCTAGCTTCACCTGAGCTCTTTCCTTCTAAGACTGCTTGAAAGGCAGAGTAGAGAAACTTACCAGAGCAAGGGAGAAGGATTAAGACTTAGTTTGGCTAAGCAGATTTACTGTGTGGTGGTGTTTTTATTTTTTACTCACAGGGATTGCTACTGTTTGTTGCTAACATTTCATTGCTTTATTTTTTCTCTGATTCAAATTGTTGTTGCTGGTATACCTTCTTCTGCATTATTACAAGGTGTGCCTACAGGTGCTAACAGATTACTGCTGTAATCTTCTGATTCAAATTGTCTTTTGCAAGGTATATCTTCTGTTACTGCTTTATTTTTCTCTGAGCAAAGTGTTTCTTACAGGGTATATCTCTCTGAAATTAATACAGGTGGTGCTTACAGGTTTTACAGTTTTATCTAACATTAGGATAAGCTTTCAGGGTTACTGCATTTGTTGTTGACTGATTGTTTCTGCTCTTACCTCCTTGTTCTTTCATCCGTGGTTCTTCTTTTTAGGCAGGGAAGGGCCCAGCCACCCACCCCATCCCCAACCACCCCACGCTACACTCCTTTTATAGGGTACCACAGTTGTGACATTTCCTGTGGCAGAGCAGGAAGGGCGGATCAGTGGGGCTCCACAAGGATCTCATTTACAGGGCACTAGTAATTTAACTTGTTATAACAAGTTAAACAAAGCACAATTAAACCATTACTTGCATTTTTTTTTCCTTCTAATTACTCTGACTAGGTTACAAACCCAGCAACTTATTTGGAATGGATTTCATTAACTGCAGGTACTGTGAACAATTTCAGAAGGACAGTCTTACAGGATTTAGGACACTGTCCTACATGCTGGGCCTTTGGAGATCTTAGGTCTCAGCTCCGGCAGCATGGGCAGAGATTGCACGCCTCAAATTTCATATTGAAGAGGAAATACAGTATAGGAAACACCTGCCATTTCCCCAGCATCCAACAGAAAAACCTCGACTGAGAGGGTGAGTTGGTCCAGGAGGTTGGCAGGTGGTTAGAGGAGCAAATCAGGTGCCCCATCACTCTCTCCTCTCCAACACATTACCTCCAAAAACCATATAAACACTACAAACAGGTATCTGCCTCTATCTCTGAAATCAAATAAAGAGGCAGAAGACACTGCAGAGCAGGACACTGCGCACAGGAGCTAGCACACAATACTCACCCAAATCAGGAACCAAAACTAAACAAGCACAAAGGAAATCCAAAAACTTGATCATAGGAGACTCCATGATCTCGGGAGTTGATACCCATCTCCAGCTAGGTGATGGTCAGATGTCTCCCAGGTACATCAGCATGGAGAGACACTGACCGCATTGCTAAAATTGTTCACAAAGCAGGAGAAAACATTGATGTTCTAGTACACATAGGGACTAATGATCTCGCCAGCCGGTCAGCTGTGGAGACCAGGAACACCTGACTAGGCTGGGTGACAAACTATCATCTATTTCGTCTGCATCTCTTCTCTGAGATCCTGCCAGTCTGGGAGAAGGGAGCAGATGGACGGAAGGTCAGAGAAGCGGAGATAGGGGAGCTAAACACGTGGCTCAAGGACTGGTGCCAGGAAAAGGACACAGATTTGTAGGAACTGTCAACAGTTCTGGGAGCGAAAGTTCTTTAATTTGATGGACTGCATCTGACTAAAGAGGAGTCAGTGCATTGGGGCAGAAGTTTGACGCCTTTGCAGAATATTTAAACTAGCAATGGGAGAGGGTGCTGCACCCCATACGTCGAATGGGAAGAACACCCTCCCTCAGCTAGTGGTCAAACAGGAATTCAGCGTGTTTGCCATTCATTTGCATCACCAGGTAAGAAAAAGGTTTGTCTCCCCATACGATGCACAGGGTAATGCCAAACTTCATCCAACAACTAACACTTCAAAATCTGGCCAATGGAAAATCATGTACACAAATGCTCACAGCCTGGGAAATAAGATCCCAGACCTGCAGGCTACAATGTCAGAGGCTAAACTGGACATAGTAGCATTAGTGAGACGTGGTTTACCAGTAACCACACTTGGGAGACTTCAGTACCTGGCTATGTATTGTTCAGAAGAGACCGAGTGCAAAAGGGGAGGAGTGTTCTGTATGTTAATGAAAATATCAAAGCTACAGAAATTCAGAATACACATAAGGAGCCAGAAGAACTGTGGGTCACCCTGGAAACAGGAAATGGGACAGCTATAAGAACTGGGGTTGTCTACAGGCCCCCAGACCAGAGGGAGGACATAGACACATTACTGTTAGAAGATATACAAAACATGACAGCTAAAGGGAGGTTCTGATAATGGGAGACTTCAACATGCCAGATACAGATTGGTCAATACCAGCAGGAACATCTGCCAGAACTAGACTCATAGTGGATTCCCTGCAGGAGGGCCTCAAACAACTGGTACAGCAACCCACAAGAGACAGGGCTATCCTAGATCTAGTACTGACTAACAAAGAAGGGATCACAGATCTCCAGGTAGAAGGTCACCTGGGGCCAGTGACCATCACATGGTATGGTTCAATTTGGCTACTACATCTAAATCATCCCATTCCAAGGCAAAATATGGGACTTCAGAGGAGCTGACTTTGATAAGATGGCCAACAGAGTTAAGCTAGCCCTGGCAAAAAGAAACACAGGTGAGGAGGTACAGGCAAAGTGGGCAAGCATTAAGGATACAATACTTGAAGCAACATCCCATTGTGTTAGACAGAAAACGGCGCAAAAGAAGACGGAAACCACTTTGGTTCTCAAATACAGTAGCAGAAAAGGTCAGAGCCAAAAGGCTGGCCTTCAGAAAATGTAAGGAACACAGCGGGATGAAGATAGGGAGGCATACCAAACTGCCCTAAGGGAAGCAGGTAAGGCAGAGCAGGAAAGTCCCAAACTGAGGAAACACTAGCACGAACAGTAAAAGAAGGTGACAAGACTTCTATAGATACATCAGTGAAAGGAGAAAGTCCAGAGGGGTATTG
The DNA here is from genome assembly GCA_016271365.2 of Neoceratodus forsteri. Classification (NCBI taxonomy): domain Eukaryota; kingdom Metazoa; phylum Chordata; order Ceratodontiformes; family Ceratodontidae; genus Neoceratodus; species Neoceratodus forsteri. The sequence goes on along the minus strand of CM057453.1, from coordinate 410,962,733 downwards.
CTGCTTTAATGGAGAAAAGGAGCATGTGAGGAGGAGGACCCTGTAAAGGCATCTATCCTAAATAGATACTTTTGCTCAGTGTTTACTGAGAGAAGGTAGGCAGGGCCCACAGCTCAGCATCATGGACACAGGGGAGGGAGGTAAGCACTACCCTTCACAAAAGAAAGGGTCCTACAAGAGCTTGCTAAGCTCAGGGTGGATAAGGCAATGGGACCTGATGGCATACATCCCAGGGTACTTAAGGAGCTAAAGGAGGAACTAGCAGAGCCATTAGCAGAATTGTTTAGTGAGTCTCTGAGCACAGGAGAGGTCCCAGAAGACTGGAGAAGGGTTCATGTGATCCCACTCACAAGAGTGGTAGCAGGGAGGAGGTGGGGAACTACAGACCGGTCAGTCTTACCTCAGTAGTGGGCAAGATTATGGAGGCACTCCTTAAGGAAAGGATAGTGCAACACCTGGAATCCATAGGGGCACAGGATCCAAGACAGCATGGGTTTACAAAGGAAGGTCCTGTCAAACTAATCTCATAGATTTCTTTGACTGGGTAACCAGAGTGGTGGACCAAGGGGAGCAGTTGATGTCGCCTACCTTGACTTCAGCAAAGCTTTGACACTGTTCCACATAGAAGATTGATAAATAAGCTAGGTAGGCTCGGGTGGGTCGAAGTTGGTCAACTGTGGCAAACTGGTTGACTGGCAGAAAACAGAGAGTGGTAAATGGTATACAGTCAGAAGAGATGCAAGTCACAAGTGGGGTACCTTAGGATCAGTCCTGGGGCCAGTCCTATTCAACATCTTTATTAGTGACCCCGCAGATGGACTAGAGGGTAAGGCTTGTCTCTTTGCAGATGACACCAAGATCTGCAACAGAGTAGATGATCCAGATGGTGTGGGCAGAATGAGAAGAGATCTGGATAAACTAGCAGAATGGTCAGAAGAGTGGCAACTGGGATTTAATGCAAAGAAGTGCAAAATCATGCACATAGGAAGAGAAACCCTGAAGCCACTTATAGGCTGGGAGGAGTTGCTAGCAGTCACAAAGGAAGAAAGAGACTTGGGCATCATCATCACTGATGACCTAAAATCATCCAAGCAGACCTCTAAAGCAGTAGGTAAGGCTAGGGGGTGTTAGGGTGTATTAGTAGGGTATCACAAGTCGTAAGAGGGAGGTAATAATCCTCTGTACAAGACATTGGTTAGGCCCCATCTGGAGTACTGCATGCAGTATTGGAGGCCACACCTTCACAAGGACATTAACCAAATTGAGGCAGTCCAGAGAAGGGCAACCAAAATGGTGCAGGGACTGCATCAGAAGACATATGAGGACAGATTAACGGAGCTCAATATGTATACCCTTGAGCAAAGGAGGGAGAGAGGTGATATGATCGAGACATTTAAACACCTTAAGGGCATAAACAAGGTGAAAGAGTCTAACATGTTTAAATATAAGAAAATAGCAGGACAAGAGGACACAGCATGAGATTAGAGGGAGGCCGATTAAGGGGAATGAGGAAATTCTTTTCACAGAAAGGGTGGTAGATGGAATGGCTTACCACAAGAAGTGGTGGCTATGAATACAGTGCAGGGCTTCAAACAGGCATGGGATAGGCATATGGGAGCAATACAAATGACTATGAATAGATAGGTCACTGACAGAGCAAAGGCCGATGGCACATTTATAAGGTAGAAAAAGAAATGGGCAGACTGGATGGGCCTTGCTGTCCTTATCTGCCGTCAACTTCTATGTTCTATGTTTCTATGTTATCATATCTGATTACCTCAAAGTGGCAGGGTATTGTGTCAAAGCAGTGGGTAGGGCCAGTGAGATTCATAAGGACAGGTGTCTCCAGCAAGAGGAGGGAGATGGTGTATCCACTGTATTATTCACTGTCGAGACCCCACCTGGAGTATTGTGTGCAGCTCTGGAGACTGCACCTCAGAAAGGGCATAGATAAGGTAGAGGCAGTCCAGAGGAGAGCAACTAAAATAATGCAGGGGTTGCACCAAAAGTCCTGTGAAGAGAGACTGAGGGATCTCAACATGTACACCCTGGAAGAGAGGAGAGCAAGAGGGGGCATGATAGAAACCTTCAAGTACCTCACAGGGGTGAACAGGGTGCAGGAGAGGAGTCTCTTTCAAAGGAGGAGGAGCACCAGGACAAGAGGGCACATGATGAAGCTGGAGCAGGGAAAGTTAAGGAGGAATGTGAGGAAGTACTACAGTGCATCACTGAAAGAATGGTAGACACCTGGAATAGACTGCCAGAAGTGGCTGAGGTGAAAGAGTAGGGGGTTTCAAGCATGAGTGGGATAGACATATGGAAATATTTGTGAATAGGCAGAGAGGAGGAAGGTCACCAGAGACCAGTTAGGGTTTGCAGAGACAGACTAGGCAGGGACCATCTGGGCAAACAGGGTGTGCCAAGCAGTCCTTTTTCTGCTGACAAATTCTGTTTTTCTATATTAGGCACAATGCACATAATACCATTATTGCACATTAGTACTCTACATCATTGAACTTCCAGGAACCCTGGACAACAAACATTTAACTCTATAACTGACTTTAAAAATCACAACAGCACCCTATTTAATTAGGGCTTTTTACTTGAGAAAAACCTTTAACTCATTCGCACCACAGGAGCTCTTTGAGACATCCACCATCTGTGTCCTGTATACTCCTAGCACTGCATCCTGGGTCTTTCTAAGCAAAATCAAGCCATAATCAGCATGCCACAAACAAATGCGAATATGTCTTGAACCATAAGTGCTACAAACAAAGTGAGTGGCAAAAGTTGTTCAGCACAACATTTCCAATGGTGCTTTGCAATCAATAGTAATCAATTTGGTTTTTATTTTATGTTAGCTGAAATACCAAACAATTGTGGGGGGTTTTCAGATTTTTTCAAGGTGCTTAGGTGAGGTTTGAGAGACAAATGTCAGCCATGCACCATACCATAAACAAATGCAAATAATTCGGAAAGTATATGTGATAGATACAAAGTATCAGTGGCAAAGTTGTTCAGCACAAAATTACCTTTCTAACGGTGTTAAGTAATCAATTGTAATCAGTTTGGTTTTTATTTTATATTAGCTGAAATACCAAAAAACTCTTTTTTTCAGATTTATTCAAGGTGCTTAGGTGAGGCTTGAGAGAAAAATGTCAGCCATGCACACTATACCTTAAACAAATGTGAATAACTCCTAAAGTATATGTGATAGAAACAAAGTATCTGTAGCAAAGTTGATCAGCACAACATGACCTTTCTAGCAGAGCTATGCAATCAATTTTAAGCAATTTGGTTTGTTTAATATTTAGGTAAAAACTGTTGACTTCCTCAAATGTTTCTAGGCCTGAGTGAAAGTCAGCTGAGTATGGCTACAGTTATTACTGGCCTTCGTGGCTATGCTTTCAGACACCATCTACAAGCATATCTAGGCCTAAATGAGTTAACCCTGGTGACAGTTGATTCCAAAATGGTGGGATCAAGAGACTATTATAATTTGTTGATCAGGCTGTTCTTCTCCTGGGTACAACTAACTTCAAGAATGCAGCAACACCCCAAGTACTTTGGCACTAAGTCATATATTCTTTTTACAACACAGATTGTTTAATGTATTTTTCTTCAGTTGGAAAGTGAGATCCACCCCAGTCTCTTATAAATTTCACAGTGATGTATATTTTTGGAACATTCTAATACTAACTGGACTAAGCAATGGTACAGAACATCTAGATGTTGTAACGTGTATTTAGAAGACTAATCATACAGCATATCCCAATAATCAAATAATGGGAACATTTGTGTCAGACGATCTTCATACAAGCTCAGGATTAAGACAGTTTCAATATTTATATAGTAATCATACACAGATTCAATTATTCTTTGCAATTAATCAACATGAACGTTACCAGAGCTGCTAGGCTCCAACCAAAACCTAGCTCTGGATCAACTCGCCTCCTTCCTTGACTCCTCCTTTTTCATCCCTTTCCATTCTGGGTTCCATAAAAACTACTCCACCACCACCTCCCTTTTTTGGCTCACTGACTCCATTCTCTCAGGCATGGATCAGGGATGCATCACTTTTGCCGTCTTTGTCGACCTGACCAGAGTCTTCAACACTGTCTCCCACTCCCTTCTCCTGAGCAAGTTATCATTAGCTGGCCTCTCTGACTTCACCACCAGCTGGTTCTGGTCCTACCTTGCAGGCCAGTCCCAATATGTCAAAATCAGTAACTTCACCCCCCCCCATCAATACAGGTTTTCGCCAAGGCTCAGTACTTGGACCAGTACTATTTTCTATCTTCCTAAATGACCTTCCTAACATTTGCACATCCTCATGTATCCACATGTATGCAGACAACACTGACCGGTTCTCATCCAGCAATTCTCCCTCTGAGGTGGCTTCCTGCCTTTAGCAGGACTTTAACAACATTCAACATTGGTTCAATGCAAACCAACTCTCCATGAACATCATAAAAATGGTCTCTTTGACCTTTGGTTCCAGACAAAAGCAGTCCAGACTTGATCGCACCCCTACCTTCCACACATTCTCTGCCACACTACTGGACAATGTCCCCTCCTTTAAATGCCTCAGGCTATGGCTTGACAAGTCTCTGGACTTCAGGGCACATGTCAACGCAATCCACAAAAAATTATCCCCCAAATTCAATGCTCTTTACAGACACCACAGCTGCCTGACTCTGCATGCCAGGAGAGAAATTGTCCAAAAGATGATACTCCCATTACTCGGTTTCGGGGATATTGTTTATTGCTTTGCCCCTAAATCCTTCCTCTCCAGACTGGACACTCTCTTCAACTCCTTCTTTTGCTACACACTTGGTTGCTCTCCACTTACTCACCACAGTGCTCTTTATACCTCGCTCTCCCTTCCCTTCCTCAATACCAGATGCCTATCACACAGCGCAAATTTAATTGGGAAGTTCTGGCTCAGATCTCTTCCTCCTTACCTAACCTCCATCTTATCTACCCCCAACCCCTCCTGCTACTCCCTCCATGCAACCACACACAGAACTCTTGCCCTCTGCTTAAGGTGTACTTCATCAGGTCGCGCCACCTTCTTGTTCAAGTTCCCTAATATCTGGAATTCCCTCCCACTAGAAATTCACTTTGCTCAATCTCGCTACTCATTATCACTCCTCCCCCAAAAGCTCACAGTGCACAGTTGCAATTGCACCTAATTCCCCTCTCCACCTACCCAATTCCTTTCAATCTCGCTACTCTGCATGCCTCTATCCCTCTCTAGCCTTCCCCTTCACCTGTCTCTTCTTTCTCCTCTCTTCCTCTCTCTCTTTCTCTCTCACCTTCATTTTTGCAGGGCCTTGCCCCCTTGCAGGGTTCTTACCATCCTGAAGGGGTACAGTTCTTGGCACATCTCTCATCATCCCTCTGCCTCTTCCCCAGCTCCCCTTGCTGCCCCTTCACAATTCTCTCTACTCTGTCCCCTCCATCGGCCTCATTCTCTTACCACCATGTTTACTGGGTCCTGTCCCCTTGCAGGGTTCTCAGCATCCTGAAGAGGTACAGTTCTTTGCATGCCTCTGTCCCTCTCTAGCCTTCCCCTACACCCTCCCGTATCCCCCTCTATTACTCTTTCACTCTCCCTCTCCAGCCCTCTGTCTCTCACCCCCATCTTCGCAGGGTTCTGTCTCCTTGCAGGGTTCTCAGCAGCCTGAAGGGGAGTAGTTCTTGGCATGCCTCTCGTTCCCCTCTCTCCCCCTCCCCAGCCCCCTTTCTCCACCACTTTTTCACTCCCATACTCACTCCCACAGTGAGATACTGACAACAGGGTTGATACACAGGGTGGGGTGGAAAGGATGTAAAGGGACTTGACAAGGTTGGAGGAATGGTCAAATGTATGTCAGCTTAGATTCAATGTAAAGAAGTGCAAAGTAATGCACCTGGGAAACAAAAACCATGGGGAAGAGTACACAATGGGGGGTGAGATACTGACAACAAAAAAAATGGAAAGGGACCTGGGGGTAGTCTTATCAGATGACCTAAAGGTGGGCCAGCAATGTGAGAAGGCAGTAAGGAGGGCTGAGGGATACTGGGATGCATATGGAGAGGCATCACCAGTAGAACACAGGAAGTTGTTGGCCCTCTGTAAAGACAGTTGGTAAGACCACATCTGGAGTACTGTGTACAGTTCTGGAGACCCCATCTCTGCAAAGACATAGACAGGGTGGAGGCTGTCCAGAGGAGGGCAACCAAAATGGTGCAGGGTCTGCACCAGAAGACATATGAAGAAAAACTAAAGGAGCTTAAGATGTATAGCCTTGAGGAAAGGAGGGAGAGGGGTGACATGATAAAAACTTTCAAATACCTCAAGAGAATCAACAAAGTCCATGAGGGTAGCATCTTTCAGAAAAAGAGATGTGCAAGAACAAGGGGGCCCAATTTGAAGATAATGGTGGGATGGCTCAAAGATAATGTGAGGAAGTATTTCTTCACAGAGAGGGTTGTAGATGCATGGAACGGCCTTCTGGAGGAAGTCATAGAGTCAAAAACAGTGGAGGAATTCAAGAATACATGGGACAGACATAAGGCAATTCTAGTGGGTGGTGTAGGAGGAAGTAGGCTGTTGGTTAACTAGGATCTGCAGCTTATCCATTAAGTAGGGAAATGAACAGACTAGGTGGGCCAAGCTGTCTTTATCTGCCATCAGATTCTATGTTTCTATGTTTCTCCCCTTTCTCAGACCCCACTTGTCTCCCCCTCTACTACTATCCCTGCTCTTACTGTCATTCTTGCAAACAAATCTTGCACTTGTTTTTTTTCCTGCACTTGCCTTCCACTCTAGCACTTCCAGGTGTGCTCCATCTGCTGTCTATACCTTACCTAGTTAGCTGTTTTACTCCCGTGCCCATGTATTGTTTCCCAGTATGATACATCTTCACTTTGCTGTTGGTCTTAATTCCCTCCGTTGTCATGCATTGTAATGAAGCATTCCTTGTGTTGCAATTTATGTATATTACTTGTTATGCTTTTTCTTGATTTCCCATTATCATGCATTGTAATGCACTGTACCTTCTGCTACAATTTATGTGTATTACTTTTAATGCTTTGATTACCTTCCTATGTAACCCCCTTCCCCAGGACGCTTCTGGAAATGAGTTGTTTACAGCTCATGTTGTCTTTCCTGGTGAAACCTTTTCAAATAAATAATAAATAAAATAAATAAGATATTTGGGTACCCTTAAAGGTTTTAAGACTCACTATCCCGACACTGACCTGCCTCTTCAGTATTGCCCAACAGGTTCAGTATCCAGATAATAAGCATCCCGTCAGTAGGAAACCCGATGGACGTTCACAGGGGTAAGGTAGCAGATGCAGTGGCTTGCTCCCTTACTCCTCTGGATGGGCTTTAAATACTGGAAGAATCAGAAGGCTGGTCCAGCTGCCCCAGTGGTGTTGAGGGCTAAACCACTGGCAGCTTGACCAGCGTGCTCTGGGAGGTGCAGCTTCTATCCTGCGCTGCGTCTGGTAAAATTTTAAAATTTTATATCCCGTAACAAATTTTTTGTAACTCCGAGGTCCCCTCCCCCTCAAGTTAGTTATTTTAGTTACAGGGTGTCTGGGGGCACAGCCCCCCACATTGGGGTTTGGGGGGCAAAGCCCCCCAATTGCTTTTTGTATTTTTCAATCAGAAGTCTGAAATTGTATGTTGGGCATCTGATTGATTCAGGAGCATGGATTTCAGGCCAGTGGGGTCGGTATCCTGAGACTCAGGGTACTGAGTTTAGAGATACCATAGTATATCCAATATTTGTAGGTGTTAACCTACTCTAAGCTTTCAAAGAGAGTGCCTCTCCAGCTCCTTGTGGAACCACTCTACCCCACCTATGAATAATCCATTCACAGACACATCTACCAAGGTTTGGATAGCTGACCATGAATACCTTGGCCTTCCACAAGGTCCATCCCCCCTACACCACCCTAACATATGCAATGTATCAGAAAGGTACATATACAGTACAACTCCATTGTAAGCTTCTTCACTGGAACAAGCAAGGTTTATCCACAGTAACCAATTATATGAAGGGGACATATCCTGGAATTTCAAACTTTAAGCAACAGGTGGGGATTGAACATGGGAGACCTCTTTCCCTATTTATCAGTGAGAGCCTGATTGAGTGACACTTTGTCTAAGGCCAGTGGTTGAAACTCCTCACTCTCTTGGAATAGAAACTGTACCAGTTTTAGCCATGTGACAAGCTCTTATCAATTTTTTATTGCATGCTTGAAGGGAGTCAGACTTCTATACCTCGTAACTCTGCAACTTCTGCAAATTATGGGCTAAATGGGAACATGAGCTGAGCCTACCCTTCAATATTAAAATATGGGCAGAGGTGACTGAACACATAAACATCTGTTCTTGCAGAATACACTGTGGTCAATCCAACTAAATTTTATGTATAGGGCTTATATTACCCCACAGAGACTTCATGCAATTTCCCCAGATAAATCATCATCCTGTCCCATGTGCTCGCAAGAGCATGGGGATTTTCTATGCACAGTATGTCTCTCACATGGCCTATGACACAAACCTACTCCTGGGGGTCAGGCTCACCGAGCTCACAGTGTGTACCCTTAAGTGCAATCTTTTATGGGGGTGGAGGGGTAACAGCAATAATCTCCTCGCTCTTTAGAATGCTCGCTGAGGTCACAGCTGCACCTCTGCCATGATCCAGTGCATCCCTTTATCTCTGGATAAGGGCACAATACCCATCTTGAGTCTTGTGGTCAAATATGAACCCTTCCTTGGCTATTACACACAGAAGGAAGACCCAAGTATCACACTCTCTTCAGGGTAGCAGCGTAAAAACCCTGATCTGGCCTTCTCCTTACAGGACATTCAACAGCCTGGTTCAAAATATTTGTAGACTCTTGTATTTCCCCTATTCTTCCAGATGTCCCTTCCAGACCCCTTTTCAATTTGGTTGCTTATGGTGGCCCCTCTAAGCAAGTAACTGTTGTCACAGATTATTAATGAAATTTCTACAGTCACACATACAATATAAGGAATTCTCGCTCAGGCAGAAATTCTTTAGAAAAATTAAAGTTTTACTAAACTATTTAAATACAAACAGTTACAACTAAAAAGAGAATATTAATTTGGGTTACAGCATACAGGTAAGAAAATGAAAAAATGTACCAGTCTACCTGAGGTATGAAGATTTCAAAGTCCAGAGAATAACTGGTTTGCAAAATATTTCAGACTTTCTGTAGCTGCCTTTGGTTCTTAGGCAATCTCTGTGCTGACAGGTGTTCTCTATGATCAGGAGAGGGTCCAAGCAAAATTTGCAAAATGGCCCTGATTGTCTATGCTGGGGAGTTTATATAGAAGATCCTCCCCTTCCGTCTGTGAATAAAAACTGGCCCTTCCAGGTCAGTGACTAGAGGTAGACCTTTCTCTTTTTAGGCCATTGGGTGTCACTCTTTGATGATTCCAATACTTAACACAGGGTTTATAGTCATAACCCCTGTAAGTGGAATTTAACACAGGTATGCTATAAGGATGTGTTTTTATTTTTCTATTACCTCACACAGGCCTCTTAGAAGGATTTTTCCTGCCTAAAACACCCTGGGCTTTTGAACTGGCTCAATTTAATTAGTTTTAAGGAAGATCCTGTAAGTTATATGATTATACAAGCTGATTTTTTTACTTCTGTTTCCCTTGGCCAGTTAACATTAGGGGAATACTCTTTGATCATGTATCCACAAGCTTTATGATAAGAACTTGTCAGATTTCTGCAAGCAAGGCTGGCCTTGTAGGTCAGAGGTAGGTCAAACTCCTTTTTTTTTAATTTTTTTATTTTCTTGTTTTTGGTCCAGCCTTCCCATTTTTTCCTTCAGATCTTATCCACTTGCAGCCCCCATGCCCAGGCTTACCACCCCCAACAAGCAGGGCCACCAAGAGGGCTTCTCACTCCTGAATGGACATTGTGAGTAAGCCCCGGATTACCCCCCAGGTTGGGGCCATGAGATCGGAACCCCTCCAGTGGACATTGGTGGCACTACCCCCATGCCCAGGCTTACCCCTCCAACAAGTGGGGCCACTGAGAGGGCTTCCCACTCCCGAATGGACATTGTGGGCAAGCCTTGGATTACCCCCCCAGGTTGGGGTCAAGAGATTGGAACCCCCCCGCGGGCATCGGTGGCAGTGGGCGGTGGAGTTGGATGATCCATCATGCAGGGAGCCAGCATTGTGTTGGTTTTTCCTGGGGCGGGGACATGCAATGACATCCAGCATCCACCCCATCCCCTCAACATTGAGGTGCCAGTCGCTGCAGTACCACCAGCCTCTGCCAGGGGTCTGTCAAGCACTGGACACACTCTACTCCCTTCCCCCAGAAAAGGAGAGCAGTCCTCACGATGCTCCATCCTTCTCCCCCTAGCCAGCCCTCCAATGCCCTGGGTCCATTCCCAAACCTGGGTAGCCAGTATTCGAAGCAGAAATCCAGCCACTTCACCAATGGGCCAGCAGGTCAAACTCCTTTTAAAAAAAATCCAGTCTTTTCCCTATGTGCTTTTGTTGACACTGGCATGTACATAGAATTACATAAAAAACATATATACAACAGAATATCTGCAAATAAGGGCTAGCAGTGGGGTAGCTCACAACAACTCTCTCTCTCCTAGACTGAATTTGTGGGGATCCAGCCCTAGGCAGATATAATTTTCACAAATTCTGTTCACTGTTCCAACTGGCAAGATAGCCCATCTCTGTTGGCAATGGCTGAGCCGGCGCTGTGGGTAATTGTCTTAGCTATGTAAGGCAATACTTCACTTTATGAGATGACCATTCATTTTCCCCATCTGTGTTAATCACACCGGGGGTTATGATCAGTCTGTACCTCAAAGTGCCTCCCTTAGAGGTATGGCTCCAATCTCTCCAGGGTCCATACCAGTGCAAGGCATTCCATTTCAACTGTGGAATAGGCCTGTTCCCGGGGAAGCAACTTTTTGCTAAGGTACACTATTGGGTGATCTTTCCCTTGGTTAGAGGTCTGACTGAGGACTGCTCCAATGCACACATCTGAGACATCTGTCAGGACTACAAATGGCTTAGTGTAATTGGGACTGGCCATCGCAGGGGCACTACACAGTGCCTCCTTTAGCCATACAAAGGCTCATTCACAGGCTGGCTCCCATTTTACCTTTTTGGACATTCTTTTCTTTAGCAGGCCAGAGAGGGGAGATGCCAGGGTACTGTAACTTGGTACAAACATTTGATAGTACCCAGCAGTCCCTAAGAAACTCTGAACCTGCTTCTGGGTTTCAGGCCTGGGCCATGCCTCTGTCACCTCAATCTTGGCTTAATTGGAATGGAGCTGCTCTTGTCCTACTACATGGCCTAGATATGCCACCACCACTATGGCCATCTGGCACTTTTCAGCCTTGACAGTGAGCTCTGCCCTCTGTATCCTGCCCAACACTTCCTTAAGGTGGGACAGGTGTTCCTTCTGACAGGTACTGCAGATGGCAATATCATCAAGATACGCCACTGCATACTCTTCAATACCATGTTATACCTGGTTGACCAACCTTTGAAAGGTGGCAGGGGCATTCTTCATTCCAAAAGGCATTACCTTGAACTTGAATAATCCTATTGGAGTGATGAAGACCAATCTCTCCCTAGCCCTGGCAGTTAACTCTACCTGCCAATATGCTTTTGTCAAGTCAGTTGTGAAAAGCTACAGTATGTCACCCCTCCCATCTTGTTCAGTAGTTCATCCATCCGCGGAATTGGGTGGGCATCATAGAAACATAGACTTTGATGGCAGATAAGGACTGCTTGGTCCACCTAGTCTGCTCATTTCCCCTACCAATTGGAGAAGCTGCAGATCCTAGTTAACCAACAGCCTACTTCTTCCTACCCTCCATCAGAATTGTCTTATGATTGTCCCATGCATTCTTGAATTCCCCCACTGCTTTTGACACCACCTCCTAAGGAAGGCTGTTCCATGTGTCCACTACCCTCTCTGTGAAAAAAATACTTCCTCACATTGCCCCTGAGCCATCCCCCCTCAATCTTCAAATTGCATCCCCTTGTTCTTGCATACCTCTTTCTCTGAAAGATGCTGTCTTCTTTGTTGACTCCCTTGAGGTACGTGAGAGTTTCTATCATGTCCCCTCTCTCCCTCCTTTCCTCAAGGGTGTACATATTAAGCTCCTTTGGTCTCTTTTCATATGGTTTCTCTTGCAAACCCTGCACCATTTTAGTTGCCCTCCCCTGGACTGCCTCCATCCTGTCTATGTCCTTGAAGAGATGGGGTCTACAGAACTGCATGTAGTACTCCAGATGGGGTCTCACCAACTGTCTGTACAGAGAGATAACAACTTCCTGTTTTCTACTGGTGATGCCTCTTCCTATACATCCCAGTATCCCCCAGCTATCCTTACTGCCTTCTCACATTGTTTGCTTACCTTGAGGTCATCTGATATGACTACCCCCGGGTCCCTTTCCATTTTTGTTGTTGCTAATAGCTCCCTACCCTTTGTGTACTCTTCCTCTGGTTTTTTGTTTCCCAGGTGCATTACTTTGCACTTCTTTGTATTAAGTCAAAGTTGCCATACTTTTGACCATTCTTCCAACCTTGTCAAGTCCTTCTCATCCTTTCCACCCTGTTGTATATCAACCCTGTTTCAGATCTTTGTGTCGTTTGCAAAGAGGCATACTTTTCCTTCCAGTCTCTCTGCAATGTCATTTATAGACATTAAAAAGGACCAGTCCCAGTACTGAACCCTGCAGTACCCTGCTAGTAAACCCCCTTACTTCAGAGTGGACTCCGTTTACCATTACCCTCTCTGTCCTGTTGTCCAGCCAATTTGTTACCCAAGCTTCTACCCTGGAACCCACTCTCAGGCTGGCTAATTTGTTTATTAATATTTTGTGTGGGACTGTGTAAAATGCCTTGCTAAAGTCTAGGCAGGCTATGCCCATAGCCCCACCCTGGTCTACTACTTTGGTCACCCAGTCAAAGAAATCTATTAGATTCATCTGACATGACGTTCTTGCTGTGACTCCACATTGCATTGGGTTCTGTGCCCCACTGGCCTCTAGGTACTCAGCAATTCTTTCATGACTGCATTGAGTCCACGATAGTCCACACAAAAGTGAGTAGAGCCATCTGGCTTGGGAACAAAGGCTACTGGTCAGGCCCAGAGACTGTGATATTTCTGGATTACCCCTAAATCCAGCATTTCCTCCACGTCCCTCCTAATGTCCCTTAGGATGACCTCAGACACCCGATAGGCTGTCTGCCATATGGGCACTTGAGTTCCCATGTCTACATCATGTGTCACTAAGGGAGTTAGTTCAGGCTTGACTGTAAACAAAGGGGCAATGTCTACTAAAACCTCCCTCACTTCCTGGGTCTGTTTGGGGGTCAGCTGGGGTGACAGTTTGATTGCCTCCACAGAGGTCTCCCACTTGCTTTCCTCTAGCAAGTCCAGTAGGGGGTCTTCTTCATCAGTCCCCTTCCCAGGATTACACACTGAAAATACCATGTCTGCTCTATTTGCATATGGCTTCATCATGTTGACATGGTACATTCTATGGGTATGCATCCTGTCAAGCAGTTCCACAATACAGTTCACATTATTAACCTGTCGGACTACCTTGTATGGTCCTACCCACTCAGCCTGCAGCTTATCCTTCTGAATCAGGATTTAGGACCATGACTTCCTGACCTACACTGTATGAGTGAGCTCTGGCTCTGAGGTCCTACCGGACTTTTTGCTTCTGCTGGGTGGCTGACAGGTTGCCCTGGGCTGCTCCCATAAGTTCCTTCAGATTTTCCCTCAACTTTAGGACATACTCCACTATGGGAGTTCTCTGGGTGGTATGCTTGCTTTCCCAGTCTTCTCAGATCAAGTCTCAGGGCCCATGCACTCTACATCCATATAAGAGTTTGAAGGGGGGAAACTCTGTCGACATTTGGGGCACCTCCCTGTACGTGAACAAGAGTTGGGGAAGGTATTTCTGCAAGTCCCTCCCATGCTATTTAGCACACACTTGGAGCATCAATTTTAGTGTACCATTAAACCTTTCCACAAGCCCATTGGCTTGCAGGTGATACTATGTTATGCGTCTCTGCACCACTCCACACTTCTCCCACAAACACTTCATCAGGTCTGACATGGAGATACCCCCTAGGTCCGTGATAATCTCCTTTGGAAACCTGTCAGCGGAAAAAATCCATAGCAATCCATAGCAAGGCGCCAGCCACTTTGTCTGTCCTAAGTGATGATAGAGCAACCACCTGTGGGTATCAAGTGGCGTAATCTACCACTGTCAGGATAAACCTCTTCCCAGAGGAGCTTGGGGTACTCAAAGATCCCACAATATCCATTCCTACCCTCTGGAATGGCTCCTCCACAATGGACAAGAGAATTAGGGTGGCTTTGGTTTTACTACCTGCCTTCCCTATTTGTTGGCACCAGTGACAAGACCTGCAATATTCCTTCACCTGCTGGGTGAAGTTGGGACAATAAAAATTCTGGGCCAGTTTCTGCATGGTGTGCATGATTCACAGATGTCTGGACATGAGGATATCATGAGCGATCTTGAGCAACCACTCATGGTACCCCTGGGGAACGGCAAGCTGACTGCCCATCACCCCTCCCAATGTCCTTACATTCTGCGTATACAACAGTCCATTTACCCAATATACTCTGTGCCTCCCGTCACCTCTCTGTGTTCCATCAGACTCTGCACAAGCCCTCAGATGCTCCAAACTAGCATCCATCCTCTGAGCAGTTGCAAATTCTTCACATTTTCCCAAGGCATGGGACATGTCCCCTTCAGTTCCTAAACTGGGGTCCATAGCTCTAGCATCAGGGCATTCAGGGTCACTGCCATCTCTAACCTTCTGACCATTGGTTACCCCTCCCTCCTTCCTCAGAGTAACCTTCTGTAGCTGTTTTGTGAACTGTTACTTGGGGAAGTTCTACCTCCCTTTCACTACTCTCCATGCCAGGAGACACAAGCTGAGGAACCAGCCTCCCATTGTTTTCCACAGGGGCTTCTATGGGGTCCAGGGAACTACAATTAGCCTTTGCTGTCTGACTGTGGGTAACCAAACACACCACCCCTTTCTGGAGATTGTTCACTAGAATCACATCCAGGACGAGGTTGTCTGCCACATCCACTTTTTGCACCCTCTCTCCAGTCTCACCCCAGTCCAGGAGAACACTAGCTAATGGCAGAGTTTTTTCCTCCCCAGTCAGTCCCCTTACTGTTATGAACTGATTAGTTATAAGCTGTTAAGGCTTAACCAAATGCCCTTTTACTAAGGTAAAAGAAGCCCCCATGCCCCTTAACCCATGGGTCTGCACCCCATTTACAGTAACTGGGTGTATGTGCTCCCTCATGTTTCTAGGCATGCTTTCAGGGATACACAGTGCACCCAACTTTGTTTGAGCACCACTTTGTCTGCTCTGTGCCTTTTTAGGACACTGTCTAGCAAGATGCCATGGATATTTGCAAAACCAGCAATCATCATTTCTTTTATCTGATAAATCCTTTTTTTGTAACCTGGGGCTTCCCCCTTTTTGTGGAGGCAGTGAGGGTTTTGTTGCCCTGAAGGAGCACTTTTCCCCTTCTCCACTGCCACACCCACCCCACTCCCTTTCAGAGCAGGCCTGCTCCTGACATAGCGATCCAAGAGCTCAGTAGACTGTGGCATTGTTTTAGGGTCTCTGTCCTCTAACCAGGTTTTTAGCTCTGCTGGGCAAGCCCAAAAGAATTGCTCCAGAAGTACAGCCTCCTCAATTTTCTCTACAGAGTTTGCTTCTACTCCCTCCCACCAACATTTCAAAAACTGATGGTGCTTTGTGACGAGTTCCTCATAGCTCATGTCAGTGCTTCTCTGGAGCTTACAGAACTTAACCCTGTATGCTTCAGGCATTAATTCATACTTTTTAAGCAATGCAGCCTTAAGTTTCTCATAATTACTACTGTCCTGATTGTCCATTTGGACTAATGCTTCATGTCGTTTCCCAGTAAGCAGCGGGGATAGCTGAAAGCTGCAGGACTCTCTGGGTATTTTAGCCTGGATACAGACCTCTTCAAATGAATTTAAAAATGCATCCATATCCTCCCCCTCTTGAAATTCAGCTATTAATTTAGAATTTAATTTGTACCCCAGTCCTGGAGTTCCAGGTTCACCATTGCCACTTATCTCCTCTGGCACTGGTCATTGGAGTCTTAGCTTTTCCAGTTCAAACTCCCTCTGCTGCTATTTTTCTCTTTCCTCAGCCTCTCTCTGAAGCTGTCTTTCTCTTTTCTTGGCCTCTAGCTGCTGCTGCTTTTCCTGCAACTCCATCTTGAACTTCCTCTGCTCGAATTCCCTCTGCTGCTGGGCTTCGAACCTTCTCTGCTAAAATTCCTTTTGCTGCTGGGCTTCAAACTTTCTTTGCTTGAACTCCAGTCTCCTCAGCTCAAACTGTAGCCAGATCCCTTTCAGCTCCAGCTCTGTGGTGACCTTCCCCTGGTGCTGTGACTCTGGGTTCCTTTTGGTCTCACTGTCCTCCTCCCTGGGACTGGATACTGTGACATCCCGTGACACCCCCACGCCCAAGGTCTAGTCCTTCTCAATCACCTGAGATGACTTAAGGTCTTGGACGGTCACTTGCTCATTGGCTGCTACAAGAACCTCCACAAGGAGCTTTTTGGTTCACCCCTCACACTAGACCCCTCTTTCCTGACACAACTGCTTAGGTAGTCTGCAGTATATTCACTGTAGATGGAAGCCATCTTCTTCCCTTACTACTGCTACACTAACTTTACACCCAAGAAAAAAAAACAGGTAGGGAACTTTATACTGCATCAAATTATATTTTTAAATCTCTGCCTTGCTTGTGTGTAAACTGTTTTCAGTTAATCATTCTGATACACTGGGCTTGAATCCAACTGTTATGGCTGTACCACCAGTATCTCTTGAATCGCAACACAATGCAACCAAATCTCTCGGATCCGAATGCTTGCACCAGATCTGTCATGAATCCACTCCTTGGGGTCAGGCCCACTGAGCTCACAGTACCCACCCTTCAGTGCAATCCATGATGGGGGGGACAGGGATACCCTCCTCATCCATTAGAATGCTTGCCGAGGTCACGACTGCACTTCTGCCACGAGGATCCAGGGTGTCCCTATAGCTCTGGATAAGGGCACGATACCAGTCTTGAGTGTTGTGGCCAAATATGAATCCTTCCTTGACTATTACACACAGAAGGAAGACCAAGGTATCACACTCTCTTCAAGGTAACAGCATTAAAACCTGATCTGGCCTTCTGCTAAAGGACATGCCTGGTTCAAAATCTTTGTAGACTCTGGTATTCTCCCTATTCTTCCAGATGTCCCTTCCAGACCCCTTTTCAATTTGGTTGCTTATGGTGGCCCCTCTAAGCAAGTAACAGTTGTCACAGATTAATAATAAAGCTCCTACAGTCACACATACAATATAAGGAATTATCTCTCATACAGATATTCTTTAGAAAATAAAAAAATTACTAAAATACTTAAATACATACAGTTACAAATGTAGCATGAAACATACTAAAACAGTTAACTAGTCTATCTGAGGTATGAAGGTTTCAAAGTTCAGAGAATTGCTGGTTTGCAAAATATTTCGGTCTTTCTGTAGTGGCTCTTGGTTCTTAGGCAGTCTCTGTGCTGACAGGTGTTCTCTGTGGTCAGGAAAGGGTCCAAGCGAAATGTGCAAAATGTCCCTGATTGTCTGTGCTGGGGAGTTTATATAGAAGACCCCCCCCCCGTCTGTGGATAAAGACTGGCCTTCCAGGTCAGTGAATAGAGGTTGGCCTTTCTCTTTTTAGACCACTGGATGTCACTCTTGTGTTTCCCCAAAGTTTTATTTTCCTGATAATCTTTGATGTCAGATTCCCATAGTTAACATAGGGTTTATAATCATACCCCTGTAAGTGGAATTTCACACAGGTTTGCTATAAGGATGTATTTTTTTCTATTACCTCACACAGACCTGATAGAAGGATCTTTCCTGGCTAAAACACACTGAGCTTTTGAACTGACTCAAATTAATTAGTTATAAGGAAGATCCTGTAAGTTATATGATTATACAAGCTGATTTTATTACTTCTTGTTCCTTTGGCCAGTTAACATTAGAGGAATACTGTTTGATCATGTATCCCCAAGCTTTTTGACAAGAACTTGTCAGATTCCTGCAAGCAAGGCTGGCCTTGTAGGTCAGAGGAAGGTCAAATCCCTTTTTAAAAAAAGAAATCCAGGCAGGATTCACAAAACAATTGCACCCGGCACATCTGAGATGTGCCAGGGCAAATGAGATGTGCCGTGCCCAGACAGTGGTATTCACAGAAGGATGGGCCACAAGATGCACCCTGAGCATCCCCACTGCGAATACCACTGAAGCACCATGGTGCAACCTCAGTTGCCCCTGGCAACCAGGATGTGCAGGAGCACCCTGGACCACAAAACAATGACTCATGAGCAAGTCAGCAAGAGACATAGGAGCAACAAGGGAAGACTGCAGTGGTGTAAAGGTTGCTGGTGAACAGGCCTGCAGGGACTGGGTACAGGGCCAAAGGGCTGGAGAGTGGCCTGCCAAAGCAGATGAGGTGCACAGACATAGCACACATGGTGTCACCTGGAAGCACCACAGAAATACATCCAACACAGGGGACAAACAGGCACAGTCACCATGCACAGGGGTGACTGTCAAGGTGTGGCACAGCAGCAGAGGTGCACCAGTCAGCATGGCAGAGGCAGCCACACATGATCCAGTACACAGGATTACAGTAGGGTGGACATGAGAGCTGCAACACAGGCACACATAGGGGAACAGGTACAATGGCACACAGGCCAAAGGCCGTGTCCCGCACAGGAGAAACATGCCCACAGGCACTGTGGCCCACAAGAAGAGCATCACAGCAACAGGGGACCACCAAAAAAACCATCAAATACCACACACCGAACAGGGGCACGGTGTAAGCCAGTACATGAGAAGACCACCCAACAGGCCATACACAACATGGAGGACACACACTGTAGTGTGCATGAAAGGTGGACATGGCATATGGATGCACAGTAACACAGAGACATATATACAAATGGGAACAAAGGTACTGAGGCATCAAGGAAGCACAACAGGACACCAGCACAAGGTAAAATGAATGACCATAGACACCGGCAACAACATAAAATAATTTACTGAAGAATGTAGAATAAAATGAACAGCAACATGAACATCGAATAAATAAGCAATATCAGGGATAGAGATGTGTGGGACTTAACAAAGGAACAATAAACAGGGTAACTCAGGAAAGTGTCAGTCTGTGGGGGTGAATAGGGGAAGAATACAAGGAAAGGAGTTGGTCATGAAGGATTAGGGGACAGGGGACAAAGGGGCTATTTACAAAAGGCACAGTGGCCTACTGGCCATGATGGGACACAGCCCTGCATCCACCTTTTCCACCCTTTGGTCAAAATGTCTGCACAAGCAGGTTTATTGCCCTCAGTAACTGCCTTGCCTCCTGAAGAGTGGCATCATTGTCCTCTGTAGTGCCCTCCATAGCTCAATCTCAATCTCTGCCTGCCTGATTGAGATCCTCCCTCGCCTCCTCCCTAACACAGCATGATGCACACTCTGTGAACCTACAGCGGGGACACAGACAACAGGAATTCAGTGCCATGGTCCACACCATGTCCCTCCCCACCCCTGATCACCATACGAGTGTGATGAAGGCAGCCCCCCATGGCAATGGCTGACAGCCTGCCATGCACACAACAGCAACAGGCTGGCACACAGAACTACACAGTGATTGTGCAATGGTACTGAGACAGCACAAGGCCTTCATGTGCATGCAGAGTGATGTGCAGAGGGGCACACAACCATGTCCCACACAGCATGTGCAGATGCCAACAGGCTGCACAACCATGCAGGCCCAGTCTGACCACTAATGGAGCACCAGTGTGCACATGGCTCTGAACAGACATGGATATGGTGGATGGACACACAGGAGCCATGTACACTGTGGCTGTAGCACATGCCACCAAGGCAACATCCCATGTGTGTGCTCAACGTGCAACATATGGACATGCACATGTGGCAGGCAATGGGCCACTGTGGGCAAATCTCCCCACCCCCCAATGAACACACAGTGAAAGCACATGCAGTACACTTACCTACACCCACACAGTCAGACCCTCAGCCTCCTCCACTGGCACTACCATCCCTGGCCTCCACCAGCACAGTGGCCCTGTGCCTCTCTCTGCCAGTCCTGCAATGGAAACACAAGCAAAGAGCACCATGAGGTGATAGTAGGTATGTACAAACACCCATCCCCCCACCCAGTGATCCACAGCAACATCATTGTTGCTAGCTTGCAATGATGGACTCATCCCCTCAGTGACCCATTGTAACAGCACGCTGGGCAGTGAGTAGTAACAGACACCACACCAGACTGTGCCCACTATGTCAGTGTGAAGATGGATGGGTGCTATGCCACTGTTGACACCACAATGTGCCTGCCACAGTGCCAATGCAACCCCCTGTTGTGCAGCATGGTGCACACGTCGAAGCTCGACGTGTATGGCTGCACTGCACAAGCATCACCAGCAGAGCATGCCACACATGTGTGTGTGTGTGTGTATGTGTATGTGTGTATGTGCCAGTGTACATTGCGCCACTCCCCCTACAACTGATTATCTGCCTGCTAGAGTGGATGCAAGTTGTAGTGACTTACCTGGGCATGGCACCGCTATGAAGCCAGTCAGGGTCCCTCCATTACAGGTCACCATAGTGGTGTCTGCACTGCTCCCCCATGTGTGACACACCTGTCCCATGCACCAGATGCTCTTCCACCCTTGCCAACACAGCAGAGCTAGGCTCATGCAGGTTCTGTGTGCCAAAAAGTTGCCTCTCAAGTGACATGGCCAGTGCCACCAGGTTGGCCAGCTCAACCTCCCACCAGTTCATGGCTCTGGGGCCAGCTGATTGGGAACATCCATTGTTCTTTGCAGTGCTGTGGTAGCAGGTGTGCACAGTACAAGCTGCAAGACTGCTATGGCCAATTCGTGCCACATATACGATAAGCCGTCAAGCAATGGTCCATGCATCACAGGTTTGTGGCATAGCAATGTGCAATTGCCACCAATTGTGCATCACTGTGCATGCACAGGTGCAGCAGACCAGGATCAGGAGTCACACCTAGGTCACGCATGCATGACTTGCACAGAACTGCCATATTGTGAATGGTACACTTTGCCACACACAATGCACTGTGGATGGCACATACAACCATACATGTGTCGTGGTCTCCAGTAGTGCAACAATGCAACGTCACACCAATGCACCATACCAGCACAACATGAAACATGCTGCACAGATCCAATAACGCATGTCGACTGACATGCACTGCTGATAGCAATCTCACTACCACTAACACTGCACAAGATGCAATATGCATGGCATGCTACTGACGATGCATCATGCATGCGCAGGGATGCACCATTCGACTTGCACTACATTCAGAAAATGCCCCCCAAATTGAGCACACATGTGTGGGAATACGCCGTAGGGGGATGCACCCATTGCCCCAGTTGTGCATTGCTGATTGAGAAGAGTTGAGGCATTTATGCAATTCACAGGCAATGCTCTCAAATCAGCTCATTGCCAAATTCAGGGTCATCTCACCTGCTTTGCGTCTCATTACTGTTGCTCCAAACCTGATTTGCATGCACTGGGCCATAAATGCTCTTGAATGTGCCTCCCCAATCCACAGTTGACCGACAGGTATTGCAATCTTGAAGGTAGGTCTGTTTACATTCTGCCCTGTACAGCTTGTCAGCAACAATTGACAGTGGGGGTTTGAGGGAATCCAGGGGGCTGGGGCTGTGACTGTGTTGTTTCCCACCACATTGCTGGCACACATCCACAATTGTCTGAACTGTGCTGATGCCTGCATATTTCCACCCACTGGAGCCACAATGTCCAATCAGGATGATGCTGCAGGATGGAGATGTCCCAACTTTACACCAGATGAGGACAGGGCACTGCTGGAGGCCTACTTCCCTAGCAGAGCATCCTGTCTGGCAGTAGTGGCAGCTGCCAGCACAAAGACGAGGCTTGCGAGGAGGTTGCCTAGCATGTGAATGCCCATGGCATATACAACAGGACCCCAAAGGAGTGCCACAAGCACTCCCATGATGAGAAGTGGAGAGCCAAGGATAAGATGCCACCATTTGGGCCTCCCTGGGGGCAACAGGGGGTGGGCCATTGACAGTGGTGTCCCTCACCCTGAATGAGTACAGGGTGGTAATCAGCATGGGCTGGACCACGGGGAGGGGTGTTCCGGGTGGCGACTTCCAGATTGG
Source organism: Neoceratodus forsteri (assembly GCA_016271365.2). Classification (NCBI taxonomy): domain Eukaryota; kingdom Metazoa; phylum Chordata; order Ceratodontiformes; family Ceratodontidae; genus Neoceratodus; species Neoceratodus forsteri. The sequence continues at coordinate 410,940,340 of CM057453.1, read as the reverse complement.
TGGCAGTTCATTGCAGCACTGAGTATTCATATTCTCATAACTGTGCAGGTCTGTGTGTGGGTGCCATGGTTGCCATGACATGCCCCTCCATGGCCCATTACATGTCCATGTGTCAGTGTGCACTGCACATGTCAACGTACATCCCTGTCCATCCACAGTGTGCTGCTGACACATGTTATGCCACCCCTGTGCAACAACTGGGGGGGGGTGCTGCTGTGGGGGTAGGTGGGAATGGTTGCTTGGGATGTTGTAGCCTCAGTGGTGTGCTATCCCACATATGTCCCTGAGTGGCTGAACTGGCCACAGTGCATTGCTGCCTATGTTGGAGCATGGTTGTGGCAGTGTCCCCTGTGGGTGGCACTCACCTGTGTGGCATGTCAGGTACACAAATGGCACACGTGCATGGCTCCTTGTTCATACCTGTCTGTAAAGACCATTGACACATGTCACTAACCAAGTTTCCCTTCTTTCTTTCAGCTCCGTCAGACCTCATGGGTGCTGCAGGGTCCAGGGGACACCTCGACAACCTGGCAGGGGAGGAGGCCGGGGCTGTGGCAGATCCTGAGCCAGGTATGTCCAACACCACCGCAGCCCTGGGCATGGTGGAAGATGGTGCAGGGCCATCAATCCCCTCTGCAACTAGTGCCACAGCTCGTGGCCATGGTAGCACATGGCTGCTCAGCCTACTGGGTCTTGCTGATGAGGACCCTGTGGACAGGGTTGACATTGCAGACAACCTGCTGGTGCTGGTATCCAGAACGGAGGGGGTGTATGATGACAGTAATGTTGATGATACACAGATTTGGGGGGACATGGACAACTTTGGCCTGGCTGAGGCACATGTGCATGCACAGGTGACACCATGTGGTGTTGGGGGTCCTGTGGCCCCATGCACATCCACAGGGCCACCACAACCTCTCATGGTGGTGGATGCTGGTGGCCATGTGTCTGGTGCTACTGTGGTGCCAGGGACTGCTGACACTGTTCAGCAGGGTGCTGTGCAGCAACAACAGGTAGCAGGGAACCATGATGCGGGCATCTCTGGGTGTGCAGTGGTTGCTCATGCCCAGTCCCTACCCATACAGTGGCCTGCAGTGCAGCATCTGCCTATGGTGGAAGAGGTGCAGCAAGCCAGAATCCTACCTGCTTGTCAGTGCCGCCCCACCTGTTGCATCCCCTGCCAATAAGGTGAAGGGCTACACACACCTCCTGTGGGACACCGTGGAGGGGAAGACAACCCTCAGGGCTGAGCTGCGGGACATTCAGATGCAGCTGGTCATGGAGCATGAGTCGTCATCTGTGTGGTGCACCCAGATGCTGGCAGAGCAGAGATTCGCCTACTGCAAGTGAGCATGACCACTGTACTGGAGCAGATGGCACTCGCTCTTTTTTTTTTCAACTATTTTCTAGCCTTTCCGTCTCAGAACTCTCTCGGGCCACTGTGCTCATCTGCTGGCTCTTCCACCTGCTGTGTTCCCATACATCTTTAATTTCATTGTGGTTCCCTGGAATGGGAGGAGGCAGCAACCTGGGGAGACTGCAGGAGCAGTGATGGGGAACCAGTGTTGGGTGTGTGGCGAGGGCACAGACAGGGCTGTCACCTATCCAAGGTGGAGGGTATTTTCTTATTTACACCCTCGACGTTGGACATGCAGTGCCACCCAGCCCACGACATGAGTGCTCCCACCCACTTCCGGAAGGCAGCTGCCAACGTCTACCCCACGCTCATGAGCCCATGGGCATCACAATGCCGCCGGTCTCTACGGGGGCCGCTGCTGCACCGGGCTTCCCCTGGATCCCTCCCTGAGAGAGGAGAGCAGTCCTACGGACTTTCAATCCTCTCTCTCCCCTGCTGATCCACAATGGCCCGGGCTTGCTCCCGAACCCGGGTTGCCAGCGTGACGCGAGGTGTGGCGTCCAGTGCCTCAACCCTAAGCACCACCAGGCCAGCTGATGGCACTCGCACTTGAGGTGGTGAGTGCTAACAGAGATGCCATGGTACCAGCCACACCCCCAGGAATGCCTCATGCACCCCCAGGTCACAGCACCAGGTGAGCCCACTGCTGCTGATGCCGACACCATGCCTTGCCATCTCTGACACCCCCAAATCCAACCTGGGTCTCAGGGGTGACACAAAAGTGAGCACCCCTTCACAGTCTTACTTCAGTACCCCACCAGGGGTGGTGGACACCCCCGAACCAGTGGCACTGACTCAGCAACCACCAGGTGAGGGTGTGACCACCCATGTGTCCATGGTGACTGCAGTGGCTCCCGTTGATGCCTGAGTAGACAGCCCCCATGGCCCCTGAAACCTGCACCCATTGCAGCCCAAACACCAGGCTGACAGTGCCTGGGATAGCGTGATGTGGAACATACCTGCTCTGGTACAACACCTGTTTGGTGCACTGTGCATGACCAGGGCCACCAATGTTGTCCTGTGTGGCATGGATGTGGTGAGTGCAGCCCTGTGTCTGCTGTGTGTGTGTGCTGGCAGATGTACACTGATCCATGCAATACCCAGCATAGACACCGTGTCCCCCCTGTCCATGTCTGACCTGCTGTGTGTGTGTGTGTCTGTGCATTTCTGTCACCCCTCTCGAGAGCGCTCTGTTCCTGCTGTGTGGTGGTCATCTGAGCATGTTTGTGTTATTCCCCCCCACCTGTGGTGTGTGTGTGTGTGTGTGGGTGTGTAGGTGTGTGGTGTGTGTGGGTGTGTGGGTGTGTGTGTGTGTGTTTATCTGTTAGTGGGTGTGGGGGCTGTCATGTGCTGCCCACCTGTGATACTCACCTTCGGTCCCCGAAATGCTCCTCCAATATGGTGTCCCTCTGCCACCGGATCCTGGCAACCAGTCATGGGTCCCTGCATTCCAGGGGCAGCTGTCTATCCCCTCCATGTTGCCCCTGCTCTGCATCATCCTCCACCTCCTCCTCCTTCTCCCCAGAACTATTCCCTCCTCAGCCTGGACAGCTATTCCACGGTCAATGGCCATTGTGGAGGAAGAAAAATTCTGTATAACAATGCTGTAAAACAACAGTGCATAGAAAGCACCACAAAATGGCTGCAGAACTGAAACAATCTTCATGAAATGGTGGATAGTGGAAAATTCCATAGCATAGCAAGCATGTCCTTGGTGGATGGTGGAATTTTACACAAGCATGTCTTTGTAGGAAGGCATGCCCTTGGTGGACGGTGGAAATTCCACAAGCATGTATTTGTAGTAATGTATGCATGCCTTATAGATGATGTGGCTAAAGTAAATTAGCATAATTATCAGCATAGCCAGTCAGTAAGTTACAGCAGTATTATATGAAGCGTACTGTCCAATAAAATTGTGCCATAACACTGTTATGTAAGCAAGGCAGTGTATAAAAAGAAGAGACTTACTATTGTAATTGGAGCTGTGCAATAACAACCTGGGGAGCTGGCTGTCCATATGCATACGTGAATAAATGGTTTGAACTCTGCACAAGACTGTTTCTTTGTCTCTGTATAACAAGTAGGAAATTTCCACGACACCATGTTGAGCAGCATACAACAGGCCAGGAATATGCGACAGGCCTTCTCTGGGCTGTATTGTAGGGCACCACCAGACCTATCCAAGCACCTGAAGTGGATCTTCGGCATGCCGAAGACATGTTCAATGATGGTGCGAGTAGCGATGTGTGCCTTGTTATAAAACTCCTTTGCCTCTGTGCCTGGATGGTGGTAGGGGGGTGAGGAGCCAGGGTCAGAGGGGATACACTGCATCATCTGTCAGGGGACAAAGCAGTCTGTTAGTACTCCACGTTGATGTGCAATGTGTACTACAGCTCCCCCATCCATCACTGCACACTGGTGAAGATACTGCCTGTCCACCTCTGTACCTGTGGCCTACCTCCCAGTGCAACACTATGCAACCACAGTGGGATGGCACATACGTGCTGTCACTGAATACTGCAGTGTCCTGGCTACCCTCACTTGCTCTGCACCTAACCACGCCCGCATCCAGGGCTGACTACTCCTGACCAGTCCAGCACTGGTAGCCCTCAATTGCTCTGTGGTTGCCGTGCCGGGGTAGTGTGACGCATTCCACCCTGCCACACATGCCTGCTGTTCTGCATCACCTCATCTCTGGGACTGTGTTGTGCTGCTGCACTATCCTGCTTTTTGTGTACGCTGTCCCGGCAGCATACCCACCTCCACTGTCCCGTATGGGCGTGTGCCCTTGCACAGTCCCTGTTGCTGCTCCCACACCCATGCACTATCTCCCAACATATATTGCGCAACAGTGTGCTGTTTCTGGGCATGTATTCATGCCCCACTCACCCACTAGGTGACCTCTGGGGATATCTCCAGTGTCAAAATGGCAGCACAGGGATGACTGGTGCCATATGAAGGCATCATGTGTACTCCCAGAGTGTGTGGCATAGACATTGCTGATGCAACCTATGACATTGCACACCACCTGGCAGTTGATGGAGTAGAACCCCTTGTGGTTCATGTAAGGCATTGCCTCATTGCCAGGTGATGCACAGATTGCCACATGGATGCAGCCAGTGGTGCCTATGATGTCTAGCATGCATGCCACCATGTGGAATTGCTGTATAGCTTTGGTCCACTCTGCCTTTGTATTTTGGAATTGAATGAACTCCAAAGCATGTAGGAACAGTGCAGTGAGGAACTGCGTGAGGATCCGGGATGTGGATGGCTGGGATATACCAGTGGTGTCTCCAGCTGGCCTCTGGAAGGTGTCCATGGTGAGCAGGCACATTGCTGTTGTCACCTTGGTTTCCAAAGATATGGCATGACCTCTTCCAGTGGGTGCCTGCATTTCATCATGGCACAGCTCACAGAGCTGCCTCAGAATTGCCCTGTTCAGGCGGTATCAGCCAACTGTTTCTGTGTCTGTCAGATGTTTGAATGTTACTCTGGCATGATACAGCCGTGGGGCAGGCCATCTACAGTACCTTCCACCTCCATGTTGTTGGTTTGCCCGTCTCCTCATCCCCATTAACATGCCCACCGTCATGAAAGGTGCATCATCCATTTGGGTGGCCTCTCTGGTGCTGCTGCTGTTGATGCTGCTGCTGTTATCCTGCCAGCTGCCTGCTGGGGGCTTGCACTTAAGTCCACTTCTTTTATACTTATCTTCTTAGTGCTCATATGAGTGGATGTGCTGTGTATGCGCTGTGTTTGTGCATTCATTTTGCTTTGTGAATGGGGATGCGCTATGTATGCAGCTACGCACACCCTCCAGATGCACCGCATATTATTATGTTAGGTCTCCAGCACGTCCGTGGTGGTGCAGTACATCTGGGATGCACCGGACCATCTCTACCCTTTGTGAATCATGCCAGTGCACATTTCTAAGATGTGCTGGTGCATCTCGGAATGTGCCGTGCACATCTCTTTTGTAAATCCTTCCCCCAGTCTTTTCTCTATGTGCTTTTGCTGACACTAGCATGTACATAGAATTACATAAAAAAAATATATACAATAGAACGATATCTACAAATAAGGGCTAGCAGTGGGGTAGCTCACCACACCCTAAATGTATCCCCTTCAGGAATTTGATCCACTCCATTATGCTAGGGGTACTTCAGCAATCAACCCCCAAATCCCCATTGAAGCTACTCCTGGGGGCAGATCCTAACAGATTGCCTTGGGCCCTAGCTTACAGTTGAGGTCTACAGCCCTCTTTAGTGCTAGGAAATCCACAGCCCAAAACTGGCTCTTCTCTGACCCACCATACAACAATGGGCCCATAAAATGCAACTGTGCTTGAAGCTTGAAAGAATTCAGATGGGTGCCAATGACCTGATCAATACATTCATTAGAATATGGGAACCCTTAATGGGGGCCATTGAATCCAGGCATTTCCCTATGTTCTGATGGCAACTGAGGCCTTCCCTTTCTTTCCAGGTTGGTACAACATGTTACAAATGATATTTAGTATACTGACCATAATATAGGACACTCTTCCCTTAGTGCAAGGAGAAGTAGTGTTAATTAAGTACAATATCTGTATTCAGGTACCTATCATAAATGTCACCTTATAGTTACCACTGTAAAAACTACTTAACTATATTATGTATTTTGCTGTTTTTTGTTTCAATAAAAATATTTAAAAAAAAACAGCTCTAAGGAGGTTCCATCATCTGTAGTAATCTTTAAGATTGGGATGATGAACAGCTTAACTTGGAAGGAGATCTGCAGATTATGAATTTGGTTTTCCCTGCATTTAACTTTAATTTGTATCATGTAAAGAATTCTGAAGCCAATTAAAATAATTTTCACCTGTACCACCACAAGGGCTAAATTGGAGGCATAGATCACCATGTCATCTGCATATAAATAGTATGTTATCCCCCAGTCCCCTTAGATAAAATGTGAACAAAAAGGATCCAAATATTGAACCCCATGGTACACCTCCTGAAATTGCTACTCTTGAGATGCCCTTCTATATACCATAGTACACTGTTTGTGGTTTTCAAAATAAGACATGGAGCACCTTAATGCTTTGGCTCCTAGCCCCAAAAGGACCATGTAGTCCACCATCCCACCAACGCTGCATTGCAGTTATTATAGGGATGGTCTGGTGCATTTGCACTTTGCCACCTGTGTTGTTACTCCCTCAGGATACTGACTTTGAAGGAGCTTTAGATGTTCCTGAACAAGCAGTAGCAGGATGTATTATGTGCACTTATGTTGTGCTGCCGAGGGTGAAATTCATGGACTGGCACAGGAAGAAAAAAAATCAAATTACTAATTATTAGGTATTATTAATATGTTATTGTTAGTTTATGTTTGAATCATACTGATACAGGAAGAACTAAAATAAAAAAATACACATTCATTATTAAATATTAATATGTTATTGTTAGTTTACGTTTGAATTATACTGAAATGATTGTTCATTTAAGGATTAATGTTAACACAGACAGTGAAAGAGTGTTTTCAGTGATTTCTGATTGTGGCACCCACAAGGCCCAATAGATGTGGCATTCTTGGAAAATACACTGAATACTAAAAAAAGTTTATACTGTAAAGTTTGGGATTGTAGGAGGCAGGTTGCCAATAGAATGGATGAGTGTGCATCTACCCTAGGCTGACAGATCTTGGTAATCCATTAAACCCCATTCCTTAATGGGACATGGATTGCAATTATTCCCCGTGAAACAGGATATATTGAAAGTAAGAGTAGAAAACAATGACAATTTGGGCAAGCAGTAGCTTGCAATGCTTTCATAGATGGTTTACTAATTTACTAAAAATAATTTATTGTCAACTGGCCCGGTGGTGCTGAGGGTTAAGGCACTAGATGCCGCACCTCATGCCGTGCCGACGACCTGGGTTCAGAACGGACTCAGGGCGTTGGGGGTTGGCAGGGGAGAGGAAGGATTGAACATCCCACAACTGCTCTCCTTCCTCTGGGGTGGGTGGGTGACTAGCATTGCATTGCAGTGGCACCTGGTGGAAGCCAGGTGTACTACAGTGCATGCTCAGCAAGGGGGAGGAGCGCGGCGGGTGTCCATAAAGCTGTGTGTTGATGCCATTGCACATCCAGCTCCTATGGGATAAAAGCTGGTGGAAAATTGCGGGGTGATCACAGTGGCAGATGACCGTGCCCTGCTCCCCAGGACACAAGAGGCACAACCTCTGGGTGTCTGCACCACAGGTCCCCTTGGGGAGGATCCTGCTTACTGGCCGGGCTATGGGATTGGGCATGATTCGCATGCCAGATCTGGTCTGGGTGTGTGTGTGTGCCGGTGGCCGGGCGATCACTGGGACCGCTCTGCAAGTGTGGAGGAAAAAGAAAGTTGAGAGAAATAAAAAGAACTATTATTGTCATACATATTTATTTTACCTTTGAAGTAATTATTTAATTCTAATAGCAAACAAGACCTCACGCCACTTATAACTATTACGCAGTGCTGTGCAGTCGTCTGCGATTTCTTAGATGGCATGTAGCATTCAACAATGCAAGATTGAGAAATAAAAGATCTGTGATGCCTTTACATGTCCACTCATACAATGAGTGGATGAGTGTGTGTATACACTTGACCACCAAGTCCAGGTAGTCCACCGAACCCATTCCTTAAAAGAACTATGGATTTATATTATTCCCCCTAAAGGTGGATATACTGGATGTGTGAAGAAGAATCAATAAACAAGCTGGGACAATTTGAACAAAAAGTAGCTTACGAGGCTTTCATTAATGGTTTATTAATGTATTGTCAATGAATTTATTATTATTACTATCACTACTACCATGATTAGTGAATTTGAAAATACAGTAGGATAACTACAGTAAAGTGTAGATCATTTGAGGAAGGCAGGCTGTCATTAATACAGAGTCAGCCAACTGTGTTAAATCACAGAACATCAGGCTAAGTCCAAGGGCTCATAGTTTAGTAGGTAGTTCTGTACAAACAAGAGGTGTGTGTTGCATAAACTAGTCCACGTACAGTATCAGAAAAGGTTGAGCTCTACTGAAAAATTAACTATTGCTTGTAGAACTGTGACTAGTTAATTATCAGTAAAATAAAATAAAAAAATCTAACAGAATACATTTGGTAAGGGCAGTGGTCTTTTTTCTCAGTTAGGACTATACACCTAAGAGGTTTGCTCCTCCCCAAATTTTTTTTTTAATTTTCTCTACAGAAAATTGGTATCTCCCTTTTCCTACCCAGCAGTTCTAGATTAAAGAAAGCATTCTGATTTCTTTGGAAACCTTTGTGAAAAATCCATGGCTTTCAAGCTCAGTCTCAATGGCACATTTCACGAAATCCATTAAAAATCTATGGATGCGGTACTTATCCTCCATCAGGGTAAACTCTCACACCCACAGCATCACCAGAACTGCTAAAGAGAATATGTTTTCACTACTACTGACATCACAGAAATTAGGAAAATGAATTTAAATGAAATGGTAATATGCAGAGTGTCCTATAGGTCCCTGCCTACAGCTGCAATGTTTAAAAAAGTTTCCGCTCACAAAATATTCCAAACACTAATTGTTTTTAAAATAAAACAAATGTTTCTTTTTTTAACACAGTCATATTTTTGCAACATTATTCAAAAAGAGTTGAGGTAGTTGTTAGTTTTCAGTCTAACACCAGTTGAACGTTTTGTTTATGTACAGTGTGTGGAGACATCTACAACCTGGACCAAAGAAAACACTTCATCTGCTTTGCTTGCTCCAGTCATGCTGTTTGATGTCCAAGGAGCCGAAGAGCAGAATAAACGATGTGCTCAGAGTGTTAGCTTTCTGTTCACCGTGGTATGCAGTTGTAAGGATGTGGATGCATTAATAATCAGTCTGTCTGCTCCTTGTAGCTCTGTCACAAAGCACTTTGCCATGAGAGTTGTAGACACAGTGTTTATTTTGAAATAACATTTTTGCTAAGGCTGGAAGAAGATAGATGAACTGAAACCTTCTTTGGTTCATAGCTAATGGCCCAGATTAATCACCACTAGGCCACTGCACTACCTATGGAAAAGGCATGTGCTGATGGTGTTTTGGCAACTTACAAGCTGCCAGCCTTACATCTGCTGATATGTTTATTTTAAACATAAACCAAGATTTAATTAATAGCCCAATTGATGACTTGATTATCAATTAGTGTTTATTAGTTCTGCATGCAAGCAATTTATTTCAAAGAATAATTTAATACTTTGAGTAACCTCCAATACACGACAGTAAGCTGGAAAAGATTCACTCATAGTTCAGTGCAGTGCAAAGAAACAGTAAATTAAACTGCTTAGCATGGCTGTTCCATGTGGATGATGCTGACCCTTTCAAGCAACCTATGTGTATTTCTTTTTCATTACTGTACTGGACCCTCTCTGTTAACTTGTGGGAGGGAGATAAGCCTTTTCTGAAAGTTGCAGAAAGGGGCTTAAGGAAGTTGTTGATGAAAAAGACAGCCAAGGTACAGCATCTGTTCAGCAGAGAACCATACTGTGGGGATTTATAGAATTTTCTGTCTGTTGATTATGGGGCATACTGCTGACTGAGGGACTTAAGCAGTGATCCAGTGCAGAGGTGAGAACACAAGGAATTGGAGCTCTTCTGCTTAGAAGCATAAGTGCATAAGGAACTAACATTGTCTTCCTGTAAGCTGCAAAAAGAGGGGTAGGGGGCTTCATTATTACAGAATTAGTACAATCTAGTCCTTATAGCTGCCTGCACATCAGGCCTGCCAGATGAGTAATTGCAATGGAAGAAAAGAAGAGCTCTGCACTCTGGATACCCCAGCAGCCATTAGACCAAATCATTGCACAGATAAGCATGCATCGGTAACTCACAGTAGCAGTATATAGCAAGGTGAGACACTGTACTGTTAAATCACATTCAAAATACCGGAGCCCCACTTTAAACATTGAATGTGCTCTGCTCTGATTTACTCTAGTCTAGTCTCTGCCAGTTTTCCACTGTTAACTATTGTATGTCTAAAGTCCACAGCAAAAAGGAATGACGACTATTCATGATATAAATAAACAGAATATATAGAGACCCTTGGACTGAAATCCCTTTCATAAGAGCCAGGCCTACCACATTTCATTTGATTTTTGATACATAGCCAGGTTCAGATGGATTGAACAGGTTTTATTCAGTACCGAGTTATCTCTAAGGTCTCCAGGAATTCCCAGATAAGATGCAGAAAGAGATCTGGGATTGTTTTTCATGTGACCATAAGAATCCTTCAATTAGCAGTGTAAATGTTAGGTTTTCAAAAAGAATAATGGACATATTGACATTTCAAAGAACATGTGTGCTGTACTAGTAGTTGCTTTTAGAAAGCAGTGTGTGACTGTTCACCAAACATATTAGAAAATGCTTAGTACCTACAGTTATGTCTGTCCCCTCTACTTTGGTAAACACACTTCCAGCCCTTGCTGGCTATCAAGCCAGGGACCAACCATGAGGCCTATATGTATCAGCTGTAACAGTTCAGCTAAATGGAAATACCCCCTAGCTGGGAGGTCACAGAGCTCCTTTGACTGTCATGCTTGCTATCCCATAACCCCCCACTAGAGGTCTTTAGCTGTTCCAGTTAGACAGCAATGCTTTGGACCGATATTCCTATCACTTTTACTACCATATGGCACTGCTTTGTATAGACTATCTTTTCTCCTATACAACACGTATGTTATCAATGGTTCTATGGTTATTTCCCAGGGTGATACTCCCCTGATCTATTTTTACTCATGCTGCATTTTAAATTCCGTTTGATGTTTTATCTTTTCCATGGCTTTTCCAAATTAAATGAATGCAATCTTTTGATTGGTGGTAAGCACATAATTTAATAATTTTTGCTTATTTCTGTTTTTCTTTTTGTGATTGACTGATGAATGCAGAGTTCTTAAACATGAGGGTTGATGGCAATGGTAATTATAAAAAGAGTCTTAGAAATGGCAAGGTATTTTATTTTATGTAACACCCTGTCCTGAGAGGCTCAGAGCACTGAACAAGAAAGCAATAATACCCAACAGAGTGGGTGGTATTGGGAAATACCGGGAAATACCAAACCACATAAGGGTATACTGAGGCTCAACGCCACTTGAGAAGGACCTTATAGCCCATGGAAAGTCTGGTATTTCCCAATAACGCCCACCCTGGAGGGTATTATTGTGCTTAATAAATGGCCCATGAGTAACATTTTTCATAAATTAAATATTAAGAAGAAGTCTAATTAGTGTTAAAAAAATATGTATATAGATATATATATATATATATATATATTTACTGGTAGTCCCTCTGGTGTGGTATACTTCCCAGTAGAGGGCGCTGCTGTTTAGGAGAGCCTGTTTTATTGTGATGTTTAGGTGACCCATAGTTTCATGGGATATGTAGTCCAATATAGTAGATGGAGAGGGCATCCAAAGCTGTAGTAGGGACTAACAGTGGGAGAGGAACACTTGGGGATTGTAGTTGAGGGGAGATGCCATGTCAGTAGCCGTGCCTCTATCAGTAGTCAGGATTGTTTGCAGTGGCTGAGTTGGGCCCAGTTTTTAAAAATTAAAAAAAAAAGGAAAAAACAAGGAAAGAGGAACACTTGGAGTCTAATTAGAGGATGCAGCAGATAAGAAATGTACCTTACAGCGTTGGGGTTATCAGGGCTCTTATTTTAATATTTAGGGGATCAGGACAATGGGACAGAGGGCCACAGGTAGAATTTCTTGACTTCGGCTCCCTGGACATGCAGACTCCTTGCTGGTTTGGACGAACAACTACAATTGCCAGCTTTTGAGGGAGCAGGAGCCACAAGTACCTCTGTCCGGTTTTAAAGCTCTGCAGTGGCTTGAAAACTTACATTTTATTTTAAGGACCTGATTTTTGTTCAGAATCCATGGTTTGGTTATACAGGGTGTGGGGAGGTTACTTCTCTCACTCAGCAGAGGGGGGCTGCTTGGGTCGTTCATTCTGGTAGCAAATGGTAACAAAATGGTGGCAAGTTTTTTTTTACTTTTAATGGGGCACAAGGATACCACTTTTGCCTTTGGGGCATTCAATTGGCACTAGTTTTTAACAGGGCTCTACTGAAAAACAGATGCCCAGCTCTGGGATGTTGGCAGCCAATCAGCTGTCAGGAATTTTCTTTGTCATTTTCTAAATCAGAAATAACATTTCACGAAACACAACATAACACAAGTTAAAATACATTAATTAATAACAAGAAAATTACTTAAAACATGAGACAGTAGTTAATACTCAAAGTTGAATGCTAACTTGAAAATATGACACTTCAGCCCCTTTTTATGAATGCCTGCACTGAAGAAGAACTCCTAAGTTGACAAGTGAGTAAGTGCCAAATAATTGGGTCAGCCACAAAGAATGCCCAATCACCAGAAGTTTAAGTCACACCATAATACCAGAAAAAAACTCCTCAGTGGAGTGAGCGATTGGAAGCATCCCAAGCTAAGAGATCTTTTCGGAAGCCCAGTCCTAAGCCATGCAGTGCCTTGTAAACTAACAACATGATCTTTAAGGTGGTTCTCCACCTAAATGGAAGACAGTGTAGCTGCTGCAGTGCAGGAGTAATGTGTTCAGAGTAGGAAAGATTCAGCGATCAGCCTGGCAGAGGCATTCCACACCAGTTGTAGACAATGCACCAACCTTCCCAACAGTTGCAGGTAGACAATGTTATAGAAGTTGCAGCTTTGAGGTCACAAATGCATGAACCGGGTCATGAAGTCTTGTGAATGGATGATGACATTCCATCAACCCTACAAGTATGTTAATCTTTAATTAATATACCTCTAAAATCTCCTTATCAGTGTAGGGAGTTGTGAATAAAAAGTCCTTATCTTATACTAAATCTGTGTTTATAAAGTTTACCTACCAGTCACATCCATGATGGTGATATTTTGAAAAATGCACAAGTAAATGAATCACTTTACTTTTTCGGTCCTCAGGAGCAGGGTCCAGAGGGAAGGAGTACACATAGGACATCTGCTGTAGTCTGACTACCAGCTCTTGGCTACTGATCACAACAAGAGTTTAGGTGAAGGTGTAAACAAAAATTGGTGCCACCATGTGTGGGGGAGGCTAAAACAAACACCGGCACCACCTGTGTGTCACTAACTTTAAAAATGTGTAAATAAAACAGTCATATAAGAAATTAAAATAAACATGAGCATGTCATGGTCACCAATCTTGAGGCAGTCTCTATAGCAACCTGATCTCCTAGACAGACGAACATGCATTGTTTTGTGTATGGGCATAATGTGGCACTCATCTCCATGGTGAGCTAATGTCACTGACACTGGGAGCTCCAAGGGAAACACAAATGAACGTACACTTTCTATTGTGGGTCAGTCCTGAGGCAGCATGCTCACTCATTTGGTGAGTTTCCATGGCAATGAAGCAAGTGATCTTCTAAACTCATGAACAAGCTCACACTAACACAAGTCAGGAATGCACTGCACACTTGAGGAGACGTTCGGTGGAAGAACAACAGTATTTTAATTAAAAATTTCCCTCTGGAGGAAAATGAATAAAAAGTGGTATGGTTATAACATTGATTGCTTTTAATTTTTTATAACTACAATAAAGTATTCATAGGAGAGTAGGTTAATGTTCTGTTAATCACCCACTAGAGGCATGTGGCATAAATCAGTGATTAAGAAAACATTAAGATAATGCCTGATTATACAGTACCTTATTGCTTAATAGAAGCCCTCCATTTTCCACAAGTGGTGTACAGTAAAGACTTGTACAGGGCAGGATTCCAACTGCTTCACCCCTGCATCCATAACTAGCCTAGTTGTGCTGTCTCTGCTGCAGAAGAGCCTTAAGTCAGCACTTGAGATCGTTTTCTCCAGAGTTTCTCTGCAAGAAGATGCCCAGTGGTGGGGAAGTATTAACTGTAGAAGGGTGTTGTGGTACAGACTCTTGTCCAGTTCACTGGGAATCAGTCATAAGTAGAAAACTCATTCCCCTTGTGAACTAAGTTGAAGATAAAATCCTGGCCTTCAGCAATGAAAAAACAGTATCCTGTCAACTAGGCCACCCAGTTCTCTAAGTATTCTTGCTTCCAATGAAAGAGTACAGCCTTTAAAAAGAGACTAATCAAGCCAGCCAGTGACTGGTACTGACACCTTGGGAGAAAATGGTTCTTCTCATGCAGTCCACTGAATCCCATATTGGGGTCAGCAAGGGGCTGAGTGCATCCCAGAGGGGAGGCATTTGGTTCCCAGGGGGGAATGGCATGGGCCACCTGGTAGTTGTGCTCCTACTGGCTGATCAAGGAGGGGCACTGGTGTCAGCTGTGAATGCAGCGACTCATCTGTCCTCCCAGCTGGAGGAAGGGAACAGAGATGGAGGTATGGGGGGTGGGGAGAACACAGGGAGATAAACTTAAGGAAAAATACATTTTTTAATGTTTTTTCCATAAGTTTATCTCCCTGTGTTCTCCTCATCCCCCATAGCACTTCACTGTTGTGAAACAATAAGTTTTGTTTCCACTATACATGCAGTAATATTTTTATCTGTATTATGAAATAAAAATAGTTTGCATTGCAGTTCAGTGTGGAACGTAGTCTAATTCTGTTTTTTGTAAGCTGGGGCTGTTCTGCAATAAGTAACTCTGATTCTTGCCCATATGCTCCAATATTCCCTTTGAGCTGTTGTTTTCAGTTTTCAAGCATACTTTTAAGGGAACTGATGACTGGGCCAAACATTAGCAGAACGTCATTGTTTCTTAAGGGCTATGCCATAGCCCTCAAGTAACAACTATGCAGATTCATGATCTTCTTTAGCAATCACATTTCTAATGGGTTGGCAATATGGCCGAGCTGGTAGTCAAGTAGTCTGACAGTAAAACTATGGGTGGATTTTCAAAAGGCAAGCTGGAGATGCAAACGCAGGCTGTGCTTGTGTCTGCATCCACCTGATTACATCCAGGCAGTCCTGGTGTTTTTTTCAAAAGCTGCATCTGTTTGTGTCAAAAAGTCACAATTTGTCTTCCGACCATGCCTTCTGAAATGACTCAATGTCCAGACATGATCTGGATGCACGAATGGCATGGCAAATAGATTTATTTATGTTTCTATGTTATTACACCACTTATAAATTTCCAACATTCAACAAATCAGATACCCTTCAAAAAAGACAGCTTTAATATTTATTGTCCATAAAAAAAATCCCACAATTCAATCTGACATTGAATTCCATCGACAGCAGGTCCTGGTTTGCCTCCTTTGGTCTTCTTTCCTCCTCGGGGTCTGGAAGCATAATCCGAACCCCCACCACCATCACCAACCAAAGCTACCTATGGCTTTTCTTACTTCATAGGCCAAAATGCAGAGTCCCGACCTCTAGTATTTCTATGCCCCCCTCCCCGCACCCCTTCTAATCATGTCCAGGTGCACTGCGCCCAGCCTGTGTTGCCTACCCTCCATCCCCCAACTGCCCCTCCTTTTCCCTCTAGGCCCCCCTTTATTAAATTTCTCCCTTTCTCTCTCTCTCTCTCTCTTTCTCTTTCTCCCTCACAGCACTATGCCCATTTATTCGCTCTTTCAGCAAACCTTCCAGAAACACAAGAACTATCCACCTGCCCCCGGACCCTCAGTCTGCCACCATCTGTATCCTTTGAGGCACCTTTTTTATTCTTCCACCTTCTAACCTCTCTAGCCGTTTCCGGGTGGGTGGATGGGGAATGAAAAATCCCAGCAGAAAGAGGGAGAGAGCTCAGTAACATGGGCCTATAAACCCCTTAAGGACCGCAGCAAGGACCCCTGCTGGCCCTGCCCCTGGCCCAATCCTGTCTCCCCCAGGGAGTACACATCATTACCTTGAATCTGACACTCATGACCTCACCTGTCCCCTCCCCTTTTCTTACCTGCTGTCAATCATGACCTCACTTAGCTCTGTACCCTCCCTACCTATCTCTTCCCTCCACCCCCCAATGTTTCTAGGCTTACATTTCTTCAGGAATGCCATCAGACAATTCTGGTTGCCTTTTATTGGCAACCCTATGTAGGGTAATAACTGGATGCAGTTACTATTTGCATCCATTGTTGAGGCACTTGCCTCTTGTATTGGATGTGAAATTTGGATGCTGGTACACCATCCAATAGATGGTCTCATAGTCTGGATGCATTTCCAGTTTGAGAACAGAGGTGGATGCAACTCCGAGGGATCCTTTTAAAGCTCCCCCCTTCCCCCTCGGTGTTTATCTACCACTAAAATAAGTATAGCAAAGGTTTGGTAGAAATAACTTTGTTCTGATAAAGATTTGCCTGACTAAAGTGATCATGTAAAGCATTCTTTCGGTTAGAAAATGCTGTTTTACCTGAGAATTGCCAGACAAATGATAATGTGCTGCTACTGTACGTGAGAACCAGCCTAGCTACAGCATCCCATAATGTTGGGATCATAGAAACATAGAAGTTGACAGCAGATAAGGACCGCAAGGCCCATCCAGTCTGCCCGTTTCTTTTTCTACCTTATAAATGTGTCATCGGCCTTTGCTCTATCAATGGCCTATCTATTCATACTCGTCTGTATTGCTCCCTTATGCCTATCCCATGCCTGTTTGAAGCCCTGCACTGTATTCATATCCAACACTTCCTGAGGTAGGCCGTTCCATGCATCCACCACCCTTTCTGTGAAAAAGAACTTCCTCACATTACCCCTTAATCAGCCTCCCTCTAATCTCATGCTGTGTCCTCTTGTCCTGCTATTTTTCTTATATTGAAACATGTTAGACTCTTTTACCTTGTTAATGCCCTTAAGGCATTTGAATGTTTTGATCTTATCACCTCTCTCACTCCTTTGCTCTAGGGTATACATATGGAGCTCCGTTAATCTGTCCTCATATGTTTTCTGATGCAGTCCCTGCACCATTTTGGTTGCCCTTCTCTGGACTGCCTCAATTTGGTTAATGTCCTTGTGAAGGTGTGGCCTCCAGTACTGCACACAGTACTCCATAATGGGCCTAACCAGTGTCTTGTAAAGAGGGATTATTACCTCCCTCTTCCGACTTGTGATACCCCTACTAATACACCCTAACACCCTCCTAGCCTTACCTACTGCTTTAGTGGTCTGCTTGGATGATTTCATGTCATCGGTGATGATGACGCCCAAGTCTCTTTCTTCCCTTGTGACTGCCAGCAACTCCCCTCCCAGCCTATAGGTGGCTTCAGGGTTTCTCTTCCCTATGTGCATGATCTTTCACTTCTTTGCATTAAACCCTACTTGCCACTCTTCTTGACCATTTTGCCAGTTTATCCAGATCTCTTCTCATTTTGCCCACCCCATCTGGATCATCTATTCTGTTGTAGATCTTGGTGTCATTTGCAAACAGACAAACCTTACCCTCCAGTCCATCTGCAATGTCACAGATGAAGATATTGAAGAGGACTGGCCCCAGGACTGATCCCTGAGGTGCCCCACTTGTGACTTGCATCTCTTCTGACTGTATACCATTTACCACCACGCTCTGTTTTCTGCCAGTCAACCAGTTTGCCGCCAAGTTGTCCAACTTCTGACCCACTCTGAGTCTACCCAGCTTATTAATCAATCTTCTATGTGGAACAGTATCAAAAGTTTTGCTAAAGTCAAGGTAGGCAACATCAACTGTTGCCCCTTGGTCCACCACTCTGGTTACCCAGCCAAAGAAATCTATGAGATTAGTTTGACAGGACTTTCCTTTTGTAAACCCATGCTGTCTTAGATCCTGTGCTCCTATGGATTCCAGGTGTTGCACTATCCTTTCCTTAAGGAGTGCCTCCATAATCTTGCCCGCTACTGAAGTAGGACTGACTGGTCTGTAGTTCTCTGCCTCTTCCATGCTACCACTCTTGTGGAGCAGGATCACATGAGCCCTTCTCCAGTCTTCTGGGACCTCTCCTGTGTACAGAGACTCACTAAACAGTTCTGATAATGGCTCTGCTAGTTCTACCCTTAGCTTCTTTAGTACCCTGGGATGTATGCCATCAGGTCCCATTGCCTTGTCCACCTTGAGCTTATCGAGCTCTTGTAGGACCCTTTCTTTTGTGAAGGGACTAGTGCTCACCTCCCTCCGCCCTGTGTCCATGGTGCTGAGCTGTGGGCCCAGTCCTACCTTCTCTTCAGTAAATACTGAGCAGAAGTATCTATTTAGGATAGATGCTTTTACGTGGTCCTCCTCACATGCCCCAGTATCTCCTTTGATCTTAGCAATACCCCCTCTGGACTTTCTCCTTTCACTAATGTATCTATAGAAAGTCTTGTCAACTTCTTTTACTGTTTGTGCTAGTGTTTCCTCAGTTTGGGCCTTTGCCTGCCTTACTACCTTCCCTGCTTCCCTTAGGGAAGTTTGGTATGCCTCCCTATCTTCATCCTGCTGTGTTCCCTTATATTTCCTGAAGGCCAGTCTTTTGGCTCTGACCTTGTCTGCTACTGTTTTTGAGAACCAAAGTGGTTTCCTTCTTCTTTTGCACTTCCTTTTCTCTCTAACACAATGGGATGTTGCTTCAAGTATTGCATCCTTAATGCTTGCCCACTTTGCCTGTACCCACTCACCTGTATATCTTTTTGCCAGGGCTAGCTTAACTCTGTCGGCCATCTTATTAAAGTCAGCTCCTCTGAAGTCCCATATTTTTGCCTTGGAATGGGATGATTTAGTTGTAGTGGCCAAACTGAACCATACCATGTGATGGTCACTGGCCCCCAGCTGACCTTCTCCCTGGAGATCTGTGATCCTTTCCGTGTAAGTCAGTACTAGATCTAGGATAGCCCTGTCTCTTGTGAGTTGTTGTACCAGTTGTTTGTGGCCCTCCCCCTGCAGGGAATCCACCATGTTTCTAGTTAATCTTTGAGTGTACTCTCCACTGCCATCTCTGAGTGTGTGTGTATGTGTCACCAGTCATGTTTTCTATTATTGTCTTATAGGTAATATGCAGGAATATTGAAGCTTTGAGTTGTAATGTTGGTTTTGTTTTAGAGTTTCTCATTTAAGATGGCTCTTCAGTCTAAACCATTTATTTATATATGGCTGTGGAATGTATAAACAATACATATTTCTCCAAAGAACTCTGTTATAAGTATAGAATTAATCTTAGTAAGGAGAGATCACTTAGTTGGGAAGATATGGAAGAGTTCACCAATTTTCCTAGTGCACATAGGGCTGGATATTCAAAGCACAGGATGCAGGTACTATTCTCAATTTTGGGCACAGCCAGCACCAGTGTCAAATATGCCAAAATGTTTACCAACAATGTTCAAATGTCTTGATGCATTTGCAACAATTTCCATAATTTAAGGCAAAATGATGACACATGTATCATTATTTTGACACCTGTCATTTTTGATGTTAAACCTGCAGCACTTTATTTTAAATTATTTGGTAATTAGGTATGTCCCACTAGGCACAATGTGTGTTTTCAGGGGCAACCCAGGAGCACTGGGGAGCTTTAGTCACTTGTTCTGGGTCACATAGTATGCCAGTGGTGGTTGTGGGAATCAAACCCAAGTCTGCTGGATGTACCAAGCTCATTCACAGCTCGTTACTCTAACCTGTAGGCCATACTGCCTTCCATACTTGCAGCAAAACACCAGGGGCTGGATTTTCAAGACACAGGATGCAAGCACAGTTTCTGATTTTGTGCACAGCTTGCGTCATGTCAAGTGTACCAAAATGTTTGTAGGCAATTTTCCAACATTGTAATGCATTTGTGACAGTTTCAACACTTTTACAGCAATAAAATGACATAATGCACCATTTGGACTCATGAGGAATTATTTTGGAACATACATCACTATTTTGATTTGTGCCTCATTTGAAGTGCACAACATGACAATACGACACTTGCAACAAAACATTAGACAATCTTTATGTGCTAAAATGATTCTTTCACAAGCAGCGCAAATGAGCTAAGAATACAATGCAGCCCTTTGAAAATCCAGTGCTAGTCTGTAGGAAGGCTAAATGTTTAAGCAGTTTTGAAAAATCTCACTATTATGTATCCTAGCAGAGGTGACCTTTACATGAGTCCATACTGAAAGAATTGCAGCAAAGGATAAAGGAGTTGCATGAAATCTACAAGTTCAAATCAGTGATGAAGTAGTTAAGGAGGAAGTTCCAATGCCGGAATGATGTATGATCAAGCCTTGGTGTAAATTTTGGCAAGGACTAACTTTTATTTTTTGTGAGCAGAATGGTCAGCTTCTGTACAGACCCGCTGTAGAATTTTTCTAACACTCACTCAATAAAACATGGGCTGACTATATGTATAAATACTTTACATTAGATGACTCTTTCCATTGTAATTAATGCCCATAATTTATACAAGGAGACTACATCCTGCACCCCACTGTACCCCTTCACTGCTTCTTTTTTCTATAGTTTGTTTATTTTCTTGCTGTACCTGCACCACTTACAAATGTTAGCCCTTTTTTTCTGTATTGATGATTTCCCATTTTCTGAATGCCTTGAAATGCCTTTACCAGCAGCTTGTTTTCAAGTTGTGTTCAAGTTGAAAGGAAGTCTAGGTTGGAACAAAGAAGGGTCAGTTTCACTTTAAAAAAAAATTCCTTCTTAAGTATGTTTGGATTGTTCAGCTTGTGGCTCTTTTAGGAATCTTTGCCCCAGATCTGCCAGCAGTGGTATCAACTGTAGATCTTTCTCATCTTGACATCTTATTTAAAGTTTATGGAGTGTGGTGACTTAGTGCCAAGTAATTTCACACTTACTTGCAACAGATAAACCTGGGATCTAGATGTGCTGTATTTTTAACCTCCCAGTGGTTACTTTTACAATTACTAAATCCTAATATTTTCAATAGAATTAAAGTGCTGCTGATACACGTTTAATGTCTTTATCTGTGAAATGTACCATTAAGTACGGAGGGTTAGCCAGATCATCATAGCTGAAGCTTAAGGACTATTACCTCCGGCATGTGGTCTCTGCTATGTGGGTGAAAAAGGCTCCAAGAGTTAAACTAGTTTTACATGCTGTTGAATAAATAGACATACTGTTCTTGAAGAAATACAGCTGATTCTCAATGACATTGTATTATATTTCTGATAATAAAATGCTGAAATAAAAAAGTTACATACATTTGAAAAAAAAAACTTAGCTGGCCACAATTCAGAGAGATGAGTAATTGGTGCAAGAGGGATCTGCACAGTCCCTAGACTTACTGCAATATATGAACTGAATCCACCTGCAGTGCAAGGCCCTGCATCCTTCACACCTCTTTTTAAATTTGGGTCATATTTTTTTGTTTTATTTTGTTTTTAGTGAGGGGGGGTCTACCGTGGGGTCCTGCTTCACCCTATTTCTACAGTTGGGTGTGGACTGGAGCACTGAGAGTTTAAGTGACTTGCCTAAGGTCACATATATGTATTTGACTCTAGCAGAGTTTGAGCCTACAATTTCTCAAGCCGGTTCCCAATCCAGTGCTTTAACCAATTGACTACACTGCCTCTTAGCCACAGCTTATATTTAACAGTGATATTGTTACAATGTAGTGGACATTTTTTTTTCAGTTTTTAATAAAGCAGTTGAATTGAATTTATCTTAAGCCTGTTCCTACTGCCTTTTAAAGATGTGCTGATGACTCTCTAGCTCCTGATAAATCCTCTGGCCCCGATGGCTTTTCTTCCAATTTTTATAAAAAATTTAAAGAACTACTTGCCTCTTATCTTTTGGAGATGTATCAGTATGTTTTCCTCCATGGCCTATCGGATTTCTCACTTACAGCTGCCATCATTATGGTCCTCCCTAAACCAGGCAGAGATCCTTCCCTTGTGGTTAATTATAGAACTATTTCTTTAATTAATGTAGACCTAAAAATGTTAGCAAAGATCCTGGCCACTAGACTAAACTCGGTGTGGGACTGCCTTCTAAGCAGAGAACAGGTGGGGTTTGTCTCTGACAGGGCTTCCACTGTCCATCTTAAAAACCTCCAGCACCTTATTTCCAAATCCTGGGATTACTCTACCTCTGCAGTCCTGGTATGTCTGGATGCAGAAAAAGCCTTTGATCGGGTTTCTTGGGAGTATCTGTTCCACCTGCTTCTGAGATACAGTTTCCCCCTCAAGTTTTTTCAGTGGATCAGGGTACGATACACCCATCCCTCAGTGTGTACTCTTTGCAACGGTGTTCTTTCAGACCCATTTCCATTGCATCAGGGAACCCACCAGGGATGTCTGCTTGCCTCTTTTTTATTTAACTTATACCTTGAACCCATAATTAGAAAAATTAACAGTTTGACCCTTGTCCATGGTATTCTCCTAGGTCCTGACCAATACAAGTTATCTGTGTATGCAGATGACATCCTTCTCCATGTGATATCCCCTGTCACTCCTTACCAGCCATGTTGGAAATAGTTGCCTAGTTTTGTACCATCTCCAACTATAAACTTAATAGAGTTAAGACAGAAGTAATTTCCTTGAATGTTGTCACTTCACGGGCAAGTCTAGAACATTTGAGTCTCTTCTGGGTCAGGGACAAGCTTAAATACTTGGGGATATTTCTCAGTACAGATCCTGTCAAAATGAGACAGTATTACCAGGACCAGATAGTGGCCTGTGTTAAATTGGACCTGGAGTGCGGGTTTGGGTTGTCTCTCTCCCTGGGGAACTGTTTGAATGTTATTTAAATGATCGTTCTCCCAAGGATTCTATATCCTCTGATCATGCTAAACCCGAAGCTGCCAAAATCCTGGTTTCTTACTATTAACAGGCTTTTTTCCAACTTTCTCTGGTGTGGTAAACCCCCTAGGAGAGCCTTTTTAAGCTTATGAGGTCAAGGGATGCCAGTTGATGTGGTGAACTTGGACTATTCAAAGGCCTTTAACTCAGAGTCTCATCACGTTCTTCTGAGTACCCTGAAGGAAATAGGGATAAAGTCATAGCCGGGATAAAGTCATACCTTATTAATTGGATCACCTCGTGGCTTGAAGATCAAACCCAGAGAGCACAAATAAGATGTCACCTGTCAGAAAGTGGCCTAGTTACAAGCGGGCTACCGCTGGGGTTGTTGCTGGGACCCCAGTTATTTAAAGTGATTATTTAGTCCATTCAGGTGTCAGATGGGACCTGGATCTACAAATATGTAGATGATGCCAAAGTTGGTGCAGTGCTGAATGACAAAGCATCTATAACAGCATTTCAGAAGCAGTTAAATAACTTGGAAAAGTGGGCCATAGATCACGGACTGAGGTTCAATATAGTGAAATGTAAGGTTATGCATTTTGGAAGAAACAATACTCAAGCGCAATATACTGTACTTTAAATAATATACCATTAGTGTCCACTGTAAATGAGAGAAACCTGGGGGTTGTGATATC
Source organism: Neoceratodus forsteri (assembly GCA_016271365.2). Lineage (NCBI taxonomy): Eukaryota > Metazoa > Chordata > Ceratodontiformes > Ceratodontidae > Neoceratodus > Neoceratodus forsteri. The sequence continues at coordinate 410,916,573 of CM057453.1, read as the reverse complement.
CAATACCCTAAGCTTTGATGATCATAATAACGAAGTAGCTAAAAGAGCTAATAGAATCCTGGGGAACATCTTTAGAAATATTGAGAGTCGCAGCAAGGAGGTTCTGATGCCTTTGTTTAGGTCAATTGTCCAACCAATATTGGAGTATGGGGCCCCATTTAATACTGCATAGTCCATTAAGAATAGCAGGAGGATCGAGCAGGTACAGAGGAGATTTACAAAAAAGGGTCATACAACAAAAGGATATGGAATATCATCTCAGATTGCAGTCTTTGGGAATGTACTCCATGACATATAGGAAAATAGGAGAAGATCTATGTTATGTTTATAATGCAACAAAAAATGCTGCATTATGGGAATCAGCAAGACTTTGTTGGAAAGGAAAAACAGGGATAAGGACTAGGGTCCATCCATCGTAATTATGCAGGGAGAAATATAATACAACTAGATGGGGAAGATGATTTAATCAAAGAGTAGTGAATATATGGAATGCGCTGCCTGCAGAGGTGGTGAATGTGGATAGTTTGGCTGTTTTCAAATGCCAGCTTGACAGATACATGGGGAATAAAAAATAGGAACATATCCACTGGTAAGTGGCAGGCACGTACATGGCTTTCGCAGCTATTGGACCTGTATCAATACCTATGAACCGATTATCTTAAGGTTCCAAATATATATTTATATTACTTAGCTATTCATTGTTCACGCTATTTTCTTCGGTTTCAATACAGTCAGGCATGACAAAGCCTAAGGTATACCCCGCAATTTTTAAACATAGAAGGGTTTATGTGTTCACATCTAGGCCTGGATATTCAGGCCTTGTTATATGTTCCCTTAAGAGTGATTCCTAAAGTCCTCAAGGCCACTCCCATGGGTAATTCTCTTCAAATCCGTAAGAAACTCTGCCTTTTGTTACACTTGGATCCTGGTCATGACATTTCTCAACCCATTCTAGGCAATCCTAATTTTAAAATTGCCAGGAAACCTCTTACACAGAGAGCATGGCCCATTTTGGAGACCCTTATGGTTGACAGTTTGGTACAGGATGGAAACATTTTTACTTTCATTGAAGCTCAGTTAAAATTTGCATGGTACTCTGCCATATCTTTTCAATTTATTCAAGTAAGACACATGTTACTCCACCATTTTGGCATTGAAGGGTGGTCCAGGTCAGATGGGGATAAGCTACTCAGCCTTGTCTTGGAGGATCCTCTTTCCCACATTATAGCTTTCTATCATGCAAAACTAAGAGAAGTCTTCATGAAACAGGACCTTTTTTATTCTTGGGATCAGGTCTTCCCCTCCTTGGAAGGTTCTTGGGATTGGTCCAGTATCTGGAAGTCTGTGTACAAATATATTAAATGGGACCGATATAAAATTATGCAGTTCCAAATCCTGCATAATATGTATTATACACCGTCTAGGTTATATAGGATGGGTAAGCTGGCCTCTAATTTATGTACTCACTGCCAGAAGGACACAGGTACCCTGTCTCATATTCTTTGGCACTGTGAGAAGGTTGTGCCCTTTTGGAATGCCATAAGGCAGCAATTAGACCCTCTACTGGGGCTAGAACAAGCATTCATGCAGGAGATATGCATTTTGGGAGAGTATGGAAGGGACTTGTTTGGTAACCAAATATGACATATCGCACTGGTGTCAGCATGTGCCAAAAAAGTCAGCCTCAGGCATGGGTGTGACCAAGCTATAACTTCATACCGAGAGTGATACCAGGAAATACTTTTTGCCCTCCAGGCTGAGCTTATTATCGCCAGAATGGCAAATGCCAGGGAAAAATGTCAAAAAATCTGGGAACTGCTTTATACCTTGCTTACACACCCTGAGGATGCTCACATGCCTGGGTATATATCCAGACTTCTAATGGCCCATTTCTCCAAGTCAGATCTGGTTGGGTAGGTAAGTGATGTCCTGCGGAATTTGCACTGCCCTTTAGAGGGCTCACCACTTCCTCTGCATCCTTTATATTGGTGCCTATTTTCCTTAAGTTTTCAGATCCTATTCAAAACCAGATAATGCTCCAAAAGGAGGGTGGGGTAAGTGGTTTTGGGGTGGGAGGGTGGGATCATGGTATTTTTCTTGCTTTCTTGGCACAATTGCATTGAGACAGTATTTTGTATCCGGTACATGCCCTTCTTTGTATTTTAAAAGTTGTATTCCTCGCCTCTTGCCTCCTTGCATTTAGTATTATTTAATTATTTTACAGACTATATCATCATCTGTTCCCTACCTGATTCACTCTATATCCTGTAGATTCTCAAGTTGTTCACTTAACAACCTGTCAACCTAGCCTGCTTTAAATTATGTGTCTGTATATTTTTACTTATGTAATCCCTGTTATTGTAATTATGTAACCTCTGTAACCTGATGTACTCATGTCTTTCTAGGCAAGGAAGCTCCTTGTATCTGCTTATGTACAGTACTTGTAACCATTGTAAATAATGTTATGCCCATCTATTACTACGACATGGAACCTCTGTAAAAGAGCCTTTGTCTCAAAGGTACTTCCTAGAAATAAATAAATAAAAATATTCAGAATGTGTGGCTGTTCTGTATCATTCTTGTGCCTAACCAGATCAGTGTATCATGTGATCCTGCCTCTTGTTTATACTGTATTATTTGAAAGTCAATAAAGTTTATTCAATTTAAAAAAAACAAAAAATGTGCAGATACCCATAGTGGTACATGTGAAGATCAGTGTTGGGCCTATGTTGGATTTACAGCAGATGCCAAAAATAATTTGCCCTTTGGCTACCCCCTTTATTCACTTGCCACTACCTCTTTTATTTTAGCCATTTAGCCTATTTTAGTCATTCTCTCAAATGGGCAACTCAACTGTTTGACAAAACCCTGGAAGGAGTGAAACATGAAATGTTCAGTTCATGGTGGCCCAGTGGCACTGAGGGTTGAGGCACTCTATACCGCACCAGCGACCCAGGTTCAGAAACAAGTCCAGGTTGTCGGTAGTGATGGGGGAGTGAGGCCAGGAGATGGACTGAGCAGCTGTAAGGCAGCTCTCCCTTCCCAGGTTGGGATCCAGCTCCGCCTGCTGTGGGGCTGCCCCAGGGTGGAGGCCCGGGGGTAGTGCAGTCAGGAGCGACTAGTGTAGGGAGGGTGCCAAGGGTCACTGTCTGTGCGTGCCTCCACAAGCATGTGAGCAACCATGGCAAGGGGTGGGGAGAAAATTGTAAAAATTGGAGCTGGCAGGCTCCATGATGGCCCCGTAGCACCCAGGCCGGCACCCCAGAGTCTAGGTGATAGGCTCCATAGGGGGAAGGAAAGTTGATACACTTCTACTTCAGCCCTGCCACAGGGATGGGGCAACCCATGGGGGATTGCCAGGAGGGTTGACATGAGGGAGGCAGAGGTCCTGAGACTGAGACTGAGCCCCTCTGAGGGAGGGGCCAGAGCCACCTGTCAGCTCTACCATGTAGCCCCCTCACCAAGTAGGTGGGAGGTGGCGATGGGAGTCAAAGAGCTTAATTAAAAATAAATGTTCAGCGAACTACTGCAGGTTGCTGCTGCTGTTTTCCAATTAGAAGTTTCCACTTATAAAGAAGATGATGCACCATATTATGGGGGCTGGCTCAATCTATAAGTAAAATTTGATGAGTACTGAGATTGTGTCCTTGTTATATTCAGTAAATTGTACACTTACTGGTAAAAATATATCTGAAACGTGTATAAATTTGCATTTTATACACCTGATAATGGCCATGTCAACCTTTTAATGAATCAAAACTACTGCACAGGTCGACATAAAATGCCCTCAGTTTTGCCTAGATAGCTATTTTGTATCAAGGTTAAGCAGTGGAAGGCTCTGACTTCTAAAAGCGCTTAAGGTAATAAAGAGTTTAACATAAATGTGACTATAAACATATAATGCCAACATTAAAAATCATTCAAGTACATGCTGACATTACAAGCAATACAGTATGTTAATATAAAAATGTCAAGACTTTTCTTTTAATTCATTATGGTTCAACTTTTACTTATTTTGGGGTTCCAATTCAGACCAAAAAGAACAGTTCCATAAGAACTTACCATAACAGTAGATCTTTGATGGAATCGCCTACATTAGACCATACCTTTGGGACTATAAGCGGTCGGCGTTAGGACAATACAAAATCTTTTGCTAGCTAGGGGCCACCCAGAAGGACTTGCAGCATCTATGTGTATATAAACATGGGTGGCCCCCTCATTCCTCAGCTCCCTGCTGGAGATTAGCCTCAGAGGACCTCCAGCCAGGAGGAATCAGGAGATGAGACCAGCACCAGGCATACAAGGAGAGGCATGGGGCTGTAGATAGGATGCATGGAGTAAGGTTTTAGGCACAGCATCAGATGTGGCCCTCATTGAAGCAAAAGTGGGGGGGAAGAGGGACTAGGGAGCATACGGCATGGCCTAATGGAGGAGATTCTGTCATAGACCTAATGTTATGGTACGTTCTTACATAACTTCTATCTTATTTCAGGATATCTCTTCCATTAGGCCACATCTTTGGAATGATTCCTAAGCAGTACAAAGTAAATTTAGAGGATGGCACAGTCTGATATGGAATCAAGTCGGAAAGCTTTGCAGTTCAGCAAGCCCAAAGTCAGCAGGTCTGGGAGAGACAATGTCCAGACTGTAATGTTTAGTGAAAGTATGAAGAGAACTCCATGTGGCTGTAGCACCTATGTCAGTAGCAGGGGACATTTTTGAAATACTGTAAGCAACAGAAGTTGTCATAGCCTTGTGGAGTGACCACGAACAGTACCAGAAAGTTTGTTACCATACTTCCTATAACAGAATGTAATACAGTGTGCAAGCCAGTTGGATAGGCATTGTTTAGACAGAGAAGTGCCCTCTTTCCCAGGAGCAAACTAAACAAAACACTGAGAGGACTTTTTGCAGTCCTTGGTATGAGCAATGTAGTATTTTAGCATTCTGCGTACATCCAAAATACGGAACCAGAGTAATGTAATCAAAGCTTGATATATTAAGGCAATTGATAAATGTGTGCGATATTGTGGCTGTAATGCTCACTATATCGAAGACCTGATACGCATCATTTTAGACTGTAGATGGTATGATGGAGCTAGATCTAAATGACTTACTCCAGTCCTGCAAAATATTCAGACAAATGATGTGCTACTGATCTTACAGATATTATTTACTAGCAATGATGAACTAGTTATTAAAACTACTGCACTTTATCTAGATCTGATATATAAAGTTTGTTTAAAGAAGGGGTTCTCAATCCCTTAGGGGTTACTTCATCTTTTCACAGATATTTTTTATAAACCACCAGAAATGTAAGGACATATGTATTTATTTGCACAGATTGTATATGTAGCACCTTGATCCTAGAATTATTGTATGGGTTGCTTTTTATACTTTTCTATTTGTTTGTACTATGACTTTGAATTTTGTATTGGAATCTGTTAAAGGTTAAAGGCAGGATTACATTCTAATTTGTTGTCAACAGCACAATTGATGATAGGGGCTGTTGAATAGACCAGTGACACCGGCAGCGGCTAAAATGTAGGAATCTGTGGTGTACTATTGGAACCTGTTGATGACAGCTGAGTGCTAGAAGACCCCTTGGTGGAATAACTGCCTGCATTGGCAATCCAGGCAGAATGCATTAAATCATTTCAGAAAACAATGCTAGCACAGCCTGGGAGTCGACAATGCCTTGCAAAGGGGTCAGGACTACCTGTGTTGTGACCCTCAGCCAGGCAATGATGGTGGCATACCATCCATTGTAGGTACAACAGCGCCTAAGCCAAACCCCGACCTTGATATCTCAGAGACAACTGGGGGGCTGTAGTCAGCTCCCCTGGACTGGGCAATGACAAGGTTTGCCTTGTCTCAACAATGACCAGAATCTCTCCATTGAAGCAGAATTTCTATTTCTCTGTGTTTGTGCTTATGGCTGGATGACGATGAGGGCCATGACAACTGTTTCTTGTCCGATACTTAGACTTTGATGGCCACCTTTCAGCCAACGGAGAGAGAGAAGATTTTGAGCCTTCCCCCTTCTCCCTGGCTTTCAACATTTTTAACAAAAGGACATTTTCTAGAGCTTTCTTACAGCATCCCTCACAGCCTGGTTGAAGCTCTGGCAAATCTCATAAGTCCTCACACTGTGAGACAGGTCCAAACAGCACGTACAAAGCCCATGTCTGTCCTCTTTGTAAGTTTTATCTCCGCATTTACAATACTGAAATAAATGTAACACACTAAGTAAAATAAACAGCAATGGCTAGGTCAACAGCATTTCCTTCAGCAGGTCTGATGAGGATGATCAACAGCAGGAAGGGAACTGAGGAGTGGTGCACATCATTGTGGCCAACCCCAGCTAGCAAGTTTCTATGCGGTCCTATTGCTGAAGGCTTATAATGCCAAAGATGCGGCCCAATGGAAGAAATATTCTTGAAGAAGATTAATACATTCTCTATAGAAATAACTTTGGCATTAGTGTATTATAGTATAGCACTGTTAAATGTCACATCACAAAAAAATCAGATCTGCTAAGTAACCTCTCTACTCTGTTTTTCTTTCACAGACTTCACTTATGAAAGCACTGGAAAGAAAGCAAAAAATTGATTTGCCACAGATTGCCAAAAGGGGGTAAATGGCAAGCTTTGCTGAAAAGAACTGAAACAGTGAAGACACATAGAGGTTGAAATAATGTACTTTCTTACCAGCCACTCAAGAGGTTTTCTACATGGCACAGCTAATGTTCACTGACAGGGCACCGTGGTATGTGTAGCGGGGTAGACTGTGCATGTTTGAACTATACTTCTTGGATAAAATGGTACCTCAGTCTGCAGTGGTATTAACACTGTACCTCTTCATTCAGCACTGCTCATCACATACTGCATAAAGTCAAGGCAAGGCAATTTATTTGTTAGACAACTATCCAAGGCTCTGGGCGCCATGCCGAACAACAGTTTAAAATCTTAAAATACAAAGGGCTCCATATTCAAAATATTGTGATGGCTGCTGATGAGTTAGTGCTCATGCTAACCTGGGTTTGTGGTGGCACTCTGGATGGAGCTATATTCAGCGGCCCCCAAAGCGCTGCCCAAACCCAGCTGCATAATCACATTAACCATCTGCAGAACCTATGCAAATGAGGGAGTCCTTCACTTGCATAGGTGCTGCAGTATACTGAAACAATTTTAGTGGTGCTAAACAGTCCCCAGAACAGCGTTGTTTACATCCACTGAAATACCCATCTTATCGTGGGGCTCAGGCTGTACTGCAGTTGCCCACCTTTGGTTTCCAGTAGACCCCTCTCCACCTGATTGCCCCATAGTGTTAAACATGAATGATCCCAGGTAGTCTCATGGAGATCGCCCCCCCTCCAGTGTTAAAACATGAATGATCCCTGGTAGTCTCGTGGAGGTAACCCCTCCCAGTATTAAACATGAATGATCCCAGGTAGTCTCATGGAGATTGCCCCCAGTGTTAAACATGAATGATCCCAGGTAGTCTCGTGGAGATCGTCCTCCCCCAGTGTTAAACATGAATGATCCCTGGTAGTCTCGTGAGATCACCCCAGTGTTAAACATGAATGATCCCTGGTAGTCTAGTAGACCCCTTCCTCCCATTTGCCCTTATAATATTAAACATGGATGATCCCTGGTAGCCTAATGGAGCCCCCACCAGTTGCCTCTGTAGTCTTAAACTTGGAAGATCCCTGGTAGAGTACTGAACCTCCTCCCCTGATCACCTCTGTAGTGTTAAACATGAAAGATCCCAGGTAGTCTGGTGGACCTCCGATCACCCAATGATATTAAACATGAATGATCCCTCGTAGTCTAGTGGACCCCCCCTTTGCTCCATAGTGGTAAACATGAAAGATCTCAGGTAGTCTGGTGGATCCCCCTCCCACTGATCACTCCTATAGTGTTAAATATGAATGATTCCTGGCAGTCTGGGGGACCCCTCACTCACTCCAAGTCCACTATATAATTAAAATCCCTGGTGGGCTAGCACCTTCCCCACAGAGTGCCAAAGCCGCCCCATGCGTGTGCCACTCCCCCCACTCACTCGCTGAGGACCCCCACAATGCACCCTCCCATTCCAGTAATCCCTCATCAGCAATAACATAGCTGACTGGCAGCTGCCAAAGCTCTCCACTCACTTCCTCAGCTGGCTGCTGTCAAACAGTTACAGAATGTATTTGCTAGTACAGTACTCTCAATCGCACTCTTCGACTGTTGGGCCACGTCTGGCCGAGGAGATGAGCAGAGGGCTCTGCTGGGCCCTTCTGCTACATGATTACTAGTGAGTGGTGACCATGTGTGGGAGGGTGCAGGATAGGGGTCCTTAGAGGGTGGATGGGTGGGGGTGGGACAAGCCATGGTGAGGAACTTTTTGGCACTCTGTGAGGAAGTGAATTGTCTCCCAGGGACACTGGGCAATTTGGGGTGAGAGGGGTCACTAGACTACTAGGGATCATTCATGTTTAACACTACAAGGAGGAATCAAGGGAGAAAGGTTCACTACATATCCACAGATAATTCATATTTTCCATTACGGGATGAGCAGGGAGAGGGGTCCACTAGACTTCCAGGGATCATTCATGTTTAACAACATGGGGAAGATCTGGGGGGGGGTCACTAGACTACAAGAGACTTCTCTAGCTACCATTCAGCATGGTCGCTAGTGGTCTGCTGCATGCATGCAAATGAGCCCTTAATGGACATGCAGCTGGCACTTTGCATGCCCAATAGGGCTGGGAGAACTTGGTGAAGTTCTGACCCTTATTAAATAAGAACCGGAACACAGTGACATTTTGATTTATTCTGATTAGTTCCGATTTATTGATAAATATTTAAAAAAGTGCAAAGAAATGCATAAAAGTGGCCAAAGTCAGTCATATTTAACACAGAGGCCCAAAGGAAAAAAATTCAGTGCATGATTTATATAAAAATTACAGTAAAACTGCTAAATAAAAGCACTAACTGCTAGCTGCTTCATGGCTGGGCTGTACTGGTGGCATATCCTGCTCAGGCCCGTGATGTTAAGTGTACCAGGAGAGAGAAAGAGAGAGAGAGAGAGAGAGAGAGAGAGAGAGGGAGAGATGGAGACAGACAAACAGATGCAAGCACTATTTTGCCTGCCTGCCTGCCCTATATAGTGTACACACAACCACACTGAGGACAAGATTAATTTCTTTATTTGTGATTTCTGTGACTGTAACATTTCTCTTTGGCTAATAGTCTAGTCTCTCTCTCTCTCTCTCTCTCTCTCTCTCTCTCTCTCTCTCTCTCTCTCTCTCTCTCCCTCTCAATACCCATGCCCTGGGCCTGTATACAGACAGCCACAATGAAACCAAGAATATACTTTATTTGTGATTTCTGTAACTATAACATTTCTTTTGGCCCCAGTAGTCTTCTTTCTCTCTCTCTCTCTCTCTCTCTCTCTCTCTCTCTCTCTCCTCCCTCCCTCCTCCTCTCTCTCTCTCTCTCTCCTCCTCCTCCCTCCCTGTCTCTCTCTCTCTCTCTCTCTCTCTCTCTCCCTCCCTCCTCCCTTCCTGTCTCTCTCTCTCTCTCTCTCTCCTCCCTCCCTCCCTGTCTCTCTCTCTCTCTCTCTCCTCCTCCCTGTCTCTCTCTCTCTCTCTCTCTCTCCTCCCTCCCTGTCTCTCTCTCTCTCTCTCTCTCTCTCTCCCTCTCTCTCTCTCCTCCTCCCTCCTTCCTGTCTCTCTCTCTCTCTCTCTCTGCCTCTCTCTCCCTCCCTCCCTCCCTCCCTGTCTCTCTCTCTCTCTCCTCCCTCCCTCCCTCCTGTCTCTCTCTCTCTCCTCCCTCCTCCTCCCTGTCTCTCTCTCTCTCTCTCTCCCCCTCCCTCCCTGTCTCTCTCTCTCTCTCTCTCTCTCTCTCTCTCTCTCTCTCCCTCTCTCTCTCTCTCTCCCTCCCTCCTCCCTCCCTGTCTCTCTCTCTCTCTCTCTCTCTCTCTCTCTCTCTCTCTCCCCCTCTTCCTCTCTCTCCTCTGGATGGCACAAGTCAACATTTATTTTGCAAGCATGCCCATGCCCTGGGCCTGTAAACAGACAGTCGCAATGAAACCAAGAATACACATTATTTGTGATTTCTGTGACTGTAACATTTCTCTTGGCCCCCAGTAGTCTAGTCTCTCTCTCTACTCTTCTGGATGGCACAAGTCAACATTTATTTTGTCAGCATGCCCATGAGCTGGACCAGTACACAGATAGCCACAGTGAAACCAGTACACTTTAAAGTACATAAAAGGAGGGGGGCACTGATGAGCAGCAAGCCGTGAAGACATGTCTCTACCTTGCTCCATTCATAAAATAAAGTTAAGATTCCCACTGTTTTTGGACCAAGTGCACTAAGTCACAGAGTGGACAGCAGAATGGATGAATATCTGACCACAAATGCCAGAAAAAGTCAGCGTATCATGAATAAAAGCAGAAAGAAGCAGCCGGCCAGCAACCAGAACGAAAGCATGCGAACAGTCTTGCTCTCAGCCGCGGAGGTCAGCGCCCTGGGTCAGGAAACTAACGGGCCAGTGTTGACTGCACTGGAGCCCCATCTGTTGAAACTTGAAAATAAATTCAACTCAAAGCTACAAGAATTAATTGACTTACAATCTTCGCAAGCTACCAGGCTCTCAGAGGCTGAAGACCATATTTCTCGTCTGGAGGATGAGATGGCTTCGGTCCCTGGACAAGTAGCAGTACTTCAAAAGGAATTCGAGGACTTTAAAGAGTCCTTTGACTACCAAGAAAACTATCACTGCCACTTAAATCTGAGGTTGTGGGGGCTGCCATAAGGGGGGAAGCAGGGGTCGGATATTCTGGGACTTTGTGCATCTACGCTGCCAATGCTTTTGGGCCTGTCGTCGAAGAATGGGAAGTTCAAACTTGAGAGGGCACACAGAGCGGTTATACTCAGACATGCAGCTGACCAGCCCCCCAGACAAATTATAATGCGCTTCCACAATTTTCAAGATAGAGAAGCTGTCCTGAATGAATATAGAGCTAAGGGGGGGGCAGGAGTATGAAGGCACCAAGCTTTACATCTCCCAGGATTATTCATCTCGGCTCCTTAAAAGGCCCAAAATGTTTACAATGCAGTTATGGCCCAGCTCTGTGAGCTTAAGATGAAGCACTTTATGATCTACCTGACCACCTTCAAAATCCCCCTGAAGGTGCCACGTTTTTGTTGTGGGAGGTGGACAAGGCAGGCATGTTTGTCCAAGAATTACGGAAGAAAATTGGTTGTAGGATTGTAGCCTGATGGACTGTTCTTGCTCTGATTTTTTACATTTGCCTGTGTGCTGGGCTCCCCCCTGTGGTTTCCCCCTGGCATATACCCGTGTTCGATGGACCTCCTCCCCCGCTTTCCTGGGTGAACCAGAAACCCTCTAGAGACAGGGACAGTTGCCCTAATGTTGCACAGGGATGATTATTTTTTTAGGACCGAAGAAACTGTGGGACCAGATATCTCATGACTGGTGTTTGCTTCACATATGGCCAGCTTTGGACTATGAGGGCACCTGAGGTCCCATGATGTCGGCCACCATGGGGGGGTGCATTGGGACCTGAGGGCCCTCTGGGACATTGGATAGCCATGGACTTTCCCGGGGAGGTAAAATGATGGCTGGTTCCCGGAAGTGAGAGGAGGACTTTTTGCAAGGGGGCCCTGTGCCCCAGGAATGGTGATCTCCGAAGAAGGCCCAGATGGAACATCCACGATGAGAAGCTGGCATGACAGACTCTGGACCAGATTTGGAAGGTAGGCTGGTTGGGGGTGGGGGGAAGGTGTAGCGCATAATATTGTGGTTGTGCCACCTGAGCCTCCCATCTTGGAATCGGCCTACCGCAGTTTTATTTATTTTTTTGTCTCATCAGAATTTTGGTCACTGGGTTTATGGCCCTGGCGTGAGAGACTGCAGTGTTGGCTATCTTATATAGAACTGCCTGATGTATGGGGTGCTCTAGTGGGGGAGGCGGGGTGCTTGGGGGGGAATGGAGGAGGGAGGGATTGCCGGCACCTTTTTTGTTATTCCATTCTGGGAGTTGGATTAAAAGTTGGGACTTGGTCAGAATAATACACGGGATGTGGGACAGCTTGTTGTAAACTACAAGCTTGGGGAGGCATGATCTACGTGTGGTATTTAATAGGCACTCATGCATCGCAGTTAGTATCTACACATAAGTCGGTAATATGGGACTCATTGGGGGTTGGAGGGGGCGTGGAATGTTGGGGATTCATAGAGGGGAGGGATGAGGTAGTTGTTGCGTGAGTGGGAAACTAGGGAACTGTGCGTATTGTTATGTCTGTTATAACACTATCTTGTTGTATCTCGTTGACACTGCTTTGGGGAGGGGTGTTTGGAATAATGAAGAAGGGCTTATTATGTTACTGTGGTTGTTATATGGCAGAAGGGGGGCAGAGGGTGGTGAGGTTAGGATCAGTTTGTAGGTTATTGCCTGTTTGTTTCTCTATGAACGTATCCTTTTTTGGTGCACTTACTATTGTTACTGCTTGGAAAACTTGGGTGATAGTGTTGGCTGGTGTTGGCTAATAGCACAGGGTGTAGGGGTGGAATGTGGAACAATGGGGCCTGGTCAGGGAAAGAGATTTGACGTGTGCCATGGCTAAACCATGGGACATTGCTATAGTTTCCTGGAATGTAAGGAGGATTTATACTCCTGTAAAGCATACTGGTCTGCTTACAGCTCTCAGGAGACAAGGAACCCACATGGCCCTGTTACAAGAGACCCACCTTTCTGATTCTGAGCATACGAAGCTGGCTCGAGGCTGGGTGGGGGCATGCTACACAGCATCTTTCTCATCTCATAAGAGAGGCATTACCATTCTGTTGCATAAAAACTTCCCTTTTCAGGTCAGGAGAGTGATAGTGGATCCGGGAGAGGGCAGGTATATTTTTGTAACAGGGGAGGTGTATGGAGAAAGTGTTACATATGGTAGTATTTATGCACCGGCAGTGTAAGACATGGCCTTTTACCAGAAACTGCTTGACCTGTTGACCCAAGAGCAATTCCTGGGACTTATATTGGGGGGATCTGAATTGCATGATAGACCCTCTACTGGATCGTTCCGAAGGCCAGGGAAGGACTAGGGAGGCCATCCATCAATGGCAGCTGGTCATGTCTGATCTTGATATGGTGGATGGTTGGGGCACAACAAATCCACGGGCGAGGGAGTATATGTTCTTTTCTAACCCCCACGGTACATGGTCACATATTGACTATATCTATTTGCTCCAGGTCTGGTTCATGCAGGTGCAGAATATTAAACACAACCCTATACATATAATGGACCATGATATGGTCATCCTAGTGGCCTCTGTTAATGAGCAGTAGGAAGGCCCGTTTCCATGGAAATTCCGTACCTATATGTTGGGCTATAAAGAGTTCCAGAAGTATCTGGAAGAGCAGTGGAAGTCTTACATAGTGACTAACAAAGGCTCCCCCACCTTTAAAGCCACAATATGGGATGCAGGGAAGGCATATATGAGGGGGGCTATCATTAGCTTTGTTGCCCAACATAAGAAAAGCAGACAACAAAAAAGACGAGAGTTAGAGTCATGCCTTAAAGTCTTGGAGTGGAGGGTGGTGGTGGGGAAGTTAGGGAAGCAAGAGCTTTATTGGATAACACTAGGGAAGCATTGAACGCTCTGTTATGGGGAGAAGCATGTAAGTCATGGATGTTTTATAAAAAACAACTGTTTGAATGGGGGAACAAACCTGGGCCTTTTCTGGTGCAGTAAATACGAGGGGGGAAGGGCCCCACCTTGATTCCTGACATTTGAGATGAAAAGGGGTCTTTCATCTGGGACCAGTAGAAGATCAGAGAAAGATCCAGATGCTTCTATCAGCACCTCTACTGGACAGAATGTGGTGGCAAGTTGGATTTGGCCAAAGGTTTTTTTGGATTGCCTGGTTCTGCCCAAGGTGTCTGAGGAACAGAGGTCCAAGTTCAATGAGCCTATCTCCAGGGCTGAGGTATGTCGAGTTATCTGGGGGCTTAAGGGCGGGTAAGGCTAGTAGACCAGAAGGTTTCCCTGTGGAATACTACAAATGCATGTTAAATCAGGTGGCGGGGCCCCTGTGTGAGGTCTTTAGACAGCAAGGGAGGAGGAGGGGTCACTCCCTACCACTTGTTTTGATGCTGTAATCTGCCTTCTTCCCAAGCCTGGAAAGGACCTGGAGGAGCGTGCATCATTTAGACATATCTCACTACCAAACTGTGACCTAAAAATCTTAGCTAAAGTTCTGGCCTCTAGACTGGAGCAGGTGCTGCCGGACCTTGTCCACCCAGGTCAGACCAGGTTTATTTCTTACCGTAATGTACATTGGCTGTTGAATGTGGTCTGGAGGGCTACCCAGTCAAAAGGAGACACTTACATTATCTCAATGGATGCTGAAAAGGCATTTGACCGGGTAGAATGGGACTACCTCTTTGAGGTCCTGACTCGGTTTGACCTGGGAAATGTATTTATGGGGTGGGTCCAGGTGATGTACAAATCCCCCCAGGGCACAGCTATTGGTGAACAGCGCACTCTTGGACAGATTTGACCTGGCTAGAGGGACAAGGCAGGGGTGCCCCTTCTCCCCCTTGTTGTTTGCACTTGTGTTGGAGCCGCTGGCCATGGCCATCTGGCAATGTGGGGAAATTAGGAGGGTGGAAGGTGTGTCTGGTCTTATGCATAAAATTACCCCATACACAGACAATATGCTGCTATTTGTAAGGGACCCACAGATCTCAATGCCTCCCCTGCTTAATTTAATTGATACATTTGCTCAATTTTCGGGATGCAAAATTAACCTGGGTAAATAGGAGCTGTTCTGCCTTCCAGGCGGGGGGGGGATGGGTTCTGGGTGCTGAGGGTGGTGACCACAGGTGCTTTACATACTTGGGTATCCAGGTGGGCAGGACCTTGGGGTCTTTATATGAGTTAAACTACACGCCCATGATCAAAACAATAGAAGCTGACCTGCGCCGATGGGGTTCCTTGCCCATCTCCTGGCTGGGTAGGATTAATCTAATTAAAATGAACATCCTACCCAGGATTCTTTATATTATGCAGATGGTACATGTTGGTCTAAAAAGGGTGGAGATTAGGAGACTGGAGGCTGCATTCTCCTCTTTTATATGGCAGGGGAGGAGACCCAGAGCCTGCTTTCAGAGGCTGAAGGCAGACACCGACAGAGGGGGTTTGAATTTTCTGGACCTTCAAAACTACTATCTGGCCATTTAATACCATTATATCCAGGACTGGGTAAACCAATTGAAGGTAGCAAGCTGGATGGACCTGGAGCAGGCAGGCTGCCCAGGGAGAGTGTCAGCATATTTGGCCAAATTAAGGCACAAGGCATACTTAGACCTGGGGGAGGGAAATCCCTTGGTCCTGGCTGTACTGGGTGGATGGAGACAGCTTTTGTGAGCTGGGAAAGTAGCGGACAATAAAACACTGGTCCTACCTGTGGCCAGAAACCCCTTCTTCTTGAGATTTAGTGAGTGGAAATCTAAGGGAGTCCGTGGTGTAGGGGACCTTTATTCCAGGGAGGGCTTATGCTCCTTTGTGGATGTGCAGCGGTGCCTGGGATTGAGTAAACTCCATTTCTTCAAGTACCTCCAGGTATGGGCATACATCAGGGGACTCGGCAGAGGGAAGAATGAGACCCCTCCACTGGAGCAGATGGAGCAATTGATCTACTAGGCCAGGACTGACCCTAGGGTCCTCATTTGGAAGGCGGCACAGACAGGAAAACAATATCTCCCTGATCTCACACAAAAATCCAGGATGCTGTGGGAGAGGGATATGGGCTTACAGACAGGGGAAGACAACTGGAAGATGATGCTAACCCTGCATATGGGCATATTAGTATGTAACAGGTTTAAGGAGTCCTATTATAAATTTGTTCACCACCTTTATTGCCCACACCTGATACTACATAAATTCCACCCGATGGTATCCCCTATTTGTGGTAGATGTGGTAAGGAAGTGGGGTCCTATTATCACTGTTTCTGGGCTTGTCCAGTTCTACAAGTGTTCTGGAAGGCTGTCTTAATGGAAATAGAGAAAATGGCAGGGGGGCAATTCCTGCTGGGTCCCCTCCTATGCCTGTTTGGGTTGGAGCATTTGGATGGGGAGGAGTGGGTGCCACTTCCTAGATGATCCAGGGTTCTTCTAATTTTGACCTGACACTGTATCCAAAACACATGGGTTTCGAATGCAGCTCCAACTTTAGGTCAGTGGTACACTTTGTCTATACAAACCCTGACACTGGAGAAGCTTACGCTTATGGTCAGAGGCAGACGGGAGAGTGTTTTCTGGATATGGGAACCCTACCTGGCATCCTTGACACTAGTGGAAGCCCAGATTGTACAGGAAGGCTTGGATGCTTAGGCAACCAATGCAGTTGGAGGTCCCCTTGAGGTGATGGTGGTTTGCCCTTTGGAGGAGACACACTATTTCCCACTCCCTACTGAAGGGACTTCTCCTGTGCCAAGCCACACCCAGATGAAATAATACCAGCCGTTAATGTGTTTTTAGGAGAAACTGTGAACCCATGGATGAATTGTATGAGAAACTGTTTTGTTGTTGCTGTTGTTTTGTGTTGATTGTTGTTGACTATATGCAAAATTCTTAATGAAAAGAATTTACAAAAAAAAGTACATAAAAGAATATGCCAGTACTTTACCACACAGTTGCTTTTTATCTTTGTGGCTCAATTGCCTAATTCCACATTCTGAGAACAACAGACCGACAAGCGACACAGCCGACCAGAGAAAGCGTCACCAACCGACAGACCACAGCAGCTGCAGACTGTGCTCAGATCTCCCCACCATGTGACTCTGACTGTTGTTCTCTGGCTGCTGAGCTCAGCTCCACCATCCTCTCCTCACTCTTTGTTCCACCTGGTGCCGTCTGTTCCTCCAGCTACAACTGCGGCATGCAGAAAAAAATGCCCTGCTTTCCACAGACCCGGAACCGGACTTCTGCAGTGAAGTCCATATTTATCCAGGTCCATGGATTTAGGGTTCAATCCAGGGGTTTGGATTTCGGACAGAACAGTCCACCCAGCCCTAATGCCCAATGAGCTCATTTGCATGCTCAGGCTAATTATAGCCCACAGGAGCCCTGACATTGTCCCACTTCTGTCAGCGCTAGATCCTCTTGGCCATATGCAGCCTTGGTCTATGTCAGTGCAGTGCATATCCACTTAGCGCTGCACCAACATGGCCTGATATTCAGTCAGTTAGCATGATACATCTGTGCATGCTAACTGGCTGAATACTGCTGAGAGCCAGCCATGCATTATTCTTGGTGCAGCACAACAGGCTGCACTGTGCTTGGGGACGTCTCTGAATGGAGTGGACTACAAGATTAAAATGGGTCAAGAGCACATGCAGAAACCAAAAAACAAAAACACATCGCCCAAAGATTAATTCTAAGAGTTCCCTTCTCCTGGCAAAATTATCTCCTTGCTTTGCTGCCTTTTGACCCACCTTCTCCTACCGACTCCCTCCCTCCTGAAACCAGCTCTCCTCTAAACCATCTTCATTTTACCTACACCCCATATCCTCCTTTTGCCTCCTCCACCCACCTCCTACCACCCTTTCTTAAGCCCTCCTCCTCCTCTGATATCCTTTCTACACCAACTAATGCTTCCTGCTCCCCCTCTTGAATTTTTAAACTGACAAATAAATTACCCAGATATATGGTTATTTCTCTACCTCACTTTTGTACTCACTAATTTTTAAATGTTTGCATTTTAACTTATTATGTTTGCTTTGACTGCATCAAATGTGTTTTGTTTCATTGTTTTGATTTTTGTATCCTCTTTCTGCATTGTCTCCCTTTTTCCTCAACTCGCACCTGGAAACAAGCCTTGGCTTAGTGTGTCTTTCCCGGTTACTAAACAAATGGGGTTTTAGCAAACCCTTAAAATGTTCCAAGGATGGGGCCCCTCTAATGATAACTGGTGGCAATTCCACAGGATAGATGCAGCATCACAAAAGGTTCTATCTCCCAATTTTTTTTCACCTCCGTCCTGGACGGCCCTCCTTCATGCCAGTCCTCCCAATCTCATCACCCCGGCTTCTTCCAGGACTTACCTTCTCCCTTATCCCCCACAGCTTACCCTCCATGGCAGGAGGAAGGGAGTCCCTTGACCTGCCAGACTGGATCCAGATTCCGGGGGGTGCCTAAGTTGCTGGGTGCAGGGCCTGCGGAGGCCAGCAGTCATTGTGCATGACTGGAAGTTTTTCAGTGTTTCTCCCTGGGAGCCATGATGCACGCTGATGTCAAGGAGCACAAGCTGTCATCTGCTTCGTCTTCCAACCACTGTAGCAATAGCTGCATCTCCCCTGGCCTCCACCAGTGGTCAGGCAAACCTGAAACTCTTGCTCACCCTCCCCTTCCCTCTAGAAGAGAAGAGTGGTCCTGCAGATGCTCAATCTTCCTCCCCTCTGCTGGCCCTCTGATGCCTCAGGCTCGCTTCTGAACCCTGAATGTCAGCGTTGCGAGCAGTAGCAGGCTGGCCCATCTCCCAATGATTTCAAGTGGAAACATGATACCATGAGGAGCTCTGCCACAAAGAAGCAGAGGGGGTGGATAGGGCTGTATTTGATCAGAAGGTCTTTCAGGTAGCTAGGGCCCAAATCATGCAGGGCTTTGTAGATTAATAAACATACCTTGAAACTGATATGTCAGCTCTCAGGCACCCAATGCAGTTCCTGCAAAACTGGTGTGATATGCCTAGTCTGTGAGTTCCCCACAATGAGCTAGGCTGCTGAGTTCTGCATAAGCTGCAAGCAAGACACCAGCCACACTCGGCAAAAAGCATTGCAACAATCCAGTCAGAAGGTGAGAAATGTGTGTACTAGTGTTTCCAAGGTGAAAGGGACTTGATAGATTCAAATTCTGGCAATATAATGCAGGTGGTAAAAGCCACAGGAGACAACAGATGACACCTGATGTTCTAGAGTCAATCCACTGTCCACAGCAAAAGAGCACTATCACTATTCATTGCTGCTCCCACACAGCCTAGTTTCATCAGTAACACCTCTGTCTTCAATTACTTTAGTCTGAGCCAGTTTTGAGGCCATCCAGTCTTGGATTTCAGCCAGACTCATGTCTAACACAGCTACCGTGTTGGCCCCATCAGGTGCACACATCAGGTAAATCTGGGTATGTCATCTGCATAATCAGTGGAAACCCAGATCATATTGCCTTTTGAGCTCCCCTAATGGCAACATACACATGACAATTAACATGGGAGCTAAAATCAACCCAGTAGGTACTCCACAGCAGAAGGCAGAAGTTTTCAAAATGTTACCGCCTAATGCAACCTGCTGTAGTGTGCAGGATAAGTAGGACTCAAACAAAATGCATAACAGCCTCAGAAGCGTTGCTTCCCTTATACAGTAGGACATCTATTTGTTGTATCATACAAAGGACAGGAACTATGTCTAAAGCACACATGGCCAGCATAGTCTTCACAACAGCACTTAGTTGGGTAAGTGGCTTTGGCTGTCACGTCCAACAGATAGCCCCTTTTCCCCATGTTGGCTTGAGATACAAAAATATTTAGCAATTTGACAAAACTCCACAGGTCCAATCTTTAGAACTTCAGTGTCATGCTAAAAGGATTACTGATGAGCTAAGTGGTAAAAGTGAGGCTAACAACCTGTTGGCAAGGACACCATGATTTTTAGTAAGGTACTTAGCATGTTGCTACGCTGTTGGCATTTTAGCACTGAATAGTAGTGGTAGACTTTATTTCTTAAGCGCCCAATCCCAGAGGATCTGAGCACTGCACAATAACCATAAAGAAATACAACATAATTAATAAAATAGTCATAATAATAATAATAATATCTTTATTTGTTGAGCGCCTTTCAAATGATCAAGGCGCTTCATACAATTACAAACAGCACATTAAAACATTGTTAAAATCACAACAGATAAGTAAATGCTTTAGTCCATAAAAACATTTTCAGTGCCTGCTTAAAGCTCCCCACAGTCCTGCACTCCCGAAGCTGACAGGGCAGAGAATTCCAGAGGGTTGGGGCAGTGAACATAAAGGCACGTGCACCAGAGGAATTCAAACTAACCCTCGGAATCTCCAGCAACCCCTCGTCAGCAAAGCGGAGCTGTCACACAGGGGAGTAAGGAATCAGAAGCTCTTTCAAGTAGTCAGGACCAAGTCCATGTAGGGCTTTGTAGGTTAATAAACCTACCTTAAAGGTGATCCACCACTGAATCAGAAGCCATTGCAGATTGCACAGCACTGGGGTAATATGAGATCTCCTAGATACCCCGGTCAATAAGCAAGCAGCAGCATTCAGCACAAGCTGCAAGTGGCAGATGTCAACCCCAGGAAGCCCTAAGTAAAGGGAGTTGCAATAGTCAAGGCGCAAGAGCACAAAGGCGTGGACCAGTGCGGGCAGATCACTGGACAGAACAAGGTGCTTAATCTTGGCAATATTCCTAAGATGGTAGACGGTTGTCTTCATGACTGCTGACACCTGATGATGGAGGGTCAGCACATCATCAAATACCACTCCCAGGTCAACCACCCGTTCAGAGGTAAGGATCTGAGCACCCCCCAGAAATAAGCCAGAGAACCAATCAGTCCTCAACCCCTCTATCCTATGTCCTGGGTCCACCACCAAAACCTCCGTTTTACCTGCATTCAACTTTAACCCGCTCAGATTTATCCAGTCTTGAATTTCAGTGAGTCAGCTGTTGAATGCTGAGAGAGCACTAACCTGGTTGGGGCAAAAAACAAGTAGAGCTGGGTATCATCAATATAGCAGTGAAACTTCAGCCCATACCATCTTACAATGTCTCTGAGGAGCAGCATATACACTGCAAATGACATGGAGGACAGTACTGAGCCCTGGGGAACCCCACAAAGCAGAGAGAAAGACTCGGAGGAAAACATTCCCAAGACAACTCTCTGAGTTCTACCGGTGAGGAAAGATAGAAACCATCTGAGCACAGTACCAGTCAGTCCACAGATGGACCTCAGGTGCTCGAGCAGTATCCCATGGTCTACAGTGTCGAAAGCTGAAGAGAGATCAAGGAGTTCCAAGATGGAGCAGTTTCTCCACTCTCTCACCATCAGGAGATCACTGAGCACCCAACCCAGAGCTGTCTCAGTACTATGTCTCTTGCGAAAATCAGATTGGAGAGGTTCATATACACTATGGATGGTCAAATGGCTCTCCAGTTGGATTGCCACAACTTTCTCAATAACCTTTCCCAGAAAAGGAAGGTTCGAGATGGGTCTGTAGTTAGCTAGAGTATCCAGGTCCAATGAAGCTTTCTTCAGGAGGGATGTCACCACCATTTCCTTCAGGGAGCTTGGAAACTCACCTGATTCCAAGGAACACCAGATAATCTGAGCCAAGATGGGCCAATGATGTCACTACAACCCAAAATCAGGGAAGTAGGGCCCAGCTCTAAACTACTGCATGTGGGGTGCATCCCCTGGACAATCCTCATAATATCAACGAACTCCGGCAGGTCAAAGGTACTCCAGGAAACAAGAGGCATAGTGGCCAAACACTGACCAACCACATCCCCCATAGAACAAGTCTGACAGATCTCTGTCCTGATATCAGCCACCTTATTCGCAAAGAATCGAGCAATCTCATCACACTCCATTTGTGACAAATTCAACAGAGCTGCAGACAGGTTGGGTTGCACAATCTGTCCACAGTTCGGAAGAGTTGGACTGGTCAATTCCGAGTGACAGTGATCTCCCTGGACAGGAATTCTGCCGTCTTACAGGAGATCACTGATTGATAGAGCTGATAATGCTCTAACAAAATAAGGTGGTCGGCATCCAAGGTAGATTTCCGCCAGTGGCATTCTAAACTATGTCCCACCCTCCACAACTCCCTCAAAGACCCATCAAACCAAAAGGCCAGAGGGCAAAGTGGATGGAGACGAATGCGGACAGGAGAAATCAAGTCAAGAGCTGAGGAAATAGCCTTATTATAGGCCTGAACCAACAGCTCTGGGCCTGAGCAGGCATCAACAAACTCCGAAAGGTCAATCACCACTGCCAGGTCTTCAGGGACAACATCCTGTGAAGAGTGGAAACTGACCATCTCCACAGGAGTAGACCTATTCAGGGGGGCATGAAAATTGAACCTCATGGTGTAGTGATCGGACCAACCGACAGCTTCCACCCCCACGTCGGAGGCCTCAATCCCCAGGAGGAAGACCAAATCCAGAGAGTGACCATTATTATGGGTAGCTGAGGAAACAACCTGTGTGAAGCCCAGTGATGTCATCAACTGGAGGAAGTGCTGTCCAAAAAGCGAAGATTCATCGTCGACCCAGGTACTGAAGTCGCCCAGAACCATCAGTCTGGGCAACTCCAAAGTCATGTCAATGGTGAAATTTACTACTTCCTGTAGGAATTGCTTTTCATCCCTTAGTGGATGGTAGATGAGAGCTATCCTACCCCCCACACCAGCTACTACAGTACACCCAAAGGATTCGGCCTCCTTGACTGGTACACCTGTGAGGCCCAATTCGGCCTTGATACAGACCATTACCCCCGTGATCCAATCTTGGGCGATGTATCACTGAGTACCTGGGTGGAACAGCTGCCTCCAAAACTGGAGCAGCATTTCCACCCAACCAGGTCTCGGTGATGCAAGCCAGATCTGATGTTCCAACAAAATCTACAATAAGTGCAGTTTTGTTCTTAATAGATCTGGCATTGCATAACAACACCCAAGTTGGACGATGTTTGTGAGCTGTCCCGGCTACTTGCCCACTCAAAAGGGTGGTACCCTTGGGTATGGGGACTAGACATGGAACACCACGTTCCAGATACCATTTCGCCCCAGGGCGTCTTCTAGTCCTAACTACCTCTATGCGAGAGAAACACTCATTTGAACTCAATGTCTGTGCCCCCCTACAGACCCACCCTACCCCTCCTATGAGCAATCCCAGCATACGACAGTGCTGATAAGTAGAAGCAGGCAGGGGAGATAGAATGGGAGGAGGGCACGCACAGAGAGAGGAGGATGAATAGCACAGGGCCAGGGGAGCAAACAGGCACATTCCACAAGTAACCACCAAACTGGGGCTAAAATCAACACCAAATAATCCAAATATCCTCTAACAGAATCCTAAAAATAGTTGCAGTTGCAATTAAAATATAAACCCACAACTTAACTGAAAAACAAACAGAAATTCAAAAACAAACCGGCAATACCCCCACCTCCCATAACCCAACAAGACCAAAAAAATACCCGAAACAATACACAAAGCAATAAAAGTCCCTGGGCACCTGGCAGTCTCACTAACCACTGCCCAAAGAACTATTCTAGCATGCTCCCTGCCAGAATAATATAACAATAAACAAAACAAAAAGAAAAAAGAAAACAATAAAAATAAATCAAACAAAACAAATAAAATAAAATAAAATAAAAATAAATCATACATAACACTAAATCAATTATAAATAATATATATTTAAAAACAATATATATATATTTAAATACACCTATGCACCCATGCTGGTTAGCATATCTCCATGCACAGAGGTGCACTGGTATCATTAATGGTTCCTGGACAAGCTAGCAGGAAGCCAGAGCAGTACTTAAGTTAACACTTCCAGGAACCATGTTCGAACAGCTGGCTAATAATGTTAATAAAATCTATACCTTTCCTTCCCTGGTAGCCCAGCAGTCTCCCTTCCTTCACCCCTCGTCCCAGTTATATTTTTAAAATGCAGTACCTCCTTCCCTGGTAATCCAGTGGACCCTCTCCCTGGACCCACTTGTCCTCCCCAGCCCTAGCCCTGAGACAGTGGCAGGCACTCGCCCCCTGCTCACCACTTCTGCCAGTTGCTGTCTAATTCTCATAAGTAAATGCCAGCATTTGACTGTCTACGCTATAGTACCCTTCATACAGTCTTTACCCAAAGCAGTTTACAATTCAAGCGAGGGGGGGGGGGTGAGAGAATGTTGCTGCTGTCAGTCAGGCACACAGGGAGATTCAAACAGCACAGAAACAGATTAGAGAGGGAGTACAGAGAGCTTTGAATACAGAGATTTTAACTTGCATAGCTTCACAAAGTGAGTATACGGATGTGGTGGAATTAAAGTCAGGGGAATATTCAAAGCCCATGTCTAAATGCAATTTTCTATGATGTCAGAATTGGATATAACCAGAGGTTAAATTGATCAAGAACTCACTGGAACCCAGTTCCACCTCCTCTGACACTTTTCTCTACTAAATAATATTGGAGAGTTGTACCTCCTAGGGATGACAGTTCCACCTCATACAAATCTAGAGATTATAGTTCCTCCTCCTAAACATTTCTAGTTTAACTACTGAATATAATGTATGAATATCCCCCAATCCAGTTTTCAAAGTAGAACATAGCTAAGTCCAGTTTATAAAACTATGACTTAGTTTTGTTCATTCTGCAAAGTTCAGCTATAATTGTACCTGGCCGCAGTTGTAGTAAGTGTTACTTGGGTGGGAAGGGGGGTCTCAAGGGGCAGATGCAAACATAAATACATTTTCCACCTGCATCTGCTCGATCATGAAACAGTCTGGGGGGGCTGGATTTTCAAAACTCTTGATGCAGGCACAACTGTTTTTGGGCTGCACCTGCATCAAAAGAAATGCACCAGATAAAGAATATCGAATGGGTGACTATACACAACAAGCCTGTGTTTCCATCGAGGGGTTGAGATAACAACATATGGACCCTGACAGCAAAGCTAGAGAGGGCAATACTATTACCTCAACCCCAAGATGGAAACATGGGACAGGTTGTGTATGGTCACCCGTGATTTTTTTTCTATAGTATATGGTTTTGTGGAGGGAACTAGCAATCGGCACTGAGTGTTGGCGGAGAGAGAGAGAGAAAGAGGGAGCACCTAGTGAAAAGGAAAGCAGGCTGTCAGGTGGGAGTCAGCACGAGCAGGCAGTGCTCATAGAAAATGAAAGTGGGCTCCAAGTGGGAGTCAGGGTGAGCAGGGACTCAAGTGCACTTGATGATAGAATATGCACAACGTCTTTGGAATGTACACAGCAGCCCGGATATTCAAAGGGTTTGAGCATAGCGCAACCCTGCACTGCGCCCTGGTGGGATATTGAAAAGGCTGCCAGGTGCAGTGCAAATCCTGATGCGCTGGGGTGCAATGTTAATGTATGCAGCGCAGATGCAGGGGGCATGCCCATGCATATGCGGCACATCCCGATATGCAGCCCAGGATGTGCGGTGCGTATGCTGGCACAACTCTGCATTGCGCCACATAGGGGGGCTCAAAGTTGAGCCTATGAATAGTAGGAACAAATCCTGGCCACCCACAGGCGGGCTGCTGTACTGCAGGGTGCAATACAGCAGCCACCAGCTGTGGGTGGCCACCTGCCCACCCAGAACACCGTCCACAAGCACCCATAGCTCCCTGGTAGTCTAGTGGTACCTCCGCTCCCATTTCCCCGATCACCGGCAAATCACCATAAAATACTTTCCTGGTAGTTTAGTGGTACCCCCCTTCCATTTACCCAACGTCTGGTAAATCACCATAAAATACTTCCCTGGTAGTCCAGTGGTACCCGCCTCCCTCCCGGTTCCCCGATCATGGTAAATCACTGTAAAATAATTCCCTGGTGATCCAAAGGCACCCCAACACTTCCACCCACACAGGACCCCTTGCCCACCCCACTACCCCCCCGTCATCAGAAGGGGGCTGCAACCACCACATACCACCCAGCTGCCGCCAAATGACAGGTACAGTATGGGCTGTAAGCCCAGTGGTCCCTGATGTGGACCAATGGGCTTATGAGACATACTGTACTAGACAGTCTCAAATATGTGAATGACTTCATTCACATATTCAGGACTGTCTAGTACAGTATGCCTACAACCCATTGGTCCATGCTGTGGACCAATGGGCTACATCCCATACTGTACCTGTCGACCGACGAGCGACTGGGCAGTATAGACGGGTTAATCACTGCCAATGACAGGGGGCAGGCGAGGCGAAAATCTACTAAGTGGGCAGTGGGAGTGCCACTGGATCAGAAGTACAGTGATTACCACAACAGTGGGGAGAAACGGGAGAATACACTAGACTACTAGGGAATGAGTTTACCTACATTTACCAGTGATCGGGGAAACGGGAAGGAAGGGGGTACCACTAGACTACCAGGGATTTGTGCTATGGTGATTTATTGTGATCATGGCTATGGGGCGGGAAATGCCCCAGGATCTCCACTGTGCACACATCATTCTGTGCAGGGCGCTAGGTGCAATTTGCTGGGCTGCCCAGCTCAAGGCATGCAAACGGGGCCATAATGACATGCAAATAGCCACATTTGTGCCTTGCATATATTATGGCCTCATTTGCATGCCCTCTGCTGAATATCATGGGTGATGCTCCCAGCGCAACTGTGTTTGTGCTGGCACATCCCCACACTCCCTATCTGTGGCTTGTGCCAGCGCAGTACCACTGCACTGCGCACTGTCTGTGCTATATTCGGTGGTGCTGTGCCATGGTGCATCACCATTGAATATCACCTGGTTCTGGTCCCGGTGCATCCCAGTTGCACTGCACCCATGCTTGTGCCACTGCCAGGCACAGTCTGAATATCTGGGCCCGCATCTTTCTGAGAGTCACTGAATTCCATACACAATAAACCCTAACTATATACTATAATGTTTTTGCTGTTTTCAAAAATGTTGGCACAATAGTGGCAGTTTACCTGCTTTACAGTAGAAAAATGACGCATGTGTCATTTATTTGATGCCTGCATGATTTTCAGGTGGAACGTGTGGCAGTTGTGACAAAAAGATAGACCATGTCTTATGTGGTTCAACTT
Organism: Neoceratodus forsteri; assembly: GCA_016271365.2. NCBI lineage: Eukaryota > Metazoa > Chordata > Ceratodontiformes > Ceratodontidae > Neoceratodus > Neoceratodus forsteri. The sequence continues at coordinate 410,889,687 of CM057453.1, read as the reverse complement.
TTTGACACAAATAGCTCAAGTTGTGCTAAAATTGTGCAGCAAGAAATGTTTAGAGGGCCTTTGAAGTTTTTGTGAATGTTTCCACAATTCATGGCAGCTTGCATCAAGAAAAGTGACACATATGTCACAAAAACAGTGCGTGCATCAAAATATGGTACATTAATAATTTTCTGAGGCAAGCTCCAGGATTTGCTTCCAGACTACTAGTCCATCTTACAGATGGCCTAACAGTACAGACAGAAATCTGCTCTGAGCGTACTGATGGATAGATCTGGTTTGAAAATCATGCCCAGGGTCTATCATTTACAAGTAAATTTAGCCATTTTTTTCATCCTAAATTGGATGTAAACTACCTCAAATAACTTGAAGTGTTGCAGGTAAGTTCAGACTTGGAAAATAGGCTTAATTAGACAGAATGTCGTCTAGACATAGAGTAACAGAGCAGTTCCTGATATAACTAGGAGTTGTATCCATTTTATGACTTTTGAAAATCCCTGCCTGGATCTGCAGGTCCACAACTCTATACTCTGTTGACTAGACTAATGTCCCCTGCTGCCTCCCTGTCCTTAACAATCCTCCCCTTAACACACACACACACACACACACACACACACACGCACACATGCATGCAAACACACACACACACACACACACACGCATATGCTTTTTTCCTCCCCTTTCCTTGATAAAGTTATTTTTGGAGGTAAAGCCATGTTTGCCCCCATCAGTGCTTCCTCTAGGACATGGTCTGGCCTCTTTTCCCTGTGCGAAGGGCCCAGCTGGCAACCTACGCCACTGTCTTTAAAAGTAAAAAAAAAAAAGTAGACCTTATAAGCAGCAACCTTGTCTTCTACCCATCCTCAGGTGCACTTCACTCCACCTCACTGTCATCTCTCACTCCTTGGCCAACATGATATGCAGCAGGCTGCATGTGGTTCCACCTGATACCACCCAGCATCAGGCTTCTGAGGAATCCTTGGACTCATCTTCACAACAAGACCCCACACATGCCCTCTGCTGCATGTCCTCTGCTGTATGCCAGTATCCTACTCTCCTGCACTTGGCACCACCTGCAACTGAAAAAAATGCTTATGCCATTGGTGACCATGCTCACACCTCCCAGCTCCCAAACAGTGACTCTACACTCTAGGATCCCGTTGCCAGCCAAGTACTCACTCCAAAAACATTGGTTAATGGGGTAAAATTTTTTTAGCCTTTTGTTTAAATGTTAACCAAATAGTGAGGCAGAAAAAAATGCAATAGCAATAGTTCCCCCCAACTCCACCATCACGTTCCCAAAACTACATCCACCACCAGCAAACCATTGTGACTAGCCCATTGTTCCAGATTTCAAATGTTGACTTTTGCTTTGTTTTTCACTGTGCCTGCTTTCATCTGCTGTATCAGTTGCCGATATTACTTAACTGAATGATCAGCCTGCTAGGGTGATTTAAATGACGATAATGTAAGGGAGCATTTTCTCTAATATTATATAGTCATGCATAAGGCAGTAATTGTAGTTCCACCCTAGAGATGGGGGAAGGGATCATAACATTGGCTTGAGGGAGGCTTGGACTGGGGAGTTTTTTAGAACCCTTTATCTCATGAAGAGTAGTCTGCTACTCTGACTTTGCTCCTGAGACTTCAGTGGGAATAAAATCTGGCACTGGCTCAAGGCACTAACACAAAGGTCAAAAATACATTTTTAAAATATATTACTATATTTCCTGTAAGAACAGAATCTTTTGAGACAAGGGAGGACAGGTAAGCTGGAACTTTTCAGTTTAGTCTGCTTGCAGTCCCAATTTCAGAGGCAGAAGAATTAAACATACCAGGGTTAGTGATGAAAAAGATAGTGGCTATTTTTTTTGTAAGGACAGTGGTAGTTGCACGAAATGGTACAAACCTGAGTTATTATAGAAACATAGAAACATAGAACATAGAAACATAGATTTTGACAGCAGATAAGGACCGCTTGGCCCACCCAGTCTGCCCATTCCCTACCTAATGGATAAGCTGCAGATCCTAGTTAACCAGCAGCCTACTTCTTCCTACCCCCAACCCCTAGAATTGCCTTATGACTGTCCCATGCATGCTTGAATTCCACCACTGTTTTTGACTCCACAACCTCCTCCGGAAGGCCATTCCATGCATCCACAACCCTCTCTATAAAGAACACCTTGAAGTCAGCAAAGGTGTTCATTATAACTATGGTTTGCTGGTGGTGGATGTAGTTTTGGAGCGACATATTCAATGCAACTTGGGGAGGTGGGGTGCAGATGGCTTTCATTAAAAGCAAGACCAAAATTCAACTTAAATTGTCTTCTCTTTATTTTTATCTACTGTTTCCTGATGTTTTGCACATTAAGGCTTCTTCAAGGAACATTTTTTTTCAGTTTTTAAATGAATGGCAAGGAAAGGAGTACTGAGCCAAAGCCTATTTCAAGGTGCATCCTGTGGTTAGGTTAAGGGAGGTTAAGTGACTTTTCTTCTTCAGAATCACACGATATGCAAGCGGAGGTTGTGGAACTCAAACCTAGATCTGCTGGATGTACTAAGCTTGTTCATAGCTCGTTGCTTTAATCTTTAGGCTATACTGCCAGCTGAGGCTAGTATGGTTATTTAAAGTTCAGGAGATGGTATCAGGTTGGCCCTGGAAATGAAATGTTAGAAGATTCCAAGGAAACATGTCTCTTAACTCCCTAGAAGTGACAGGACAGTAATACACTGTAGGTGACTTTAGTCCCCTCCCCAGTATTGGGGTGGAGGAGACACCCTTGCTAGTCTGGGATCAGACAGACAGAATATTGGTTCGGAGGGGTTAAACTGGGCACTACTTCTGAGGAATGTGACCTGGGAGTCATCATAAGTGATGCTGTAACATAATCTAGCCAATGCAACAAGGTCTACGGCAGGACAACCACGGTGTTGCAGTGTATTTGGAGGGGTTTCAATAGCTGGAAGAAAGAGGCAATGTTACTTTTCTAGAGATTACTACTGAGGCCCTATCTGGGAATACTGAGTCCAGTTCTGGACTGCCCAGCTAAGGAAAGACAAAGACAAGCTGGGAACTGTGCAGGTTAGGGTAAGTAACCAAAATGATTCAAGTTTAACAGGGCAGATCCTAAAAGGATTAACTTAGGGCACTGAGTATGTGCCATACTTTCTAGAGGCCAGAAGGGATGGGGTGATATAATAGAGACCTTCAAGTTTCTGGTAAGAATGAAGAGGTGGGGTGGGGATTCAGAAGGGACGTCAGAAAGTTTTATTGAACAAAGACTAGCTGAGCCGTGGAACAGCCTGCTGGCAGAGGTGATAGAGCAAAAACCATTAATGGGTTCAAGCATGGCTGGGACTGGAGTAAGGGCTTATTAGTTACTTAGGGTGTAGCAGTAAGGTAAGGGGTAAGGGGTGGCAAAACCCTCATCTAGATACAGTGCTCCCTCTCTATAAAGAACCCCTCTTTAACAAACTCTCTCTTATAGTGACCACCTTTAACGACTCCCATTGTTCCCAAAATAAGCATATTAACACCACACTATAGTGAACAATTAGCTATAATGAACACCTCTGCTGACTCCAAGGTGTTCTTTATAAAGAGAGACCATAGTAACTGGTGTTGGGATAGGATAGGGTTTAACAGGGCAGACCAGACGGAACAATTGTCTTTTTTCTGTCAACATCGTCTATGTTAGGGAACACAAAAAAGCCTCACACACACACCCGGCTCACACAGCCAATTAATGACTTGAAGAGATAAGTATGTAGTTGCAAACTGTTTCATTTTACTTACATAGATACATACAAACGGTGCTGGGTATATAACAGTGGTGCTGCTACCACAGGCTACTACTGGCCAGCACCATTCAGCAGCATTATGTATGTAAGCAAATCAAACGTTTTGTACATACGTCTCCCTTTGAGACATTGAGCAACTGCCTGTGTGAGCGGGGTGTGTACAAGAGTTTGTTTGTGTTCCCAGTTTAGGTATTCAGCCTCATGTACTGACATCCCATGGGCCACCCCTTTTCTGACACAATTATCTATGTTACGTTGTTTCTATAAACTAGGTAACACTATTTGAAATACTGCTGGCACTGTGTGCAGAACCAGGAAACATAGAAACATAGAAACATAGACTTTGACGGCAGATAAGGACCGCTTGGCCCATCTAGTCTGCCCATTTCCCTACCTACAGGATAGGCTGCAGATCCTAGTTAACCAACAGCCTATTTCTTCCTACCCCCACAAGAATTGCCTTATGTCTGTCCCATGCATTCTTGTATTCTCCCACAGTTTAGACCCCACAACTTCCTCAGGAAGGCTGTTCCATGCATCCACTACCCTCTCTATGAAATAATACTTCCTCACATTGCCCTGAACCACCCTCCTTCTATCTTTAAATTGTGTCCCCTTGTTCCATGAGTCTCTTTTCTGAAGATGCTACCCTCTTGACTTTGTTGATTCCACTGAGGTACTTAAAAGTTTCTATCATGTCCCCCTCTCCCTTCTTTCCTCAAAGGTATGCATTTAGCTCCTTTGAGTCTTTCCTCCTCTGACTTCTCTTGAAGACCCTGCACCATTTTAGTTGCCCTCCTCTGGACTACCTCTATCCTGTCTATGTCCTTGCGGAGATGGGGTCTCCAGAACTGGACACAGTACTCCAGATGGGGTCTCACCAACTATCTATACAGTGGCATAACAACTTCCTGTTTTCTGCTGTTGATGCCTCTCCCTATACATCCCAGTATACCCCCAGCCCTCCCTACTGCCTTCTCACATTGCTTGCTAACCTTAAGGTCATCTGATATGATTACCCCCAGGTCCCTTTCCTTTTTTGTTGTTGTTACTACCCTCCCCCACCCATTGTGTATTCTTCCTCTGGGTTCTTGTTTCCCAGGTGCATTATTTTGCACTTCTTTGCATTGAATCCTAGCTGCCATACTTCTGACCATTCCTCCAACCTTGCCAAGTCCCTTTTCATCCTTTCCATGCCTTCCTCGTATCAACCCTGTTGCAGATCTTTGTGTCATCTGCAAAGAGCATACTTTTCCTTCCAGTCCCTCTGCAATGTCACTGATGAAGACATTAAAAGGACTGGACCCAATCTGAACCCTCGGCACCCCACTAGTAACCCCTCTTTCTTCAGAGTGGACTCCATTTACAATTACCTTCTGTGTCCTGTTGTGCAGCCAATGTTTTACCCAGGCTGCCACCCTGGACACTCCCAGGCTGGTTAATTGACTATTAATCTTTTGTGGGGACTGTGTCAAATGCCTTGCTAAAGTCTAGGTAGGCCATGTGCACAGCCCTCCCTGGTCTACTTTGGTCACCCAGTCAAAGAAATCTATTAGATTCGTCTGACATGACATTCCACTGTGAACCCATGCTGCCTTGGGTCCTGTGCTCCACTGGCCTCTAGGTACTCAACTATTCTTTCCTTCAAGTGACTCCATCACTTTCCCTACCACAGAGGTCAGACTGACAGTCTGTAGTTTCCTGCCTCTGTCTTGGTCCCACTTTTGTGAGGGAATCCATCCGCCTTCCTCCAGTCCTCGGGGACCACCATCCTCCCATGATTTATTAAAAGAGTAGCCAGTGGTTTCACTAGTTCCTCCCTTAATTCTTTTAGAATTCTGGGTGAATTCCATCAGGACCCATTGCTTTGTCCACCTTCAGTTTTGGGAGTTCTTGCAGAACCCTTTCTTCTGTGAAAGGACTGGGATCGACCCCCTATCAAGAGTGCTTCTGTTAATTGGCTTAGGCACTTCCCCTCCTCTTTGTGAATACTGAGGCAGAAATATTACGTTTCAGTATCCCTGCTTTCACTGTCCCCTCTGCCTCCCACTGTTCATTCTATTCTGCCTCACTATCCTCCCTTTGTCTTTCACGCCGCTGATGTACCTATAAAAGGTTTTATCCCCTTCTTAACTGAGTTGGCTATCTTTTCCTCAGTTTGGGCCTTTGCTATTCTGACTTCCCTCCTGCTTCCTTCTGCCTTAACTGGTACAGCTCTCTGTCCTGCTCCTTTTGTGTTTCCTTATACTTCCAGAATGCTATCTTTTTCTTCCTGACTTTCCACAGCCACCTCTTTGAGAATCATAGTGGCTTTTCTTTCATTTTGATTTGTTTATTTGCTTACACAAAGGCTTGTTGCCTCTGTGATGGCAGTTTTGATGATTCCCCATTGTTGCTCCACACCTCCTTCTAGCCTGTTTGCTAGTGCTTTTCTAAGGCACTCTCCCATCTTGCAAAGTCAGCCCTCCTAAAGTCCAGTACCCTCACTTTTGTGAGCTTGACTCTGTAGCTGAGTTTAACGTGACCACACTGTTTGATGGTCACTTGTCCCCAGATGGCAACCCACTTCTAGATCTGAGATCCTCTCACTGCCCCCTTGAGAGTATGAGGTCTAAGACTGCTCCCTCATGAGTGGGTTCTGAAACTAGCTGTCTAAGGCCTTCCACCTGTAGGGCATCAAGAATGGCCCTGCTCTTGGATGTGGCTGCAGCAAATGTGCTCCAGTTAACATCTGGCATATTCAGGTCTCCCATCAACAGTATCTCCCCTTTCTCTGCCATTCTAAGAATACCTTCTATCATATCCTTGTCCATTCCCTCCCCCTGACATGGGGGTCTGTACACAACCCCTGAGCAGATTGTGGTGCCCTTTCCAGTCTCCAAGGTGACCCACCCACAGTGCCTCCTCTCCTCCCTGTTTACTCTTTTGTTCAGTTGCTTTTATCCCTTCCTTTACATAGAGAGCTACTCCTCCCCCTCTTCTCCCCTGACTGTCTCTCCTGTAGGTTATGTACCCTGGTATGTTAACATCCCAGTCATGGTTCTCTGTGTACCATGTTTCTGTGACTGCTCGATATCCAGGCATCCCTCTTCCATCAAGGCCACCAGCTCAGGGCTTGTTGCCCAGACTACAGGCATTGGTACTCATTACCCTCCATTTCCTGATGGCCTTACTCCCTTTTGCCCCATCCCTGTCCTTCTTGGCTTTGTCACTTTCTCCATTTACCCCTGCCCTTCTCCCTATCGACACCTCTATGTTGGTGTTTGTCGCACTTACTACCATGATTATTTGGGGGGGCTAGGATTTCCCTGCTCCTTTCCAGTGCCTCCTCCCTTGGCTAGTTTAAAAGCTTGCCAATGAAGTATTTAAACCTATCACCTAGGATCCTGGTTGCCCTCCCAGACAGATGCCGCCCATCTTGCCAGTATAGGCTTGCATCACTCCAGGTGGACCCCCAGTCCCAAATGAAGCCAAATCCCTGAGCTCCACACCAGTTTTCCAAACACTGATTGAATCCCATGATGCGGAACACCATAGCCTATCCTATGCCATAGATGGGCAGCACCTCCGAGAAGGTTACCGTGCGTGCTACTTGACTAAGGTCCCTCCCCAATTCCACAAACTCTTCCTGCACTTCTCTAATCCCTTTCTTAGCCAGGTCATTTGCCCCTAGGTGGACAATGACATCCAGCTCCCTCCCCTGTGCAGCTGCTCTGGCAATCCTGAGGATTCGCTCCCTGTCCCTCTAAGCCATGGCGCCAGGCAGGCACCCTACCTCCCCACCAGGAGGTTGTTTCCTTCCCTGCAGGGTCCCCTGCCATCCTCCTGTGGGTCTCCTTTGTGGAGGTTCCCAACATCTCCTTGGTCTCCACTGCAGGTGCCTCCAGAGGAACCACACTTTGCCAGAATGGCATAGGAATTGTGGAGAGGTACAACTGGAGGATGCACTCTGTTCCACCACCCTCACCCTCCCTGAGCCCACTGTGGTCCAACGCTCCTCTTTCTTGGCAACCTCTGAGGCAACAGCAGTGGCACTGGTGGTCCCTGGATGGAAGAGGGTCCCACAGATCCTGGCCAACTCAGCCTGGAGATGACGCGTCCTCCCTCAGCCCAGAGGTGCCTGCAGATGGGACAACACTGCATCCTCCAGAGCGTCTCCCAGAAGACTGCTGCTCCACAGCCACTGCACTGCACCACTCCAATCATGTCTTATTTCTGGCCCCTTAACTGTTTGCAATCCTTACTCTTTCCTCTGTTTTTTTCTCTCTCCCTCCTTACTTTCTGCCTGTGTGCCCTTTAAGCTCCTGATTGTCCCGTTCTGAGACAAGAATATCCTATATTTCTCAGTAGACCACTTACTTGCTCAGAGGCAGACCTCCAGCAGCTAGAGGGGGCCAGAGAGCTACTCTTGCCCTTCTAGGATGGTGGGCCTTTGGTGGTTCTGTGATCACTCACTTTCTGCTCCCAAACAGGAAGCTCCTGTTGTCAGTCAAATCCTGTGCCTATAAAAATAGAACTAGCTTTGGGGGGGGGGGGTGGAGGGAACGGAAGGAGGGCAATATAGTCCCAGTAGAGAAGTTCAGTCACACAGCAGTCGTTTCTCCTGGTGTCTTCTGCCAAGCTATTAGCAGAATCTTTCTAAGACAGTCTTTAAATGTAGCTTCCTTCTAGCTAAGCCACTCCCCCTACTTACTAGATCTTTCTACAAGTAATTTAAACCTCACAGATATTAAGACCTTTCAATCACCTGAGATTTACACCTAGATAACTGTTCAGATACCCATTCAGTTCAGTTAACCCAGACAAACACACACTTTTTTTTTGGTTTGTTTGTTAGTTTTTTTTTTACCCTAAATTAAAGGTCCACGTACAAAAGTCCTTCTTCTTTAGTCCCAGCAGAGAAGTCCAGTCACACAGCAATCCTTTCTCCTGGTGTCTTAGGCAGGCTAAGATAAGAAAGATAACTGCGTAGCAAAGGCTGAAGTGTAAGGAGCAAGTGTTTAGGTTTTTCTCATAGATTTCAAAAGCAACACATCTACCATAGATGTGCAAACAGCAATAACAGAGTTCAGTGATTTTAGAGAATGGCAACAGCAGTGCCCTCTAGATGTGAGATGCTGACTGTCATGTAAAGTAGCAGCATATTGTGACCTTCCAACTTTAGCTGAACAGTTAGACCTGCTGCTCTGCAGACTCAGGATTACTGCTGTACTGACAGTGCACCAGCTGATCCAAGAGGACACCTGAAGGTTCCAATTGGGCACTACCGAATGTATCTGAGCTGCTTAGTTCAGACAATGGATTCAGATATTGTGCACTATCAAATGTGTCCAGGCTGGTTAGTCCAGATAATAGATTCAGGTGTCAGACACTATCAAAAGTATCCAAGCTGGTTAGTCCAGATAATGGATTCAGGTATTCTGCACTATCTTCTTTAGATACACCGTAGGTAGTTCAAACACTGTCTGAAATATTTGAAACTGTATAACTGCAGCTAATCCTATTCAGAATCCATGGTTTCATTCCCAGCAAGGTCTCAATCTGAGTATGCCAAACAGAACACATAGACACAGCAGTTTCTAGAGAACTGGGGAACACTCTGGAATTACAGGAGCTGATACCAAGTTGATGGGCTTTACTTAAACAGAAGGGGGTGGTGTACTGGCAGATAGAATAGACAGACCAATGGAATGGTGTGCAAAATGGGAAGTTGGGGGTCTGAGGTTGTAAAACTCAGGAAGAGCAGTACACAGGCAAATAGTTTTAAAACTCAAATGTGTTTAGTTTAGAAAAGAACACACAAGCTCCTGAAAGCCCAGCATGTTGACTTGTACTGTATCTTCCTCGAGGGAGGGGCAGGCAAAGAACTGATGTACAGCACATGATAGCCATGAACATTTAGAAGTGAGGCATGTTTAGCAGGAGAATATTTACTACAGAAAGAGGATGCATAACACAAGAAGTCACAGGCAGGGTAAGCAAGCAAGGTAAGAGTTCAAACACAGGTCAGTTTGCCATGCCTTTTATACCTTTCGTCTACCAAGCACATAAGTTTAAACACAAGAGAGGTGATACTGAGGGCATATAAGGGGACAGATTCAAATACTACAGTACGTGATGAAAAGTGGAGATGGAAAAAGTGGAACGATTCGTGCACACGGCGTGGGTGGACATCACAGTGCAACAGAAAGTTGGACAGGAGGTGCATCACTGAAATGTTACACTGGAAGGCTACATGAAAGAGATAGACGTGGGCATAAGGGGAGGAGGTAACGTTGTGTATAAACAAAATATATTGTCAAATGCAAGGAAAAGAAAATATAGTAGAGTCCAGAGAATCTAAAATCCCCCTGGGTACTGCTAAATATGGACAGCAAGTGAAAACTGCTGTAATAAAAGTGAAATACTCAGCACCGTCAAACTACAGTGATAGAACCACAAAGATCTGATTATGCAAACTGCAGAATAAAAATAAAAATGTCTTCTCCCTTAGGAGGGAGACTGGTCCTGATACCAATAGTGTCAGAAGCATTCAGCACTGAAATATCCCAGATATCATCTCCAACTATTAAGATGCAGGGCTTGTGTGACCCTTATAGTTGATCCCTCACTGACATCATCAATATCTTTAGAGGCTCAGCTGTGACCATCCTGGGATATGGGTACAATAGGGACAGAGAGCAGGTTGCAGTAACACCAAGCAGATATGAACTGGAAAACAACAAAAAGTAAAACTTATTGCACATTTTGGTTGTTGTTATTGCAAACTGCTTCATAAGCACCACCCAGTCTAATCAGCATAGATTGGGGTGCTGTGCATTCCCCTTTAAGTATAGGCCAGCACTTCTAACAGCAGACATTGATCAGGTATTTTACAGGGAGGTTAGAGAAGCGCATCAGCACACAAAAGCAGTGTTTTAACGACTGGAGCCATCGACTGGAGTTTGTGTTAACAGCAAAAAATATTCAGGATTTTTTTGCATGTGGTGTAAGAGAAGGGGCTGCTGCATGGTTCAACATATAAAGCAGGGGACAAGAAAGGAAGCTATATGAGACAACGGTGACTATCAATGTGAGCATTAAGGTAGGGGTAACGGTGGAGCAGCAGCTGGAGGAAATTGATCATAACATAATCAGGTTCTCAGTAGGACAGGATAACAGTAACAGCAGCAATGGGCCATCAAACTGTAGAAAGCAGATTGCAATACAACGTGTACACAAGCAAGAATGAAATGGTGCAGGGCTAAAAAAATTATCTGGAGTGATATCCAAATGGAAACAGGTTAAAATGACACGTATGGAGGCTGGTCCAGCAGCACTGAGGCTAGAGGAAGAACGATCGGGCATCTGTAGACAGCGCTCCTTTTTCCAGGAGGAAGCATGGTTTGTGCACTGCACCGCTTAACTGCCGCTAAGTAGAGGCTGGGTGGCACAGCATGAGGCAGTACCTCTAAGTGCCAAAGCATAGGCACTGAGTATGCGCGGCATCTTCACATCACACACCTGCACCATTTAACACATGCCGACCTTGGGGCAGGGAAACAAGAACATTGGAAAAACTGAGGCTGTGCAATTAGGAAGCCCTTTTGGCCTGCCCCTACCCATGCCATTACCACAGGACCCTGACAAACCAGATCCAGATGGTGGGAAGGGCAGGATAGATCTCCTTCTCCCTCTCTGAGCGCTCTGCCTATGGGGGGGAAGTAAGCTGTGACAGAACAAAGCAGCTGAGTCCTGGGGGAAGATGGTGGCCGGTAGTGGATGCAGACAGGGGCATAACAACCAAGCTCACATCCTGAAAGAAAGAAACTGCTCTATAGGGAAAAATAAGATAAGTGTGGGCAGTGGCAGAAATCATACCTAGAAGTTATAGGAAGAATAGTAACATATGAGGCCAGCTTGTATGAACAGGATGGTAACAAACAAAAAACAGGTGTAACCCCCCCTGAAAATGGGGGTTCCCAAAAGACTTCCAGGAGCTTGCTTGAATGCTCCAAGCCTGAATGGTGTTTGGCGTTTAAGCCATTTATCAGTGAGTGTTTTTAGAACCTCTGGTACTGTCTCTTTAAGAGCTGTCTGCTTGCAGACATAATTAGTTTGTATGGGGACTGTGTGTTTCTTTTGATTGAGTACCACTCGAGCTGCTGCCAATTCACTCCATTTTGCAGTCACTAGGAGTGCAAAGGGAACCTATCTGAAAGATGTAACTGTTTGCCAGAAACCATTTAGAGTAATAATGAAATTACAGTTTGTCTAACCTGCTTTCTTTGCAGTCAGAACTGTGTCTGCCTAGTTCCCCATTCTGGTTTTGAACTGCTGAACTGGACCAATCAGTGTAAGGAAGCTAGCTCTAAAATGGTGCCTTGGACGAATCAGAACTTGGACTCAAATCTGAGCCAGCCACAAGAGGATTGTATGGCAGTGACTTGGAGATGTGAAGTAGACTTCGCGCCTTTTGGACCAACAGGAGCAGTCTATTGTGAGTGACAGCCAATCCAGTCAAGAACTGGGAGGAACTCAAAGGAAGTGCCGGTTTTGTCTGTTGGAGTTTCAGTTGAGCTCTGGCAGTGAAGAAGGAAGAAGCCCTGTTTTTCAGTGTGCAGTTTTAGTCGGGAAACGTGTGTAAGGCCCAGAGTTCCGGTCTGCAGCTTGTGTAACTGCTTGTTAGGACTGAATCCATCCTGTGAAGAGAATCAAAGGATATCTGAAGAGTAGAAACCAGGCTCACCCTGTAGAAGACTGGAGAAATTGCTGAATTGCACTCGGTCTGTCAGGATCTGAATCTGCTGTGTGTTCTCCCGGGTATTGTGCAGTAATTGCGATCGGGATAGAGAAGCAGCCTGCCTGGTATAGTACTTTCTGTTTTACCATATAAATGTGTGAAGAGGCTTGTGTACCTCAAGTGAATCCTGCTGCCATTAAAGGACTTTTGCCTGTTACTGTTCACCATATAAATGCGTGAGGAGGCTTGGTTAGCTCAAGTGAATCCTGCTGCCATTAAAGGACTTTTGCCTGTTGCAGTTTGCCAGATAAATGTATGAGAGTCTCGTGGAGCTCAAGTAGCCCTGCTGACATTGAAGGACCCTATCTTGTTTGGAGTCGTGAGTACTAATTCGAGGTCGCTCCCTGTTGAATTGCCACATTGAATCCAAATGGAATCACTGTACTGCTGACTGTTTAAACTAATTTTTCTTTCTCTGTGGAAAGGGCCCTACCAGCTGCCACAGTTTGGACTAGCCACAGGGCTTGGGTACCCAGGGACAGTAACTGGTAGGGATAGGCTGTGCACAGAGCTATAAGTAGATGAGTAAAGTGATAAGCTAATTAACCTGATTTCCCCTGTCCTTGTTATATTCCCCTAAATAAATCCGAGCTGCTTGTTTCAGCAGTTATACTGCCTGAGGTATTTGTCTATGTTAAAGTATTGTACTGTGATTGTTGCACTGTATCTTATTTTACAGGAGTTCCAGTGCCTGAACCAGCCCTGGGGGTAAGTGTATACTGTGAAGGTAATTCTGATATATTGTGTGGGCCACTAGTGGGAAGAAAGGGGGGTTGCAGTGTCCCAGAGGGCTGTGACCAAGTAAGTTTAACTATTGCAAACTCTGACCTCTGGGTGGAGGCACCTGCCATTGGATCCAGGCCCCTCAACCTGTTAGTGGCAAATCAGGCAGGGGTAGCAGCCCCTGGGATAGCACCATCTAGGGGTTACACAGAGATAAAGAAAATGCATTAGGCATTGCAGAGGGAAGAGAGGAAGCGGGTACCCTCAGAAGGGGAATTCCCATGGAAGAAGGAAGAGATCCCCAGCTGAGGAGAAAGCAGCTGCTGGTGGGGGACTGTATTGTTCGGGGGATAGACTTTGGAGCGAGGGAAGAAAGGGTGAAGAAGGTGAAGTTCCTGAGAGGTGTTTTGGCTTGGCGGAATGGCATGTGTATCCAGAGGATTGCTAGGGCAGCAGAACATGGGAGGGGGGCAAGATGTCATTGTCCACCTGGAAGCAAATGACCTGGCAAGGGACAGGGTAGGGGTGGTGCAGGTTAACTTTAGGGAGGTGGGGAGGGACCTTAAGTAGGTAGCATGCAAGGTGTTTTTTTTCTAGGTGTTACCTGTGGAGGGCAGGGGAGGTACAAGAGTACTCTGCAACAGGGCGTTTAAAGACTGGTTGAAGGTATGGTGCATGGAGGAGGACTTTGGCTACATTGGGAACTGTGGGCCAACTTGGGAGAATATGGGTTTCTATAATGGAGATGACATGCATCTTTCTGGGAAGGGGAACTCATTCTTTGGTGAGAGGTGTAAATGTTATTTGGATGAGCATTTACACTATCCAGGTGGGGACAGTAAAACAAAGGGAAGCAAAAATTCCCCCTTCCCATGATGGAGCAGTAGGGAGGGAGGTTCTGGCGTGAGAAAACTCCCTAGGGCAGGGGTGCAGAAAGATAGGGATAGGGACAAGACAGAAGAAAAGGGGGTTACAACTTAGGTAAGAGAGGGTAGAGAATTGAATGAGATGGAATGGGGATAATAAAAAGGTAGAAGTAAAGTCAAGGGGAGGAGCTTCAGGGAAAAATACAGTTAGTAATGTGAGGGGGAAGCAGGCCAGGAAACTGAAGGTGTGGAGAGTCATGTGCGCCAAACAGGGAGTCTTCAAAACAAAATTCCAACTCTTACAATGATTATGCAATAATGTACAAACTAGCACGGCAACAATATAACCATGGTGAATGACAGTATACAGTAAATGACTCACTGATGATTACACTGTACTGCTACTGAGGTTGCACATAGTTTGCCAGGGAGTCACACAGGTAGCAAGAGTGACCTCTAGTGCTCAACAGTGGCATTGGCAACATGAGATGATGCAGTGCACTATACACTGGAAAGATTCTTTTGGCACAGTGCAGCTGAAAAAAGCCCTAATTCCAATTCAGTTGAGTAAATATGGAGCTATTTGGAAGATACCAGACATATTTCTTACCTTAATGCTAACATATTTAGGGACTATTACAGTTGCAAAAATAAAAACATGAACCCATCACAGAAGAAGTAGTTTCCACTCACAGGAGTGAAATTTCTTTATCAGGTCACCCCTACTAGCAGCTGGCTCTGTAACATGATGGCAGTTCACTGTCCTTCCACATGTGAGACTTGGGTTCAAGACCAAGTAGGAGTTTCTCACTTACTGGGCTGGCAGAGCACAGGGCGTGCCATGGAAACTGTGCTCATTCTTTGGGGAGGACTGGCTACAGATGTCACTCTCCACATCAGCGTGTCTTGCAGCACGGCAGTGAGTTGGATGTGGTGGGGATCTTAGGGAAAACTTGTGCCAGTGTGGTTAGGTGGTATGTCAACACACTCTAAGAGCACGGGGATTCAAATAAGAAAAATGTGACATTGCCTCTATCAAAAAACAAAATCATCTCTACTTAAAGAGCCCCTGAAATGGCAGGGCTAGTTTATTGCATTTGTTTGTTTGTTGACTGGGTCAGTACACTGGTCTCAGGGACCTTTTTCAGGTATGACACTGGCCTAGATAGGCAAAGTATAAGGGTTGTAACAGCAGCAGTGAAATGCAAGGGTGAAATCAGAGCTGGTAATGCCTTAAAAACAAATAACTGGATGCACACATCAGAAAACAATAGTAATTAAGATACAATTACAATAATCTAGCACATTTATTAAGAAAAAGAGTGTGGTAATCATTGGTTTCTGTATATAAGCATATCATAGTGGAAACAACAGTGCTTAAATAACATAATGAAAACAATGGAACTAGCATTGCATAGTTACACAAGTAACTAGAGTAGGTTAGCAACAGCATCTTATGTGGCACAGTTGCAGTATTGGAATTATAGGTGGGCTTGGCCTCACTAGCTCTGAAGTGAGTCCCGGTGGCTCACGCCTCACTGCCATTGATTTATAATGGGAAGGGGTGGTCTCAATTTAATAACAGGGCTCTTATGGGTTCCCCAGCTCCCAAAGCTCATAAGGTGTAATTCCAGCACTGCACAGTTGCAAATAGATATATTGAATAGGTTATCTAAGAGTTGCTATTTGAAGAGTGAGTGGGAAAGGGCTGCACAAATGCCACAGGGGAACAGCAGATTCAGACACATTTCAGTTTACATTTCATATCGTGTCTGTATTTATCTCGACCCTTTTCTTTATTATGCTACACAATAACATGGAAAGAGGATATTTGCATCCTAGCCTTTATTTGCTGTAGCTGCTTTCTACACTTGACATCATAATCCTCTGCCAGTGACATCATTGTCTGTTGTTACGGAAACAATTTTGATATGATAAACAGAAGATTGTTATGTCAACCATAGACAAGCAGCCAGAGCAGATGACGTTTAAGCAACAGTGAATTGGTTTTCATGTTACTAGTGGTGGGCGAAGTGGCCTCAGTTCACTCCGAGGAGCGATTCACGAAGTGAAGGCGGATTCACAAAGTGCTCCACATCACAAAGCAGTATGCTTTGTGTCATAAAAGGTAACGTGAAGTCCATTGAAAGCAATGACTTCGCATTACTCCGCCTTCCCCAAACCACTACTCCACAAATTTTAACTTGAAGTACATTGAAAACAATGTACTTCACCTCACTTCACCTTGTTTTAAGCTGCAAAGGAGAATTTTGCAGTGATTCATGGGATTTCAGGTCACATGGGCTCTAGATTGTTTTGCACAGCCTCAGTTCTGTGTGTGTAGGAAGCTGTTGGAGACAGTCTGCTTCTGAGAGCTCTCTGAGATTCAAATCTTGTAAAAGCTGTTAAAAAAGCCTTTTTGAGTCATTTTTTTTGCTGAAACTTTACTTCATCGATAGTAGGAAACCCTCCTGTGCTCATATCATTGAGCGTTTATTGTTTGTGTGTGGATTTTGAATGTTAATGTACAACATTCAGTCTGTGTACTGAGAGACAGTGGAAGTGTGCTTTAGGGGAGGGGCATATATGTGGTGTACGTAGACAAGCTGGAGAAATAGGGAGTTCTTTGTTTTTTGGTTATATTTTTCTTGTATAACTGACTGTGTTAATGTACACACAGCAATATTTTCAGTAATTGTTGACATTTTTTGCTGATTCTGTGTGTTGTGGACCTGGTGCAGCAGTGCATAATTTCAGGTTGTTTAAAATGCGTTGTATATTACTGAAGTTTTCATTTTGCTACGCATTACTTGTAGACAAATATTGTGTGTGTGTGTGTGTGTGTGTGTGTGTGTGTGTGTGTGGTGCGTGACATCAAATAATACACCTTTTATTGTGTCACACTGTAATTGCAGGTGCAGCAGTGTGAACTTGCTATCCACTGCACCTGCGTGATTGTGTACTGCCATTGTGGTATCTTTTCTTGGTTTTGCACTGCTGTAATCTGCAGTCAGTGCCCCCCCTCCCCCAACACTGGCAAAAGGTATTCTTTTCCAGATTGGATTGTTTGTGACTTGAGAGCACCACTGGTTAGTCAAGGTGTTGTTGAACTTGTTGTGACTTTGCATCTGTATCTCATGTTGAAGCCACAGTTGTTTTTGGCTTACATCCAGGTTCTAGCCCCCCCACCCTGGCCCCACCCAGGTAAATATTCTAAAATTTAAATTTGTTTAGAATATTCTTGTTGATCCCCAAAATGCCCATAAAGAGATATGCAAGCAAAGCTGTTTCTCACCATGGCACTGCTGCCAGTGGTAAGATTGTCTGTGGGTGTGGTAGTACGCGGTCGCAGAAGTGCATTGCTGATGTGAGGAAAGATATTTCTCCTTCTTTGTTTTCTACAGTGCAATCAGTAGCTTCACTCATAGTTGGAGGATATGATGTTGTCCCAGCTGGTGGTGTTAGTGCAGTTGCTGGTGGTGGTATGAATATTGCTGCCTCAAGTTCTACTTCTGACCAGTTTACTGTGTCCAAAAATATAGCAGAGTGTGAAGCAGTGACAGTGTAGAAGATGTCATAATCCCCAGTAATATCCCAGTAACTAAACATGAGGATTCTGATCATCGTGTCAATGATAGCACATAATGTGACATTTCTTCCACCACGGTTCAGGTCACGCATTTGCCATGCAATGATTCACAGCGTGGTGAAAAGATTTCAGGTGATGGTGGTGCTGATGATGATGAATCTGATGATGCTGATGATGTTGCTGTGGTTGTAACATGCAGTCCATATGCCAGCATCCAAGCAGAAGATGAGGATGATGTTGATGAATATGATGATGATGTCAGTGACCCCTGTTGGGAACCAGAGAAAAAGAAATTCAAGGTTCATGGTGGATAGTTGCAGCCTAAGTGTGTCCTGCCTGAAAAATCATGTAGCACCCCCCCTACTTCATGGCTTAAAAAAACAGAGTCCAATAAGTAGCATCAGGGACATGTTAAAACTAGAGCATCACAATCCCTTATTTGGGATTTTTTTGTGCAAGATGCAAATGATGAGTCAGTTGCAATCTGCCAGGTTTGCCAGGTGTATGTGAGTCGAGGCAAAAAGGGGAGCCATCTGGGGACAGGGGGACAGCATACACATCTTAAGAACAGGCACATGGCACTGTGGACCTAGCACAACATGGCTGCTAACACCTGTACCACAGTGGGGTGTTCACCCTCGCCATCAACCATAATGAGCATGTTATCCCCTACCATGACTGTAACATCAAGTAGAAAATTAAATCTGTGCAGTAGTGATGAAATAAGAGTAGAGGATTACTACAGGCATGATGAGGTGGAGGAACGGAATGATTTTGAAATCTTGTCCAGTGGTGGTGAGAGTAGCAGTTTTTTTGGTGGTGGTGGTCAGTGCAGTATGTCTAGTGCAAATGGTACATCAACCCCTGTTGTAAATCTGGGAAAATAACTGCATTTCTGGGTTTGCCATCACCTGTGCAACCATCTTCATCACACATCCACACTCCACTCCCTGCGATTCTCAGAGCAGAACCATTTGTCATCACACCCCATGTAAAACGTTTAAGTCAGCCCACGTTACAGAGTGTGTTTGCACATAAGCTGAAGTACCCACCCAATCATACAGTGTCACATGAACTTAATGTTGCTGTAGCTGAAATGCCGGCAATTGATCTTTTGCCCTTCTCCTTTGTAGAGAATTCTGGGTTCCAGCAGTTTGCTGCACATGCCTGACCAAAATGGAAAGTCTCATCCAGGACATACTTTTCAACCGGTGCTGTCCCCGAGTTGTACCGTACTGTGTCTGACTCAGTAAGACATGCCCTTCAACATTCCTCCTCTCCATTCATCCATTTAAGTATGGATATGTGGACAAGTGGCAAAACAGTAGGGAGTTCATATCTGTGTATAACTGCACATTGGGCGCAGGTGCCGTGGGTTGTTTGTGCTGTTGGTATTGTGAATAATCAGTGTAGTAAGGTGGAGTGTGGTGGTAGCAATCTTCCAGAAATTCGACAGCATACAACAATTGCTATGCGTAATGTGACCTTTTCACACTCTGGTGAAAACATGTTGGACCTGGTACTGATTGAAACTGATAAGTGGCTGAACCCCCTGTCCCTGAGAGCTGGGTTCATATCACGTGGCAGTGGGTCAAATGTGGTGAAATGCATCATGAATGGTGCCTTTTTTCGTGTTCCATGCATGGCCCACTGTTTAAATCTTGTGGTGCAGGAGTTTCTACAGCACCCTGATACAAAGGAAATGCTGACAGTTGCACTCCATATCTGTTCTCACTTTTCATGCTCTGCAAAGGCCCGTGACCAACTCCGGCAGTTGCAGATCCGAAACAGCCTCCCACAGAACCGCTAAAGCTGGAAGTTGTCACCTGATGGAACTCCACTTTCTACATGACAGAGAGGTTGTATGAACAATACAAAGCCATCTTAGAATATCTTGTCATACACACTAACCATGACAGTTATGGGGCCTCCATGTCTATGATGACTGAACAGTGGTACCTCATGGACTCTGTAATAACAATCTTGAGGCCTTTTGAACATGCCACACAGGCAGTGAGTGGCTAATCTGCCTCCATTAGCCAATCAATTCCACTGCTGCGGGTGCTGAGGCAGACATTGGTGAATGTACAGCATAGCCTTGATGTTGCTTGAGACAGTGCTAGCAGTGTGTTGCTGAAACACATGCTGACAGTATTTGACCAGAATTGTCACATCTTGAGCATTCAGCGTAGTGACAACTTTGCAATAGCAACAATGCTGTACCCACGTTACAAACGTGGAATTTCCTCTCTACTGGAGGGCAGGCCTGAACAGGTAAAAACTGTCAGTGGGCAACTGGTTCGCTTGGTTCATGGGGCACAGAAGTCACGTGCCAAGGTCAGCAAACCTCAGCAGCATAATCAGGCTGAAGGTGAACCTGGAGGAGTATCAAGCATATCCTGTAAGGGGAAGGGGACTGCAGTTCCAGGTGGTCTGTCATCAAAAGTGGCTGGTGTTAACCCACTTTGGGAGGCTTTGTCCCAAGTGAGGATTTGTGACATAAATGATTCCGGAGAAGCGGATGATGCATCAACCACTGGACTTAGAGCAGCAAAGCGAATGGTTGAGTCATATTTGTCTGAAAACAGGCATTTGTCAATCACTGATGATCCCCTTTTATACTGGAGTGGAAAGGTCAGTGAATGGCCAGAGCTGACCACTGTGGCACTGAATATCTGACATGCCCGCCCTCCAGTGTGAGTGTCGAGAGGGTATTCAGCTCAGCAGGTCCAGTAGCTCGGGATCATCATACAAACCTCAATCCTGCAAATATCAGTTTGCTGACATTCATAAAAATGAATGATAGGCACATACCAGCTCAGACTGCAACCTCAGTATTCATACTGCGGCATAGTCATGGTTTTGCTGATGGTGTAGAAAGGGGCCATCCTGGTGGCAGTGACAGCATGAAACAGCTTACCATTGACATAGATGATAACACAGTGGAGAAAGAATTTCCCAGTGGTCAGAATTCAGACATAGAAGACTGTGAGGGCAGCTTTCTTTATGAGAATGATGATGAATGATGATGAGGTTAATGTTGGCAGGTTTTCACTTAAGTGGTTATAAGGCTGTCGCATTTCTTGTATGATACCTGTTTTCTTTTTCATAAAGTTAAATCAGTGTCCCACTCATAGTGACTCAAATTCCATGTGTCACGTCACATTTATAAACTCAGAGCACAGTATATCCTGGCCCCTGGACTACCACCACCATAAGACCGCTCTTATTGTTCATCACTGCCACCATAAGGAATGTGACCGTGTGTCCCTCTGGACTACCACCACCATAAGACCACTGTTCGCCACTGCCACCATAAGGTATGTGACTGTGTGTCCCCCTGAACTACCACCACCATAAGATCACTGTTCACCACTGCCACCATAGGGAATGTAACCATGTGTCCCTCTGGACTACCACCACCATAAGACCGCTGTTTGCCACTGCCACCATAAGGTATGTGACTGTGTGTCCCCCTGAACTACCACCACCATAAGATCACTATTCACCACTGCCACCATAGGGAATGTGACTGTGTGTCTCCCTGGACTACCACCACCATAAGACCATTGTTAGCCACTGCCACCACCACCAGATGCAGGAAGAAGTGAGAGGGAATGTCAGCAAGTGCCTCAGCTATGACCACCACCACCCACCACCACCATTGTGACAATGTTTTCCATTACATGTCTTGACCATGCCAAGGCAGAGGGAGTCATACAGGAGACTACATCCATGAGTCACAGTCACAAGGCTTCTTATTATTAAAACTATAAAGTAAGTATGTGTACTAATGGTTTTCATGCTATTCATCTTCCTTTAGCTGTATGTTTTGTTTTCTGTTGCTTTTCTGAGCTGCAATGGTTAAACACATACAGTCAACTTATTTTGGTTTTTACAGGTTAACAACAAACGATTCCTCTTCACTGAAGGTCTGTATCAATGGTACAGCAGCAGTACTGTCTACAAGAACCAATGAGATATCCATTTCCAATCCATACTGGTAAGTATGTCAATTTTATTTAATCTGTTCCTTTTTTTTTCATAAGAGTGCAAAAAATCCAACTGATGATTCATAAACTAGGTGACATGTTCATCACAAAAAATATTTCTGGCAACATGTCATGCACTGTATTCCAAATTTCCAGCTGTGCAGCCATGACAGTGTTGAAAAAGTTGGACTCAGGTCGTGTTACTTTTACTTGACAAGATGTGGTTTTAAAATGTAACTTGAGTTTAGATGCAGGGACACTGACACAGTGTATTTGTTACATAACCTGGTACTAAATAAAACTGTGATCTGGTGATTACAGTGGGACAGCTTACTATCTGTGTTAATCCAGATACCCATGGTGGAACAGCCATGCTTAAATATAATGTCTTACTGCTGCAATCAAGCTGTAATAAGTCCTTCATTTCTTTTTTTTTTTAGGAAGCTTCCAGATGCTTTGTGAAGTGATAGTTGCCTTATCCAAAGGATTTCTTTAACATCATCCACCCCCCGGGCTGGGACAGACATGCAACAAGCAGAAGTCATTTCAATCGATGGCCATGACCATCATTACCGGACTGGAGAAGGATGCAGATGAAATCTGTGAAGAAGTAACCAAATAATAAACCATTAATGAGACCTACTTGCAAATATTTTCCCCCTCCCCCCAAAAAAATACTTACCTTCATTGGCTTGAGAGTATTCCATTTCCAATTTCAACACTAACATTTCTCATCAATCACTGGAATGTGCACACCAACAGTATGTGGCCTGTGATACAAAACAATATAATGAGTACATGTATATATATATGTCAACCCCCCACCTAGAAAATACATATATATATATATATATATATTTATATATGTATATCAACTCTCCAAGGCTACTATTAGTGCACACACAAAGGGCACCCTTCCATCCGGTTGAGGTGATCGCATCACATTCTCAGGAATCGCAGCACACTTTGGACAAGCAACAGTTCTCTCACAGTCATCATTTCTGATGGAACACTGAATGGATTCATGTCATGTCATCCCTCCTTCACACAGTTTGGCAAGACACTGTGCATCATGACATCATCATCATCACAGTATGTTAATTTCCTGGACACAAGACAGTTGCATTTTGGGGATGCAGAAAAATTCTGGAGATTTTGTGTGACCACTGTGCGCATGAGTGACTGCGCAATAAATTCTGAGGGACTTTGCATGTTGTGTACCACTCCCATTTCACTTCGTCAGCACTTGGGAATTTTCTGGACACAAGACAGTTGCATTTTGGGGA
The DNA here is from genome assembly GCA_016271365.2 of Neoceratodus forsteri. NCBI lineage: Eukaryota > Metazoa > Chordata > Ceratodontiformes > Ceratodontidae > Neoceratodus > Neoceratodus forsteri. The sequence goes on along the minus strand of CM057453.1, from coordinate 410,866,651 downwards.
TGCAGAAAAATTCTGGGGACTCTCTGTGACCACTGCAAGCATGAGTGACTGTGCAATGCATTCTGGGGGACTTTTATGTGATGTAACTCTCCCATTTCTCTTCGTCAGCACTTGGGAATTTTCTGGACACAAGACAGTTGCATTTTGTGTGTTGTTAGCCATAATGTCATAATTAAATTATAAATTAAAGCAGCGGTGCAATAATCTGGTGAAAATTTTGACCTATACTTTTTTATGCTATTTTAGATTGCCAGCCACTTACCTCCTGATTTGCATGATACCCTTCTTTTCACAATTTATGTCTGCTTTAGTACTTTTTCTCATGTCTGTAAAAATAAAAGGAGCACTCCTTTTAATATTGCTCAGACCAGGTTTTCATCAGTATTTGCAGCTGTTTTTGAACAAATATTGTTCTGTGAGGTCAGAAAACACTGCCTGCTGCATAATTGTTAATTTTACTCACATCAGAAGTGATATATAAGCAACTGATGGACAAAAACTGTGGAAAATGCTGATGAAGACCCGGGCCGCACCATATTAAAAGGAGCGCTCCTTTTATTATTTCAGACATAAAAAAAGTATTAAAGCAGACTCAAATACTGGAAAGAAAGCTATCATATGATACAACTCAGGAGGTAAGTCAAGTGGCAATGTAAAATAGCATTAAAAGTATAGGTAAAAAGTTTCACCAGATTGTTGTACTACTGCTTTTTTTTTTTATCACTACTCTTATTTTTTCTCACCTGCAGCCACAGTCCTGCCACACATCCAGCTACCGCTCCAACCTTCACCTCCGACCCCGAAGCTGATGTGTCCAGCTGGCATATGCAGCTATGACCGTCGAGAGGGGCTCCCCCTTCAGCCCCCGTGCCCGGTGAGGATCCACTACCAGTGCACACCTATTTCAGGCATCGTCGGCCGATGAGGCTAGCGGCCATCAAGCTGCCACAGTCCATGCTGCCTTTTCCCCTTTACTCCCAATGGGAGCATGGAAGTGCAATGATGTCACGCACTTACGTGCAGATGTCTGCCATGCTCCCTCCTACAGAGCACCCATGCCACTGCAGTTCCTCCAGGCATCCTCAGGGACCACCAGAGTGTGGCGTGCACCCACCCCTTTACCCCAGGGCTAGGAGAGCTGTCATCAGATGCTCGATCCTAGTTCTCCCCTGCCAACCCCCAATGGCCTGGGCTCATTCCCAAAACCAGGTCGCTGGTGTGCTGCAAGGTGTGGCATCCAGCGCCTCAACCGTCAGCACCTCTAGGTTGGCTGTACTGCTGCTTTAATATCTATTTAAAAAAAAGAAATATTTCTGGAACCTCAGTAATGTTTACTTTGTGTCGGGACTCATGAAGTGTTTGTCATTGCAGGACTGTGAGCAGTGCAAGTATGCGGTGCTAAACTACATATGTGCTGTCAGTGTTCTTTCCTGTGTGTGCAGACATTGTCCAGCTTAGTGCAAACATATATATGGTGTGACTTGTTACAGTATCTAAAGATAAAGATAAGAAAGAATATATGACGTATATTTTATTTGTACAATAAGCACTGGTGGTGTAAGTGATATCATTTTTTTTCAGAGGTCTCAGGCCACTGTGTACCTCAGTCACTCACAGTGCACACATGACTTTGTGGAGATAATAGCCTAACCTAAAAGTTATGTGTACAGTATGTGACTAAGGTGCACTCTGGCCAGACACTTCTGAAAAAATATCATGTCACTTAGTCCACTGACAATGATGGTGACAATAAAATATATGTTGCATATTCTTTTCTCTAGTCTTTATACCATAAACACTGCAACAAGTCAGCATATACAGTATATGTTTGCAAGAAGCTGTACAATGTCTGACACACAGGAAACAACACTGACTGCACACCTGCAATTTAATACATTATACTTGCACTGCTCAGTCCTGCTTTTCCACAACCACACCACAACAGAAAGTAAACATTACTGAGGCGCCAGATTATAATAACAGGGCAATAAGGAGCATGTATGTATCTATGTATATATGTGTATATGTATGTATATAGTTAAACTACTACTGTGGCCTTCCCTCTCTCTGTTATTAAACAAAAGACAAAACACTACAGCGGTTGGGGGGGGAGGTATGCTGCAAAAAAAAGCTAATGGGGGATCCTCTGCTGATCCAGCAGCAGATGGGGCATCGACACAATCTGTAACTGGTGTTGCTCTATCTGCTCCAACTGCTGCTGGATAGCACCCACCCTCTCATTGTTTTCTTCCACCGCAGCCCACAAAAGTGCTATGTCTGCCTGAGTTGCAGGTATTGTGGGGTTCACTGGTGGTGGCACACCAGGTAGAGGTGGTGGTGAGGATGGTGCTGCTGGTGGTGGTGGAGCATCTGCCACTGTGGCCCTCCTCCTGCTGTGGCAATGCACAACAGCAGCACCCTCTGCCACTGCCACAGAAGGGCCAGCAGGTGGAGGCCTGGGTCGTTCTGTGGCAGCCTGCCACTCCACCTTGTGGTGGTTCAACATATGGGTGCATTGGCCCCCAGTTCACAGATGTGTCCCCCCTGGGGCCAAGGTACATCTCCACCCCACAAAGTATACATACCACAAGGCTGCTGTTCCCCCCTTCACAGTTGAAAAACTGCCAAACTGGGGAGCTACGGGGGACCAGGCAAGGGAAGGGCAGATGCAGTGCCAGCAGCATGGTCACAGTGGGCCTCAACTTGCTGCTATGGAGGTGGTGCTGCTGGAGCTCCTGCAGCTGCCACTGGTGGTGGTGTTGGTGGACTTGGCAGATGTGGTGGTGGTGCTGCTGCTTCCGGGGGGGACCAAAAACTTTAGAGCGGTCCAACACCACCCGGCCACGCTCCCCATGAGTGTGCACTACTCCCCTCCTGCCAGCAAAGTGGCCGCATGGCTGCACTGCCCCAGGCACAGTTCCATGCATTCCCTCCGAGTCCTGACTTGGATGGTCCACATCATGTCCCTGCTACATTTCAAAAAAATTCCTCCTTCCCTCTTTGACTAGCAATGCTGTCGCCAATGACTTCACACACACTACAGAACACACACTCACACAACACAGGCACACACACAGTCTCTTACACACACACACACACACACACACACACACACAAAACTTATAAAACAAAGAAATCAGTTACCACAAGAAAAAATGAACTGCCAAAACAGTACAAAAAACCCTAAACAATTAGCTTTTAAAAAAGCTTTTAGGTTTAAACACATTTAAGAACAACAATCCAATCCTCTCCTCTCCTACACAAAATGCCTCCTCTCTGTTACGCAGCATACCTCCCCCCTCAACTGCTGTAAGGTTTTGTCTTTTGTTTAATAACAGAGAGAAGGAAGGCCACAGTAGTAGTTTAAATATATACATACACATACATACATAGATACTGTACATACATGCTCCTTATTGCCCTGTTATTATAAAAGTACCTGCTTGTATGACTCATGTCCTTCCAGAGGTGTAGCCAGGGATTTCAGATCTGCACACCAAGTGGACTCACTGCTACCCCTCCCCCCCTTGTTAGGGTGTGCTACCCCCCTTCCCGGGTGTAGCCAGACAATATACAAATGTACACCAGAACCGTGTTTGTTACCTCATTTGGCACAATAAATACAACTTTTGTATCTCATGACAATGGTTGTTGCCATGCATGGGTAAATACAAATGCCAGGCATTGCTCCTTAAGACACCCACATACCAGCCCAGAGTCTGTAAAGTTGTATTGTCCTTGGGATGCAAACACAGTATTAGTGACCAGTTCTTCTAGTTTTGACTCCTTCTTTGTTAGTTTTCATGGAAAAAGGAAGCAGTTCAGAGCCTATTTGCTACCCCCCCTTAAATAAAATTGCACACCATGGAGTACTTGGAGTATGACTGGCTACACCCATGCTTCCTGCCTGGCTAAAGCATGTGACCTACAGTACTGTAAGCCATGTGATGTGGGGGGGGGCTGCCTATATTGTTGTCACTTCGCCTTACTTTGCATTAGGGCGGAATGACAACACGAAGTCATAATAACATAGCGAAGTGAGCACTTTCCAGTGGTCACTTCGCATAGCACTAGGACAACGTGAAGTGGCCACTTCGCGTTCACTTCGCCAGCGGAATTTAATTTCACTGCATCTCTACATGTTACTATGCAGTGTCATAAAGGATAGGGTGATGATGATGATGCATGCCATATATGACATATAAGCTGCAGCAAGCATATGAATTTTATTTTCAACATTTCTACTGAGAGGCCAGGGGCTTCTTAACAGGATCAAATTAGACTGCATACAGAGGGCTCAGTTTTTAATGCCCTGAGAAAGCAGCAAGCCCCTGGTATGACAATCGTTTGGGGCTGGCGGCATTCTCCCGTTTGGTGATCAGGATTTTTAATCCCGAGCACCAAATGCTGCAAGTTAGACCAGTTTTGCCCTGGTCTAACTTGTGCCATTTGGGGGACCCTTTTTTTTATGGGGCTTGCATCAAATCTTTGGCCCAAGCTGCCATAAATTAAGAAAACTGTCGCAATTGCACCCAATGTACTGAAATTGGGGGCAGTTGCATCACAGGAGTTTGGCGCAGCTGTGCCAAAAATGGGTTTGACGTAGGACTTGATTCAAGCCCTGCATCACCCAGTGAAAACTGAGCCTGGTATCTTTATTTTTTAAGAACCTATGAACACACGAAGAAGCTAGCAGAATAAAGTCATTTGGTCTAACTAGTCTGAAACATAGAATTTGATGGCAGATAAGGACCACTTGGCCCATCCTGTCTAGTCATATTACAGGGTCCTCAGCTTACACTACTGACCCTGCCTCCCTTCCCCAGTCCACCCTTCCTCTCCAGCCACCCCTCCCTTGACCTTTTTTTTTCCCCTAACTCTGTCCCAGCCTCTCTTGAAGCAGCCCACCATCTTCAACAAAACCACCTCTTCTGGAAGCACATTCTAACTTGTCACCACCCTCTCCATGAACAAGTGTCTCCTAGCCTCCCTCCTAACACACACACACACACACACACACACACACACACACACTTACTTGAGACTGTGTACACTTGTTTTTTGGCTTCCACTAAGCTTAAAGAGAGACCCTCCTTATCCATCTTGTTTATTCCTTTCAAATACTTGAAGGTCTCAATCATGTCCCCTCTCTCTCTCTCTCTCTCTTTCCTTTCCTCCAGGGAGTACATGTTCAGGGCCTCCAACCTCTCCTTATGCACTACATTGTTGGCCCATGATAATCTTCATTACCCTCCTTTGTCTCCAGCAGGTTAATGTCCTTGTTAAGGTATGGGCCCCAGTACTGTACACTGTACTTACTCCAGATGCGGCCTCACTAATGACCTGTACAAAGGCAGTATTTCTTCCTCGTGCCTGCTGCTGATGCCTCTGGTAATAGAACCCAATATTTTATTTGCCTTTGCTGCTGCTTTCCTACACTGTGTGAAGTGCTTCAGGTCACTAGTGATAATCCCTCCCAAATTATTCTCCTCCTCTGATGCAGAGATCCTGACCCCTCCCAGGCTGTAATTAGTCCCAGGGTTCTTGGCTCCAGTAGATGTGATTAACTTTGCATTTCTTTGCATTGAAGTCAAGATACCAAATCCCAGATCACCTGTCTAGTTTTTCCAGATCTTCTTTTAGGTGTTGTATCCTTTTGCTGTGTCCGCTCTCCCACAGAGCTTGGTGTCATCAGCAAATAGGCACATTTTGCCCTTAATGCTACTGCCAACATCATGAAGACATTGAACAGCACCAGTCCTAGCACCAAGCACAACAAGCCCTGTGGGATCCCACTGGTGACCTCCTTGGTTCTAGATTGCTCACTGGCCACAACCACTGTCTGGGTTCTGCCTCTCAGCCAGTGTTCCACCTATCTGGTCAACTTCTCTTTCCAACCTCGAGATCAACCAACTTCCTGATCAACCTCTTGTGGGGTACAAAGTCAAAGGCATTGCTGAAGCCCAGGTAAAGGATGTCCACTGCTTGGCCCCATTTTTGTGGCCCAGTCAAAAAAGTCAGTCAGATTTGTTTGACATGACCTCCCTCTCAGAAATCCATGTTGCTTCGCATCCTGGAGACCATGTCCACCTAAATACTCCACCAGCCTTTCCTGAAAGTATGGTCTTCATGAGCTTGGACATAATTGGCATCAGACTGACTGGTCTGTAATTCTCTATGTTGTCCTTGGGACTGCTTCTATGGAGGGGCACTGCACATGCCATTCTCCAGTCCTGTGGTACCATGCCTGACTCCAGTGAAGAACTGAACAGGTCAGCCAATGGGTCTGAAAACTCCTCCACTGGTTCTCTTAGCACCCTGGGGTGTATGCCAGCTGGGCCTGGGAATTAGTCCACCCTCAATGCTAGCAGTCCTGTCCTTACCCTAGCCATCTCTGTTACTATATCTGTGCTCCCTGCCCCCCTGCTCCTCTTTTGCCCTAGTGACGCCAGTCCATCTTTCTCTAATGAAGATGGAACAGAAGCAGTTTCTCAATACCTCTGCTTTGCCCCCATTCTCCCCAACCCACCCTTCCTCTTTCCTAAGCCTAATAATCCATTCTTTCTTGACCCTTTCTCACTGATATAGCAAAAAAGTCCTCCTCTCCTGTTTGGGGGCTTTATTAATTTGGGCAACATTTCCAGCTGGTAAGTCACTGGACTCCTAGAAGAAAAATGCTTCACTGGTGAGGTGTATGAAATTCTTGAACAAAACTGAACTTCTTAAACAGCTAGTGTACCACTGGAAATTGATACTAACTTTAAAACATAATGAACTATTCTTATATTTGAAGTATTTTTTTCTTTTCCCTTTCATTAATTAGAAGATTTTTCTACCTGAAAATACTTTGTGTGGAACCATACACTACCTGGAGGCTGACATAGCCAAATCTTCTTGGACTCAGTCTTCACCATTCATTCACACTTACGGATCTTCTTCAAGTCTTGTAGCCTGTGTGGCTGGCTGTGTGTGTTTGTCAGTAGTTTAGTTTTTGTGGATTTCCTGTGTTTCTGCTTGGAGGAACTGGACCATTCTTGGACATAACATCTATGAACATTTCCTGGACTAAGAAACTGCAAAACTTCACCACCAGGTATTGGCATTCTTATCATAAATCAACTTTTTTGGAAGCCATCAAAGCCAAAAGTAAGGTCAGTAAATCTGTTATACAAGCACTGAGTTGTGGAGTGCTGCATTGAATCCACATTTCCGTCTGACTTGTTCTTAAAAGATGTGTACTTGTCTTTGAGGTCTATTCACAACCATTTTGGAGAACAAAGGCTAGATACTAACAAAGGATTTTTTACATCCTGCATATGCCCCAGACCAGTGTTTATCACCTTCAGGAATTTAACCCCTTCAGGAATTTATCACATTCAGGGTCTTTGAGCTACAATAACAGTTTTCAGGTCCCTGTAGTTCACCATTTCCTGTGGATTTGATTACTTTTCATCAATCACATGGCACCTTTGAGAAAATGGCTTTATATGTTGTGCTCTGCAATATCACGGGGCAAATGCAGACCAACAAGGCCAAGAGGACTAGATGCCCTACAACAAAACTAGTCTGCAAAATAATTAAAGCGTCCTTCTTAGGATACTACTTATGCTACTTCTGATATCTGAAATGTTCATCTAACCCGGGGCCTACCAGCCGAGCACCCCATGCCACAAAAAGGTGGGAGGGGTCCCTCACATTAGCCTCAATCTATGTCTGCAGCCTCCTTAACAAACTTGACATCTTGCAACCCTGGGTCCAGCAACATAGCTCTGATGTACTCCCTGTTGTCGAAACATGGCTTAACCCCAAGATACCAGATGATGCGGTCACCATCCCTGGATACTCTATATTCAGGCAGGACAGGGCTTCCAAATGAGGTGGAGGCTGTGCCATCTACCTGACAAATTCCTATCTGGGTCAAGTCTTCCCGTTCTCAAACCCTAAACCACCCTCGCAGGTTCTCGCTATTGAAGTTCTATTCGGGGCGCACAACAAGGAGCTCACCATTGCCTCTGTGTACCTACCCCCCTAAAGATCAGCACAATGGATTTATGAGCATATTGGAAAGCCTACAGGGATTACACCATAACTCTGAACTCATAGTACTAGGTGACTTCAACATAAATTGGCTATCGCTGGAGGCCAGACACTACAAGGATGCTGTCATGTCACAGAACCTTACCCAGCTTGTTACCACCCCCACCAGATGCAACTATAGGACAGGGTCGCACACACTTCTGGACTGGATCCTTACTAATCACCCTGAATGAATCTCAAAAGTCTCAGTGCTCCCTGATGGGATCAGTGACCACTCACCGGTCACATGTACCTGGACAAATAAACTCATTAAGCCCCTTCCTAAAATAATCTACACCAGAGTGTTAAAGCAGGGGTACCTTGAGCTACTAAAGACACACATAAGCCACCTGGACTGGACACCAATCAACTCTGCCATTGATGTAAACCAACCCTTAGACCTTTTCATCAGCCACTTCACTGCGGCCTGCAATATCTTTGCACCTCTCAAAAAGCTGAAGGTCAGGGGCAGAGCTAACCCTTGGATAACCCCTGATCTAATCACTTTACTCAAACATAGGGATCATCTCTGGCACTGTGTCCGTGCAACATCCAAACCTGGGGATATTCAAAAGTATAAAGCCACCAGAAATGAGTGCACATGGGCAGTTAGGAGCGCCAAAAGCAAATACTTCAAGGAAGCTCTTTCCAACTCCTGGGGTGATGGAAAAAATTTTTGGAGTAATTTGAAAGACCTTACAGGCAAGGACCCTAAGTCACCACCCACCATGCTCAACATAAATGGAACACCAACATCTGACCTGTACACAATCACCACCACCTTTAACAATGCATTCTCCAACTTGGATAGTGTTCTCCCTTCTAACTTCTTTGATACTCCCTCCAGTAGTAACCCTCCTGCAACTACTCCTCTCCTACACCCTGCCCCACAATTCTACTTCAAGGTGATCCCAGTGCATGAAGCCAGAACCTATATTCGGAAGGCCATTCACAATGCAGGCTACAGCGGTGACTCCCTTGACCTGAAGTTGTTAGCACTTGTCCTTGAAGAAGTCCTTGAACCCCTGACAAAGGTTCTCAATCTATCACTAAGGATGTCCCAGTTCCCATCTCACTGGAAACAAGCGACCATCACATCAGTACACAAAAGTGGAGACAAATCACTGCACTCCAACTACAGACCTATCTCCATCCTCCCCCCATTGTCTAAGGCCCTGGAGCGCATTGCCTCAGACCAACTAGTCAAGTACCTGGAAAAATACGACATCCTGTGTCCTGAGCAACATGGTTTCCAAAAAGGGCACAGTACCACCACTGTACTATTAGAATTCATGGGCTTCATCCATATCATGCTCGATCAAGGAAACTGTGTAGGGGCAGTATTCTTTGACCTTACAAAAGCCTTTGATACTGTGAACCACCCACTCCTACTCAAGCAATTATCAAACACTGGGCTCTCCAATGAAGTGCTGCTCTGGTTTTCAAGCTACCTTGGGGAGAGGGTCCAGCGGGTTAGGATTGCCGGTGTCACCTCGGAAGAAAAGCCAGTCCTTTCAGGGGTCCCACAGGGGTCCATCCTGGGGCCACTACTCTTCAGCCTCTTCCTCAATGACCTTCCCAGTGTCTGCCACCAGAAATTATTGCTCTACGCTGATGATGCAGTCATGTTCACCAACCACCAAAATGCAGAGCTCCTTGAGAAACAATTACAGCTTGAATTCATGTGCATTGAAGAATGATTCAAGTCACACAAACTGGTCATAAACTACAGCAAAACAAAGGTTATAACCTTCTACAATGCCAGGAGCAAGTACAAATCCCGTGATCTCACCATCCTAAACCAAACAGGGACCTTACTTGAACACGTTCCTGATTTTAAATACCTAGGTATCACATTGGACAGCTCACTCTCCTACCATCAGCACACAGATTCTGTCGCCAAAGCCACCAACATCCGTATAGGCCTGCTCTACAGGCACAAACACTGCATGACTCCTGACACTCTCCGGTTGGCTATCAACAGCTCTGTCACCTCCATCATCGATTATGGACTAGCAATTTATGGCTCTGCCTCCACCTCTGCCCTCCACAGAATTACAGTTGCACTCAACAAAGCATGCAGGTTGCTAACTGGGGCTGACTGACTTACACACACTTGTGACCTATACACTCAGGCAGGATGGCTTCCTCTCATCAGCCGGATACAGTATCAAACCTGCCTCTTAGCCAAAAAAGTCCTCCTCGGGGTCATGCCCCCGGGCATTGAAAAGCTCCTTATTGACCACCACAGCACCCAGCAAACTAGAAGTTCACAATAACTAACCTTCCTTGTCCCCAGATGCCGGACTACCATGGGCCAGAGGGCCTTTGCCCACAGAGCACCACAGTGGTACAATACTCTCAACAAAGAAACTCTTACTGCTGCTGCTCTTGGCCCTTTTAAGAGACAACTCTGACTTCATCTCATTTCAACAAGTCATTGTGACTGCCTCACCTAATCAGGGGCCCCTCCGCTCACTGCCCTCCACTTCAGTCTTGACAGCGACCTCTCCCCGCCTTGCCCCCTCGTACCTGCCTACCCCCTTGCCCCCTCTCCCTTTCCTCCCCCAGGCATTCCTGACTTTTATCCCTCCCCTCCCTCCCTCCCCTTTAGAGCTCTTACCCTCACCCTCTACCCTCCGACAATGGCTTTCCTGCCTGCATACCCCCCTCACCTGCAGCACTTATTTCTAAGATTGCCCTTGGCTGGTATGTCATGCTACCTAACATTTGGCACATTTTGAATTACTGGAATTTCCTAAGCCTCAATCTCTTACTACTTTTCATTGTGTAACTGTGTATTACTATGTTGACCTTTGTATGTATGTATACCACCATTTCTTCGATGTGGAACCTTTGTAAATGAGCAGTTCCTGCACAAAGGTATTTGTAATCCTAGATTTCAATAAAATAAATAAAATAAAAATGTGTCTGGGGTTGGAGACACTAGGACCCGGCAGGAGCAAAATGTTTGGTAAGAAGGAACCAACATCAGCTACTGATGGTGCCTGCAAACCTTATGGGGTGCCGTGCTTCCCACCAAATAACCATCATCAGCTCCCTCAGGATCCTCAGTTTTGTTCTTTCTGCCATCGAGTGCATACCATGTGACTGATGGTGCCTCAGTGAATTGGTTGTTTTTGCTAAATTTGAACTGCATCATCCCATAGTTTTTCTTTGCTGTGCATCCTCGCTTTATGATTTTACTTTCTGCAATGCTGAAGTTCTAAAAGAAGGGGGCCAAAACACAAAGAAAGTCGGGCAGCCTCCTGTCATGTGTTTTTGCCCCTGTGGGAAGCAGGTAGCTGTGACAGATTGGCATCAATGCTGCAGGTCTTGGCCTGGCCTAGATGACAATATGCATGAGTGCAATGCCTGCTTCTCCATGGACTGCCATACCCTTGAGATTCATGTGATGAAGTGGGGTAGGTCAACCCCTACCTCTGGAGGCAGGTGTTGCACTCATGAGGCCAAAGTACAGTCTCTGTGCCTTCCCCCTGGACCCCCTCCCAGCAACTCTGATATCACAGAAGTACAGGATTCTCCTTGACCTCACCTTGCTGAGGCATCGGAGGTCCGAGGGGGGGCTCTGATGGATATAAGTCTCCTTCAAGATGGCTGTCTTCGAACACCACCCCCCCCAAGTCTGTCTGTCCTGGACAACAGACATCCCTAATAGTAAGGCTGAAGATCAAATCAAATCAAATCAAACTTTATTTATAAAAGGTGCCTTTCCAAACCAAGACGCCTGTACAATAAAACCACGCACATTTTTATAAATATCCAAATAAAATGAAAACTAATAAATACAATAGCAGCTTTAGTAGTTAAAAAATGCCATGCTAAAAAGATGCATCTTCAAGGCAGCTTTAAAACTTTGGATGGTCAGGCAATCTCGTACCCGATGAGGTAGAGAATTCCACAGGGTTGGGGCCACAAAACTAAATGCCCTTGCCCTAGATGTTTATAAACGAACCCTGGGAATCTCTAGCAATCCCTCATCTGAGGATTGGAGAGGGCAGAGGGGACAGTAGGGGTGAAGGAGATCTTTCAGGTCACTGGGTCCCTGATCGTGTAGGGCTTTATAGGTTAATAACGCAACCTTGAAGGTGATCCACCACTGTATTGGCAGCTAGTGCAGTTCACGGAGCACAGGCATTATATGACTGGTCCTAAAAATACCAGTCAAAAGCCTGGCTGCTGCATTCTGCACTAGCTGCAAGCGGCGGATATCAACCCCCCAGGAGCCCAAGGCAGGGGGTAATGAAAGCATGAACCAGCATTAGAAGATCATCGGGAGGAACCAGATGCTTTATCTGGGTGATATTCCTCAGACGGTAAAAAGACATTTTGACAACTGCTGACACCTGCAATTTTAGGGTCAGGTAGTCATCAAGCATAACACCCAGGTTCTGCACCCAGTCTGAGGTAGTTAGCTGGACACCTCCAAGCCATAGACCCAAAGGAGAACCTGCCAACACAGCCACCTCATGACGACATGGGTCCACAACCAACACTTCAGTTTTTGGGGATTCAACCGCAGCCAGCTCACATTCATCCAGTCCTGGATTTCAATTAGATAGCTGTTAAATACCAAGACAGCATCATCCTAATCAGGCACAAAAGACATGTACAGCTGAGTATCATCTGCAAAGGAGTGAAAACTCAAGCTGTACTGCCTAATAATCACTCCCAATGGCAGCATATACACCGCAAACAACATGGGCACCAAGATGGATCCCTGCGGAACCCCACAGGATAGGGAGAATGGAGCTGAGGAAAAAACCCCGACACCACCCTCTGGGTCCTACCCTCGAGGAAAGATTGAAACCATCTGAGGACCGACCCCAAAAGTCCACAGACAAACTGCAGGTGATCCAACAGCATGCCATGGTCCACAGTGTCAAATGCCGCAGACAGATCAAGAAGGACCAAGATGGAATGAGTCTTTTGATCTCTCGCTATTAAGAGGTCATTTAGTACCCAAACAAGGGCTGTCTCCATACTATGTCTCTTCCTAAATTTGGACTGGAAAGAATCATAAATATTGTGGCTGGTCAAATGGTCATCCAACTGTGACGCCACCACCTTCTCAATAACCTTACCCACAAAGGGTAGGTTAGAGACAGGCCTGTAGTTAACCAGACAGTCCAGGTCCAAGGAGGACTTCTTAAGAAGAGGCCAAACCACAGCCTCCTTCAGGGGTTCAGGAAAGATCCCCCTCTCCAAGGACAACCAGACAATCTCAGCAAGGACTTGGCCTATGGTATCCACACAACCAACTAAAGGGTGCGTGGGGCCCGGACCCAAACTACAGTTGGTTGGACATAATGACTGGATAACCATCACAATATCACTGATTGTGGGCTGGCCAAAGTTGCACCACACAAACTGGGCATCCGACATCTCCTGCCGACCATCGCTACTCCCTTGAGAGAGGGTCAAGCAAATATCAGACCTGATAGTGGCAATCTTATCCGTGAAGAATCGAGCAATCTCCTAACACCACTCTTGTGAAAAAGCATTTCCAGGCTGAAGATAGAGTGGATTGCACAGTCTGTCTATGGTCTGGAAAAGCTGAGCTGGTCGATTCTGCACAGCAGCAATTTTCCTAGACAGGAATTCTGCCTTCTTAAGGGTAATTGCTGATTGATAGACCGAATAGTGGTCCATCAAACTAAACTGTCACACATCAGGCCTGACCTCCGCCAGCACCTCTCTAACCTTCGTCCGACCCTCCTCAACTCCCTCAAGGTCTCATAAACCAAGGAGACCTGGGGCAAAGAGTCAGGGGGTGAACATGAACAGGAGCAATGGAATCCAGGGCCTCTGTCACCGACTTATTATAAGCTAGTACCAGATCCCCTGGATCCGTGCATTCACTTGGCATACCTGATAGGTCCAACACCGCCATAAGGCGATCAGGAGATACACCCCTCAAAGGGCAGTATAGTACCATCTCCATAGGGGCAGGCCTCATGGGGGGGGCCATGAAACTGAACTCGATGGTATGATGGTCAGACCACCCGACTGGTTCCACCACCAGATCGGATATCTCCATCCCTAGGAGAAACGCCAAGTCCGATGAATGACCACCAGTGTGAGTTGAGGAGAAAATAACCTGTGTGAGGCCCAGTGAACTCATTAACTGGAGGAAGTCCTGTTCAAACTGTGAGAGCTCATCCTTGACCCAGGCATTGAACTCCCCCAAGATAAGCCATCTGTGGGATCCCAATGTCAGGTTGACAATGAAGTCCACGACTTCCCACAGGAAAACATTCCCGTCACCTGGTGGATGGTAGACGAGAAGAATCCTGCACCCCACACACCCTCGCCCACAATACATTCAAAAGAACTGGTGGCTCCCACTGCTACTTCCATCAGGTTCAGTTCCAATTTAAAACAAATGGCCACACCCCCACCCCTACAATCCATCATTGGGTGCTGTATCACCGAGTACACAACTGGAACTGCTGCAGCCAAAATAGGACCTGCATTCTCATCCAGCCAGGTCTCGGTGATGCAGGCCAGGTCAGATGATTTAACAAGAGCCTCAACTATGGCGGTCTTGTTTTTAATAGACCTGGCATTACATAACAGTGCCCAAGTCGGATGAGCAGCTGAGGGAAGACTGAGTTTCCTGCCTGCTATAAGCAAAGCCCTTGGGTATGGGAACCAGACAGGGAGGACCTCTTTCCTGGACCCATTTCACCCCAGGGCATCTCCTTGTCCCCACAATCCCAAACTGCCCACTCTTTTCCATTCCCCCAACAGGCTGAGCCCCCACTCTAGACCTCCTAGCTATCCCCAGTGCCCTACACTGTCTATACACCTCTGGGGACAGGGAGGGACAAAAAAAGGGTGGAGGTTCCTCAGCCTGGAGGGGAAATAATGCCTGACAGTCAATGTACCTGCCCAACACATCTTTGCCACAGATCACAAACATCCAATCAAATAACATTCAGTGCAATACCAAAAACTGTCAAACTTCCACACCACTCCACACAACAACCACACACACAACAACCACATACACACACAACAACCACACACACAGCAAACAAACAGCCAAAAATCCCCAACCCCAACAACAAAATAGAATCAGCTATATAACAAGGTGTAAACTAAGTATCACAAACTTTCCCAATTGAATAATTAATTTCCTCTGGAGAGCTCCCACCTGTCCAGAGATAAAAGTTATTGCCCCCTGACACAATCTCTCACAAAGGTCTGGGGAGCAGTCAATAAGTTAATATGAAAGTTAATCAATTATTAGGCACTCTCACTGCAAAAAAAGTCTCCAGATGATATCTCTCCAAAGATCATGGATTTACTTTAAAGTTTAAGCAGTCATGGGGCTCTCACACACACACACACACACACACACATACACACACACACACACACACACGGCCTTCCTTGGTGAACACCTCAGTGTTGCAGCCTGGTGCCACCCTGGCACCTGATGCTGTGTGTGGTGTTAGTGACTGGGGTGGTGCTGGCTGTGACATTTGATCCCCTTCTGACATCATTCACAGTGTTGGGAGAGAGACAGACACCAGAGCTGTGCGTTGTCTGGTTGCCAAAGGGGTGGTGGTTCTTTCTCCTGGTGTCACTAGTGATGCTGAGGGGGAGAATGACGACCCCCCTGATGACAAATGCGGCAAAGACCATGGTGTTGATTGTGGGCCCAGCGCAGAGCACACCAGTGAGGGTCTTGTCCCTGGGACTGTCCCTGGTTTCAATGCCGTTCATGACACAGGGGTGGTTCCCAGTATTGCTTGTGGTGCTGGGGGTCATTATGGGTCCAGAGTTGATGCTGAATGCAGCACCGTGCACAGCACTGAGGCTGGTGCTGGCTGTGATGATGGCAGTGAACCCATGACCAGGCCAGTTGTCAGTCCTGAGGCCAGTGCTGAAGGTGCACCAGCTTGAAGTCAGATGACAGCCAGAAGATGGTGTTTTCCCTTGAGCTGGCATGCTAATGCCATCACTAGTGCTGACCGGGGTTACCCTACTGGGATTATACGGCTCCTGTCTCCACACCTTGAGGAATCTTCCCATGGGCACCAACCAGGTCGATCCTCTGATGTAGGTCAACCCCATTTTGGCAGCCCTGCCAGGCCATCCCCTTGGACGAAGCACCCTGAACATCCCCCACAGCCAAGAAAGAGGCCCTGGAGGTACCATGGATCACTGGCCCTCTGGAGTCACTCACTTGGTGTCAATACAGAGGAGCAACTGGTGCCTTACACCAGTACCGTAAGAATTTCATACAGAGAGTAGTGGATTGCTGGAACAGCCTTCCAGCAGTGGTAGTGGGGGAAAAAACTGTGGTGGGATTAAATAATTCATGGGATGGGCACAAGGGAATCATAGTGGAAAGGAAGGGAGGAGGGAGAAAAAGCCATATATCAAGTAGGGTCTGCAATGAGAATGTAGGTAGGGAAAAAAAGGAAGACTGGGTGGGCCAAATGGCCCTTGTCTGCCATCAGATACTATGTTTCTTTGTTTATAAGAAAGCCAACAGGGACAAGTTTAGATCTGTTCCACTGGTACCACCCTCCTCTGTTACTAGTACTTCTCTGTCAATGTCCTCCTCAGAGAACACAGAATCTGTCCTCCATCTGTCCTTAGCCTCTGAGCACATCCCGTACAACAGATTCCTAATGGACATGTTAGATGGTTTGGAACAGGCTCTCTTTCTAGTCACAGTCCAATATCCTTGCAGCTGGGACTCCTCGGAGCTTTCAGTGATGGCTACTCAGTCATCCCTCCTTGGCCTAGAGCCTTTGATGAAGCATCAAGGACAGCCTGAGGTTTCCCTTCTCATGTCCTTCAGCCCTCAGAGACACTCAGCTGTGGTACTGCACACCCATGGGATCTACAGGAGCAGTACCTCACCCCACTTTGGGACTTGAAGTGTTGCATACCTCTACAGGGCCTAAACACGCTTTGTGTGACTGACCTCCTGAACCAGAATCTGATCAGGAGGATGCCTTAGGTAGAAAGGTTTTCACCTCATCATGCAGCTTGATGTGCATTGTAGCACATGAGGCATGTTGGGCAGCCTTCAGCAGCCACTTGTGGTTGCAGCTAGGTCAGCTCCTAGCTGCATTGCTTCCTAGTGAGTTAGTCAGGCAAGCCATTTGCCTTTCTGCCAAGTTCCTGGAACTGGCAAGGCAACAATCAAGTGCATCACAAAATGTCAATCACATGGTCTTCAGGCTGGTAGGAACTGCACTCTGCATCAGGCAGATGGTGTGTCACCTTTTCAGGCTGGCGCCATTGGCCCAGTGTAAGATGCTTAACTAACAGTTCTAAGAGGCTCTTTTTTTCTCTTGCAGGATTGGCAAGAGTTGTTGTGTTGCCCTCCTACTCCTGTGTCACAGGAGTCTCAGCTGGCCTGACCAGACTCAGGTCCCTCCAGACCTGTGAGAATCCTCCCACCCTCTAGTGTTCTCCCCCACACAGAGGGCTAAGAGTATTTCTTACTTTCAAGGTGTGCCATCTGCTCCTTCTCATGAAGGAAAACTTGATTCTCAGACCCATAAGTGGGAATCAATGGTGAAGATTGATTTCTGGAAGTTATGAAATGTACGTACACACCGTAATTGTTGATCTTCCAGAAAATCTTCACCATTGGTTTACATGTTCCACCCACCATACCCCGCTCAGTCAGAGCCAGGGCCTCTGGGCTGCCCACCTTATGGGTGCTGGCAGTGTTGTATTTGGTGGTCGAAAATAAGTACCTTAAAACACATCAGGGTCTTGGTAGAAAGAAAAACATGCACCACAGAAATTTAGGCCTCCTCTGTTTACTTCCATTCAGCTCAGATATAAGGGGAAAAGTTATCTCAACACACACAGGAAGACTCACAGTAAATGCATTCCCTAAAGCTGTACTGTCTAAAAAATTTTTAAAGCTGCACTACACCTAACAATCCCTCCTGACTTAACTAGAAAGTACTTAAGTCAATAATTCAGAAAATAGTATGAAGCTATAACAGTTATTACTGCAATGTCCCTTTTGGTTGGTCTATGTCATTAGACTATATCTCTACAAGTCCATTCTCTTTGGTGGACATTTTATACATCCTGACTGATGTAGTAGGACTGGAGGCTGTTGCTCTGGAATCTGATTAGCATCAGCCACATCTTGTCTCAATTGCTGTGGTTCCATTATCTCTTCCTGTTCTTGTTCTGGAAGAAATAATGCTGGATAACTAGCCCAACTCTGGGTATCCCTTTTTTGTTCTGTCTCAGTTCTAGTATGTAATTGGTCCACATGTTTTTTCACTCTCCTATGGTTAGTCAGTCGAACACTATAGACAACATTTCCAAACTTTTTTTCTACCACGCCTTCTGTCCGTCTCTTCGGGCTTGCATACATCCTGACCCACACAAGATCATTGGGTTTGAAGAATCTGGTCTTAGGAAGCATTTCAGTTACTGACTTTTAGCCTAGAAGGTGAAGAAGGTCCCACTGAGTTCGAATCTGATGTCCAAACAACAATTCTGCAGGGGATATTCCCATGTGGTGTTGTTCGATAAATCGCAAGAAAGTCCAAAAGGGCAATTTGTATTGCCATCAGAGTAGTAGGATTAGCTTTGTCCATACTCTTTTTAAAAGTCTGAACCAGGCGTTCCGCTTCACTATTTGAACTTGGATGGTAGGGAGGTGAGAAAATATGTCTGATACCACGTTACTGGCAAAATGCTTGGAATTCAACAGATGTGAACTGTGGTCCATTATCCAAGACAAACACTTGTGGAAAACCATGGGTAGCAAAGATAGATTTCATCACTTTGATGGTACTCTCAGTAGTTGTCAAAGACATGTGATGAATTTCAGGCCTTTTACTATAAGCATCAGTTAAGAGTAACCACATGGAATTTAAATAAGGTCCTGCAAAATCAATATGCAATCTTTGCCAGGGTTTTTCAGGTCATTCCCAATGGTGAACTGGAGCTCTTGCTGGATTTCCCATTGATACAGCACAACCTTTGCATCTTTGCACAACCTGGTATATGTCTCTGTTAATGGAAGGTCACCATACGTGAAGTCTGGCCAGGGATTTCACTTTAGCAATGCCTGGATGGCCCGCATGCAAGAGAGTCAGAACATTTGAATGATAACATTGGGGTACTATGACACACCATTCCCATAGAAGACACCCCTCAGCAATGGACAATTGCTGTTTCTTTGTATAGTAAGGTTGTAGTTCAGCCGAACAAGTAGTGTCTTGCGGCCAACCCTCAAGCATATACCGATACACTTGTTTCAAAATTACATCTTGACTAGTCGCTTTTGCAATGTCCTTGGCTAGTACTGGAAGTTGATCTAACTGTTGTAGCTCTATTGCACACACAACAGTAGAGTCCTCCATATCTTTGAATTGCACTGGAAAACTATTTGGCCCCACCTGGCATATTAATGGCTCCTCTTTAAGTCCCACATTGAACTCCATTTCTATGGATATTGGTAACCTTGACAAGGCATCCACATTTCCATGCTGGTCTGTTCGTTGGTATGCAACCTCAGAATTATAGGCAGACAAAATTAATGCCCATCGTTGAAGTTGACTAGCTGCTGTCTCTGGAATTCCTTTTTCTGGACTGAAAATTGTCACTAGTGGCTTGTGATCCATCTTCAGGTGAGACTTGCAACCTAGCAAGTATTGGTGAAATTCCTGGACTCCGAACACAATTGCTAATGCCTCTCTCTGAATCTGGGCATAATTTCTTTAAGCTGCAGTGAGTTTGCGTGAAGTATGGGCTATCGGCTTTTCCACTCCTTCTGGATCTGTATGGAAAAGCACAGCTCCTATACCCACATGACTAGCATCACAGGCTAATGTGATAGGTAAGCTGGGGTTATAATGACTCAAATTATTCACATCAGTTAGAGATAACTTGATGGCTTGAACTGCCTTACTGTGGCCTTTGGTCCACTTCCACAGAGTACCCTTATGTAACAGTTCATTTAGGATAGCACATTTAGTGGCTAAGCCAGGCATGAAATGGTCATAGTAGCACACCATACCCAAGAATGAGCACACCTCTGAAACATTCTGTGGTTCAGGCATGTGCACAATGGCTTCCACCTTTTCATCATTTGAACAAATTCCATCTTTGTCAATAGTGTGACCTAAGTACATGACACTTGGTTGACAAAGTTGGCATTTTTCTCTCCTGAGTCTGAATCCACTCTGTTGCAATCTCTCTAAAGTCTTTTGTAAGTTAAGTAAATGTTCTGCTTCTGTCATGCCCATGACAATGATGTCATCCAAATAACAAGCAACACCTGGTATATTACTCACCGTTTGCTCAATCACTTTTTGAAAAATAGCCAGTACAGAACTAAGGCCAAAACATAACCATTTGTACTTGTACAGTCCTTGGTGTATTAATCACTACTAATTTCTAAGAGTCTGTATCCAACTCCACTTGAAAGTATGAATCAGCAAGGTCCAGTTTAGAGAACCCCGCACCACCATTCAGTCAATGAAAAAGTTCCTCAGGGAAGGGTAATGGAAATACATCTGTGCTAAGTACTGGATTAACTGACACCTTAAAATCTCAACATATCTGAACCTTGCCACCTGGTTTAGATACCATCACAATTGGAGTAGCCCAGTCTGAACTTGAAACCTTTTCCAGCACACCTGCTTTTTCCAGTCTGTCCAATTCTGCCCCAACCACCAGTTTTAAGGCATAAGAATGTTTCTGTGGTTTACAAAACTTAGGGACTGCATTAGGCTTTGTAACTAGCTTGGCTCTAGCTGTTATGCAACATCCCAGGCCTTTCCACAGCTCTGGATACATGTCTAAAATCTCCCCAAGCTTGGATGGATTACTACTTTGTGGTACCTGGACAGCAGCAAGTAGGCCAACATCTGTTGGATCAATATGAATGTTTAGAAGAACCTGACTGTCTCTGCCCAAAATGTTGACACCCTTTTTTGAAACCAGAAAAGTTAAAGATGTACCAGCAGAATCGGCTCTGCATACCAAAGTGGTAAATGAGACCAGTGGCTGAATTGGTTGCCCTTCAAATGCATGCAGCAACCTATTACAAGGAGACAATGGTGGCTTATCCAGATCAGACCATGTCTGATGGTTAATAAAAGTAACTGGGAAAGCAGAGTCTATCATCAAACACAACTGACGCCTCAGTTGTGGCCATTGAAGTAACACATAGAAAGGAGGAACATCTTTAGTCTGCATTTGTGGTGCAACAGGAACCATTGCACTGTCCGTGCTCTCTGAACTGATCACTGCCGTTCTCCTGCTCCTGTAAACCTTAGCAATATGACCCTGACATTTACATGCATGACACTGAACTTCTCTAAATTTGCACTGGTCCCTGCTATGCTGAGATGACTCACATGATGCACATTTGTACTGGTCATGCAGTTTGGGTGGAGTGGTTGAATTTTTCTTTGAAAACAGTGGCTTAGACTTAGGTTTGAGCTGTTTCAATTTGGGGTTTACTGCAGTTACTTGTACCTCATTTTTAGTGTTCATCTTAACATGTGCTTCATTTTCTGCAGCCTCATACATTAGTGCCATCTGTAAAAGTTCATCAGCAGGCTTCTTGACACTTACAGAAAGTAATTGCTGAATACGATGTTCATTATTCAACCCCATAACAAACTTATCAGCTAAATTAGATTCAAAATGCTCCCTGCTCCACTCACATGTGAGAGCTAAGCATTTGATCTCAGCCAAATAAGATTGTAATGACTGACCTGGTTTCTGCTGGTAACTGTAGAATTTATAACGTTCGGCCCTTGGGAAAGTTGTTAAACTGTATTGTGCATTCAATTTGGCCTTAGCTCTTGATATGATAAATCCTGCGGCCGGTCTGGTGCACACAGACTGCATAAAGATTGAAGGTTTCACTCCCCAAGAAAGTACAAAAAGCATCTCGAATAAGTATATCCTGTCACTCAACATCTGCAGATTTTATGGCAGGATTAAGTAATAACCACTGATCAAACCATCGGGACCATGTATCCCAGTCTGTTCCTGTAAAAATCTCAAAGCTGGCTGAAGTTGCGATAATACTGTACAGTTCCAAATTGCTTGCTTGCCTCCAATGCAAAAAGTCACAAAATGGAACAATTCGGTAAGCTGGAGCTATGAAAACTTTCACCATCCTTGTCACCAGTTTGTTGTATTTGGTGGCTGAAAATAAGTACCTTAAAACACATCAGAGTCTTGGTAGAAAGAAAAACATGCACCACAGAAATTTATGCCATTTCTGTTTACTTCCATTCAGCTCAGATATAAGGGGAAAATGTATGTCAACACACACACACAGGAAGACTCACAGTAAATGCATTCCCTAAAGCTGTACTGTCTAAACATTTCTTAAAGCTGCACTACACATAACAGGCAGCATTAAATACTTCCTGAGTGATCATCACCTCTGTCATAGCCCTCTTGTACTTGCCCTTGATTGGTGCCTTCTCTCAGAGAATGCCTCAAAGGGAGGGAAGGCAGAGGGGAGGTGGAGGCTCGATGAAGAAAGATTGAGGAGGGTATAGTCCTGGCAACAGCATGCTGTATGAAGGAAGTGAGCAAAGGAAAGAAGGAAGATACTGCTATGGTTCTCCAAGGAAGTGGCAAAGGCATTGTAGGAGAAGAAAACAGCATTTAGAAAGTGCAAGGAAACCAAAACTGATGAAGACAGGTAGGTGTATCTGGCAAAACAAAGGGAAGCAGGAAGGAAGGTGAGAGCAGCTAAAGCACTAATAGAGAAGAGAATAACTAATGAGGTCAAAAAAGGGGACGCAACCTTTTTGAGGTATGTGGGGGGAAGAGGAAGACAAGGTGAGTGATAATGAAAATTGAGAGGGCAAGGGGTTACTGCACAGAGGAAGAGCAAAATAAAGTGGAAAGACTAAACAATTACTTCTGCTGCTCTTCACAGTAGAGGGTGGGGGGACAGATCAGCATGCTGCAGTACTCACCAGGGATAGGGGGGAGTGGACACAAGTCCATTCTCAGTGGAGAGCATCCAGAAGAGATTGGAAGCCTTAAAGGAAAATAAGGCAATGGGACCGGACAGGATTCATCCAAGGGTCTTAAAGAAAATGAGCACAATGCTGGCCACCACTCTGGCAGTGCTTTTTAGCACCTCATTGAAGATGGGGGAAGTTCCAGAGGACTGGAGAAGGGATGGTGTGGTCCCTCTGTGAAAAAGCAGCAGTAGGGAATATGCTAGCAACTATAGGCCAGTCAGTTTCACATCAGTGATGAGGAAGGTAATGAAGACACTACTGAAGGAGAGGCTTGTGGAACACCTAGAGGCAAATGGGCTGCAGAACCACTGGCACCATGGTCTCATGGAGGGGAGGACATGTCAAACTAATCTCATAGATTTCTTTGACTGGGTTACCAGGGAGGTGGATCAAGGGAGGGCAGTGGACATGGTCTATATGGACTTCAGTAAGGCTTTCAACACTGTGACTCACAGGAGGCTAGTTAAGAAACTAAGCAGCCTGGGGGTGGGGGAGAAAATGACAAGCTGAATATCAAACTGGTTAAAGGATAGGAGACATATTGTGATATTAAATGGCAGCCGCTCAGGTGGTAGGAGAGTGACTAGTAGGCTGCCACAGGGTTTGGTGCTAGGACAAGTCCTCTTCAATGTTTTCACAAGCGACATTGTAGTGGAGCTTGAGGGGAAGGTGTGTCTCTTTGCAGATAGTACGAAAATCTGCAACAGGATTGACACTCAGGAAAGGGTGGAGACAATGCAAAGGGATCTGAGGAAACTAGAGGAATGGTATAAGGTGTGGCAGTTGGGTTTCAATGCCAAAAAATGCAAGGTTATGTAGGTTGTGCTGCGGAACCCAGGGCTGTATATAACATGGGGGGATGAAGCTTACAGTCACAAAGCAAGAAACAGTCCTTTGAGTCATCATATCTGATGACCTCAAGGTGACTGGGCAGTGTGACACAGCAATGAGAAAGTCTAGAAGGATGCTGGCATTTGGGGAGGGATATCTAGTAGGAGGAGGAGTCAGAAGGCGGTGCTGCCATTGTATCACTCACTGGTGAGACCCCACCTGAAGTACTGCATCCAGTTCCAGAGGCCACACCTCTGCATGGACATCAAAAGGGTAGAGGTGGTACAGAGGAGGGCAACCAAAATGGTGAGGGGGTTGCACAAGAAACCATACAAGGAAATGCTGCTGGAACTCAACATGTACTCCCTAGAAGAGAGGAGAGCGCGAGGTGACATGGCTGAAACTTACAAGTACCTCACAGGAGTGAACAAGGTGCAAGTGAAGGGTCTATTTCAGAGAAAGGAAGGCACTAGAACAAGTGGAGTATGCAATGCAGCTAAAGGGGGAAGTTTAGGAGAGATGTGCAGAAATACTTCTTCATGGAAAGGGAGGTGCATGACTGAAATAGCCTGCCAAAGGAGGTAGTAGGGGCAAAGACTCTGGGGAGCTTCAAGCAAGAATGGGATAGGCACAAGGGCATATTAGGTAGAGGAATGGGGGAAAGAGTGACACCAATGACCAACTAAGGTCAGCAGCAATGAATAGGCGGGGACAAGGGGCAAATGGGATGGGCCCTAGGGTCCCTTTCTGCTGACAAAATCTATGTTTCTGTTTCTTGTAGGATTTATTTTTTCCTGGTTCTAACAAAAAAAAGAGAGTTGAACACCCTGATGCCCACTCTCACCATAAAAAGGGATAAGGGTTCTTAGTGGCCCTCTCACCAACCCCCCCAAAAACAAACTAAAAAAGAAATGGGATTTTTTTTGGGGGGGAGGCAGAGGTAGCCCCATCACGCCACTTTTTTTCTTTGTCCTCCTTCTCTCTGCTCTCCATTTATCTGATGTGAGGAAAAGAGTGGCATGGGTTTAGTCTCGAGTTTACTCAGTTCTTTATCTGGTAGCATGGAGTTGTCCCAGGTGTCATGTTTTCAATTTTTAGGCAAATTGTGTTATCTCATTTGCAAGGGGGTAATATTCTAAGACATCCCCCTCTTGCATCTGCCAGAGCCATGTGCTCAGGGCTACTGTCCTGTTTTTTCATTACCTTTATCCACCTCCTGTCTGGCTAGTGGTATGAGGCTCTATCTTTTTTAAACCCACCTACCCCTCTGCCACCTGGTGGGCCCAACCATTATGTAGTAAGTTAGTAGCTGGGTTTTATTTTGTTTTCTATATCTTTTCCCTATCCATTTGGGCTATAACCTATATAGCACTCTATTTCTCTCCACTTTGTTTCTTTCCTGGCAAACAGAACTGAGGTGGGTGAGGGAGCCAGCAATGGTTATTGGCTGGCGTGTGCAATACCATGTGAGGTATGCAGGCCCCATCAGTACCCAACACCATCTCCCTCCTGCAAAACAATTTGCTCCCATGGGGTCCTCATGCCTCCATCCTGAGACCTGAAAGTACGACTCAGTGGTGAAGACATTCTGGAAGAGCAACAATTACATTAAGTACATAATTTTCATGTCTATCCCCCCCTTATATATCATCAGCCATATGACCTCATTGTCTGTGACATCACAAGTGACTGACCAAGCAGTGGCAATCACCAGCTGAACGATCACTCGCTTGTGATGTAACAACATGTGAGGTCACAGTGCTAATGAGGTATGAGTATGAAGAGGAATGCAATTAAGATATGCCACTCTACAGGGAAAGCATTGCTCTTTACACCACACCTAACACTTGCTGGTAGAACACTTGTAATGTGCAAACTGAAAAACAAAAATACTCTGGAATTAAACAGTACCGATGGACTGCTTTTAAAAAATAATATCATTTTATGCCTGCTAATTTGGGTGTTATTAACTTTTTAATAAAATGCTAGATGATTAGATCATTTTAATAGGGGGTAAGTTATAAATACACAGACTGACAGAACTAAAGAGGTGCATCATTGACATCATTTTAGTATTTTGTAGAAGCCAAACTACTACTTAAATAGATTAAGCTGTGATCTTTTAAGTGTATTACCAAACATACCACAAAAACCTTTGGAAAAAAACCTCATTACTTAAAATGCTGAGGAGATGCGGTAGGAACCCACCTAGGAATTCTGATCCAGGAGTCTCTAAGACTTCAGAATGCCACTTTCATCTTGCTTAAGAGCTCATTAAGAACTAGAAAGCTGCAGGACTTTCCTATTATTATATCTGTTTCCTTTTATCTCCTCCTTTTTCTGAAAATCAAGTAAGCTGTAATACAAGGAGTTTTGTGAATAATAAAGTTATCATAATACCCACAATACATCTACTGTTAGTATAAACCTACTGTAAGCCAGCTGTATTAAACAAAAATAATTTAGGCTTAAGCCATTACTTAGGACAGGACCTTCTACATAATGCTTTCAGCATGATGTTTATCTCTTCTAAACTATGGGATTTTTAGTACCTCCTCTCTCTCTTTCTCTCTCTCACATGCTGTTGTCTACTGTTCCCAATATCAACACATGTACATTTCAATGAAATCATGCAAACATGTCAATTACATGTTAAATCCACACCACCACCATAGAGTACCTGCAGCTAACCAATAGTTATATTTCAAGGTTTGCATATACCTGGCACGTATTAAAAAAGCAGAACTGGGGAGAAACACGTGTGATGTGAAATGGCTGTAATAAAGAGAAGCAATATAGAAAAGGTCATTTGAGAGCTGAAGTCAGGCTACATGCTATTTTTTTTTTTTTCAAACTGTACATCCACTTTTCTGTAATGCTTTGGCCACTGTACAATAAAGCAGTTGCGATATTTTTTAATTGCCTTTTCATTGCCACTGACGTGGTGTTATAGAATCCCTCTTTAGTGTTATCTGCAGACAGTTTGTGTGCTTCCTGGCTGGTCTGTGATGTCAGTCTCACCATTCCTCCATGCTGAGTGAATAGCATTGAGTGGTGGAATAAAATGGCCAGAAAATCTAGACATTCACAGCAGCAAATAGTGAGGAAGGTGGATACAAGGCTGACTCAGTGTCAATAAAAAAGTGTAACCCCGATCAAGCACGTGGGGCTTATGCAGCTTGGCACCAATAAGTCTCCTCTCAGTGAAGAGTGTTAATTACAGGATATTCTATTTTGTTGCAAAACCAAGTCGATGGAGGCCCTGCTAGAAAATGTGTTGCAAAGACCCAGCCAGGATTCTTATTAGCTAGTGGAGGTATATTGTTAATAGGGCAGCCTGGGAAAAGAAGAGAGGTTCCAGTTCCAGAGCTGCAGAACATATATTTTCTTTGAGAGCTTTTTGGCTGAACTTGCTCACAGTTCTGACTGTAGTTAGCCAGAGGGGCTTGCCACCATATGGGGTGGCAATGGGCTCTAACTCTGGGATATAGCACAAGTCTCCCATCAGATCTGGTCTCCAGGCAGCCATCCTGAACAAAAGAAAATACACCAGAAGGATGGTGAGGGGAATGTTGGAGGGTCCTCAACAATGGGGTTCATTCAGATAGTTTCCACCATGTGTCCCACTCCTGATTTAAAGATTGGAAAGTCAGAGCTACAGTCACTGGTTGGAGATTAAAGTACAAATACACAAGAGTCCCAGTTCTGGATATAAATGAGCCTGCTAAGCAGGGAACTGGCAGTGAGCTGAGCCTGGCCTACAGGTCTGCATGTCTGGTAAGATGCCAGGATAAAGACTATGTTCAGGAAGAAACCACATATAGAGTGAGTGAGTCAGTGACCTGGAAGATATCATCTCAACATAATGTGCTTCTGAGTACAGAAGAAGTATTATGCTTGAAAGCCTGCCTGAGGTTGGTAAAGACATGTAAAGGGTTGTAGCAACAGAGCCAGGCAGCACAGGGTTATATAAGGTTTGTACAGTGATGGAACTATCTTGTAATAAAAAGCAGTAGAATAAACGTTTGCATTTGGAGACACTGTTAGAGTATTTTGCATCTGAAGCCCTCCATGGACTTCTGGTTTCGTCACTGGAGCTGCTTATCATAGTCTGTTTCGGGAGTGGCACTTCTTAACCAATACCTGATAACAGGATACACCAGTATCAGAAAGTATGCTCTTCTACAGAGAGAGAGAGTACCTTGAAACATTAGCTCTATTGACCATGAATAACATCTGACCAGTGATCATGTGGAAAGGCCCATGCTCACTGAGGTATATGAACATGTTCTTTGTTTCCTTGTGACTTGACATTTGTGTACCCTGATTCATGTAGCCCATTTGTTGTGAGCGAAGAGTCAATAGTGCTAAGGGAGGCACTGAAGAGTTGAAACTACAAAGGGAACTGTATGTTGCCTCAAGTCTTAAAATCAGTTGCAAAGCAGCAACAACAGTGCCCATCAAATACAGTGTTGCAGCTGCTAAGTGTTTTAAGGTACCTTTCTAGCCCCTCCGTGACAAACAACACTACGATCCTTTGTACTTCAGTATATACAGTACAATTTCTTATGGGGCAGCACCTCTAGGTCTGTCTTAAGAAGGGAGCCACTTTGCATGGAGAGACTGTGAACCAGACAAACCAATAACTTGCTTGTTTGTTTGTTTGTTTTATTTAAATTGGAAAGTCCATGAGCTGATGGCCCGTTTTCCTGGTTGGCTAGTATACATAAAAAACATTATATATATATATATATATATATATATATATATATAAAATATTGCAGCAACTTATCACCTTGAACCCAGCACCCCCAGTCAATGAGGCAGGATAGCTAAACCTTTAATGGTGAATGGTGTCCCGGGGCTTGGACCATCAGTTTGGGCAGGGAGGTGTCACAAATGTAATAAAAATAATGTCAAGTGATTTGCTAGGTCCCCCCCCCCAAAAAAAAAAATACTGTTTGCATTACTGTTGCTTTGGCAGAAGTGAAATTTCATAAGATTAAAAAAAAAATAATTTCTGGACATTCTTTGTCACTGAAGATAATTGAATGAAAAGAGACTCATTGCCCCTTGCACACAATCCTCTGATTGTGACATCAGAATCAGGTCCATTACAACATGTTGTGATGATATTAGCAGAGGACAATGACTTCACAGATGGCATAACATACATGAGCAGATTTAGTCCAAAGGAAAATACCTTTTTATGTTTGCTTGCACACATTTGCAAGAAACATAGTGCCATCACCCGAGTTTTTGGAGGTGTGGTAACCCTCTTCCAATTCAGTCAGTGTGTTTGCAGGCGCGGCCGCAGTTCTCCAATGCCTGCTGAGCTGTCTATGACAGCTCCAAAATGCAGTGACGTATAGTTGAAAGGGGGAGCTACGCTTCAGTGAGCAATGATCAGATATCGCCTGCTCATGCGTGCTCCCCCTACACACACACACACACACACACACACACACGCACGCACCCTGCATGCTCGGCCACCCCCCACGCACACTGTATAGCCGACGGGGGTGCCCAATCCCCGTCTGCTGTGCGCGCCCCTCAAAAGCTCTCCACATGCCACGCTGGGTGCCCACCCCAGCATGGCTACACGCAGGCAGCCTGATGGGGTGCCCAACCCCCGCCGGGCTCCATTGTCTCTCCCCACCCAAGCATCCAGGTGCCATGCTGGGAGCCCACCCCAGCATGGCAAAATGTGATATAGCCGGCGTGCCTAACCTCACAGCTCCAGCCCCCAAACAGTTTTCAGCTGCTATGTTGAGCCCACCCCAGCATGGCAAACATCCGCGTAGTCTAAAACCTGTAAAGAAGAAAATGCCTTGCAGTCTCCCCGCCTCCCCTCACAACCCACACCCACCCACTGCGCACCCTGCCTCCCCACACCCTCCCTCACCCCATACTTACCTCCGCAGCTCGGCGCAACA
Organism: Neoceratodus forsteri; assembly: GCA_016271365.2. Classification (NCBI taxonomy): domain Eukaryota; kingdom Metazoa; phylum Chordata; order Ceratodontiformes; family Ceratodontidae; genus Neoceratodus; species Neoceratodus forsteri. The sequence continues at coordinate 410,836,776 of CM057453.1, read as the reverse complement.
ATCTTCGGCGGACCAGGAACATGTCTGCACTCTTCAAAGCCGACCGCGAACTGAGGAAATGCTGGTAAGCTGTATAATGGGGTAGATAGGGGTTTTCAACTTTGCTGCATGTCTCAGGCATTTCTTGGAATTTTTGCACCAAATTTTCAACATGGGGTTTTTGGGACCCCTTCCCATGAATGCTGTCACTGTCATGGCGTTATTTGGGCCCGAAGGGTGATTTCGCAGTCACTGCATGAAATCACCTTTCAGGACCGATATAAAAAACAACACTGCCAGTGTTCATAAGGTGGGCTCTCAAGAAGCCTATTTTGAAAATTTGGTGGAAAAATTCCAAAAAATGACTGTTTTACGAGCGTACATTGCACAGTTCCTACACACGCTCGTAAGTTCGCAAATTTTCAATATTTTCACTCCAGATTTTCAACATTGCCATTTTATCACACCTTCTTATGAGTAGTACAGCTGTCATTTTCACATCTCACCCAAAAGCGTGTTTCCGCCCATGTAGCGCACAATGGCACAGTTGGTGTCGCGAAATCAATGTCTGGGACAAATTAAAAATCACAGTGACACTGTTCATGAGCAGAGGTCTTAAAATGGCTATATTGAAAATTTGGTGAAAAATTCCTAAAATGACTGTTTTCTGTCGTTGCACAGTTCTCTGCCTTTCAAATAAGTTCGCAATTTTCAATATTTTCACTCCAGATTTTCAACATTGCCATTTTACCACACCTCCTTATGAGCAGTACAGCTGTCATTTTTCACATCTTGCCCAAAATAGGTTTCCATACATGTAGCGCATAATGGCGAGTCGGTGCGTAAATCAATGTGTGGGACACATTAAGAAAATCACAGAGATACTGTTCATGAGCAGAGGTCTTAAATGACTATGTTAAAATTTGGTGAAAAAATTCATAAACTGATTCGTTTTACTTGTTATAAGCATGCAGTTCCTGCCGCACACTGTGAGTTTCGCAAATTCTCAATATTTTCAATCCAGATTTTCAACATTGCCATTTTATTACACTTCCTTATGAACAGTACAGCTGCCATTTTTCATATGTTGCCCAAAATGTGTTTTCGCATCATTAGCACACAATGTTGCAGTCGGTGTCTAAAGCAATGTTTGGGACAGATTAAGAAAATCACAGTTACACTGTTCATGAGCAGAGGTCTTAAAATGGCTATGTTGAAAATTTGGTGACAAAAGTCCATAAAATGACTGTGTTACGAGTGAGCATTGAGCAGTTTCCACACACCCTCGTAAGTTCATGACTTTGTAATATTTTCAGTCGAGATTTTCACCAGTGGCATTTTTCCACACTTCCTTATGAATAGTACAGCTGTCATTTTTCACAACATGGCCGAAATGTGTTTTCACACTTTCAGCACAGAGATGCGGGTCGCTGTGGAAATCATTGTTCGGGACAGATAAAGAAAATCACAGTGACACTGTTCATGATCAGAGGCACCAAAATGCCTGAGTTGCCAATCTGCTGTAAAAAATCCCCAAACTAATTACATTACGGTGTGCATTGCACAGTTTCTATGCACGCCGTGACTTCACCAGTTTTTAATATTTTTACTGCAGATTTGTAACATTGCCATTTTTCCACCTCCCCATGAACAGTACAGCTGTCATTTTCACATCCTGTTCGGAATGTGTTTTTGCACCTATGGTGCTAAATGTCAGAGGTCGCTGTGCATAAGCAACTTCGCTAACAAACTGATATTGTCACTGTTCATGAGGTAGGGTCTCAAAAACATGTTGAAAAATTTGGAGTGAAAATACCAATGGATGCCTGAGGTGTTAGGGTTTCCAACCATGCGCCCACCCTGTAAGAGAATGACAGGCATCAGGGGTGTGACTTGGGATTCTTGCCTGTAATGCTCATACCATTCCACACCCTGCAGCCAGTGAGAGGCATCGAGGTATGCCTTGGACTCTTTGGCCCCAAGTTCACCCCATTCTCTCTATACCGCACCCATCTCACGTATTTTCTGATGGAATGGGGTGCACATAAGGGCCAAGACCTCAAGGCACACCGTGACACTTGTCGGTGTCTGCAGGGTAGGGTGGTGAAATGGCGTGGCCATTATGCCTGATGACCCAAAGGCACAGCCCAATGCCTGTCACTCTCTGCAGGGTGGTGGTGGGGTTGGCTTCAGTTCAAAACTTCGCTGCCATTCCTATTATGCAGCTCTGTAACTTCTACACTACCAATGCCAATGCCAGCAAGCAAACATTCAGCATTGACAAATGCTTGTTTTAATGGAAATGGCTTAGAGTAATAAAGAATAGAGGGCCTACAATTTTATGTTGGGGAAATGTTGTGTAACAGTTCTGTTGATGCCTAGAACTGGTGAAAGGTATGTGATTTGTACTTTTGCTTCACTTATAGAAAGAAATAAGCTGCTACAGTCTTCATGACAGAGGAAGGGTTTCACTTACATAAGCAGTAAGATGCACCTCTGTTATGAATTTTGTATGGCAACACAACATCGTAGAAAACACTTCCTGGCTATAAGATCAGAGTTTCCTCAGACAGCTGTCCCTGCAGTCATACAATCTACAGCAAAATTAAAGGTGCCATGTCAAGGAGAGTGCCTATTCCTAAGAAATCTCATGCTGTATCTCTAGATGATTTTAGACTAATACCTGTTTTGAATCCCTTCAAGTAAAATGTTGGAGAAGATTGTTGCCAAACAGATTAATGATTATCTGGATGCATATAGTGTGCTTTGTCCCAACAGCATGGATTCTATAGCCATCATGGTACTGGTACTGCCTTGGTCAGGTTCACAGACACCGTCCTGAGGGGCTTTGAAAAAGGCCTAATGACCAGGGCGGTATCTGTGGACCTGACCAAGGCATTCAATCTTATCGCGCATTCTATGGCATGATCTAAATTGAGTGCTATTGTTTTTTCAGAAGCTGCAGTTTCCTGGATTGGGGATTATTTGTTGAATCATTCACAATTTGTTAACATTGGTTCTGTGGAGTCATATAGAAACATAGAAACATAGAATTTGACAGCAGATAAGGACCGCTTGGCCCACCCAGTCTGCCCATTTCCCTACCTGATGGATAAGTTGCAGAACCTAGTTAACCAGCAGCCTAATTCTTCCTACCCCCAACCCCTAGAATTGCCTTATGACTGTCCCATGCATGCTTGAATTCCACCATTGTTTTTGACTCCACAACCTCCTCCGGAAGGCCGTTCCATGCATCCACAACCCTCTCTGTGAAAAATACTTCCTTAAATTACCTCTGAGCTGCCCCTTCTATCTTCAAATTGTGCCCCTTGTTCTTGCACACCTCTTTTTTGAAAGATGCTACCCTCTTGGACTTTGTTGATTCCTTGAGGTACTTGAAAGTTTCTATCATGTCCCCTCTCCCTCCTTTCCTCGAGGCTATACATATTAAGCTCCTTAAGTCTCTCTTCATATGTCTTCTGGTGCAGACCCTGCACCATTTTAGTTACCCTCCTCTGGACTGCTTCATCCTGTCTATGTCTTTGCGAGATGGGGTCTCCAGAACTGCCATGATACTCAGATGTGGTCTCATGAGGCTGTCTGTACAGAGGGATAATAACTTCTTGTTTTCTACTGGTGATGCCTCCCATGCATCCCAGTATTCCCCCAGCCTCCTTGCTGCCCTCTCACATTGCTTGCCCACCTTTAGGTCATCTGATATGACTACCCCAGGTCCCTTTCCATTTTGTTGTTGTTAGTATCTCACCCATTGTGTACTCTCTTCCACTGGGTTTTGTTTCCCAGGTGCATTACCTTGCACTTCTTAGCATTGAATCTAATCTGCCATACATTTGACCATTCCTCTAACCTTGCAAGTCCCTTCTCATCCTTTCCACCCCACCTTGTGCATCAACTCTGTTGCAGATCTTTGTGTCATCTGCAAAGAGACATACTTTTCTTCCAGTCCCTCTGCAATGTTGCTTATAAAGACATTGAAGAGGACCGTCCTAATACTGAACCCTCATGTACCCCACTACTAACCCCCTTTTTCAGAGTGGACTCTATTTACTATTACTCTCTGTGTCCTATTCTCCAGCCAATTCTTTACCCACGCTGTCATCTTGTGACCCACTCCCCAGGCTGGCTAACTTGTATATTAATCTTTTGTGTGGGACTGTGTCAAATGCCTTGCTAAAGTCTAGGTAGGCCATGTCCACAGACCCTCCCTGATCAACTACTTTGGTCACCCAGTCAAAGAAATCTATCAGATTTGTCTGGCATGACCTTCCCGTTGTGAATCCATGCTGCCTTGGGTCCTGTGCCCCTCTGGCCTAAAGATACTGAACAATTCTTTCCTTCAGAAGTGATTCCATCATTTTCCCTACCAATGAGGTTAAACTAACAGGTCTGTAGTTTCCTGCTTCTGCCTTGCTCCCACTTTTGTGAAGGGGGAATCACATCTGCCCTCCTCCAGTCCTCAGGTACCACCCCATCCTCCCATGATTTGTTAAAGAGGGTAGTCAGTGGTGTCACTAGTTCTACCCTTAGTTCTTTTAGAATTCTGGGATGAATCCCATCAGGCCCCATTGCTTTGTCCACCTTCAGTTTTAAGAGCTCTTTCAGAACCCTTTCTTCTGTAAATGGGCTGGTATCAACTTCTGCATCCAGAGTGTTTCTACTGTTTGTTTTAGGTACCTCCCCCTCTTCCTTTGTAAATACTGAGCAAAAATATTTGTTTAGTATCTCTGCCTTTTCACAGTCACCCTCTGCCCACCCTCCCTCCCTTTATTAAGCCTCACTATCCCTCCTTGGTCTTCCTTCGCTCCCTGATGTACCTATAAAGGTTTTATCCCCTTCTTAACTGATTTGGCTATCTTTTCCTCGGTTTGGGCCTTTGCTGTTCTGACTGTCTTTCCAGCTTCCTTTTGCTTTAACTGATACAGTTCTCTGTCCTGTTCCTTCTGTGATCCCTTGTACTTCCTGAATGCTTTCTTTTCTCTTGAACCTTCACTTGCCTCTTTGAGAACCATAGTGGTTTCTTACCTCGTTTCATTTTGTTTATTTGTTTACACAAAGGCTTGTTACCTCTGTGATGGCAGTTTTATTATTCCCCATTGTTCTTCCACCCTCCTTCCTGCCCATTTGCTAGTGTATTCCTTAGGCACTCACCCATTTTGCAAAGTCAGCCCTCCTAAAATCCAGTACCTTTGTCTTTGTATGGCTTGACTCTATTGCTGTGTTTATTGTGAACCATACTGTCTGATGGTCGCTAGTTCCCAGATGGCTACCCACTTACATCTGTGATCCTCTCTTCATCTCCATTTGAGAGAACCAGATCTAAGATTGCTCCCTCTCGAGTGGGCTCCAATACTAGTTGTCTAAGGCATGCCCCCTGTAGGGCATCTAGAATAAACCACTCTTAGAAGTGGCTGCTGCAACTGCACTCCAATTAACATCTGGCATATGTGTCATTAATTCATTGTGGGGTTCCTCAGGGGTCCATTTCAGGCCCCTTATTGTTTTCTTTATTTGTTAACCAGTTGCCTCATTTATGTAAACTATGTGATACCATTCTTTATGCTGATGATTTAATTATTTTTTCCCAAGCTAATTCTTTACCTGAGTTATCATTTGCTTTGAAGCACAACTTTGGAGATGTGTGTCACTGGTTTACTATTATCTCAATGGTGTTAAATTAAAAAAAAGCAATGCTGTCTGTCATGCCATCTATACTTAAAGACAATCCTAGTTTATTGTTACAGGATCATTCTGGTACTTTGATTGAACAAGTTTATCAGTTCAAATATTTGGGGGTTCTTTTAGACCCTAGGTTAACTTTTTCTTTGCAGGTTAGTTCTGTTAGCCATACTGTTAATCAGAAACTTGGCGTACTTTACCAATTTAAATCTTATTTTCAGTTAAATCTAGGAAATTAATTGCAATAGGATCTCTTCTTCCACATTTTGATTATGTTTCTAACATTTATTTTAATTTAGGAACCAAAGAAATGAATATTTTGCCTGATGCATTTAACAATATTTGCTGATTTGTTTTATCTGTTCCAGTTCAAACACACCATTGTGATCTTTATACCTATTTAGGCTGATTGTCTCCTAGATTAAGAACTGAATATTTTCTAGGTTGTGTTATTTTTAAATCAATTTTTTAAACATAGTTTTCATTATCTGATCTGATCTCTGTTCATTCAGTCTTATCTAAACTTAAATCAGCCAATACAGTATTATTAAACGTTGTGCCACCCAGGCCCAGGGCATGTTCACATGCTTTTTCTGTAGCAGGCCCCTCATATTGGAATACCTAACCTGTGTCAATTCTTTTGGAAACTTCTCTGCCATGTTTTAAGACAATTTATTACTGAAATGTGTGTAAATGTACTAGCTAATTATGTTGTTTGGTTATTTATTGTTTCGTTGTCTTTTTATATTGTATTTTTCCCAGTTTATACCTGAAAGAGGACTTTAGTCCAGTGTCCTTTCCCGGTTAACAAATGAATAAATAAAAAGTAAATTTCAGAGTGGAGTACAGTACTTCTATGCTCTTAACACTGTCAGAGATTCCTATCAGAAAAACCTGGCCCTACCTACTGATTTGGGGGTCTGACACAGAGGAAGGGAAGGTGGAGAATACCCAGTACATGCCAATGGTCACTTAATATCATCTGTCTTTGATTTGGCCCTTAATTTGAATTAGTAGGTGAACTTTACAAGTTGTCCATCCTTGACTATTGTCACCACAACTGGCACTCCTTAGAACACCTTTGATTGAAAGGATAAACTTCATTTTTATTTGCTTTTAGTTGGGTGTTTAAAACTTGGAGCATAAAACAACTTTACAACAATTATGTTTACATAAAAGCTCTCCAGTATATATATAAACTAACTGTTATTTTCTTTTTATTCACTCAAAAATATTAAAAAAAAACATTTTTTTATTTATCTAGTTTGCCAATATTTTGAGATGTATCTTATATTGGAATGTTAAATATCTACTTTTGAATGCTGAATATCATTTTTTATTTTATTTTTCTCTTTAAATAAAAAAAAGTAATTTTAAAATACTTTGAATAAAAGAAAAGTAACTTTAAAATACATTATTTTTTAACTATGATATTGCCCAGCTTATTTTTTAACAATGATATTGCCCAGCTGAGATGAAATGTCCTCTTTTCTATGGGGTGCTGCTTTAAGACAATTTTATAGATAGGAGGGGTGGGAACACAGGGAGCTCAAAAGTAAATTGACTGCAGTGACACAGTGAGTCAGTGTCGGTGGTGAGATTCCAACCTGTGATCTCCTGTTTGGGTAGACTGGAGACACTGACTCTCATCCAGGATTTCAACTTCACAGCCAGACTACTAACACAACTCATCACTCACCTTTTGTTTTATGAAGCAGTTGTAGTAACTGTGTGAAAGAAATTGATTTTTGGGTTGGGGTGGAGGGCTTTGTGCCTCCAATTGTAATGTGCTGAAATTGGTGGGGGAGGCTTCACCCCCCCCATAGACATATGTCAGCACACCATTTTGAATCTCGACAACTCATGAGAACAGACATGATAATCCTGGATGAGATTTACTACAGAGTCGTGTCCAACATTTTTGTATGAGCCAGTGTCTGTATTCACTGCATTTAAAATACTTGGCCAGGAAGGCTTACTAAACTGATATAAGCATGTTTCAAGGCATGCCTAGGGGGAAGGGAGTTAGAGATACACTTCACACTACAGAAAAAACTCAGCTCTACACAGAGGATTTACTAAATAGAAAACACAGGGACCAGAGGTGGTAGCAGGGCAGAGGGAGATGGATAGGGAGTCACATTTGGCAATTATCAGGGTAAAGGGGTGTACAGGCGAGCAGGGGAAAGCAGGAAGAGGAAAGGGGAAAAAAGTGAAGAACTAGAAGCAAGTGTAGGCATAAGTAGAATGTTCTCAGAGGATAATTTTCAGGATGGTAAGGTGTAGTGTATATAGAATCAGTAACGAGATGCAGAGTGTTATCTGATGGAGAAAGTGAAGACTGCAGAATACAAGAACAAGAGCCAGTCTTAACACCTTGGCTTAAAAGAAGGTTTAAATAGATATAGACAGATGCTTTAAAATTAATAGCTTTATTAACTGTTTCACAGAAGGCATAATTTACCTGGCCCAATTCAGCTGTGAAGTATATTATAAACCACCCATACATTTAAGAGTAGGATGGGAGAACACGTGAGTTACATTAGTAGGAAAAATACCAGTAATGTGTTAGCCGAACATATTTTGGAAATGGGCCTGGGGCACAAATCTGAATTTACTGGACTTGAGAGAGCACACCTGGGACCAAGGGAAGGGAATATGGATAACTTATTGTTACTCCATGAGGCATACTGGATTTAAAAGTTGAACGCCTGTACTGCCCCAAGATGTCATAAGACAGTGGAACTAATGCATTTTATAACATAAATACTGCGTATATGAATCATTAGTACTAGATTTTTTAATCATTGACTTACCGACTTCCCTTTCCTTGCCCTCCTTTTACAATATATTTTATCAGTCTGTCATAGGTTATCTACAAATATGAATTGTTGAGGAAATACCCATTATGGTTTAAATGTCCATTTTACATTTAAAAATATAGAAACATAGGATTTGATGGCAGATAAGGAACACTTGCCCCATCCAGTTTGCCCATTTCTCCCTACCTACACTATTACCACGGATCGTGCCTAATCTACAGCTCTTTCTCCCCCCTCCCTTCCACAATGATTTCCTTGTGCTTGTCCCATGCATTTTTGAACCCCACCACTGTTTCCACCCCCACCACTACAGCTTAAAGGCTGTTCCAGGAATCCACCACTCATTCTGTAGAGAGGTACGTTCTCACATCTCTCCTGAATCTACCCCCATCAGCTTCATAGGATGACCCATTGTTCTTGAGCATCTTTTCATCTGGTAAATACTCCCCTCCTATACCTTATTTATCCCTGTGAAGTATTTAAAGGTCTCTCATATATCCGACCTCTCCCTCCTCAGTCCCAGGATATATGTATTGAGGTCCCTTAATCTCACCTCATAGGGCTTTTGATGCAGACCTGCACCATTTTAGTTGCCTTCCTCTGGAAAGCCTTTACTCTGTGTCTTTCTGGAGATGTGGTCTCCAGAACTGGACATTGTACTCTAAGTAGGATCTTACCAGTGATCTATACAGGGGCAACATCACCTCCCTCTTTCTGCAGGTGATACCCTCCATATGCACCCCGGTATCCCATTAGCCCCCCACCTTCCTGCACTGCCTGGCCACTTTTAGGTCATACAGTATGATTACCTCCAGGCCTCTTTACTGCTTGGTGACCTTCATACCACTCCACCCATTTTGTACTCTGCCACTGGGTTTCTGTGCCCTAAGTGCATTATTTCTCACTTTTTTGCATTGAAACCCAGCTGCCATACCCTTGACCACTCCTCTAGTTTTCTCAGGTCTCTGCACATCTTTTCCATCCCTCCCTGGAGTGTCTATCCTATTGCAGATTTTGGTGTCATCTGCAAAGAGGCAGACCTTCCCTTTCCGCTCCTTTGCTATGTCACTTAGAAGACATTAAAGAAGACCTGTCATGGCACTGATCCCTGAGGCACCCCACTGGTTATCTCCCTTCCTAAGAATGAACTCCATTTACCACTATCCTCTGTCACCTATCCCCTAACCAATTTCTTATCCAGTTTACCACATTTGGACCCAGTCCTAAGCTACCCAGCTTGCTTACTATAGTCTCCTGTGTGGAAAGTTGTTGAAAGCCTTACTGAAATCTAGGTAAGCCACATCCACTGCTCCACCCTGATCTAAATTCTTCATCACCCAGTCAAAGAAATCTATTAGATTCATTTGACATGACCTCCTTCCTGTGAAACCATGCTGCCTCAGGTCTTGTAACCCACTGGATTCAAGATATTCCACAATCCTTTCCTTCAGCAGTGATTCCATTATATTTCCCACCACCAATATCAGCCTGACTGGCCTATAATTGCCAGCCTCCTCCCTGCTACCACTTGTGTAATGGTACTACATCTGCCCTTCTCCAGTCCTCTGGAACTGATCCTGTTTCCAGTAAGCTGTTAAATAGAACTGTCAGAGGTGCAGCCAGTATTTCCCTGAGCTTCCTCAATACCCTTGAATGCACTCCATCTAGCCCCATTGCTTTTTCCACCGTCACATTAGCAAGTCCCTTCAGGACCCTTGCCTCCAAAAAGGGATTAGTGTTCATGCCCCTCTCTCCAAAACTTCTGTTACTTTTTTGTGGCCACTCCCCTTCTCCTACCTCTAAAATGTCATGTCCCCTTTTGTTACCCCCATGCTATTCTGTCTTTAGTTTGTGCCTTTGCTTTCCCTGCTTCCCTCTGTATCCCCTGATACATGTCGTTGTCTTCCTTCCTCTGCATCTCCTTATACCTTCTGAATGCTACCTTTTTAGCCTTTATCTTTTCAGCCACCTCTTTTCAAAACTATAGTGATCTCTTTTTCCTCTTGCTTTTACTCACTTGCTTGATACAGAGGTTTGTTGGCTTTATTATGCTACTTTTTATCTTCACCCACTGTTCCTCCACCCCAGGCAGGCCATCCCCCCTTCCAGGTCATCCCTGAGGGTATCCCATGATATAGCGATCGAATATGGGTGACCGTCAAAACAGTGACTCATATTCGGTGCTATTGTCATAGGTGGCCCACAAGGGTAGCGACTACTGCTGCCACAAGGGTAGGGGAAGGTGACCAGAAAGAGGAATGGTGAGGGGAAGGGGAGGGATAGGGAAGAGGGTTATCTGGAGGAAGTGTGCCTGCTGCCGCCAAGCCAGTCATGTGGTATGGTGGTGAGGGAGGCTGGCTTTGGCACATCAGGTATTGGGTTTGGGGCAGGGGGTGGGAGGGCTTGAATTTTGCCGCTACCTGCAGCTCTCGGATGTAATTATTTTTTTCAGTCAGATTGCGCCCCCTTCCCGACATGCACCCCTCTGGAGTTAAGAATCCTAATTCAGGGGGGTAGAGGAGGTGCGGATGTGGAGGAGCATAACCCCCCAGCAAAAACACTTTAGTTTGCTGGATGTTGGTTAGCCAGTAAGTGTATATCGCCGATTTGCTTTTTGACGATATACACTCGCCATAATAGTGACTGCCATTTCGCGCTTGCTATTATGACACAGAACATTTCCTGAGGCATTTACCCATCTTTATAAAATCTGCCCTCCTGTAGTCCAGGACTCTTGACCTTGTGTGGTTCGATTCTGTAGCCATTCTTACATTGAAGCACACCATGCAATTGACTGATCACTGGTCCCAATATGGCCTCCTACATTGATGTCTGCAACACTGTCCCTGTTAGTGAGTACCAAGTCCAGTATTGCCCCATCATGAGTGGGTTCACTGACTAGTTACCTGAGGAATGCCTCCTGCAGAGAATCCAGAATGTCCTTGCTTCTAGCTGAAGCCACTGCTGGGAGGTTTCATTCTACATCTGGCAGGTTGAAGTCCCCCACCAGCAGCACCTCCACCTTTTCTGCCATCTTGCCAGTGCCTTCCACCAGTACCTTATCTAATCCCTCCCCCTATGCCGGAGGTCTGTAAGTCAGAAGAGTGGCAACTGGAGTTTAAGACAAAGAAGTGCAAGATCATGCACATAGGGAAGAGAAACCCTGAAGCTGCCTATAGGCTGGGAGGGGAGTTGCTGGCAGTCACAAGGGAAGAAAGAGACTTGGGCATCATCATCACCGATGACCTGAAATTATCCAAGCAGACCACTAAAGCAGTAGGTAAGGCTACGGGATATTGGGGTGTATTAGTAGGGGTATCACAAGTCATAAGTGGGAGGTAATAATCCCTCTTTACAAGACACTGGTTAGGCCCCATCTGGAGTACTGTGTGCAGTACTGGAGGCCACACCTTCACAAGGACATTAATCAAATTGAGGCAGTCCAGAGCAGGGCAACCAAAATGGTGCAGGAACTGCATCAGAAAACATATAAGGACAGATTAACGGATCTCAATATGTATACCCTAGAGCAAAGGAGGGAGAGAGGTGATATGATTGAAAAAATCAAATACCTTAACGGCATTAACAAGGTGAAAGAGTCTAACATGTTTCAATATAAGAAAAATAGCAAGACAACAGGACACAGCATGAGATTAGAGGGAGGCCGATTAAGGGGTAATGTGAGGAAGTTCTTTTTCACAGAAAGGGTGGTGGATGCATAGAATAGTCTACCTCAGGAAGTGGTGGATATGAATACAGTGCAGGGCTTCAAACAGGTATGGGATAGGCATAAGGGAGCAATACAGATGAGTATGAATAGATAGGCCATTGACAGATCAAAGGCCGATAGCACATTCATAAGGCAGAAAAAAGAAAAGGGCAGACTTAATCGGCTTTGTGGCCCTTATCTGCCGTCAACTTCTATATTTCTGTCACTCCTATGTGAAAAGTGGCTCCTTCCCCATCTCCAGGGTGACCCACCACAGTAATTCTGCCTCCCCCTGTATACTTTGTGTCTCTGTAGTTTTTATGCTTTTCCTCACATAAAGCACCACACCCCATCTTTTCCTTCCCACCCAGTCCTTCCTGAACTTAGTATAGCCTGGTATAGCCTTGTCCCAGTCATTTGTCATTTTTTTGTCCAGTTGTCAGTTTTTATGTTTACTGTGTCACTATGGTTATGGCTAGAATATGTTTCTGGACTTTAGTACAGAATATTGGGTCAAGCTCCAGCACCTTCCTGCTAGTTAACATGACATACTGAGGTGATTAACTGGTATTCAATCAAATCTTGAAACAGCATTTTAAAAATGCTGTCTTAATATGGATGCTGTATAAACATCGGAGTAAAAATGTTTTTAATTTTTTTAGTATGTCTACACAAATGTACTGTACTGTCAGCACATTTTGCACTTGATGGCCATTTACACATATTTAACATTCTCACGTGTTTTTATGGATGCCATATAAATAATGGAAGCAATGGGGTGTCACATTACCTATGATGAAGTGCACGCACATACATGAAATGTTAGGAGGTTGACCCCCACCTGTCCCATCTGCTGTACTATGCATTAACTAAACTTTATTTTTTCTCTGCAAGTCAGCATATGACATTTTTTGTTCCCAGGTTAGGTTGACGTCTGCCTGGTTTTGTTGTTTCCATTAGAGGATCATCTTCCTTTAGCTGCTGACTCTGAGATCAGGGATGCAAGGATCAATCACAGGCAAAGCAAAAAAGGCAGCTCAAGAACTGATGTGCTGATGCAACAAAGTATCACAGAAACAGTCGAAAGCATGGCATCGTCTACCAGAATTTTGCAAAAACAGCATTTATTATGTTTGCTTGCACGCATGTGTAAGAAACATAGTGCCACCATATGAGTTTTCGTAGGTGTGCCTCCCCCACTTCCAATGCCCTGCTCTCTTTTGCAGGTGCAGCTGCACCGTGTCAATGAATGTCTCAGCTGTCTATGACAGCCATTCAGATGCAGTGGCATACAGTTCTGAGGGAAACACTGCCACAATCAGCGGTGGTAACGTGTAGGCTATTTGCATACTGCCATCGGCAGTATGCAAATTGCCAACACGCACGCCTCACTGCATCTGGAACTGTCATAGACAGTTTGTCGTCCTCCATGAACACTTATATAGCACACTGGAGCCTACTCCAGAGTGCTCATGCACTCCCTCTACCCGCACACTGTGGCGATTGATGGGGTGCGAACTCTCGCCGGCTCCACTGTCCCCCCAAACAGATTTCTAGGGTGCCATGCTTGGAGGTCACCTCAGCATGGCAAAAGTCGGTATGGCCGATGATGGTGCCCAATCCCCCAGCAGCTCCACTGCCGCCCCCCCCAAAATAACTTGCAGCTGCCATGCTAGGAGCCCACCCAGCATGGCAAAAGTCCTGCATCATCTTCCTGAAGAAGATTCCATGCTGGGAGCCCACCCCAGCATGGCAAAAGTGGGTATGGCCAAGAGCCAACCCCAGGGTGGCAAAAGTCGGTATGACCGAAGGGGGTGCCCAATCCTCCGTCAGCTCCGCCCCCCAAAAAAATAACCCTCCAGCTGCCACACTAGGAGCCCATCCCAGTGTGGCAAAAATCCAGCGTCGTCTTCCTGAAGAAGAAGAAAAAAACTGTAAAAAAAAAAAGGTCCCTTGTTGACTGTCTTGCCCCTCCGCCTACCCACGTCCACCCTCTGCGCACCCACCTCCCCACACCCTCCCCACACCCTCTCTGACCCCATACTTACCTCTGGAGCCCCTAGCGTGATGATCTTGGTGGACCGGGAACACGTCTGCACTCTTCAAAGCCATCCGCGAACTGAAGAAATGCCGGTAATCTGTATATGGCATAAATGTTTTTTTTTCCACTTTGGTGCATATCTTGGCCATTTTGGGGAATTTTTTTCACCAAATTTTCAACATGGGGTTCTTGGGGCCCCACCTCATGAACTCAGTGACTGTCATTTTGTTGTTCGGTCCTGAAAGGTAATTTCACAGTCACTGCGCGGAAGCACCTTTTGGGACCAAGTAATGAAACAACAGCAGCACAGTTCATGAGGTAGGCCCCCCAAAACCTATGTTGAAAATTTGGTGAAAAAATTCGAAAAAATGACTTTGTTACGGGCGTGCGTTGTGCAGTTCAACGCACTTTCGTAACAAATAAGTACAATATTTTCACACCCAGATTTTCAACATTGCCATTTTACCAGACCTTCTTACGAGCAGTACAGATGTCATTTTTCACATCTTGCAAAAAAAGTGTTTTCGCGCATGTAGTGCACAATGGTGCAGTCGGTGTGTGAAATCAATGTTTGGGACAGATTAAGAATATTACAGTGACAGTCTTCATGAGCAGAGGTCTCAAAATGGCTAAGTTAAAAATTTGGTGACAAAAGTCCATAAAATGACTGTGTTACTAGTGTGCATTGCACAGTTTCCATGCACCCTCGTAAGTTCATGAATTTGTAATCTTTTCAGTTCACATTTTCAGCATTGGCATTTTTCCACACTTCCTTATGAACAGTACAGCTGGCATTTTTCACACCCTGGCCAAAATGTGTTTTTTCACTTCCGGCACAGAAATGCATGGTCGCTGTAGGAAATCAGTGTTCAGGACAGATTAAGAAAATCACAGTGACACTGTTCATGAGTGGAGGTCCCAAAATGCGTGCGTTGACAATCTGCTGTAAAACATCCCCAAACTAATTACATTACGGGTGTGCGTTGTGCAGTTTCTATGCATGCTTGTGTCTTCACCAGTTTTTTTATATTTTCACTCCAGATTTTCAACATTGCTATTTTTTACGCCTCCTCATGAACAGTACAGCTGTCATTTTTCGCATCCTGTTCGAAATGTGTTTTTGTACCTGTGGTGCCAAATGGCATAGTCGCTGAGCAAAATCAGCTTTCAGCTAACAAACTGATATTGCCACTGCTCATAAGGTGGGGGTCACAAAAAACCCATGTTGAAAATTTGGAGTGAAAATACCAATGAACGCCTGAGGTGTTAGGGTTTCCGACCATAACGCCCCACCCTGTAAAGACTGACAGGCATCAGGGGTGTGACTTGGGATTGTCAGACCTGGACATTGTGGCCATCACTGAAACCTGGTGTAATGATAACCATGACTGGGAGATGGCCACAGGGGTGTAGCCAGGGATTTTAGATCTGCACACCAAGTGGACTCACTGCTACCCCTTCCCCATTTGTTAGGATGTGCTACCCCCCCACACAGGTGTAGCCAAACAATACACAAATGTACACCAGGACCGTGTTTGTTGCCTCATTTGACATAATAAATACAACTTTTGTCTCTTATGACAATGGTTGTTGCCATGCATGGGTAAATACAAATGCCATTCATTGCTCCCCAAGACACCCACATACCAGCCCAAAGCCTATGAAATTGTGTTGTCTTTGGGATGCAAAGACAATATTAGTGACCAGTCCTTTTAGTTTCAACTCCTATGAATAAAATTACAGAAAGGTTCAGCATTTTCTTTGTTAGTTTTCACGGAAAAAGGAAGCAGTTCAGAGCCTATTTGCTACCCTCTTAAGTAAAATTGCACACCATGGAGTACTTGGAGTATGCCTGGCTACACCCATGGATGGCCATACGTGGCTACAACATATTCAGAAGAGACAGGGCAGGCAGGAAGGGAGGAGGAGTGGCACTGTATGTGAAAAATGACATAAGGGCCACAGAGATCCAGGAGGAACAAAATGGGGGAGAGATACTGTGGGTTAAGCTGGAAAGGAAAATGGGGCCAACCATCCGCACAGGTGTGGTCTATAGACCACCAGCCCAGGAGGAAGAAACAGATAGGGAGCTGATGCTAGCCATCCAAAGATGGCAGACAAGGGTGAGGTAGTTCTGGTTGGAGACTTCAATATTCCAGACGTGGACTGGAGCATCTCAGCAGCAGCATCACCTAGGAGCAGATTTATCCTGGACTCCCTTCAGGGTGCCTTCCTCAAGCAACTGGTCATGGAACCAACTCGGCAGAAGGCAATACTGGACCTTGTGCTCACAAACAGGGACAGTGTGATGGGGGTAACAGTGGGGGAGCACCTGGGGAGCAGTGACCACCAGTCATTGTGGTTTGAAATCACAGAAAGAGCAGAATCAAACCACACAAAAACACGTATCCTGGATTTTAGGGGGGCAGACTTTGGCAAAATGGGGAGATACTTCGCCCAGACACTTTGCCTCTTTTTATTTTTCTTTTATTATTTTTTCCTCTCTTTACTACTGCCTTGAATTGTTACAACTATAAGCACTGTTTAGACTGCCTGAAACTAATGTTTGTGCATAAGTTCAGTTAATCATTCTGCTGTTGTTAATGCCTCCAGTGTGCACCAGCCATTACTGAATCTATTAAGGTGAACTGTTAGTTAATTTTATATGCTAGTCCACAATTTCATGGAAAGTTCTCCCTGTGCTAAGGTTATATCAGGTCTTTAAAAGCCAGTACTGAATCTGCTTAGGTGAACTACTAATGGATTTTATTTGCTAGTCTAAAAGTTCATGTTAAGTTCTATCAGGTCTTTAAAAGCTAATGAAATTATTACTGAACTTGCCTCTACTCTACCCTTGCTTTTGAACCTGCTTTACTCTACTCTTACCTAATCCTACCCCTTGCTCCCAGGTGCCCTCTCTCAGCTCGCGCTACCCAAGCCTTATCCCTTTTCTGCCTCATCCTGCTCCCTGTTTCCAGCAGGCACTGCCTAGGGTCTTGCACCCTGGAAATAAATAGTCTATCCTTGCAAAAGACTTTTTCAGGCAGTGCTAGGGACTGCAGCCAGATCGACTACCACCTACAATTGCTGCATTCCCCTCACCTCAAAAAATTAAAGCCTGTTGCAGGGAGCTTTCGCCCCGACTCACACCCCCTTCCCCCGGTCTTACTACCGCGGCCCATACTAAGCTCCCCTTCCTTTTGCCCCTCTCTCCTCTCACCTCACCTCCCGCCACACCACGCTTTTTTTTTTTTCAGGGCTGTTCAGTCTGCCTGCCTGAACGGCGCCAGCCCTAACTCTCGGCCACTAATTAGATATCTCTCCCCTAGCTAACCACCCCCACCGCCTTTCAGTTTGAACACCTTCCTTTTTTATTTTAATTCTCCTTTCGTCTGTCTCACTAACCTCTGCCTTACACTCTGCGCCTGCCTCACTCTCTTGCCTCCCCCTCGGCCATAAACGAATCACTGACTAGAGCGTCACTAATTTTTTGTTTGTCTTGCTTGTGGAGATCAGTTTTAAACCACTCACTTACCTGCATCTCTCTCCTTCCCACCTTAGATTGGACGCTTGGACTGAATAAGCCATGTGCCCCATTGGCACGGCTCGGGGCCCCCCGATGCCACCACCAGCCGCCGCAAACCCTCCTCTGAAGCCGGGTAAGGAGTTCCACTAGTCCGGGAAGTAGGGATTCGGCTGATATTGGACAAAGCGCCTGAAGACGCTCGCCCATTGGCTCCCGGTTACAGCAACTGTCCTCCCATTGGTTTCTGCTGAGAGTGTGCTGTGCTGGGCTCGGTGCCCATTCCCTTGCGCTGCTCTCAGCCGAATTTTACACCCGTCCCCCCGACCCTTATTAAATAGGCTCATTTGCTCCGCCCAGGTGAAAAGATCCACCCCCTAACAGAAGCCTCCCACGTGTCCCGCAGTCTTACTCCTCCCCTCCTCCCCTGCTCTGTAACCCACTCTCTCCCTTACCCCCCAAGCCACTATTTGCCATTATACTCCCTCTTTTTTTTGATTTTCCTCTTTCCTGTTTTGCCTTTTCCCTTCCACGTTTTGCTCCCTCAACTTCATATTGTCTTGTTGTTCTCCTTAACCCCCCTGTCACTAAACCCTCTCAGTATTTCTGTACTCGCTACAGCGCTACGATACCATCCTAAGCCCTCTAAAATCCTTACCCTGCCACCCTCCTATGCTCTTTGCCCCCCCACTCTATCTCGTCACCCCCTCTCTGATTGCTTGCCTCACACCATTTCTCTGCTCTCTCCTCCAACTCAATGGTTAATCTGCCTCTTTTAAACTATGCCTTCTCTTAGTTTCCACCATCTGTCCCTGCTCACCCTCACCCTCCTTTTCCCAATATGCCAACTCCCCCTTCTGCCTACCCTACCCCCTCCCTCTCTCACCATCCTGTTCGATTACCCACAATATGGTACCATGGCAAGTACACCGGAATCCTTAATCAAACATCATCCAACTAATATCTGGGTACAAAATACAATATTTCCTACTTGGAAACTGTCAAATCAATATAAATCGCTAACTATCACCCCTCTACTGGGACACCAGAAGAAAAACCAAGCACCTAAGAAAGAACAAGCAGAGACTCACTCTAACCTATTATGAACTATGAATGGCATCACTGAAACTCCTGCTCCTCCTACTACTAATGTCTGGTGGGGTGCACCCAAACCCTGGCCCTGTCACACTCAAGCCAACAAAAACAGTGAAAGCTGGTAGTGGACTCTCCATTATCACCCTAAATATCTGCAGCCTCCTTCCTAAACTGGCATCTCTTCAAACACTCGTTGGGCAAAAAAATCCCGATATACTAGCCATCATGGAAACCTGGCTGTCTCCCAGCACCCCGGATCATGCGGTCTCGCTTGAAGGCTACAATACATAGATACATAGATACATAGACAGTGTCGGCAGATAAGGGCCTATGGCCCACCTAGTCTGCCCATTTGAGCTTGTAAGTTCAGTTTGTTTTCCTAGAAGTCTGTTTCCCCCTTACCCTTACAATCTTTTCAGACTCGACCAGGCAAGCAAGAAGGGTGGGGGCTGTGCTATCTACACAAAGGACAAGCTATCCAGTCAACGTGGCAGCTTCACCCCCACAAATACTCAGGTGCAACTTCTCCCTATCAAACTGCTGCTTGATGCACAAAATAAAGTTCTCACAGTGGCCGCAGTCTATATCCCTCCAAAAGACCACTGTTCCAGTATCAAGTCAGTGCCTGACTTTGTAAGCCTATAACCCCCTGAAAATGAGCTCCTCCTCCTCCTCAGGGACTTCAATATAAACTGGCTCGCCTCCGACATTGGCTCCTGCAAAGATGACATCCTAGCAGCCAACCTGACGCAGATGGTAACTTCCCCCACTCGGAAAAATTACAAAACTGGTACAAGCACCCTTATTGATTGGGTTCTCACTAATCACCCTGACTGGGTAAAAAACATTAAAGTTCTCCCTGACTCTCTCAGTGACCACTCCTCAGTGTCTTGTACCTGGTCTAATAAATTTCTCAAGCCACCCCCAAAGTTATTTCAAGCAGAGTATTGCCTCAAGGGAATCTTATCAAATTAAAGACCTGTCTCCTGCAACATGACTGGACACCAATTTTCAAAATGACTGATGTTAATGCTGCACTAGAATACTTCATCACAACCTTCAATACTGCATGTGACTTTTATGCCCCAGTAAAAAAGCGTAAAATCAAAGCACTATCAAATCCTTGGATTACTGCCAAACTACTTGCCCAGCTCAAGGCTCTGGACCACCTCTGGGCCATAGCCAGGGACACAGGCTCACTGCATGATACTCTAAAATACAAGCAGGCACGAAACAGATGCACCACACAAATTAGGCAAATGAATGCCTATTTCAAAAATGCCCTTGAATCCACCTGGGGTAACAGGAGAGTTTTCTGGGACAACATCTGAAATATAATGGGTAAGCAATCAAAATCCTCACCCACCATTATGAAAGTTGATGGATCCACCACACTTGACCCAAAGACTATTGCAGATGCTCTAATAAGACGTTCACAGACCTCAGTGGGGTCCTCCCCCCAGATTTCTTCTTGGACTTACCTGTGCCTAACCTAGTATCACAAAACACCCCTCGTGACAAACCACAATTTTATTTCAAGAAAATCAAAGTGCACGAAGCCTACAAATACATAAAAAAGGCCTGCTCCAAATCCAGAACAAGTAGTGACACCTTAGATCTAAAAATCCTGTCTCTCACCCTGGACGAAGTGATCCACCCCCTTGCCAAAATTCTTAATCTGTCCCTTTGCCAAAGTCAATTTCCCAACAAATGGAAGTCTCCAAGTCACGCCAGTGCACAAAGGGGGAGACAAAGCCTCAGCAGGTAACTATCGACCGATATCAATACTCCTGCCCCTCTCCAAAGCACTTGAACGTATAGTGGCAGACCAACTCTCTGACTACCTGGACAAGCACAACCTACTTTGTAATCAACAGCACGGCTTTAGGAAAGGACATAGTACTACAACAGCCGTACTGGACTTCTCTGGAGAAGTCCACTCAGCCCTGGACAAAGGGTACCAAACCGGTGCTGTCTTTATTGACCTCACAAAAGCTTTTGATACAGTCCATCATGGCCTACTTATCTCCTTATTGACCAGCCAAGGCCTGGCTGAAGGTCCTAGTGCTTGGGTAAAAAGTTACCTGTCAAATCGGTCACAGGCTGTAAAAATCTCTGATGAACTCTCCGACTCCAAACCAGTCCTCTCGAGTGTACCGCAGGGATCAATTCTAGGCCCTCTCTTCTTTAGCCTGTTCCTCACTCCCTCCTAGCTTTCTGCCTGGATAAAATAATCTTATATGCTGATGATGCTGTAATTCTCTCTTCTCACAAAGAGCCAAACTCCCTACACCAAAGCCTACAAATTGCCTTCTCTAGTGTCGAAAGGTGATGCCTGGATAGTAAACTTGAGCTTAACCACAATAAAACAAAAGCCATGCTTTTTACCAATCACCAAAACAAAAATAGAAATACTCCACTCACCATAAAAACCTCTGCTGGGAATACACTGGACCAAGTAAATACTTTCAAATACCTTGGCATCACTTTTGACCAAGGGCTTACCTTTGCAACCCACATTGACAACACGGCGAAAACAGTGAACCAACGTCTTGGAATACTATTTCAAAACCAACAATTCCTAAACCAAGCTGCGTTGAGGATAGCTATACAGAGTTCCATAATCTCTATCATTGACTATGGCCTTATTATCTATGGCTCAGCTACCACCACAGCACTAAGGCGTATCTCAGTCGCTCTAAATAAGGCTTGCCAGCTCCTCACGGGGGTACAAAGACTGACACACACATGTGAGCTTTACTATGAAACAGGCTGGGTGCAACTATCAAATCACCTTATATAGCTCACCTGCATAATGGCGAAAAAATCTATCTTGGGACTGACTCCATTATGTATCCAAAACCTACTCTGTCTGAATCATGGCATGCGACCCACCACCAGATCTGAACACCAACCTTTTCTGGTTCCCAGATGTCGGACCACACAGGGACAAAGAACATTCGCATACAGGGCCCCGACCTGGTTCAATGCTCTAAGCCCACCTACTCTATCCTCAACCTCGCTTGGAGCTTTCAAAACCATGCTGTATGCCCACCTCACTACCACTAGCAACTTTGATTGCATTCGATAAAGGCTACTCCTCCTCTTGACCATCCTCACATCCAAGGCCTACTCTCCTTGTCTAATGAACATGCACGTACCACTACTACTCCTGTCTGCCTCCTAACTCACTCTTTTTCTCCCCCTTCTGTCCTCTCTACTTGCTCTACTGCCCACCACTTTCCCTCCTTTCTTGCCTCCCTGTTGGCTCCTACTGATCTCCCTCTCCCTGGAAGTTTCTTTATTTCCTAAATTGTTTACTCCCTTGAAACTGTTTAAAGCATATTTATTATGTAACTTCTAAGCTTTACTGCCTTAAACTGTTAATAGCAAATTTATTATGTAACTTTTCCTTCTGGTATTACTTGTAATGTGTATTGTTTTGTTTGATGTTCATGTGACGTGGAACCTTTGTAAAAGAGCCCTGGCTCAAAGGTATTAATTCCTAGACCAATAAACTAAACTAAACTAAACTTGAAAGAGGTATTAAGGGGAATGGGGCAGGAAACAGGGGTTGAGGAACAGTGGGCAGTATTTAAAATGGGGATTACAAGAGCAACAGAATTATGTATTAAGCAGGTTAGTAAGCGGAAAAGGAAGAGGAAACCATTATGGTTTTCCAAAGAGGTAGCAAAGAAAGTGAAAGCCAAAAGATTCATGCTCAGGAAATACAAAAAGACACAGGCAGAAGGGGATAGGAGAAGTACCAGGAGAAGCAAAAGGAGGCAGGAGGTCAGTAAAGGAAGCCAAAGCTCAGACAGAAGAACACATTGCAAAATCAGTGGGTAGAGGGAAAACCTTTTATAGGTACATAAGGAAAAAAGAAAGGCAAAGGAGGGATAGTGAGACTGAAGGGGAGGATGGGGCCGCATGGAGGATGACAACAGTAAAGCTGACATATTGAACAGGTATTTCTGCTCAGTCTTTACTGAGGAAGAGGAGGGTAATGGGTCTGAAGGGAGTACAAGGGGTGAGAATGGTGCAGAAATGGACACAAGTCCCTTTACACGAGAAAGGGTCCTGAAGGAACTGGAAGTAATAAGAGTTGATAAAGCAATGGGGCCAGATGGGGTGCACCCCAGGGTCCTTAAAGAACTAAGAGAGGTGGTGGCTGAACCTCTGGGTATCCTGTTTGGCCGATCACTGGAAACAGGGGAGGTACCCAAAGACTGGAGGATAGCAGATGTAGTCCCCTTATACAAAATTGGGAACAAAGAGGAAGCGGGGAACTACAGACCAGTCAGCCTCACCTCGGTAGTGGGGAAGATCATGGAAGCACTACTGAAGGAGAGATTGGTGGAACATCTGGTTGTCAATGGACTACAGGATCCAAGGCAGGATTCACGGCAGCATGGTTTCACCAGGGGGAGGTCATGTCAGACCAACCTCGTTGAATTTTTTGACTGGGTGACTAGGGAGGTGACTAGGGAGGTGGATCAGGGGAGGGCAGTGGACATGGCCTATCTGGACTTCAGCAAGGCCTTTGACACTGTGCCACATAGAAGACTATTGCACAAACTGGGGAATATGGGTGTGGGCAGGACAGTAGTGTGGTGGGTAGGTAACTGGCTGGGCAGCAGGACACAGAGGGTGGTGGTAAATGGCTGTCACTCCACAGAGGGAAAAGTGACCAGTGGGGTACCACAGGGATCAGTGCTGGGACCGGTCCTATTCAACATCTTCATCTGTGACATTGCGCAGGACCTAGAAGGCAGAATTTCACTGTTCGCTGATGACACAAAGCTCTGTAACAGAGTAGATACACCAGAGGGTGTAGACAGAATGAGAAGGACCTGCAGAAACTTGAAGAATGGTCAGGGGTTGGCAGTTGAAATTCAATGCAAAGAAGTGCAAGATAATGCATATGGGCACAAAAACCCTGGCACAATATATCAGTTAGGGGTGAGGATATCGCATGCACCAAGCAGGAAAGAGATCTTGGGGTTATCATCTCTGATGACCTCAAGGTAGGGAAACAGTGTGGCAAGGGCAGTAGGTAAAGCAAATAGGATGCTGGGATGCATAGGCAGGGCATCACCAGCAGGAAAAGGGAGGTCATAATTCCACTATACAAGACACTAGTGAGGCCCCACCTGGAGTGCAGTGTACAGTTCTGGAAACCTTACCTACATAAGGACATAGACAGGGTACAGAAGGTTCAGAGGAGGGCAACAAAGATGGTGCATGGATTGCATCACAAGTCCTATGAGGACAGGTTGAAGGAAATGAACATGTACTCCCTGGAGGAGAGGAGGGAGAGAGGGGATATGATAGAGACATACAAGTATCTTACAGGGAGGAACAGGGTGCAGGAATACACTATTTTTAAGTGAAAAAGATGTTCCAGGACTAGAGGGCTTGGGATGAAGTTGAAGGGAGGATGATTCAAAGGAAACGTGAGGAAGAATTTCTTCACAGAATGGGTGGTGGACAAGTGGAACATCCTGCCAGAGGAAGTGGTGAGGTCTGAAACAATCACGGGATTTAAGAATGTATGGGATAGACATAAAGGAATTCTGGAGGCCAGGGGTAAGGGGCAACAGACTTCTAGGAAAACATAAACTGAACTTACAAGCTCAAATGGGCAGACTGGGTGGGCCGTAGGCCCTTATCTGCTGACACTGTCTATGTATCTATGTATCTATGGATTGTTGCCTGTAATGCTCATACTATTCCACCCCACCCACACCCTGCAGCCAGTGACAGGCATCGAGGTGTGCCTTGGACTCTTCGGCCCCAAAGTTCACTCCATTCTCCTATACTGCACCCATCTCACCATATTTCCTGATGGAATAGGATGAGCAAAAGGTCCAAAGATCCCAAGACACACTGTGACACTTGTCAGTGTCTGCAGGGTAGGGTGTGGTGAAATGGCATGGTTGTTATGCCTGACGACCCAAAGGCACACCCCCAATGCCTGTCAGTCTCTGCAGGGTGGTGGTGGGGTTGGCTTCAGTTAAATACTTCACTGCCATTCCTATTATGCATCTCTCTAACTCTACACTACCAATGCCAATGCCAGCAAGCAAACATTCGGCATTGACAAATCCATAGTAAAAATCTACAGTGCTACAGAGGTGACAAACTCCATTCACAAAAAGGCCATTTTGTAAGTGGAGTTTGTCACCTATGTAGCACTGTGGATTTTTACTATGAACTGTAATTAATTAAATAACTCACGTTTTTCCAAAATTCTGGTGGACGGTGCTGTGCTTTCAACTGTTTTTATGCAAGGATTGATCCCTTGGTACAGCACTGAAAAGTGCGAGCCTGTGATACAGAAGATGTTCCTCCACAAAGATGGGAGGAGAACATTAAATGAGGGATGAGGATCACAATGAGGGAGGAAGGCTAGACCTGGGAAAAGGGAGCCTGTAAGAGAAGCCCTGCCTGCCTGGCTTTGGTCTTAGGTTAAGGGGGAAGAGAGAACTTACAAAATTCAGAGGCCCGGATTGCCCAAGGTCTGGATGTAGCACTTGCATCAGCTGTACTGCCAGATCAGCAGCCTTGTAAATGTACATATCTGCAGGGGATTTTCAAATATTCTGATCCGTCTTAGTTGAGTGGTGACCTTGATTTGTTCAGATCAGGCCTCTAGAATATAAAAAATTGGAGTTAAAAAAACTCCCTATAGAAGTCTATGGAATGTGTCCCCATGCTCTCTAGACAATTACATCACAAAACATGCGAATGCAGGGGAAGCACTCAGTATAGGGAAGCGGAAGGGATCTGAGTCTCGGCTCCACAGAACCTAAATATGTTCTCTTCCCTCACTAAATGCAGCTAACAAAACATTTTTACATTCGTGGTCTGCAGCTTTGGGGCATGTACAGATCCCGGTGGGTTTCTGGAGTGAGTACCAAAAAAGGTGCTCTTTAAAGCAGCAGGGTTGGTTAGTTGTCAAAAAATTTCATCATATCATTTTTATAAAAAAAATACATTTTTGTCATTGTTAAGTTTCTCAGACATTTCTCAGACATTTTTAAAACACATTTTATAGCTAATTTTGTAATTTATGGTTCAAGTCATTAAAGATGGCCACTAACTGCAATTAAAAAAAAAATCTCTTCAGCTGAGGTTACCAGTTAAATGTACAGACTAAATTCATACTATGGATATATTAGGATAGAGTTACCTCATATTTCTGATGGTAAACAGCACAGTGCTATACTAAGATATTGAATTTTTTTCATGGCGGACATGACATAGGAGCGGGAACTTTTGAAAATGTCAAGCTCCTTCCTGCGTATTCATTCAGGAATTAAAAATGTGAAAACAATAATGGGTATAGTAATGTTTTTAACTCCCACCAGCTGAGCGCTCACTCAGTGGTGCTGCTGTAAGACGCAAAGGAAACCAGGAACCAAAAAGATACAGCGCACACAAAATTCAGGTAGCAGGTGCGAAAAATAGATTTATTTTAAACGAAGTAGAGAAACAGAAACAAAAGATTTAACCCCAGTAATTGAAGGTCACTCTGTCTCTTCATCAGGGAACATGTCTAACAGGTGAAAACCTCCTCTTTTTAAATCACCCTCAACAGAATTCATTGGTTGCTACTGCACACATGTACTAAAGGAACTGCCCATAAGGGTGATCTCTATTAGTTAATAGCATTTGAATCATTTTTAAAGCAGACAGTACCATTCACAAGTGCAAATTTGCAAGGATGGTGGAGGGTAAAATGGGTGTTTGAATCCAGACAGAAAAAAGAAGGAAAAGGAGAAAATATATCATTAAACATGTACAAGTGCTAAGTGCATGCATATACATTTATCTACCTTAGTTTCTATCCAATTAAACTAGTGCAATCATATATGTTCATGGCATAGGCAATTATACAAAACCAGAGTAATTTGAAAACCATGTTTCTTTATGGTTACATTTCTATGTATTATAAAACTACTACACTACATCAATTTTAGAGGTATTAATAGCCATTTCATACTTAGTCCATTTTTTGTGAGAAGAATAAAGTGCAACAAATCCAATCCATAAATCATATTTAAAATCCACAATTCTGCATAAGAAAATGATTAACAGTAGATACAAATATGTACAATCTCACTATATTTGGAAAAGGGTATAGCAGTGCAACACCAAGCTGGTTCTTCCTACAAGTACACAGAAAGATCTAGTTCTTCATGGAGTCCAACTGATCTCAAGGCCATGAGGGTAAACATCCAACGTGACTCTTTCTGAAGTAACATTTGTATACAGTCGCATCCCTTCTGTCTCTTTGGCACATACTCAGTGGCACGGAACAATATGCCATTTGGACTGCAGTTGTGTACTATTTCAAAAGGAGCCCCCAGTGCCGAATTTTTGTCTACCAGCCTAATGCCACAAATGTGCTCTTGGATGCATTTAACTGGTCATCTGGTTCGACCCACATATACCTTCGGCCTGAGAATGGGCAGACAATTTCTTAAACAAGGTATGTGAAACAAGACATGAACTCTTCTATGGTGATACTAACATCTAATTCTGGTATGCTCAGAAACTACATTATGACTAACAAGTGCTTCTGCTTTAAAAAACAAAAAGTGCCAACTTTTTGTTTAAATTTAAAACAGGCTTTATCTTTGGGTAAAGTAACTAGCAAAAAGTAGTTCCTCCCCATCTGCCAATCATCTGTTTTTCCACACATTCAATAAGCTGAATGTTTGTTATGAATACAATAATTCAAACTTCTGCGGATTTCTCAGGCAGAATGCCTTCCCCCACCTCCCCCACACACACACAACAGAAGTCCTTCCTTTAGAGCCAAGGTCTCAGTAATCTGTGTCAGAGACATCTGTTTCATTAGTCATGGCAAGGGTATGTTTATTTTTGTATTTCAGATCATCTTTTTGCATAGCAACTGCAACTTGTTCTTATTTTATTGTACCCTATTTTTCTCACTTGTACTGTAGCCCCCTTCCCCTCGTCAGCATGAATCAGAAAATGAGCTATTAACAGCTCAGTTAGGAGAGTAGCCATTATTTCAAAACCTGAAGGGTCGAGCCTTCGTACATTCTGTGTAGAAGAGATTGGGATTCATGGCCAGCTAAGTTAAGGCATATCTGGTCAAAATTTCTGAATCCAAATGAAGGCCCAGGTTTTCAGTCTATGACCTAGACTATGTCCTGTATTCCCCCGTCAGTATGTCTTTCCTGGTAAAACTGTAAGCCCCCTCTTATTTGAGAGAGGCTTATACTCCCTTTAGGGATCCCTCCCTTCACACCAAGATCTACAACAGAGTAGATGATCCAGATGGGGTGGGCAGAATGAGAAGAGATCCGGATAAACTAGCAAAATGGTCGGAAGAGTAGCAACTGGGGGTTTAATGCAAAGAAGTGCAAGATCATGCACATAGGGAAGAGAAACCCTGAAGCCACCTATAGCTTGGGAGGAGAGTTGCTGGCAGTCACAAGGGAAGAAAGAGACTTGGGCATCATCATCACCAATGACCTGAAATCATCCAAGCAGACCACTAAAGCAGTAGGTAAGGCTAGGGTAGGGTTACCACCTTTTCAGAAGCCCAAAGTGGGACATTTCTTACTGAAGCATGATTTTTCGGAGGACAGTACCTAACCTCTGCCGATGCAACAAACTTGTTTTCTCTACATAATCAGAATTAACACTAAGTATTGTAGTTTCTTAGTTGCTTCTACTGTTTCTTAACATTTTAATGTATTTTAGTTAAGCTATTGTAGTTTTGTAGAACATTTAGTGGAAAGTTAGAAAATATTTTTCATGTTTTTTTTTGCAGGACACAGCTGCCCAAATCAGGACTGTCCTGTGAAAATCAGGACAGGTGGTAACCCTAGGCTAGGGGGATGTTAGGGTGTATTAGTAGGGGTATCACAAGTCAGAAGAGGGAGGTAATAATCCCTCTTTACAAGACACTGGTTAGGCCACATCTGGAGTACTGTGTGCAGTACTGGAGGCCACGCCTTTACAAGAACATTAACCAAATTGAGGCAGTCCAGAGAAGGGCAACCAAAATGGTGCAGGGACTGCATCAGAAAACCTATGAGGACAGATTAGCAGAGCTCAATATGTATACCCTAGAGCAAAGAAGGGAGAGAGGTGGTATGATCAAAACATTCAAACACCTTAAGGGCCTTAACAAGGTGAAAGAGTCTAACATGTTTCAATATAAGAAAAATAGCAGGACAAGAGGGCACAGTATGAGATTAGAGGGAGGCTGATTAAGGGGTAATGTGAGGAAGTTCTTTTTCACAGAAAGTGTGGAGGATGCATGGAACAGCCTACCTCAGGAAGTGGTGGATATGAATACAGTGCAGGGCTTCAAACAGGCATGGGATAGGCATAAGGGAGCAATACAGATGAGTATGAATAAATAGTCCATTGACAGAGCAAAGGCAGATGACACATTTATAAGGCAGAAAAAGAAAATGGGCAGACTGGATGGGCCTTGCAGTCCTTATCTGATGTCAACTTCTATGTTTCTATGCTTCTTATTGCCCCCAGAACTTAGGGATTTATTAGTGCTCTGGGGAAGTAATTTCTGTTTGCCGCCACTTGGTGGCAGCAGAAAGAGGGGCTTTTTGGGTATACAAATAGACAGGACAGGACGTTTTTAGAGATTACTGGCTTAGGAGAGAGCAGAATACCAACAGACACTGCAGGGCAGTGCGGGGTGGGCTGCCCCGGGCTACCCCCCCAACACACACATAAGGCAGGCTGGCTGTCAGCGGCGATGCGTCGGATCCCTTGGATGGTCAATGGAAGGGTGTTTAGACAGGCATCTGCAGCCATTATTGTGGGGCCTCGGGCCCTGGGAGGTGAAAGGGAGAGAAACAGAGGTTTAGGATAGGTAGGACCCATGGGTCCGGTTAGGCCCTGGTAGGCTGGTAGTGGGCCTGGGCTGTCGGGGATGCAGCAGGCTGTGGCAGGGCTTCTGTATCCCGATGTGGCAAGGTGGCCCAGGGTTCACTGGTGAGGGGGCCTGGTGGAAGCCTTTACCCTGTATAGGCCCTGTTTGGTGGGACAGACCTGGGTGCTTCCAGTCTTTAGCCAAGTGGGCCGCGGAGTGCTCTGCAGGTGTTTTTTTCCCGGGCGTTGGTTGCACTTATTGGGCAGTGGGATGAATAAGGAAGAGGAGTTATGGCCATGCAGGGGTTAGACCACCTACTCTGTTGCTACACCTCCTTGATCCAGGACTTTAAGGGAGCTAGAGGTGGTCTGGGGAGCCAGGCAGACCAGGACAGCAACTGGGCAGGAGAGAATGGGGGCATGGTGCAGTGGATTTGGCTGGTACTGCACCATCAGTGTCCCTGGAACGCCAGAATAGAGAGTCAGGGAATGGCATGGGAGAAGCTGTACGCTTTTCCGGTTAGAGGATAATGCAGGACCACCGTGGAAACCAAGTAGGAAGCTCTATTAGGTACTTACCAATGCCAGTGATCTGTTGGAGCTTCATGGTCCAGGAAGAGGTTATTGTGATCTTGAAAGATACCAGGTTTGCTATTTTAAGAGCCATATAAAACCCTTTCTCTGCCTTAAAAACTGCCATATTTTCTGGCTTGTATAAAGTTTAGTCCCATGGAGCTGAGGTTTTTGAATTTAAGTCAAAGATGGACCCATGTAGCTTGTTAAATCATTTGGGCACAGGAGAAATAAAGTGACTGAGTTTTAAAAGGATTAATTGGAGTTGTTTCGATCTGTAACTAGAGGATAGATGAGCTGTAAATACTCAAGGTTTTCGTCTCCAAATGAGTTTTCTTTCCAGTGAGTTTTTATGCTAAATCCTGCACCTCTGTGTCCCAGGATCGAGGGGGGGGGGAGGGTTCCTGCCACGAAAGAGAGAGAAGATGATCAGAGGCCTAGGATCCCGTGTGGAGTTTGGGGTGTCCAGAGTGTTTGTGGCCATGATCCCTGAAGTTTCCCAGTCAAAAAATGAAGATGTCTTCAGATAGGCCCTAATGTTTTCCAAGCTTTGAACCTGTGGGATGTTTCTTGTGAGGTTTCTGTCCGGTGCTGTTTCGCCCCCTCCCTGCTGAAGATCAGAATTGCCCCTAGACATTGGGGAGGGGTGGGGCACATGTGGGGGCTCATTCAGGATGCTTCCTTGTACCTCAAACCTTGGGTCACCCCATATTTCCCGGAGCAGAGGTGCTGGTTGGCTCCTTGCCTTGCGCAAGCCATGTGGCACATTAAAAAAATTCTTGTGGTGGTGTAAATGTTAGGCTTAGAGTAAAAGTAGGCCTCAGCTGTCCTGGTGTGGTGCTCACACATGACTAATTAGTCACATGATTTTTCCCATGTCCCTGATTTGGGGTTGGTTGCAGAGAGAAGAAAATAGCTTGCAAGCCTTGCGCCATTTTGCAGCAGCCTTGAGAATGATGTAGAGGTTTAAGAGCAAGCCGAAAATCGCATGGACAGCAGCCAGGAGAGCACGTAGTAAGAGCATTCATTTTGTTCACTGAGCACTCTGAGGAGAACTGTTAGTAATAGAGGAAATTGGTGGGTGGTCATATGGACTGGCATTGGAGAATGGCAGGCAGGCAGGCAGGGGATTTAAAGTAGAGGAGGAAGCTTCCCCCCAAGAGGAGCCATTGGCAACGGTTCCCAGCTCCTTATTAACGTGACTCTGGCAAGCCAGAGAAAAGGGACAGTCTAGTGAGCAGTGTATGAGGTGTGGATTTCAGGGGGAAGGAGTTGTGCGACTGCCTGTGTGTAGAATTTGTTCAAGTTCAACTCCTGGAAGCATCTTTGACCCCGCCCCCACCAGTCTTCCTCTGGGGACCCCCTCCAAGTGTCTCAGCGGGGTCTCTTTCACTGTATTCACCAAGCAGTGGGAATTCTGGAGTATCTGAGAGACTTTTTCTTGGAGAGAATGCCCTGGAAGGAGAAGCAAAGGCCAGGGATGCCTCTCCCAATGTGTTCCTCAAAGCAGAGGAAGAGGGGGATGCTGCTGAGGAAGTGAGATCAAGGGGTGACAGGGAGCACAGACATCTGCCCTGCTCCCCAGTGCTGGCAACTCACCATCCCCATGGCAGAGAGAGGGGTACGTGTCCCACAAAACCTGGAAGAGACCCCTCAGGGCCCAGGGGGTCCCCTCCTTGGTCCCTTTCGGGAGGCAGCACCCCAGCACTGTCAGATTAAGTTCAGGTCCTCAGCTATGGCAAAGCCCAAAAGTTTAAAATCCTGTGGGTTTGCCAGTCTGCAGTCTGCTGCACCCATAGAGCATAAGGAGAGTGGAAAGGCTCTGGAGGAGTTGAAAGAGGAAGTGGATGAGGCGAAGTTTCTGGGGAAAAGGTTCCAACTTGCTGACTACCAGGTATACCGAGCAATTCCCTGGCCTTTCCATCACCCAGTGGTTACCTTGGATGACTGCATCCCACATTTGCCAGTATGTGCCAGGACCCTTCGGACCCAGATGGACTGAACTGAAGTGACCCCCTAAACATCACGTATAGGAAGGGAGTATGGCTGCCATCAGGACAAGCTCAGAGGACCAGTGTCCAAGATCTGCCTGAATGAAGTCAAGCAGAGAGGTGGGGCAGAAGAAGACTGCACATCGAATACCCATCTCTGGATTACCCATACGTGTAAGAGAGGATTTGGGACATCATAGAAGAGATGAGGGAGGACTGGATATACAAGGAACAACTGGAAAGATTGAAACATCGACCCAGAGGTGGGGGGGGTTCCCTCTCAACAACTTTTCTAGAAGGCACAGGCAACATGCCAAACTACACCATGGTCCAGACTTACTCTGTTTAAAAACTTTGCTCTGGTGCAGAACTTGGCTGGGACTCACACCAAGTACTATGTCGTGGTAAAAGACTCTTTAGGAGACACCACCAAGCCAGACCAGGGTTTCTACTTCCCGCCTGGGGGGACCCACCACTTAAGCCCCCTGTAAGAAACTCTTTGGACTATGCCAGGAAGATTCCCCACCAGCGCAGGTTATGGTGACTGTATAGCAATTAAGATGAATAATGACAAGATGATAATTGTTCATTGTTGATTAAGACTCTAATGAAAAATGCTAATAATTTCCTTGCACTTAAAATGTTGTGGCTGGTGTGACTATGAGAGTGCATGAGCGAGTATACAGTTTGTGGATGTTAGAATTCCTTTATTTGTACATAAAGTAACCTGTTATAGTAAGTGGGAGGTGCAATCAGGGGTAAGGGAAAGTGAAATTGCCATTTCTACCTCAAATCATTTAAATATCTATTTATTATCTGTTTCTTAGAGCTGAAATAGTAATTGCTTCCATTAATAGTTACCTATTTTTCTAGATGTGTTTGGATCTCCTGGCACAGGTAAGCTAGTTAGAATTTTTTAAAATAGGTTAAGATAGATTATAGTAGGTAGCGTGGGAGGGGAAGCCTTTGGG
The DNA here is from genome assembly GCA_016271365.2 of Neoceratodus forsteri. Classification (NCBI taxonomy): domain Eukaryota; kingdom Metazoa; phylum Chordata; order Ceratodontiformes; family Ceratodontidae; genus Neoceratodus; species Neoceratodus forsteri. The sequence continues at coordinate 410,803,491 of CM057453.1, read as the reverse complement.
CCAAAATTGCGATGGTTCCTTCCCTGGCGGGCTGGGGAGATGCACATACCCAGTTTGTTGGGCAGTAGGCCATGGTGGGCCGTCTGCCATCATTCCCAGGAGGGAATAATTCCCTAGGTTGGGGGAGAGTATAAGACCCCTCTCATTTGAGAGAGGCTTATACTCCCTTTAGGGACTCCTCCATTCTTATTGCCCCCAAAACTTAGGGATTTGTTAGTGCTCTGGGGGCACAATTTCTGTTTCTTGCCACTTGGGGGCAGCAGAGAGCAGGGGTTTTGGGGTATATAAATAGGCAGGACAGGAAGTTTGGAGAGAGTGCTGGGTTAAGAGACAGGAAAATACTGATGTACACTGCAGGGCAGTGCTGGGTGGGGCCCCCCACCTACGTAAGGCATGCCACATCTCAGCAGCAATGCATTGGCTTTTGAGTTTTAAAAGGATTAATTGGAGTAATTTCCATTTGTAACTAGAAAGTAGATGAATTGTAAATACTCAAGGTTTTCAAACTCCAAATAAGTTTTCTTTCCAGTGGGTTTTTATGCTAAATCCTGCACCTCTGTGTCCTGGGATTGGGGTGGGGGGAAGTCCTGTGGTGAAAAGGAGGGAAGATGATCAGAAGCCAAGTATCCCATGTGGAGTTTGGGGTACCCAGATTGTTCATGGCCTCAGTCTCTGAAGTTTCCCAGCCAAAATGAAGACGTCTTTGGGTTGGCCCTAATGTTTTCCAAGCTTTGAACATGTGGGATGCTTCCAGTGAGGTTTCTGTGCCGGGCTGTTTTGTCCCCTCCCCGCGGAAGATTGGAGTTGCCCCAAGACATTGGGGAGGAGGTGGTCCACAAAACTTTTAAAATTAATTAATAAACACATACATACATACATAAATAAGCAAGCAGAGATTGCCCGGGCAAGCTGGTAAGGACAGGAGTATGAGTTTTTCATGATCACCAAAATAACACCAAGAATTACAATTGTAAATAGTACTTTATGTTTTAATTTGTTTAATGTATATGCGTGTAAGGAGGTGATCATGAGAGAAAATAATATTTGTTTGCTTCTTTTTTAATTTAAGGGAGTTTACTTTCTCGGGCTTTGTTGAAGGTTTTCAGTGAGTAAAAGTGGCATCCATGTTTGGGATGGATAAAATGAGCCATGAATTCTGTATGTGATTTTCCCAAATTCCAAATCCTACTGTGTGATCTTGTTCCAACCTATGCATTTCTGTCGGGTTTAAAACATACTTATCCAATTAGTAGGCAGGAACTTTCTAGCCAATTTTATAATTTACCATAAAGCAAGTAAAAGTGGTGAAAATGTGGCAAAACATTTAAAAATAACATTTTGCCACATTTGGGGTTCCAAAAGTGCAGCCCAGAACCTGAAGTTGACCCTGCAGCATTACCTTTAAAAATCCAGCCCTGTGAATCTTTTGAAAACTGACTGGAGGAATGGGGTGGGTGGGGGTGGAAGAGGTTGGGATTAACCAGAGTAAGTGAGTGAGGAGTGTGCAGGAAGCCTTGCACTCCTGTTTTTCACCTGCTAGACCCCCATATCAAGGGCCCAAAGTGTCTTTGGCTGAGGCACTGAAACCAAACTGAAGACAGCGGACCTATTTTTAAAAGGTTTCTCACCCTTTCTGTGCCTTATACCTATGGCAAAAATCTTTTGAAAATATGACCCAAGGATTTCCAATTGAAGCAGAACTGAAGATTTCAGTTTTCACATTGACTCACCCTTTTCCCACACTGACATGGGAGCGGAATATCATTTGGGCGAACGGGTGCTTCAACACCCCCATTTCTAATACGTCTCATCACGACTTCATATTTCCATGAAACTCCTCAAGCTTGAAAGGGCTATCTTAAAACTTCTTCCTTCAATTCATAGTATGTTGACAGACCCCAAATTAAGAAGTGAGGGTTGTTTTGGATGGCTCCTATTATGGGCTGGAAGAGGGTTGTATTATGCCAGAAGAACTGCTATCTACTAGGACAAATCCACACTGCGTTGTCAAAAGAAAATCTAACTCATAGGCAATATTTGGGCACAAGAAGTCAAATACTGTCCCTGTAGCTATGATCCCACCAACCTGCAGCACTTAAAGTTGTCAGCATGTTGACCTGGGCCACGGAGGGGCAGAGATGAGGGAGCCTCCCCACGGCACCAGGACCAGACATGCTCAGGAAGATGGCTCTGCTGGGCCCCCCCATAAGGAAAGTAAGCAACAATAAAGAGAGTTTCACTTTATAGCAGCAGCTGATTGACAAAGGGGTGGGTGACCGCCCCTTCCATTAGGAGCAGCATGAATCTCCCCTCAACAATTACACCAGGGTAAGTTTGATGTGGTCATTTTACTAGATTTTAGAGCAATAGAAGCATAGTTTATTGGATCAGCATCCTACATGCCCCCTTACACCCGGTCCTTCTAAATTGTTACCCCCCACTACCAGAGCACTATTCCTCAGTGCCTGAACAAGCAGCTATGGCAGGTGGGTGGCCTGAGGGGCTTATTGTCCTCATGCGGCATCCCTTATAAGGTAGAACATACTATCAATTAGTATTGCTCTGATAGTGCCGCCGTGGATCTTCCAGTGACCCAGCAGATGGCAGCACTATTCCAGTTGGATCCGGCCTGGGATCAGGCTGAATATGGAGGTTGGATACTGCATTATCCGGTGCCGGATCGTCATGAGCAGTGGCATTTAAAAGGGAGAATATGCTGATTGGCTTTTGGTTAGTGCTATTTGCCCGCTAAATCCGACTGCCCATATTATCCATGGGCGGTATAATTGGAGTGCACTGTACTGCTTTGAAATGTTAAACAATTATTTCTCTTTCTTTTCAGGGGCCCGGACATAACCAGAGCTTAATATAAATCTCCCCCTTATACATATATGGAAAAACCCCTTTAAACTATGCCCATAAAATCACACTCATTACTGGAGGAGAGGTTGTGTAGGAGATATAGAATACCTCAGACAGCCAGGGGCTGCCCTGGGGGCCTAACTGGGGATTTACTTCTGGCTTGCCCAGATGAACACAAATCTATTTGCCTTCGGCCATCTAAGTACCCACCCTGTTGAAACATCAGTACCTCCTTTTTTTAACCTGCTTAACACTAAACAGGGTGTGGACGGGTGACTCTGTCATAGCAAGCCATACTCTTGGTCTATTTATATTCCCCTAAGCAAAGATGTCATACCCTTCCACCCCATCTTACCTTCCCATTCTTATACTCACCTACCCTAAAAGCCCTAGGAGCTGTTGCTCCTTGGAGGCTGAAACTTTGCTTCTCTACCTTCTAGCTGCTGAGACATAGAAACATAGAAATTGGCTGCAGATAAAGACCGTTAGGCCCATCTTGTCTTCCCATTTTCCCTGCCGATTGTAAAAGCTGCAGATCCTACTTGATCTCCAGTCTTACCTCCTCGTTCCTATTGCTAGGGTTTCCCTAGGCCTGTCCCATGTATGCTTGAATACCCCCACTGTGTTTGCCCCCGCCACTTCCGCTGGGCGTCTATTCCATGCATCCACCACCCTGTCTGTGAAGAAATACTTACTCACGCTATCCCTTGGTCTACCCCCTTCCAAACTCATGTCATGCCCCTTTGTTCCTGGACATCTCCCTTTCTGAAAGATGCTACCCTCTGGTATCCTATTTATGCCTTTTAGATATTTGAAGGTTTCTATCATATCTCCCCTGTCTCTCCTCTCCTTTAGGGTATACATATTGAGGTCTCCCAGTCTCTCTTCATATGGCTTTTGGTGCAGGTCCTGCACCATCTTTGTTGCCCTTCTTTGAGTTGCCTCCACCCGGTCTATGTCCTTACTGAGATGCGGCCTCCAGAACTGGACACCATATTCCAGATGAGGCCTCACCAATGATCTGTACACTGGCATCACCACCTCCTTCCTTCTGCTGGTGATACCTCTCCCTATGCACCCCAGCATCCCACTAGCTCTCCCCACAGCCTTGGCACATTGTTTGGCAACCTTTAGGTCATCAGATATGATTACCCCCAAATCCCTTGGTGACCATCAGCCCCCCCCAAATCATGTAATCCTGCCCTGGGTTCTTGCACCCCAAATGCATGATTTTGCACTTTATCACATTAAATCTCAGCTGCCACACTCTGGACCATTCCCCCAGTTTAATTAGGGCCCTCTTCATTTTTTCCACCCCTCCTGGAGTGTCCACCCTGTTGCAGATCTTAGTGTCATCCACGAAGAGGCACACCTTCCCCTGCAGCCCCTCCGCAATGTCACTTATGAAGACTTTAAACAGAACTGAGCCCCCAAGACTGATCCCTGTGGCACCCCACTGGTCACCCTCCTTTCCTCAGATTGAGCACCATTTGCTATGACCCTCTGTCTTCTATCACTCAGCCAATTCCTAACCCAGTTTACTACCTTGTGACCCACTCCCAGGCTGTCCAGCTTGTTCACAAGTCTTCTATGTGGAACGGTATCAAAGGCCTTACTGAGATCCAGGTAGGCAACATCCACCATTCCTCCTTGATCCACGACCTTGAAAAGGATGGAACCCACCTCTCTTCGATAGTATAGAGTTCTAGTAGAGTTAGACCTCCTACCTTTGAAAAGCAGGGCAATCCCTGCCCAGTGTTCATAGTTAAGGTAGTTGGTTGTTTTCCTTTTGTTTCTAAATTGTTTGTGCATGAGCAAGGCACATCAGATTGCAATGACAGGAGCAGTGTACAGGCCTGGAGGAAGCAGGATAGACAGAATACTCAACAAAGGCATGAGGGAATGTTTTACTGCCCCATCCAGAGTGATAGGACGCATCAGTCAGACTCTCTTATTCAACCAAATTAAGATGGATAGATCAAAGTATTAAAGTATATTCCATTAATATTAACAGGCGACCCTGTTAAAAGGGCTAAAATCTTCTCAGTAATTATAAAGGAACAACCAGCAATGGGGTGTCTCCAGGAGACTCATCTAAATCAATCTGGAAGTGCCAAGCTGATTAAGTTTGGTTACTCTGCAGTATACTCTTCTACCTAATGCAATGGCAAATGGAGAGGAGTGGCCATCCTAATCTCTAAAAATCTGACCTTTCAAACACTAAGTAATAAAGGATAAAGAGGGCTGCTGTATGAATAGTGCAGGGCCAGACACAAGGTGCGTTAGTCACTTGGTGTCCTGGTACCTTCTTTCTGGCTCGGATACTCCTTTCCCTAAACATATTATGAATTTATTCCTGGATAATCAGGTGGGAGAGTTGCTCTGGGCAGGAGACTGCAACTTTCTTTTGGACCATCTTAGGGACACTACAACTCCTCAATCTACCTTCTCCACAGTGGATCCAAGACACGACGGTGACAACTTTTTCCGATGCAACACTACAGCAACAGATTTATGTCAACTGCAAGTTGCGGTCGGCATAAATCTGTTGGGAAACTGTGTTTTCTTGGGGGGTATGTGCCCTGAACCCCCAAATGGGCTCTGCCCCCTGCACTGCCCATAACTAAAGATTATCAATTCCAGGTCAGAGTTCATTTGAGGAGGGGAAAATCCAGAGAAAGCAGTGCCTGGGTCCTGTGGTACATTACTGTGGCAACAGTGACTTGCCGGTGTAATGTACTTCGCTATCGAAATGTTGCTGCGGCGTCACCATTCACTCCACAGCTGCCCACAAATATTTTCATATCAGCCACATTGGCTTGAGTAGATGTCTGGAGGGTACTCTCTTCACAGCAAAGGACATACACATATTTCTCCCACCCACATCAAATATACAATTGGACTGATCATATCTTTACCACAAGGGAAGATCTACATAAGGTATCCTCTTGTCAGATACATCCCATATCCTACTCTGATTATGCCCCTCTTCTCACTGAACTTAATTTAGGTCTTTTTTAAAAAAAACACGACATGGCACTTTGATATGTTCTACCTAAAAGACCCTTAGTTTATAGAACAGACTGTAAAGCTTATTACTGAAATTTTAGAACAAAATGACAACCTCACAGCAGGACACCTTAAAAGTTGCCCTAAGAGGCCACTTAATTAGCTATGCAGCTCAAAAAAACAAAGAATGGCAGGCACATAGAGAGAAGCTGCTTGGAACTCTGCAGTTTCTTCAATTGCAGCACCAACAAGGGACTCTAGTGGACCCTTCCCTTATTAATAAAATTAAAGAACAACTCGAGGACCTTGCCATACAGCACACTGAGATACCTCCACAACAAGTAATGTAATGGAGGTCCTAGAGCTGCTTGACTCCTTGCACATAGGCTTAGATGTTACAGGCAAAGAGCAACCATTACCAAAATCAAACACCCACACATACATAACTGCCCTTACACGGAATATTGAGAGAATCTCAGATGCATTTGCAGCTTACTAAACCACACTATAAACCACAGAGCCAGACCTGGAACCTGCAGCACTGATGCATTTTTCTCTGGTTTACGGCTTCAGAGTCTTTTGGAGATTGCCATACAGAGCCTGTTGGTGCCGATTTCAGGCATGGAGCTTGCTTCTGCTCTAGGGAGGCTAAAGCCAGAACAATATCCAAGACCAAATGGATATCCTGCAGAATTGCTCCATAAATTTTTATCCCACGCTGTCTGTTTCTGAGGGTAGTCAATGAATTGATCTCTGGAAAGACTAGCCCACCACCATCATTGAGCTATGCTATCATCTGAGTCATCCACAAACACGGTAACCTCCTGGACCACTGTGAGTCACACAGACTGATTTCAGTATTAAATACTGACAATAGGCTTTCAAACACCTTGAAGTCTTGCTGCTATTAGGACTTAATGCAGTTAGCCACTGCACTCGAACTGCCCTGGAGAGGATAGGGTTAACTCCAGAGCAGTCTGGAGTTCCACAGCGCGAGGGCGCTGTTCAAAGCTCTATCTGGCTAGTTTCAAATGAAACTGGCAGATTCTTTACTCCGCTTTCACTGAACAGTCGCTCCGGAGATCAGCTCCTTCAGCTCGGTTCATTTCGCAGTTCAAGCAAGTTTACTCGGTTCATTTGAACGGCAAGTGTTTAAAATTACAGCGTTTTGGCAAAAGCTCTATCTGGTAACCGTGAGTACTAAAAATAAAGTCTGTGTGGAAATACATTATCGGTTCAGTCTGAACCGATCGGTTAACATTTTACGATTTTGGGCTTTAGAAGTGCGGTACCCGGTTCTTATCGGTTCTAAAAACCTTAATTTATTTGGTTTTTTTCCAATACCAGTGACACGGTTAGGAACCGAGATAAGGGTGTCTTCTCTTGGCACGGCCGCTTAAAGGGCAAGTTTGTTGGTTGGCTGGCATTATGTCTGAGAAACCCAAAGAAAACTGGCCCACTGGGTTTCACACTGTGATGTCTGTGGGGAAGCCTTTGCCAAGGCTGATCCACACACCACTTGTCGTCTATTGTCTGGGGCTGACCACCCCTGTCAGACTGCCAGGTGTGTAAAAATTTCCCTGCAGCCACCCTGGAAAAGAGATTGGGCCGGCTCAGGGAACGAGAGGCCAAAAAGTCCGCTGACCCGGATGGCCAGCCCGGTCCAGTACCCACTGGACCAGAGGGAGTGCCCTCTGACCAGGGCGAGACTTCCTCGGGCCAAAGAAAAGCTGGTTCAGAGAAACCAGCTCCTGCAAAAAAGACAAAGAAATCAGCAGGTCTGGAGTCCAAAATTGTCTCTCCAACTGCTGCAGAAATAGCAAAAGCCATTCAGATTGTTCAGTCTTTGTCTCGGGGACTTGTCGAGCCCCCTACAATTGGGAAAAGGGTGGCTCGTTCAGGTCCAGTGGTTCAGGATTATGATGTTGAGGAGTTTTATGAACCACAGGAGGGGAAGGAGGAATTTGATCAGTGTATTTGTGACTGGGAAGGTCTGGACGTGCCCATTGAACCGGGCATTTCTCCAGATAGACCTTAGAATCTCCCCCTTTGCTGTCTGAGTCCCCTTCTCATTTTATGTTTTATAAAAGGTGGCAGAAACCCTCCAGCTCCCTTTTAGAGGAGGCTGTGGATGAGCAAGAGGAGCCTGATTATGTAGAAATGATGGATATTCCAGAGTCTAGAAGGTTGTCTATTCCTTTGCATAAGTCATTTAGGAAGCAAACAACAAAGATTTTAAAAATCCTCATTCCGTTCCTCCTGTAGATAAGAAAATGGACAGAAGGTATACTTTATCAGGCCCTGATACAGACTTCCTCACCGAGCAGTGTAGTCATGTAGGTGTTGTTCAAGCTGCAGCCTGTGACAAGGCTAATATTCCCTGGCATCACATCCTCCTGATAAGGATTCCAGGAAGATTGATGCCATGTGAAAAAAGCAATATATGGCAGCTTCATTGGGACTCAGGCAGGCTAATTATATGGCTTATGTGGCTAGATATCAGAAATCTAGATGGGACACTATTTTGCAGTTAGCCAAGCAGGCCCAGGGCCAGCTGGCTAGTGAGTTGGAACAAGTGGCTGCTGATGGCATTGAAGCCTCTAAAGTTCAATTTCATACTGCCGTTGATGTTAATGATGTTTCCTCTAGGGTCATGGCCACTTTAGCTCTCCGTAGGTTGGCATGGCTTAGATGCACTAATCTGTCCCAGGATACTCCAGGCAAAGGCTATAGATTTTCCTGTAGTAGGAAACTCTGTTTGGGATCAAACAGAAAATTACATGAAGAAAATGGATGAATACAGAACTACCTACAAAAGTGCCCAAGCTAAGGAGGCATGCCACTCCACAAAGGCATGCCCCAGGAGTAGGGGCAGGCCTTACCATAGGCCCTTTTATCAAGTTCAGGCCTCTTCAGCCTTTGCACAGAGGGTTTTTTTCAGAGGCAGGGGTAGACGGGGCACAGGCAGACCATCTCCCTCTCCTCAGCCTAAAGCTGCTGCCAAGCAGGCACCCTGATGGGGTGCCCAGGGCCGATTCTCCTGTACCGGTGGGGGGCAGGTTGGCTTATTTCAGCCAGAACTGGTTGTCCCTAACTTTGGACAAATGGGTTCTGGAGGTGGTAAGCAAGGTCTGGTTCTTAGTTTCAAACAGTTCCAAAGATGAGCCAGACATTTTCCACTGCAAATCCTTCAGAAGCCCTTGCTTTGGAAGCAGAGGTTTCTTCTCTGCTGGGCTGCAAGGCAGTGGAAAAGTTCCTCCTTGCCATCAGGGCAAGGGTCTGTACTCAGTATTTCCTTACCCCAAAAGACAGGAGAGTGGCGGCCCATCTTAGATTTAAGGTTCCTGAACAAGCATCTTTTGAAGCAAAGTTCAAAATGTTAACTCTGCAATGATTCTGCCTTCCCTAAGGCCAGGGACTGGCTAGCTTCCCTGGACCTCAAGGACCGCTTATTTTCATATTTTGATCAGGCCTTCTCACCGAAAGTACCTCAGGTTCGAACTACCCTCTGGCCACTACCAGTTCAGAGCAATGCCCTTCGGCCTTACCTCTGCTCCAAGGGTTTTCACAAAATGTTTAGCTGTAGTAGTGGTCATTTAAGAAGGCAAGGTTGCTGTGTTTCTTACCTGGACGACTGGCTCATAGTGGGCCAGTCTCCAGATCAGGTAAAATCCCACTTGCAAGTCTCCCAGCAACTTCTCACTTCTCTGGGATTCCTGTTGAATTTTCCAAAGTCAGTTCTGGAACCAGTTCAGGTACTAACTTTCATAGGTGCAGAATTGAACACAAAGTCAGCCAGGGCATTTCTTCCCTCCGAAAGAGTGGACAGACTCATTGCCCTGGCATCCTCCTTTACCCTGTGGGTCTCTCGACCAGCAAGGCACTTTTTGCAACTCCTAGGACACATGGCTGCTTCCACAGCTGTCGTGCAGGGAGCAAGATTTCAGATGAGAGACATCCAGTTCCACTTGAGGTCCTACTGGTCTCAAAGGAAGGACCCCCTATCCAAGTTAATCCCAGTGACCAAAACCCTGATCCTAGCCCTTCAGTGGTGGCAGGATCAAACAATTAACTCAGGGGTCCCCTTCTTACCGTTCTTCATTCCCTCACCCTCACCACAGATACCTCCCTGTTAGGGTGGGGCACATTTGGCACACCTTTCCACTCAGGGAGTGTGGTCCCTCAGGAATCTCTGCTCCACATCAACCTTTTGGAACTCAGAGCTGCTTCTCTTAGCTCTCCAGGATTTTTCGACTACTGTCCAGAACAAGGTAGTCCAAGTCAGGACAGACAACACCACAACAATGTGGTACATCAACAAGCAAGGGGCACTCGGTCATCAGCCTTGTGCACCAAAGCAATGAAGTTGTGGTCTTTGGCTTACTCCTGAACACCTCCCTGATAGCAGTTCACCTTCAGGAAGGACAATGTCCTGGCGGATGCCCTCAGCAGAATTTCTCAGGGCCATCACAGATGGGCTCTGAATTCTCTGGTGCTGGGGTCAGTCTTGCCAGATGGGGCACCCCTCAGATAGATCTTTTCGCAGCCCCAGACAACCACCAACTTCCCCTGTTTTGTTGCAGGCCTCCAGTTCTGGGATCAGTCCCACTGGACGCCTTTCAGTTGGATTGGAGGGAAGTTCTTGTATGCTTTTCCCCTTCCTCTCCTCTTCAGAGTACTAGTAAAAATCAGAACTCAGCCCTGCAGAGTGATTCTGATTGCTCCAGACTGGCCAGACAGCCCTGGTACCTCTCTCCTCCTCTCCCTGACATTCCACCCTCCCTGAGCTTGCCAGGACCCATGACCTGTTGACCTGTGCACAGGGAGAGTGTGTATCCGAACCTCAATTCCCTCCACCTCAAGGCCTGGTTCTTGAGGAGCTAGAATTTGTTGATTTACACCTTTCTCAAGGTGTCCTGGATATTTTAAAGGCTTCTAGGAAACCTTCCACTAGAGCCACTTACAATTCTAAGTGGAAGAGGTTTTCCATTTGGTGTTCTGAGAAGCAGATTATCCAGAATCTGCTAATGTGCCCATTTTACTGGACTATTTGGTCCATTTAAATTCCTTAGGCCTTAGGCCAGCTACCTTAAAGGTTCATCTGGCAGCTGTCTCTGCTTTTTGTGTCAGCGGGAAGTCTGCTTCCCTTTCTTCTCACCCTGTATTTTCCAAGTTTTTTAAGGGGTTACTTCACACTAACCCCCCCTTTCGGGAACCAGCTCCTGCATGGGACCTGAATGTTTGCATTGCTCAGCTAATGCAACCCTCCTTTGAGCCTCTGTCCTCGGCAGACCTCAAGTTTTTGACTTGGAAGACTGTTTTTCTAGTGGCTATCACTTCTGCTAGAGGTATAAGTGAATTACAGGCCTTGTCAGTAGAAGAAGATTTTATTTCTTTTCACAGAGATAAGGTAGTCCTTAGGACTAACAGAAAGTTTTACCTAAAGTGGTTTCAGATTTTCATCTCAGCCAATCCATCTCTCTTCAGTATTTTCACTGAGCATTCCTCCTCAGGGAGAGGAGATTGCACAGTCTGGACGTCAAAGAGCCCTAAGTTGCTATTTGGAACGCACCCAGGGTCACAGGTTCAATCCTCCAACTCTTCCTTACCTATAGAGAAGGTGGCAAGGAGACCTGCCACTAAGAGAACAATTATGAGGTGGATTGTCTCTTGTATCCAGTTCTGTTACCAAAACTAGGTAGAGAACCTCCCTCAGGACTGAGGGCTCATTCCACCAGGGGTACAGCTGCATCTCTGGCTGCTAGAGATATTCCATTTTGGAAATTTGCCAAGCTGCTACCTGGAAATCAGTCCACACCTTTACTAAGCATTATTCCCTGGATGTCCAGTCCAGGAGAGATGCTCGGTTTGGCACAGCTGTGCTTCAGAGCTTATTCCCCAAGTAGGTTCTGACCCTCCTCCATGGAGGTACTGCTGTATATCTGCATTAAGTCCTAATAGCAGCAAGACTTCATGGTGTTTGAAGAAAAATTACTCACCTTAGTAATTGCTTTTTTCTCATGGAGTCTTGCTGTATTAGGACAACCCTCCCTCCTACCCCGCTCAGAACTCCTACTTGAGTATGGGGTTGTCAAATTGGTGCAAGCACTGTCATGCCATTTCAATTTCTCTCTAGCCCCCTTTTGTTCATTTGGGTTAGGAACTAGGTGATTCTGTTTTTTGTTAAGTGATAGGTGGCTCCCTCTCTGGACTTGAGTCTTTTGGGGAGAGGGGGCCTATTAGTGCTTGTCATGGGTGATTCTAACAATAACAGGTGATTTTGTTATTATTCTATGATTGTTGTTGTGTTTTTGTTGTCCTACTACTGGTAGGTAGCCAATGGCTAGTGTAGAACTTTTCCACAGAGACTTGCTATATTAATTTAGATTCGTAAAGAACCTGGCAGTTTCATTTGAAACTAGCCAGATAGAGCTTTGAACAGCGCCCTCGCGCTGTGGAACTCCAGACTGCTCTGGAGTTAACCCTATCCTCTCCGGGGCAGTTCGAGTGCAGTGGCTAACTGCATTAAGTCCTAATACAGCAAGACTCCATGAGAAGAAAAGCAATTACTAAGGTGAGTAATTTTTTCTTTCATGCCTATCATGGCAGAACAAATGGATCCCCTTCTTCCCAGTCTGGTCCATCCATATCAGACTAGGTTTGTACGGCCAGACAGACAATGCACAGTATCCGGAGGGCCCTTCCTCTACTCCATCATGCCAGTATTACTGGACAACCCCTGCTGGCCCTTAGTCTCGACACAGAGAAGGCCTTTGACTGGGTGTTATGGACCTTTCTCCGTGCAACACATTGGAGATTTGGCTTTCCCCTGGCTTTCCTTGATCTGCTATCCTCTGTGTATTTATCCCCACAAGCACAGATTCGTGCCAATAGGCACTTATCCCCCCATACTGTATAAGTTTACAATGGTGTACTAGACAAGGTTCCCCTCTCTGTCCTCTTCTTTTCACACTCTGTATTGACCCTTTACCACAGGCTATTCAACAGCACCCCTTCGTTAGAGGGTATGCAGGCCCAGATGAGGACGAGGATCATCTTGCACTTTACACAGATGATGTGCTGGTATTCCTTATGGTGCCAGACACTGACCTAACAGTCCTTCGGACACTGTTAAGCACATTTGACTCCCTATCTGGCTATAAATTAAATGAATCTTAAACCAAGGCCATTTCTATTATTTTTTTCCCTACTCCACAACTGAAAGCTCAATTCCCTTTCCGCTGGGACCTAACATATATGAAATACCTAGTGGTGAACTTAACAAATTCGGCATCTGCTCTTTTTCAGGCTAATTACACATCACTCACTATTCAGCTACAACAGGAACTTGGCAAATGGTCTGTACTCCTCCTAACTTTAGAACACAGGGTGGCAATGATAAAAATGGTAATATTGCCTCGGTTCCTCTATTTATTTCAGTCATTATCCACATGGATAGATAAACTGCACTTGGATAAATGGTGCAATGTGATAACTAGTTTTTTATAGAATAGCAAAACACCACAAATAGGATACTCTCTCTTATGCCACCCTAAATCTCAGGGTGGTTTGGCAGTTCCAGATCTTTACCTCTATTATGAAGCAGCCCAGTTACAGCCAGTGCTTCACTGGCTTATTCATGATCATGCACAACAGTGGGCACAGCTAGAGCACACAGCGCTACTTGCAATCCCCCCAGAACTCGGTATATTAACCCCTTATCAGACAAACTCACTGGAAGGTTATAACTTCCCTTTTGTTATTACTTCCTTATGTGCATGGAGAAAATGGATCCAAAAGGCAGGACTTAAAAAGCAGCTACTTTGGCTGCTCCTGTTACATCATCAACAGGAATTCTTGCCAGCCAGGCTGGGCTCTAAATCTAAAGACTGGCAGAAGATGGGTCTGTGCTACCCTTTTCAATTGTTGGAGGAGGATCAGATTAAAATCACTCCAGGCACTTAAACAACTGTTGGGCATCCAACAAAGTGACATGTTTAGATATTTTCAGGTGAGAGCATTTCTTACCTCCTGGCTATAACACGACCCTAGATTAGACTTGCAAAATCCAATAATAATCCTTATAATATCATCCATGAGAGAAGACACAACCCAACATTTGATCTCCTACCTGCACTGCACACTTAACCAATTACAGAATGCCCCCCCCCATTGTTCGATAAATGGAATCGAGAGGTGTCTACTCCCATCACCCCGAACAGCGGCTGCTAGCATGTATTAATTCTCGCCATATCACCTCATCAGCACAGTGGCAGTAGTTCATCTGGAAATGCCTCGTCCACTTTCTTCTTACACCCACATAGCAAGCACACTGTAAAACAGCCCCTGACTCACACTGCTGGAGACAATGTGAGGAGGAGAGGGTGGAACATCATCACATCTTTTGGTCATGCCCCTTTAAGCTCTTTTTCCGACTCATTGATGACTGCACTGCAACAAATCTTTGACCCACAAATGCAGCTAACTGAGAACCAATATTTATTTATGTTATTCCCCAAAGGGCTGAAGGATGGAGCAGTTAGGTATCTGCTGGCCATTCTCTTACTAATGGCAAAGAAATGAATCACTAAATGGTGGTTGAAAGGGGTTATCCCCACCATTGGGGGATGGACAATATTGGTAAATTTGCTATATAACATTTTTATTTCATTTATTTATTTAGAGTCTAGGATTACAAGTACCTTTCAGCCAAGGCTCTTTTACAAAGGTTCCACATCAATTGAGGTACAATACAAACATTACATAGAGTTGAGTAACAATGCAGAAATGGTGCACAGACATTATTAAGCTGCTGAAATACATTACATTGAGGGAAAGTGAGTACCAGGGGGCAGGGTAGCCAGAGGTAACTGAGGCTTGGAATGGACACAAAAAGAGCGGTGCAGCTGTGGGCATTTGTCAGGCCTCAAAACAGTGCTTGGGGGTTGGGGGCAAAAAGAGGAGGGGAGGGTAGGCTGTAGGAAGAGGAAGAGAAGGGGTAGGAGTAGAAGTGCTGGGAGGGAGATCAGATTATGAGGGACAGTCGCAGGAGCTAGAGGCAGCTAGGTGGAGATGAAGGTTGGCTTTGAATGGGCCTAGCCTTTGCAGAGAGGAGATGTCTTTGTTGAGTCCATTAATCCAGCTAGGAGCTTGGTGCACAAAGGATCTTTGGCCCTGTGTGGTGCGGCACCAAGGAATGTGCTGCATTTGATTTTCTGAAGCCCTGGTGAAGCGGGGGTTGCATGCTGTATGGAGAAGACTTTGGACACCGGGGAGAGCAAGATGTAGCATAATTTTCTTAGCCATTAGACAAGTTTGATACTTGATACAGTTTGATAACTGGAGCCACCCTGTTTGGGCATAGAAGTCACATGGATGGGTGAGACGTGGGATCCTGTGATGAGTCAGAAAGCTTTGTTTAGGGTCAAGGATAAGCGCCTGAGGGCTGTGTCAGTTGCAGAGCCATAAATAATCAGACCGTAGTCAATTAGAGAGACCGCCGAGCTCTGTACTGCTATCCTTAAGGCATCTGAGGTAAGGCATTGCCTGTGCCTGTAGAGGAGACCAATGCGTGTGTTTGCAGCTTTGGCGATGCTGTCTATGTGGATGCTATAAGATAGGTTGCTGTCTATGGTGATCCCCAGATATTTAAAGGAGTGAACCTGTTCGAGGACAGCACCAAGGCAGTTTGTAATATGAAGGGAGTAAAGCCTATATTTGTTGTAGGAGCCATAGAAAAGCATTTACTTGTTTTTCTTATAGTTGAGAACCAGCTTTTGACTATTAAACCATGTTTCAATTGAGGTGAAACCCTTCTGAAGCTTGTTTTGGAGTAGGTGGGGGTCCTGTTGGGTGGTGTGAATGACAGCATCGTCAGCACAGAGTAGGATTTGTTCTGGACAGGATTGTGGAAGATTGTTCAAAAACAGACTGAAGAGGTGTGGCCTGAGAATGGATCCCTGGGGGACTCCTGAGCGTACTGGTCTAGCATCTGAGAGGACATCAGCAATTTTCACTCTTCGCAAATAGTTTTCCAGGTAGCTCTTAAACCAAGTTGTAGACTCAGGGGAGAGCCCAGCTTTTAGCAGTTCTATGAGGAGTATTCGATGATGGATGGTGTCAAAAGCCGAGGTCAGGTCTATGAAGACCAAACCAGTGAGGTAATTATTATCCAGGGAGTTGTGAATTGCTCCTGAGAATTCAAGGAGGGCAGATGTGGTGCTGTGGCCATTCCTGAAGCTGTGCTGTTGTTTACAAAGGATGTTGTACTTGTCCAGATATTCCATTAGCTGGTTAGATACCGGACTTCAATGGCTTTAGAGAGGGGGGGTAGTATGGATATAGGCCTATAATTTCCATGAAGGACCTTGCCCCCACTCTTGTGGACTGGTGTCACGGTGGCAGATTTCCATCTGTCAGGGAACTGGCCAAGGGTGAGGGAGAGGCTGAAAATCCAAGTTAGAAGAGATAGCACTTCAAGAGTAACGGACAGCAGTTTTAGGTTGAGTCGCCACTTATTCCAGATCCTGCAATTGCTTTACAGACATATCTATGGACTTCATGTATCCTGACTGCACTGAAGTAAAAAGGGGGGCGACTTAAAAAATGGGACGGGGGTGTGGGAGAGGGTGCAGGAGGGAGGTCTTCATCAAAGAAGTCTGTAGGAAGAACACTACTGAGGTCAGTGAACACGTTATTGAACATGCTAACTATAGTGGAAGGGTCAAGAGTTATAGCCCCATCCACATCCAACATTGAAGGTGATGTTTTGGGCAGTATTCCTGTAACTTCCTTGAGATTATTCCAGAAGGACTTCCCCTTTCCCCAGGTGTTTGTGAGGGCATCTTTGTAATATTTACTTTTCTTCAGGCGTATTTCTTTGGTGCAGTCATTTCAGGCACATTTGTAGTTTTGTATATCTACTTGCCTACCAGTGGCCCGGGCCTGAAACCAGAGGTGGTCCCAAGCTTTCAGCAATGTAAGGAGATCAGCAGTGAGCCATGGATTGCTAAGGCCTTTTACTTTCCTCTTTTTGAAGGGGACGTAAACATCACAGGCAGCACTGAAGGAGCTGATGAAGAAGTCAAACACAGAGTTGACATCTGATGCATGGAAGATAGGTGACAAGTCTTGTTGTTTAAGGAGTAATTTGAGGTGCTTCAATTGACCATGTGGAAGGAGTCTGCTGTTTATTAGTTTGGGTGGTGGTGGGCTGAATTTTTTACACCATTCATATGCAACTGGAGAGTGGTCACTTAGCGTATCTGGGAGAATGGAGACTTTTGAGATGCGGGATGGGTGGCTGGTCAGTATCCAGTCTAGAAGGGCGCATGTCTCAGTCTTATAGTTGAGTCTAGTGGGGGAGACGACCAGCTGAGCGAGGTTGGCAGCTGAGATGGCATCCTTGTATCCACCTGTATCTGACCCAAACCAACATGGAAATGTTAACTCTGCAAGAGGAAAAGGGACAGAATATATGGGCTAAATGGCTTAAGTATCTCATGGCAAGGGATCTCACTTTCATCCCTTGACCAAAATAGCCCCCCCCCCTCCCCGGATTATCAGGCCTGCACAGTGCACACTGTCGCCCATGTAGTACAATGTCAGATTAATACATAGGAAATAAGTAATAGTAAAGTTGAATTAATGTGTCAATGTAATGCTTAGTAAAATATCTAACAATTTGTATGTTCATGCAAAGTACTGTTGTGTATGCTTTATTATTTCCATGTTTAAAACCTTCAATAAAATACGTTTATAAAAAAGGAAATTAAATATTGCATCTCAGCTGGAGTGTCCGGCGTAAATGCACTGTAAAAATGGGTAAACACAGGACCCTTCTGGAAATGAGATATTGCATCTCAGTTGGAGTGTCCTACTTAAATACACTGCAAAAATGGGTAAACACAGGACCCCTCTGGAAATTAGATATTGCATCTCAGTTGAAGTGTCCTACATAAATACATTTTAAAAATGGGTAAACATCACCAGATATTCAAGTTCTGGAATGGGCTTGGGTCATTCAGGGCTAGCCGAGGGCTCCATGCTCCACTGCAATACTGCCACCTGGAGATCACAGGTGGCAGTGCAGTCAGAAAAGGAGGCGGGGCAGGAGGGATGTCGAAGGCACTGGCATGTGGACCTGCATATGGTGTGCACAGATGCGTCTTGATGTCATAGCACATGATGTCCCTGAGGGAGTAAAACGGGAGAAAACTACCGCAGGCCCTAGCATCTCCATGATGATGATGGCCCCTAGCATATCCTGGTTCCCCTGCCTCACGCAGCACCAAGAAAGCACAGCCTGACAAAACACGATGTCCAGGAAACCTCCCCAACACCAACCCTGTCTTAGGGGCAGAAGCCAAGGCTACATAGAGGAAGGTGCCCTAGGCTGGAGGCAACAGGGGACTGGGAGATGCCTGGGGAGTCCTGAGGGACAGCAGAAGAGCTGGAGACTAGAAGGGAAAAACAGAGAGTAAAAATAAAATATGTAAACACAGGACTCTTCTAAAAATGAGACACTGCAGCTCAGTTGGGCTAGCCAGGGTAAATAAATTGTAAACATATACATTTTGCCAGCAGTCACTGGCTGTTTCCAGTCTTCCACCCCCAGACAGTGAAGCTGCATGGTTTCATATTTATAGTATTGTTGTTAACTGGAAGATCACAAATGCAAACCCTGCAACAGCCACATTTATTTATTTGTAATTGTTTGATCTGGAAAGGTACATTAAGCTATGATAGCTTATTTCCAGGTGCATCCTGGGAGAGGACTGCATGGTCCTGTTTTATTGAAAGAGGGCATGCTGGCCACCATGACACTAGGGAACCTCTCCTACTCTTCTTCAGTGAGTGCCATAAGTTCTTTCACTTCCACCTGGACAGTGACCAGAGATAGGCAGAAGGGATCTTGGTTTAATTTTTCATCTGAAGGGTGGCACCTTTACAGTGCAGTAAATCCCTCATACTGCACTACAGTGTCAGTTATGGGTATTACCCCAAATACCTGGTGTTGGGCTAGAACCCATGACCTTCTGGCACTAAAGACGAGCATGCAATCTACTGAGCTACTGACACTGATCACTTTACTTACATATGGCTCTGATCTACTCACTTATCCTCCCAGTGCTTCAGTTCTCCCACCCACCTACAGAAATGGGTAAAAGCAGGGCTCTCTGGAAATGAGATGCCATGTCTTATCTGGGTTGTCCTGGTTGTCATGGGGAACTACATTATAAGAAAACAAACAAGAAAACACTGTCATCAATTGCTTGCCTTTCCTGGTTCCCCCCACAAGCAGTGTGGATTAATGGTTACAGAACTGTTAGGAACTGGGAAATTTTGGGTCCAATACCTTGTAGCAAGAAATATTCACTGAGTAACCCTAGGCATATCACTTAACCTCCCATTGCTCCAGTTCACACAGCTGCAAAAATTGAAAGAAGCTGGACCCTACAGGAAATGGGACGCTGCATCACAGCTGCACTCTTCTGGGTAAATACATTGCAAAAATAAGTGAAAGTAGGACCCCACTGGAAAGAAGATGATACAGCTCATTCTTGGTAAATAAATTGTAAAACAAAAAAACCAAAATGTGGCCAGCGCCACTAGCTTTTCCTAGTGCTCCCCGCCCCGCTTGACAGAAGGGTTTAATGGTTTGAACACTGTTGTGAACCAGAATATCATTAGTGTAAACCCTGATACAGAAAAATATTGTGTAACCCTGAGAAAGTTACTGAAAATTAAATGTTACATCTATGCTGGACTATCCTTGGTAAATACAGTGCACTAAAAATTAGTGAAAGAAGGACCAAACTGGAATCAAGATATTACATCTTAGCTGGGCTTCCTTTGTAAGTAAATTATAAAACAGAATTCATTTACCCTGTCACTAAGTATAACAATTGCACTAATGAAACTTGCTTCAATTAATTTACCCTCCTTCACTTACTAAGCATAAAAATGTCTCTTACACAACATGCAGGTGAACATTAAGACATTTGCCAATGAATGTGTTTGCTGTTTATCAGCCAGTAAGAAAGTAACATTTTATTTGTTGAGTGTCCGTTCCCTGGAGCACAGGGCACTGTACATGGGTCAGGAACATAGATAAAAAGAAAATGTCCATAACTATGTAATATCTAGTAACTAAAACACATAGAACAAAAATAACATTAAACAACCAAATTAATAAAAATCAAGTCAGCCAATGTGTAGGTGACCCTACCTGTTACCCATAGGCTTCCCTGAAAAGATAAGGCTTCAGGCCCCTCTTAAAGGCCTCCAACAAGGGGACCTCATGTGAAGATCTTGGAAGTGACTTCCACAGGGCTGGGCAAGGCACTTCAAAAGCTCAGTCACCAGATGATCTAAGCTGTGCCCTGGGAACCACTGGGAGGCCCACCTCGGAGGAGAGGAGAGGGTGCTGGGTATGGTAGGAAGTCAGGAGGTTACTCAGATAGACAGGTCCCAGTCCATATAGGGCTTTGTAAGTCAGTAAACTGACCTTGAATATGATTTGTTACCTCACTGGTGGCTAATGCAGATCAGACGGTACTGGAATCACATGACAGTACCTCAGCAGGCCCGTCAGCAGGATGGCTGCTACATTCTGCACCAACTGCAGGTGATGAAAGACCCCTCCACTAACTTCACAATACAGAGCATTACAGTAGTTGAGCCTGGAAGTCACAAAAGCATGAACTAGTGATGGCAAGTCATCAGGAAGAATACAGGCTTTAATCCTGGTGACATTCCTGAAGTGGTAAAAGCCACTCTGGACAACAGATGACACCTGTGCCTCAAGTGTCAATCTGTTATCCAAAATGACCCCAGATCCTTCACCTTAACCGAGACTACAAGCTTACAGGAACCAAGCACCATGTCAGTCACCCCCCTGTAACCTCTGCACACTGTTGATGACCAGACTCAATCACCAGAACCTCTGTTTTGTCTGGGTTGAGCTTCAGCCAGCTAGAGGTCATCTGGTCCTGCATTTCGGCTAAGCACAAATTTAGTACCACAACCATACCAGGGGTTCCAGGTGCAAATGATAAATACACATGGGTGTCATCTGTATAGCAGTGAAAACCTAGATTGTAGCATCTAATAATTGCCCCCAGGGGCAGCATGGGCACTGCTAACAACATGGGTGAGAGGATCGAGCCCTGGAGAATTCCACAGGACAGGGGTCTTGGGAGTGAGGAGAACTTCCCCATCTCTACCCTTAGCATCCTGTCTATAAGAAAGGACTCAAACCAGCTGATGATGGTGCTGGCAAATCAACAGAACTCTCTTAGGCAATACAACAACACACTATGGTTAACAGTGCCAAAAGCTGAGGAAAGATCGAGTAGAACGAGAATTGACCACTCCCCACTGTCTCTGAGGAAATCATTCTGCACCCTGACCAACAAGGTCTCTATACTGTGCCTAGACCTAAATCCTGACTGGAGCAGCTCATAGATGTTAAAGGCAGTGAGATGTGGCTCAAGGTGCAGTGCCACTATCTTCTCTTTTCATTCTGATTTTTATCCCTCCTCATGGGGCTGGCAGGCGGCTCTGGTCCTTCCCTCAGAGGGGCTCACTCTCAGGCTCCAGAACCCCACACCAACTGTTCCCAGATGGTTTCCATGGGTTGCCCCCCCCCCCCACAGTGGCAGAGCCAAGAGAGAGGAGCATCAACTTTCCCACCTTCCCCGAAGGCCAACATCTAGACTCCAGGGAACTTGTGCGGGTGTCTTTGGGCCATCATGGAGCCTGCCAGCTCAATTTTCTGCTTTTCTTCCCCTCCCCTTGCCACAGTTGCTCACTTGTGTGTGGAGGCACGTGCACACAATGACCCTGCAGCACCCTCCCTAGTCTATTCACTCCCATCTGCACTACCTTCAGGCCTCCACCCGGGGACAGTCTTGCAGTGGGCACAGCTGGGTCCCCACCTGGGAGGGGAGAGCTGTTGTACGGGCTGCTCAATCCATCTCCCGGCCTCCTACAACAACCCCTAACAACCCAGGCTCATTCTCAAACCCGATTCGCCAGCATAGCATGAGGTGTGGTGTCCAGCGCCTCAACCCTCAGCTTCACTGGGCCAGCTATGTGCCACTATCTTCTTCATAACCTTTCCTAGAAAAGGAAGGTTAGAGATTGGTCTAAAATTCACTAAGCAGTTCAGGTCCAAGGATGGTTTCTTCAGTAGGGGCTTTACCAGTGCTTTTTTCAAAGCACTACAGAAAGATCTCTCAGAAAGAGATCACCAGACAATCTCAGCAATCACCAGACCTACAGACCTCACACAGCCCATTAGGAGATGTGTCGGGCCTGGCTGTAGTTCACCATAAGTGGGCCGCAACTTTGAGATTACAAAACTCTTCCACCCCCTCTGTCATAAACTCTTTCCAAACAAGAGGCGTGCTCTTGTTGACAACCACCTCTCCTCTACTGGGCTGCAATAGCCCAGTTGAGACAATCCCGGACCTGATAAAAGACACTTTGCTGGAGAAGGACTGAGTGAACTCTTTGCACCTAGGAACAACAACTGCCCTTATTGGTTGTAAACAGGTAGGATGAACTAACTTGTCTACCATCTGAAAGAGCTGAGCCAGTTTGTTCCTCCCTGAAGCAATCTCCTTGGATAGGAATGCTGCCTTCTTGTGGGAGAAAGCTCTTTGATATCACAGTGAGTTCTCAATGTCAGCCTGTTCTCATCAGTCATTGATCTCTGTCAACAACTCTCAGTCGTCCGATCCATGGTCTTCATCTCCTTGAGCTCCTTGTCTAACTACAGTGATCTCAAGCGAGAAGATCTGAGTCATATAGTCATTGGTGTGACAGAATTAAGAGTCAAGGTGGCAGCCCTGTTATAGGCCACCATCACCTCCCCCAATCCTGCCCCACAAGCAACCATCAAACCAGAGAGGTCCATCATCACCTGGAGTCCTGCTGGGGACAATCCTCTTAAAGAGAGATTGCAGACTATCTAAACAGGGGAAGGACTATCGGGGTCCCCAAATGAGACCAAATGACTAGATCAATCTCAAGGTTACCTACCTAAAGCCCCAGTGAGAATACTAAAACCAAGGTGTGACTGTGTCTGTAGGTCACATAAGTAAAAACTTGTGTGAGGCCCAGTGAATCCATTATCTGGAGGAAGTCTTGCCCAAACTGTGAGAGTTCATCTTTGATCCAAGTACTGAAGTCATCCAGAACCAACCATCTGGGTGACTCTAATACTCTCCCAATGACTAGAAATTTCCTCTCATGCCCCGGGAGACTATACACCAAAAGGATTCTGCAACCTGCACCTGGACCCCTACATACGGCCACATATTAGAACAATGAAATAGAGCCCAATGGGTGCACAGAAATGTTCAGATCAGATCTAAAAACAGATGGCCACACCCCTGCCCATGCGATCCCTCCTGAGGCAGTGAGACACAGAGAAACCAGTAGCCAGTATGAATTCTAACTCAATGCAGCTTCCCCCCAACCCATTAAAATGCCTGAGTAGCATACCTGCACCAGATGATTCAAAGCCTAGAAATCAATTTCAGTGTTTTTCTGTAAATACTTGGTAGACTGTGTCATGCTTAAGCTGAAACACAATCCACAGCTCGGATAATATGGATTGACTGCAACATAGAACTAATATTTCTATGATCAGAAACCCTCCGCCAGTCCATTTACTGACATCAAGGCTAGGATTCACAAAGGGAGTGCAAAGTGAATGCAAAGGTTTGCACTGCACTTCCTGGCTGCCCTGGTGGGTAGTGGAGCTACTCACAGTCAGATAGCTCAGTGGGCTATCCAACTGTGAATAGGGGCTGGCGAGGGGCAGCGCTAATCCAGAAAAAGCTGTGGAATTCTGATAGCGCTGCCAATAGTGCTCAGGCGCTAAAATGCTATTCACTAAGTGAGGCATGCAAGGTGCTAGTGGCCATTAGCATGCCCATTATGGGCCCATTTGCATGTCAGTAGTGTGGCAGTGTGCCCCCCCACCAGCCCAAGCCCCACGCAGCCACAGTCACCTATGTAGTGGTGCCCTCAACCACCCTAATTGTGGGCCTGATGGTAAAAAAATATGTATAGTTTCACAATGCAGTGGTCCCACCCTGCTCCCTGATAGCTTCCTGTAAAATAAATAAATTATAAATAAATTATTTTCCACAGTGTATAGTCCCACCCGGCTCCCCGATCACCGGATCATCCACCCGTAAAATAAATATATTATATTTCGTAGTGTAGTGGACCCACCCTGCTCCCCCATCGCTGGATCAACCACCCATAAAATAAATAATTTTCCATAGTGTAATGGTCCCACCACACGCCCCGATCAAAAACAAAACCCACCCAGTAATATAAAAAAAGTCCCATATAGTGTACCGATCCCACGCTGGTCCCTGATCACAAGAAAACCCACCTGGTAAATGATCAGCTCAACTAATGGGATTCTAGAGTATACTGTGCGCTGTCATTGACAGTTCAGTCGTCGGGCAGCCTTGGAGGTGTGAGGAGGGCTGTGCTGCTCGCCGACCAGTGGCTGTACTGCGGCTGGGGGAGCAGGGTGGGATGTGCTTACCAGTGTAGGTAGGGGGTTGGGGGGACCACTACACTGTGGAAACATGTGAAATAAAATATCAGGTGGGATCTCGGGCTATAGGGTGGGAACACTACACTATGGATAATTATTTCTTTTATTGGGTGTGTTTTCTTGCGATTGGGACCGGTGGTGGGATTACTACACTTTGGAAAATTTATTTCATTTATTGGGTGTTTTTTCTTGTGATTGGGGACTGGAGTAGGAGCGGTATGCTATATGGGAAGTTTCCTTATATTACTGGGTGGGTTTTGTTGCGATCTGGGAGCAGGGTGGGACCACTACAATATGGATAATAATTTATTTAATTTACGGGTGGGTATTCACACAATCAGGGACCGGAGAGGGACCATTACACTATGGAAACTTATTTTTCACTTTAGCGTGTGGGGAGGGTGGGGTGAGGGGGCTTCAGTGCCTCCGCCAACCACTAGTTCATAAATTACTGCCAGCTTTTTCGGTAATTTGCTCCATGTGAGACTTTTCAAAGCCTTTGTCTGGAGCAAATCCTTTGTGTATGGGATTGCAGGGATATGCAGGTCCACACCCTCATTTGAATTGTGCCCCCTCACTACTTTGTCCAGTCGCACACCCAGTTTGTGGGAGGGCAAACTGGGCTTTGTGAATACCAGCTATTTCAAAGCCCAGTTTGCCCCTGGACAAGCTTTGAATCCTGCCCCAGAACTCAATCATTCCTAGGGAATGTAACACTAATCTTAAGTAAATGCAGAAAACAGTATGCATGACTATAAGAGGTGCTACAAGATACACTTGTTGGCACCTAAAATTAATCTAAAAAAGATGTCTTAAAGTGGTGGACATAGTATTTCACTCGATAGGTCTCCTTTTGTATAGTTCTCATATATGTTAGTATATCACACCATCACAACAAATCAACTGAAGATAATATGAATCTTTTCAAATAGTTTTTTATCCTCTGCCATCTGTTCCATGTCCAGTCTTGACCCCTTGCAGGACAACTGCCCCTCAAATATACCTCAGTTGCACTTAGATTAAAATGAGGTTTGCAACACAAAGATAAGCAGTGATCTGGCAGCCTTCAGTACTTCCTGTTTCAGCAGCCAATCAGTCCTTCTGTTTGTAAAGACTAAAGTTTACTGACAAAAAGCACCTAGCTTTACCTGAGCTTTTTATCTTCTACGTTTGCTAGAAAGGAAAGCGTACAGAGAAACATAAAGGCTTCTTTTGGCTAAGCAGTTACTGTTTTGTTAGTATTTTGTTTTGTGCTTATAAGTTATGCAGTTTGATCTCTCTTTCTCACATTGAAGGAGCTCATTGTTTTTCTTCCACAGCTCTTCCAGGGGATTAGGCCCACCCTGCTGTCCCCCATCCCACCCTCCCTGGGCTAGTCCACATTTAAAGATGTACATCCAGGATACTGATTTCAACTTCCTGCTTCAGGACAGGGTGGTAGAGCTCACAGCTGCACATAAAACCACAAGTTAGACACTTTTAAATCTGCACTCTTGCATTAAGGCAGAGTAAACAAGCATTTGTCAATGTCGAATGTTTGCTTGCTGGCATTGGCATTGGTAGTGTAGGAGTTAGAGAGCTGCACAATAGGAATGGCAGTGAAGTATTGAACTGAAGCCAACCCCACCACTACCCTGCAGAGACTGACAGGCATTGGGGTGTACTTTTGGGTCATCAGGTATAACGGCCACGCCATTTTACCACACCCTACCCTGCAGACACCGACAAGAGTCATGAAGTGCCTTGGGGTCTTTGGCCCTTATGCGCACCCCATTCCATCAGGAAATATGGTGAGATGGGTGCGGTATAGGAGAATGGGGTGAACTTTGGGGCCGAAGAGTCCAAGGCACACCTCGATGCCTCTCACTGGCTGCAGGGTGTGGAATGGTATGAGCATTACAGATGAGAATCCCAAGTCACAATCCTGATGCCTGTTATTCTCTACAGGGTGGAGTGGGGCGTAATGGTCGGAAACCCTAATGCCTCAGGCATTTGTTGGTATTTTCACTCCAAATTTTCAACATGCTTTTTTTGTGACCCCCACCTCATGAACAGTGGCAGTATCAGTTTGTTAGCTGAAAGATGCTTTTGCACAGCGACTACGGCATTTAGCACCACAGGTGCAAAAACACATTCCGAACAGGATGTGAAAAATGACAGCTGTACTGTTCATGGGGAGGTGTAAAAAATGGCAATGTTGAAAATCTGCAGTGAAAATATTAAAAAAACTGGTGAAGTCACGAGCGTGCATAGAAATTGTGCAACGCACACCCATAATGTAATTCGTTTGGGGATGTTTTATAGCAGATTGTCAACACAGGCATTTTGGGACCTCCGATCATGAACAGTGTCATTGTGATTTTCTTTATCTGTCCCGAACAATGATTTCCCACAGCGACCACGCATTTCTGCGCTGAAAGTGTGAAAACACATTTCGGCCATGTTGTGAAAAATGACAGCTGTACTGTTCATGAGGAAGTGTGGAAAAATGCCACTGGTGAAAATCTGGACTGAAAATATCACAAATTCATGAACTTACGAGGGTGCATGGAAACTGCGCAATGCTCACTCATAACACAGTCATTTTATAGACTTTTGTCACCAAATTTTCAACATAGCCATTTTAAGACCTCTGCTCATGAATAGTGTCACTTTGATTTTCTTAATCTGTCCCACACATTGCTTTTGCACACTGACTGCACCATTGTGCGTTACATGTGCGGAAACACATTTTGGGCAAGATGTGAAAAATGGCAGCTGTACTACTCATAAGGAAGTGTAATAAAATGGCAATGTTGAAATCTGGCATGCAAATATTAAAAATTCGCAAACTTGCAAGCGTGTGTAGGAACTGTGCAACGTGCGCTCCTAAAACAGTAATGTTTGGTAATTTTTTCACCAAATTTTCAACATAGCCATTTTAAGACCTCTGCTCATGAACAGTGTCACGGTGATTTTCTTAATCGGTCCCAAACATTGATTTCTCACACTGACTGCGCCATTGTGCGCTACATGCAGGGAAACTCTTTTTGGGTGACATGTGAAAAATGACAGCTGTACTGCTCATAAGGAGGTGTGGTAAAATGGCAATGTTGAAAATCTGGAGTGTAAATAATTAAAATTCGCGAACTTATGAGCGTGTCTAAGAACTGCGCAATGCATGCTCGAAAAACAGTCATTTTTAGGAATTTTTTCACCAGATTTTTAACATAGCCATTTTAAGACCTCTGCTCATGAACAGTGTCACTGTGATTTTCTTAATGTGTCCCATACATTGATTTCATACACCGACTGCGCCATTGTGCGCTACATGCGCAGAAACACATTTTGGGCAAGATGTGAAAAATGACAGCTATACTGCTCATAAGGAGGTGTGGTAAAATGGCAATGTTGAAAATTCAGAGTGCAAATATTAAAAATTAGCGAACTTATGAGCATGCGTAGGGACAGCGCAACACAAGCTTGTAAAACAGTAATTTTTAGGAATTTTTTCACCATATTTGCAACATAGGCTTTTTGAGAGCCCACCTTATGAACACTACACTGTCATTTCATTAATCAGTCCCAAAAGGTGATTTCACGCAGTGACTGCGAAATCACCCTTCGGGCCCGATTGACGCCATGACAGTGAGAGAATTCATGAGGAGGGGTCCCAAAAACCCCATGTTGAAAATTTGGTGCAAAAATTCCAACAAATGCCCGAGATATGCATTAAAGTTGGAAAAACCCTATTTATTGCATTATACAGCTTACCGGCATTTCCTCAGTTCGCAGTCGGCTTTGAAGAGTGCAGACGTGTTCCCGGTCCACCGAAGATCATCACGCCCGAGCTCCGGAGATAAGTACGGTGTGAGGTGGCATGTGGGGAGAGTAGGGTGCGATGGTGGGCGCGGTGGTGCGGGTGACCCGCCAAGAGAACGTTTTTCTTTACAGGTTTTTTTTGCTGGACGATCGGGACGCTTGGGTTACGCTTGGGGTGGGCTCCAGCGGGCAGCTGGAAGGCTGTTTGGGGGGATTCTGGAGCCGATGGGGATTGGGCACCCTGTCGGCCATAACCATTTTTGCCACGCTGGGGTGGGCTCCCAGCAGCAGGAAGGCTGTTTGGGGGACGGAGAGGGGGCCTGAAGCTGACAGGGTATTGGGCACCCCCATCAGCCATACAGTGTGTGTCGGGGGGAAGCACATGAGCACGCATTATGTGTGCATGTGTGCTTGTATGGGGGGGAGCTCTGCTCACTGAAGTGGAGCTCCCCCTTTCCACTGTACGGCACTGCATTTTCAACTGCTGCCATAGACAGCTGCGGCATTGATTGGAGAACTGCGAACGTGCCTGCAAACACACTGACTGAACTGGAAGGTGGGTGACACACCTCCGAAAACTCAGATGATGGCACTATGTTTCTTGCACATGCATGCAAGCAAACATGAAAAGGGGGGGAGAGAAAAAGAAAAGGGGAAGTCAACAATAGTCATATTGGGAGTGGTGCAATGCAGTGGGCTGTGGGTGGCAGTCTTTAGGGAGACGTTCTGGAGACTGAGGTGCTGCCCCATCTGCAGGCACCTCTCTGGATTGAGGGAGGAGGTTGCTCATCTCCAGGTTGAGTTGGCTATGATTCAAGAGGCCTCCCCCCCAGCCCAAGGACCACTGAATCCACACCCACTGCCTCAAAGGATGCCAGGAATGAGGGGCAGTTGGACAAAGGTGGGCTCAGGAAAGGTGAGGGAGGTGGGGCAGAGGTGCATCCAACCTGAGGTTCCAATCCACAACTCCTACGCTGTTCTGGCAGGGTGGGACTGTCTCAATGAGACACCTGCAGTGATGGACAAGGTGGATGCAGGGATCCTCTGCAGTGCAGACCACCGAGGGGAGGCATGAGACCACAGAGAAGAAGGAAGCAACTCCTAGTGGGGGACTCTGTTATTAGGGGGTAGTCCTGGAGTGGGAAACAGGGAGGTCAGGTGCCTACCCGGCACCACTGCTTGCAGGGATCAGAAGTGAATCCTAAGGATTGCTGGGGCAGCAGGGCGGGAGGGTGAGCTAGATGTCATAGTCCACCTGGGGACGAATGACCTGGCTGAGAATGAGGTGTGGGCAGTGCAGAGGGAGTCTGCAGAGTTGGGAAGGGGTCTTAGACATGCGGCACGCATAGTAACTTTCTCGGAAGTGCTACCTGTCTATGGCATGGGGAAGGCCAGGGTACGCCGCACTAGGGGATTCAATGGATGGCTGAAGAGCTGGCGCAGAGCTGAGGGATTTGGCTTCATTGGGAACTGGGGGACCACCTGGAGAGATGTGGGCTTGTAGGGGAAGAATGGCCTGCATCAAATCTGGGTGGGGCCCAAGATCTTTAGTGAGAGGTTTAAATGTTTTACTGGCAAACATTTAAACTAGCCAAGGAGGGTGGCAGAATTAAGCAAGAAAGAATCAACTGCCCCTCCACAGCAGGTTAAGGAAGGCAAACAGATACTAGAGCTGAGAAAGAAACATTTAAACTAGCCAAGGAGGATGGTGGAATTAAGCAGGGATGAACCAACTGCCCCCCCAAGAAAAGTAGACAAACAGGCTAATACTAATGCCAAAGAAGCAACAAAAGGAAACACAAAGGGCGGTAGTAGCGAGGGCGGCATGGGGAGAAGGCATAGGGATCAGGATGGGGGGGAGCTGGTACAGGCAGGAGCATCAAAACATGGAAAGTCATGTGTACAAATGCCTGCAGCCTGGGAAACAAGATCCCAGACCTAGCGGCCTTTATGGTGGAGGAAGACCTAGATATTGTCACAGTCACTGAAACATGGTACACAGGAAACCATGACTGGAATGTTACCATACCAGGGTACACAACCTTCAGGGAGACAGGGAGGGTAAAAAGGGGGAGTGGAGGCTATGTACATCGGAGAGAGGATCAAGGCAACAGAGTTAGGGGTAAGACAGGAAGGGGAAGAGGCACTATGGATCACATTAGAGATGAGAAATGTGGAGTTGTCTACAGACCTCCAGGACAGGGGGAAGAAACAGACAGGGTATTAGTGGAAAGCATACACAAAATGGCAGAGAAAGGGGGGTGTTGCTGGTGGGGGACCTAAATATGCAAGATGTTAACTGGAACACATATGCAGAGCCACTACCAGGAGCAGAGACATATTGGATGCCCTGGAAGGAGCATGCCATAGACAATTGGTGAAGGAGCCCACATAGGAGGGAGCAGTACTAGACCTGGTTCTCACAAATGGTGACAGAATAATGGATCTATCAGTGGGCAGCCATCTAGGGACCAGCAATCACCATACAGTGTGGTTTAAGTTGAAGACATTAGTAAAGTCAAGCCACTCAAAAGTAAATGTCCTGGACTTCAAGAGGGCAGACTTTGCAAAAATTGGGGAACACATCCGGAGAATCCTGGTGAAGGGGAAGGAAGGGAGGAGTGGAGGAACAGTGGGAGAAACTTAAAGGAGCCATAGCAAAGACAACAGGCCTCTGTGTAAAGCTAGTAAATAAAGCAAAAAGAAAATAAAAAACACTATGGTTTTCAAAAGACGTGGAAGGGACTGTTAGGGGAAAAAAACAGGCGTTCAGAAAGTACAAGAAAACACAGAGGGAGAGAGACAGGAAAATGTACCAGGCACAGCAGAAGGAGGTGGGGAATGCAGTCAGGTGCACAAAGGCACAAGCTGAAGAAAGGATAGCAAAATCAGCAAAAGAAGGTGATAAAACCTTCTTCAGGTATATCAGGGAAAGGAAAAAGACCAACGGAAGGATTATGAGGTTGAATAAAGGGGGTGTATGTGCAGAGAGGCCCTAGAAAAAGCAGAAATTCTAAATGAATACTTCTGCTCAGTATTTACAAAGGAAGGGGAAGGGGAGGGACCAAAATTAGGGGGTAGAAACACACATTGGGGGGGAGGTGGACACCAGTCCATTCAAGGAGGAGACAGTCCAAAAGGAACTCTCGAAACTAAAAGTGGACAAGGCAATGGGACCAGATGGGATGCATCCCACAATACTGAAAGAACTCAGGGAGGTACTAGGGGCACCATTGACAGCCCTGTTCAACAAATCACTAGAGGAGAGAGTGGTACCAAAGTACTGGAGGAGGACGAATGTGGCACTACACAAAAGTGGGAGCAGGGTGGAGGCTGGAAATTACGGACTGGTCAACTTGACCTCAGTGGTGTGGAAAATCATGGAATCCTTGTTAAAGGAAAGGACTGTGGCATACCTGGAGGCTTGTGGGGCACAAGACCGGAGGCAACATGGATTCACAGCAGAGAGATCTTATCAAACAAATGTGATAGATTTCTTTGACTGGGTAACCAGGGTGGTGGATCAGGGAAGGGTGATGGACATGGCCTAGTTAGATTTTAGCAAGGCATTTGACACCGTCTCACACAGAAGGCTAGTAAACAAGTTGCACAGTCTGGAAGTAGATCCCAAGGTGGTACACTGGGTCCAAAATTGGCTGAGTAACAGGACACAGAGGGTGGTGGTAAATGGAGTTCAATCCCAGGAGACAGGGGTGACAAGTGGGGTGCCCCACAGGGCTCACTTCTGAGGCTGGTCCTCTTCAACGTCTTCATTAGTGACATTGCAGAGGGGCTGGAAGGGAAGGGAAGCCTCTTTGCGGATGACACCAAGATCTGCAATAGGGTAGACCCTCCAGACTGGGAGGCAAAAATGAGAAGACACCTAGGCAAATTGGAGGAGTGATCAATAATGTGGCAGTTTAAATTCAACACAAACAAGCATTTGTGAATGCTGAATGTTGGCTTGCTGGCATTGGCATTGGTAGTGCAGGAGTTAGAGAGATGCATAATAGGAATGGCAGTGAAGTACTGAAGTAATGCCAACCCCACCACACCCTGCAGAGACTGAAATGCGTTGTGGGTGTGCCTTTGGGGCATCGGCCATAATGCTTATGCCATTCCACCTCACACCACCTAGCAGACACCGACAGGTGTTGCGGTGTGCTTTGGGGTCTTTGGCCTTTACGCTCACCCCATTCCATAAGAAAATAAGCTGAGATGGGTGCAGTATAGGAGAATGGGGTGAATGTTAGGGCCAAAGACCCCAAGGCACACCTCAATGCCTGTCAATGGCTGCATGGTAGGGGTAGAATGCCGTGAGCATTGAGGCAGAAGAACCCAAGTCACACCCCCGACACCTGTCAGTCTCTACAGGGTGGGGCATTATGGTTAGAAACCCTAATGCCCTGGGCATTTGTTGGTATTTTCACTAGAAATTTTCAGCATGGACTTTCTGGGACCCCACCTCATGAACAGTGGCACTATCATTTCATTGCTGAATCCTGACAGGTGATCTTGCGCAGCGACTGCGCCATACAGTACCAAGGATGTGGAAACACATTTCTGGCAAGAGGTGACAAATGACAGCTGTACTGTTCATGAGGAGGTGTGAGAAAATGGCAATGTTGAAAATCTGGAGTGAAAATACGAAAAATTGGTGAAGTTAAGAGTGTGCATAGAAACTGCGCAATGCACCCCCATAACACAATCATTTTTTGGAATTTTTCCACCAGATTTTCAACATGGGCATTTTTGGACCTCCCCTCATGAACAGTGACACTGTGATTGTGTTAATCTGTCTCAAAAGTTGATTTCCCACAGCGAACACACCATTCTGTGCCACAGGTGCAAAAACATGTTTTGGGCAGGATGTGAAAAATGACAGCTGTTCTGTTCATAAGGAGTTGTGAAAAATGGCAATGTTGAAAATCTGGAATGAAAATATTAAAAATTGGCAAAATTACAAGTGAGCGTACATAATGCACAACGCATACTAATAACGCGGTCATTTTTTGGAATTTTTTCACCAAATTTTCAACATGGGCTTTTTGGGCCCCCACCTCATGAACAGTGGTACTGTTGTTTTGTTGTTTCATCCCAAAAGGTCATTCTACGCAGTGACGATAAAATGACTTTTTGGGACTGAGAAATGAATTGACAGTGACATGCTTACGAGGTGGGATCCCAAGAACCCAATGTTGAAAATTTGAGGCCAAAATTCCTAAAAATGGCTGAGATATCAACCTAAGTTGAAAACACCCATTGACTCCCAATATACAGCACTTACTTGGATTCCTCACTTCGCAGTTCAGCTTTAAAGAGTGCAGACGCATCCTGGTCCAGAGAAGATCACTACTCGGACCTCTGGAAGTAAGTATGAAGTGGGAGTGTGTGGGGAGGTGGGTGATCAGAAGGAGGGTTGGGTTGGGGGAAGGGAACAGAGGACACAACAATGGACCATTTTCTGTTTATAGGTAAAAAATAAAAACTTTGGGGGACCTTTCTTTATTTTACAGGAAAAAATTAAAGCATTTAGGCACACTTGGTGGCCTCCCAGTGCAAAGCAAAACAGTGGGGGAGGCATGCCGACACTGGGGTTGGGCACCCGGCGTTGATAACTAACATAGACGGGTTTGGGCTGGGGGGCATGGCATTTACACACATTGTGGTGAGCTCCCAGTGTGCCACAACAGTGTGTGGGGGGTGCATGCCAATACCAGAATTGGGCACCCCGATGTCGGCAAATAACACAGATGAGTTTGGACTGGGGGGTGTATCCAACGCGAGGGGCATCCCGGTATCAGAAACATCAAACCATGATTTCAGCACACTGGGGTGGGCTCCCAGTGTGCCACATTAATGGGGGCAGGTGGATACATGCCAACACGGGGATTGGGTACCCCCATGTCGGCTTTCTGGGGAGTGTGTAGCGAGCGACAGGAGCCACCATATTTATTGAAATGTTTCACCAGGAAAGGCTCACTAAACAAACACCTTACTCCTTAAGCAAAGGTCGGCACTCAGTGCTCGATAGCAGGAGCCGACCGCTTGCACCTGAAGCAAGGCCCAGGGACAGAGTGCTCTGCTGCAGGAGCCTACAAGGTTGCCAGGGGGTGTGGATGTACCACTGCAATGATGAAACTGTTCATGATTGTAGTGGCACATTTCTTTCAAGTTTTTGGCTGTCTTGGAAGTTTTCTGTCATCACCAGCATGCTCACTGATTGGCGGCTGAGGGACGCACTCACCAAAGTGTCCCCTGCATTGGCCACAACACTGACACACCTCTGAAATGTGCTACTACTGCAAGATGTTGCTTGCACGTGCATGCAAGCCAACATAAAAAGTGCAAAGTCATACACTTGGGCCACAGGCATCCAAGGAGGAATACAAAATTGGGGGGGGGGGGAGATACTAATAACAACAAAACTGGAAAGGGACCTGGAGGTAAACATAATGGACTACCTGAAGGTGGCCAAGCAATGTGAAAAGACAGTGGGGAAGGCTGGAGGGATGCTGGGGTGTATAGGGAGGGGCATCACCAGTAGAAAACAGGGAGGTGGTGATGCCACTGTACAGGCAGTTGGTCAGGCCACATCTGGAATATTGTGTTCAGTTCTGGAGACTGCATCTCCGGAAGGACATTGACAGATTGGAGGCAGTTCAGAGAAGGGCAACAAAAATGGTGAAAGAAATACTCCAGAAAACATGAGGAAAGACTGAAAGACCTCAACATGTATACCCTGGAGGAATGGAGGGTAAGGGGGGATATATTAGTCATTCAAGCACCTCAGGGGAATTAACAAGGTCCAGGAGGGCAGCATCTTTCAAAAAAAGAAATGTGCAAAAACAAGGGGACACAATATGAGGGTGGTGGGGGGGGGACTCAGGGGTAATGTGAGGAAGTATTTTTTCACAGAAAGGATGGTGGATGCATGGACTGGCCTCCCAGTGGAGGTCATAGAGGGTAAAACAATTGGTGACTTCAAGAATGCATGAGATAGACAGAAGGCAACCCTAGTGATAGGAAAGTGAGTGTAATCTGCTGATCATTTAGGATCTGGATTTAAGTAGGTAAGGAAATGGGCAGACTAGGTGGTCTAGACTGTCCTTATCTGCCAACAAAATCTGTTTCTATGTGTGTCAAGCCTAATTTTCAACCCATTTATATCGAAGGTCTTCGGTGACTGTCTGGCCAAAACCAGCACAAATATTGAATTAATATTGCATTAAATTTCCCCCACATCTGCCAAATGCAGCAATAAAAGTTTGTACCAGTAGAAGTGCAACAATTGTTAGTCACCAGTTAGCAGTCAGTTTGCCCACCAGCCCAAAGTGTTTGATATCTACTGTATGAGTGTGTCAACATCGGGCAGTAGGTTACAGGTTGGCTACTAGAAATCAATGTCTTCATCTCTTATAGAGTAGGTAGGGTTTCCTAGGGATCAGCTTCTCTGCTCTGCTGTTCACCCTCCATATAACCTTATGATACCAAAATGTCACAGCACTAGGTTGTCAAGGAAGGAGCAGAAGCATGAAGCAAGCCCATAGCATGCAGTGCCTTCATCCTGCACTCACACATTACAGCAGCTGTGAGCTGGGCCAGCTGCACTGGCATAAATCAAGCAGTGACTCTGCAGTGCCTTGACATCACTCAGCCTCTTAATTCCTATGGTTTTGACAGCTGCTTGGGACAAATCTAACAAGGCAGTTATCTGGAACCACTTTCCGATTATAGGTGTAAAAACAGCTGCTTGCCTTTTATTAAATTTATCTTTCTTAGAGCTATGCCAAATTGTTTCTTCTACATGAATTAGGGAAACTGTCTAGTGTGTGTATTACATCATCTTCTCTACAAAACTGCCCTTTGGATCTAGTCTCTAAAACTGTTCAATCATGCATCTCCTTGAAGTGAAAACATGCCAAGGTATTAAAGAAGTGCTGCCCACACGACTGCAAGTGAGCGGACGATGGTAAAGTAGGTTCCATCATACTCAAGAAATAGATTTTACTTGACAGGTGATGTTTTTTTACATCATACAGATCCCTGAAGAATGTATCTGGCATTCCACCTTCTTGATGAATAAGTGCATAACGTGACATTATGATAATACTGTAATACCCGTGAAAAGAAATGACAATAAATCATGAGTATTATACATGGAGAGAAAAATATGCTAAAAGGGTTAAAGTGTGATATTGCTCTTATTTACAATTTATTTTTCTCAAGAAAGTCTGAGATGCTGAATCTTTTTTATTGTGAAGTCTTATATCGGCCAACTATTATAGCTGGGAGGACTGACATGCAGGGAGGTTATGTGACTTATATTCTTTAGGGAAGAAACTCTTAGAGAGCCCTCAAGTGTTGAGAGATTACAATAGCATAGAGTCTGACCTCTAGTGGTGCTGGTAAGAAGCAACAGATGGAAACACCTCTAGCTACCAGCTAAGTAAAATTTCTTACTTAGCTGAATGGTGGAGCTACTGTACTGCGTTTGGAACTCAGAGTCTGTGTTTTAATTCTCAACCTAGTCATTTTCTGTGCATTGTTCCAAAACACAGAATAGTGGTGAATGTGCCATCTTCCCACCAGCTGGGCCAGAGCTGACAGCAATGAGTGGGATATGAACCACAAAATCTGATGTTCCTCTCTTTAACTTTCCACTAATGAGTGAAAGGACTGATACCTCTACACAACTAGAGCTGTGCATACAACACACCGCCAAATCCACAAGGACAACTGAAGGCTCAGATATTGCACTAGCCAAACAAATATGAACCAATAAGTAAGTAAGTAAAGTAAGTAAGGTTTATTTATATTATGACACCCAATCCCGGAGGCTGTAGGTGCCATTACTGTTCACAGAAGGGTTCAGACATCATACAACAAATCTTATAATTTACTAAAATAGAATATATATAAAATCACATTAAAAACTGTCCTGAAATGCTTTGTTAAAAAGATAGGTCTTCAGGCCCCCATTAAATGCCTCTACTGTTGGGGCTTCTCTCAAGGATCTTGGCAGCGAATTCCAGATGGCTGGGCTGACCTCCTCAAAGGAATGGTCCCCTCGGCCCTCGGTGGAGGAGTGGAGGGAACATACCATGATTGCTGGAGTTAGGAGATCAGCTAGGTAACAGAAGCCCAGTCCTATAGGGACTTCTAGGTGAGCAAGCCCACCTTGAAGATAATCCTTGAAGATAAGCCTGGTTGATGGATCACAACAGTGCTCTATCCACCCCAGATCTTTATATAGTTCACACTTTCTGACTTATCTGAATTTCGGCTGACACTGTCTGCACAGTCCATCACAGATCTGGATACCACAAAGCTATACCTGGGAGCTTTGTACATTCATAAAGAGCTGTGAAAATGTTAAGCAATCGAGTCATCAGTATTGATCTAATGATTTACTTAAGAAAACTGCTCTGTATTTGGCTCCTTAGCATTGAGTGGTTGGCATCCAGTCGACATGCTGGCAACAGCGGTTCACACCACCAGTTTAGGGCAACAGGAGCAGAGGCTAGCAGGGTGGGTGACAGAGTTTCCATGAGGACACTGTCCTCTCATTGCAGAGTGGGTCATCACATTTTACAGTGGATGATGGGAAGAAGGCTGACATCCTTAACTACCCCTCAAAAGCTCAGAGTGGAGTGAAACACCAGGTTACTTACAATGCTAAGAAGTGCAAAGTTATGCACATGGGCTGGGTTAACCAGAGGATGGTTTGTTGGATTGGTTGGAAAAAAACACTCTTACTAAAGAAGGAAATGGACCTTGGGGTCATCCTTTTTGATAGTTTCAGTCCATTGACCCTGTGCATCTTGGCACTCAGGAAGATAAGCAGAAATGTTGGGCTGTATAGGGAGGGTGTTTTCCTGGAGGAGACAGGAGGTACTATTGTCCCTCTATGGGACCTTGGTGTGTGGCCATACCTAGAGTACTGCATCCAGGTCTGGAGCCCGCACATGAAAAACAGCAAGGATCATATGGAGTCTGTCCAAAGGTAAGCAACAAAGATGAACAAGGGTTGGCAGGGAAATATAAGGAGTGCCTACTCATACGAAACATGTACTCCCTGTAGGCCATAAGGAAGAGAGTAGGACATGATAGAATGCTTTAAACAGTAAGAGAAATAAACAGAGTAGAGTATCATGGCCTGTTCCAGCACTGCAAGGGATTAACAACTAGAGGGCTCAATCATAAGCTGGCTGGGGGTAGGTTCAGAAAAAGTGTTTGGAAATACTTCCTCAGGCAAAGAGTGGCAGATAGATGGAACATCCTATCTAGATAGGTGGTAAGCTTCCGAGATAGTGACAGGTTTCAAGAGTGTGGGTTATAGCTGTTTTAGAGTTTTATGAAAGTAAAGACAGAGAAGAGGTGGGACAGGAAGAGGTGAGGGGCGGAACTTCCACTAGGTATTATCCAAGGCATGCTCAAATATAGGTTGGAATGATTAGGTGGGAAAATGGATAGACACAATGGACTACCAGTCTTTTTCTGCTGACTGTTTTCTATATTTCTGTGCATGACATCAGTGTGCAGAGGTCAAGATGACTGTGTGGCAAGACACTGAGACACAGGAAATATTCTCCTGATGGGAACCATTATGGGAGCAGTCTCCTAGATGCACCAAGGTACTAGACATTTGAATTTCTACGTAATACTCAAGTGTTCACACTAAACCTGGCACCACAAACAATGATGTATGATGAAATCACAGACATCGGGGCTCTCAATCAGGTCATTTTGAGTAGGGATGGCTGCTGATGATGATTGAAAAATACACCAGTTTGCCCCAATTCTGCTTGTACATAACGGATGTGACATGACTATGGTTCTCTAACTAGAATGGCCTTGGTTAACAGCAGAGCCCATGTCCTTTTGTCACCC
Organism: Neoceratodus forsteri; assembly: GCA_016271365.2. Lineage (NCBI taxonomy): Eukaryota > Metazoa > Chordata > Ceratodontiformes > Ceratodontidae > Neoceratodus > Neoceratodus forsteri. The sequence continues at coordinate 410,764,337 of CM057453.1, read as the reverse complement.
TTGCTAAAGTGATCTGGATGGACTATTGGGACTGTTGGGACTGTTTGGGCTTGGCAAGACTATTACCATTTCAGGAGCACAGTATCTACCCTACTAGGTTTTGCAGTTTGAATGGTAGAACCAGTAGAAAAATGGGAATACTGTATTGCCCCTGTGAGGGACCTATGATATAGCAGTGGGAGCAGGAGTCTCAAAATGGAGAAAGCCAGCTAGAATAGAGTGGCTATGATCTTATGAACCTATTGCACATTTATGAAAGGTAGTTAGCATTTATTTATTAATTGATCGATCAATTTCAAAAGTTTTACCAGGAAAGACATAAAGTACTGAGCTGATAATAGCTAATTTTCAGATGCATCCTGGACAGAAGGGAATGGAAGATAGTACAAGAGGAGAAAAAATAAATAGCAATTAACAATGTTACAAAAAAATGTCATATACAACAATACAGTGCATCAAAAGGAGCATAATCTTAAACAATTGCAAGACGTAGCAGCACAACTGGTACATACAGTAGATAACATTGAGTTGGATATGCAAATGGAAATTGCCCCTACAGGCATAGTGAGGGATAGGGGAAGCAATATAACCAGGGCAATATGAGTAGAGAGGAAGGAGATCAAAGAGGTAGGGAGTCATGGACAGTTGCAGATGGGAGTAGAAAACTGATGAAGAAGAGACTTAAGGGAGAAGAGGCAGATCGGAGTGACAAGGGAAGGATGAACCTGAGTTTGGGAAAGTGATATGAGAATGCATCACAGAAACATAGAAACATAGACTTTGACGGCAGATAAGGACCGCTTGGCCCACCCAATCTGCCAATTTCCCTACCTATTGGATAAGCAGCAGATCCTAGTTAACCAACAGCCTACTTCTTCAGCTGGCCTGGTGGCACTGAGGGTTGAGGTGCTGGATACCACACCTCACACCACATGGCAATCCGGGTTTGGGAACGAACCCAGGCCGCCAGGGCTCGGCGGTGGGGGGACAGGATCGAGCATCTGGAGGACTGCTCTCCTCTCTCAAGGGGATCCAGGGTTTGCCTGGCATTGCAGGGGCCCCCAGTGGAGACCAGAGGTACTGCAATGCTTCAGGGCATGCTTAGAGGGCACACAGAGCCGCGACAGACATCCCTGGAGTCATTGCACATTCGGGCTCTGTGCGGGGGAGGGGAGGGAAGCACAACCACAAGTAAGAAAAACTCATCCTGGGATAGGCAATGGCACCTCCTCCCTCAGCCACACTCCACTAGCCAGACTCTGTCTGCTCCTAGGCCGAGCCCAGCCCAGCCTGAATAGTAGATAGAGCACCCTGGCTGGATAGGGCAGCCCTACTGTGGGGACTCAGAGCCAGGGGGATAGCCAGGCTGGTGCCAGAAAGTGGAGGAGTTTCAGCCTCAGTGGTAGAGCTGGGGACCAGTGGATGCCTGAGAGAGTTCCCCGGGTGACGGTGCCATGAAAAAAAAAAAAAAAACAGCCTACTTCTTCCTTCCCCCAACAATAATTGTCTGATGTCTGTCCCATGCATTCTTGAATTCCTCCACTGTTTTTGACCCCACAACCTCCTCAGGAAGGCTGTTCCATGCATCCACCACCCTCTCTGTGAAAAAATCCTTCCTCACACTGCCCCTGAGCCATCACCCCTCTATCTTATAATCTTGTCCCCTTGTTCTTGCACATCTCTTTTTCTGAAAGATGCTACCCTCTTGGCAAAAATGACAAAAGCATCTTGGCCAAAAGTAGATTTCCTAGATGGAATAGAAAGTGAATGTGAAACAATGCTGCAGAAAGAGTAGGTGGAAGGAGAAGGAGAGGACAGGAGGGAGGTATGGTAGGACGAAGGGAACAAACCTAGAATTAGGATATACAGTCAAGGAGCTACAATGGGAAAGGTGCCCATCATCAAGAGAGGGGAAGGAGAGGATAGAGTTGAGCAAGCAGTGATGGAAACAAGGGGGACAGTTTAAGGCAAAAATTACAAAAAGAATGAAAGAGGGGGTCCAGTCTGGCAAAGGGAGGATTTGAGAGCACCACTGTAAACTAGTATAAAACTTGAAATTTTCACTGTCAAATAATTTTCGCTGTTTTCACTGAAACATTAATTTGCATATAAATAAATCTGCAGTAATTATCAATTTTTCCATTATAGTGAAAATGGTGCTAATGACTTAGTGCTAAATTTATTTTATACAATTATGGTTGTATTTGTGTTTGCACTAAAATTGCTTTGTGTGAAAAAAAATAGTTTTACAATATGTCACTATGGTCAAAAATAGGGAGAATCATGTTAAAAACAAGATCATGGCAGGCAGGATATCTGTTTTCTTCCTGTATAGTGCACCAAGCTTGGGTTGGAGCTTATAGTGTATAACATCAACGAGCACCAAGAAATCAAAATGCCGGTCCAGTCAGACCCCAAGATACTTAAAGGAGGATACATCTTCAATAGCAACACCATCAAGGGTGTGGAATAATGGGAGGGAGGTGAGTCTGGTAAGTCTCTGTTGGGTGCCAAATGTTATGGAAACTTTTGTTGTTGTTGGTGTTGTTTGGCATTGAGGGATAGTTGGTTGGACTCGAACAAGCACTGAATATTGCCAAAATCCAGCTGCATCTGGGAAGTAAGCTCATGGGAACAGGAGCCAAATGCAAAGAATACTGTGTCATCAGCATACACATGAATGGATGCAGAGGAGAGGTCTTTCAAGAATATGGAAAATGGGATGGGACCAAGAACAGACCCTTGAGGGATGCCTGCACAGATGGAGAGTAGGGGATAGGAAGGTTCTGATCTGTACAGCTTGAGACCTGCCCTCAAGGTAGTAGAAGAACCAACTAACTGAGGAGGCAGAGATGCCTGCTGCGTTAAGCTTGTCCAGAAGGGTGGAGTGTGACACAGTGACAAAAGCTTTAGCAAGACTGACAAAGATGGCTTGATGATCAGACCCTGGTCCATACCTGAAAGGATGGTGTCAGTAAACTGGATGAGGGAGATAGAAGTGGAGTGGGATATCCTAAATCTAGACGTAAAATGGGTGAAGGAGGAGGAGGAATAAAGAAGGAAGAGAACTGAGAAAGAACAAGATGTTCCTGTAACTTAGCCAGACAGGGAAGGAGAGAACTAGGGCAGAAGTTACCAGGAGGAGAAGAAGGATCACAGCCTTTAGGGTGAGATATGACAGTAGCCTGCTTCCAAGCTTCATGGACAGTGGCAGAGGAAAAGGAAAAATTAAGGAGTTGGATAATAGGCATAGTTATTGCAGGAGCTGACAGAAGTAAGAATTTAGGATCAAGACCATGAGGGCAACCTCCCATGTGTGGAATAAAGGAAAGCAAGGCCTTTAGGGAAGTAAAGGGAGAAGTGGAAGAGGAAGAAAAGAGTGAAGGGGAAAGAAAGAAGGAGGGGAGAGGAAGGTAAGAAAGGTGCAGAGAGAGAGAGAGAGAGAGAGAGAGCACAGTTGGTGAAGTAGGTACTGAAGGAAGAGGCAACAAATGAAAGGTCAGAGTTGAAGGAGTTGCCAACCTTGAGAAAAGGGGAGGGAGACTGGTTCAGAGGGAAGAAAAGGAAAGGGTTACCTAGAACTTGGAGGGGTGATTACTGTTGTTCTGGAGTGCAGACCCTTTCAGAAATATAAGTGAGCTGCGTACAAGCAGAATGCATACCACATGCTTAATTGTGCAATGTTTGCATGTGGTTCACATGCACAAAGTGAACCGAAGTGAACTGGGTCTAAAAAGCACATCAGGATTGAATGCTGCAAGCTTGACATGTGTGCTGCAGGTAAGCTGGTGCGAACATTTTCTAAAAATCACATCAAGTTTATGTGTTGCACGCTTGACATGAGTGCCACAGTTAAGCTGGTTGAACAACATTTAAAAATCACATCAGGTTCACATGTTGCACACTTGCCATGTGTGCAGTAGCTCAGCTGGTGCAAAGCTCATCTAAAAAAGCCACTTCAGTTTCTATTTCTTATACTGCTAGCAATTAGAGCCATTAAAATACATTTTCATTGATTTCCCATTAAAATAAGGTAAACTCATTAATTCTGATCCTTTTCAAGTTGTTTAATGGCTTTTGATTTTTGTCACTAAATTGCCATTAATTTGTATGGTTTACTTACTGCATTAAATGCCTAGGATATAGTCAGCCAACATCCTCCATTCCAAATGTGCAAAGAGAAGCCTCTGTGTCTTGAAGCTTGACCTTTTTGTTTTAGGCCATGCAAATTCCTTTATGCATAATTAGTGCTACAAATGTGATTTCCTTGTCTGTTACAGCTCACTTACTTCCCCTTTGTCATTCCCAGAATTCTAAAAGAATTAAGGGGGAACTAGTGAAACCACTGACTACTCTTTTTAATAAATCATAGGAGGATGGTGTGGTACCCGAGGACTGGAGGAAGGCAGATGTGATTCCCCTTCACAAAAGTGGGACCAAGACAGAGGTAGGAAACTACAGACCTGTCAGTTTGACCTCTGTGGTAGGGAAAGTGATGGAGTCACTTCTGAAGGAAAGAATAGTTGAGTACCTAGATGTCAGTGGGGCACAGGACCCAAGGCAGCATGGGTTCACAGCGGGAAGGTCATGTCAGACGAATCTAATAGATTTCTTTGACAGGGTGACCAAAGTAGTAGACCAGGGAGGGGCTGTGGACATGGCCTACCTAGACTTTAGCAAGGCATTTGACACAGTCCCACACAAAAGATTAATAGTCAAATTAACCAGCCTGGGAGTGGGTCCCAGGGTGGTAGTCTGGGTAAAACATTGGCTGGACAACAGGACACAGAAGGTAATTGTAAAATGGAGTCCACTTGAAGAAAGAGGGTTACTAGTGGGGCACCCCTGAGGGTTCAGTATTGGGTCCAGTCCTTTTTAATGTCTTCATAAGTGACATTGCAGAGGGACTGGAAGGAAAAGTATGCCTTTTTGCAGATGACACAAAGATCTGCAACAGAGTTGATACACAAGGAGGCGTGGAAAGGATGAGAAGGGACTCGGCAAGGTTGGAGGAATGGTCAAAAGTATGGCACCTAGGATTCAATGCAAAGAAGTGCAAAATAATGCACCTGGGAAACAAGAACCCAGGGGAAGAATACACAATGGGGGGGGAGGTAGTAACAACAACAAAAAAGGAAAGGGACCTGGAGGTAATCATATCAGATGATCTTAAGGTTAGTAAGCAATGTGAGAAGGCAGTAGGGAGGGCTGGGGGTATACTGGGATGCATAGGAAGAGGCATCAGCAGCAGAAAACAGGAAGTGGTTATCCCTCTGTACAGACAGTTGGTGAGACCCCATCTGGAGTACTGCGTCCAGTTCTGGAGACCCCATCTCCACAAGGATATAGACAGGATAGAGGCAGTCCCGAGGAGGGCAACTAAAATGGTGCAGGGTCTGCAAGAGAAGCCGTATGAGGAGAGACTAAAGGAGATTAATATGTATACTCTTGAGGAAAGAAGGAAGAGGGGGGACATGATAGAAACTTTTAAGTACCTCAGTGGAATCAACAAAGTCCAAGAGGGTAGCATCTTTCAGAAAAAGAGACGTGCAAGAACAAGGGGACACAGTTTAAAGATAGAGGGGGGGTTCAGGGGCAATGTGAGGAAGTATTATTTCACAGAGAGGGTAGTGGATGCATGGAACAGCCTTCCTGAGGAGGTTGTGGGGTCTAAAACTGTGGGAGAATTCAAGAATGCATGGGACAGACATAAGGCAATTCTTGTGGGGGTAGGAAGAAATAGGCTGTTGGTTAACTAGGATCTGCGGCCTATCCTGTAGGTAGGGAAATGGGCAGACTAGATGGGCCAAGCGGTCCTTATCTGCCGTCAAAGTCTATGTTTCTATGTTTCTGTAAGAATCATATACACAATGGCCATGCTCAGCACTCTTTGTACTGAGTAGGGTTTTGGAAACATGCACCATACCTCACATTTTGTCACTAAAATGAGGGACATGGACATTCAAAATGAGGAACAATGAGGGACACTAACCCTCACATATGATCTGGACATATCCTGAAACATGGAGATCCAGTACCTCAGAACACAGTGGAAACCATTGTATTTACTTGTACTGATGTTAGCCCCTGAGAATTAATTCCTACCATAAAGTAGGCATGCCATTTAGGCAGGGCAGAGGAGGGCAGTTCCCCCAACATTTGTGCCTAGGTTGTTCTTATGGTGTATCAATAATGGCATTAAATTTGGATTTAATCTTTTGCACAATAAGTGCCCCCCTGGCCTGTGTTGCGCTCAAGCTGCAGGTGCACTCCTGACTTGACTGTGTCTGTATTGTGTTGTTCACTCTCTCCACCTATTAGTGGCAGCACCATCACATGTGACATGGAAGAGCTCCAGCCAAGCAAGAGCATGAGTCACATGAGTGGGACACTGTCTTTCTCACCATAGAGTAGACAGCTGCACACTACAGCTTGGAGGAGTCAGTGAGCACTGAACTATCAATAGTAGTGTTGTGGTGGCATACTTGTGTTGGTCTACTCTTAGTGAGTCTCCCTCTCCCTTAGTGGCTGAAGGGGCTGGGAGTGAACTAGAAGCTAACTCGAGACTAGGCTACCCTTTTACTCTACTAGGCTTTCCTCTCAAAAGAAACAGCACAGGCCCCCTATGACAGCAAGCTATGCCTCACAGCAGCAGTGACAGCAGTGATTGGCAGTCTTCATAGGCCTTGATCAGTGCAGTGCAGCAGGAGCCATGGCAGCAGCCAATCAAGAGCAAGCAACACAAGTTGAGTGAGTTTGGTTGGTGAGGTGACTTACAGACCACATTGAGGACTTGGGATGGTCAGTTCTAGCATCCAGCTTCTGGCAGAAGGATGGAGGAGGAGGAGTGGACTAAAAACTGGGCTGGTGGCACACAGGGCTAGGCCACAGGTTCTGGACAGATGGCCGGTAAGTAAAAGTAAAAACAGTGTTTTTACGGGTGGATTGGGGAAAGGAGGAAGGACTGAAATATTGATGTGTTTTTCACATTTCTGCACCTTTGAGTGGCTTCATGACTCATATGGGATGGGTATTGAATGGAATGGATTTGGGGAGAGAAATTAGGACAAAGGTTTTTTTGGGGGGGGGTGAGAACTTCAGCCAGGAAAAAAAATTGGTTAGTAATTGGGTTGGTTTAAGACCAAACCTGATGCACTGCTCTGGGGTACAGACAGATGAATCTTATACATTTGAATTTTTCCTGATTTGCATATCACTTTTCAGACACAACAAATAAGTTTTACCTTTTAGAGACGTTCCAAACATTCCAGAGTTTGTCACATAGGGGCTAACTAGCACCTGGCCTCCACTGGTTGTTGGCTTCTCCCTACTGCAATCCGAAATGGCCCCCCTGCCATAAAGTCTAAATTTACAGGACATCCTCTGTGTGAGCAGCGTGTTTTCCATGAGGAATGGGTGATGGGCAGAACAGTTTTTCAGGGTAAAAGGAGGGCTGTCTCTTGCATGCAGGGACAGTTGAGCGTATGGTATACACAGACTATTGGAGCCCACTATAGTTAGGCTTATGCCCCCCTCCCTCAGTAAAGCTGGCCTCCACATCCCCACGCTCAGGCACATTATGACATAGGACAAGGGAGAGTGTAGGGGCATACCCTATTGAAATAAAGGAGGGCATTTTTTTATTTCTATTTTATACATTATTGATGGAGAGTTGGAGATTAATGAAGGCCACCATTTGACTAACACGGGCCTTGTTTGTAGAACAGTGGCCTTCATTATTCTACAGCTCACCATCATAATGTATAAAATAGTAATAAAAAATAACTCCATTCATTTCAAGGGTGTACGCCTCAGCACTCTGACCCATTGGCATCATATCTAAAAGACTCCTACCTCTGACTCCCTAGTTCTCAGGTAAGAGACTTTTGACATATCTATACTTTATGGGTTATCTGTAGCAGTGTGGCCGCACCTGGTACAGTGTGTGTGTGTGCATGGGAGGGGGAGACTGGCCATGTGGGTGGGTGTTGAGTTAGTGCTACTTTTGTGTGTGCCCCTTAAAGTCTGTTTTTGTGGAAACATTCATAACTATTGAGAGAAAATAGTAGGAGTACAGGCCAGACATAAGTAATTAAGTAGTACTGTGGGTAAGTGTGTTCATTGAGGGTGGGAAGAACCACATGTGCTTCCATTGGTATGTGTGCTACAGTTCAACTGTGCAGCTGAGATGAGTGGGGACAAGAAAACTAAAAAGTATATCAGTGGCTATAAGCATGTTGCATGCATGCAGATGTATGCAGCTTTGTATTGAAGTACAAGCAAGCCTTATGTATGCAGGCAGTATAGCTTAGTGGTTAAAGGCAGTGAACTGCAAACCAGAAGACCTGGGTTTGAATCTCATCAACCCCACTTGTATACTGTGATCCTGAGCAAGTCACTTAACTTTTATGTGTGCTGTTATCCGTGACCACTTGCTTTTGCACAAGCCACATGCATGCAGTCTGTTCCAATTTAACATAAAAAGCATGCTTTCCACACTTGCTTGCTGCACGCATGCCACGTGCATGCACTCAGTTCCAATTTAACATTTAAATCCTGCTTGCAGTATGCAAATCACATGGGTAGTTTTAAAAGCGCAGCATGAAAACATTTCATATAATTATTTCTGTAAGGGAATGCAAAATACTCAAACTTTGCAAGTCTGATAATTTTGGTGCAGGCATTGCAAAGGTGCTGATAGTTGGCCAAAGCAGCAAGGGAGACAGTGATCTTGCAGAATCACCAGGCAAGGTCTCTGGTACAGAGGCAAGCTAACTCAACTGATATCCAGGGAAGGTGGGAGCCCCGTAATCTGATTTTCTTCAGGTGTGCATGATGATACCATACAGCTATACATTTAGACTGAAAGTATTGAAGGCATAATTAATTTTAATGGCTGCAGAGATGGGGGATCAATCAGATGCCCATCAGTTTTCTAGAGGGGAGGACAAATTCAGAGACCTAAGGACCTGAGATGGATAAATTTAGGGGAGTCTTAGGATGATTTACAGTATTTTGCACACACAGTAAACCATAGGATGGTCACCGAGGGCATCTGAAATGATATGTGCATCCACTATACAGTGGGGGATAGGATGTGAAGACCCAGTCTAAGAGTGAGTGAAGGACCGAAATCGAGTCAATTGGAAAGATTTTACATTTTGGGAGAAGTTATTTGCAGAGGAGAAGAGACAATTTATATTAAAGTCACCAAGGATGAGCAATTCACAAGGAGGAATGGGAGCACATAGAGGAAAAGAGCTCGGAAACTAAAGAAAAGGACATACCATGGCAACAGTATCCCCAGCAATAAAGATGGGAGGGGAACAGAAATGGAAGGGAGAGTTTAAGGAGGAGCAGCTAATAGGAGGAGGAAGAAGAGATAGTAGACACAGTCACAAGTTAGATGCTGGTGGATAGAAACATAGAACCATAGAATCTTACACAATGGCAGAGAAAGGCCGATGGTCCATCCAGTCTGTCCACATTAACCTATCATAAACCAGGATCTATTGTCTCTGTGGGCTCTTTGCCTGCACTATTCCCCCTTTTGTCATTTGTGTTTCTGTCCCCATTTCCCGCCTTATAGCTGATATCCCCTTGATTTTATCCCAGCCATCTTTGAAGCCATTTATGGTTTTGACACCCACCACCTCTATTAGAAGACTGTTCCATGACTGAACCACTCTTTCTGTAAAGTAATATTTCCTCACATCCTTTTTAAACTTTCTTCCCAATAACCTCCACTCATGACACCTTGTCCTATCTTCTCCGTTCCTGGTGAATACAGTAGCTCCTCACAGTTCACCTTGTTAATTCATTTCATGTAAACTTCAACATATGTAAACTGTAACACCACTGCCCCTTCATGTGATCCTGTCTTACTAAGAAGTAACCAGGGTAGAAATGTTGCAAAGTTTAAATTCCCCAGCACAGTTCTGGCGAAGTTGCCAGATTCGCCTCTGCGGATCATTTTGCAAAGTTTTTTCTATTTACTAGGAAATTCACCATTGGTAACTTCACCTGTATCTTCTCTTTGGGGTACACAAAGGTGAAGCTGGGTCAAAATGACATCCACCAACTATCATATTTCACCATTTAGAAGCCGCGGCTTCTATTACATAATTTTTTTTAAACGTGCGGCTTTAATTTGAGGGCGGTTGCTATTTGAGGGTGGCTTATATTAGCAAGTGTACAGTAAGCCAATTCATATTGTGCTGCTATTTTTCTTCATTCGGCACTGCTCTGTATGTCAAACCTGACTTATTAAGTTGTTCAAGGCCTGCAACCCCATCTCAGTAAAGGCACGCTCAAAATTTTACTAACCTCTGTCTTTTTTTTCTTTCTAGGTCCAGGTTGTAGTGGCACGACAGCACAGAAATCGGACTTCACAAACCTTAGCGAGGATCCAGACACAGACAGCAGTGTGGAAGTAGATGCAGAGCTAGATAGTGATGAGGAACTGGATTTGACCATGCTCCTTTGATTACTGTCCTAGTTTCTTTTACTTACAGTGAAAAAAAATAAAAATAAAAAGATACCAGTAGTTGAAAAGGACTGTGTCTGCTTAGTTACTACAGTCTCAGAAGCACTATGCCACGTAGTAACAACCACACACCATGTGGTAGAAACCTGAAACCCCAAACGGAAACACAGAAGCTGTTCAATCTCGGTGTATCGCTGTTCAGGTTGTGGAGAGACTGAGGAAAAACTTAATTAACGGTAATGGCTGTGATTTAATAACTTAACTTTAAACTGTAGCTTCAACTTTATTTCAAGCCCCCCCTCCAAGTAAAAAATTACACTCGCAAAGAACAACACTCGGTCTCTGCTGATTGACAATGACACCAAGCTTTCAGTGTTCAGTGTTCAAGTCCATTAGTGCTGCATTTGTTATTGATTATCGGTACTGGTTTTGCGGTGCTTTCTCAAAAATGTTCTACCTCGCCCTTGAGCTACTATTTGAGGGTGGCTTCTATTAATACTGAAATGACTTGCAGCTACTATTTGAGGGTGGCTACTAAATGGGGGCAGCTTTAAAATGGCAAAATACGGTACTCCTTTTTTGCGTTTTTTAGGCATAACTTGCTCACACTGTATCCAATTTGTCTAAAACTTGGTATGGTTTTAGTCCAAGAGAAGGAGCATAACTGGCATATATTTGATGATGATGTATCTTAAATTTGGATCTGGCACCATGGTAAATTTGGGAAGTGATTTTGGGGTGTTGTACATCCCATGGATTTTCCTGGGGTATTATGTGTTACTATTGTAGTACCCATTGAGACTCTTATTTGGGTGTATAGAGTATGTCCCATAACTCCAAAGACTGGTGCCATTGTGGCTTGTTAAAGTTACAGTGTTATCCTATGGGACATTAGGGTTAATGTGATCACCTGCAACCTATGCAATACACATACCCCCACTGCTGCTTCTCTTGTCACCTCCCACATCCTCCACCAGCATGGCTGCCACAGATGTGCCAGAGAAAAATTTGTCTACACTAGTGCCACCACCATCAACTACTCCTTCACTGCTACCAGGCACGGAGCCCACAGAACATGCTGCCGCAGACATTGTTTTTTTTAACTGCAGCACTGTTTTGCCCCTCAGATTTTGAACACTTCATTGCTCCTTCCCCAGCACTTCTCCCTTTAATAGAGTGACTCTTCCAAGTCATCTTTATATGCTAATTGTAACTTGATTTGGGATGAAAAATTATAAAATGTAAAAAAGCCTGCAGTACAAATAAGTACCAGTAGCAGACAACACCTCCCCCTAGGGAATCAGGGGTCAGCAGTGTGATCTGAAAAACTAATACTAAAAACAACAAAAAAGTTCTTGAACAGGGATTAAAACAACAGGGGTAATTTGAGAAAACCAAAATATAATGCAAATCTCCTCTTACACAAAATGGCTCTGGATTCTACCCTACAGAGTACACCTACCCTCCACCACCCTACTGCTTCAGAAACTGACAAAACAGAAACCACTACTTTAAAATAAATAATCACTGAAAATCACTGAAATAAAAAACACAAACCTAGCAGCACATAGCCCTCTAGTACAATTTGTGAGAAATTTAGATTTAAAATGCTCGGTTTTCAGACCTTTTTAAAAGTTGTTTTCCTTAGACAAGAACACACAGACGTCTCTCCTTCTTTGTCTTCAGAACACTGCACTGAAGCCAGCCTCCTTGTGCAATACAGCTTGTGTTAGCAACATATGACCTCTAATCCCATAGTACATTGCAAACTTCACCTCTACACCAAACGTCACTGGCGTAGCTACCAACTTTGCATGTTGTGACTTTACATCTGTGCCAAACTCCACCAGCAGAGTTGCTAGCTTCGCATTTCATGGAGATAGCCATTTTCCACAAATTTGGACTTTGCACAGTGGATTAACTCGACGAATTGAGGTGAATTCGCAAATGAATCCATGGAGCAAAGTTTTCCAACTTCACACATCTCTAAACCAGGGATATCTATGGCAGAATCCTGGACCTTAGTGGAGAGCCAACAGTTTCATATGATAAGCACATCCAACTATAGGTTAAGCTTGATAGGTTGCAGTTGATTAATTTTTAGGAGGAGGCAGATTTTTAAATGGGCAACCCCCAGACCTTTGGGAAGCTGAAGGGGTGGTGTGGTGATGGGGCCAGGATTTAGTTCAATGTCTCTTGTTACCAAAAGCAGTAAGGAAACAAGGAGCTTAATGGGACCAAAATGGTGACTAGAATTAGTAAATGAGGGGGAGGTAGAAGGATAAGGGTAAAAAAAAGGACTGAAGTGCCAGAGAGATTCAAGATGAAACCAAAGAGCAGGAAGAAGTTGACATCATGGATGCCAGGGGCAATGGGTGAGGGAGACGAAAGAGGAGGAAGGGAGCATAGGGGAGGAGGAGGAGGAGTTTATAGAGAGGGGAAGGGAAGGGGCAGTAGATGGTGGAAAAGAGAAGAAGGGGAAGAGGAGGCAGAGGAAAGCAAGAGAAGTGATCAGCACAGGGGAAATAAAGTGCTGAAAATAGAAATGCCTTGGTAGAAAGTAAAAGGAAGGCACAATAGATATGGTTATGGGGGGTTGGGGGGAGCTGATCCAGATAGGGAGAGGTAAGGAGAAAGGGCCTCACCCAGACAATGAGACTGTAGGGGGGAGCCCAGAACAAATAGTGAGTTTACAGGGGAGTGGGCCTGACCCAGAAAGGAAGATGAATAGCGAAGAAGGCTATGGAATGCAGGCCTGAAATCAGATTAGGGATGTAAAGTTAATGTCAGCCAGAACAAGACGGGGAAGCACCACAGAAGCAGACTTATCCAGGTAAGGCTGTAAGGGATGTAGGCCTGACCCAAAAAGTGTGGCAGACAAAGTTAACAGAAAACAAGCATTTGTCAATGCCGAATGTTTGCTTGCTGGCATTGGCAGTGGTAGTGTAGAAGTTACAGAGCTGCGTAATAGGAATGGCAGTGAAGTATTGAACTGAAGCCAACCCCACCACCACCCTGCAGAGAGTGACAGGCAATGGGATGTGCGTTTGGGTCATCAGGCATAACGGCCAAGCCATTTCACCACACCCCACCTTGCAGACACTGACAAGTGTCATGGTGTTCCTTGGTCTTTGGCCTTATGCGCACCTCATTTCATTAGGAAATATGGTGAGATGGGTGCGATATAGAGAATGGGGTGAAGTTTGGGGCTTAAGAGTCCAAGGCATACCTCAATGCCTCTCACTGACTGCAGGGTGTGGAATGGTATGAGCATCACAGGCAAGAATCCCAAGTCACACCCCTGATGCCTGTCATTCTTACAGGGTTGGGCGTTATAGTTGGAAACCCTAATACCTCAGGCATTCGTTGGTATTTTCACTCCAAATTTTCAACATGTTTGTTTTGTCACCCCACCTCATGAACAGGGGGAATATCAGTTTGTTAGCTGAAAGCTGCTTATGCACAGTGACTACGGCATTTAGCACCACAGGTGCAAAAACATTCCGAACAGGATGTAAAAAATTACAGCTGTACTGTTCATGGGGAGGTGTAAAAAATGGCAATGTTGCAAATCTGTAGTAAAAATATTTAAAAAAATGGTGAAGTCACGAGCGTACATAGAAACTGTGCAACGCACACCTGTAATATAATTAGGTTGGGGATTTTTTACAGCAGATTGTCAACTCAGGCATTTTGGTGCCTCCGATCATGAACAGTGTCACTATGATTTTCTTTATCTGTGCCGAACAATGATTTCCCACAGCGACCACGCATCTCTGCGCTGAAAGTGTGAAAACACACTTCAGCCATGTTGTGAAAAATGACTGCTGTACTGTTCATAAGGAAGTGTGGAAAAATGTCACTGGTGAAAATCTGGACTGAAAATATTACAAAGTCATGACCTAACGAGGGTGCATGGAAACTGCACAATGCTCACTCGTAACACAGTCATTTTATGGACTTTTGTCACCAAATTTACAAAATAGCCATTTTAAGACCTCTGCTCATGAACAGTGTAACTGTGATTTTCTTAATCTGTCCTAAACATTGCTTTCGAACACCAACAGCACCATTGTGCACTACATGTGCGAAAACACATTTTGGGCGACATATGAAAAATTTCAGCTGTACTGTTCATAAGGAAGTGTAATAAAATGGCAATGTTGAAAATCTGGAGTGAAAATATTAAATTTGCAAACTTACTGTGCAACGCACGCTCGTAAAAGTCATTTTTAGGAATTTTTTCACCAAATTTTCAACATAGCCATTTTAAGACCTCTGCTCATGAACAGTGTCACTGTGATTTTCTTAATTTTTCCCGTACATTGATTTCGCACACCGACTGCGCCATTGTGCGGTACATGGGCGAAAACATGTTTTGGGTGAGATGTGAAAAATGACAGCTATACTACTCATAAGAAGGTGTGGCAAAATGGCAATGTTGGAAATCTGGAGTGAAAATATTGAAAATTCGCGAACTTACAATCGTGCATAGGAACTGTACAACGCACGCTCGTAAAACAGTCATTTTTTGGAATTTTTTCACCAAATTTTCAACATAGCCACTTTAACACCTCACCTCATGAACAGTGTCACTGTGATTTTCTTAATTTGTCCCATACATTGATCTCACACACCGACTGCGCCATTGTGCGCTACATGGGCGGAAACACATTTTGGGTGAGATGTGAAAAATGACAGCTATACTACTTATAAGAAGGTGTGGTAAAATGGCAATGTTGAAAATCTGGAGTGAAAATATTGAAAATTCGTGAACTTACGAGCCTGTGTAGAAACTGCATAGCATGCCCGTAAAACAAGTGTTTTGGAATTTTTCACAATTTTCAACATGGGGTTTGGGACCCTTCTCATCGAATGATGTCACTGTCGTGTTATTCAGGTCTGAAGGGTGATTTCAGCAGTGACTGCGCAGTGATCATGAAATCACCCTTCGGGCCTGAATAACGCCTGGCAGTGACATCATTCATGAGAAGGGTCCCAAAAACCCAATGTTGAAAATTTGGTGCAAAAATTCCAAAAAATGCCTGAGATATGCAACAAAGTTGAAAAACCCCTATCTAGCCCATTATACAGCTTACCGGCATTTCCTCAGTTCGAGGTCGGCTTTGAAGAATGCAGACGTGTTCCCGGTCCACCGAAGATCATCGCGCCAAGGTCTGGAGGTAAGTATGGGTTGAGGGGGTGTGGGGAGGCAGGGTCGCAGTGGGTGGGTGTGGGTTGTGGGAGGGGCCAGGAGACCACGTGGGACCGTTTTTCTTTACAGGTAAAAAAAAAGAGGACATGGGGCTTTTGCCACGCTGGGGTGGCTCCCAGCGTGGCACAAGGACGATTGGGGGGCGCTCAGCCGACGTGGGGGATTGGGCACCCTGGCCGGGTTATAATAGTAGTTGCCACGCTTGGGGTGGCACCCAGTGTGGCATTTTGGAAGGCTTTGGGGAGGCGGGGAAACGCAGCACAGCCAACGGGGATTGGGCACCCCGTCAGCTATACAGTGTGTGCGTGCTTGCAGGGGTGGAAGGCATACTTCGTGGGCGTGGTGTGAGCAGGGTGTGGGGAGCGTGAGCAGGCTGGCGTCTTATCGCTGCTCACCAAGCGTAGCTCCCCTTTGAACTGTATGCCACTGCATTTTGGAGCTTGTCATAGACAGCTCCAGCATGCATTGGCTTACAGGGGCCACGCCTGCCAACACACTGACTGAATTGGAAGAGGAGGTGACACACCTCCGAAATCTCCGATGATGGCACTGTGTTTCTTGCGCATGCATGCAAGCAAATATAATAAAATGGTTAAGGGGGGATAGCTTCACCAACAGGCAACAAAATAAAAAATCAAATGGGGAAGCTATAAAAGCAGAAGAGCTAGTGTATGCACTATTGAAATCACACTTCCATATCACAAGTAGATGGTCAGGTAACATACCATATGATATTATTGTAGTTCTCTTACAGCTCATTGTAGCACTTCTATGGAAAATTTGTGCATTTGCTCCTCCATTTTCTGTATGATGTGTACATAGCTATATGGGTGTTGTCATGGCTGAGTTAGTAGCACATCTGATTCTGGGCCAGAAGGTTGTGCATTCTAGTCCCACAGCAGAGTTGGGCTCATACCTTAAAAACCCTGGCATCCAAGTGCAGTACTAGGGGGTGCTGTGCTGCTGAGGTGTGCCATCCTTCACATGAAATGTTTAACAGAGGTCCCTTCTGCCCATCTCTGGTGCCATTCTGGTGGGTGTCCAAAGGGAAGTAAAAAAACCCAAGGCATTTTTCACAAGAGTAAAGGATTTTCTCCAGTGTCCTGGCCAATATTCCCCTTCCCATAACACCAGTTCATGCAACTGTCCAGGGCTATGTGTGGGTGTTGATCTGCAAAATGGCTGCCACCACACTTTCAGTCACTTCAGTACCAGTCTAGCATTGCTTGCAAAGTGCTTTGGGATACATTGTGTATGAAAAGTACTAAATCAATGCTAATTCTGCTTCTTCTTCTTCTAAATGAGAGTTGTACTTTTGTAGTCTGCATTGTAAGCACGAGTTTTATTGATTTGTTGGTGTAAAAGATATGATATCTAAAAAACCTGTACAAAGACACCAGTACAAGGCTGGCTGGCTTTTAACAACAGATAGACAGACAGAACAAAAACATACTACTGCTGCAGCACTCCCCAAGGTGACATGTGATGGCCATGAAGCTATGGAGAGAGATCACATTGCTGGAGCACTCTACTGTATATTAATACTGCTGCTGAGACCACTCTTTTGGTTTAAGAGTGGTCTCACATTCATTCTTGGGGTATCAGAGCCACAAACCACAGGGCCCTCTATTTGTTGCCCCTATCTCTGAGGAAGAAGTGCTGGGTTTGTTAAAAATGCTAGATCAGAAGAAAGGCTATGGACCAGACCTGCTTTACTCCAAAATGTTAAAGTTGGCAGCTAATGAGATCTCAAAACCATTAAATTATTTGTTTAATTTGATTACTAACACATGGACTGTGCCTTCAGTTTGGAAAGAATCCACAGTGGTACCAATCTATAAATCTGGAGACAGAACAAATGTAACAAATTATAGGCCAGTCTCATTGTTGCCAATACTGGGAAAATTGCTAGAAAAGTATATGTTCAAACAGTTGGTGTCCTACTTGGATGAACATGGGTTATTAGCTAAGCAACAGCATGGGTTTAGGTGAAGGTATGGCATGGAGAAGGCTGTGGTTGGGTTGAAGAGCACCGTACTTGATGCCTGTGAAAAGGGACAAATGACGGGTGCTGTGTTCATCAACCTGACCAGGACCTTCAATTGTGGTAGACCATGAGACGCTGTTGTTAAAAATGGAGTTTTATGGTTTATCTGGGTCTAGTCTGCAGTGGTTCAGAAGTTACCTGAGTGCTCTGGTACAAAGGGTTAGGGTAGACGATTCTCTACCAGAGTCATCGAGAGTGAGGACAGCAGTCTCCCAGGGATCAGTACGTGGACCCTTACTGTTTTCTATTTTTGTGAATAATTTACCCAGAGAGTTTTTGAACACAGAATGTATTTTATAAGTTGATGACACAGACTTCTTCAGCTCAGGCCACTCTGTACATACAATACAAGGATTATTACAGCATGACTATACAAAATTGACCAAGTGGCTGATTCAGAATAAGTTGAAACTCAATGAAAAAAAGACAAAGGTGATGTTGTTTGGAACAACACAGAGGCTGGCCCGAGAGGAAGAGGACCTGTGCATTTTGGGTAGTAATGGAGATGAGATCTCTGGGGTGACATACTTTAAGTATTTGGGTGTTCTCCTGGATCCCACCTTGAATTTACTCAGGCATTTGTATATAACTGGTAAGAAAATAAACCAAAAACTATGTTTTTTATATAGAGAGATATCAATGTGCTAACAGATGAGGCCCGAATGATAATAGCTAAACAGATATTTTTGCCAATCTGAGTTTATGGAGCAAATCTTTTTGAAAATCAAGGTAGCACATTCATCTTAAAATACCAAATGATTCTGAACAACATTTGCAGATCTGAATTAAGAGTTCCTGTGAGGACCCATCACTGTTTCTTGTATGAAGGAATGCAAATTTTGCCTCCTTTGCAGAGAATAGAATATCATGCTGTTGTTTTTGCACTAAGGGATCTATCAATGTACATTACCACAATGCTTATCCAAGAAATTATTATACATCAGGGAATATACTTAACAAGGAATAATACAAATACTTTATTCTATCCCAATTGTATAAAATTGGCCATTATTAAGCGTTGCTTTTTACTCGGTTTTCTCCTACCTTACTAAATGGTTTTACAGCATTAATCAAAACTGCAAATAACCCAAAGCACGTTAAGAAATTATTGAAAGCACATTATGACAAATCTAGTTCCTGTTCTTGTAATGTTAACTAACTGTGTACATCTGTTTACTGTCTGTGATGTCTATTGTTGTGTTTTAAATCTCAGGCATGACTGAAAAAGGGCTGTGCCCAGTTCATCTCCTGGTTAAAAATTAAAAAATGAAAAAAATGAAAGTGTTTATTGAACAGCCTACCCACCCAATCTGTTCAAAGCAAGGTACACATTCTCTTTTGCAGTGGCCCCAAACTGAACTGTATGAAGAAACAACTTTCAGACTGTGTAGCAGTTAAACCTTACTTAACAAGAACCACCTCATTTTCAGTGCCAAAAAGGCCTAGACCATGGATTTTGCACCCACCTGCAAACCCCAAAACTGGATAAGTCCCTCTCCAACCACATCATGGACAGCCTTGCTCTTAGATGACTCTACCCATAACAAGCATTTCTCAATGCTGAATGTTTGCTTGTTGGTATTGACATTGGTACTGCATGAGTTAAAGAGATGCATAATAGGAATGGTAGTAAAGTACTGAACTAATGCCAACCCCTACACCCACCCTGCAGAGACTGCTAGGCATTGGGGTGTGCCTTTGTGTCATCGGCCATAAAGCTCATATCATTCCACCTCACCCCACCCTACAGACACTGACAGGTGTCATGGTGTGCCTTAGGGTCATTGGCTCTTACGCTCACCCCATTCCATAAGGAAATAAGCTGAGATGGGTGCAGTATAGGAGAATGGGGTGAATGTTAGGACCGAAGACCCCAAGGCACACTTTGATGCCTGTCAGTGGCTGCAGGGTAAGGGTGGGGGTGGAATGGCATGAGCATTATGGCCGACGACCCCAAGCCACACCCCCCGATGCCTGTCAGTCTGTACAGAGTGGGGTGTTATGGTTGGAAACCATAATGTCCTGGGCGTTTGTGGGTATTTTCACTCCAAATTTTCATCATGCGCTTTTTGGGGCCCCACCTCATGAACAGTGACACTATCATTTCGTCACTCAATCCCAAATGATGATTTCTCACAGCGAATGCATAATTCAGTGCAACAGGTGTGAAAAGACATTTGGGGCAGGATGTGTAAAAAATTACATCTGTACTGTTCATGAGGAGGTGTGCAAAAATGGCAATGTTGAAAATCTGGAGTGAAAACATGAAAAAGTGGCAAAGTTACGAGCATGTGTAAAAATTGCATAACGCACATTCATTGCAGTCATTTTTTGTAATTTTGTTCACCACATTTTAAACATGGCCTTTTTGGGACCTCCCTTCATGAGCAGTTGCACTGTGATTTCATTACTCTGTCCTAAAAGTTGATTTCACACAGTGACTGCGCCATTCTGCATCACAGGTGCGTAAACACACTTCAGGCAGGATGCAAAAAATGGCAGCTATACTCTTCATAATGAGGTGTGAAAATGGCAATGTTGGAAATTTGGAATGAAAAATAAAATTGGTGAAGTTACTGGCGCAGCATAAAACTGCACAAAGCGCTCATATCGCAGAAGTCATTTTTGGGAGTTTTTTCACCAGACTTGCAACATGGGCTTTTTGGTTCCCCTCCTCATGAACAGCTGCACTGTCATTTCATTAATCGGCTCTGAAAGGTGATTCTGCACAGCATCCGTGAAATCGCCTTTTGGGACCAAGAAACAAAATGACAATGACAGTCTTCATGAGGTGGGGTCCCAAGAACCCGATGTTGAAAATTTGGACCGAAAACTCCAAAACGTGGTTGAGATATCTATCTAAGTTGAAATCCCCCATTGATTGCCATTATAGGGATTACCATGATTTTCTTCAGTTTGTGGTCGGCTTTTGAAGAGTGCAGACGTGTTCCTGGTCCACAGAAGATCACAGCACCGGACATGCAGAGGTAAGTATGGGTGAGGGGGGTGCGGGGAGGTTGGGTGTGCAGAGGGAGGGAGGGAGGGTTGGGATGGGGGATGGGTGGCGAGAACGACGAGGGACCATTTTCTTTTTCTGTAGGTTTAAAAAAAAAAGACCTTGGGGGACAGTTTTCTTTTTTCCAGGTGAAATACTATGAAAAATAAATTGCAGCACACTGTGGCGGGCTCCCAGTGTGCCAGACTAGTGGAGGGAGGATCAATGCTGACCTGGGGATTAGGCATCCTGAGGTTGGCTGAAATAAAAAGGGGCATTGGGGGGACATCCAGCACCAGGAGTGGGCATCCCAGTGTCAGAAAAAGATAATTATTTTGGCACACAGGGGTGGGCTCCCAGTGTGCCACAATAGTGGGGGTGGGGGGCATGCTAACATGGAGACTGGACACTCTGTTGTCAGCAAAAGATATGTTCGGGTTTGGGCCGGCATGCCGACACGGGGATTGAGCACCCTGATGTCAGCTTTGGGGGGAGTGTGTGGTGGGCAGCACGAGCTGCCAATTATGCAAAGTCACTGCGAGCTCATTTATTTATTTCACTGGGAAAGGCACACTGAGCAAACAAGTTGCTCATATGTCCAGCACATTACTGTACACTGTACTGTGCATGACTGGAATGTGCCTGATTGCCAGGAAAGAGGGGGAGAGATCTGCCGCTGCAATGACAAAACTGTCCATATTTGGAGCAGCAGATTTCTTTCAAGTCTGGAGCTCACTCTGAAACTGCCATTATCTGCAGCTTTCCTGTTGATTGGTGGCTGAGGGACGCAGCCCTGAAAGCATTCACTGGATTTGCCAAACACTGCCACACCTCTGCATTGCTCTACTCACCTCAAAATGTTTCTTGTGAACTGCATGTGCAAGCAAACATAACAAGCATTTGTCAATGCTGAATGTTTGCTTGCTGGCATTAGCACTGGAAGTGCAGGAGTTAGACAGATGCAGAATAGGAATGACCGTGAGGTATTGAAGTGACGCCACCCCCCACCCTGCAGAGATGAATAGGCATTGGGGTGTGCCTTTGGGTCATCGCCCATAACGCTCATGCCATTTCACCTCACCCTACCCTGCAGACACCGACAAGTGTTGAGATGTGCCTTGGAGTGTTTGGCTTTACAGTCATCCCATTCCATAAGGAAATACGCTGAAGTGGGTGTAGCATAGGAGAAAGGGGTGAAGTTTGGGGCTGAAGAGTGCAAGGCACATCTTGATGTCTGTCACTGGGTATAAGGTGAGGGTGTGGGTGGAATGGAGTGAGCATTACAGCCAGCAATCCAAAGGCACACCCCCTGACACCTGTCAATCTGTACAGGATGGGACATCATGGTTAGAAACAATAACATCCCAGGTGTTTGTTGGTATTTGCACTCCGAATTTTCAACATGGTCTTTTTGTAACCCCACCTCATGAAAGCATTTAGGACCTCTGTTCATGAACAGTGGCACCATGGTTTTGTTAATCTGTCCCAAACATTGATTTCCCACAGCGACCATGCCATTCTGTGCCAGATGTGTGAAAACACAGTTCAGGCAGGATGTGAAAAATGACAGCTGTACCATTCATAGGGAGGTGTGCAAAAATGGCAATGTTAAAAATAAGGAGTGAAAATATTACAAATTCTTGAAGTTACAAGTGTGTGTGGGAACTGCACAATGTACGCTCGTAACATAGTCATTTTGTGGAATTTTGTCACTAAATTTTCAACATAGGCATTTTGGGACCTCCGCTCATGAAAAGTGTCACTGTAATTTTCTTACTCTGTCCTGAACATTGATTTCCCACAGCGACTGCTCCATTGTGCGCCAGATGTGCGAGAACACATTTTGGGCAGGATGTGAAAAAAGACAGCTGTACTGTTCATAAAGAGGTGTGAAAAAATGGCAATGTTGAAAATCTGGAGTAAAAATATTACAAACTCTTGAAGTTATGAGTGTGCATGGAAACTGCAAAATGCACACTCATAACACAGTCATTTTTTGGAATTTTTCCACCAAATTTGCAACAAAGGCTTTTTGGGAGACCACCTCATGAACAGTGACACTATCATTTTGTTACTCGGTCCCGAAAGGTGATTCCATGCAGTGACCGCAAAATCACCTTTTGGGACTGAATAATGACATGACAGTGACTGAATTCATGAGGTGGGGTCCCAAGAACCCCATGTTGACAATTTGGTGCCAAAAGTCACTTAAATGGCTGAGATATCCACCTAAGTTTAAAAAAAAAACACATTTACGCCATTATATAGCTTACCGGCATTTCTTCAGTTCATGGTTGGCTTTGAAGAGTGCAGACATGTTCCCGCTTCTCCGAAGATTGTTGCGCCAGGCTCCAGAGGTAAGCATGGGGTGAGGGGGGTGTGGGGAGGTGGGGTGCGCAGAGGGTGGATGCAGGTTGGGGGCACTGAAGACAACGAGGGACAGTTTTCTATTTTTACAGGGAAAAAAAAGAAAAAGACATCACAGGACTTTTTTTGTTTTACTGGGACAATAGGCACATTGGAGTGGGCTCCCAGCATGTCACCTGGGTGTTTTTTTGGGGGAGCGACTGGAGCAGACGGGGATTGGGCACCCCGTCAGCACAGAAAATGTGTCTGTGTTTGGGGGGGCATGAGCTGAGGGGGATTGAGCATCCCCTCGGCATACTACTATTATACGGGAGACATTATGCCAGTGGGGATTGGGCTCCCCTGTCGGCAAATGAACTGGGGAGGAGCATGCTGACAGGGGGCTTGGGCACCCCGACGTCAGCTTTCATGGGGACTGTGAGAGGTGGATGGCGACAGCCACCACCATGTTTATTGCAATTTTACACCAGAAAAGGCACACCCTGCAATGAGGGGTCACCCCCTCATTGCAGTGGTGAAATCATTTCAAGTTGGTGGCACGCTTGCAAACTAGTGTCAACCCCAGTGTACACTTGCATTGGTGACAGACATCGAAGCCCACAAAAGCAGTGGCGGCATTGGCCACAACACTGCCGCAACTCCACAACCCGCTTCTCTACTAAGCTGCTACAACATGTTTCTTGTGCGTGCGCACAAGCAAACAAAAAAATGTAAGGTTAAAAATCCCCAAAACTGCATGAAAATGTTTGACTTGGAAAAGCTTAGACTTTGTATGTTTTTTGATCTTGTGCAGAGGGAAAACTTAGGAAAGCTATATCAGTATTGCTACCTGGATTTTCTTAGAAAAAATGCATCATTTTTAAGTTTCATTCTATGCTTTTCTGAGTTAAAACAATTTACTTACTAAAACAATTTACTGCAACTCAGATTTACTAAGATGAGATTGTTTTTGGCCTTAAAGGGACTGAACCTGCAATCCTTTGTTTTAAAGATCAGTGCTTTTACCTTCTGTAAAATTTAGCCAGAACTGCTTTTAACTGCACAGCTATGACCCACATGTTTTCACTTCTTATTTAAGCTTTACTAAGCTTTTCTCATCAGCATCCTCAGTTCTGAGGTGGTTTTATCTACATTTTATTTCACCTCTAACATCACCAGCTTGAAGCTACACTTGCCATACATTTAAACAAAAGCTACAACACAAATTAAATGATCTGTTTTATTAGTGTGAGGTTCAAAACATGTGTTCTTTCTCAGATGCACAGTAAGATGAATGACAGTTACTACATATAACAAAATCACAACCCATCTTAAAAATAAACAGCATATTTTTCAAAGACCTGTTGTCCATTGAGTCATGCACCCTAAACTACTTGCATCTGCAATATCCTACCTAGTTTGTGGGGGACATCTTATGTAAACTAAATTACAAGCATGTGTCAAACCCAGGGTGTGACCCTAGCCTCCCTGGTCTCAGAGACAGCAGCACTAATTCTTCAGCTCATAACAGAAACACATACTTATCAAGGCTTAGATATTAAAGCATATTTGAGACCAATCAGAAAACAAACAGGTACAGTTAGAAATGTATAATGACCGATTATACAATGGCAAGAAAAATTCTGCCAGCCTGATTGACTGACGACCGTGAGAGCCAGTGATGTTATTGAACAATAACATTACTGTATCTAGGGCAGGTATATAGATGACTGCAACACAGTGAAAGATATCCCTCCCTGGTCAAGTACCCCGCAGCCATCCCTGCTAAATAAAAAAATCCTGAAATGATCATTTCCACCAACAGAGCTTCACATTCCCCGCTACACACAAAAATCCCGAAACGGCCGTTTCCACCATTTTCATAGCATGAACACAGCACCGCATTGTTTGTCATCTTGTAGCTTCTAAAAAACTTAAATAAAACCATAACAGTGGCCTCTAACAGTCCCCCAATGTTTCAGACTTGCCGCTGTTGTAACACTTGCACACTACAGCACTATGCTCAGTCCAATACACTGTAGCCACACATCCTCGTGATACACCCAGACAAAAAAAAAAGTAAAATAAAAAGAGAAAGCCATACTTGTAATCGGCTTTCTCACACATAAAACAGCCATGAGTAGCTGCATTCCGTGATGGGCTCAAGGTCCACTGCACTTGCCGATCGGCTTGGTGGCCACGCTCCCTGGGGCACATGACAACCTGACTTTAAATGGCTAGATCTGTAAGAGAATTTAAAAAAAAGTTACAGTGGCAGGCTGGAGCCACCATTTATTATGCCACTATGCCAAAACAGATGTGTATGGGGAAAGAAACCTGTAGGCAGGGAAACTGAAGGCAGTATGCACTCACAGCACCATCTAGTGGGCAAAACAAAAATTGTGGTATTTTTTTAAAAAACATATACCTCCACACACATAAAATGGTTAAAAAAATGCCCCAAATGTATTTTTTTCTTTTTCCCTGTTTTAATAAAAAATGAGCTATTGTATAATAGCAATGTGGCAGCCCAGGGGTGTGTGTTATCGTGTAATAATGTCACTGATGAAGAGGGTGTATACCCTCGAAGCGTCGGGGAGCCATTTGTTCGTGTGCTTCAATAAATGAGATTTTGCATTTTTCAATGCTCTGTATGCATCGTTTTTTTCATGTTTTTCCTGTTCAACCACCCAAGGCGTGATGTTATTACACGAATAACACACACCCTGTCATGCCTTTTTGCTTAATTGAATGTTATACCACATATTTTTAAACTTGCTTTATTGCCAGTGCCCTTTCCAATAGGAACTTATTGACAAAGATGAACCTACTGAGTAAGAGGAAGAGGAGGAGAGCATACTGGCTAGCAGTGGCCTCACTAGTGGCAGCAAAAAATCAGATATGAGCAGCACCCTGACAATACCCCCCAATCAGTAATAACATACTTTTTTTTTTTCAATTTAAAGTCTATTGATACATTTTCCACAATAAAAGGCAATTTAAGTGACAGTGACATTGACATTACGATACAATGTAAAGGACCCTGACCCACCCTTCCCTCCCTTACTGCAGTAACCCAACCTAATACCACAAATTCCAAGCACCTTACTTAAGGTCTTCATAGACAATATAGTCTGAGATACACTTAGACTTGAACCAGAGAAATTAGAGAGTGAAGGGATCCCAGATCTTGGTATATGCTGCCATTCTATTGTGGAGACTGGCAATAGCTTTTGTGTGGTGCAGATTGACAGAATTTCTTTTACCCATTCCTGGACAGATGGAGAGGACTTATCTTTCCAGTGACGAGAATAAGCTTCTTGCCGATAAGGCAATCATGGAAATGTGAAACTTTCACTTAACTCTAATAGATGATAAGTCCCTAACAGACAGATCTCGGGAGTGAAGTATTCCTGAAGGCCCAGCAGAGGGTCCAGGAGAGTTTTAATTGAATCCCATAAGGGGGAGATTTTAGGACAGGACCAAAACATGTGGAGAAGTGTTCCTTCTTCCTGCAAACATTTATTGCATATATTGGAATTCAGGTAGCCCCACTTCTGTAATTTAACCGGGGTGTAGTACAAGTTATGTAAAATATGATATTGCATGAGACGCAGTCTGTCTTGAGAAATATATTTATGACATGATCTCCACAGAGAGTGCCAATCCAAATAATGTTGAGGGAAAAAATTGTTCCAGAATCTTGTAGACCCAAAGGGACACCCATATTTTTCGTGAAACAAAACCTGATATAGCTTAGAGACTACACCTGAAGATCCAGAAAGTGGGGAAACCTCAGGTATCAGAGAAGTGATGGTCTGGGAGGGAGGAGTATTACCGAAATTGATTACAAGTAAATGCTTTAATTGTATAACTTTGAAATGAGAGGAAACCAGAATGAGAAATTTCTTAATGATATCTTCCACTGATAACCAATGCCCCTCTCCATCCATAAGAGAAAAAAGCTTCCCCTCCCCCAATTGGGACAACCATTGACGGGAAATCTGATTCTTGTTAATAGTAAAAGATGGGGAGTTCCAAATAGACTGGGCCAGGTCCCGATGAGGGGACTATTGTAAAAATGAACACATTTGAGAAGAAATTTTTAAAGAGGTCATTATTATGGGGCACTCTTCATATACGTCCTGGGAAACTTAAGGAAAAATAGTGTAAGAGGGTCCAAATTCTTGGACTTAATTGCATCCAGTTCTATTCTAAGCCAAACTGGTTGCGCTTTTTCTGGGCCGGGGGATACCCATCTCAAACATTTTGCTAAGTGACTAGCCCAGTGATATAAGGCCAGATGGGGAATTCGTAAACCCCCCTCCAATTTTGGGGCTGCCAGTTTATGATAAGCCAACCAAGGATATCTGTCATCCCAGATAAATCTGGTGAATACACCATGTGTCTTTTTAAACCAGAGTAAAGGAATAAAAGTGTTAAGAAGAGATAATGGATAGAAAATTCTAGGAAATATGTTCATCTTAATTATGTTGATCCGTCCCCATAATGAAATAGGAAGTTTGGACCACCTGTCAAGGTCGTGAGCTATCAACTACAAGAGAGAATCCAGGTTTTCCTTAAATTATGTTAGAGGGTTACGAGAAAGCTTAATACCCAAATATTTAAATGACCTGGAAGTCCAACACAAACCAAAAGGACTAATGTCATTTTTGAAAACTTTATGGTTTAGTGGGAAAAACAGAGATTTACTAACATTCAGTTTGTAATTGGACAGGTCGCTAAATCTTGCTATTTCCCTTAGTAAGGCCGGAACAGAGGATACAGGGTGAGATAAGTGTATCAGCAGGTCATCCGCGTATGCCTAGACTTTAATTTCATGTCGCCCAACTCTAACACCCTGTATAGAAACATTGTTGAGAATATTTTGAATGAGAGGTTCCAAATATAAATTAAATAACAAAGGAGATAGGGAACATCCTTGCCTAGTTCCTGAATGAAGCGAAAAGGGCTTAGAAAATGCCCCATTAGCAGAAATTCTTGCAGTAGGGTTTTTATGAAGTGTGGCAATCCAGGAAATAAACAGAGAGAGAAAATGAAATGCTTCCAGAACTCGGAACAGAAAGTTCCAGTTCACTCGATCAAATGCCTTCTCGGCGTCCAGGAAGACCAGTCCTGCAGGGAACTCGGCATCCCTGGTAGCCAAGAAGACATGCAACAAGGTGCGTAAGTGGTCAGAAGATGAACGTCCTTTCATAAATCCTACCTGGTTTATACCTATCAACTCAGGAAGAACTGCCGTTAACCTATTGGCTAATATTTTGGAGAGAATTTTAATATCCTGATTTAAAAGTGAGATAGGCCTGTAACTCTGAACCAGATCAAGATCTTTATCTGGTTTGGGGAGCAGAACAATCAAGGCCTCAAAAAGGTGGGAATCGGCCTCCGCCCCAGATAAAATATGCTGAAATAAACAGCAAAATACTGGTAATAGAAGGTCCTGAAAAACTTTATAAAATAAGGAGAAAAAACCATTAGGGCCTGGGACCTTGTCTGCTGGCAATTCACTAATAACATCGGCAATTTCCTCCTGAGAATTAGGAGCAACCAGAAAATCCTTGTGTCGGTCAGAGATAGAGGGGGCAAATGCGAATCTTTCAGGTAACTCTCCGTACTTCCAGGGCAAGGGGGATGCTCCATGTCACTGTACAAGTTTGTATAGTAACGGGCAAATTCTTGAACTACTTCAGTGGGAGATACTTTTAAGGATCCATCAGCCGTTGCCCTGATAGGAGGGATAAATCTCACTGATTCTTGTTGCTTAATATGCAGTGCCAGTAGGCACCCTGCCTTTTCTCCCTGGTCAGCGTAACTAGCTCTTGTACGGATAATAGCTAATTCTGCTTTGTCTCTGAGTAACTCCAAATATCTATCTTTCAACACTAAGAGTTTCCTCATATCCTCATCAAGAGGATTAATCGAGAAATTATTTTCAAGTGATCTAATTTGGGATAGTAAAGATATTAATTCCTTCTACTGTGCCCTTTTCCTACCAGCCGCCATGCTGATAAGGATCCCTGTCATGAAGGCCTTAAAGGCCCCCCACAAAATGTCCGGCTTTGCACTATCTAATGGGTTAGATGAAAAAAAGGATTTGATTTGTTCCCTTATAAGTTTGCAGTATTTAACATCCTTGAGAAGTTGTTCATTAAGTTTCCATCTGGTTTCCCTGTTAGGTAAATTAAGCAGTACCAATTTACATAATACTAGTGAATGGTCTGAGATTGGGCCAGGTTGAATCAAGGAAGTCTTAACCCCAGGTAATAGGCACTGAGAAATAAATATATAATCAATACGGGACTGTGAGCTGTGCGTCATTGACCTGAAGGTAAACTCCCTAGAATCGGGATGTAAAACACACCAGACATCGCAGAACCCGCATTGGTCCAATAAATCTTTAAAAGCCTTCTGCCCTGGAGTAACCCCTCCCAGACCTCTGCCTGACCTGTCTAAATTAGACTCAAGTACTTGGTTAAAATCCCCCCCTAAAATAATCCTGATGGGAAGCATTGGGAGAATAGCAGATATAAGTCTCATAAAAAATCCTGCGTCATCTATGTTAGGGCCATAGATACTGCCAAGTAATATTAGGACAGACCAGAGTGTGCCTTTAACAAGGATAAACCTTCCCTCGGAATCTTTAATAACCAGTGTAGAAACAAAGGGAATACCCCTATTAATCATGAGCATGACCCCGCAGCTATTTGTAGATCCATGGGCATTGTAAACCAATCCCACCTGTTGTCTTCTTAATTGTAAAGCTTCCACTTCTAATAAATGGGTTTCCTGTAAAAAAGTTATCTGAGAGCTAAGTAAGCTTAAATGTTTAAGAGCCTGATATTGTTTGTGCTTTTTCCTGATCCCCTTAACATTCCAAGTCACAAAAGTTATCTCATTAGCCATCCAGTAATGGTAGTTAGACTTAGTGTATTCAGCTCAGCTCACGGATACATTGCCCCTGCAAACGTACACCCATGGTTACTGCAGTAAAGCCCGCCCTCCTCCTTAACCCCCACAATTAGGTCCATCCCATTCCCCTACCCACCCCCACCCTCCAGCAATACCCGAAACCCGCTCCCCCAACCCTCTAAACTGTCACAAGCAACGTTCAGCACAGTACTGGTGCTTTTCCTTCATCTCCCGCCACCTGATGATGCATCCCTGTTAATAGAAACTCTTACATTCAGCTATCCTAGTATAAAAAACAAAACAGTGCTGGTTATCCCCAAAAAAGAGAGAATGGTCCTGGGCTTTCACTACCACCTCACCAAAGTGTAAAGCTATTGGGAACCTATTAGAAAAGGGCCACAGCGAAAGCCATGTACAACCCAGGTAGCCATGGAAACCCGAACGAAACTGAGAGAGAAAATTGAAATCATCCTTGCCTCGTGAGGCAATTATGGAGAAACTAAAACCAGATCGGGAACCCAGTGAGGGGGAGTGACCTGTACCACAGACTGAGAGCAGGAATCAAGAAAAAGATAGTAATCACATCACAGGAAGGGAAGACAGAAAAAACGTGTCCTCCCAGAGACAACCAGCCCCCAAGTGCACTAGCTCTCCATGTGAAAGTCAATTGTCCTGCACGCAGGTCTAGTGAGATAATCCGGAGAGATCCCCCTCGAATTGAGGGCTGCACCCTCGTGAATTACTAATGCCTGCTATGTCCTCTAGTGGCCAATTCCAGGTCATGATAAAGTGAGAACGAGCTACAGAGAAAGCCCAAGACCACTCTAATTTCAATCCAGATGAAATAAACCCGAATCTAAATCTCAGCAAAACCAACTCCCCTCTCTATTATGTTTACCATGCAAAAAATACTAAAACTTGAAATATTGTTCCCCCCGTAAACAAGCCCCGAGACCCTAAGTATCCTTTGCCCTTAACCGGCATGGGCCCTCTGCAATTGGAGCCCAAGAAACTAGTAGCAAGCGCACCCTGCTCTGATCCCCCCAGTCCAAACAAAACAGGGAAGTTCCCCACTGCACAAGAACGATTTTCAAAAGGAAAAACGAAGTTCCAATTTCAGCTCCACACAGCTCTCCATCCTGCAAACACAACATCTCAGGGATCCTTAAATAGATCTAGTAGCGTAGATTTAAGACTCATCAGGGCAACTGCAGGATCATTGTAGTTGGACCAGGATCCATTTACTAGAACCTGTAACCTGGCCGGGTATCCCATCCTGAATTTCAGGCCTGCCGCAATTATCTTGGAAACAATAGGATGGAACGCTTTCCGCTTCATGCGAACCGAGCCAGGCAAATCTTGAGAAATTCTCAGTTTCATGTTCTCCCAGTGAACCTCCTGCAAAACTCTCAGTTTCTGCAGAAAATGCTACCCCTCCAAGTAGTTCAAAAACCGACAGATAGTGGGACGGGGGGGTCCTCCGGAGAAGGTTTAGGCCGTAGAGACCTGTGAGCTCGCTCTATAATATAGCCAGGGCCAAAGGGAGAGGAGCCGGCAACCCGCTCCACCAACTTCTGCACAAATGCCACAACATGTTGACCTTCTCCTCCCTCCGGTAACCCAAGTATCACAATGTTGTTTCTGCGTCCCTCTAGATCTTCGAGCTTGGCTTCGAGACGAGATAATTTCTGATGCATAGACACCAGGTCAGGATCGAGATTTTCTAACTTTTTCTCTATTGAGACAATTTGAGCTGTGTTATCGGAGACAGATAGCGAGACTTCATCTAATTTTCTAGAGAGCAACTTCAGATCCATCGCCATTTCTTTCATTTCCTCACGAAAGGGCTTAAACTCTTCAAGGAACCTAGTGAGCATTAAAGGTTCCTGCTCCCCAAATTGACTTGGAGGATCAGGCCTCTCAGGCCCACCCGAAGCCCTGGATTTTTTAGAGGCCTTTTTGGGAGTAGCGGGGTGTGTGTACTGCTGCGGGGCTTTCTTCATATAAGCCTCCATCCGCCAATTTTACACTCAAATCAGACTTCCAAAGTATTCAGACAGCACTGAATCTCAAAAACGAGGAAACTGAGGAATTCAGATGTCCAAAAAAGATGATTTAGTGATCGGGAGGCAAGAGCTTCTTGAAGGAGCTTCTACTCAGCACTCTGCATCACGTGATCTCCCCCAGTAATAACATACTTTTTCATAAAAACGTTTTTTTTTTCTTATCCTCCCCAGCTGAATCACAAATTGCCCCACATCATGGCAGAGTGAAGCAGTTTAAAGAAAGGATCACCCACACACTTAAACAAGTGCAGCTCACATTGGTGCTTATGCATGAATCTGCGTGAAGTGCATGCAAAACCGTCAGAACCACAGCACAGAGCTATACAGCGTGCAATACACCCACAGTATGCGGTATGCATGAATGACCAAGCAGGATGCACGGACCCAGGAGGCGGAATGACAGGGGACATGTAGTGGGCCACACAGAGCACACAGGCATGCCAAGGATACACGAATCCTCCCCTTGACGCCACCATATAAGGACATGGTCGCCACCCCACGCAGCAGCACAGTAGTGAATACCATGCAGGAGAAGAACATGGAGACAAGGGTGGAGAGTGACAGAGGCACAGAAACCACCAGTGCAGCCCAAATGGGCAGCCATGCAGGCAGACAGCACCACAGCCGTGCCTGGACACGAGGAGGAGCACATCCCTGTGCACCAAACTTCACTGGCAGCCAAGTGGCATCCATGATCACCGACATGCGGACACACAACAGCAAGTGGTACAGGGCATAATCACTGTCCACTTCCCTGGAGGTAAGACACAACTGTGGCTTAACATCCAGGCAGGTGCGAGCACCGCCAGTTTGGAAGCCTGGACACTGTCGGCTATCAAGCACAAGTGGCGAGACATGCATGCTGTGGTGAAGAAGAAACTCACTGCGGGTGCACAAGCACACCAGGGGACTGGAGGCATCCACCCAGCATAGATACCCAATTGACAGCACTGCAGAGGGTGGTGGTAGACACCCTCACAGACATCAGTGTCCATGGGGAGGTGGAACGTGTAGACAGCCTGGAACGTACAAATGCACTGGCAGGGCACGGGTACCCTAGCGATGTCTCAGCATGCATGGACTAACAACCATGTGCTTCACCCACAAATACAGGCACCGATGGATGCATGACAGCCAGGGCAAAACTTCACAGCCAGGACACAATGGCACTGTAGGTGGGACGTGTTGAAACCAGGCAGGAGGTGGAAGGCGCAGGTAGGTCACCAGGGCACATGCATCCTGCAACATGCAACAGCAAGAGACAACCACAGCTGGACTAACATCCCCATATCCCCCACAGGTACTGAGCTGGAGACAGAGACACAACTGGAGTTGGAGACAGGCCTAGACAGCACACTGGCAGCTCTGGATGAGGGGACACAGGAGCCAGGTGAGGAGCCAGATGGAGGGTGCATTATTCATGTGTGCCAGCACGCCCCTGGACAACAGATATGGACTGGTGATGACGGAGTGATTGGCAGCACCTGAAACAGAATGGCCATGCCATGAGGGCACAGCAAGGGGAGGAAGGGCACCAACATGCCTTGAGGATAGTGGATATGAAGGCTCATTAACACAGCTGATGGGCCGCACATGACCAGCATGCAGCCATGCCTTCATGGCAGCACAGTACATTGAGATGCACAGCTGGAGCTGGACAGACTGGAGACATAGCACCACAACACAGAGATGCTGGTGGCCCTGACTAGTGAGGTGCAGGACATAAGGCATGGGATCGATCGGCTGGCAGACCTCCATGAGGGGCTTGTGGACCACCACGTTAGAAGGGATGAACCAGAAGGATGGGGTGCCCACACATCACCCTGCATGGCACACGCCCACACACAGGTGTCCCCCGGCACGGCGTCCCCAGAGCAGGATGTGGATACACAACTGTGGGACATGGACAGCACACAGATGGACATACCACAGGGCGCAAGCGCAGCCCACATGGACACCACCCACACACAGAGCATGGAGGTGCTGGGACATGCCACAGACACTACACAGGAAGACAGCAACATCCATCACGACACCCACAGCCCTGCAACCAAAGAAGCCACACAGGGCCAGCAAAGTGAGCAGTCCCATGCCTGCAGGTGCCAGTGGGCCGCCCCCTGTCCACATGCACTGGTCAGGAGACTGGGCACACAGTACTCAGCTCACCTACAGACAAGGCCCTATGAACCACAAGGCACTGCACAAGCACCACTCACCACACCTGTATCACACAAGCATGTTATCAAGATACCCTGCCCACTGTACATGCCACACACACCCCCTGTGACACCATGGTGCAGCCACTGCCAAACATCCCGAATGGCTTACTCTGCCATACATTCACAGCCACAACACATGCCACTGTGTGGTACAGTGGCCACCCCATTGCAGCACCCTTATCATTGCCCCCAGTGCATGTCACCTGACCCACCATGCCAAACACACCACATTGCAGCTGACGTCATGAACCATACCCCTTTACGTGCTAGACACGCATGCCCCCGCGACTGCCCCCCCGACGAGTGTACTCAGTGTGTGGTGTCATCATCATGCAACTGCCACCCATGACAGCACACACACCCCATGATGGATCAATGTCCACAGTAGCCACATACAGGGATGCCCAAGCATTAGGGGCACATGCACATCGGTGCCCCCGGACATGACAAATAGCCTTCGGTCCTGCTACTGTGCCCATGTACATCACTGCCACTGGAACATGCCCTGCACAAGATCATTGTGTGCCTGCATGGTCACCCTTTGTCTCCTGCCCCCTGCCCCCTGCATGGCTCCCCCACCACTACCTCCTCCAGAGGTGCATCCTGCTGGTGGTCCTCTGGCATGGGCACATTGCATCACTGGGCCACATAATGGAGCATGGCACATGCAGTGAACACCTTGCATGCCCTTCCTGGGGACAACATCATTGTCTCCCAGTGTGGTCCAGACACTGGAAATGCATCTTCAATAGCCTGATGGTCCTCTCCATGATGTCCCTTATCTTTCTGTGAGCATGGTTGTAGGCCTCCTCTGCTGCAATATTCGGCACCAGGAATGGTGTCATCAGGTATGAGTAAAGTGGGTAACTGCTGTCACCTGTTCAGGGAAATGAGAATATTGTCAGTAACGTGCATGCAGCAGTATGGGTTGCAGTGCCACACATGGTGCCACCACTATACTTACCCAACAGCCATCTGTCCAGGTGAACAGCACGTAGCAGGACTCTGAATGCATCTAGTATGTACGCATCATGGCATGAGACAGAGTACTTAGCACATACATTCATGAACAAACCACCCACGTCACACACTGCCTGACAGTTCACACTGTGAAACCCCTTTCTGTTTCTGAATGCCTCCTAATGCACAGACGTGACAGTATGCCTATATAGGTGCAGCCTATTGTGCCATATTTGTTTGGTATCCCGTGCATGGCATAGAAGGTCTGTTTCATGGCACAGACATCGGCATCCGCAGTTGGGAACCATATATGCTCCTACACATGGGCCACAAGGGCATCCATCACCTGCACCACTGCCCATGACATGGAGGAATGACGGACATCCATGGCATTGTTGGTCATCCACTGGAATGACCCTGTAGCATAGTATGACAGGGTGCATATCACCTTGGTCTCTGCTGTCATCACCCTGGACCACCATGTCCGTGGTGCAGTATCACTGCAGACCATGTTGCAGAGCTATGTGATCATGGCCCAGGGAACCTTAATCTTTCAATGCTGTGAGTGTCCCTCAGCATGGCGGCATCCAGCTATGGTCTGAACACCCTGGGCCATGATCCTGCATGCCTCTGCCACTCCATCTTTGCACTGAGCATGTGCGCATTCATCAGTAGGATGGGACACATTCTCCCTCACCGCTACAGTTCCCTGTCTATCTGTGCACATGCCGCTGCATCCCCTTTATCTGCCTCTACTCACCTGCGTATATCTTTAAGTGGATGTGGCAGAGGACTCATGCATGCCCACATTACCTGTCCAGGTGTCACATGCACACACTGCACCATAGTGTTGTAGCGATGGCTGCTGCTGACAGCAGCTCTGCGATGGCTGTGCCACAGGTCAGGCATGTGAAGATGTACCCAAAAAGACTTTGAAGGGTGTCCAAAGACACCTACACTGAACCCCTTAGTGGCAGTACCCTGTGGAGGCTGGAAGGTCATCTTTAGTTATGTACCTCACCTGCAGGGTGTGCTGCGAGGCTACGTGCGGTGTGGTCACTGTCCACGGTGCTAACTGTTTTTTCCTTTCTTGTCCCTTATAGGACCACCTAGGCCTGCCACACAAGCTGGAACTGTCCAGGATGGAGCAGCCAGAAGGGGCAGTCTGTGTTGTGTGGACACCGCAAAGAGAGAGGCACTGGCAGCTGTCTGTTACCGGATATCTGTCCCTGAGGGTGGTTGATGGTGACTTCGGGTACAAATCTGACACATGTGTGAGGTGGTATGTGGTAGTGCCATCGAATGTGGGTTCTGCATAATGTGTAATGTCCCTGTTGCGCACCATTGGCATTGTAGTTCAAGTTCCGTCCCCCTTCCCTGCAGATTGTCACAGTGTTCCATTTACCTTTCAGTGCTACAGAGGACCCCTCCACCACCTCATGCTGCTGCCATTCAGGTTTACTGAGTCCTTGACATCCAGCAACAGCAGGGACAGCTAGGAGGATGATGCATGATGTGACTTGTGCTGCCATTTGGGCCATGAGTGACCGTCACCTCAGACCATGTTGCACCTTCATGGGTGCAGACTTTTGGGCATTGGGTGTTGGGGCCTTGGGTGTTATGTGTTCGCTGTGTGTTTGCTAATGTTGCCTTTATGTCATGTTGAGATATTACTGTGTGGCCAACACCTGTACTATTTGAAATTTGTACATTAGAGCTTTTACATACATTTACCTGTGTGGTTACTGTCTCCTGCAGTGTGGGTGGTGGGCTGGGGTGGCTTGGTGGTTACTGGGGGTGGTAGCGGTAGGGCATCCCAGGGGGACAAAATGGGGGCATCTGCACGGTGGGCAGCAAGGGGGGCTGGTGTGGGTGTCCTGCAAGTGATCCATGTGTGGCACAGCAGGTGTTCCCTTGCAGGGTCACTCGCTGGAGGGTTTTGTGTGTTGCTGGGGGGGCACCATGCCATGGGTGGCATGCATGCAGCTGGGTCACTGTACACTGTCCCCATGTTGCACATTGGTATCATTGTGTTATGTCTCTTATGTGTGCCATGGGCACTGGCTCTCTCACTTCATGCCTTGGTCATGCCATCCCACCACATGATGGTGTACCCAGGGGCATTCCAGGTCTGGGGGTCCACCAGTGACTGTGGTGTCAGCATCTCTCCACACAGTGTGCTTCACAAAGCCTTGTGTGGGATGTGGGGGTACCATGGCACATAGAGTGCCATGGGTGGCATCATCCCTACCCATGGGGGATTTCCATTCATATGTGTGCAATATCCTGCACTGCCACTTGGCCATGTCCAGCCCTGCACACATCCTCTGCACATCACCCATGGTGTGACTGTTTGGCCAGACATGGGCTGGTGTGCATGGTGTGGGGTTGGTGTTGCAGTGGTCCTGGTCATCCTGACCAGCTGCATCCTCTACTGCAGCTCAGCTTGCATGCCCCTCCACACATAGTCTGCCATGTGTCCCTCTTGTGTGCTTCGGCATATGTGCACCCGTGCATGTCCCGGTGTCTGGGTCAGACAGGTGCTGGTTGTTACTGCCATGGAGTCCAGGGTATGGCCATGCAGCACTGTGTGTTTGGTTGCCAGTCACACTGTGCTGACATCTACGGTAGCCCTCTGCCTGCCGTGAGTGTACATGCCTACCACCGTGCGCGGCTGTCATACCTGGTGCCATGCGTGCATGCCTGGTGTTGTTGCCATCGTGACAATTATGCAGCCATGCCCTCGCATACCCGTTGGGTGTGTAGTGGTCAGTAGTATGCACCAGTTGCCTGTGTGGGCTCCCATGCATGCTTTGTATATGCCTCGCTGGTGTGCCACGCATGGGGTTCTCGTGTAGGCACCTATTCACACTGCCTATGCACACCGCATTACCATTGTGCAAAGGGCCCATTGTCTATACAGGCCCTTTGCACAATGGTCTAGGAGGCAGTATAATGCAGTGGGTTAAGGCTCTGAGCTGCAGATCTGGAGAACTGGGTTTGAACCCCACAGCCACCTAAGTACATACTGTGTGATCTTGAGAAAGTGACTTAACTTCCTTGTGCTCCCAGGTCGCATCTGAAAACAAGCTTTGGCTTAGTGTGCTACTCCTGGTTAAACAATGTTCCCTTTCCTTTCTATAATATTAGAGCTCCATGATAAATATCCCTTGACCATCAGGTAGCTTGGGAGCTAAATGTTGCTACTGCAAAGATGTAGGCCATAGACTTGCTGCCATACTTCTTGTCGAGAATGAAGGGTTTCATTGTCTGATGAGCAGGGCTTGCCCCAAACTGCAGGTGTCTAGTGGAACATATTATTCGAGTTGTGCTGTGCCTAAACTGTATGAAACGGTTGCCTGTGCATTACGGCATGGTATGCAGCATTCATTTTCTGCCTACAGTGGTGCCAGGGGGACGCAATGCAGTGCCTCAAGCTACTGTGTGACAAAAGGGGTTAACTGCCATTGAAATGTCCTTGTTCAGTGCAATAACTCTGCTGCAGTATGCAGTATTGCATTGCATCCTGGCCAGCACCACATACCTTTCAGTGCTGACATGTGGACTAGTGGATGAACAGCACTGACTTATTTATTTCTGTTATGGCACACCGGGCTCAAGTACCCAAGGTAATTTGTGACTCAGGTAGCAGGTGTGAAAAACCACACTGCCCCGGCAGCATCAGCCTTGGGATTCAACAACTTGCCCCACTGACAATGAAAAACCTAACAGGAACACACAGTACAGAGAAAATCCTGGCAGTAGTTCTGGAGGAGATCAACCACTGGCTATTTTCGCAATCTTTATGTATTTACTTATTGAATAGTTTCACCAGGAAAGACGTACTGAACTAACAAGAGCTCTTTTCTAGATGCATCCTGGGGGGAAGGGAAAGGGGAGTACACTTGAAAATAGGGTTGTCAGAACTAGTTCGGAAAAGATTCGAACCCATCACGAACCCTGGTGTTCGAAGTTCTAATTCAGAACCTCGAACACTCAGTGGGTTCAAACGGTTCAACCTGTGCCTTAAGAAACCATAACGCAAGCTTCCTAGCCCTATAGTCAGGCAATGGGCCCGGAAGGGACAGGACGGAGAGGAGGTTGAAGGAGCAGGATGGGATTGGGAGGCAGCACAGTGCCACAGGAGGCAGAACGGAGGTGGAATGAAGGGAAGGGTGCATGACGGCAGCATGCACAAACTTGTGGGGGCTGAATGGCATGGACTGCACTGGAGTCGGACTGCGCACCTGCATACTTCATCCCCACAGTCCGTGTTACCACCTGACCATCTGCTCTGTGGTCAGGTGGTGGATGATAGAGACGTAAACCGGCGCGTGGTTGCAGCTCCGTTCATTTACCCAGCCAGTGCCATAAAGGAGTTGCAGGCTGCAGCAGTATGTGCTACTCGCTCGCTCCCTCTGTCTGGGCTAGCTCTGCTCTCTGGTTCTGGCAATTGCTTGCTAATTAAAATCATCGTGTGTGTATTGGGCAAACTAAAAAAATAAATAAAAAAGCTAAGGGGTGGGTGGGGATGAACACTAAAGGTAGGGGCGGGGAGACTAGGGGTTGGGAGTGGAACCGAGGAAAGAAAGGGCCTGAACTTAGGAACAGTTGGTGAGAAGCTCGGCCTCAGGATGAGACAGACAGAGCGAGGGAAGTTAAAGTTGCTGAGTATTTGAGTGAAACTGAGAGAATTTTATCGTAGTCTCAAACAAAAGTTCAAAAACTTTATTTTCTGCATGGCATAGTTGTTTCACACTGGGAAGAAGGAGCAAGCAACAGATGGCTGGGGGAGGGGTGAAGAAATTAAAACAAAACAGATTGTGACTCGAGGAAAATTAAGTTTAACTTTAATGTGTGAGTCTTTGAGAAGTTGAAACATTTGAATTTGATGGCATTTTTTTTAATTTTTATTTACTACTTTATACCCTACTCCACAAAACAAAGTAAAATAATCAGGAGGACAGGGAGGGGAGGGGATTCTGTGGTACTGTGCTGCTGAGTGTTCTTCTATTCCACCCTATAAAATTTCTGATAGAACAACACCAGGCTGTTTTTAGTTTTTTTTACACAGTACTCCCTACTTGTGTGCTGTGTGTGACTCCACTACACTGTATCTCTCTACTCTCCTGTGGTGTTCCCATCACCCTGCTGTGGCTGCTGACTGTGTACCCTACCCATTGTGTGTTACTGGAAGCCCATTGTTGGGCAGTCGGTGGTGGCATTATCCTTAAATACATGACAGAAGCCTAGAAATATATTTCCCTGTTGGGAGGAGAGACAGAAAAATCTCTTTCCTTGGTTGTATATGTGTGTGTGACTCCGTCTCCTGTGGTCATCCCATCTGCTGTGTGCCTTTTGACTGTACTGTACCCTACCCAGTGTGTGTTACCGAGAGAGGCCCAGTGGCCAGTTGTCGTGTGGTGGCATTATCCTTAAATACATGACAAAAGCCCAGAAATATATTTACCTGTTGGGAGGAGAGACAGAAAAATCTCTTTCCTTGGGTTGTATATGTGTGTATAACTCCATCTCCTGTGGTCAGCCCATCTGCTGTGTGCCTTTTGACTGCACTGTACCCTACCCAGTGTGTGTTACCAAGAGAAGCCCAGTGGCCAGTTGTCGTGTGGTGGCATTATCCTTAAATACATGACAGAAGCCCAGAAATATATTTCCCTGTTGGGAGGAGAGACAGAAAAATCTCCTTCCTCGGTTTGTGTGTGTGTAACTCTGTCTCTTGTGGTCAGCCCATCACCCTGCTGCTTGTAAGGCCCTTCACTGCTATGCGATGCCTATGCCCAGCAGCCCAATCATTCTAAGCCTTGAACCTGGATCCTTTAGTTGCAAAACCATCATATTCTTCAATTACTTTCAGTCCACTGCATCACAGTGTCACATAGCCAAAATAAAATTTTGAGTTGTAGCCAGTGATCATAGATCACGTTGCTTTCTTACACAGGAATTGTGTGGGTGTATTCTCTGCAGTATACTGGTTCTGTTATGGCTGACACCAACATAGATGAAGCATCTAGTGCTGGTGTTGGAGCAGGTGTTGGTGGTAGTGGTAATCCTGGTGCTAGCAGAAATAACCAAAATGTTTCACATGATAAAAATTCAACAAACAGCAAAAGAGCAACAGTGAAGTGTGGTAAAGGGGGACCGTTTAAGAAAACCTGTACAGCTGCTGGGGTCACATGGACAGGCACCATAAGGTATGCCATTCATGCTGTTAAGATCCCTGTGACTAGCAGCAATAATGCAAGTGACAGTGAGTCCCTCTCTGACTCAGACAGTAGCTCTTTGTCTCAGTCCGACACTGTTGTGTCTCACGACGAATCATTACTTCCTCAACAAAGTGAAATGAGCAAGTCTGCTGACAATGAATCAAGTAGTGCACTTGCAAATACATCCAGCACTGTTGGCAATGAAAAGGACATATCCATTGAATCCACCACTTCTGTGTTGGCCAGCAATGAAAATCCATCAGAGTCTTCTGTCCACTCTTCTAGCACCAAGGAGCATGTCCCAGGTTCTGTTAGGACAGGTGAAAAGACACAAACAGTCTTTAGCTATCTTCCTAGCACTCAACAAAATCTGTCACATCTGAGGTGGAATTATTTCTGTCAGTAAAACTGATCCATGCACAGCAATTTGTTCCCTGTGTAAACAGAGGTAAGCCGTGGTAAAGTTGTGTCATCGCCTTGGCACTACAGCTCTTAAATGCCATCTGAAAAAGCATTCAGTTTTGCTTGATCATCCAAAACCATGTCCTCCATCTTCCAGACCGCACGTGAGAAGGGTCAGGAATCTGAAATGGATACTGAATTGTCTGAACTTGATGCGGCAGAACCACTGCCAGCCTCTAGGATCACTGTTACCACCAATGCCAGCACCATTAGTACTCAGTTGCACATCCAGTGATGGCACTGAATGTATAAGTCCTAGTCCACCATCTCCGCGGCCCATCTGCCCATCGAAGCACGGTGTATAATAAACCAGCAGGGACATGTTGCAAACAGCTAACAGTGTCTCAGGCATTTGAAAGGAAGAATACCTTTACTAGAAATCATCCAAAGATCCTTCATCTTAATCACAGAATTGGTGAACTGTTAGCCGGAGCCCTTCTCCCATACTCTTTGGTAGATCATGAGGATTTTAGGGAGCTCATGACATTAGCAGAGCCTCGTTACAATGTTCCTCATCGAAGGTACTTTCCTATGTTGAAATACCAAACATTTATCAGGCTTTAAAACCAACAGTGATGCTTGCACTCAAAACTGTGGAGGGTGGGGTTATTCATGTCACAACAGATATGTGGACCAGCACTCAAAACATAGATTACATGTCCCTTACTGCTCATTTGGTCATGTTTTCTTGTGCTTCTTCAAAAACAAAGACACCCCAAAAGATGGCGCTGCTGCATATAAAGAAGTTTGGGCAAAGTCATACTGCTGCAAACATCTTGCAGGAACTAAATGACCTCCTTGATGAATGGGTTTATTCTCATGGTCTAAAATGTGGCTTCATAGTAAGTGACAATGGAGCCAACATCTTGAAAGCAGTACAGGATGGAGGATTTCTGCATGCTTCTTGCTTTGCACATTGCTTACATTTAATTGTCACGGGATTTCTCAGCAATGAAACACAAGTGGATGGTATGATTGCTGTTTGCAAAAAAATTGTGACTCACTTTTCACATTTAACCAAGGCTATACGGACATTGTCCGAACTGCA
Source organism: Neoceratodus forsteri (assembly GCA_016271365.2). Taxonomy (NCBI): domain Eukaryota; kingdom Metazoa; phylum Chordata; order Ceratodontiformes; family Ceratodontidae; genus Neoceratodus; species Neoceratodus forsteri. The sequence goes on along the minus strand of CM057453.1, from coordinate 410,721,339 downwards.
AAAAAAACACAAGCTGCCCCAGCAAAAGCTGATTCAAAATGTTTCCACTCGTTGGAACTCAACGCTTTATATGCTGCAGCGCTTCTTGGAGCAAAAGCAAGCTGTACATGAGTATTGCTCCAGTTACATTATTGGAGATGGCATTATGCTGCCTGTGCTGCAGTGGAAATTAATGGAGACAGTGTGCTGCATCCTAGCTCCTTTTGAGACAGCTACAAGGGACATGTCTTCTGAAGGCACATCTGTGAGTCAGGTTATCCCACTCATAATGCTCATTTCACATCATCTTAGTGTTCTAAATCTACAAACAGAAAAAGACAGATCTGAAGCGCAGACAACATGTCACCTGTATCATGGGAATCTCATAAAGAGAATGAGCGAGTGCTTCAAAACCAATGACAAATTAGTTGCAATGACGAAGTCAAAACACTACATCCTTGCAACTCTCTTAGATCCCAGGTTCAAGGCTATACATCTTCCAAAAACAGATGATATAGAGCAGTACAAATGTCTGTTGCTAGATGAGCTGCAGCACTCACAGGAGTCAAACACAGACACGCACAGTACCCTCAGGTTGTCATCACCACAACATGCAGGTTCATCTTCACAAAGGGATACAGAACTGGAAAAGTCACCAAACACTAACAGTAGTTGTTCCACAACTGCCACTTCTTCAACCCTTAGTAGCAAGCTAAATCTGTGGTAAACCTTCCCAAATTGCTGCCATACCAGCTTATGCTGATTCCTCTTCTGAGCGGTCTCTATCCATCATGGTAGACAGTTACCTGCAAGAACTGCCTATTCCTATTGATACATGCCCTTTTGAATACTGGAGATCACAAAAGTCAATTTGGACAGAGCTGTATGATGAAGCCTGTAAATATCTTGGTTGTCCTGCAACAAGTGTCTCTTCAGAACACATGTTTAGTACAGCTGGCAATATTGTGGCAGACACCAGAAATAGGTTGCTGCCAGAAAATGTACACACGTTGCAAATCTTCCCGGATATGGCCTCTAAACTTTGGAAAGCCCATGTCTCACTTATTGCTGCTGTTATGAAGTTAATAATTTTAAGGCATTGGTCATCTGAGAGCTCTCCCTCTCTTTTAGAATGGCACCGAGAATGTATGCTAGCATTACAATTGGAAAAGCATATAGCTTCCATGCACGGTAAGACTAATGCCTTCATGTCAGTATGGGGTTGCTTCGATCAATGCTGAGGAATTTGGAAAGTGTAAACTGAATGCAATATAGTAAGCCAATGTCCTTGTGCTCCTCTTTGCTGTCCTTCTCTCCTTTGGCATCTCTTTACTCTTCCTCTTCCTCAGATGGAGCACCTTTGTGTTATGTTTTGATTGTAACCTTGAGGGGGTGGGGGAATAGGGTTCTGGTATAGAGTATTTTTTTTATTGTTTTATATTTTGGGTTGGGGGAGTTTCTTTTCTCTTTTTCTGCGCCGCCTATGTATTTGTTCATATGTTTGTTGTAACCTGTTACGATGCTGGTAGTAACTGCAATGAGTTTCTTCTTTTGCTTTCTCTGTGTACTGGTGAAATTGATGGTAATGGCGCATAAAATCAATAAATTTTAAATTGCAAAAAAATGTACACACGTTAACTTTTATTAAAGTTAATAAGTCAAGATTTTCGTATCCCTACAAGAGTATACAAACTGATCCTGAAGTGATTGATGTTGTGGATGTTGATGGTGATGACAACTCAGATGGTGATGGCTGGTAAATACTGTGTGGGACAGAGTCTCTCTGCACCAAAAAGGAAACTTTTACAGATTGTGATGACTTTGGTTGTCTGTCTCCTTTCTCGATCTACTACCTTGGACCCCCCAAAAACTTTCACCATTTCATGGCAAACTGCTTTGTAGCTTGGGTCTAAACTAAAGTCAACAAGTTTTATATACAGGGCAGTTTTAACATCAGTGGGAACAGGCCCAAATTTGGCATAAAAGGGACACTGTCACGTCAATCCTTTCTGTATCATATTATTTATAGTTAAAGTGAAAACATATATTATGGGTGCTACTGCACAGATGAGGGTGGTGGAAGAAAAGTGGAATGGGTGATGGGGTGAAAGGTGGGTGTTGTTTTAGTCCTTTCATTTACAGATTCGTGATCGGCTGGGGATGGTGAGGAAAAAAATGATGACAGACCGAACCTACTGTACATATAATATATATATATTTTTTTTATTATTAAATACATTGCAAGCTGCTGCCACCTAGCACAATTGTCCGGTCCCCTTTAAAAAAAGAATAAAGGAATCAGAAATAAAAGAAAATCTGCATCAGCAGTTTTCACAGAATGTGACCTATCATAAAGTGTTTTTGCTTTACAAGTAGTGATAATTTGATACATAATGGGATTGACAGATGCTGTCCCTTAAACATCACATGCCAACTGCTGCAGCTACATTAAATGTTCCTTAAGTTAGTATGTGGTGAGGAAACCACTTTTTTTTTATTTATGTGACTGAAATACAGATTTTATTGAAGTATCAGCTGCAATAATGCATCATCGTAGAAAGTTGTATGTATTACTTCAATTTGCCAACAAAAATGTTGGTATATGTATGCATTATCTTAGAAAATTGAGTGCATTTTTTGCCAGCAACAATGACTGGCATATTTTTTTTATTCAAATGTCTTAACCGACTACGTTATGACATAATATGTTTTGCAACAGTTCCACATGCTGCTGCTGTAGTACTTGGCTTGACTTTGTTATAAAAGCTTTTCTTTTAAACATAGCAACTTTTGATTTACTCATTTAAAACAGAAAGCAGCAAATAGCTGAGATTAGGTAATATCAGTTATTGTTTCTCATAATTCATGACGATGAGTGTATATAACTGAGTACATAAATGGCTAATGTGTCTCTTTCTTTCACTAAGGAACTATGATGCAGCTGCAACAGGAAAACTTTTAACAAATGGGTGGGTGGGTGGGCCTGTTACGTATTAAGTTGCTGGCTTTTAGCAAACAGAAGAAACCACAGATAAACCTAGTTGTATTCCTATCAATGTCACACATGATAATTTCTCTCCCCCTTATATTGAACAGTTTTTCCTTTACATGTATTTTATTACTATCTTCATTACTGGCAGCACAATAAAAAAATAGGGTTCGAGTTCTAAAAAGCTCTAAAAAAGATTAGAACCCTAGAACTTTTTCAAAAGTTCTAGACTAGAACTAGAACCCAGAACTTCAGAGGGTTCTGACAACCCTACTTGAAAATACATAGAGTCGAAAATAATGTATTACAACTGTAAACAGCAGAGAAATAAATATGAAAGCAACTATGTAGAGTAAATTGTGTACATGGATTTAACCCATGCAACTGAATAAATAGATAATCAAACAGTGTGATAACTCATAAACCATGCAACAATGCATTGAATTTTATAGCTGCAAGCCAAATGTGTGCCAGCACTGGCTAGTAGTAGAACAATACATGTTACAATGGGGATAGGGGTGGAGAAAGCAGGCTTGAGGGGGAACATAGAAACAGAGTTACAGTCAAGGACTAAGAGAGGTGGGTTTGGTGTGGGGAGGGAGAGATGGATGAGTGGAAGGATTAAGAGTAAGGAAAGGGTTATGAGAGGAGGTGGAGGAGGAAGGGAGAGGAGAAGCAGTGGAGTAGAGAAAGATGAGCAGAGAGGAGGGGGGTAGGGTGAGATAGTAGAGGCAATGGGATAGGGTTGTGAGAGGAGGGGGAGGAGGAACAGGGAAGAGAGGGGGTGGTATAGAGAAAGGAAGGAGGGTGAGAGATGGGGAGGAGATAAATTGGATATAGGGCAGAAATTAGGTGACGTCAATCACTGAAAGCAAGCTACATTGTGAATGATAACAGCTGTAATCTTGTAACATGTATAAATACTGGGTTTCTTCAGACTGCCCTGCTTGGCACAGTGCCTCAGTCTTGTACAACAGTTTTTGAGTTAACAAAACTTGAAGGTACTTCTAACTGAGAAAAACAGAAAATGAATTGGGCACTCAGTCACCACCCAAAAATGGACATAGGCAGCGGAATAATTTTCAGACTGTAGATACTCTTAATTCAGTGACCACACAGCTTAAAATAGACCCAGCTGGCAGCACAAATCTTGATGCTTTTTGAGTCATCTGACTCATTCTTAAAGGTGATGCAGCACATCAGCTATTCCCTTTCAGTAGGACCAGATTTAGTGTCACCAAGAAATTTAAAAAATATAAAAAACACATAATACAAATACACTATAATATACAAAGCAAAAAATAATTATTTACACTTCAGTTTTAAATCTAGTTTAGCTATTTAGATAATTTACTCGAAGAGTTCATAGAACACATAACTGCAGAGATAGCAAGCAGTATTAATATAGAAACATAGAAACATAGAAGTTGATGGCAGATAAGGACCGCAAGGCCCATCCAGTCTGCCCATTTCTTTTTCTACCTTAAGAATGTGCCATCAGCCTTTGCTCTGTCAATGGCCTATCTATTCATACTCATCTGTATTGCTCCCTTATGCGTATTCTATGCCTGTTTGAAGCCCTGCACTGTATTCATATCCACCACTTCCTGAGGTAGGCCGTTCCATGCATCCACCACCCTTTCTGTGAAAAAGAACTTCCTCACATTACCCCTTAATCAGCCTCCCTCTTGTCTCAAGCTGTGTCCTCTTGTCCTGCTATTTTTCTTAAATTGAAACATGTTAGATTATTTCACCTTGTTAGAGCCCTTAAGGTATTTGAATGTTTTGATCAAATCACCTCTCTCCCTCCTTTGCTCTAGGGTATACATATTGAGGTCAGTTAATCTGTCCTCATATGTTTTCCGATGCAGTCCCTGCACCATTTTGGTTGCCCTTCTCTGGACTGCCTCAATTTGGTTAATGTCCTTGTGAAGGTGTGGCCTCCAGTACTACACACAGCACTCCAGATGGGGCCTAGCCAGTGTCTTGTAAAGAGGGATTATTACCTCCCTCTTCCGACTTGTGATACCCCTACTAATACACCCCAACATCCCCCTAACCTTACCTACTGCTTTAGTGGTCTGCTTGGATGATTTCAGGTCATCTGTAATGATGATGCCCAAGTCTCTTTCTTCCCTTGTGACTACCAGCAACTCCCCTCCCAGCCTATAGGTGGCTTCAGGGTTTCTCTTCCCTATGTACATGATCGTGCACTTCTTTGCATTAAACTCAAGTTGCCACTCTTCCAACCATTTTGTCAGTTTATCCAGATCTCTGCTCCTTCTTCCCACCCCATCTGGATCATCTACTGTGTTGCAGATCTTGGTGTCATCTGCAAACAGACAAACCTTACCCTCCAGTACATCTGCAACCTCACTGATGAAGATATTGAAGAGGACTGGCCCCAGGACTGATCCCTGAGGTACCTCACTTGTGACTTGCATCTCTTCTGACTGTATACCATTTACCACAACTCTCTGTTTTCTGCCTGTCAACCAGTTTGCCACTCAGTTGACCAACTTCTGACCCACCCTGAGCCTACCCAGCTTATTAATCAATCTTCTATTGGAACAGTATTGAAAGCTTTGCTGAAGCCAAGGTAGGTGACATTAACTGCTCCCCCTTGGTCCACCACTCTGGCTACCCAGTCAAAGAAATCTATAAGATTAGTTTGACAGGACCCTCCTGTTGTAAACCCATGCTGTCTTGGATCCTGTGCTCCTATGGATTCCCGGTGTTGTACTATCATTTCCTTAAGGAGTGCCTCCATAATCTTGCCCAATACTGAAGTAAGACTGACTGGTCTGTAGTTTCCTGCCTCCTCCCTGCTACCACTCTTGTGGAGTGGGATCACATGAGCCCTTCTCCAGTCTTCTGGGACCTCTCCTGTGCTCAGAGACTCACTAAATAGTTCTAATAAAGCTCTGCTAGTTCCACCCTTAGCTCCTTTAGTACCCTGGGATGTATGCCATCAGGTCCATTGCCTTGTCCACCCTGAGCTTATCGAGCTCTCGTAGGACCCTTTTTTTTGTGAAGGGACTAGTGCACACCTCCCTTCCCCTGTGTCCATGGTGCTGAGCGGTGGGCCCTGCCCTACCTTCTCTTCAGTAAATACAGAGCAGAAGTATTTATTTAGGATAGATGCTTTTACATGGTCCTCCTCCTCACACGCCCCTTTATCCCCTTTTATCTTAGCAATAACCCCCTCTGAACTTTCTCCTTTCACTAATGTATCTATAGAAAGTCTTGTCACCTTCTTTTACTGTTTGTGCTAGTGTTTCCTCAGTTTGGGCCTTTGCCTGCCTTACTGCCTTCTCTGCTTCCCTTAGGGAAGTTTGGTATGCCTCCCTATCTTCATTCCGCTGCGTTCCCTTATATTTCTTGAAGGCCAGCCTTTTGGCTCTGACCTTTTCTGCTACTGTTTTTGAGAACCAAAGTGGTTTCCTTCTTCTTTTGCACTTCCTTTTCTCTCTAACACAATGGGATGTTGCTTCAAGTATTGTATTCTTAATGCTTGCCCACTTTGCCTGTACCCCCCTCACCTGTATTTCTTTTTGCCAGAGCTAGCTTAACTTTGTTGGCCATCTTATCAAAGTCAGCTCCTCTGAAGTCCCATATTATCAAAGTCAGTTCCTCTGAAGTCCCATATTTTTGCCTTGGAATGGGATTGTTTCTGTAGGATGCTGTACTGGACAAAAAACAGTAATGCTAGAACCAGAGGCAAAGAAACAGTTTCCCTATAAGTAACAAGCATTTGTCAATGCCGAATGTTTGCGGCTGGTATTAGCATTGGAAATGTAGGAGTTAGACAGATGCAGAATAAGAATGGCAGTGAATATTGAACTTCACACCAACCCCACCTCCACCCTGCAAAGACGGACAGGCATTGGGGTATGCGTTTTGGGTCATCGCCCATAACGTTCATGCCATTCACTTCGCCCTATCCTGCAGACACCGACACATGTTGAGGTGTGCCTTGGGGTGTTTGGCTATACAGTCACCCCATTCCATAAGAACATATGCTGAAATGGGTGCAGTATAGGAGAATGGGGTGAACTGTGGGGCTGAAGAGTTCAAGGCACACCTCGATGCCTGTCACTGGCTGCAGGGTGGTAGGGTGGGGGTGGAATGGCAGGAGCATTACAGTTGGCCATCCAAAGGCATACCCCTTATGCCTGTCAGTCTGTACAGGGTGGGACGTTATGGTTAGACACCCTAACGCCACGGGCGTTTGTTGGTATTTACCCTACAAATTTTCAACATGGTCTTTTTGTGACCCCTACCTCATGAAAGCATTTGGGACCTCTTCTCATGAACAATGGCACTGTGATTTTGTTAATGTGTCCTGAACTTTGAGTTCCCACAGTGACCGTGCCATTCTGCGCCAGATGTACGAAAACACAGATGGGGCAGGATGTGAAGAATGACAGCTGTACCATTCATAGGGAGCTGTAAAGAGATGGCAATGTTGAAAATCTGTAGTGAAAATATTAAAAATACTCGAACTTCCGGGCTTATGTGGAAACTGCGCAATGCATGTGCATAACACAGTCATTTAGTGGAATTTGTTCATCAAATTTTCAACATAGGCATTTTGTGACCACTGCTCATGAACAGTGTCATTATGATTTTCCTAATCTGTCCCAAACATTGATTTTCCACAGATACCACGCTATTCTGAGCCAGATGTGTAAATGCATATTTCAGGCAGGATATGAAAAAATGACAGCTGTACTGTTCATAAGGAGGTGTGAAAAAATGCCAATGTTGAAAATCTGGAGTGAAAATATTACAAATGAGCGTAATTATGAGGGTGCATGGAAACAGCACAACGTACACTCGTAACACAGTCATTTCATGGACTTTTGTCACTAAATTTTCAACACAGGAATTTTAGCACCTCTGCTCATGAAGAGTGTCACTGTGATTTGTTTTTAATCTGTCTTGAACAATGACTTCCCACAGCGACCACGCTATTCTGCGCCGAAAGTGCAAAAACATATTTTTACCAGAATGTGAAAAATGACAGCTATACTGTTCATAAGAAGGTGTGGAAAAATGCCAATGTTGAAAATCGGGAGTGAAAATATTACAAATTCACGAAGTTACGAGCATGTGTGGAAATTGCGCAACACATGCTCGTAACACAGTCATTTTATGGACTTTCGTCACCAAATTTTCAACATAGGCATTTTAAGACCTCTGCTCATGAACAGTGTCACTGTGATTTTCTTAATGTGTTCAGAACACTGATTTCCCACAGCGACCGTGCTGTTCTGCGCCAGTAGTGCGAAACCACATTTCGGTCAGGATGTGAAAATTGACAGCTGTACTGTTCATAAGAAGGTGTGGAAAAAATGCCAATGTTGAAAATCTGGAGTGAAAATATTACTGATGCATGAAGTTAAGAGTGTGCATGGAAACTGCGCCACTCACGCTCATAAAACAGTCATTTTTTGGATTTATTTCACCAAATTTGCAACATAGGCTTTTTGAGAGCCCACCTCATGAACACTGGCACTCTCATTTTGTTACTTGGTCCTGGAAGGTGATTCCGAGCAGTGACCTCAAAATCACCTTTTGGGACGGAATAATGCCATGACAGTACCTGAATTCATGAGGAGGTGTCCCAATAACCCCAGGTTGAAAATTTGGTGCCAAAATTCCCAAAAATGCCTGAGATATGCACCAAAGTTGAAAAAACCCTATTTATGCCATTATACAGCTTACCTGCATTTCTTCAGTTTGTGGTCAGCTTAGAAGAGTGCAGACGTGTTCCCAGTCCACCAAGATCGTTGAGCCAGGCTCCGGAGGTAAGTATGGTGTGGGGGGGTGTGGGGAGGTTGTGTGCACAGTGGGTGGGTGCGGGTTGGGGGGAGAGGATGGCGACCGGCGTGGGACCATTTCCTTTGTTTCAGGGAGATAAAAAAAAAAAAAAAAAAAGACGTCACGGGAAGGTTTTTTTTCCATGCTTGTTTCCAGCACACTGGGGTGGGCTACCAGTGTGCCAACTGCCTTTTTTGGGGTGGGGGTACTGAAGCCAATGGGGATTGGTCCCCCTGCTAAGGGAACAACTGTTTGGGGGCCATGATGTCAGGGGATTGGGCACCTGCTCGGCACACAACAAATGGGGGGTTACATCATGCCAACGGAGGCTCCCCATCAGCAAATTAACTGGGTCGGGGGCTGCCAGTAGGGGAATTTGCCACCCCCAATCAACTTTCATGGGGCCGAGAGGCGAAGGCAAGCTGCTGCCATATTTAATTTAATTGTTACACTTGGTAAGGTACCGCCATGTTTAATTTAATTGTTAAGCTTGGGAAAGTACCACCCTGTAATGACGGGTCGCTCCTTCATTGTAGTGGAATGGCTGACGCTGCAATGACTAGGCAGCTCCTCATTGCAGCGGTGAAAACATTTCTACTTGGTGGCACTTTTGGAGACCAGTGTCATCGACACGCTTGTCTCCATTGGTCCACCAGTGCCAAGCCCCCAAATGCACTGCCTTCATTGGCTGCCACAGTGCCGCATCTCCACAACCCGCTTCTCTCCTAAGCTGCTGCATAATGTTTCTTGTGCATGTGCACAAGCAAACATAAAAACATGAAGAATTTCATTATCCTAGACATTCTGCTAGGTCAAATCTGTCATTTAGACCCGGCCACCCTCAATCTTAGCCAGAAAATCCAAAATGATTCCCGGCAAAATATCAGTTTATCAAAATCTCCATCCTTGGATTTAGGTTTATCCTGTCAATATCCATAAATGAAAACTCATGTCGTACCCATCCTTCATATTGGCTACATGTTCAACCATGGTATAAGCCAAATTCTATTTGGCTATTGCCTTGCAATGTTCCCCACCCTTTCTTTCATTTTCCTGATGGTTTTGCCAACATAAAATGCTCAGTAGGTGTGACTGCCAAATAGAGAACCCCTATCATTTCTCAAGTGATAACTTGCCTTACTTCCCATACTTTGTCAGTACTGTGGCTACTATAATCATTTGCCTCTTTCATTACTCTACAAATAGAGCAATGCTTGCATCTGTAGCAGCCATTTTGCTACCCTGTTGCCATGTCTGTTGCTTTTCTGGCTTAAGCTTGCTGTGAACCAGTAGGTCCTTTAATGTTCTTGGTTTTCTGTAGGCTATTCTTGGAGGATATCACCAATGCTCATGTGGATTGCATAAACTCAAGTCACATAGGTTTGCTAGGCCTGTGAAGAAACTATGGAGCATTATCTGTCAAAATGGAGTGTGCTTAACTCTTCACTTGTGTATTTTAAAATATAATTGTGTTCTCTCTCAAATGGAGTATGCTTCACTCTTCAAATTGTGTATTTTAAAATATAATTTGAACATTTATTGTGCGTTCTCTCTCATGTTTCACACATCCTATATTTACAGTACAGTGCATTGTTTACAGTAGATTGCATTGTTTTCTCTCTGTGGTATTAGACATCCTGTCACTCTCTTCATTGTCTAATAGCAGCACAAAGTGTGTTCAGTGGTACAGTGTGGGAATGCCAGTACGGGGACACCAGACTGGGCAATGCAAAGTAAATGGTTCTGTGCTTCAAATGATTTTTCAACATCCAGGAGATCTTTAAAATACAATCTTCAGACACAGTTCAACTTTTATTTCAATAGTTTTCTTTATTTATCGACCATAGTTCTTTGTTTTTTTTGCATGAAAGCAGGATTTCTGCCTCAAACTTTATTTTGTCCTTTTGATTTTTCCTCCTGTGAAGTCATAATCCTTTTTTATGAGGTCATCATTTCCACAGCATCAGTTTGTGATGTCAAGGAAAATATGACTTCAGCAGGATGTGTTTTTGTTAGAATGTTTGGCCAGGAAAGGTACACTGAATGGAAGTTAATTTACAGGTGTGATCAGGGAGCACAGTGAGGTTAAATGACTTGGTCAGGGTTATACAATAGGCAAGTATATAGCTGTGGGTTTCAAACCCAGCTCTTTGGTGTCTGTAGGTTCATGGTTTAGAGCTTTAACCCTCTAGGCTATATTGCTTCCCTAGGATGATAAGATGAAGTCTGAAACACACAGATTCTGTTTTCAAACAGTTTTCTCAGTAATAAAGAATGAAGCAAGAAAATACAGAACAGTAATAAAATATAATCTGAACTGTGTATGTGCTGTATATATTTTTTTAAGTTTTTCTGGGTCTTGGCAAATTGCTTTAAAGTGTCTAATACTGCTTGATGGACAATGTGTTGCAAGTCTGCCATCTAGTGGTATAAGGTGTTATCCAGTGGGAATGTCCTCAAAGTGGCACAGGAAGCAAGATCTGAGTTCCGCATGTGGGTGTACAGCCAGAACAGAGCCATATGTGTAAGGTCAGTGTTGTTGCGTTAATAAACACGCTTTTATAGTTGAACTGCTGAATCTTATTCATACTCCTATTCAGTGCTAAGCAAAGCAGAAAAAATACACGGTATCAGAAGTGCTGGACTCATAATTTAAGAGACCCAGAATCCAAAACAAGAAAGTATGCTGAACTGTGGGATAAAAAACAAGGTGAGTCTACCATTAGACCTCATGGGGATCTGCTAGGTTTTGTAAGAAGTCTACAAAAATGACAACAACATTTTAAACTGTACCACCAGAAAATATTGGCTTTAATAAGACAGCCCTCTGGCTAAAGTGGATATGGTGCTTTGAATGATTTTGTCAGGTCTCTGACCTAATCGAGTCTGAACACCAAGATAATATATTGGGTTTTCTTGATGGGTGATGAAGTAGATGACATTTTGAATTCCCTTGGTTTGACTTGATGGGATAAAAAAAAAGAAAAGTGCATGGCAGAGTAAACAAGAATTTGTCAATTGCAAGTGTTGCTTGCTGTCATTAGAAGTGGAAGTGCAGGAGTTAGACAGATGCAGTATAGGAATGGCAGTAAAGTATTGAAGTGAGGCCAACTCCACCCCCAACCTGCAGAGATGGACAGGCATTGTAGTGTGCCTTTGGTTTGTCACCCATAATGGTCACGACATTTCACCTCACCCTACCCTGCAGACACTAACAAGTGTCGAGGTGTGCTTTGGAGTGTTCGGGCTTTACACTCACCTCATTCCATAAGAAAATATGCTGAAATGGGTGCAGTATAAGAGAATGGGGAGAACTCTGGGGCTAAAGGGTCCATGGCACACCTCGATGCCTGCCACTGGCTGCAGGGTGGGGGTGGAATGGCATGAGCATTACTGTCGACAATCCCACATCACGCCTCTGATGCCTGTCAGTCCCTACAGGGTAGGGCATTATGGTCGAAAACCCTAACACCCTGGACATTTCTTGGTATTTTTACTCCAAGTTTTCAACATGGGCTTTTTGTGATCCCACCGCATGAACATTGACACTATCTGTTTGTTAGCCGAAAGGTGATTTTGCACAGCGACTGCGCCACTTGACACCACAGGTGCAAAAACACATTTCGAACAGGATGTGAAAAATGACACCTGCACTGTTCATGAAGAGGTGTAAAAAATGGCAATGTTGAAAATCTGGAGTGAAAATATAAAAAAACTGGTGAAGTCACGAGTGTGCGTAGAAACTGTGCAACGCACACCCGTTATGTAATTAGTTTGGGGATATTTTACAGTGGATTTTCAATATAGGCATTTTGGGACCTCTGCTCATGAACAGTGTCACTGTGGTTTTTTAATCTGTCCCGAACACTGATTTCCCACAGCTACCGCGCTATTCTGTGCCGGAAGTGTGAAGCACATTTCGGCCAGGGTGTGAAAAATGACTGCTCTACTGTTCATAAGGAGGTGTGGAAAAATGGCAATGTTGAAAATCTGGACTGAAAATATTATGAATTCGTGAACTTAAGGGTGCGTGGAAACTGCACAATGCATGCTTGTAACACAGTCATTTTATGGGCATTTGTCACCAAATTTTCAACATAGCTAGTTTAAGACCTCTGTTCATGAACAAGTGTCAATGTGATTTTCTTAATCTGTCGCGAACATTGATTTCGCACACCAACAGTGTCACTGTGTGCTACATGTGCGAAAACACTTTTCAGGCAAGATGTGAAAAATGACAGTTGTACTGTTCATAAGGAGGTGTGGTAAAATAGCAATGTTGAAAATCTGGAGCGACAATGTTAAAAATTATCGAAATTCACAATGCGTAAGACTATGCAATGCACACTCGTGAAACAGTCATTTTGGGGAATTTTTTCACCAAATTTCAACATAGAGTTTTTGGGGACTACTCATGATGAGTTACTGTCATTTTGTTAATCGCCCCAAAGATGGTTCCGCGCAGTGACCGTGAAATCACCTTCGACCAAATAACATAATGACAGTGACTGAGTTAATGAGGTGGGGTCCCAAGAACCCCATGTTGAAAATTTGGTGAATAAATTCCCAAAAATGGCCAACATGTGCAGCAAAGTTGAAAAAAAACTATTTGTGCCATTATACAGCTTACTGGCATTACTTCAGTTCGTGATCGGCTTTGAAGAGTGCAGACGTGTTTCCGGTCCACAGAAGATCATCGTTCCAGGCTCCAGAGGTAAGTATGGGATGAGACGAGGTGGGTGGGGATGTAGAGTACGCAGAAGGTTGGCGCGGGTTGGGGGAGGGGGGCAAGAGAATCAACGAGGGACCTTTTTTTTTCTTCTAGGTTTTTTTTTTTTATACTACATGGGGTGGGCTCCCAGCATGGCCCCAGGAAGTTTCTTTGGGGGGGCAGTGGAGCCGATGGGGGATTGGGCACCCCATGGGCCAAGGAGACTTTTGCCATGCTGAGGTGGGCGCCCAGCCTGGCACATAGAGGTTTGTTGGGGGGGCAGTGGAGCCGACGGGGGATTGGGCACCCCTTTAGGCCATAGTATGTGCTGGGGGGGGTGCATGAGCCGAGAGGGGATTGGGCACCCCTCTCAGTAAGCAACAAATGGGGGGAGGTGCAGTATGCTGACGGGGATTGGGCTACCCTGTCAGCAAATGAATTGGGGAGGAGGTCATCCCGACAGGGGGATTGGGCACCCCCCGTTGGCCAAAGAGACTTTTGCCATGCTGGGGTGGTCTCCCAGCATGTCAGATGGAAGTTTGTTTGGGAGGGCAGTGGAGCCAACGGGTGATTGGGCACTCCCATCGGCCATACAGTGTGTTGGGAGGCGCATGGCGAGGGGATTGGGCACTCCCTCGGTAAGCAGAAAATGGGAGGTGCATTATGCCGCGAGGTTGGGCTACCCCGCCGGCAAATGAAGCAGGGGAGAGGTAATGCCGACAGGGTTGGGCACCCATTGGCTTTTTTTAATACTTTAAATGTTTCACCAAGAAGGCACACTGAATGGTGGGCGGAAGCTTTCCATTGGCTTCCTGGGGACTGTGAGAGACCGACGGAGAAGCCGTCACCATGGGGACACCATGCAATCAGCTGTTTTGGTAGCTTGTAATGCACCAAAACAGCTGTTTGCACGGTGACGTGGCCAAATTTCTTTACTCAGTGTGGCATGCTCATTAACTGCTGATGCAATGTGTTTCTTGCACATGCATGCAAACAACACAAAAAGGAGTGTGATGAACACTTCCCTGACTCAGCTGAGGTGTATTTGATGAGCTGCTAAAGTTTAAATGAGGTGTGCCCCTTGTGCACCTCAACTGCACTACTGTCTGAGAGGCGTACATGAGGTTCAACAGCAGTGCACTTACAGCGTAGTTTAAGTATAGCTGAGGTACATCTAAAAATGCTAACAAGGTGCATCTCACTTGATGTGTAGGTCAGAGGTACAGTTGGTGTGCATCTAAAAATGCTAATTAGGTACACCTCTGTGAGGCGTACACCTCAACTAGAGGTGCAGTCATAAGGTGTAGTTCTTGTCAATTTAAAAAATGCTAATTTGGTACACCTCAATGAGGTGTACACCTTGGCAAGAGGTGTAGTCAGGAGGTGTAATTGCATGCTTTTACAAGATGCTAATTGGATAAACCTCAATGAAATATACACCTCAACCAGAGATGTAGTCAGGAGGTGTAGCTACTGTAGGTGCATTTACAAAGTGCTAATTAGGCACGACTCAGTGAGAAGTATACTACCAGAGATGTAGTCACGAGGTATAGTTGAGGTACATCCATCAATGTAAAAAAAAATTAATACAGGGCAGATATCTTGCCCAAAAGAAAAAGTAAATACTGTTTGCTTAACAACTCATTTAAAACTGAACATTAAAAATGATCTTATCAAGGGGGACAGTTCCCTTACCCTTACCCTTTTATCAACTGCAGTCGTATTACTGGAATCAGTCTCAGGCAAAAAGTCAAGGAATCCCTGCATTAAATAAATAAATATAGCAGTTTCTGCAGGAACAGCAATTACAATGTGTTGTTGTTATGTTTTCTTGTGCGCATGCACAAGAAACATTATACGGCAGCTTAGGAGAGAAGCAGGTTGTGGAGGTGTGGCAGTGTGACGGCCAATGCCAGCACTGCATTTGTGGGCTTGGTGGTGTGCACCCAATGCAGGCCCAGTGTTCTGATGACACTTGTTCTGCTGAAGTGCCACCAACTTGAAACGATTCGGCCGCTGCAATGAGGGCTGCCTCGTGCTTTCATGAGGTGGGAGTCACAAAAAGAACATGTTGAAAATTTTTAGGTCAAATACCAACAAACACCCGGGTCGTTAGGGTTTCTAACCATAATGTCCCACTCTGTACAGACTGACAGGCATCAGGGGTGTGCCTTTAGATTGCCAACTGTAATGCTCATGCCATTCCACCCCCACCCCCCACCCTGCAGCCAGCAACAGGCATTGAGGTGTGCCTTGGACTCTTCGGCCTCAGAGTTCACCCCATTCTACTATATTGCACTCATTTCAGCGTATGTCCTTATGGAGTGGGGTGACTATAAAGTCAAACACCCCAAGGCACACCTCAACACTTGTCAGTGTCTGCAGGATAGGGTGAGGTGAAATGGCATGAATGTTATGGGCGACAACCCAAACGCATACCCCAATGCCTGTCTGTCTCTGCAGGTTGAAGGTGGGGTTGCCCTGAAATTCAATACTTCACTGCCATTCCTACTCTGCATCTGTCTAACTCCTGCATTTCTAATGTTAATACCAGCAAGCAAACATTCGGCATTGACAAATGCTTGTTTATACATGTGTCATTGAAAATAGCAAACCTGACAAAAAGCACAGGAAAAGAACCATGGAGTTACAGGCCTCAAAGCACATCTCCCTACATACCGCAAAAAAACTTGCACTGCTTAGTAATGTAACCCCCAGGTGGCGCTATCCCAAGGGCTACTACCCCTGCCTGCTGGACTACCAACAGGTTGAGGGGCCTAGGTTCTAGGGTGGGTGCCTCCACCCAGAGGTCACGGTTTGTAATGGTTGGTTGAGTTTGGTCACAGCCCTCTGGGACACTGAGACCCCCTTCTAATCCCTCTAATGATCCACATAATACATAGGAATTACAGTACCAATACCCCACACGGTTCAACCATAAAGTACCACTTACCCTCGAGACCAATTCTGAAGTTCGTCTCGGAGGACCCCCTGTAAAATAAGGTTGATCAACACACACAAACTAATGCAAAGCCTACTGTATAGGTACTGACACTTCAGACAGTTTAAAGTCAATAACGTCAAATCTGGTTTATTTAAGGGGAGTGGAACACAGGAGGGGGAGATCAAACTGATTGGCAGAATTAAATCACAGTACTGTGCACTCATACAGAGTCTTAAAAGTCACACTCTGGGTACCCAGGTTGGAGGGGCTAGCCAGGTCCGTTGCCCGGGGTTGGCCGGCAGGTGCAGATAGATAGGGCCATGTAGGAAAAAAGATATGCACAACACCCAATTTTAATCCGGAGCCGGATGGCTCAGTCCTTGAGGAAATGAAATAAAGAAAATCAGATGAAACACGGTGATTGATAACAGGTTGCAGGGGTATGCCCTGATTTGTACTCACACTACCCCAAGCTGAGAACCTGATGCAGATGGCTGTTCTGGATCGTCAGACAAGTAAGGCAGAGAGATGAAATTCTACAGGCCAGGCCCAACTGCTTTGACTAGTGGACGGATTTAGTCTGATTACACTAAGTTCAGCTTTCGGCTTACACCACACAGTGACAAGAGAACTGGAATAGCTATTCTCCACAAACATTCAACACATTTATATGTAAAGGAAATTACTATACCAGACAGCTGCTCATAGGTCCGATCGCACTTACTGCAAACACCCGGGAGTTCACACAGCAGCTTCAGTTCCTGACAGACTGAGTGTGATTCAGCAGTTTCTCCAGTCTTCTACAGGTTGGGCCTGGTTTCCACTTTTAGCCTTCCTTCCTTTCAGACAACTCAGATTCAGTCCGATTCAAGCTTGCAACGGCCACCAACCGACTGCAAGGCCTCTCACTCACTTCCCGTGTGAAACTATGAAACGTAGAAGCACAGAGCTCCTTCTCTCCTCACGGTCACAACGGATCTGATCTCTCAGTCACAGGGCAGAACATTCTCTTCAGGAGCCACCCGGTCCAGTTGGTGGACTCAGCTGTCAATCACTCCAAAGCTCTCTCAGTTGGCGCAAAAAGGCATCAAGGTCCAGAACTTCACTTTTCAGAATTACTAGCTATACCCCCATTGTAAGCCAGCTCCCAGGAGAGTCCGAATTCTGGTTGGTCCAAACATTCTCCATTTTAAAGCTCCCCTTTATTCCATTGGCCCAGCATAGCAGTTTAGTTCCAAAATGGAGGGGCCACACACACAGAGTCCCAGCTGTAACAAAAGCAGGTTAGACAAACTACAATACTACTAATGCATTAAATGTTTACAGGGAAACAGGTATATCTTTCAGAGGGGCTTCCTTTGCGCTTTCAGTGACCGCAAAATGAAGTGATTGCCCAGGCGGGATTCGAGCAGAGAAACACCAGCACCCCTAGGAAAGCATCAATTATGTCTGCAAGCAGACAGCTCTTAAAGAGACAGTAGGTGGAGGCTCTACCAGCACTCACAGTGCCATGCTTAAACGCCGAACGCCAGCAGGCAGGGTAACACTTAGTCAAGCTCCTAGGGGCTTTTTAAGAACCCCCATTAGTAGGGGGGTTACACCCTTCCTTGCCTGAGAAGAACTTGGTGTTTGCATTAAGTAGATACCCTTATAACATTTTATAACACCCACTAACATATTTACATCACTAACAGTTTGCATTTGTAGCCTTTAAATCACATCACATATTAACTCTTGGTCATATGCAGTTATTCTGTATTTCACAGCTTACTACAGGGTACCATTTTACATATACAATAACATTTTGGCATCAGGTCACCACTTCCTGCATATGAAACTTGAAAAAGAGGGGGCCCTTTCCTATCAGTTACCTTGGGGCTGGACTGGGCAGGGGCACCATACTCAGAAGGCAAGACCAGTAATCTGAAATTATCTCCCAGGCTTAGTTTGGGCAATGAACTCGGGGTCACATACACTCCCTTGTGGACCACATTAAGAGGCAGACCCACGGGTCGGCCAAGGGACTCATAGCTTAAATGTACCACAGGCCTCACAGCTCAACCAGTCCTTCTAGGGGGAACTGTGACAGTCTCTGTGTTTAGATCCCCGCCTTCAACAGTGTCTGCATTTGTTAGGGGAACTTCCAGTGGGGGTAGAGGGGCTAGAACTTGGGGCACTTTCAGCTCCAGGAGTGGCAAGCTCAGAGTCTACAACACTTAGTTCACAGGGAGAGTTTTGTGACACTGTCAGTTAATCATCCAGTCACTCAAAATACTCTTCTTGTTCTGGTATATCACCAGCCTGTTCCAGTTCAACAGTTCCCTCCTCAGGCAGCTCATACAATTCCACCATGCACAATGGTTCTAGGTCATCCGACTCAATACTGGGCACTTTACTTTCCGGGAGTAGTGGCTCCATGGACGAAGCCGGGGGCTTAGACAGTCCAGAAGGCCCAGCTTCATCTCCAGAATTTAGTAGGGGATTGCCCCGAAACAATTGACTCAGTTTATAAGAAGGGTAGTATTCAAGGCCACACTCACTCTCCTCTGACATGAACTGACAGTCCTGTTCATCTGGAGTTATTGGTGGGGAACACTGTAACTCAACATTGGCAGGTGCAGACTTTCTTTGTTTTCACTTTGCGGCAGCTCTAGTCACTGGTCCAGAGGGAGCATTTTCCGGAGGCTCAGCCTCAATCAAGATTTGGCCAATGGACAGTAAATGGTTTCTATGCAGGGTTTTCACTTCTTTCAAATTATTTTGAGGTCTCACTTTGTATACAGGCATATCATCTAGTTTGCCTACCATGATGTGGGGGAGATGGTGCCACCTATCAGCAATCTTATGTTTGCCATGCAGTCCCAGATTTCGTAGCAACACACGATCCCCCTCCTGGAGTTCCAGTGCTTTCACTTTTTTGTCATACCTTTCCTTGTTGGCCAGATTTCTTTTGGCAGCCATGGTTTGAGCCAATTAATACACATGATTTAATTGGGCCTTTAACTAATGCACATACTATAAATGGTTATCAGCTTGAACCCCATCAGGAGAAACTCCAAAAACAAACATCTACTGGTAGTTGGGCTTCTCTTCCAAACATCAGGCAATAGGGGGAGAACCCAGTGGCATCACTTTTGGTACAGTTGTAGGCATGTACCAGGGTGCTAATTTGTTGGCTCCATCTAGGCTTGTCCTTTGGGTGGAGAGTGCCTAGCATATCTAGCAAAGTGCAGTTGAAACATTCAGGCTGTGGGTCCACCTGGGGGTGGTAAGGGGTGGTTCTGGACTTTCGCACTCCCCACATAGAAAGCATCTCTTTGATCAGACGACTCTCAAAGTTCCTCCCTTGATCAGAATGAATTCTTTGCGGTGCTTCATAGTGAACAAAGAAGTTTTCTATAAGCACTTTGGCCACAGTGGAGGCCTTCTGGTCCCTGGTGGGAAAAGCTTGGGCATATCTGGTGAAATGGTCAGTGACCACCAGCACATTACTAATATTTCTTTGATCTGGCTCCAAACTCAGAAAGTCAATACAGACCAGTTCCATGGGGGCGCTGGTGGTGATGTTAACAAGAGGGGCAGCCCTCTGTGGCAAAGCTTTCCTCTGTAAGCAGCGACTACAAGTTCTAATGTGTTGTTCAACATCAGCCCCCATTTTCGGCCAATAAAATCTGGATCTTACCAAGTCAAGTGTTCTGTCAATGCCAAGGTGTCCCATGTGGTTATGTAGGGATCTCAGCACCAAGTCTGGAAAGGCAGTGGGCAAAAACTAGCTGTTGCTTGTCTATTTGTTCCCCTCTGTCTACTGTTTCTCTATATAACAGTCTATTGATCAGTTTCAACTTAGGACCTTCCTTGTAGAACAGTGCAGTTTTCAAGTCAGTGGACCGTAATTTGGACACATCTTTCCTGGTGTGGAGGGCTTCTAAAGCTGATTGGATCATGGGATCTCGGGATTGAGCCCGCTTAATACTGTCATTGTCGAATTGAGGCAAAGCACCAATGTCTAAGGCAGAGAAGTGGCAATAAGCAGCAGGTATGCAATTCTCAGAGGGCCCCAAAAAATCCACCAAACAGTCCACTGGGTCTGGGACTGTTGCCTCCTCTCGGTCAAACTTCTGGCAGAGTGCTCGAATATCAGGTTCTGACAGTCGGACCCAGTCATTTCGAGGAGCAGGCCTCCAGGAGAGAGGATCAGCATCTATGTGGTTCAGGCCTGCTCTGTATTCGACAGCATAGTTGTATGTGGATAATGCAGAGAGTCACCTGTGGCCAGTGGCATCCAGCTTAGCTGAAGTTTGAACATAAGTCAAGGGATTATTGTCAGTTTTTACCAGTATCTTGGCCCTATATAAATATTCGTGGAATTGGTCCACAGTGGCCCACTTCAGAGCTAGGAATTCTAACTTGTGTACCGGATAGTTCTTTTCGTAAGGGGTCAGGCTTCTGCTGGCAAAAGCCATGGGTCTCAGACCATTCTCATGTTCCTGGTACAACACAGCCCCCAACCCTTGCAAGCTAGCATTAGTGTGCAGGACATAAGGTTTTGTTGGATCTGCATAGGCCAATACAGGAGCATGGGTAAGTTGATATATAATCTCATGAAAAGCAGTCTCACAATCAGATGTCCAACAGGCCCCAACTACTTCATTTGGATGGAAATACACTCTCTCAGTCTCATGGGAAGTTGACTTTTTGTATTTTTGTTGAGTTGGAGGGTACCCTTGAGTGAGATTGAGTAAAGGGCGGATCACTTTTAAATAGTCCTTGATGAAACACCAATAGTAGCCACAAAAACCCAGAAATCTTTGCAGTTCTTTTAGGTTATGGGGCTGGGGCCAGGTGGGCAGGGCCTCAACTTTACTCGGGTCTGTCTCTATCCCTTCAGTGGAAGCTATGTGTCCCACATACTTTACAGATGTTTGGAAGAATTGACATTTATCGATGGACAGCTTCAGGCCAAAGTCTTCTAATCGGTCCAGCACCTTGAATAATTGGTTCTCATGTTCCTCCAGTGAGCTACCAAACACAATAACATCATCTATGTATTCCAGGCACTCTAACAAGTTCATGTCCCCCACTGCATGCTCCATCAGACGTTGAAAGGTGGCCGGGGCACCAGAAATCCCTTGAGGCATCCTCATGAACTCTTAGAAACCAAGTGGGCAGATAAAGGCTGTCTTCTCACGGTCTTTCGGGGCCATCGGGATCTGATAGTACCCACTGCGGAGATCCAGCATGGAGAACCAGTGGCTACCATTCAGGCAGTCTAAAGCATCATGGATGCGGGGCATTGTGTACTGATCAGGGATAGTCCACTGGTTCAAGGTGCGATAATCTACGCACATCCTTACTGTCCCATTCTTTTCCCTCACTACCACAATGGGGGAAGTATATGGGCTTCTAGATTCTTGTATTACACAAGCAGCTAGCATCTCTTGCAAATGTCGTCTCACATCATCTATGTCTGCAGGTGCCAGGCATCGAGACCTCTCATGGAATGGCCTATCATCATGCAGCCGGATATGGTGCTCAGCCCCCTGTATGCAGCCTACATCCCACTCCTTCAAAGAGAACACCTGGTCCCTCTGGGCAAGCTTCTCACTGACTCTCACTTTCCATTCAGCTGGCAACGGGGAGTCACCAAAATCAAACAAGTCAGGTGTTACTCTATCACTTTTTCCCGAACTCTTGTTACTGGGTAGCACAGCAGTATCCGCACAATGCACATTAGCTAGAGTACAACCTCTGTTTACTCAAATCTCCCTGTCAGACATGTTATGAACTTGAACCATTACTCTTCTGACAAAAGCATGGGCCCTAGCCGGCAGAATACTTGGCTTGACCAACAGCCCCTCGGGCAATTTTCTATCTCCTGGTGCATCCAGCATTAATATTTTATTCTTGACATCCTTTTTTATATGAACCTCTCCTTGTAGGATACATTGAGCATTTGGTTCCAAAATCGGAGACTCAGGATCCTTTTTCCAGACAACCCCAACCGGTTCCTCAGGGTCCACTTTTTCAGCATCTCTTTGTGCCTCCCTTCCCTGTACTCCTGTACTTCCGGTATGCAGCCGACTTTGCCCTCACCCCTTGCAGTACTTCCTTGTTCAGCCAGCATGGTTTCTTGCCTTTGCTCATCTTACTCCTGGCCCTGGTGCAGGCTACTGTGGCCTCTGTTTGCCCAGTCTTTAGGACTCCTCACTTTTGTTCTGCACCTATCCCTGGCCTTATATCCTGGAGTCTCCCTTGCAGTATTGCTCCCATTGCCCCAAAGTCCACCCAAATAAAATCCACCACCTTAGCGCCCATGTCTTCTACTGTATCTCCCTGCCCAGAGTGACAACGAGCCACACTGTTTGGTGGTCGCTACCTCCTAGTGGGTCCTCCACCCTTACCTCCCTCACCGCCTCCCCATGTGGCAGTACTAGGTCCAGAGTGCTACTAAGCCTTGTAGGCCCACTTACCAATTGCATCAGAAAGCTGTCCTGGAATGCATCAAGGAGCACCTGCTCCCTGGTACTGCTCGTGGCTGGGGTGCTCCAGTCAACCCTTGGTAGGTTAAAATCTCCCACTATCACCACACCCCCCCTTCTACACACCCTCCTTATCTGCTTTGCAAACTCCCCATCCAGTTCTCCGGATCGGGCTGGTGGTCTGTACACCACACCCAGCCTCAGCTTTCTGCCCTTAGAGTCCAGGAGCTGCACCCAAAGCGCTTCTGTCCTCTCTTCTCTCCCCTCATCCCTTATGCATTTAATCCTTTCCCTCAGATAGAGTGCAACCCCCCTCTTCCAACCCCCCGAGTACCTGCTGCATATCCTGTATTCCCGGATTGCCAAGCCCCAGTCGTGGTACTCTGTGGCCAAATCTCTGTCACTGCAGCAATGTCCACCTTCCCCTCTGAAAGGAACGCCTTAAGCTCTGCAATTTTGTTCCCCAGGCTTCTTGCATTGAGAAAGACCACTTTCCACCCATACCCCTCCTTCTCACTCTGCTCCTCCTCCTTGGCCTGTGTCCCTCCTCCCGGTAGTCCACACCCTTTCTCTTCCTTATTCTTACTGGGTGGTAGTGCCTTCTGTATTACACTCAGACCACTCTACCCGCCCCCTTCCAGGGTTACTACACCTCCTCCTTTACCTACTGTATTTCTAGGGGGGTGAGCTCATTAGGCTCCCGTCTGGACCTTTCTACTAACCTCAGTCTTTTGACCACACACCCCCCCAACTACTTTATATCCACTTTAGTAGAGATGCACCCCTCTAACCCTGCCTTTAATACTCCCCTCCGCTTCCTGCTCAAGTGTACTCTGTCCCCTGCGTACAAGTCACTATTTCCCCAGACCCTACCCCAGTTAGTCACTAACCCATAATTTGTGGTGTGGCACCAATGCCTCAGCAACTCATTGAACTCCTCAATCCTACCCTTCCTCCTCACGCTTGCACATGGTACCAGGAGTGCCTCCGAGAATGCCACAAACTCTTCCACCCCTTCACACTGCCTGGCCAACTATTCAAACCTCCCCCTCACTACTTCCACAGTCTCCCCCACCAATTCGTTTGTACCCACATGCAACAGTAAATGAGGTTTCTTCCTCCCACTCGCTGCACACTTGAGCAGTGCCTGCCCTGCCCCTCCTGTAGTCAACCTAGGGATAGCTTCAACCCAAATACGACTGTGCCTTTGCCTCCATCTGCCCCATCTCACTCTTTTCAGTATAGAATACCCTAGGATGAGTACCCCCCCGTCCCTCAGCCCCTTTCCCTTCTAATGCCCCTTCCACCATGCCAGTATTCATTCTTCCCTGACCCTTATCTCTGCCAGCTGCACCCTCTGTGACTTATGTATCTGTACCCCCTGCTTCCACATCACTCCTGTTCTCTTCCTTATTCCTCCCTTCCCCCTTGAATCCCTTCCCAGCCTGACTACTTCCTACTGGGCTTTCCATGTTGACATCCCCTTCTCCTCTGCTGATTTCCAACCCCTCTCCTATCCCTGCTGTTGTCGATTTAGAGCCCCCACTCCCTTCTACCCCAATAGTGATGCTCTTACTATCCTTCCTGCCATGATCCCTCTGTCTTGTCTCTCTCCTGCCTGGTCCTCCACCTTTTCACCTTCCTCCTGTACATGTCCTCCCTTACACCTGCTACTCTCCCTTCCTTTCCTTACCTACTTCTCACTATTCTACCTTACTGTCTCTTCCTGCCCTCCTCCTCCTGTTTATGATCTAGTTTTTATTTTTCAGAGTTAAATCTGATATCCAAATTTTCTACTATTAACTGGATTTTGCCTGTATTATCCTGTGTTTATCCCGTCAACAATTGCTACTTGTTTTGCATCTTGCTTGCCATTGTTTACTGTTATGTTTTTCTGTTTCCCTCTATTTGTACCATGGGAACATGTTTGCACTACTATGAGAACCTGTAATGCTGCCTACTACCTCTGTTATGTTGAATTTTTCCCTTATGGTACTTACATTTTTGTACATTTGCTCCTTTCCTTGAATAATGTATTAGTTTGCTTCTCTCCCTGTTGAAATGTTCTTGTACTTGTTCATTATGTTATACTCTCCCGGGTCATGCCTGAAAATAGTCTTTATGTTGGCTAGTGCACTTACCCAGTAAACAAAAACTAAATAAATAAATCCTTCCCCCTTCCCGTAGCCTTCTATCCTCCAGTCACCACCCCTTCTTCTTTACTAGCCCCCCTTCTACCCTTTCGTCCTCGCTATCTCTTCCACTAGCTGTTGTCAAACCGCTCATGCCCTGCTTGTACCCCCCCCCAGCATGTTCCTGCTTCCCCTCTCTCTCCCATAGCAGAGGCTCAAATCTATTCCTAGTCGATATCCCTCCTACATCTCTTCCCCCTATCGGTTCCCCCCTCCTACTTGTTCCCCTCCGTGACACCCCTGGTCCCATCCCTGGTCCCTCCCTACCCGAGGCCATCTGCTCTTTTCCCTAGTACTCCTAGTGGTCTCTTCCTCCCCCAACAGGAGGCCTTCCCCTCACCTCGGGCACCCCCTCTCTTCTCCTCTCTTTTCTGCTAGTGCCTCTGATACTGGGGTAGGTTTCAGTCCGTAGTTGTTCTTCTTCCATCCCCCCTTGCCATCCCCTACCCCCCCCCAGCCAGGATGCCTACCATACTCATCTGCCCTGCCACTTAGACTCCTCCCTAACCTCCACAGTTCCTCCCTCAAACTAGCGAGTCATCTACAGACCATTCACCCCCCCATCCTCCAAGTCCAGTCCAGGATCATGGTGGACCCACATCCTGTACACCCCACCACCCTTCCAAAGAAGCCCGCCCTATTGACATGTGACACCTTCCCCATTTTGGCCCCAATCTTATGTTACGGGCTCTTACTCCCAGGTTCTGTACCCTACTCATACATGTGATATGTCCAACTTGCTTAAGAGGGAGATCTGGGTCAAATTAAGAGGGAGATTGGCCTGCTAGTAGGGAGATGCCGTAACGTCATGAGTTTGTCCTTAAATGGCGTCAAAAAAATAAGAAGAAAGTCATTACAAAAATGTAATGTATTTCATTTTGTCAAGAATAAGCACTAAAAAGAACAAACAACTAGTTATATAAAGTTATCAGATACATTGTTCATCACTGACTTAATTTTTATGTGCCTTTATCTGCTCAAAAAAACATGGATATTTTGGACAGAATTTTACTTAAGCAGGAGATTTTGTTTCCCAGGAGGGAGGGAGGGACTTCAGTTAAAAAAAAACAGGAGTCTCCTGCGTAAAGAGGGAGATATCACATGTATGCCTACTACAACTGTTATGCCCCTATTTACTCAAATTCCTGCCCCCATCCACACTAGTCTCCCTACTGGCCCCTTGCCGACCAGCGTAATTCAGTCTCAAATCTCATCCATTAGATACTGTATTACTGTAGCAATCCTAAAGCCTCCTTGTCCATTTTTCACCCCTCAGCTACCATTCTCTTTGTTCTCAGCTCTCTCATATAGTTTCACTTAGCCCAGTTAGAAATCCTATTGCATTCCAAGTATTACTTAGCTCAGTTAGAAAAATAAGCAGAACAAATAAATATGTATTATTACAGCAATCATAACAGTATAGCTGAATACTTAGCTCAGTTGGAGAAATAAACAGAACAACTAAATCTGTATTATTACAGCAATCCTAAAAGTATCCAATCATTGTTTGTCTCCACCCCAGAGACCCTGCTGTAATATAGGACCACAGAGGACCCTAGGCAGGAGGTTGGGCAACTCTAAAGTCCCAGCAGAGCTCCTTTGAGCTCACTCACTCCCCCTCTCTCACTCGCTCGTTCTGTTTCTCCTGGCGCTGCATGCTGCCCTTCTGTACTGGGCTCCTGCCTGTGTTGGTGCCTTTTTCTTTCCACAAAGAAATCCGCAGCAGTCCCGACAGAGCTCCATTGAGCTTGCTCACTCCCCCTCTCTCACTCGCTCATTCTGTTTCTCCCGGCACTGCAGGCTGCCCTTTTGTACTGGGCTCCTGCCTGCATTGGCACCTTTTGCTGCCCGCAAAGAAATCTGTGGCAGTCCTGACAGAGCTCTGTTGAGCTCACTCACTCCCCCTGTCTCACTCACTCCTTCTGTTTTTCTCAGCGCTGCAGACTGCCCTTTTGTACTGGGCTCCAGCCTGCATTGGTGCCGTTTTCTGCCCACAAAGTAATCTGCAGCAGTCCCGACGGAGCTCCACTGAGCTCGCTCACTCCCCCTCTCTCACTCGCTCATTCTGTTTCTCCTGGTGCTGCAGACTGCCCTTTTGTACTGGCCCCTGCCTGCACTGACACCTTTTTCTACCCACAAAGAAATCTGCAGCAGTCCCGACAGAGCTTCGTTGAGCTCGCTCACTCCGTCTCCCTCACTCGCTCATTCTGTTTCTCCCAGTGCTGTAGGCTGCCCTTTTGTACTGGATTCCTGCCTGTGTTGGTGCCTTTTTCTGCCCACAGAGAAATCTTCAGCAGTCCCGACAGAGCTCAGCTGAGCTCGTTCACTCCCCCTCTCTCACTCGCTCGATATTAATCTGTCCCAAACACTGATTTCCCACATTGACTGCACTATTCTGCACCAGAAGTGAGAAAACACATTTTGACCAGGATGTGAAAAATGACAGTTGTACTGTTCATAAGGAGGTATGAAAAAATGCCAGTGTTGAAAATCTGGCATGAAAATATTACAAATTTGTGAAGTTACAAGGGTGCGTGGAAACTGCGCAACACACACTTGTAACACAGTCATTTTATGGACTTTTGGCACCAAATTTTCAACATAGGCATTTTAGGACCTCTGCTCATGAACAGTGTAACTGCCATTTTCTCAATCTATCCCGAAAACTGATTTCCCACAGCGACTGTGCTAGCTTGCGCCGGAAGTGCAAAAACACATTTTGGCCAGGATGTGTAAAAATGACAGCTGTACTCTTCATAAGGAGGTGTAGAAAAATGCCAATGTTGAAAATCTGGAGTGAAAATATTACAAATTCACGAAGTTACGAGTGTTCATGGAAACTGCACAATGCACGCTCGTAAGACAGTCATTTTTCACCAGATTTGCAACATAGGCTTTTTGAGAGCCCACCTCATGAACAGTGGCACTGTCATTTTGTTAATCGGTCCCGAAAGGTGATTTCACGCAGTGACTGTGAAATCACCTTTCGGGACTGAATAACACCATGACAGTGACTGAATTCATGAGGAGGGATCCCAATAACCTCATGTTGAAAATTTGGTGCCAAAACTCCCCCAAATGCCCAAGATATGCACCAAAGTTGAAATAACCCTATTTGTGCCATTATACAGCTTACCGGCATTTCCTCAGTTCGCAGTCGGCTTTGAAGAGTGCAGACATGTTCCCAGTCTACCAAAGATCATCGCGCTGGGCTCTGAGGTAAGTATGGGGTGGGGGTGTGGGAGGCAGGTTGTGCAGAGGGTGGGTGTGGGTTGGGAGGGCCACCAACTCTATAAGGGACCGTTTGTTTTATAGGGTTTAAAAAAACATAGCGGACTGTTTTTTTTTCCAGGGACATTTGGCACACTGGGGTGGTCTCCCAACATGCTACCTGAGTGTTTTGGGGGGCTGTAGCCAACGTGAGATTGGGCAACCCTGTCGGCACATACCAGTGGGGGGGGGCGAGGGGGATTGGGCACCCCCCCTCAGCACACAGAAAACTGGGGGTGCACTATGCCAATGGGGAGTGGGCTCCCCCATCAGCAAACTGAACTTGGGGGACCGAAGCTGACAGGGATTGGGTCCCTCATTGGCAAAGAAAGACTGTTGGGGGGGTGCATGCTGCTGAGAGGGATTGGGCACCTGCTCAGCACACAACAAATGGCGGAGGGGGTTACAGTATGTTGACGGGGAGTGGGCTCCCCCTTCAGTAAATGTACTGGGTCATGGCATGTGGATGGCAATGTACCACCCTGCAATGACAGGTCGCTCCCTCATTGCAGCAAAATGGCTGACGCTGCAATGAAGAGGCGGCCCCTGATTGCAACAGCGAAAATGTTTCAACTTGGTGGAACTTCTGCAGAACCAGTGTCATCAGGACACTGGATCTGCATTGGTCAACCAGTGCCAAGCCCCCAAATGCAGTGCCACCTTTGGCTGCCATAGTGCCGCACCTCCACAACCCGCTTCTCTCCTTAGTTGCCGCATAATGTTTCTTGCACATGCGTGCAAGCAAACATAAAAATGTAGTGAACTTTATTTAACACCTTGATTAGACAGATACAGAAGGAAAAGGTAGGTTTATGTAATGTTTATGCCCCTCACCATGGGCAAGCTCATATTTTCACTGAACAAGAGGCACAGCTGAACAGGTTAGAGGGATATAAACAGATTCTAGGAAGAGATTTTTTTTTTTTTTTTAATTTCATTTTTCTCCACCACCTAGCTGCCGGCCGTCCAGTACTTTCAGCCCGGTCATGGGCCAATGGCTTCCACCCCGCAGATCGGCCTCAGGCCCTCCGATACCCCGTGGCTTACCCCCCACGGCAGGGCTGCGGGATGCGGAGGAGGAGGAGGAGACATCCCGCAGAGACCGGGATAGGTCAGAGGGCTGGCCTGGGGGGCTAATTAAAGCCGTGGCGGGCTTCATGGAGGGTGGCCGACAGCCGCCCATTTTCCGGTTTTCGGGGAGGCGGGGTCGTGCAATGACGTCAGACGTCCGCCCGCCTCAGAGTGTGTGTGCCTGTAGCTGTGTGACACCCTGGCCTCCGCCAGGGTCACTAGTGCTCAAGCACTATCCCACCCTCCCCTGGAGAAGAGAGCAGTCCATAGGACGCTCTATCCTTCTCCCCGGCCAGCCCTTCCAGCGACCGAGTCCGTTCCCGAACCGGGTCGCCCGGCGTCACTGTGAAATCCAACCGCTGCGCCCGGCCAGGCACGTCTAGGAAGAGATTTTAATGAAGTGATGGACCCAGTTCTTGATAGGAATACACCTTACCCAAATTTAGAGCAGATGAGAGATTATCTTTTATCAAGTTGTTAGCAGACTCTGGTCTTTCTGATATTTGTCACCTACCACACCCCAGTGAAAGAAGCAATAAATTTTACTCTGATAGACACCATACATACAGTAGGACTGATTATCTGTTGATGCCGCAGGATATCCCAGATGGCTTAGTAGAATCTGGGCTTGAAAGCTTCACAATGTCAGATCACAGCCTAGTCACTGCAACAGTCTTATTTGCAAAAAGATGAAGGCAAATCATTCAGATGGAAGTTCAGCACATCCCTTTTGTATTGTATTTGTTTTATAAAATGGCTAAGGAAGGAGAGCAAAGAATATTTCCAGAATAATGACCAAAGTAGCACATCCGATTCCTGTCTTTGGGAAGCAAAGCGAGACAGCTAAGGACCTGAATGAGACAGAAGCTTCTATTAAGTAACTAGAAAGTAAGAACAAATCCAACCCGGCAGAAAGGTCATTCCTACTGTAGGATATTACTAAACTTAAATATGAAATAATGAAATGTATTCATCTAGGTCAGAATAGGTCCTGTTTTGTACCTGCTGAAGATACTGGGAGTCAAGGGAAAAAGTCAGGAAACGTCTGGCCTGCAGACTTAAACAAGTGCAGACATAGAACCAGATTAGTGGAGTTAAGAAAGAAATGGGGGAGATTCAACAAGGCAATAAATTAGCGAAACATTTACTCAATTGTACAGAAATGTATCTAAAGAAAAACAGTAAGCTACTTTAAAAGATATAACTAGCTTTGTAATAAGAATTAAGTTGCCTAAATTAACCAAGGTAAAGCAGTAGAAATTGAGAGGTCCTTTATCTCCAAAGGAGATATCAAATACAATACAAGGTCTTCTGAATGGAAAGACTCCAGGCCCTGGTACTGTAGTTTATCAAGAGAATTCTGCAAATGTCTTCATTCCTGTATTACAGAATACTTACTTAGGACTCTGAATGAGTAACAGAACAGACATGAAGTATCCCCACTATGTCAAATGCATAATTCTTAAAAAGAGGAAAGATGCCACTGAGTGTGCTAATTATAGGGCCTTCTGTTTGCTCAACAATGATCATAAGATCTGAAAAAAAAATCTTGAGGCTCAAATTCAAACAATAATTAAAAAACTAGTGAGCAAAGAACAGGTGGTCTTTAGTTATAACAGATCAGGAGCAGATTGCATAAGAAGACTCTTTAATGTTATATGTTAGGTCAACATATTTAAAACTCCAAGTATCATCATATCCCTGGATATGATGAAGGCTTTTACTTCTTTAAACTGAAACTTCATGCAAGCTGCTTTAACATAGTATAGATTTGGTGAGGGATTCCTTAAGTGGATAACTTCCCTATATAATAAACCAATAGCACAGTTAATTTCAAATGGACTTATATCAGTCCCCTGTCCACTTTTTAGACCTACTGTTAATAGAACCCATAACTCACCTAATTCAATTCTTCCACCAATTTATGGTATTACCATGGGTAACATTTGTAGTAAATCATATGCCTTCTTTATATTAAGTGCCCTTTTTGCTGCCTGCCACCTTCTATCAGCCCTGTACCCTACCACCTGCCATTGCTTCCCCAATTGCTGTACCCCCTCCAATACCCCCTGACTTACCCCGCAGGGTGCGGCCGTCGCTCTAATTCAGTCCATCTGTGATGGGAAAAGGTGTCGGCAGATACCGACATTTCCTCTCTGGATTCCTCCCAGGGTGGGGTTCAGGACTGGTCGGCATGGTGAAGCAGGGATAGGTTGGTGGAGAGCTGGGGAGTTATGAAGGGCAGGTGCAAGGCGAGCTTCGTCCTGGTGACAGATGAGATTTTTCCCCCAGATATCAGGGGCAGGGATGTGCAAAGACGTCCAGCATCTGCCCCACCCCTCTAGGTTCAAGGCGCTGGTCACTTGTGGATCCCGCAGCCTCCATCAGGAGTCCCTGGAGCACCAGACACACAGCGCCCCCAGAGAAGGAGAGCAGTCCATGGGACACTCAATCCTTCTCCCCCAGCCAGCCATCTGATATCCCGGGTCCATTCCTGAACCTGGGTAGCCAGTGTCGCAAGCGAAAATCCAACCACTGTGCAGCAGACCAGCTGCAAATCATATGCTTTTACAGACAATGTCTTCATTGAGATGACTAGACCCATGGACTCAGTCACAGGACTTAAGAAACTGTTATTAGGTTTTTGCCCCCTCTCTGGGTTAGAACTTAACTGGAAAAGAAAAACACAGGTGATGTATGTATTCGTCCCTACAATATTAGAAGTTTACTTGACCAGACACTTTGATTCAGAGTTCATCAGAAAAGAAGTGACTTACTTATGGATCAAAAAGCTCTAACAATTTAGGAACATGTCTAGAGAATAATATGAAACAGTTGCTACAGGACATCCAAATGGAGTATAATAAATTGAGTAAAGTCAGCTTATTATTATGGGGCAAAATAAATGCTATTAAAATGATCATGACCCGAAATTATTTTACTTATGCCAAAATATCCCCAATATGGTCAGTAAAAAAACTACCAACACTTTAAAAAGAATCCATCTCTGGGAAGAGAAGCCAGCTAGGCTTGCTTTCAAAAAACCTAGAGGTTCTCCTTGGCAGGGAGGGTTTGCACTACCTTGGTGGGATAGATACAGCTAGGTGTTTGTACTTAAGCAATCAACATTCCATTTGACTAATGTGGATCAACCAGATAAACCCTTATGGGCAGAAATAGAAAGGAAAATATTGTAAACTCATGAACTAATAGACTTTCTCTTTATGCTCTGACCTAATGCATTCAAAAATAATCCCTACATATTAAATTATTTAATGACATTAAGAAGAGTGACTCAAAATTGTAATACGTTCATTAAATTATAGAAACTAGCACCACCATTTGGTAACAAGACACTTCTTGCTGGTCAAGAATCTATACTGGATATAGGCTAGAAAAAATCAGGGATTATCAGGGTGGAAGACATAATTGACTGTGATATGACTGTCCTGTCCTCTTTTGATGAACTCAAGGAAAGGTACAAGGCCCCAAGACAACAATTCTGTTTCTACCTTCAGTTAAGAGACATTCTTATGAAAAACATTCTACAACCTGATATGTCCTTACTTAAATGTCCTGACTGGGACCAAATTGTTTAATTAACACAAATGAAAAAGGTGCTAGTCTCATATATAAATTAATTTCTGTTGATGAGCATTGCATCACCAAGCCAGCCAAGATGAAATTGGGAAATCAGCTTGAGTTAGAACTTGCATCAGAACAATGGGGCTCTGCTTAGCAAAATGTTATTAGAAACAGTAGGGAAGGTCAGGGTAAGCTAATACAGTTTTAGATATTACATTACTTTTATTATACCTCACTTAAACTAGACCAAATGGGATTGCTCGTGGGAGGCCCTTGTTGGAGATGTAGTAAACCACATGCTATCTTAACATACCTTTTGTGGGAATGGCTGAAAAAATATCATAGTACTTGAGATATGTGTAAGAATTTCACGTTGTATAATCCCAAGAACCCCAGTTTTTCTTATTCTGGGAATTACTCCAAACAACAATAAGATGAGATTTCCTCACAGGTTATGAACCATGGCAGCAGCCCTCGGAGTCAAAAGATTATTACTCAAGTATTGGAAAACAGATAAGACACTAGAGCTTACTGAGTCGTTTAATTATATGAGCAAGACAGCAAATAATGAAAGGATAAGTCATAAGATTGTAGACAAGAAGAGCTTATTTAATGAGATTTGGCTTCCTTTCTTGAAAGAACTAGGGTATTTAAACTAGAACAACCGTAGTAATATCAGCAGACTTGCAACAGGTAGCAGTTCAAGTATTAACAATACTGTTACAGTTCATTTTATACATGCCTTGGTCTATCCCACAATGATTTTTACCTCAGTTGCTGTTTCTTTTTTCTTTTGAATGCTGCTGTTTTTGTTTTATGAATGGCAATGTCTAACACCGAGAAATATCAAGATGTATGCATGTAATGATCTTCTTATTTCAAGAAACATTTTGATGGGAAAAAAATTAAATATAGAGGTTGAAACTTGTATTGTCAGAAGATGGCTGAGGCGATTCCCCCCTACAAAATTAAAGATAGCATGTTGATAAGAAAAACAAACCTTTGTGATTTTCTTGAAAAAACATTGACACCAGTTTTAATGAACTCAGCATGGGCGTATAAAATAGCACATGTTCTTGATGATACATGACCAATAAAACACAAAGAAAAATAGTTGAGAACATGATCAAAGAAATAGAAAACATAAAGTTGTTTGGGGGGGTGGGGGCCCTAAGTTATTTCACTAATAAAACAAAAACTGTCATATAAAATGTGTTAAATCTTACATAAGCTAAATATTTAAACTCCTAAACATGAAAAACAGTCAAAAACATTACTGTGCAAAACTAATCATGCATTTGGTGCTACAATTAGTCATACACAAAATATTTAAACTGAAACAATTAACATACTGTAGTTATGATTTCTCTATAACTCATCACAATATTTTGTTTTGTGCAGGGCCTGTAGGCCCCGTGTAAGGCAAGTTATGACTGATCTGCTATGTTGCACAAGCCCTGTACAAAGTAAGTGAAGATTCACGTACTACTTCATACAAGAAGCAAGTTATGAGACACTGTGCATGGTCCGCACTATACTTTCTCAAAAAGTAAGGAATTTCATTGCAGACAATTATGTTAAAGCATACATTAGGGTTATAAAGCCACAAAAGTCAGAAAATGTTTAGTAGTAGGCAGTAGTAAGAGAACTCTGTTGCAGTACCATGAGGGTCTGAGTAAATGCAATTACATACACAAATAATCAAGAACACTGGTTTTTGGTTTTTATCAGAAAACCTGGTAAAATTCTAGAGATTGGACTACCTGCACACTGGTAGAAACAAAGAATTTCACAGAATTTGCATTTTATACTAGATCAGTAAATCTACAGAACTTGAATTTTTCTTATAATTGCTTCCTGTACTGTTTTCAATTTGCTTCATTTAATGCTCTGTATATTAAGCCTTCTTTTATTTTGATTATTTATACACATACTAAAAAATGACAGTAGAATCCCAGTAAAATCTGGAGATTAGTCTGTCACCAGTGCAATTCTTGGAATTACAAGTCTTGAAAACAGAATTTCATTACTTTAATTACCATAAATCAGTAGCCTTGCAAATAACTATTTTACACATTGAGTTTCACTGACATACACACAATTCTAGAATTCAAAATCAAGAGTGTGTTCACCCAACAATACATGCAGCATCTATTATATAACCAAAAACACAGTCAGCACAGCACAGGCACACTACAAGTTGCACATTATAGTCAAACTGCACATTACATTCAAGTTACACATAGAGCAGTGCCAGCCATGGTACAATGAAGTAATGCTGCAGTGTATCACAAAATGCTGCAGGATACTGCAGAGAATAGTGTCATTCAGTGACAATGTAGCCCTGTTGTCATGCAGCATTTTCTGATATGTCACTTTTTGCAAGTTACTGTGTTGCACTGCGGATTGCTCTACTGTATACCAGATAGCATACACAATGGGGTCTGCACCTTTTACCCTACAAAGCAAGGTACAGGCCTGGAGCCACGGCTGGTGAGTCTGCTTCTTTGTATATTACCCTATATCATATAAGTCACCAATGGGCCACTCATGTGCCATGACTTCAAACCTGTATCTTGAAGCAACAGGCCCAATGGGACTGTCCCCACACCTGTAGCTTGACAGTGGGTCATAAGGGTATGGGTGGTGGAAGGGATGGGCATGTGTGCTGAAAACCCTAACACCACATTTCCTGACTTTTGTTGCTTTATTATTTTTTAATTTATAGTTTATTGACTTTTCACAGTTTATGCACTAAAAGTATGTTGGCAAATGTTGCTGAAGAGGTAAGAAGTAATGGTTAATTTGTTTTACCAATATAATTAAGCTGTCTAAGCTAATAGTATTGCCCTCTAATTGAAGAAGGAGTGAAACAAAATATCAATTAATTTCTAATTAGTCATACTAAATGAGATAAAGGTTCCAAAAGAAAATTATTCTATCAATGCAGTATAGCATAGATCAAAGTGAGCATTGCATTGAGCACAATAAGTAAAGATCAATACTTTCCTTAATACATATATTACAAACAAAAATAAATAAAATAAAACAGAAATTACCAGACACAAAATTTACCAGTGAGGAATAAGATAAAAAAAATGAAGGCAAACAGTACTCTCAGGTTCCTAAGGGAACCTTACAGAAATATTTATAAGGACCTTGGCAGTCAGGTTATAATTCCAAGTTTAAGAAATTATTTTGAGCCATTCTGGCAGGGGTCAGAGGTAGATAATCTGCCTTTGTGGATACATTAGACGCATCCAGTTCCTGCATCCTTTTGAGTTCATTATTAACCACAGTTTCAATGTTTGAAAAATTAAAATCTGCAAGGCATCTTCATCTGTGAAAAAAATATGCATAACCTGCTGTAACTGTTAATCATGCAAAATCTTGCAAATGTGAATTGCTGCCCGATCTCCAGGTGACAAATGGAAATTCAGGAAGTGCTTTCTCCTTCTCTGTGTCTCCCAAGAAAAATCTGGAAAAACTTTATTTTAGAACTGGCTACCACCAGTTGTTTCACAACTGTTACGATTGAGTTAATTTTTCTGCTCAATTGATGCCAAGGTGACTATTATTTTCCACGCATCTGAGAAAGTTTTGCCATAAAAAGAGTCAGCTCCATTTGATGTTTTTTTTTCTCTTTCTCTGTGGAAACCTGAACACTTTAACAAAAAACAGATTCCTCTTAAAAAGTTCAGCAACCATCAAGTTTAAAGCATTGAGCAGGTTTTCAGAGTCAGAAGATAAAGAGAGTCCAATAATTTGCAAGATAAATTTTCTAGCCATTTCAACTGATGGTGTATCACAGTAGTGTCTATCGTAAGGGAATCTTTGCTAGCAATGAGTGAAATAATTTCATATTTTTTTTGAAACACTATGTCAGACCACTGCCAAGTTTATATGTTTTGTGAGTGCTGACAGAGGTTAATGTCTCAGTCAGTGCACCAGATTTCAAATTTAACTGATTGAGTTTAGTGATAACTGTTTCAGACATTTTCTTTGAATCATTTCCCAGCCAAGACATGATTTTCAAATATCAGATGAAACATGTTCCTCTGAGGGCTTTGATTTGGCAGCAGTGTGTGTGCTATGTACAGTGGGTTGGGGGAGGGGGAATCAAAGCCAGACTCATATGATTTCTCCTCAAAGCTACCCTGGGCTCCCGACTTCCCATGTCCTGGAACAGCTAGAGGAGAGAAGATATTGAGAGTTTTACTCTTGTTTTTCAGTTGCTTTAGCTTCTTTTTTTTAATTAGTATTTTTTCAGCTTTTTGACTGCATACTGGTCCCATACTGGTCTGATACCACCCAGCACCATCGCCTGGCTTCTCTGAGACTTATCCTTGTTGCTGCCATCCATCCTCTGCCAGAGGACCTGGAGTGTCCAGTCACCAGTATAGGGCCTTCGGGGGATCGGGCCTTCATCCTGCCATGGTTGGAGAGTTTACTCTGTTTTTCCTCCCCAGGCCTGCAGTGCATACAATGATGCATAGAGCAAGTTCCACTTCTGCAAAGACACCCCCGAGCATCAAGCAGGTGAAACACCTTTCCTGTCATCCCACCACACTGCCACCTAGAACCTCCAGCTGGCAACCTCCTAGTGGGATGCACATAGCCCCTTCCATGAGAGTGGAGAGCTGTCCTTGAGATGCTTAATCCTCCCTCCCTCCCCCAGCTGGCCCCAGAGTGACCCACATCTATTCCCAAACCTGGGTCACCTGTGTGGCAGGAGATGAGACACTAAGTGTCTCAGCCTTCCACACCACTGGGCCAGCTTGCCATTTTAGCTTTTTAATTCCTTTTTTGACACAACTGAGTAGAGAAACTGTTCAGCAGCTCAGATATTTAATTATATTCAGCCTAAAGTGAATATTAAAATAGCTTTTTCCAACATGGAAAGTAGGAACTTTGAAAGCTAAAACACAATCCAGCCAACCTATTTGCAATTAGACTCCAACCTCCCTCCTCGAGTACTCATTTTTGTTGCTTTAAAATGTGTTTTTTGCAACATGGATAGACTTAGATATCTAGATGATAGATAGACAGACAGACATACATAGATTGATAAATAGACAGACAGACAACAATAGATAAGATAGACAGAGATAGATAGAGAGATAGATAGATAGATAGATAGATAGATAGATAGATAGATAGATAGATAGATAGATAATGTTTTGCTGGCAGTTGACTTTGCAGTAGAACATGTCTTTGTACACAGCCCCACTGCCTGAGCCCGTGGCCCAATATGACTTATATTGTTCTACCACCTGACCCCTAGGTGGACCGGTCTTCCCTGTCTGCTTGCTTCAAAGGGAAGATATATTTGGGTAGTCTGTGTTTCTCACTTGGGGTCCACAGTGGGGTGCAGCAGTCTTGCACACTTCTAGAAAACATGGTTGTCAAACTGTTTATCAGTCTTGGCTCCAACTGCCCCTCTGTCTTGCCCTTTGTTTCAGGTACTGGTGCTGCCTATGTGTGACTCAAAGGTGCACCAAGCCCTCCTCACATTATCATGCAGGTTTTCAAAACAGTAATCCAGTGGACACTGTGAAAAGACCAGGCAACTGGGGTAAGCAAACTTGTGGCAGGTGATCCCTGATCAGTAATAGACCAGCAGTAACCATGCAAAATGCAAAAACATTTGCAGGGGGCCAATGGGGAGTCTTGGTCAGAGGTCATGCTATAGTAATTGTGTACCTTTGATAGGGGCCATTTTGATGCTGGCAATGAGCTAGGCATGCACAAAAGGCAAAAGTGCAGCTATGATAAGAGGGCCTACCAAACATATGATGGGCATGTTGAGGTTAGAAAGAGAGACTGCCATGCCCAGATAGACTCTTGGCAACCATGTTGAGGTTAGGAGATCCTGTTGCTGTAGCATATGAGTACGAGGAGTCAGAGGAGGTGTGTACTGCCCCCCAGTCAGTCAGGGACAATTGGATTCTTACAGGCATGAGTCTGGCCAAACATATTTCTCATACGGTTGAGGGATGGGGAAAATCAGGAGGGCTGTTTGGGCTCACAACCTGCTACTACCAGTCTTCTCTGACTTTGCACCTTGCTGCTCAAGTTCCTCCAATCAGGAGTCTGCTGGTTGTGTTGGGTGGAGCTTCTGCATAAAGCGACTTTTGAACTCTGCCTCATTCTATCCTCAGATCAGCTGTTCTATATCAGGAGTCAGTCAGGATCCATGTTTGAGTGCTGCTGGGGGACTCTGGAGCTGTTTGGGCTTACAGTCTTCTACGTGTAGGTTTTGCTGACTCTGCCCATTGCTGTCTGAGGGCCTCTAATTAGGAGGCTGCTGGTTGTGTTGGGTGGGGTTTCTCCCTGCTTCTTTTCTGGGCTGTTGTTAGTGGTCCTCTGCTGTGGTCCAGAGCCAAAGGGCCTTGGCAAAAGGGTGTCACACTGGGGATGTCAGCTGTGGAGTCAAACATAGGCCAGCCAGCAGCTCTGCCCATTTAGTGTGCATCTGCTTCTGCTCTCAGTAAGCAATCTGTTGATTCTCCTTGTAATTATTGTGGCCCAAAGTCTCTAACCTGTTGTTTCTTTCATAGCTACAGAGTATTTTACTTTGTTGTACTACTACAACTATTTCCTAGACTTGCGTTTATCCAACTGCATATATATTTGTTTAACAATTTATCTATTTTGAGCTTCTAGCACCTATTGTAATTTGCTTTGTATTACAGTTCAAATATGGCAGTACCCACTTGCTACCTACATGTACTTGCGTTGCCTAATTTGCCTGAATAGTTTTGCTGTGACTTTCATCATTTAATTGCCTAAGGGTCTGCCACTGTGGCCTTCTTATCTAGGCAAAGCCCATATTCCTCAATTCCATTTTGTTAATTTTTAGCATCTTTTCTACCAGGGCAAACCCTGTATTCCCTAACTTCTAAATTTTAATTCTGGCCTCCTTCTTATCTGTGAAAAGCCCATATTTCTATTTTTTTCCCCCCACTATTCCAGTGGGAAGCCAATTATTTTCCTCCCACTTCTAAATTTTTTAATTCTGGCCCCTCCCTTTCTATGTGAGACCATATTCCTCTTTTTTGTTTTATACTAGCTTCTGCCTACCATGGGGAAGCTTGTATTTCCTATTCTATTCTAAATTCTCACCTTCAGCCCAGTCCAGATTTTCCCTTTTAGTTTTATTCTAGTTTCCTCCTTATCAAAGTGAAGCAATTACTGTAATTCCCTCACTTTCTA
Organism: Neoceratodus forsteri; assembly: GCA_016271365.2. NCBI lineage: Eukaryota > Metazoa > Chordata > Ceratodontiformes > Ceratodontidae > Neoceratodus > Neoceratodus forsteri. The sequence continues at coordinate 410,681,078 of CM057453.1, read as the reverse complement.
AAGCATGGTCTAAAGCATTTCTAAAGCATTTCTGGCCTCCTACCAGTGATTTAAATTCTGGTTTTGTCCTTCTGGATAAAGACCACATAACTTTTACTTAGTTTTTGTTCCATTTGAGTGAAGTTTGTCCCCCATGCCATTTATATGTGTGAATTGCAAGGTGAGCACTGCTTTGTTAACTCTACAACTATACTGCTCATAAACTTTCCCTCTTCTCATTCCTGATTACCCTCACCTCCCTCCCCTTTGCACCTATCCTAACCTTCCTCTTTAGATCTTCCTCCCATCTTCATCTCCACCCCCCCAGCCTCCCTGTCATACCCCAGTCTCCCAGGCACCCTGATTGTGGTCTCTGCTATTCTCATTGGCCACATCTTGAAGTCCTTATGTCCTTCTGACTCTGCTACCACCCATATTCTTATTCCTCCTCCTCTCTTCCTACCTCACCTCTTCCCATAAGCATCCCATAGGCTCTCTCTAGCTCCTCACCTCCTTGCTGCTTATAGTTGTAGATGATATTGAGCTCAACCTGACCTATCTTCCTCTCTCCCCAAAAGACTTGAGAGGGCCCATGTTAACATCCATAGCCTTCTCCCTAATATCAGCCTGTTGCAACCACTCATAGTTAACCTCAAACCTGATGTGTTGGTGATCTCACAATGTTGGCTCTCCACAGCAGCCCTAATTCCTCTGTTGACATCCCCGATTTTATCATTGTTTACCTGGATTGAGTGAAGAAGAGTGGTGGAGTAACCATCAACCTCTCCTCAATCACCCAGTTAGAGCCTGTGCTCTCTGTTTATGTCCCTTCGGCCTATGAGATACTTCTGCTCAGACTCCCCCTTCCCTACTCTGTCCTCATATTATTTATTTATTGCCAGTGCCGACTGCTGTCCTGGTACTATATGTCCCCACTTTCGTAACTGAGCTACTCACTACCAAGGTACAAAATAAGGTACAAAGATTTTTATTGATCTGCTAAAAGCCATTACAATATTTACCTTCTCATGCTTACATCCATAAATAATAACAACTAGATAATCCATCAAGATAGAATATTCATTAAAAACCATTATGCTTATTTTTTATATTGCACATTTAACAGTTCAATTTGTTTGTCTTATTATGACAAATTTCCCTGCATACATACATATCACCCTATTTCTAATAAGTCAGATCCTTACATTTAGCTCATAAATGTATATTATTAAAAAAGCCTACCAATTTATACAGGATCTGTTTGTTATCCGAACAAGGAAACAATTCCACCATTTTCTCAGAAGGAAAGTCGAGACCACCCATGATATCACCCAGCCATCTAGTTCTCTGTGGCTTATATAGGGGACACACTAGCAGAACGTGTTTTAGGTAATCTTCGATGTTATTTCTGCATTTGCAAAATAGAGAAGCAATGTCTAATCTCTTTTGTCTGAAGTGTGTGTAACATGCATCATAGATTCCCAATCTAAATCTGGTCATTAACTGTCTTAATTTCGGATTCATAGTTTTAGTCAGATATGGTTCCAATCCATGGTAAGTTTTTATTTGTTTATACCATCTGAAGAGTTTATTTTCCCATAAGCTACAAACATTTCTAGTTATATAATTATCTCTGAGTCTGTTTTTAATTGTAGAGGCTATTTCCTCCCATGGTCCAAGATAAATTTTCCAAAGAACATGACCTAGTCCATTAGGAAAGAGCACTTTTTTAATCAATTGTATAGATGGGGCCTCAATGCCAAGTAGAGAGTAATACATTTCTTCTTCTAGACATTTCCTAGGTAACCGGGTTTTCTGAAATAGGAAAAGTTTTGTTATAAATAAGAGTCATCCAGATCCGGTCCTTTTGGTCAATGGACTTGCCCCACCTTCATGCTGACTATAGCCACTGATTGGTATACTATTTGTACAGCTGGCAACATTAACAATGTCCTCGTATTCTTCATCTCCAAATTCATGTATGTCTGGGATCATCATGCCCCCCCTTCCCTTGAAGAACCAGGGTCTGAGGATCTCAACTACCATGGATCTCAGCAGAGTTGCTGGCTTGTCACTGTGTGTGTAATCTTGTCTGAAGGACCTTCAGGTCCTCTGGCTCCCCTTCTGATCTTACACATTATTGGACCCTTCATAATGCCTGTACTAGAGCTACTAGGGTTGCAAAGGCTGAACACATGGCATCCACACTCCAGAATAACCTTAGTCGCCCCTCTAAGTTCTGGAAGGTAATCCATGCCCTCGTATCCCCTCCAATCCAGTCCTCTCTCCCTGCTTTCAAGGAGGGTAACACTTCCATCTCTAATCCTGCTGTAGTCACCTCCTCTTTTAATTCTTTTTTCATCTCCTGTGCACACTTCCTCCTCTCTTCCTCCTCCCTCACCCTCATTCTTCTTCTTCTCCACCCTCCCTACTGCCTCTCTGCTCCATTTTTTCTTTCTCTCCCACCATCGCTGCTGCTTCTCTCAAGGCTCTCTTGGCTCTAAAACCCTCACAAGAGTGGCAGCCCTGATGGTCTAGACCCCAAACTCCTGTATCTCTTTGCTCATTCAATTGTGTTTTCACCCACCTCCTCAACATTTCCTTCTCCTTATACCCAGTCCCTACCTTTCGGAAGCTGGCTACAGTCATTCCATTTCTAAAGGGGGTGACCCCTCTTTCCGACTAATTACCATCCTACTCCCGGACTCACCCGGACTCACTCTGCGTTTTCATCTCCGTTTTATTCGCTGGGATTATCTATGCCTTTTTGGTTGCCGATAAACGCTTAGCCGGTGACTGCTTAGTGCAGCGTATGGGAGTGTTTTCCAGGTGTCTAGATGGCACTAGGGAAGCTCGTCTTAGACTGATTTGAGTGCCGGTATTTGTTGGCGACCAAGCTGCTCGAAGTGTGGTTTCAAGAGGACTGGAGTTTGGGAGCTTTGGAACCTTCAAGTTTGGTCTTTTTGGAGCCTGTTCTTTGAGGATTAAAATTCTGATTCTCCAAGCAAGGGATACTGGAGCTGGAGTTGGAAGCTTTTTGATGTGCCATCACCGACTATTACAGCTGCAGGGTTGTGAGTCATAGCTGCTGCAAGCTTTCTTGGGCTTGTGTTTGGGTTAGGCTAGGGGGGGATTCTTCTGTGGACCTGGAGTTCCCTGGACCCTGCTCCCTGGACTTCCATCAGAGGATTGAGGTTGGGGGGTGAGGGACATAGATTACCTCACAGTTGGTGGACAGTGGGGTCGTCTGTGTTGTCTGGGGTCTCTGGGGGCTACGGGGCTTCCCCTCCTGCTTTTCCCCTACCCTGAAGTTGTGTGGATTTGTGTAATTCATCAGCTATTACTGCGCTGTGTCGGTTTGTCTCCTGCTTTCTTGCCTGGAACTTAGTTCTTGACTAGTAAATTTCTGCCTTGGGAACTGTAAGACTCTGATTCGTCTGGCTGTTCGAGGTCCTTTGTTTTATGGGACCAGGATTATTATTGATTTTGTTTCTTTGAAGGAGGTTGTGAGAGAACCTCTTAGTGACTGTTTTTATCTGACTTTATTCATCTGTTAACTTTTGGATATTTCATTACTCCCTTTCAGAAATAATGAAAGAGCTCTGATAGTTCTGGGTACATTTTGTGAGTAGTGCAGCAAGAAGGAGGTGGTGAGAGCCCTCAGTTCTTTGGAAGTTGCAACTTTGTCTAGTGGTAGTGAGAGTACCACAGATATTGGATAATAAAGACTTTCCGCCACTTTTGCATCCTGGGTTTTGCTCATTGGTTACATCACATGGACCTCACATTGTTACCCTGCATTGCAGAGTGGTGCTATATTGGGATAACATTTTAAGATTTGATGCTCTGGGTACCTTGAGACTGCCTTCTTCAGATACATTCGAACTGGAATATTGTTATCAGTTTCTGGAGAGACAAATTTCTGGTTTTTATTTTTTAAGCGTTAATCTGGCTGAACTATCTCATTGTGTGAGGAGTGATGTCTTCACTGGATGATAGTTTGATTAAATTGTGACTGTTTGGACGTTTTATCTAATTTTTAAGTTATTATTTGTTTATATTGTAAGGAATATTAGTTTTAGGTATATTTTATTTTCCTTTCCAGTGGTGAGAGGACTGGGTGGGGAAGTTAATTAGTGGTTTGTTTTATTTGTTTGTGTTTTGTATAGGCTTGGAGGGTGAGAGTTTTTAGTGAAATTATTATTTAGGACTGGTTTTTATTTAGAAATAAGGGGTGGGTTAAATAATTTTAAAAAAATTAGGATTACTTATTTTGATACATATTAGAATAGTAAATATGTGTTGGGATAGTATAAGGACTGTTGGGCATTATTCCCCCTCCAAACTCAGAGACCTTCATCCTTTTTCCTGTCCCCCCCATCAATAGAAGTTTATAGACGATGCAGGGCTCTAGGGATTGTTAGAAGAAGGAGGAGGACGGCGCCTGGGTTTGGAGAGGGAACGGAAAGGAGCGGGCAGATAGGGATAGTGGGGACAAGGAGATGCCCTGGGGCGAAATGGGCCCAGGAAAGGGGTCCTCCCTGCCTGGTTCCCATACCCAAGGGTTCTGACTGTAGTCAGCAGGTAACACGGTCATCCTCGGTGGCTCATCCTACTCGGGCGGTGTTGTGCAATGCCAGGTCTATTAGAAACAAAATGACGGTTATAGTTGATTTTGTTGGGACATCGAACCTGGCGTGCATCACTGAGACCTGGCTGGATGAAAATGCTGGACCAGTTTTGAGCAGCAGTTCCGGCCGGGTACTCGTGATACACTCGCCTGAGGTTGGATCAGAGGCTGGGTGTTGCATCTGTTTTAGATCAGAACTGGGCCTAGTGAGGTACGGTGGGAACTTACCAAATCCTTTGAATGTATCATGGGCGGTGTGGGGTGCAGGATACTCTCGTATACCGTCCACCAGGTGATGGGAATGTTTTCCTGTGAAGTCGCGGACCTCATTGTCAACCTGATTGGGGTCCCCAGATGGTTGGTTCTGGGGACTTCAATGCCTGCTGACGTGCGAGGTCTCGCAGTTTGGTCAAGACTTCCTCCAGTTAATGATGTCACTGGGCTTCACACAGGTTATTTCTCCTCACCCATATTGGTGGTTATTCACTGGATTTGTGTTCCTTCTGGGGATGGAGATATCCGACCTGGTGGTGGAACCAGTCGGATGGTCTGATCATCACTCCATTGGGCTCAGTTTTGTGGCCACCCCTTGTAGGCCAGCCCCTATGGAGATGGTCCAGTATCGCCCTTTAAGGGGTGTTTCCCCTGACGGCCTGATGGCAGTGCTGGACCTATCGAGCTTACCGAGAGATTGCATGGATCCAGGAGAGCTGGTACTTGCCTATAATGAGGCGGTGGCAGGGGCCCTGGATTCCATTGCTCCTGTTCGTGTTCGTCCTCTCACTCTTCGACCCAAGTCTCCTTGGTTTGATGAGACTTTGAGGGAGTTGAGGAGAGTTGGACGAAGGTTGGAGAGGTGCTGGCGGAGGTCGGGTCAGGATTGTGACAGACTTAGTTTGATGGATCACTATGTGATCTATCAATCAGCAATCTCTCATAAGAAGGCAGAATTCCTGTCCAGAGAGATTGCTGCTGCACAGAATAGACCAGCTCAGCTCTTCTGGACTGTGCACAGATTGTGCAATCCAATCTGTCTGCAGCCCAGAAGAGCATTTTCTCAAGAATGGTGTGAGGAGTTTGCTCTATTCTTTTCAGATAAGGTTGCCACAATCAGATCGGACATCCGTCTAACCCTCTCTAATGGGAGTAGTGAAGGTCGGCAGGAGATGTCGGACACCCAGTTTGTGTGGTCTGACTTCGGCCTTCCCACAATTGAAGAAATTGTGATGATCATACAATTATTGTGTCCGACCAACTGTAGTTTGGATCCGGGCCCCACACGTCTCTTAGTGGGGTGTGTGGATAAAATCGGCCCCATCCTAGCCGAGATAGTCTGTAGGTCCATGGAGAGGGGGAATTTTCCAAATCCTCTAAAGGAGGCGGTGGTCCAGCCCTCCTTAAGAAATCCTCCTTGGACCCGGACTGCCTGGCAAACTACAGGCCTGTCTCTAACTTACCCTTTGTTGGTAAAGTTATTGAGAAGGTGGTTGCTTTGCAGTTAAATGATCATTTGACCAGCCACAATCTCGACTCTCTCCAGTCCGGTTAGAAAAGACATAGTACCGAGACAGTTCTGATTCGGTGCTAAATGACCTCCTAATAGCGAGAGATCGAAGATCTCGCTCCATTCTGGTCCTTCTTGATCTCTCTGCAGCATTTGATACTGTAGACCATGGTGTGCTATTGAACGCCTTGTTCTATCTGTGGACTGTCTGGTACAGTCCTCAGTTGGTTTCGGTCTTACTCGAGGGTAGGACTCAGAGAGTGGTGTCTGGGATTTTTCCTCAGCATCATTCTCCCTATCCTGTAAGGGTACCGCAGGGTTCCATTTGGCACCCATGTTGTTTGCAGTATATATGCTGCCATTAGGAGCGATTATTAGGCGGTATGGTCTGAGTTTTCACTGCTATGCAGATGATACTCAGCTGTACATGTCCTTTGCGCCCGTCAAGATGCTGCCTTTCGGTCTTTAATAACTGTCTTGCTGAAATCCAGGACTGGATGAATGTGAGTTGGCTGAGGTTGAACCCTGATAAAACTGAGGTGTTGGTTGTGGGCCAGGATCGCCGGGAGGCGGGTTTATTGGTTGGATTACCCTCGGGTTTATGGCTCGGGGATATCCCGCTAATTACCTCAGACCGAGTGCGGAATCTGGGCGTTGTATTTGATGACCGCTTGACATTTAAATCTCAGGTGTCAGCGGTTGTCAAAACCTCTTTTTACCATCTGAGGAACATCGCCCGGGTGAAACACCTGGTTCCCCCTGACGATCTGCCTATTTTGGTCCACGCCTTCGTTACCTCCCGGCTTGACTACTGCAACTCGCTCTACCTAGGGCTTCCTGGGATTGAGATTCGCCACCTGCAGCTAGTGCAGAATGCGGCAGCCAGGCTGTTGACGGGCTCATCTAGGGCCAGTCATATAACGCCTGTGCTCCATGGTCTGCACTGGTTGCCAGTTTGCTGGCGAATCACCTTCAAGGTCGGTTTGCTGACCTATAAGGCCCTACATGATCAGGGACCAGTTTACCTGAAAGATCTCCTTCATCCCTACTGTCCCTCCCGCTCTCTCCGATCCACTGACGAGGGATTGCTAGAGATTCCCAGGTTTAGTTTAAAACTTCAGGGGCAAGATCATTTAGGTTTTATGGCCCCGACCCTGTGGAATTCTCTACCTCATCGGGTGCGAGAAAACCTACTGTCCATAGTTTTAAAGAATCTTTAAAGACTCACCTCTTTAGTAAAGCATGTAATGATTTTTAATATTGTTGTTTACTGTATTTGTAATTGTTTTATCTAGTATTGTACAGGCGCCTTGGTTTTTAGAAAGGCGCCTTAAATAAATAAATAAAGATTGAGATTGAGATTGAGATACTCCTCTACTCCCCACTCTTGCTAATCTCCAGGAATACTTCAACTCTCCCCTTTTCTTAACTCAACCTCTTTCTTTATACCTTTCCAATCTGGTTTCTGGAAGTCACACTCAACCTCCACCTCTCTCCTCCAGCTCACTGGTCCTATACTTTCTGGTATAGATCAACGTATAGTCACCTCTGCCATCTTTGTTGACTTGGATAAAGCTTTCAACACTGTTGCCCACCCCATTCTCCTGGACAAGCTTAAGGTAGTTGAACTCTCCTTCTCCTCAGTTGAGTGATTTTTCTTCTTCTTCTAGCTTCAGGGCAAGTCGCAGGCTGTCCATATTGGAGACATCATCTTGCCCTAACTCCCTGTCTGCGCAGGTGTCCTGCAAGGGTCTGTCCTTGGTCCAGTTCTTTTCTTCATTTTTCTAAATGACCTCCTCACTGTCTTCTCCTCTTTGTCTATTCAAATTTATGAAGATGATATGGTACTCTTTACCTCTGGATCCTCTGCATTTGCCCTTGTGGCCCAGCTCCAACTGGACTTTAGCAATGTCCAGCACTGGTTCTCTGTAAACCAGTTGTCCCTCAATGCCAAGAAAATGGTTTCCTTGACTTTTGGCACAAGGCAGAGGCTTGCTAGACTCACCCCTCTTCATTTCTTCCACAATCTTGATTGTGCAGTTATTGAAGATGTCTCCACCTTCAAGTACCTTGGGGCATGGCTGGACAATCACCTTGATTTTTCTGTTCATGTGAATGTAATTCACAATTAGCTCCATCCCATATTTGGTGCACTTTTCAGGAATATGAGGTGCATCTGCATGCAGAGAGATCCTCTTCAAGATAATTCTCCCTATTTCTGACTATGTTGACATCATTTGCAGTGGTGCTTCCAAGTCCACCTTAGCCAGACTGGACCCCGTCTTTCACTCCTTCTGTCAATTTGCCCCTGACAACCCCCTGGACACTCACCACTTTTCTTTGTACACCTCCCTCTTCCTCCCTTCTCTGATGTCAGGCATCTTATCCACCGTGCCTCCTTTATCTCCAGATTTTGGTTTGTCTCCCTCCCCTTGTATCTTGCTACTCTCCCCTCTTTCCCCTTCTACCTCTTACTCCCTTCTTAGTGATTGGCCTCACTCATGCTCCCCCAGTGAAATCCAATGCTGGTCAAGTTACCTTCTTGTTCTGCATCCCTAAACTATTGGTCACTCCTCCCTTCCATTTGTTTTGTACTTCCCTTCATGATCTGAAAAGTCCTTCCTGATTACTCCACTCATTCCTGCAGTTACTCCTGATACTGGGGTGGACTTCTGTCCACTGCCCTCCACCCTACACTGACACTAGTACAGCCCTTCTCCTCAGTTATTAGTCACTACCCCTACCCCTCATATTATTGCATTGTTGCTCACTACTATTGTTGTTTTGCTCTTCTTCCTGCAATGTAATTTATTGTTAAATTCTTATTTAGAAGCATTGCCTTTAATTCACTTATTTTGTTATACTTATTTTCACATCATTAAATTTTTTGTACATTGTACTTTGCATTTGTACTGTTCCCTCCTCTTCTTCTTCCCACAGGACACATCTGGAAAGGAGCTGATACCAGCTCAGTATGACTTTCCTGGTAAACATTTGAAATAAACATATAAATAAATAAGAGGGAATAAATGCCTGACCCTCAGTCAGGTGGAACAAGTGCCAGTGATAAACTGCTGGTGAAATGATATTGACAATTTCTGACCATCAGGACACTTGCATCTCAGATCTAATCATTACCAGCCTAATGCTAGATTCATGGAAGGTGGTCTGTACAGAGGACCAAGATGACATTTAAGACAAGACCTAGAGTGCTCTAATGCTGAACAGATCTACAACATTCTACCCTCAAGTGGGGAGAATCCATTTACATATGCTGTAGGGAGTTCATAGTGATCATGCCCAGCAAAGTGGAGCTGCACATTACATTTTTGATGGCATCCAGAGCAACAAGCATTCTGTTCTCTGGGCTGATTAATCCCCTTAAGGATATTCTTGAAGTTCTGTTGCTATTTTGGGCGCACTTCTTAGGATAAAGTTTGCAGATTTGACCTCTCTGTTGGCCCTTGATTTGCAATGTATGACCCATTATGAAAATATGTGTTGCATTGCCAACTCCAATTCTGTGCATCTCTAGAAGAACTACAGTACAGCTGGTCAGAGTGCAATGCAGTATTGCAACATACTGCAGTAGACTTACTGCAGTAACAAGGCCATTTCAATGGAAGTTAATCCCTTTTGTTATGCAGTAGTTAAAGACACTGCCTGGAGGGCTCCACTGTACAGGCTGGTGAGCAGCTGAACATCATTCCTCCCCCCACAAGATATACTATAGTTCATTATATGTTGTATAATTCCACCCAGGGATAAGTGTTTGGTTTTCACAATCTGGATACTTTCTGCTAATTCTTGCCAGGTTTGAGTGATACAGGGTGGAATAGATTGTCTGCATCATGGTACATAACCCTATTACTTTATTAGTGGTCAAATCCTACAAACTATATGCTTGGTGGAGCAGAGTCCTTCAGCTAGCCCCTCCAATTAAGAATGTACCTTGCCTTTGGTCCACTGTCCATTCTGCAAGGACAGATTAGCTCCAGTACTTAACAGCAGGGTGGTATCATAGCCAAATCACATTTATCAGATATCATAGTCAAGTCTGATTTTTAGCATAATGAATTTAACTATGTTGATTTTGTTACATTTTTTATTGAAATGTGTTCTTTTCTTGACTCATCTTTCTTGTATTTTTTTTTTTTTGTGAAAGTAACAGTGCCCTGAGCCTGCTGGGCAGGGCTCTTGATAAATAAGCTTGCCTTGCCTTGCCATAAGTTGCCCCACAGAGGGAGCACACCTTTGTGGCCAGTACGCTTGCCACACCATTCTTCCTGTAGTTGCTGTATCATACTGAGCCTTTCACCAGCCTATGGAATATGTAGGAGACTTTCATCATCTAACAAGACATCTGTCTCTCCAGGAAAGGTGGGTGTGTACATCTTACATGGGACCATTAGAACAGTCAGAATCGCTATTCATAATTTGATAAGCATTGGAAGACTCATTAGGGGAGAGCCAGGAATACAGTGATATGTATTTATTTTATTTCCCATAAGAAACTGACTTCCTGCCCTTATTCCACTAGGTTTGCACAGGCCAAATGGTTAATTCTACTGTACATAGAGACAGCTGTACCTATCATGTCCCACTCTATAAAAGTATGTAGTATCACTGGCATATATTTTTAAAATCCATTGGGTATTGAGCCCAGTCAGGCTTACCCTGCTCTTCTGACCATGCATAAACCAGGGTTGTATGGTATCCCATCAAAAGAGTGAATCAATAAGAGTGGGCGAATTATGGCAAATGTGATATTGTTGAAGTGATAATGACAGTGAATGTTTATGTGAGCGATGCAGGTAGTAGTCTTCAGTGAGGCCGGGCACTGTAAGTTCGCAAATGTGCACTGCTTCATCATCCTGGAAGTATGGTCTAGAGGTTAGAGTGACAGTCTGAGAATGACATTAGTATGTGTAGTTGACCTAGGTCTGAGTCTCACTGTGGCATGTTTTTTGGGGGGGTTCCTTTGCGTCCTCATGTCCCAACTTTATCCCCCCAAGTTGCATCTCCCCAGGGTGGTAACATCTAATCAGCCCCCTGTCTGTGTCCCCTTCCCAAATTATGTACCCCCAGAGCGGGAATAATTTTTCTGCACCCCTCCTGACTTTCTCCCCCTACCCAAGTTGTGTCTCCTGGAGAATGTCCCCCACCCATGTCTGAAGTTTCTCCCCATGCCCAAGTTAGTCCCCTCCTGTGGTGGTTATTTATTTTAAGGGGGTGTGGGTGGCAAAGCCTCCTGCAAAGGGGGTTGCATGGGGCACAGCCCCCCACGGAAAGTCACTGCAGCACTGTTTTCACTGTTGACAGTGATCACTGTTATTTGCAGTCACTGTTTGTGGATGTGTTGTTTTTGACTTGTTCTTTTTGTCTTAGCAGTTTTATGTGCACTGTTTTGACATGGAACTGATTGTACTTGGTTGGAGCATGGTGATTTGTAATTAGTAACCATAGTCATTCATGGCTTGTCCATGATTTTAATCACAGTTATTCATGGACAGGCACTGACAGTAAACAGCACAGGGACAGATCTTGGATGACCATGGTCAATCTAGTTTGAGAATTAGTTAAGTTGACCATGATCACCCATGGTTATCGTTGGCTGTTAATTTCAGAGTTGACTGCATTATATAACATATTTCTATGCAGATCAGATAACTGCTTTGCATTCCATAATGAATATCTTGATCTGCACATATTTTTGAAATAGCTTTCTTTTATGTAGTACTGTGGAACCCTCTAAAGTGTACATTCTTGAAAAACAGCAAATTTGAGTATTTGAGTGAGCTGTGCACATAAGCAGATGGTGCATTATCTGGCCTCACAAATCTTAGTGGGTAACCTCTGGCACTTTTTGCATGTTGTCTGTCATAGCAAAGGCATCAGTTCATCCCCCTGGACTCCTGCATTGCTGCCTATTACAACAAATATCCCCACATATGTCTTGGGGCTCCTTTTATGTTTCTTGCCATTATTGTTGGCTCCTTCTTGTTCTTCCTTGGAATGATTCTAAGGGTTGCCAGTTCAACTCTGGTATGCCACAGAGCTAAAGACAGTCCAGGTGTGTGTTTATGTGTGTGTGTGTGTGGGGAGGGGGGGGTTCTTGGGTCTAAAAACAAGGCTATGTTTCAAGCTTTAATAACCAGGCCAGTTAACTTCTCCATCCACCTCGTTAATCTGCAGCTAAGTAGATGATCATCTTTTTGTAGTTCAGTTGTGCACTTAAGTGGGATGTGCACTTAAACCATGTGCACATATCCTGTTTTTTAACATAGTAGAGTATAGGCAAAAAAGGGAAACTGAGAAACTGTGCATTTAAGAAGAATGTGGTCTTATCTATTGTGCACTTAGGTACAGTAGGTGTCACTGCAGCGTCACTGTACTTTTAGCTACCTGACAAATAGGCTACAACAGATAAATGCTGATGGATTCCTTTTTCAGCTCTTCCCACTCAAGAGAGAAGTCCTGCAAGACTCAATTCTTGGTCCTGTCCTTTTCATGATTTACATTAATACTATCAGGAACAACATCAGCAAAGCAAAATTTCACCTGTTTGTGGATGATACAGTTATATATACATCCAAACCCTCAGCAACAGAAGCATGTGCAGAGCTCCAGTCTGAGTTCGACCTTCAACAGCTCACCCTGGCGCAGTTCAAATTCCTCTTAAATGCTAAGAAAACTAAAGTTATGTATCTCCACGCCAACCATACTGTATGTCCTCCATCATGAAAGCTCTGGAATCCCCTACCTCCCATCAAGACTCTTCTTAATGATGACCTCGAAGTAGTCAATACTTTTAAATACCTGGGCGGTGACCTTGATCAACATCTAACGTTCTCAGTTCACATTGCCTGTCTTGCAAAAAAACTGCAACAAAGACTTGGCTTTTTCTACAGAAACAAATCCCTTTTCCCTACTGAAGCCAGGAAATGACTGGTCCAAATTACTTTCATCCCACTCTTGGACTATGCCGATATACTACACGTTCGCTGCCCTGAATCTCTGCTACACCAGTTAGATACATTTTACCATCAAGCAATTTGATTCATTTCTAATGCCCACCAGCATACATATCACTGTGATCTGTACGCCTCCTTAAGTTGGACCTCTTTAGCAACCAGATGTCTTATCCACTCCCTAACCTGGCTCTACAAAGCTGTTCTGTGTAAACTCCCCCATACATCTCTAATCTCTTTCAGCAGTCTGCCTGCTTATATCCCCTATGCAGTAATTCATATATTATGCTAGATTTACCAAGCTCTTGCTCCCGTTTTGGAGATATGGCCCTAGGTCGTATGCTACCGGCTATCTGGAACAAAGCCCAGGCTAAACTCAAGCTTCAACAGCTAATTACCCTGAATAGCTTAAAAAAATTAGCTACCAGCAGTTTATCTGACACATGCGCTTGTCACTGATTAAGACCCAGTTACTCTATACCTTATACCTTACATCTTTCCACTTTTGATCCTGCATCGCCCTCACCTTTCAACCCTCACCCATCCTCCTTCGCAATCTCCATTCTCCGCATTCTGTTTTCTTTCTGTCTCGCTTCTTACCTTCTTTCTACCTCATTGCCCTCCTCTGTCTACTACCTCTATATTTACAGTTGACTCTTACTGTATCCTGCAACCCGGTTTTGTGACTGCCTTGAGTTTGACCATATATTACTGTTTAGTTCTACTGCATGGAAGTTCAGTTATATATAATGTTGACTGTGTTCTAGATGTACACAAACGCTGAGTGTTTCTTTATATACTCTGTATAATGTTACCTATATTTACTAAGTACAGTATATGCCTTCTTTACATTTTCTTATGTATATGACTTATCTACTCAGGACCTCCTTGTAAATGTGCCTGCTCAAAGGAGTATTTTTCTGCAATAAACTGAAACTGAAACTTTCCTGCAGCATTGCTGCTGTTGTTTCTTTATCTAATGGAGTCATTCATCATTAATAGCTAACAGAATGACCCGATTTCTATTTATATAGCAAAAAAAGAAACTCTTTCAAGATGAGTTCACATTGTTATTTTTTTATATGCTAAGACATTGATTTCCTTGTACAAACCTTGTTTTCCTTTCATATGCTGTCACAGTTATTATTCTCATTGTTTACATTAAAGTTTAAAATTCTGCATCGTGCTATGCAAATAAATTATGCAATTTCATTGCTAGCCCATACTTTTAAGAGCATAATCAAAAATCATGGTCAAATGTGTATAGCCCATGGTTGACCATTCAAATGATTCAGAAACATATTGGAAAAAGCCATAATTCATGGAGATGCTTGAAGACTTCTACTGCATTTTTGACTTAGAACAGCAGCCACATGAACCAAAACAGTTTATTAATAAACATGGTCTACAGATAAATCAAAGGTTTTTAGGAGTACAGATACAACTTGTATATATTTGGAGGAACTGATCTTTCCTTAAAAATAGATATGTTACAGTAGGTATCTGTCATTTACTGTAAAATCCTGGAATAAGAGATGGTATGAACTGAAAAAAGAAGCTAAATAGAAATACATTTAATAAAGAGAGTTGTTGCTTTCAATTTGATCATCACACTTTGGGCTGATACCTTTAAGACCTGTTTAGATTGTTTAGACTGCTATAAACAGGTTAAGGGGACCCATCTTAAAGCAGCAGTGCTATGACATTGGATACAACAAATTTGAACCTGCTTTTTTTGCTACAAAAGATTCCAGGCACCTTCTAGTTTCATTTGGTGGTACCATTTCCTATTTCCACCAACATTTAAGTATTTTATAAATGTTTTAACTGGAATTTTTCTCAAGAAAAAAAGATGGTCGCCACATTTTGCATAGAAATAGCATTGTAGACCTGGCAAGGGTTAAGATCAAAAAATTAAAAAGACTCACGGTGCACAGCATAGGAAGTACCTAGACAACTACATCTGAGATGTATGCTAATATTTTTCTTAACTGTAGCTGAAACTAGCTTTTTTGGGGAAAACATTTTTCATTGCACTGCTGCTTTAAAAAGAGGCTAAACTGGCAACTGCAAATAAATTGCATTGTTTTACAATCTATGCAGTCAGTCTGAATAAGGGAACTACTGATGTGACAAATATAATGTTTATATTTTATTATATTATATTTGGATATATTTTATCCAGGATGCCACCTGAAATATCTTCAACTAAATGTTGATAATAGCATTCAGCAGGAAGGTCACGTCAGATGAATCTAATAGATTTCTTTGACTGGACGTCCAAAGTAGTAGACCAGGGAGGGGCTGTAGATATGGACTACTTAGACTTTAGCAAGGCATTTGACACAGTACCACACAAAAGATTAATAAACAAGTTTGCCAGCCTGGGATTGGGTCCCAGGGTGATAGCCTGGGTAACAAATTGGCTGGACAACAGGACATAGAGGGTAATAGTAAATGGGGCACATTCTGGTGAAAGGGGAGTTACTAGTGGGGTACCACAGGGTTCAATACTGGGACTGGTACTCTTTAATGTCTTTATAGGTGACATTGCAGAGTGACTGGAAGGAAAAGTATGCCTCTTTGCAGACAACACAAAGAACTGCAACAGGGTTGCTACACAAGTAGGGGTGGAAAGGATGAGATGAGACTTGGCAAGGTTGGAGCATTGGTCAGAAGTATGGCAGCTTAGTTTTAATGCAAAGTAGTGCAAAGTAATGCACTGGAAAACAAAAACCCAGGGGAAGAGTACACAATCGGGAAGGGGGGTACTAACAACAACAAAAATTGAAAGGGACCTGGGGGTACTCATATCAGATGATCTTAATGTAGCCAAGCAATGTGACAAGGCAGTAAGGAGGGCTGGGGGATTCTGGGATGCATAGGGAGAGGCATCACCAGTAGAAAACAGGTAGTTGTTACCCCTCAGTACAGACAGTTGGTGAGACCCCTTCTGGAGTACTGCATGCAGTTTTGGAGACCCCATCTCCACAAGGACATAGACAGGATGGAGGCAATCCAGAGGAGGGCAACCAAAATGGTGCAGGGTCTGCACCAGAAGCCATATGAAAAGAAACTAAAAGAGCTTAACATGTAAACCCTTGAGGAAAGGAGGGAGAGGGGGGACATGATAGAAACTTTCAAGTACCTCAAGGGAATCAACAAAGTCCAAAAGGGTAGCATATTTCAGAAAAAGAGATGCGTAAAAACAAGGGGGTGCAATTTGATGACAGAGAAGATAGAGGGGAGCTGACTCAGGGGCAACGTGAGGAAGTATTTTTTCATGGAGAGGGTGGTGGATGCATGGAACAACCTTCCTGAGGAGGGCGTGAGGTCAAAAACAGTGGAGAAATTCACAAATGCAGGGGACTGACATGAGACAATTATAGTTTGGGGTTCATACTAAAGTTCATACTAAGGTGATGGAAAAGAGCTAGTAGGCCAAGGCCCATAATGCTCTTATGCTAAGCCAAAGGATAGTAGGATAATTTGTACCAAAAATTAATTAACTTATCCAGACAGCATTTAAAAATGTTCTTAGTGTCACTCGCAACCACATCAGATGGAAGTTTATTCCAAGGTCCAATGGTGCGAATAGTAAAGAAAAATTTCTGATTATTGTACTTGAATGGTTTCCCAACCAGCTAGTAATGGATGACCTCTAGTATTATGAATAGAGGTCTTAAATTCAAGACCTAACTCTGTCATAACATAAGGATCTTGAATAACATCATAAAGGAAGAAGAGATCACCTCACAGGCATCTGGTAGTAAGTGACATAAGCTTAAGTGTTTCCAGCCTGTGTTCATAGGATATAGATTCAAAGCCAGATATTTTTTCGGTAAACGTTCTTTGAACTTTTTCAAGAGAGCTGCCATCAGATTTTTTAAATGGGCACCACAACTGTGATGCATACTCAAGATGGAGTCTAACATATGACCTAAACAAAGGCATTAGCACCTTGCAATCTCTAGAGCTGATGTTACAAAGGATCGACCAAACAACCTTATTGGATGTACAGATAACAGATTGCAAATGTTTAGAATAGGTGAGGTTGTTGGAGACGGTGATTCCCAGGTCCCTTTCATCTGTGGTAGCACAGAAATTGGAACTGTCTAATGAATATGAATGATAAAGGTTATTAAATCCCAAGTGCATCACTTTGCACTTGGTAGAGTTCAGTTTCATACCCCACATATTAATCCAGTCAGAGATAACATCTAAATCATGCTGGCTAATAGCTATCTGATCATTATTAGAACATGGTCCCCCAATTTTTACATCATCTGCATATTTTGTTGTAGTAGAAAAACAATTGTGGGTTAAACTGGCGATAAAAGCTTGAAAAAAACTGGGGCCAAGAACAGAGCCCTGCAGTACCCCACTCAGGACCATACCAGTGTTAGAAAAGATTACCATCAATAATCACCCTTTGTGTTCTATCATTGAGCCAATTGTTAATCCAGTCAATTATATACATATTAAGTTTCTTAAGTTTATGAATAAGGGCCCAGTGTGGCATAACATCAAATGCTTTAATGAAATCTATAAAAATGATATCACATGGTATCCTGCTGTCCAAAAGAGTACTAAAGTGCTCATAGAAGCAAAGCAGGTTAGTTAAACAGCTTCTGCCCTTTTTAATACCGTGTTGTTCTGGATCATGTGCATCAATAACTGGTGCAATGATATCCTTTAGGAGGCTTTCCATGATTTTGCAGATAGAAGAGGTTAAGCTTATAGGCCTGTAGTTTTCCCAATTATGTTTAGGACCTATTTTTATGAATAGGTACAACTGTTACCTCCTTCCATTTGGTGGGGATGTAATTATTAGCTAAAAAGAGTTCAAACAGAGGTTTCAGTGGAAGGGCAATATGATTAGCCAGCAAGTATAGTAAATGACCAGCTGTATTATCTGGACCTGGACAAAATATGCCTTTCAGTGTACTCAATTTATTTAGAGTAAGCTCCTCAGTGAAGTAGATTGGTGGGTCAGTATAATTTAGTAATAGGTTGAAGTATATTAGTATTTTATGAAGAAGAAATCTTGCAGAATTCTGTATTGAATAATTCAGCCATAGTTTTGGGGTCATAAATAAGTTTATTTTCTGTTATAAGTGGCCTTACCTTACAAGATGTTTTCTTGAGGGAATTGATATATGAATAAAATTGTTTAGTATTGAATTTATTAGCCGTTTTGGGCCAATTTGAGTTCCCATCTAGATTTTGCTTTTTTAATACTAGATTTACATTTCTTATTTGATTTGGCATAGGACTCCCAGTTAGATAAAGTCTTGTTTTTAAGAAATTTGAGGTATTTTTTATTTTTATTTCTGATTAGTTTTTTTATATTGTGGTTCATCCATTTGGGTCCCTGTTTTCCATTAGGGTAATTAGTATTAGAGGGGATATGAGTGTCCCTAAGTCCAGTTATAATGGACTTAAATCTAACCCAGCTTTCTTGGGGTGATAAATGAGAAAAGACGGATGTCCAGTCAATTTCCTCCAAAGTCTGCTTAATAGCATTGCGGTTAGCTTTGTCATACAAATATATACTAATGGAACTGTAGTTATGAATAAAGTGTTTCTGTAGGGTGAATAAAATAGAGTTGTGGTCACTGCCACCAACAGGGCCAGATATTCTCACATCCCTAATGTCTAGATCTGCACTTCCCAAAACAAGGTCCAAGATGTTGTTGCCTCTAGTGGGTGACGTTACCCATTGTTTCATATTAAGTTCTGAACAGGTAGCCAAAAGGTTGTTACCTTTATTGCTAGTTGCAGTAGAAGACTGCCAGTTTATATCACTCACATTAAAGTCGCCAGTAATTATGACATTACCTATTTGATTGGCTAATTCAAATTCAGATAAAATGGTGTCCAAAGTTTGAATGGGTGAGTTAGGGGGAAGGTAGCATGTCCCTAAGATAATGAAATCCTGATTTGAAAGGAAAAGTTTAATCCAAAGACTTTCAGTAGAAATGTCATGTGTTTTAATACAACTAGAGCTATTAATGCATTGATTTTGTTATTAATAAACAGGGCACCCCCCCACCCTTCCTATCCTGTTGGTTTAGTGTGTGAGTAGAAAAAACAGGTAATTGCATATCCCAAGATGAATTAGCATCTCTCCAGGTTTCACAAACAGAAATGATATCTATATCATTGCTGTGTGCTCTAATTTGTAGTTCGTCATATTTCTGGTTCAAGCTCCTAGCATTAAAGCTAAAGAAATGTAAATGTTGACTAGAAAGTTTACATGAGTTAAGAGAAGAGGAACTGACCCTCAGCTCCCCCCTTATACCTAGTTTAAACTGTTATTTATAAGTGACAAAAACTATTTGCTCAGTAAGGCATTTCCTCGTCTGCTAAGGTGTAGACCATCAGAACAAAAAGGCTCAGGTCTATCTGTGAATTCCTCCCAATGGGTGATACACGTGATATTTTGATGTAAACACCAGTTCTGGAGCCAATTATTGATCATTTTGATTTTTTGATTGAGGAAAAATGAGTACCTAGGTATAGGTAAGAGTTCTGAAAAACAGATGTCACACCCAAGCTCAGACAGTTTATTAGCCATAGCAACAAAAGCTGATTTAATGTTTTGAATGGAGTCATTATAAATATTATTGGCTTCAATGTGAATAATGCAGAGTGGATTCGTATTCTGAGAGCTAAAAATGTTATCAGCCATATGTGTAAGATCAGCAATTTTTGCTCCACTAAAGCATGAACAAGTCCTATTATGTTTATCTGGGACGCAAATAGCCCTGTCCAAATGTTTAACAATGGAGTCACCTACTACGAATGTTTGTCTAGGATAGGCATCATTAAGTTCCATAACAGGAATAGGTGAAGGTAACTCAGTGTCATTATTAGAAGAAAAATCAATTAATGGAGTGTTAGTGGTTGAAATAGGGGCTAGAGTTGAGGGACTATGATAAGAAATGCCCATGTCAATATTCAATAAACCTGTGGGGTCACTGTTGCAAAGTGAATCCACCGTGGAAATACTAGGTGTATTAATAGTGAGGGGGGTCAGAGGGTCAAAACTGTTATGCGGTGGGATTTTATAATACTCTGCCTTTCTTCTTTTTTTGCTGACTTTCATCCTTTGTACATTATACCAAGTGACATCCTCTGCACTGTTCTCAGGGCAAAGCTCATCCTCTCTAGCTCTTTTTTTTTGATGATTCTATTTAAGGAATGCTAGGGCTACTGTTAGAAACATGAGAACAATTGCCTACTGTTGTTTATAAAATGGGCAAAGAATTTCAAGTAATCTGATTGGTTGTTAGCCATGCATTATAAGTGTCTAATGCACAGCTAAAACTAGAAACCCCATTTAGAATACACAGACCCATTTTATAAGTGCAATAAGCCACTCCAGGGATGTGCATTAGACAGTTCTAATGCACAGCTAGGGGACTGGACGCAGTCGGCCTGTGGCCTCGTGCCTCACTACGTCCCCTAGCCATGCATTAGAACTGTTTAATGTACACCCCATTGTGTCTTATTGCTTACTGATAAGTCAGCAGCAGTAATGGAAACAGGATTAAGTAAAGCTGGAATTAGGCAAGTGTCAGTCACATTGCTAGCCACATGTAGTCTTTTGGTCAAGGTATCCTGACTAGCCTCAAGTGCCAGTAAGCAAGTGGAAGTAGGCAGCTGTTTAACTAGGATCTGCAGCTTATCCAGTAGATAGAGAAATTGGCAGACTAGGTGTGCCAAGCAGTCCTTATCTGCCTTCAAAGTCTATGTTTCTATGTTTCAGAACTCAACAGTAACATGAACACAGCCAGACTTTTTTCTCCGAACTTCACTCCACAGTGCATCAGTACTGTTGCCCTCCCCATCAACTACTTCCTGGTGCAACACTTCCCATCTCTTTCTCTGGAACCCAGACAGAGGTGGACTATCTATTTTTTATGTTACTTATTCTTTATGCCCCCTCACACCAGCCTCCCACAACTCGGGACCTCCAGGTGGCTCCTGATTTCTCTGGCCCCACCAACCAATGCAACTCACCTCCATGGAGCCTTGACTTCAACCCCAGGCAGATTCAGGATGGGGAGAGCCCCTCCCCTGGACATTTTGTTTCAGGCAGGGCACGTGCTGCTGAGCCAGGGACCCAGATCACACCAGGGACCATCTTTGTCATGGAATCACTGGGGTTGTGGTGTTTTTGTCCCAGTGATCCCCAAGGATGTCATGTGGGATGTCAAGGTGTATATGTGCACACTTGTGAGCAGCTGTCCGCTAATGTCGCAGCGTCCTTCCCACCCTATACAACTGACCCTGCTCGTACTACCACCACTGTATACCCAGGTGATAGTAATGTGGTGGAGCATGCCCTGAGAATAGCCTGGGACAGTCAATCCTCCTCCCCACCAGCCCACCTCTGAGTGTCCCAGGCTCATCACCAAACCCAGGTTGCCAGCATGGCAGCAGTTGAGGCATGGATGCCTTTACCTTCTGTATCACTGGGCTGGCCTGGACTATCTATTTCAGTCCTCCAAAAGATCTAATGCATGCATTTAAAGACACAGCACATATTTAAACATAACATTCAATTCACTATATGAGAGTCACCATACAGTGCATCCCCCTCCTTAAGATACTTAACTAGCAATAAACAACAGTGCAAGGAATACACACTGAACAGTTATCAGGGGCATGCAATAAATATTGTACACTTATTACCCTGTAGCAAAATCATTCCAAAATCTGGGGTTTAGCAAATGACCTGCTCAAGAGTAAATAATTTTTTGCTTGGATGTGTCAGTGGGAATTGACGTATCCAGTTTTCCAAGATTCAGTTTGACAGATTGATCCAGAGAGCTATCAGATTTGTCAGCAGCAGTTTCATCGGTCACTTGCAGGCTATCTGTGCTTTCTGACACTTCAGTACTATAAGAAAAGGTATTACCTGCAGAGTCAGGTTAAAAATCACAAGCTGTAGTATAGGTGAGTTATTGGCTAATCTCATTTTTTTGGCTTTCCAGGACCAGATAGATGATTTATAAAGATCACGTCTGTCCCTTTTGAATACCTGTCCCTGATCTGTCTTAGTGATGTAGGACCATGGTGTCAATCCCAGAGACAAAACCTTTGCAGCTTCCCATATTCTATCAGATGTACTATAGTGAACTGGTGTTCTAGCTGGTAATGAAGACAGTGGCTGGGCAGTACAACTGATGTAGTGTTCCTGCTGTCCTTGTTGTTTGCTTCCATTGTTTTGAAATTTGATGCAAGAATAACTTGTGGTTAAGGCTTGTCACTGGTCACTGGTATAGAAGACCTCATCCTTCGGTTCATAAGAAGTTGTGCAAGTGAGCCAAGGTTGCCCAATGGTATGTTACAGTAGTTCAGCAGTTCAATGTAGTGATCTTGACCATTATTTTTAGATTTGGCTAGAATGTGGTTTGTTATCTGGACATATGTTTCTGCAAGTCCATTAGCTTGTGGAAAATAAGAACTGGCCAGCATCTGTTTAATGCCCCAGCTGGTAATGAGTTCTTTGAACTCAGCTGAAATGTACTGCAGACCATTGTTGCACACTAGCTCCTCACATACACCATGTAGTCACATGATGACTTTCAAATGGTTCACTATAGTGTGCACTCTGGTATCTACAAGTTGAATCAGCTCAGAAAACCTAAATGGCAATTAAATAATCAAGCCCCTCTAGGGCAAATAGGTCTGAATCAATGCTTTGCCAAGGTCGCGCAGGTACAACAGAAGGGTTCAGAGGTTTTTTGACATTTTCTGTTTGAAAAGTTTGACATGTCACAAACTGCAACCAGCAGTTCTCTCTCTTCATTTATGCCAGGCCAGTGTACTGTATTCCTGGCAGAGTGCTTGCTGAGTACTACCCTAAAATGCCACTGGTGGATTTGCAGCAAAGTCTCTAATCGGAGGTCAACTTTCATCACTATTCTGTCAGATCTGCTCATAGGTGCCAGAAAACATGCAACTCAGAATGCAACTGCCATTGATGAGTAGGCCAGCCACTAGCAAGCACTTTTGTCAACAGCACCATGGTTTTATCAGTTGCTGCTGCATGATGGATTTTGTCTAGGTATAACTCAGCTGCAGGCATTGCCATCAACATATTGTATACTTGGTCTTCTAGAGCTGGTTCTTCTGGGGCATCCTGTCCAGGTTCAGTCACTCTAGACAGAGTATCAGCAATCGGAATTCTCTTGTCTGGCTTGTATGTAGCTGTGAGGTCATAGTTCTGCAAGCACATCATCATGGGTTGTAGATGAGGAGTGCAGACAGCACTGGTTTCAACAGAATATGCTATAGAGGTTTGTGGTCTGACTCCACTGGTACTACTGGCCAAAATGTACCGATGAAACAAGTTGCACCCAGTGACAACTGCCAACATTTCTTTTCAATTTAGGCATAGTTTACTTGTGTAGGAGTCAGAACCCAGGAGGCATAAGCAGCAGGTTTCCCTTGCTGAAGCAGAACAGCACCTAGAGCTGCTTGAGCAGCATCCATTTGTAGTACCACAAGTTTGATTCCATCAAAATACCGTAAAATCGGTCTAGTCTGTATGCATGTTAGAGTTTTCATTTTTCTGAATGCCTTGTCTATTTTGGCACCCCAGGACCATTTTGCAGTTCCCTTCAGCAGTGTCTGGAGTGGAGCTGTGGCTTATGCAAATCCTTTGGAGAATTTTGACAGGTAGCTGAAAGTACCAAGTACTGT
The DNA here is from genome assembly GCA_016271365.2 of Neoceratodus forsteri. Classification (NCBI taxonomy): domain Eukaryota; kingdom Metazoa; phylum Chordata; order Ceratodontiformes; family Ceratodontidae; genus Neoceratodus; species Neoceratodus forsteri. The sequence continues at coordinate 410,657,275 of CM057453.1, read as the reverse complement.
CTCAAGCTCCTTATGAGAATTCAGAGGTTTCATCTTCTTAGTGGCACTAAGCTTCTTTAGGATCTGACTTTATCCCTTCTGTGGTGAGTCACTGTCCAAAACAGGTTAGCTCTGCCTGATCTATCTGGATTTTATATAGATGCGGTTTTAAGTTCTCTTGTCAGCACCTCGCCAGAAGAGCTACAAGGTAGCAGTCATACTCCTCTTTTGTAGATCCATATGCAAAGAGGTCATCAATGGTCACTTTGACACCCTGAAAGACCTCTATGATTTCATGAAATTTCTTCTGGACATCTCTTGTCTTGCGCAGATACTATCCCAGAGGCAGCCTGGTGAAACACTATCTACCAAATGGTGTGTTGAAAGTTTTCAGGTGACTGCTTGTCATGTCCAGTTGTAGCTACCAATAGCATGCCTGGGCATCAAGTACATTGAAATAGGTTGCCCCTGACAGTTCTTGTCCAAGAAGATTTCCATCCTCCAAGCCAAATCTGGGAAGCTATCAGCCCTGTCCCTATCCTTGGTCATCTCTTACCTCTCTCCTGTTCGAGAAATGGGCACCCCCCTTGAATTTCTCCTCTAGCGGGGCAAGAGGGACGTCCTCCCCCTGGCAGACAAATCCAGTACAGCCTTGGAACTGGAGTAGCAGAGCCAACCACCAGGATACAGGCAGGGTTTAATGAAGCCCCATTCCCCTGCTTTTCCACTTTTCTTGTCCACCTCTTCCTGTGCTGCAGCATCCATATATATGTGTGTGGAGATGCACATGTCCAACATCACCACAGCCTCCTCTTTGTGTCATTTGCATCTGTACTACCATTGAGCCTCTACACAGTGGCAGTCATGGGCTGAGATGGCCTGGCCACCCTCCCTGGGAGAAGAGAGCTGTCCCTGGGATGCTTAGTCCTCTCCCACCTCAGTCAACCCCAGGCAACCCATACTCATTCCTGAACATGGGTCACTGGCATAACAGGAGGTAAGTTGCACAGTGCCTCAGTCCTCCACACCACTGAGCCAGCTGTTGCTCCTGCCAGTTTATATGAAATGTCTTCCAATGTGGGCGGCCCATAATGTTCACTCATTATTACTTTGTTGAGGTCATGGAGAGCTATGCAATGACAAATGTTTCTTGAGTTCTTTTTCTCAGCTACCACCATGGAGCAAACCCATTCTGTGGGCTCTGTCTCCTTGACGACTACCCACAACTTTTCCATTCTTAGTAGTTCTGCTTTTATTTTAGCCTTTGAGGCTAATGGTATTCGCTTTGGTGCATCACTAACAGATGGGGTTCCTGTTTTTGGGTGTATTGAACAAACTCCTGACAAACAGTTAAGTCCCATAAAACATCAGAGTACTGGTCTCTCACCACTTTCATTGTCAGGTTTCTATTAACAGGCTCGACAACCATAACTATCTGGGTAAGTCCTTGGTCTTTGCTTGCTTTCAGCATCAAGACTGGTGTGGCTGGTGTATCCACAATGTAAAATTGCATCATTTATGTTTTTTATTTGTTACTGCACTGCAAGTTGCAACTTCCCTCTGCTTTCAGGTCCTGCTCTCCATACCAGCTCAGCAGGGTTTATTTTTGGAGGGCAGAGAGGACACTTGTGCTAATTTTTCTTGATACACCCCAACTGGTATGCAGTTGACCTAAGCACCCATGTTCAATTTGAATTTCATGGCTGTTTTCATTATACCCATATGTAGTGCAGCATAAGCCTTTCCCATTAATGGATGCTAGGAAAAATGGTTGGTGTTCTGCATCCTCGCCGTACCTCTCGGTGGGTCCTTGTACTGTGTGTATTTTGTGCAGACCTTTCTGGCATGTTCCCCAACATACATTTGCAAAATGACTATATTTCTTACATGCTTGACATATTTGGCCAGCTGCAGGTCACTTTGCCTTTTCGGCATGCTTCCATCTGCACCTTTGGCACAGTCTTATACCCACTGGAGGTCACTCATCTACCAAACCTTGCCCTCTCTTCTGCAATGAGTCATTTCTATCTTGATGCGTACCACCTGTTGAGCACTGCCCAGCACATGCATGTCAGCAAAGGAGGCCTCATATGCTCAGGTTACCTTGAGATCAGTTTCTAGCATCAGGTCATCTTCTTGATAGAATTGCTCCTATACCACTTTATGCTGAGTCCCCGTCAGTATGCAGTCTTTTATCATGCCGTCAGTGTCTGTGAGGCACAGTCCTTTGCTAGCAGACATAGCTGGGTGAGCCATTCACCCACATTTTCATCCTGGCCTTGGTTTGTTTCATAAAACCATTTCCACTGCACAGCTGTGTCAAAGTGGGTGAACAGAACATCTGGCTTCATTTTGTCCTCAGCTGTGAGGCCACCACTGGCACACCATGCTCTACATATGTCTCTGTCCTTCTGGCCTCTGCATATTAAAAACTGAGCTGCCTTTTGATTAGCCTTCCACTTGTCTGCATCTGGGTGGGCAAAATCAGTTCCATATATTCCCTCCACCTGGCCCAGGTTTCTGCTGTATTACCAGAGTCCAAATCCAGTGGAGGCATGTTCTTTGTTCCAGCTGCCATCACACTTTAGGACCCCACTCCTGGTACCATCAAATTTCTTCAACTGAATGTTGATAATAAAACTGGAAACTCAACAGCAACATGAACACAGCCACACTTTATTCTCTGACCTTCACTCCACAGTACATCAGCAACATTGCCCTCCAACCACTTCCTGGTACAACACTTCCCATCTCTTCCTCTTGAGCACAGACAGAGGTGGACTATCTATTTCAATCCTCCAAAAGATCTAATGCATGCATTTAAAGACACAGCACATATTTAAACATAACATGCAATTCACTGTATGAGATTCACCATACACTGCACCATTCATGGTACAATCTTAAACAGGACACAAAACAGAATAATTTTAATTAATAATGAATCTAAATTAAAAAAAAAATACCATAAAAACCATTATCAAGCATGGACAATCAAAACCATAGTTGAATCACTGGCAATTATGGCTACTACCAGAAATAATTAAAACATTCATTTTATCAGCATTGTTTGTCTTTCTTTCACCAAATTAAAAATGGATTTTGTTCTCCACATTTAGTTTCCCTAGCTTATGCGACTTTCCAGACATTTGTGCAATGCATCAGTCATAGATAATCTTGTCCATCAATCTGGGACAAACTATAGAGTTATCATGAACAAAGATAAGGAGAGGGCAGGGAATGTCCTATTTTCTAATTATAAAGTAGCACCATATAATGAAACTCTTTTAAGATGTGGTGAATTCACATGGTTATTTTTTTTTGTATGCTAAAAAATTGATTTCCTAGTGTAAACCTTATTTTCTTATCATAAGTTGTGACACTTGTTAATGTTGTAATTTACTTTAAAGCAAGACATTCTGCATTGTGATATGCAAATAAATTATGCACATTTTTGTGCTTGCCCATGCTCTTAAAAGAGAACTACAATCAAAATGTACAAACAGATATGTTGTGGGGAGGGTTTGGATTTGTGTGTAGTTCTAGTTTGTTCATTCCTTTGTTTGCAGTTAGGATTTTTTTTCTAATTTGCCTTCTTGTTTTATGGCCCCTGAGGATCTCCTTATATGTAAGTTTTATTGCCTTTCCTCTTCCTACAATGCATCCTGTCCCATGAGACAGTGATGTTTCGGAGACCATCAATTATTAGCATACAAACATATGAAGAAGCCAGCAGAATAAGTCCGATAGGTTTATGTAGTCTGCATGTATTGCAGGGTCTTCAGCTTAAACTACTGATCCTGCCACCCCCAATCTGCCATTCCCCTCCATCCGCCCCTCCCTCGACCCTTATTTTCTCCTGAACTCTATCCCAGCCTCTCTTGAAGCTGCCCACCATGTTCAACAAAACCATCTCTTCCAGAAGCTCATTCCAACCTGCAGCCACCCCATCTGTGAAGAAGTGTCTCCTAGCTTCTCTCCTAAACCTCCCCTTTCAACTTGAGACTGTGTCCCCTCATGTTTTGGTTTCCTCTAAGCTTGAAGAGAACCCCCCCATCCACCCTATTTATTCCTTTCAAATACTTGAAGGTCTCAATCATGGAGTACATGTTCAGGACCTCCAACCTCTTCTCATATGTCCTACCCTGCTGGCCCATGATCATCCTTATTGCCATCCTTTGGAGTGTCTCCAGCAGGTTAATGTCATTTTTAAGGTACAGTATGGTCACCAGTACTGTACACTGTACTTCAGATGCTGTCTCATTACCAATGACCTGTACAAGGGTGCTATTACCACCTCTCGACTGCTGCTGATCCCTCTGGCAATGCTGCCCATCATTTTATTTGCCTTTGTTTCTGCTTTTCTACACTGTGCAGAGTGTTTTGCATCACTAGCAATCATCATCCTCCCTGGTGCTGGATAGCTGCCCCACCACCACCACCACCATGCTCTGGGTCCTGCCCCTCAGCTAGTTTTCCACCCATCCAGTCAACTTCTTTCCCCACCCATCCAGTCAACTTCTGCCCCCACCCATCCAGTCAACTTCTGTCTAACCCTGAGACCCACCAGCTTCCTGATCAACCTCTTATGGAGTACAGAGTCAAAGGCCTTGCTGAAGGCCAGGTATAGGATGTCCACCGCTTAGCCCCTATCCACTGTTTTAGTGACCTAGTCAAAGAAGTCAATCAGATTTGTTAGACACAACCTCTCTCCCATAAACCCATGCTTCCTCTCATGCTGGAGACTATGCTCATCCAGATACTTTACCAACCTTTCCTTATGTATGGTCTCCAAGAGTTTGCACATGATTGAGATCAGACTGACTGGTCTGTAATTTCCTGGGTTGTCCTTGGGACTGCTTTTATGAGAGGGCACCACATGTGCCATTCTCCAGTCCTGTGGTACCATGCCTGACTCCATTAAACTATTAAACAGACCAGCCAATGGATCTGAAAACTTCTCCACCAGTTTTCTCAGCACCCTTGGGTGTACCCTAGAGATTTGCCTACCCTCAGTGCTAACAGCCCAGTCCTCACCTTATCTACCTCTACCTCTTCTATCTACCTCTATCAAAACATCTGTGCCCCCCAACCCCTATTCCTCTCCTTCCCTCTAGTGGCACTGGTCCATCTCACTCCCTGGTGAAGATGGAACAGAAGTACTCATTCAGTATCTCTGCTTTTCCCCATTCTCCTCCTCCCAGCTGTCCCTTTTCCTGAGCCTAACAATCCCATCTTTCTTGTCACTTTTCTTGCTAATATAGCAAAACTGGATACTGGTACCCACTGGTCTATTCTTTATGCTCTACTTACTGCCACAGACTTTAGTTTGATGTTCTCCTTAATTCAAAGGATGACATATAGTATCTCACAATGCTGCAGTACCATACTGAGCTATTGGTGCAGTACACGTCTAGATACTTGCCTATGTAGGATTCAGACTTGGCCCCTTAGGCCCTCTCCAGACTACAGACTGGGTCTAAAGAACGGTTGTAAAAACTGGATTAACTAAACCAGTTTAGTGTGTCCAGACCTGAAAAACCTGGGGTGAACTAAACAGTACTAGTGCTTTAGTTTGGGTCTACAGTTCATTTCACGACTTTGACTTGTGAGAATCGTTCCCACGGAGGGTTACAGAATTCTGGCTGGACTACTATAGAATCATTTTGCTAATTCAGGTTAGTGTAAAAACATTGTCTAGCCTACCTGGGTTAGAGACTAGCTCTCAAGAACGATTCTACAAGTGTTGCCATCTGGATACTAAGTTAAACATTTTTAACCACATGAACTTTGCTAACCCAGTTTAAAAGATATAATCTGGGCAAAGCTTTAAATTTATCATTAAAGAAAGGGTCCTAAGGTAGTTTAAGTGCAGTTCACTAGTTACTGCACTTTGCTGGAGTTTATGACTGACATTCCAGTGACCAGTAGCTGCTCCTGGTGTCAAACCATCCTTCACAGTTGGGCAGTTCATGGATTTACGGTCCAATCCTTGGCCCACTCCAATGGAATACATTTCACAGTATGAAGGTGGGCAGGTGGGTGTAATATAGCTTCCTACTCTAGATTTGTGAAGCAAATGCTTTCTGCCAATAACTAGCTCGTAGCTTCTTCCAAGTTTATGCTCTTTTAATTTATTTGAACATGCAGGAGGATCAGTCAATGTGCATCTCCACTTTGGAATTTCTCATTTTTTAAGGAGCTTCCACATCTTCCTAACAGCAGTGTTGTCAGGTAAATGAACTGCAAACTACCAGCACTCCATCCAGACTGACCCAGAGCTGGTCCTTATCTGGAATTTGTTATGGTTATGTCTAATAAGTTGATTAAACACCAACAGGCCAAATCCAGTTTGTCAGGCTTACAAAGAGATCGGTGTCTTCATTTTTTAAGATGTTATTCATGTATACTGTGTATGCATGGTTTTGGGTGTATGAAAGAAATATGCAATGACCTTACTAAAAATATGGAATTCATTCCAAAAGTGAGGGGGTGAGACCATAACACCACTCATGATTTATTCAAAGTTCCTCCCCCATACATAAGCAGTATAAACTCCATATTTCTATTAAAGCCATCGCATGTTCAATTTTTCACCTTTAGGATTCCTGTTTCAAAACAGATCTACTGTAGAGAGAGAGAGAGAGAGAGAGTGTGTGTGTTTTTGTACAGGTTACAGTGTGAGTGATTCTGTACAGGTTACAGAGCAATTTGGGTGTGGGGGGTGGAATATAGTATCTGCTTGCCAAGTTCTGTAGCTTCCATCAGATCCTGTACATTAGAAAACACAAAGGGTATGATTCTTGTAGCACTTGTGAGTCAGTAAAAAATCAGGTGTTTTTGCACAACACGTTGTACTGGGGTCCTAAAACTGCTATGATCAGTGTGCACTAACACGCCAAGAGGAGGAGTCCCCTCCCACATGATTTTCATACTTTGCACATTTCTGATCTAGACGTTAGTGAATGCTAACTGAGATGGCACCCGCTGACATCCTAGTAATGGGGTGCTTAAGCAGTGCTGTGTAATACAGACAATGGTGTAACAAGCACCTCTTCATGGCACCAGACCTGCCACCGCAACTCCCCCAAATATGTCACCCATCTGCTGTAGTGTCCCCTCCTAATGATTTCCCATCTATCGTGCCCCCACTTGTATAGAAGTACCCCTAAAGTAGTATCCTTTCTTACTTGGAGTTCTTCTTCTGCAGTTATACCCCAGATGTAGTGCCTTCTCTTACATAATAGTCTGCTCCAGAGATGCATATCTCAGATATATCTGCATATCCCTGGTCTCTAGTGGTCCTACACCCCCAGCCACCTTCTTGCCCACCCAGTTCACAGCCTTCATAATGAACAGCCATATGGGGAAAACACCTGCCATCCATTTCATTGTAGTACTTACACCTTTTCCCAGATGCTCAAAATCATCCCAGTGGGTTTCCAGGAACAGTTTTCAGAACCATTGAACATACCATGGCTCAGTTTGATTCAGATACCACAGTAAAGGGCAGAAGACATATAGCACCCTCAAAATAGTTCACCGATCACACCTCAAGTCTTTAAACATATTACAAGTATCCTTGTATTAACATGGCTCACTGCTGCACCATTCCTGTTCTTGTACTTCAATAAATGAGCAACATATTCTGCAGAGCTTGTGTGTTGCCTTATCTGCCGTGATGAATTCATGAATTAGTCAAGGATTTTTGATGGTTTATGTGATTTCACTATTTTTTTAAATCACTCATTTTTAACTGCAATCTGATTCTTCTGTTTGAATATGTAGAAGGGGTAGTTTTCCCCCAATTTCATTGTAACGAGCAGTTATTTAAATAAGTTCAGGTTGAGCCAGCCCAGTGGCACTGGAAGCTGAGGTGCTGGTCACTATACCTCACACCATACTGGCAACACAGGTTCGGGAATGAGCCTGGGCTGCTGGGGGTCGGCAGGGGGGAGAGAGGATTGAGCATCCAGAGGGCTGCTCTCCTCTCTCAGGGGGAGGGAGACTTGTCCTCTCCCTCTTTGATTGCCCTCTGGCAGTGGCTGGAGGGCAATATGGGCAGGAGGCACGTACCGGTGTTATTACCTCAGTAGTGATGGGTGGGATGGGAGAAAAAGGAAAAAGGAGCCTGACAGGGTGCCATGATGGCCCCACATCCCCGAGGGCCATCCCTGGTGTCTGTACTGGGTCTCTTGGAGGGGGGAGCCAGTACTCTCCTCCCTAGACCCGCCACTGGGTCAATCTGTGGGGGAATTTCCAGGGTCAGCAAGAGCGGGGACACGTAGGACCGGAGAAGTGAGTTCCTCAGTGAGGAGGACCACAGCCACCTGTCAGGGCTCACGGAGAAAAAAACCTATATGGAAAAAAATAAGTTCAGGTTTAACATACCTTAGTTTCAAACCAGTTAATTTTTAATAGCTTTCAACAACAGATGCCTTTTATTCTAATGATTTGTGTTCTTTGATCATCCATTTTAACATTTTGCTTTCATAGAAATTAAAACAGGCAAGAAACTGAGTTGTTTGAAGCTCTCAGAGCTCATATTTTCTAACTTTGATACAAATCCTGAAATGTGCTGCATGTTTATTAAGGTTCAGCATTCAGAAATGGCAAAAACAAAAACATTTACCTTACTATGATATGTATTAAATTTGTATTTATTTTTAGTATTTGCTTCGAAAGTGACATCTATAACAGCATGATGCTGTGTTCCAGACTATAAGTAGCTCACACATCAGGTGTTAGGGACTGTGGATTGCTGGGAAATAGGACTAGGCAGGCTTGTTTCAGAAGCAATGAAATATTAGTGCAATGAATCTGACTATTGTTCTTAAAATTTTTTTTTTTTCTCTGTGTGAATTGTTTGAAATTTATTGGGTTGACAGTACTGGAACCCAAAGTCCTCTATTTATCCACAAGACAGGTAAGTCCATTGTGCATGCCTTAGTCATTCATTACTAGGGGTGTGCAGGACAATTTTTGTCATTCTAACTCATCCAGTTGGAGCCAAAGTATAGTTATATAATGGTGCAATCAATTTTAAAAAGCGTTAAGTTGCACAGACGCTGTAAATCTATTGTATTTGAAAGGTCATTGTGAACCATTTGCTACACTTTCATCCCCTTCTGTGCTACCCCGATCCCACCCTACTAAATTGGAGCCTCCTAGGATAAGGCTGTATGAACTTGACCCAGGTTTTTATTCCCACCACCAAATTTTCATGGGGGGGGCATTCCAATGCACCCCAAGCTTCAGCATTGTACTGCCATACCTGTCCTATAATCGTGGGAATATACAGTATAAAAAGTATTTTCTCCACTGAAAGGTTTAAGGTACTGCTGGGAGAGCAGGATTTCTGTACCCTGGCTGTGGGTACAGCAGCACAAAAAGGCCAGCATGCCCTTCTAGGGCCATCGGGGCCTCAGTGCTAAGAAACAATCACAGCATTTACATGCAGTTTTGGTTAACAAGAAACTGAAATGTTTATGGGTGTATCTAAGTAACAAAACCTGCATGTTATCGGCACACTTTCCTGGAAACAAATGTTTCCCACTGAATGTGTTACCAGTATAGGTGTACCAGTAACACTGTATTTATTGGCTAACTGCATGCATGTAAACCTAGTGACAGTCACCTCTGCTATAGCTTAGTTAAACAAACATTTGTCAATGCTGAATGTTTGCTTGCTGGTATTAGCATTGGAAATGCAGGAGTTACACAGATGCAGAGTAGGAATGACAGTGAAGTATTGAACTTCACGCCAACCCACCTCCACCCCGCAGAGACGGACAGGCATTGGGGTATGCGTTTGGGTTGTCGCCCATGACGTTCATGCCATTTCACTTCACCCTATCCTGCAGACACTGACAAGTGTTGAGGTGTGCCTTGGGATGTTCAGCTTTATAGTCACCCCACTCCATAAGGACATACACTGAAATGGGTGCAATATAGAATGGGGTGAACTGTGGGGCCGAAGAGTCCAAGGCACAGCTCGTTGCCTGTCAGTGGCTGCAGGGTGGGGGTGGGGATGGAATGGCATGAGCATTACAGTCAGCAATCCAAAGGCACACCCTGATGCTTGTCAGTCTGTACAGGGTGGGACGTTATGGTTAGAAACCGCAATGCTCCGGGCATGTGTTGGTATTTGCAGTACAAATTTTCAGCTTGGCCATTTTGTGTCCCCCACTTCATGAAAGCATTTGGGACCTCTTCTCATGAACAGTGGCACTCAGATTTTGTCAATGTGTCCTGAAATTTGAGTTTCCACAGTGACCATGCCACTGTGCGCCAGATGTACAAAAACACAGATCAAAGAATGACAGCTGTACCATTCATAGGGAGGTGTGAAGAGATGGCAATGTTGAAAATCTGTAGTGAAAGTATTAAAAATGCTCAAACTTCCGAGTGTACGTGAAAACTGCGTAGTGCATGCATGTAACACAGTCATTTAGTGGAATTATTTCACCAAATTTTCAACATAGGCATTTTGTGACCTCTGCTCATGAACATGTCACTATGATTTTCTTAATCTGTCCTGAACATTGATTTCCCACAGCAACCGAGGTATTCTGCGCCATGTTGAAACCCACCTCAAATCTGACCTCCTCCAACAAGACTGGACTCCAATCTTCCTGGTGACTGAAACAAACTTTGCACTGGATCAATTCATCTACATCTTTAACAGAGCCTGTGACCTATTCGCACCCATCAAGAAGCGCAAAGTTAAAACTCTATGTAAGACTTGGCTAACAAGTGACCTCCTAAAAATGCTAAAATCCAGGGACCAGTTATGGACTTGGCTAGATCCACTGGGAAACCAGTCGACATCCAAAACTATAAGCAAGCACGTAATAACTGCACTATAACCATTCGGAAACATAAATCTGAGTACTACAGAAAAGTTCTCACTGACACCTGGGGAAATGAGAGAGAATTCTGGCACAACCTAAAAGAAATCACTGGGAAACAACCCAAATCTACACTGGCTATGCTCAAGGTTAATGGAAATACCACGCTTGATCCAAAAATCATTGCTGATACTTTCAACACCGCCTTCACGGATCTCAGTAGTGTTCTTCCCCCTAATTTCTTCAGCGATGACGAGGCCTCTGAAACTCTTAACTCCATGTCTCCCAACAGTCACCCTCCTTTCCACTTTAAAGTAGTAAACAGGAATGATATCCAAAAGTACGTCACTAATGCCATAAGCAAATCAGGATCTAGCAATAACACACTTGACCTCAAGCTTCTGACCCTCACCTTAGAAGAGGTGCTGGGGCCTCTTACCAGGATTTTTAATCCCTCCCTTACACTCAGCCAGTTCCCAGAAAAATGGAAGTTAGCCACTGTTACCCCATCCACAAAAGTGGTGATAAGACTGCCCATGGGAACTACCACCCTATCTCAATCCTGCCTCTCCTTTTCAAGGCCCTAAAATGCATAGTATCAGACCAGCTCACCGAATTTCTGGACAAAAATAACATCCTTTGCATGCAACAACATGGCTTCAGGAAAGGCCACAGCACTGTGTCCGCACTACTTGAAGTCACTGGAGCAATCCACTGCTCACTGGACAATGGGCAACTCACTGGTACTATTTACATCGACTTAACCAAAGCCTTTGATACTGTCCACCATCGCCTTCTACTTGCCCAGCTACAGAAAGCTGGGCTTTCCCCAGATTCTAATACATGGTTTAAAAGCTACCTTGAGAACAGGTCACAATGTGTAAAAATCGCAGAAGTGCTCTCTGATGCCAGACCTGTGCACTCTGGTGGTCCACAGGGATCCATTCTGGGACCACTCCTTTTCAGTCTGTTTCTCAACACCTTACTGGATGCCTGCCCTGAACCAATTATACTCTACGCCAATGATGCGGTAATCCTTGCCGCACACCATAACCCTAACCAGCTGCAAGGAAAACTCCAGCATTGTTTCTCCACTATGAAGAACTGGTTCATTCAGCATAAACTGATACTTAACCAGAAAAAAACGAAGTCCATGATTTTCAGTAGTTCCCACAATAAACATAAGCACCACCACCTTTCCATTAACACCAGTAAAGATGGCCCACTGGAGCAGGTCCAAACTTTTAAATACCTTGGAATCACACTCGACTCCCACCTCTCATACACTGACCACATTAATAATGTTGCCAAAACTGTCAACTCCAGACTAGGCCTGCTGTTCCACCACAGGCGACACCTTACCTCTGAAGTCCTGGCAGTTGCCGTCCAGTGCTCCATCGTTGCCACCATCGACTATGGCCTCATCATATACGGCTCTGCTACTGTTACTGCACTCAAACGAGTAACCATCTCCCTCAACATGGCTTGTCGGTGCATGATGGGCTCCCAACGCCTTACACATACCTGTGACCTCTACTCCCAAACTAACTGGCTGCAACTCGACAAACGTATAAAATACCAAACCTGCATATTCGCAAAGAAAATTCTGATGGGCCTTGCCCCTCCCAGAGTCTGTACTCTTCTACAACAAGAAAATTGTTGCAGAACCACTAGGGGTCCAAATCCTTGAAGCTCCAAATCCCATGTTGTCGCATGACCCAAGGTCAAAGAGCTTTTTCTTACCAGGCCACCAGCTGGCTGAATGGTCTCCCAATGACATCACCACCATCTCAACGATCGGCGCCTTTAAAACCAGGCTCTGCCACTCACTGACTGCCTCTAGCACCTGTGACTGCTATCTCTAACTGTACCACCCTTCTCCTGGACTCCCAAGACAATAAACGTATCCTTTGTTCTCTGCTCCATTGACAGTAGCATTCACTGATGACCTCAGCCTCCTAGCACTTACCCCCACTTCCGTGCCCAACCCTGGCACTTCCTGTTCTCTGACAATGCCTCCTGGCTGCAGCCCCTTCCTCTCTCCTCTTCCCCCTCCCTCCCTCCCTTTGTCCCACCACTTCTGCCTTCCTTTTCCACCTGTTCTCCTCCACCTGCCTTCTTTTACACCCTTCCTCTACTGCTCCCCTACCCTTCTGATGCCTATTTCCTCTTCCTCCCCTTCTATTTCTTCCTCTTTATACCCCCTACCTCTATAATATCCCTGCTAGCAATAGTTACTGTATAGCACTATGTATTTTAAAAATATTTGTTACAAACTGTGATTATGTACTGTCTTGTTGTAATCCTTGATGTGGAACCTTTGTAAAAGAGCTCTGGCTCAAAGGTAGTTGTAATCCTAGACCTGAATAAAAAAAAAAGATGTATAAACACATATTTCAGGCAGGATGTGAAAAATGACAGCTGTACTGTTCATAAGGAGGTCTTAAAAAATGGCAATGTTGACAGTCTGGAGTGAAAATACTACAAATTTGCAGACTTACAAGGGTGAGTGGAAACTCCATCTCGCACGCTTGTAACAGTCATTTTATGGATATTTGTCACCAAATTTTAAACAGGCATTTTAGGAACTCTGCTCATGAACAGAGTCACTGTGATTTTACATATGAACATACAAATCTGCCAGAAGAGTACACCAATAGGTCTATGTAAGTCTGCCCAAGTTTGCAGCTAGGACCCTAGATTGCAGCTGCCCCAGACTTCTCTCCATCAGTTCCTCCCCTGCTTGTCCCAGCCCCTGCCCCTGACTCTTCCTTTTGCTTTATCCCACTCCTGCTTAAAGCTATTGACTGTTGTACATGTTACCACACCCTCTGGCAGTACATTCCAACTAGACACCACCCTCTCAGAGAAGTAGTGTCTCCTCATTTCCCTCTTGAAACGTCCCCCTTTCAACCTTAGTCTATGCCCGCTCGTCTCTCTTCCACTCCTCAGTTTAAACACCCCCTTGGTGCTAGGTTTAGTTACCCCCTCAGGTATTTAAATGCATCAATCATATCCCCCCTATCCCTCCTCTACTCCAGTGTGTGAATGTTCAGGCCCTTCAGCCTAACTTCATATTTCTTTCCTTCCATCCCCTTTAACATTTTTGTTGCCCTCCTTTACATCTCCTCCAGTAACTTTATATCTCTCCTCAGGTATGGCCTCCAGTATTCTCCTCCTTATTCTTATCGGGTGGTGGTGCCTTCTGTATTGCACTCAGACCAATCTGCCTGCCCCCTCCTAGGGTTACTCCACCTCTGCCTTTACCGATATCTAGGGGGAGTGAGATCATTAGGCTCCCCTGTCCAGACCTTTCTACTAGCCTCAGTCTTTTGGCCACCCCCTCACTAGTTTAAATCTATGTTAGTAGAGATGTACCCCTCTAATCCTGCCTTTAATACTTCCCTCCCCTTCCTGCTCAAGTGTACACTGTCCCCTGCATACAAGTCACTATTTCCCCAGACCCTACCCCAGTTAATCACTAACCCATAATTTTTGGTGTGGCACCAATCCCTCTGCCCCTTGTTGAACTCCTCAATCCTACCCTTCCTCCCCATGCTTGCACGTGGTACGGGGAGTAACTCTGAGAATGCCACCAACTCCCCCACCCCCTCACACTGCTTGCCCAATTACTTGAACCTCCCCCTCACTACTTCCACAATCTCCACTGCCAAGTCGTTTGTACCCACATGCAACAGTAAATGAGATTTCTTCCTCCCCCTCACTGCATACTTGAGCAGTGCCTGCCCTGCCCCTCCTACAGTCAACCTGGGGATAGCTTCAACCCAAATATGGCTGTGCCTTCCCGCCCCATGTCACCCCTTTCAGTATACAATCCTCTAGGACAAGTACCTCCCCGTCCCTTAGCCCCTTTCCCTTCTTATGCCCCTTCCACCACCCCAGTATTCAATCTTCCCTGCCCCTTATCCCCACCAGCTGCACCCTCTGTGACTTCTGTTTCTGTACCCCCTACTTCTGTGTCACCCCTTTTGTCTGCCTTATTCCTCCCATCCCCCTTGAACCCCGTCCCAGCCTACTTCCAACTGGGCTTCCCATGTCGACATCCCCTCCTCCCTTGCTGATTTCCAGACCTTCTCCTATCTCCGCTGTTGTTGATTTATTTATTTATTTAGCTTTTGTTGACCGGGTAAGTGCACTAGACAAATTCTGCCTATTTTCAGGCACGACCCGGGGGAGGGGGATACAGATGAATGCCAACTGACTTTGAACCAGATTAAGCTGTTAGTGGTATTTTTAGTGAATGGGGGGAAATTTAGGCAAGACACCAGAGAAATTCCCCTGCTCTTTTTGAGACGTGCCATGGGATCTTTAGCATCCACCTGAACTACCACCAGAGCAGGCAGATGGGACCTCAGTTTAACGTCTCATCTGAAAGACAGCACCTCAGGAGTGCAGCACCTCCCACATGCTGCACTGCAGTATCAGTATTGGGATATTAACCCAAGTGCCTGGTGTGGGGCTAGAACCCACAGCCTTCTGATTTAGAGCTCCTATTCTCTTCTAGCCCAATAGTGATGCCCCTCCCATCCTTCCCCTTCCCGTAACCTTCTCTCCTCCAGTTACCACCCCTCCTTCCTTACTAGCCCACCTTCTACCTTTTCATCCTCGCTATCTCTTCCCCTAGCTGTTGCCATCTCTCTCATGCCCCACTTGTCCTCCCCCCTTCAGTATGTTCCTACTCCCCCTCTCTCTCCCATAGCAGAGGCTCAAATGTATTCCTACTCGATACCTCTCCTACATCTCTTCCCCCTGTCGGTTCCACCCTCCTACTTGTTCCCCTCCATGCCACCCCCGGTCCCAGCGCTGGTCCCTCCCTACCCGCAGCCATCTGGCCTCTCCCCTGATACTCCTCGTGGTCTCTTCCTCCCCCAACAGGAGACCCCCTTCTACCCTTTTGTCCTTGCTATCTCTTCCCCTAGCTGTTGCCATCCCTCTCATACCCGCTTGTCCTCCCCTTCAGTATGTTTCTACTCACCCCAAAGCAGAGGCTTGAATCTATTCCTAGTAGATATCCCTCCTACATCTCTTCCCCTATCAGTTCCCCCCTCCTACTTGTTCCACTCCATGCCACCCCTCATCCCACCCCTGCTCCCTCCCTACCCGTAGCCATCTGCTCTCTCCCCGGTACTCCTCGTGGTCTCTTCCTCCCCCAACATGAGGCCCCCCTCACCTCTGGCACCCCCTCACTTGCCCTCTCTTTTCTGCTAGTGTCTCTGATACTGGGGTTGGTTTCAGTCCCTAGTTGTTCTTCCTCCTTCCCCTTGCCTATCCCTCCCCCCAGCCAGGATGCCTACCATACTCATCTGCCCTGCCACTTATACTCCATCTAACCTCCACAGTTCCTCCCTCAAACTAGCCAGTTGTATACAGACCATACACCCCCCCATCCTCCAAGCCCAGTCCAGGATCATGCTGGACCCACACCCTGTACACCCCACCACCCTTCCAAAGATGCCCACCCTGTTGACATGTGGCACCTGCCCCATTTTGGCCCCCTTCTTATGTTATGGACTCTTACTCCCAGGTTCTTTACCCTACTACAACGGTTAGGCCCCTATTTACTCAAATTCCTGTCCCCCCCACGCTAGTACCCCTATTGGCCCCTTGCCAACCGGGGCAATTCAGTCTCAAATCTCATCCATTAGATACTGTATTACTGTAGCAATCCTAAAGCCTCCTTTTCTGTTTTTCACCCCTCAGCTACCATACTTCTTGTTCTCGGCTCTCATATAGTTTCACTTAGCCCAGTTAGAAATCCTATTGCACTCCAAGTATTACTCAGCGCAGTTAGAGAAATAAACAAAACAAATAAATATGTATTATTACAGCAATCATAACAGTGTAGCTCAGTACTTAGCTCAGTTAGAGAAATAAACAGGACAACTAAATCTGTACTATTACAGCAATCCTCAAAGTATCCAATCATTGCTTTGCTCCACCTCAGAGACCCTGCTGTAATATAGGACCACAGAGGCCCTGACTGAGTAACTCTAAAGTCCTGGCAGAGCTCCATTGAGCTCGCTCACTCACCCCCTCTCACTTGTTTGGTCTGTTTCTCCTGGTGCTTTATTCTGCCCTTTTGTACTGGGATCCTGCCTTCATTGGCACCTTTTTCTGCCCACAAAGAAATCTGCAGCAGTCACAACAGAGCTCCATTGACCTCGCTTACACCCTCTCTCTCACTCACTTGATCTGTTTCCCCCGCGCTGCAGGCTGCCCTTTTGTACTGGGCTCCTGCCTGCATTGGCACCTATTTCTGCCCACAAAGAAGTTCACAGCTGTCTCGACAGAGCTCCTTGAGCTCACTCACTCCCCTTCTCTCACTTACTCCTTCTATTTCTCCCAGTGCTGCAGGCTGCCCTTTTGTACTGGGCTCCTGCCTGCATTGGCACCTTTTTCTGTCCACAAAGAAATCCACAGCAGTCCCGACAGAGCTCCATTGAGCTCACTCACTCCCTCTCTCTCACTCATTAATTCTGTTTCTCCCAGTGCTGCAGGCTGCCCTTTTGTACTGGGCTCCTGCCTGCATTGGTGCCCTTTTCTGCCCACAATGAAATCCACAGTAGTCCTGACAGAGCTCCGTTGAGCTTGATCACTCCCCCTCCCTCACTTGCTTGCTCTGTTTCTCCTGGTGCTGCAGGCTGCCATTTTGTTCTGGGCCCTGCCTGTGTTGACACCTTTTTCTGCCCACAAAGAAATATGCAGCAGTCCCGACAGAGGTCAGTTGAGCTCGTTCACTCCTCCTCTCTCACTTGCTCAATCTTAATCTGTCCCAAACACTGATTTCCCACAGTATCCACGCAACTCTGCACCAGAAGTGCAAAAACTCATTTTGGCTGGGATGTGAAAAATGACAGCTGTGCTATTCATAAGGAGGTGTGAAAAAATGCCAGTGCTGAAAATCTGGCATGAAAATATTACAAATTTGCAAAGTTACAAGGGTGCGTGAAAACAGTGCAACTCACGCTTGTAACACAGTCATTTTATGGACTTTCATCACCAGATTTTCAACATAGGCATTTTAGGACCTCTGCTCATGAACAGTGTCACTGTCATTTTCTCAATCTATCTCGAAAATTGATTTCCCACAGCAACCGTGCTATTCTGTGCCGGAAGTGCGAAAACATATTTCGGCCAGGATGTGTAAAATGACAACTGTACTGTTCATAAGGAGGTGCGAAAAAATGCCAATGTTGAAAATCTGGACTGAAACTATGACAAATTTCTGTGAGATTCTGACGTGCGTGGAAACTGCGCAATATACTGCTATAAAACAGTTATTTTTTTGGATTTTTTATCACCAAATTTGCAACATAGGCCTTTTGAGAGACCACCTCACGAACAGTGGCACTGTCGTTTCATTAATCAGTCCCAAAAGGTGATTCTGCACAGTGACCGCAAAATCACCTTTCAGGACTGAATAATGCAATGACAGTGACTGAGTCCATGAGGAGGGGACCCAAGAATCCCATGTTGAAAATTTGGTGCCAAAATTCCCCCAAATGCCAGAAATATGCACCAAAGTTAAAAAAAAATTATGTATGCCATTATACATCTCACCAGCATTTCTTCAGTTTGCGGTCAGCTTTGAAGAGTGCAGACGTGTTCCCGGTCCACCGAAGATTGTCGCCCTTGGCTCCGGAGGTAAGTATGGGGTGGGGGTGTGTGGATAGGCAGGATGTGCAGAGGGTGGGCATGGGTTGGGGGAGAGGCCAGTGGACTCTACGAGGGACTGTTTTCTGTTTTACAGGTTAAGAAAAAAAAAACATTGTGGGACTTTTTTTTTTTACGCTGGGGTGTGCTCCCAGCATGCCACCTGAGTGTTTTTTTTTTTGAGGGGCTGTAGCCGATGGAGGATTGGGCACCCCGTCAGCACATACAGTGGGGGAGAGCAGGGGACTGGGCACCCACCTCAGCACATAACAAATTTTGGGTGGGACATTATGCGACGAGGGAGTGGCTCCCCATCAGAAAATTTATTGGGAAGGGTGGGGACTGAAGCCAGCAGGGATTGGGCCCCCTGTTGGCAAAGAAAGACTGTTTGGGGGGGCTCATGATGCCGAGGGGGATTGGGCAGCTCCTCAGCACACAACATATGGGGGAAGGGGTCACAGTATGCCGACGGGGAGTGGGATCCCCCATCAGCAAATGAACTAGCAGGGGCACCACGGCAAGGTACTGCCCTGCAATGACGGGTCACTTCCTCATTGCAGCAGAATGTCTGACACTGCAATGACAAGGTGGCCCCTGACTGCAGCAGTGAAAACGTTTCAACCTGGTGGCACTTTTGCAGAACCAGTGTCATCAAGACACTGGGCCTGCATTGGTCCCCGTTGACTGCCAAATTGCTGCACCTCCACAACCCACTTCTCTCCTAAGTTGCCACATAATGTTTCTTGCGCATGTGCGCAAGCAAACATAAAAAACTCTCTCCATGCTGGCCTGATGGTGCAATGATCACACAACTGCTTGCAATTCTGATGACCCAGGTTCAAGAAGAAGCTCTGTGCTCCAGACTGATGATGGGGGGAGGAGATCTGAGCAAACAACAGGACACTCACCTCCTTGGGATGGGTGGTTGTCCATCTTTCCCCACTAGTGCCCCTCCTGCAGTTATTCAGGGGTGAAAGTATGCAGAGAAGTGAAAGTATGCAGAGGGTATGCTGGGTAGGGAGATGTTTGGAAATAACTTGACATATCACGTCAAGATTGTGAGTGAAAAACAGCAAGTACAAAACAATGAGTCAATAACAGCGAATGCAAGGTGAGCTGTATTGTCTTTACAGCACATGGTTAGTTTAGTGAGGTAGGCAATAGTAGGCAGTAATATAGTTGAGTGATGTAATCCAACTGCTGTGTGCTAGAGACTGTGTTGCCAGCATAGTGTACAGGTTAGAGTCACCATTTGTGTGTGCAGCTGCTACGAGTAGCAGACCTGGGTTTGATACTTCTGGGTGCTATAATTTTTTTTTGTTTCCCCTCCCGACTTTGTCACCTTTGCCAAATTCTGCCCCCCGAATGAGAATATTAAATTTACCACCTCCCGGAGTTTAGTCCCCCCTTCAGAGCTGGAATATTTTATTTGCTCCCCCTCCTGAGTCCCCCTCCCCATAATGTCCTGCCATTCCTGCGCTGTCCAATTCACTGCTTTTGCTCCTCGATGTTTTGCTGATCACAGTTTTTGTCGGTGCTGACTTTGCATCACTGTTTTTGCTCATTGAGATTTTTTTTCTCTGTTATGATATGGAACCTCTTGGCATAGCTGTGTGCATGCCTATCATGTGCTTATGTCAGCAAGTTGATGCCGATGTCTTGAGGGGTGGAGAACAGTGAAAAAGCCAGCCTGAACTGGATGGTATCCCCTCTCTGACACATTCAGGCCCTGCAGTGATCATCCACCCATCATGACAAACTGGTGCTGCCTGCACCAAATTCATAAACTGGAGGGAGTGCCACGCTCAAAGGCCCTTGCCATGAGGGGTTAATCACATTGGCAGCAGATAAGCCAGTCTCTGGAGTTCAGGATCTCTTATGAGACTGGGCATTGACCAGAAGGAGGGCAAAGATAGGGGCCAGAGCTGCAAGGGAAGCAATAATTCTTTTAAAAAAATACTCTCTCCCTCCTATGTAAACTAACCACAACCCACTAAACCCACTTGCCATTGAAAGAGATGGTATTGTAGTCAGTGGTACAATGTGTGCCTTCATCAGTTCAGGCATCAAATGGCCCATGTTTCCAGTTCCCGTACTCCCTTGATACATGTAATGAAAACAAATTTGGGCCAAATCACTTAACCCACAACAGTGTACCCCACCCTTCATTCCCCATTAAAATTAGTTACTTCCTGATGCACTGTTATGTGGAATGAGCAGCACAGTTTCTGGCATGGGGCCAGGTAAATGTTTCAAGAAGCAGAACCTTACTGAAGATGTGGTTTGGGGCAAGACTGATTTAAGGATCCCCTGTTGCAAAAGAAGTTATGGTGACAGAATAACCATCTACTAGTTATGTGTATATAATTTTGATATATACTGTATATATATACATTTCTTTGAATTTCTGCTTATGAGACATGGCAGGGTCAGCAGGCCCATGGGGAAGACTAGCTTTAAAAGGGGCCTGACCTTTTGACCTCAAAGCAGTTGCTTGCTGGAGCTAAATAGCTAGAGTTTTCTTTTCTGCGTTAACACTTATACCTGCTAAACTTCCTGAAACTGTTGTAATAAAACAGGTTATAACAAGCTACTGCTTTGAACCTAGGAAACTGGTCATAAAATATTGCATTTTATGACATTAGGAAGGAAACCAGTTCTGATAGACACCTGTGAAAATTCACACAGCTAAGAGAAGTGTTTTTCAGGATGTTTTTCTGAAACATCAAAGGAGAATGCAGTCATAACTTATGGTTTGATGAAGAGAGACTGTCTGTATAATTTGATATTGTTATCTTTGCAGATTTCAAGCAAGCAATAAGATGAAACCATTTTGATTATACTTGGTCATGTTAAAAATTAATTACAGGGCTAAAAAGTGACCTCATATGCTGTGACATCATAAGGAGGTTGGGACTTTAACTTTGAATATTGCCAAGTTGGCTGAAAGGGCTGTGGCTCACTTTTGTTCTAACCTTTGAAAGAACTGACACATTTGTGTTCTGGACTTAATAGGCACTTATGTCAAGATAGGTAATACACAACTGAAAACTGAGTTAGAACTAGTAATTCAGTTACAAGGCATTTTGTTTTGTAATTTTCATTTCTTTCTGACTGTAAGCATTAATGTATATATGTTATGTGTTTTGTATTGATTTATAGTTTTAATTTTAGTAAACTTTTTGATTTCCTTAATCCTGCCTGAGATATTTTTCTCATTTTGAGTGTGAATACTGGAAGAGTATTGATAATTCTGTCATAACTGTTAAAGTGCTTATTGTGTCACCATATGCAGTCATGCTAACAAGGATCTGTGCAAAGATCTAGTGAGATAAGGAAATACCTAGGTTTCAGTTTTGTCAGCAGGGGATCTGTGAACCAGGTTGGTTGTGTGCCCACTGGGTCAAGTATTGGGCTGCTTTCCCCAAAGAGGGTGTGATATTTGGACCTGTTGCATGGGCGTTCTGGCTAAAAAGGGTTCATACAGTATTTGACCCCTGGACTTGAGACTGATAGTTTGTTCAGAACCAAAACAAACAGGAGGGTGTCCCTGTTTGTCCCCTTTTCATGAATTGCACTTTGAGGTTGGGCACCGTGGGAGCAGAGGGCCTGCCCTCCAGGAGTGCATTTGTGACAGTTATTATATCAGTCCTTCCCCCAAACTGCATCCCCAGTGATGAAGCACTTATCAAAATGCTTGCCTGGCCACTTGCGGGATAGTGTGCTGCTCCTCCCTCACCTGCATAACAGGGCATATTCTAGCTAATGATAATTGGGATTGCAACAGAGAGCTGGTGCAGCACTCACTGCTGTGCCCCTGAAGACTGAGCCAAGGTGTTGTATTTTATATACAAATGGTACAGGAGTCCTAGAACCTGCAGTGTAGAGCACTGGATGCCGGATATTCTGCATCTCATGGATAGAGTTAGGGAAGAGGCAGTGCTGTGCCCCCAAATACATCATTTTTAGTGGTATGGAGTAGTGGAAAAGGGGGATGGTTAGGGTGGGGTGGACTTATATAGAAGTCTGGAGATATTTTTAACAAATCTGAGGAAGGGGTGCATGATCAGGCCTAAATAAGGTTAGACTGGCAAAACTCACATTCTGGCATGGCTGACTGAGATTCTGTTGGCCAACCCTGGGCAAATCCCCTACTCAGTTCCTGCCCTTGTGGATTTTACAGTGTCTGGGGTGACTTTAATTACCCCCCTCCCCCGTGCTACCCCAGAGCTGCTACTACCTACTCTGGAAGGCTAGGTCCCCAATTACCAGCATTATAGGCAATAACTGCCTCACTTGAGCCCCATCTCAATCTCCTGCTGCTATCTTAGCTGGAAGAGGTGATGGTAGCCCTAGGATAGCTTCCAATAGCCCACAATACTATCCAGATATGCTCTTGCTTGCTCTGACAGGCACAGAGGGTTTTAACTCCCATGGACGTGTGCATGGAAGCATCCAGCCTCCACTGAGTTCACAGAACATTATCATTCCCCACTATATGATACTTTCCTCTCAAAGTTGCCCTGTAAAGTGCCTGTATTATACCAATCAACTAGGCCAGTGGTATTGGCCCACCCAGCCTGTCAGCCCAGGCAGTAGCAGGTTGAGCATAGCACTGGTTATCCAGTGGGAGGCCTCTAAATGCTGACACCGAAAATTCCTACCAGGGCTGGCACTGAGTGACTGAGTGGCCAAGGTAAATGTCATACCCCCTTCATAACAAGCAGTGATGGGCTGGGTGAGGTCAGTTGGATCCAGAGAGGGGTCTAACTACCTTAATGGTACAGGAATTAGGGGATCGGTGATGGGGAGTCAAGGAGTGGGAATTCATCTTGTTTTTTTTCTAACTAAAATATCTAAAGTTTTCAAACATTATGCATTTGTGGCATATTTCAGAATATTACTAAGTGGATTAGGTAGACAGCAATAGCAGCAGCCAACAAGGTACAGCAAGTCATCAGCAATGGTTACAAAAATTATGCCCTTGGAGCAAGTTGCTGCATATTTTTTCTTACTGAATAAGGTAGAAAGCAGTCACAGCAGCACACAAGGTGGGCCATCAATGGCCCCCAAGATTATGTACTTGAGGCATGTTGTATGACTGCAGCATATTCCTGGCTCAGTTAAGCCATGTCAGGCTCATTGTTATTGGGTTTAAGTAGACAGGCATAGGAAAATGGATCTGGTGAGCCAAGCAGCAGGAGTAAGGGAGGAGCTTCAGCATTCTGCACAGAAGTGTGTAGCAGTGGACTACTAACTTCAGGATCATCATGATCATCTTCTTCTTCTTCTTCATTGACAGTGGCACTACTGTATAATTCTCTTTTTCCACAAATCATGGACAGGTTGTAAATTAGAACATATTTGTTTTTAAAAAGGTAGACCTCTTAACATTTTTAG
Source organism: Neoceratodus forsteri (assembly GCA_016271365.2). Taxonomy (NCBI): domain Eukaryota; kingdom Metazoa; phylum Chordata; order Ceratodontiformes; family Ceratodontidae; genus Neoceratodus; species Neoceratodus forsteri. The sequence continues at coordinate 410,633,372 of CM057453.1, read as the reverse complement.
GGACAGGCTATTTGCAATAGCCCCTGTAGCACTAAATACTCTTGTCTGAGTAAGTGCTTGAAAGGAGACTGCTGAGGTATTTAATTATCAGTCAGTCAAAGAAGGCTCATTAACATCTTGTGTTGCCAAAACATGAGACCCATGCCCTGATGCATTGTGCTCTTGATGATGTGTACCATCTTCATGACTTTTCTGTTGCCAGTCAGACAGACGGCGTGTAACCCATCTTTTCACAAGGCCAGAGTCAAACAGTATGTTACAGAGGGGTTTCTTACCTACTAATACTCTTGCAGCAACAGTAGCAGTTTGCTGTTGGACTGCCTCCTCTCTATGTTCAGTAGCAGCAGATGCAGTACTGTATGCAAGTTCTCTGCTATTCCTCCCTCTCCATCAGATGAGATGTAGAGATGAGTGCTAATGCTGATTCATATTTCTGTGGTGTGGCTGTTTGTTCCTTTCCTTGGGTCATCAATGCAAACGTAGCACCTGCTAAATCAGCCATTCTCCAGATTATTCCTGGTCCTTATCCTAGTATACATCAAAGAGTCCCCAGTGGTGTCCTAAAGTAAGGATCCAATAGGGTTGCTAAGATGCAGTGTTCAGTGGTCTGCATGCTGCTGATGCATTGGTCATTTATGATGCTGTTTCACAGTTTGTCTGCATGGGACACAAAACTAGCATCCTCTCTCTTCAAGCTGAAACTTCACCTTTACCATTTGAAGGCTGGAGAGTGCAAGCAGTGGCAGCACCTGACTTAGACTAGCAGCATTTGTATTTACTACATGGGTGGCCTCATTAAAGGGCTTCAGCATGCAGTATAGAGTTTCCACGAGTCACCACTTTCTGGGCTGTTGCTAACCTCTCCATTACTAATGACATTTTCCTCCCATATTGGTAGGTGGTCTTCTGTTTTTCAAGAGGCTGATCTATCATATAATAAGTTGAATTCCACCTGATCGGCACCACTTGTTTCATCTAGTGGAGGGGGAATGTTTTCCATATATATCTGATGGAACATCTTCTGGTCCATCACTAAGTGGCTGAAAGGGCCACACAGTTTGTATGTTGCTGAGACAAAGTTGCTCACATTTGTCTCCTCCTGGAAAAAAAACACCTGTGCCACCAGGCTGATGCAATGTGCAAAGCACCAGACACGTGGAAAGTGGCTAGTCTGTGAGCATTCACTATGTCTGATACATTGGATTGATACATAGGGAGGCAGTATAGCATGATGGTTTAAGGCTCTGAGCTGCAAACCTGAAGACCTGAGTTTGACTCTCACAGCCTACCACTTGCATACTGTGTGACTCTCAGCAAGCTACTTAACTCCCTTGTGCTCCCAGGCTGCACCTGGAAACAAGCTTTGGCTTAGTGTGCTTCTCCTGGTTAAACAATTTCCCCTTCCCTTCCTTCCTTGGCTGACACTGCAACACCTGATCTGGCTAACTTTGGTGTCAGCCCTCATCAAACTTTTGAAGCATTCTAGCAAGTTTTAGCAGAACAGTATTTATCAAACACATAAATGCACAATGTAGCCATATGACAGATATCATAGGAAGTCAGTGATTTGCCACCACTTCTGCTACTGTCACTGCTGCAACTAGTACTAGAAGAAAAGAAATGGGAGGTCATAAAATGGGGACTTCAAGAGGCAGTCAGGACCTGTGCTAAGGTGAAGCACAAGGGAGCAAGGTCACATAAACCATGTTGGTGGACCAGTGAGGTTCAGGGAGCGGTCAGAGAGAAGAAGGCTGCCTATAAAAAATACAAAACATTGAGAGGGGAAAGGGAAAGGGAAATGTACCGTCTTGTGTCTAGAAAAGTCACCCAGATGGTGCGGGGGGGGGGCAAAGGCCAGTAAAGAGCAGAGGCTGGCACAGGGGATTCGGGGAAGGGAAAAGGTTTTTGTCCGGTACATCAGGGAGTGAAGAAAAACTAAGGGCAAGCTTGGTGGACTGAGAACAGATAGTGGGTGGAAGAGGTGAGGGAGCAGGCGGAGGTATTAAATGAGCACTTCACCTCGATGTTCACTTGAGAGGGGGATGGGATATTTGCTAAGCAAGGCACGAAGGGGATAGAAGCAAAATTGAGTGGGATAGGGGGAGTAACAGAAAGGGAGCATTAGGGAGGGAGAGGTACCCCTGGGGTTTCACATCAGAATAAGGATAGAAAGGCCAGCAAGGAGGGGGAGACAGACAAAGCTATCTCCACTGAACGGGTGTGGCAAGCCCTGAAGGCCCTGAAAAAAGATAAATTTCCTGGGCCAGATGGCATTCATCCGAGGGTACTATGGGAGTTGGCGGACGTACTGGCCGCACCCCTGGTGGGGCTCTTCAACAGGTCACTTGAGACAGGAACAGTACCTAGGGCTTGGCAGGAGGTGCATGTGCTGCCAATCCATAAAGGGGGTGTCGAGGGAAGTACCAGGTAACTATAGACCCATCAGTTTGACCTAGGTAGTGTGAAAAGTAATGGAGAGTATACTACAGGAACGACTGGGGGTGTTCCTGGAGGAGGAGGATGGGCTAGACAGTAGACAACATGGGTTTTTGCCTGGTAGATCATGTCAAACCGACCTTGTGGAGCTCTATGAATGGGTAACATCGGAACTGGACAGGGGGAAGCCTATGGATGTAATATTCTTGGACTTCAGCAAGGCGTTTGACTCGGTCCCCCACAATGGGCTGGGGGAGAAACTGACAGGGTTGGGAGTGCCCTTTGATGGTCAGATGGATAGGAAACTGGCTAGCTGGATGTACACAGAGAGTGGTGATGGGTGGGGAGGTCTCGAACCCTAGAGAGGTCTGTAGCGGAGTTCCACAGGGCTCGGTCCTGGGGCCGATCCTCTTTAATGATACATATCTGACATCAGGGTGGGTATAGGGTGTGAGATAAGTCTCTTCACTGATGATTCCAAGGTGGGAGCAGTAGTTGAGGGGGAAGATGGGAGGTTGGCCCTGCAAGGGGACCTGGACACCTTGGAAAGTTGGGCTTTCACAGGGAAGTTAAATTTCAATACAACCAAGTGCAAGGTGTTACATCTTGGGTGGGGAAACTCCAAACACAGGTACACCCTGGGGGATAGTGCTGGAGGCCGTGTCTGGGGAAAAAGACCTAGGGGTCATGGTGGATGCATGTATGAATAACTCTGAGCAGTGCAGGAGAGTGGCTAGCAAAGCAAACAAGATGTTGGGATGCAGTGTAAGGGCGATCACCTTTAGGAGCAGGGAAGTGATTCTGCCACTGTACCATGGATTGGTGATGCCACACCTTGAGTACTGTGTACAGCACTGGAGACCGCACTTAAAGAGGGACATACAGCTCCTGAAGAGGGTACAGAGGAGGGCTACCAGGATGATTCGAGGACTGGAGGAGTTGACGTATGAGGACAGACTTGAGGAGCTCAGCCTGTATACTTTGGAAGAGAGGAGAGGAGAGACAGGGGGGACATGATCGAGGCCTTCAAGTACCTCAAGGGAATAAATAGGGTAAACACGGAGGGGATCTTTAGACTAAAAGAGGGAGGTATCACCAGAGGGCATGGTTTGAAGTTGGAAGGAGGAAGGATCGGGGGAAAGAGGAGGAGGTTTTTCACAGAGATGGTGGTGGATTCTTGGAATGCACTGCCTGGTGATCTGGTCCAGATTTCCAATTGGAGGGCTTCAAGAGAGGGTGGGACAGATACAGAAAGGGGCATCAGAACACAAGGAGGGGAAGGGCCTCGGTTCCCAACAGGGGATCTGAGGTTTGAGCAGATTCGATAGACCATAAGGCCTAAGCTGCTGGCAATTAGTATGTTAGCATGTTAAGAAGAGAAGGAGAATTACTGTAAGAGGCTAAGGTCACCTAATGGGTAGTCACTGCCATGCAGTCAGTGGTATTAATAAGATCAGCATGTCTGTGGTCACATGGAGTACCTGCCCAAATGATGTTTTTGGGTCACCTGACATACTCTCACAGACAGCCTCGTATGAATTTAGGATGGGAATGGTGGTACACATGTGACTGGGGAGTTGGTGCCTTAGCACGGTGATTTTCATCTTAGCCTTGAAACCATCACTGTAGACAATTAATAAAGGCAGCACATCACTGGCTATTATCTCACCAATTGTTTTCCTTTTTTCATTGCCTGTTAGATACAGTGCTATCTTGTTATACTCTAGTGAATCCCACTATAAGAATTCTCTGTTATAGTGATTATCTGCGATGGCTACCACAGTACCCAAGTAGGCATACTAACACTTTGCTATAGTGAACCCAAGCTATTGTATAGTGAACAAATCAGCTGACTCCAGAAGCATTCACTATTATGAAGACTACTATATATATTTCCGGGTCGTCTCTACACACTGAGTGAGAGAGACATTCGCAGACATTTTGGAGACTTGTACATGCCAAATTGTATAGGCTGCTGCCTTTTTTCACCCTGGGACTAAGGTTGAAAATGGGAGTACTCAGTGAGGAGGAGGAGGAAGAGGAAGAGGAAGTGTGTCTATCAATTGGAATAAGTAAAGTATAGTAAAAGACAATGCTGTTGTTATGCTACAAGAAAAGGGAAGATGTTTCTCATCAGTGACTGTCTAGACAATGTTCTAAAGAATCCCCACTATCATCATCACTGACTGTTGATGGAACATTTTGTTAGCCTGAATGGATTCTGGCACTCAGATGAATTACTGTTCTTCAAATTTCCTATCATAATTGATGTGTTAAGTTCATATGATTTATCATCGGGGGGGGGTAGAGAATCAAATCTCTACTTCAGAGAGAGTTCAGATTAATTTTCTTTATACCGACACTCTACCCTCAAGATCTAATGGAATGGTTGGACTTGATGCCTTTTTCACATTTGGTGCACATTGCTTGTATTTTAGAGTCATATTGCAAAGAAAAAATTCTTAGTGTTTCGCCATCTGTAATAGAGTATGTCACATGACTTCTTCCAGTTAGTATTTTTCTTTTCTTTCCTCTTTTTGCTCCTATAGGTATCAATATGAGGAACACTGATAGAACATCCTTGGGGAACACTGGCTATGCCATTTCACCTCTCCCTGCTTGTTCCCTTGCCTGTTCCACTACCAACATTAGTTTCTTTTTGTTTCCTTCTCCTTTTCATTGAGGTTTCTTTGTCTGCCTTCCTCTTCCTCATTGCTTCCATTCTGTATTTCCCCTTTGTATTTTCACACTGTTCTTTCCTTTGACTCTGTTTCTAAAGTGCCATTTTTTCCTGACTCGGATCAATTTATTTATCAGTTTTTGTTTACTGGGTAAGGTACACTAGACAAGTCAATGCCTATTTTCAGGTACAACCCAGGAGAATACTTCAGGTAAAAAATATAAGAAGAAAACAGAATACAGTTAGCATCCTTCCATCGCAGAACAAAAACAGACTCTAACTTTCCCTTCTTTAATGTAAACTGTCCACTGTTGGTAAGGATTTAGGAAACAACTCCAAATGTTGCTATATTTGCTTGCCAAATGAAATACAAACATATTGGTATCAGTTTTAGTAGAAAGGGTGACGGGGCTGCATTTGGGGGCTTGGTCATCCTTAGCCAGTTAGCTTGGGAATACTTAGTGTAAGTGTATTACTTTATCACTACCACTTAGCCTCCAATGCATAACATGGCAAATATTGCCTTGTGTATTTCATGTGGCTTGGAAGCAGTATACCATACATTCTGGCATGTCAACAAATGGCTTTTGCAAACAGTCATATGTGGTAGTATTTTTTTCATCTTTAATTCTTGTATGTGTGTGCTGCAGGCTGAAAATATAATAATTTCGGATGGCTACTAAAATACACAGAAATCACAAAAATTAGGTTTTAGGGGTTGTTTACATTGCCAGAAAATCATGATCTGCTTTTTAGCTGTTCTGAGCCAGTAAAGGGCCTATTGCTCTTTGTGCAGCATATCCATTGCTCTGCCAGGCTGTCCATATCAGTGATTGGCAGCTCAAAAGATCAGTTGGAAAACCAGCAACTGTCACAGAGGGCTCAAATTACAATGTGCGGGTCCCCCCCTTCCACTCCCAAGTTCCGTAGCAGCCAGTTACCTCCTCCCACACACTCACATATACCGGCATGCTGTGTTCTAATTTTAAAAAATATGATTTCATTATGTAATTGTAGTTCATTAGCTCATAAGCCGGCAAAATATCCCTTCTCTCTATTGCAGTGCCAACACTGTAGAACTCTGGAGGAAAGCCATTTGTCGGGACTTGTTGGTCTACAGGACTTCATGTCTTCACACCCTCCCACAGACACTGTCAGTGCAGGATTTCACATTTGCTGATTGGTGGCGCTTCATATCTTTAAACCCCACCCCACAAACAATGGCAGCCTTTTTTTTTTTAAATATTTGATTTTTTGTTGTTTTTATTTTGGTTCCATGGAGCATAAATCCTCATAGTTGTTCTACTGTAGCTGCCTGTTGCTGACTGGGAAGGCAGCCCATGCAGCTGCTAGCAGTTCATCTCTTCTTCAGCTGTTCCTTTTCCTGCCAACCTCCCAACATGCAAGCTTTTAATTTGGGGAACCAGTGAACCAGTAGAGTACTTTCATTTTTTAGTCTAAATTTTACTAAAACCACACAGTTTGAAGCATCTACTTTTCCTTCTGCCCAACTAAGAAAACAAAATATGTAGGTTTACTTGGGGGGGGGGGGAGCCAGTCAAAGCACCTCTCCGAGAACAGGGGCTCCAACAGAACCTGACCTCCTTCTTGCTTTCCTGTACCCTAATAAGTAGGCAGGGCAGCACTAAAGATAATTGGTGGTTTCAATTTCAATTATTTCTCCCATACTGAACCCCTGTGCCACAGGTGCTGAAGAACTGGTTGGTGGCAGCTGTAGTTCCCCTACACAAGGGCAGCAGCTCAGAGGAAGCTAAGCAGTACAATGCCATCAGCTTAACATCCATAAAGGGAAGGATGCCAGAATTCCCTAATACAGGAGAAACTAGTAGATTTCCTGGAGACAACCTGACTTCAGGATGTCAGACAGCATGGGCTCATGGGGAGGTTGTGTCAGATAAACCTGATCAATATCTTTAATTGGGTGACTGAGGTGGTGGACAAGAGGCAGGTGGTAGGCATACTGTATCTTGATTTCAATTAAGCCTTTAATTCTATCTCACATGGATGGTTCTGGGAACTGGGTGTGGGGAATAAAATCACAAGATGGGTAAAGCATTAGTTAGTGACAAAACCTAGAGAGTTGTCCTTAAGGTATAATACTAAGAGGTGTGTGGGGGGGTCACCAGTGGGGCACCATCAGTCTTTGGATTGGTCCTCTTCAGCATTTTTATTTGTGATATTCAAGTTGAAATCCAGGGGAATACCTGCCTCTTTATAATGATACAAAGATCTGTGGAAAAGTGGACATGAAGAGGGGGTTAAAAGTATGACAGATAAGGATATGCAATGGCCAGAGATGTGGTCTAGGGTTAGGCAGTGGAAATCTGATGCCAAGAAGTGCAAGGTAATGCACATAGGGGCAAGAAATCCAAAGCTTGAATACAGAATGGGACACACTGTTGTGGAGTGTACAACTGAGGATAGGGAACTGCAGGTAATAATAATGGACAATTTGGAGACAGCAGCACAGTGTATAGGACAATGAGGAAGGCAAATAGGATGCTGTGACGCATAGGCAGGGGGATTAGTAACCGGACAAGCGAGGTGATTCTCCTATGTAGATCCTTACCTTGAGTACTGTATGCAGTTCTGTAGCCTGTACTTAAAGGACTGTTAGCCTTTAGGTCCCCTTTTTTAGCCACCCACATAAGCAACAGTTCTGATACCATGTCGACATGATTTTGCACTGTACTTTTTTTTTTTAATTTGACATCTTTTTTCTTCATTTGAACACTTTTAAGGTATCCACTGAATAATCCTCAGGATGAGTGGAAATCCCCAGCTGAGGCAAACCACAATACATGCGATCATTGTGTACACACCTGAGCACTGAGACCACGAGCACACTTTCCAGCTGTTCTTTTTTTGCCATTTGTATTTCCAGTAGACTTGTGCCTGAATGAGTTTTGCTTTTTCTAACCGATATTAACTAAGTACATGGGCTGAAAGGACATGCTCATTGGTGCATGTTGGTCTAAGTATAACTGTAAAACGAGTGTTGTACATTGTATTTTGAGCTGTGTTAATAATGGGACAAAGACCCAGAGCGTGCTCTCCAGCATCACGTAACAAAAGACGCTAGTGCACATGCTCAGGATCTTTATCCCGTGTTCTAAAACAGCTCAAAATAACACTTACAACACTCATTTTACAGTCGGACAAAGATCCTCAAGCTCAGAAGAGCATGTACTTTCAGCTCATACACTTAATATTGGTTAAAAGTGCCAAACTCATGTAGGCAAAAGTCTACCAGAAAACCCTGCCCATTCTCATTCACATTCAGCCCCGCCGGAGCGTATGACTTCAAATGGTGCTCAATCAAGCACACACTGAGAGGACAGTTAAAAAATGGCATATTAATAATATTTTTTTTTTAAATCGGGATTGCAGTTGGGGATTAATCACTGAGGCAGCTGATGTGCAGACATGCCAGTATGACCTAGAAATGAGCATGGTAAGCGCTAAAATAAGAGCATGAGAAAGCTGACAATGTCCCTTTAAAGAAAGTCAGGGACAGGGTGGAGGCAGTGGAGAGGAGAGTAATCAAAATGATTCAGGGGTAGTAGGATAAGCCTTATGTACAGAGTCTGTGAAATCCCAGTATGTATACAATAGAGGAAAGAATTGGAGGGGGGGGGGCATGATAGAAATATACAAATACCTCCATGGCACTAACAAACAAGACGGTGGAGACTGGAGGGTTGTTTATGCTGAGTGGGAACACAAAAACCAGTGGGAACTCAATGTAACTAGTGGGGAACTTAAGAGAGAAAGCAGAAAACATTTCTTTATAGAAAGGGTAGTGGAAGGGTTACATAGGCCAGCAAGGGAGGTAGTTTGGAAGTACTCTGTGCAAAATCAGTGGAGAGGGGTTCAAACATGGCTGGGATAGGCAGATGGGGCTGGTGAAGACTGTGTCAAAATGGGAGGGATGAAAGCGGAGTGAAGGGCCACTAGGACCCTCACAAAGACAACAGTACATCGGTAGGGCTGGGCAGACTTGTTGAGCCACAGGTCCTTTTTCTTCCAACAATGTCTATGTTTCTGTGCCCCCTAGTGTCGCTGCCAACTTTGGCCACTTTCACCCTTTACCTCCCCACAATGCAGTTCAGCAACTCAGCAGTGCTTTTTTCACTTTTACTGTCCCTGCCAGCAAATCACTAGCCCTACCACACACACACACACACATACACACACACACACTCTCTCTCTCCACTCACAAACACGAGTGCAGCTTACTGGAACTGCCATTTCTTTGGCAAAGTATGGAAGTATTCCTTGTGACCCTAACTGATACAGCGTATTCCTGGCAGGAGATGAAAGTAAAGCAGGCATTCCAAGAACATGTTGCAAATGAGAATGTTGGAGAGTGGAGGATTGTGCTCTGTACAGAATATGTAGGCGAGCATAGTACTGGTGTAACATTTCTGTTGGAGAGTAGAGTGCTGATGAGTGTTTCACTTATACCTTTTCATTTTGTCCTGTTTTTTCCTGTCATTGCATTTTTTGCATGTTTGGCCAAGGTAAATCTTGAGGGCTGCCAGTAAATCTCTGAAGTTTCCATCATAAACACATTGAGCAATTCAAGTTAAAGACCAGTTCTTTTATTTTAGGGAATGTCAGTGTTGAGCAAAGATCAGACTGACAGAACTGGAGCTCAGAATTCTCTATTAACTCGCATGGCTGCACAGCTTAAGCTTCCCCAAACTGCCTTGCTGAAACCATCACAACTCATGTCACAAAAATAGAAACAAGAAAAAAATTAAACCAAATTCTTGGGATGTCTGCATAAGTTGTTGCGGGATATCTGCATATGCTGTTGCATTCATGCTCATCAATCGCTGTTCACTCTACCACTTCTTTTCCTTCCCCTCCCTGGAGCCAGGGGTCTCTCTCTTTCTCTTTTTTTGTTATATTGTGTATCCCCTGGTCAACAGAGCTGCCCACTTCTGCCTGCCAGATACCTAGCCTTATCCATCTCTATCTCTTGCATTTATCTCTCTGCATGGGTTCACAGGGCATTCTGCCCTATGACTGATTCCATCAGGAGCCTGATAGGAGAAGCACCCCCCTCTGATCTGCAAAGTATAAAGGACAAAGGCAAGTCAGACTTGTGATGTCCAAGGGTGTCAGTGTCTTGCTGCTGTGCTTAGGGGTTTTCCTTACTTTTGTTCCTCCCCAGCCATAAGGATGCAGCCAGGGAGGATTCCACAGTGTACATGCAATTACACGGCTGTGCTCTGGAACCAAGCTGCATCCTCCTTCCCTCTAGCTTCTTCATCAGTTGTTGGTATTGTAACAGAAAATGCTGCCAGGCCTCCACAGACAGTCCTGTGGGATGCTCAATACTCCTCCCTCTGGCCACCAGGGGGCCCTTTTGATGCTCTTCCTTTCTTGCCAAATACCCATTTTCCTCCCTTCTATCTTTCCTTAACCCCCCAGTCTTCCTACTTGCTCTGCTCCTCTGATTGTCACACTTTTTCTGCCCCTTGCTGATAGTCTTCTCTTGGACAATTTGCATTTTTTTGTCTGCCTCTTCTATTTGGAACTTGTTCCTTCCTCATCCATTTTGCGCTCCACCATCGCTCACTTTGCTCCCTCCTGCATCTACTGTAGCTCTTCCCCCTCCTACTTTTCAGTCCCTTGTCACTTCACCTAACCTGCCCCTTCTTTGACCCCCAAGGGTTTTCATCACTTTTATACTTTCCTTCCCCTGCCTCTTAACATTTGTTCATACTAATCTGTGCATTGTTTATATTAATTCCCATTGCATTTTGCTCCTGCATGGGCCTTCTTTACCTATTGCTTCCGAAGTATTACTAGGTCTCTCAATCTGTTTTGTAAAAAAACCAAAATGTATGCACTGAGCAGTCTTTCCTGCCAATGTGCCTCTCGCTTGTACACACAATTTTTCCATTTTATAAATCTATACTTACTGTATTTTACAGTATATTCTTTTTACATCATCTGTTAGCCTCACTACAGGTTATACCAGTAAACAAGTTCCAGCTCAGGTGTCTTTCCCAGTGAACAATTTTTAAATAAAAAAAAAAAAATCACCCGCATAATCATATGACGAAAGTTTTGAGAAACTTGCACAGCTCCAAATGAAATTAAAAACGCCTCCAAGAGACCGTTGGGGTTTTGACCCACATGGACCTGTTTGCTGTTGCGTGAACTTATGGTACCACAGTTTGGGATGATTTGTAGTGATGACGGAACTCTGTCGCTGCACCACACTGTGTGTTTTTTTTTCATTACTCAGCTGGTGAGGGTGCACTGTCCAGAGTGAGGAACCTGTCTAATAAAAATATTGTAGTACTAGGTTTGCATCAAAGTTATCATCATGTACCCATAATGGTGTTTTGGGGGGGTCCTCTAAACATCTGGATTGGCTGGCCATAGAGCATAGATATTATTTTAATTTAGGTCTACTTGCAAAGAAAACAGCTCTGGTTGTTGTACCAGCCTCCCTTTCACCATTTTTGTTTCAGTGCAGTGAACAGGTTTTTAAAACAAGATCAGTTGCAATAAAAAAAAATGTTGTCCCCAGGATGAGTACTTCAAATGGTCAAGGGGCCCTTAGGTACAGGGCCACAAAGTTGTTTTTACTCTTTGCCATCACTGATTGTTCAAGCAACTTCTGTTTATAGCTTCACACATTTGTTAAGAATGCATTTTTTTTAAGAATGTGTTTTCTTTCAAACAACGTATGTAATTATAAATTATCATTGTCTGATATTTACAGTTTTTATTGTCTTTTATATGTACTTTGGTCACACCATGGAAACTGGCTAATAAGCTAAAGCACTTACCAGTTAGCAACATAAAATGAAATGAAATGAAAAGTACAGAGGCTAGATTGGTATGAAAAAAATGTGAAAGAAACTGTTCCCAGATACTTGCGGTTCCAGATCCGAAAATCAGATAGCAGTAACAGACAAGGATGGGACCAGCAAAACTAAACAAAAGCTCTAACCTTTGTAGTGCAGCAGATTTATTATGCAAATGTGTGTCATCCTATAGCTGCAGTCCCCACACAAAACAACCAATGTTTTACAACTTTCTGCATGCTTTTTTAAGGGATATGAGGCACCCATATTCAAACAGACAATGTGGCACTAACTGTGTTAGTGGATTGCAATCCAAGAGTAGCACCATCTAGTGGTGTGGGCCCATATTCAGAGGTCCTCAGCGTGCAGTGCTCACCTGATAGCATGATCACACAGAATATACTGCTGCACACATGCAAATGAGGGATCTGCATCCAGACGGGGCACAGAGGTGTATTCATGAGTTTTGGCAGCATTAAATAGCCTTCATCACAGCATTGTTTAAAGCTGCAAAAACCCTACCCTTTTCAGAGAGCACAGATGCTGGCAGTGGACTGAGAGCCCCAGGCAGCATCCACCCCCCCCCAGTTGCCACCATTGCCTATGATAGAGCTGCAAACCACCCTTCAGTGGATATGTGTCACCTTCATCATCCCCATCACCATCAATTCCTATGGTACAGCTGCAAACTGCTCTTAGGTACTGTAGGTGTGTCTCCCTCCAACCTCCCAATTACTGCCCCACAGAATATGCAACCAACTGAACCACTCGGGACCTTTCACCCCACAGGTCCTATCGGCTCTGGTCCCGGATACCCTATAAGGCAGTAGACATAGCCATGGCAGAGCCCTCTACTCACCACCTCGGTCAACTGCTGTCTGAATGACAGCATGCAATTGTGCAGTTACCATAGAATCAACTCCAAAAGAAAAAGGGCCCTATACAGTTGGGGACTGTGTCAGTGTAGCGCATAGACAGTCCCAAGGTGCTCCGCTGACACAGTCCCATATGCAGACGGTTATTGTTCTCCAGTCAGAGCAAGCTACCTGTCTAAATATAGCCCTGAGTCAGCCATCTGCTATCGGAAATGCAGCGCTCCTGTTTGCATGGTGCTCACAGCCAGCTGTAAATGTGGGGTTCATGTGCCCCAATCAGGAAAAAATGAATGTATACATGTTGGACTAGACTTTCAAAGCCCCAGGGACTAAGTCCCACTCCACAGCCGACACTGCGGGATGAAATCTCTACACCTGTGGAGATTTGTATTTTCAGCCAATGCAGCTGCAGGGGATGCTACACTTGGTCCCACCAGGCATAACATTTTGACGCAGCTGCACTGAAAAAAAACAGCTGCAGGATCCTGTAAATTATGGATCTGGTCATAAACTGGCTCCACCTTTGAGAATACCGCAGTTGCCAAAGAAACTGCAGCTCCAGAAGTGGAGACCCACTTGCACCAGTTTTTTCCTGCAGCTGTGGCAATTCCAGGAGCTTTGAAAATCTGGCCCCCTGTTTTAAAGCTACAAACATACCAATGAATTGATGGGGGATCTCATTAATACAAAATGTAGATTAAGTGTGCAAAACCAGTAACAAGTCATCAAATTCACCTAGATTATCGTTTCCAACAAAAAGGATTACATGCAATGTAGTCAGTTCATTTTTTAGAAAATGTTGAGCTGAAAAAGACTTCTGCATCAATGTAGCTATTCTTTCTGCAACTACTGTCGTCTCAGCCAAACAACAACATGTTGCAACAGTTCCTTTTGGTTGGGACTAGCTGCTGCCTACTTGTCCTTAGATCATGTGGTATCTCAGTACAATGCGCAATCAAACGAAATATCTTTCTTTAATTTCATTAAGTTATGAGCAAATATATTAAAAAAGTAAATCTTTTGTTTTGTAACAATAAGTAGCTACAATCATGAAGTATAATTATTTTTTTTTTACCAGCTGGTGTGCATATCTCTATAAAATGCAGGAAAGAGAGAGATAGTAGACTGGAAGAGCCAGAGGCCAATTCCAAAAGTGATTAGTTTCGAATGGAGCACAGAAAGAGAGTGTGCCTATAACATTTTCGCTCTGGGAACAGTTGTCAATTCACCATGGAGTGGAGAAAGGGAGCCCGCCTGCATCACTGTTGCTCTGGGAGAGCAGAGATACAGAGGCCTGCTCCAACAGGAGGAGCCATTCATGTCTGGGTATTGTGAGTATGCCACAGAAGGGTCTTTATTTCAAGGGACATCTACAATTGTGCATCATGTTTTGCAAGTTGGCTGTTAAATGGGACTGCAGGTACCCTGGTTTGAGAGATTTTCTGCAATTTAAGCAATTGCATGGCCTGTTAGGGGTGCTTAAGTGAGCTCATTGCTCAGTGGTAAAGTGCACCAGTGCTGACCTTCACACAGCAACATATATGGGCCTGCACCAGTGTAACACATTGGATACCCAGGGACTGAGTTAAGTAAGCTCCTAGTTTGGGGACTGCTTTAACATAGAAACATGGAATGTGTCAGCAGAAAAGGACTGGTAGGCCAGTCTTGTCTTTATCTTCTGGTACCAGGTGGGAAAGCGTAGAGTGGGCCAGTACACCGATGCTTCCCTGACAACTTTACCGTGACCAACACTATGGCGACAACAGCATCAGGTCTCTGTAGTGTTGGCGCGGGGCCCCAGCCCTGCTTTCTGGGGTATTGTACCCCCTTCCCAAAGCAAATCTGACTCTGAGTTGATTATCTAAGTAGCAGGGGGTGCAGGGGGCAGAGCCCCCTGCATGGGGGTTTGGATGTGAAGCCCCCAAAGAAAATGAAGTTAGATGTGACTCCCTTTGTGCCAACCACAAATACAGTCAACATAACGGAGTCGCTGTAACATCAGTCAATGATGAAATTGTCGACTGACCATCATAGATCCAAGTGGGCCCACCTCAGACAGCATCTAATGGGACTATGTTTAAAAGCTGGCGTTTGCACCCACCCTCTCTGTTTAATATTTTTTTGTATAATCACAGCTTACTGAAGTTTTTTCACGTGTGTACTGGCAAAGGTTAAATAAAGCTGTGTTATTCTGTTAACCTTAGGCTGGTTATTGACTCCCAGTGTGGTAGAGAAAATATTGGTTTCCTTATCAAGCCCACCAACAGCCAAAACCTTTGTGGCACAGTCAGTTGGAGTGCCTCTACCACTCACCCCTGAACCTAATGTGCCAGACCTTACAGGTTTACCAAAAGTGGTGGCTGCACCTCCAGCATGGCCAGGCACACCTCACTGCGTGGTCTGTCACAGACTGGTGACAGTGATGGGATTTGCTACAAACACATTTGTTGGGTAAAACTGAAATTGTGTGGGTTGCAGATATAGTTAAACATCTCCCAACCAGGGGAAACATTTAGTCCATAGGTACCCCTGGTGGGGGGAAGTGTGAGACAATCTGCCTTTGTGTTTGATTCCTTCGATGGGGTGAACCCTGAGTGGACTGATTGGTTGGAGCAATTCATGCTCATTACTGAGCTGAATCAATGGGATTCAGCTGCCAAGCAGAAATTTATATGACTCTTGTTGCAAAGAAAAGCCCGCAATGTGCATTTGGGGCTGGAGTCTGGCATCAAACAAAATTATACTGTTTTGCTAGTAGTCATGAAACAGTCCCTTGAGCCCCCCAAATGTGCAGATTGAGAAAGAGCCATTTCCTTCACTAGAAAGAAAGGCAAGGGGGAATCTTTCTGAGATTTTGGTAGAGCGCTGCAGCACCTGATAGAGAAGGTATTTTTGATGCTAGCTCAGCCACCCAAGACCTGCTTGCATAAGACCACTTCATTGCTCACGTGGAGAGGGGGGTTGTTCTATTTCCAACTACACCTTGGAAACCTTCAGGGCTAGAAAAAGCAATCCAGTATGCCACCAAGTTGGAGGCTGTGCAGAATATGAACTTTCCTGAGACTCTGAATCCCCAGATTTGGGCCTATGAAGTGGCCCCAGAGACTGCAATTCTTAAATAACTGACTGCTAGGAAACTGTGGGGGCTCTTGCAACTCTACACTTTGAAACTTAAAACTTGAAAGTGAAGCTGGAGACTCCGAGAGCTCCTCAGCTAGAGATGCTGAATGAGCAAAATGGATCCCTAGGAGACCCACATCCTGTGGCAATCGAGTTTCAGGGTCAGAGATCAGATGGCCAGGCATGTTGAATGTGCAGAGGCCTGGGTCACTAGGCAGCACACAGTTTGCAGTGAAAGGGTCTAGAGACCAGAGCGATGCAGACAGTGGTTGAGGAGCAGACACCAGTCAAGGAACAAAGAGGCACCCACCAACAAGTTTTATCTGTACTACCATGGGACTGGGCTACTATCTTCTTGGAGAAACGGAGGGTGTCCCCTGCATGTTTTTGGTGGATTCTGGTGTACAAGTCTCCACCAATATGGGAAGGAGTGAATAAAAGATCCTTGCAAAGCTTAGAGCATCGTAAAGGAATGGTCCATATGCAAAAGGGAACTGCCCCCAAAATGCTTGGAGTGTGGCAGACAGTGACTGGCCTGAATGAACTTTTATTTACCATGGAGTTTCTAGTGGCCAAAGCTGTGACCCAAACTGTGTTACTTGGGACTGACTGGCTTTGAAATGTACAGCTGTTTTGAACTTTGCAGAAGGTATCTGTACCATATTGGAGAGAAAATTTCTGCTGATGTCTGAAAGGAATAGGACGGAGATCCACAAGATTGTAATCAACAGCTATTTGATTGTTCCACCCAGAAGTGAAGTGCTCATCCATGGCCAGGTTGGGGAAGGGAGGTCAAAGACCAAGAAAGTCAAGTGGAACCCCAACAGAAGGAAAATCATGACTTCCCAGTAGCCCAGTCAGTGAACAAAGTGAAACGGGAACAATTTCCAGTAGAGGCTGCCACTGTGACAACAGAACTGTAATACATTTACCAAGCGATGGTGATTGGCACCTTTCATGCTGGGGTGACGATATTGCCCAAAACCCTACCATAGTACAAGGCATGCAGACTGGACCCAGGAAATCTCCCCTGGAAGAACAAGCACCTGGTCAGATGGAACAGACCGTATCTCAGAAACTCAACTTGAAGAGTGGGAACTGATGCAAGTGCAGATTTGATCAGAATCAGCTGTGATGTGGGATTGTACTAATGTATTTAGTACAGGAAATTATGACCTGGGATGTGGTGGACTAGCCAAGCACTGGATTGACATTGGAGATACCTGGCTTGTCAAGCAAGGACCTCAGAGGATACAGCTTTACTAAAAAGGCAAATTAGAAGAGCAACTGTAATGGATGATGGACCAGGGGAGTATTTGTCCCTCCACAAGCCCATGGGCTGCCTCAGTAATAATGGTACGAAAGAAGAATGGGGACGTACAAGTGTGTGTAGACTACCAGTGCTTGATGAGGTCACCACCACAAAGAATTCATATCCACTTCCTCATATCGATGATACCCTCAATCTGCTGGCAAAGGCTATGGGTTTTTCTATCCTGGACTTGGATTGTAGGTACTGGCAAATGGAGGTTTGCCCAGAGGAATGGCAAAAGACTGCATACACGACCAAACAAGAACTGTTTGAATTTAGCGTAATTTGTGCTGGTGGATTTCCAAGGGACATCGCGCCTGGTATACCTCGATGACATATTCATCATTGGCATGGCTTTTTAAGAACAACTACACAAGTTGACGGTAGTTCTGAGGAACTGGTTGCCACAAACTTGAAAGTGGAGCCATCAAAGTGTAACCTTTTCTGCAGTGCAGTAAAGTATCTGTGATTTCTGATCTCAGTGGGCAGAGTGGGAACAGATCCAGACAAAGTAAAGGTAGAGTGGTCTGGGCCAGTACCTCACTTGGTGATGGAGGTTAGGAGTTTTTTGGGACTGACATCATATTACAAAAAGTTTATTGAAGAGTTTGCCATTGTTACCCAGCCATTGCACAAGCTTACTGAAAAGGTGACACAATTCACCTGGACAGACTCCTGCCAGGAGGCCTTCATGGAGCTGAAACAACTGATTTCTACACTCATCCTTGCAAATCCTGCCCCTCAAATGCTGTTTTTACTGGACACCAATGCCAGCAAGGTGGGCATCAGAGCAGTGTTGATCCAAGTGGTGGATGGCAAGGAGAGAGTGTCTGCTCATGCGGGTCTGGCCCTTACAAAGGTGGAACACAAGTATACCATGACAAAGAAGGAACTCTTAAGTGTCATAACCTTCACATGCCATTTCTGACACTTCTTGCTGGGAAAGACATTCATGCTAAGGATAGACTCTGGCTCCCTCTGCTGCCTACATAACTTTCACAAGCCTGAAGGACAGCTTGCTTGCTGTCCGGAACAGTTGGCACAGTTCAATTATCAAATTATGCATCACCAAAGAAAACAGCATAATAATGCAGATACCATGTCCAGGAGGTCGTCACCAAGTACTACAATGCCAGGAGAGATCCTGGCCCTGGTATTTGTTGAGCCCCTGGCTACTGCCAATACAGAAGAGAATGAAGGGTGGTCAGGTTTTCTGGGCCGCCAGCAGGAAGATCCAGTGATCGTCAGGTTCATGTTCTGATTGGATAAAGGACTCCCTGCGTATGCCGCGCAAGCCTAACATAACTCTGAACTTTGCAAGTACCAAATGGTGTGTGGCCTTACCTCCAAGTGCAGCAAAGACCTTTGTTACTGAAAACTGAAGATAAGGGGCAGGTCTGATAACAAACACATAGTAATTCCCAAGAGGTGATCCTGGCAGCCCTTCAATCATTTTGTGACACAGCCACAGGGGGCATTTGGGAGTAAAAAAACTCACACAAAAAGTGCAAGTCAGGTACTACTGGTCAGAGTGGAAGAAGTTCATTACAGAGTGGTGTAAAGCCTGCCTGACTTGTGGGTCCCAGAAAGCAGTAGGTGCCACTTCTAGAGCCCCTGTGGTGTTGTCCCAAACTAGTTGGCCCATAGGAGGGTAGTGATGGAGATCCTTAGCCCCTTACCACTAACCATTAGGAAAAGCAAATACATCTTGGTAGTGGCAAACTATTTCATGAAGTGGGAAGAAGCCTACCCAGTGCCTCATCAAGTGGCTCAAACTGTGGCCAAACTTTTTGTGGTACAGTTTGAGTGCAAGTATGGGGCACTCATGTCTGTCACTAGGGATCAGGGACAGAACGAAGAGTCCAGGTTGCTCCAAAAGGTTTTCAAATTCCTGTTTTACTACATGTAAAGGAAAATGTGGTACTCCTGGTCCCTTTGGGTGTGTGCAGCTCCAAAAGAAAGGAACACTATACAAACACTTTAACTTCTGCTTGTAGCAGGAGTCAAAAGGGGTGCACCACACAAAGGTACTGTGGAAAGACTCAGACATATAGGCCAGGATTTTCAAAGTGCCAGATGCAGCACTTAAAGGAAAACTACACCCTAATTTCTTGTCAATTTTGTTTCCATGTCAACAGACAACTCTTCGTGTAACTGTTCGAGATGTATGCAATTGCTTCAGTTTGTTTTCACACTTCATGCTAGACCCTGTAACTGTCCTGGAGGTCTCCATTTGCTGGTTGCTTAAATCGCATTGCCCCTGAGACCTGCATTAGCATATGACAGGGGTTCTCAAATGGTGAGGCCAGCCTCCCTGGGGAGGCTCCAACCTGTTCCAAGGGAGGCTCAAGCAAGTCTGAAAAAGTGCTGTATTTAAATTTTGGGTTTTATATATTTTGTGTGATAAGATGAAGCAAACTGAAAGAGGATAATAATAGTAGGTGAATTTTATGTATTTATTTACTAATAGGTGACAGGGAAGGTGAATGAGCCAAGGCTCATTTCAGGTGTACCAGGGAAGGTAGGGAGTGAATACATTTCAAAGGTAACTCCAAACAGTCAAGAAATATACAATGAGCAATAGTGCAAATACATATGAATAAATTAATAATGAGTGGTGGTAATTGATCAATTTGTAAACTGATGGCAGAACAGCCCAAATACAAGAGTTGAGCATAGAAGTGCTAAGAGCAATAGCAGGAAGGACAAAGTAATCCACGAGATGTTGCTTAGGAGCAGAGAAAGGAGGAAGAGGCAAAGTATGTAGGAAGGTTATTTCACATAGAGAGAAACAGAGGAAGTAGTCTGACCCATGAAGGTACTGCAACAAGGGTAACAATGGTTCAAGAATGAAAATAGCAGAGCAAGTAGTTTGGCCTGGGAGGGGTTACAATAAGCTGAATAATAATATTTGTTTATTTTATTTATCAAATATTATTTTATTTATTATTATTCAGATAACACCTTTGAGCACAGGAGCTCTTTTTCAAAAGTTCCAAGTCAGTATAAGAGAAAGAACTGAATGTAAACCAAGTACTCAAAGGGGTTTCAATTTATTCATGGTGTACTGCGCAAAGTACAGTATGTTATTTTTCTTTGGGAAGGCCCAAGATTATTTCAATTTTTGGGGGAGGCTCAAAA
Organism: Neoceratodus forsteri; assembly: GCA_016271365.2. NCBI lineage: Eukaryota > Metazoa > Chordata > Ceratodontiformes > Ceratodontidae > Neoceratodus > Neoceratodus forsteri. Next base: position 410,612,954 of record CM057453.1, on the reverse strand, counting down.
TCTTTTCCATGGATTTGCGGAGGCTCACTGTGACAAAGTCTGAGAACTATTGGCATATGAGAACATGATGTGTAATCATCCTTTAGACTACACAGTATGCCTGTGTGCTTAATTAGACTTCAAAGAAACTAGTTGGAGGAAGGTGTGAAACACCACATTTACCTTCAGTTAGCTTTGCAGACTGAGTTGTAATACAGGGTTTTTCCCTTTAAAATGCATTCAGTTTATGTGTTTCCAGAGAGTTTTTGCAGTGCATTTGTTCTCTCAGCATAGAGATACATGGTATAAATTGGTGATGTGACATCATCTACTCATATGCTAATGCAGCTGTCATGGACAATGAGATTTCAACAACTATAAAATGGACACCCCCAGGGTAGTCACAGGGGGCTAGCATGAACAGTGAAAACAAATGAAAGCAAACAAGTATAGCCCTAATAGCTACTGGAAAAGAGTTGTCTGTTGACGTGGAAACAAACAAAATTTACTTGAGGGTGAAGTTTTCCATTAAATCAGTATTTCAAACAAGTGCTATATCCTTGCAAATGCATCAGGATATGTGAGTCTTATTTGATACATCCTGACACATCTGTGACATTTTATGCAGTTTACAGCACTTTTGGTCACAACTGTGATATTTGCATCCATTATCCGGACACAACTGCAGTACTTGAGCCATAAAGTTAGGCCACCCTTTTGTGGTCCAGCTTTTTTGGAGAAGTATGCAATTGTGTCCAGAAAACAGATGTAACACTTTAAAAATCCTCCACTCCCCACAGCCTGCAGTTACAGGGAAATATTTTTATTGTTATCTTTATTGCATCTAACCCCTGGAACATGGCAATAGGGTCAGAGCCAGGTCAGTTTCTACAGCTAATCAGATTCTTGGAATCTGCAGTGAGCCAGAAGGGTTCATGGGACACTGAAGGACTTCATTAATTCACCCATAATTGACACCACCAATCAGATATTGAGCGACTCTGGTTTGGGCTTCCTCTTGTGACTGACAATAGAATTAACCAACCTGAAGTCTTAAAACTCAACCTGAGTTCCACCCTGCCTGAGCCTATTTAGAAAGAGACTCTATGGAATGCAACCTTTAAGGAGTCAGCCTTTTTCAGAGTGGATTTAGACATGAACACAGCATCTGCAGTGATAGTTATTGCTGAAGAAGCAGTAATTTGGAGGTACAGGTGTGCTTTAGAAACATAGAAACATAGAATTGGACAGCAGATAAGGACCGCTTGGCCCACCCAGTCTGCCCATTTTCCTATCTAACAGATAAGCTACAGATCCTAGTTAACCAACAGCTTACTTACTCCCACCCATCACTAGGACTGCCTTATGTCTGTCCCATGCATTCTTGAATTCCCCCACTGTTCTTGACTCCACAACCTCCTCAGGGAGGCTGTTCCATGCATCCACAACCCTCTCCATGAAAAAATACTTCCTCACATTACCTCTGAGCCACCCCCCCCCCATCTTCAAATTGTGCCCCTTTGTTGTTGCACATCTCTTTTTCTGAAAGATACTACCCTCTTGGACTTTGTTGATTCCCTTGAGGTACTTGACAGTTTCTATCATGTCCTCTCTCTCCCTTCTTTCCTCAAGGGTATACATATTAAGCTCCTTTAGTCTTTCTTCGTATGTCTTCTGGTGCAGACACTGTACCATTTTGGTTGCCCTCCTCTGGACAGCCTCCACTCTGTCTAACAGCAAAAAGGAGGAAACAGCTACACTAAGTTAAATAATTGAAAATAGCAGCTGGGGGGGGGGCTAGTCTACCCAGGTATATCACCCTGTAGCTGAGCGCTTCAGTATACACTGAGAGACTCTTACAGGTGCATTCTTGTTGTTCTGTAGCTGCCAGAGTCTGAGCTTCTTGGGAGCTATTGCCACCAGCCAACACAGCCAGGTGACTGGCCTGCAATGCTGTGTGTGTGCCTTGTAGTTGACGGGGTGAAACGGAAGTTTTTTCTGAATTTTCTCCAGCTTTGTTTTCTCCCTGCCGCTGGTTGCTGTGCCATGTAACTAAAAAGAATAAAATACTTGGCACTTTATACATTAACACTGTGTCTCTTTTGTGTCCGTTTGATGGTTGGTGCTTCTTTTTCCTGCCTGCTTTTGTGATACGGACATAGCACCATCATTGTCCCCATGCTCCTATTTATTTTTTCTGATTTAGTCTGAGTTCACATCAAATAGTCTGAGAGAGACCCACAAAGAGACCCAGAGCAGAGTTGATTGGCAAGAGGTGTGAAAGAGCAACTGGCAGAGAGAGAGAGAGAGAGAGAGAGAGAGAGAGTTGAAAAAGACATATTCAGATGCCAGATCTGACCTGTACTATGGGAGCAGAGAACCAGAACCTGCAAAGAAGACCTTGTAATGGGCATATCCACACCATTACACCTCACCCACCAAATACAGATAATAAATAGGTGATTTTTTGCCTGGGTCCAGGGGGGTCTAAGGTAAGGATTTTAAAGGGATACCATCTATCGGACCTTTAAAACAAAATATAAAAAAAGGATCACAAAGGAGCCATAGTTCTTTAGGGAGAAAGTAGAAGAGATAGTGTAGGAAAGGTTGAATGTAAAACAATTCTTAACCAATAGGCAAGAGACAGCCAGACAGAACAACAACTAGTATCTTATGACCATTTGCAAAAATAATATTTTCTGATATTTTATAATCCTGTAACATTAGAATAGTTAGGCATGGAAACATTATTTTTTAATGAAAGCTTGGAATCTTATCAGCATGCATGCATCCTAATGATACAGTCCTCATGTGACACTACATGTCTATACATACTGATAATATGTTGCTAAAATAACAGGACGTTAAATATTTAGTGAACTATTTTATGTTTGTATATATCGATATGTAGTGGCTGCAGCAATATATCAATATATCAGCTCAGCTGACTCCAAGCTTTAATTTAGAAACAGTTAAGTATCTAGCTTTAATGGAGCCAACGGTATCCCCTTTAAAGAAATTATATTTTGAAATGTCTAACTTTGGAAGCACTGAGGCTAGAAACTTTCTTATTTTTTTAAATGAAAGCTTGGAGTCAGGCAATTAAGAATGAGGTCTAGCAATACTGTTTTTATGTGCCGATACTATTCTATGTCTATCAATACTATTTGAAACTGCTTTTTTCAGTACATTATTGATACATGTTTCTAGTACTGACACAGCCAAAAAAAAAATGGCAACTGCATAGTGTAAATACAATGTTTTAGTATCGAATGACTGTATAGATACTTTTTTTGTATCACTACATACAATTACATGACAGGTTTAAAAACTCTTTTATAAAAAATATTTACTTTCTGAATGTTGGTAATACTACACATTATTTAATTGGAATGTGCGTAGTTTACAACTAACCTAATTTTCATTCGTGTTATGTACTTAACTGTCTTGCAAACATTTCATTCTTCCCTCTAGCAATCCCTACTCTTCCTTACTCTCACAGACTTCACTTGTAAAAGCATTAGAAGAGAATGAAGGGAAACTTGGGTTAATATGGGGAAAAAATATTAGCAAGAGTATATACAGAGAGTGGAGAGGCACAAAAGGGTACAGGACAAGCATGGAAGTTAAGAAAAAGTATTTTAAATGGAAAAGTTACAGGTTAGGGAGAAAAAGATAGCATTTAGGAAGTATAAGGAAACACAGAAGGAGCAGGACAGAGAACTGTACCAGTTAAGGCAGAAGGAAAAAGGGAGGGTAGTCAGAATAGGAAAGGCCCAAACTGAGGAAAAGATAGCCAACTCAGTTAAGAAGGGGGATAAAACCTTTTATAGGTATATCAGGGAACGTAGAAAGACAAAGGGAGGGACAGTGAGGCTGAATAGAATGTGAGTGGACAGGGAGGGACAGTGAAAAAGCAGGGATACTGAATGAATACTTCTGTTCAGTATTCACAAAAGAGTAGGTTGGGGAGGTGCCCAATCCAATTAACAGAAGCACTCAGGATAGGGGGGGCGGTGATCCCAGTCCTTTTACAGAGGAAACGGTTCTGAAAGAACTCCTAAAACTGAAGGTGGACAAAGAAATGGGGCCAGATGGAATTTACTCTAGAATTCTAAAAGAATTAAGCAGAGAACTAGTGACACCACTGACTACTCTTTTTAACAAATCATGGGAGGATGGTGTTGTACCTGAGGATTGGAGGAAGGCTGATGTGATTCACCTTCACAAAAGAGGGACCAAGACAGAGGCAGGAAACTACAGACCTGTCAGTTTGACCTATGTGGTAGGGAAAGTGATGGAATCACTTCTGAAAGAAAGAATTGTTGAGTAGCTAGAGGCCAGTGGGGCACAGGACCCAAGGCAGCACGGGTTCACAGCAGGAAGCTCATGTCAGATGAATCTAATTGATTTCTTTGACTGGGGGACCAAAGTAGTAGACCAGGGAGGGGCTGTGGACATGGCCTACCTAGACTTTAACAAGGCATTTGACACAGTCCCACACAAAAGATTAATAGTCAAATTAACCAGCCTGGGAGTGGATCCCAGGGTGGTAGCCTGGGAAAAACATTGGCTGGACAACAGGACACAGAAAGTAATTGTAAATGGAGTTCACTCTGAAGAAAGAGAGGTTACCAGTGGGGTACCGCAGGGTTCAGTACTGGGTCCAGTCCTTTTTAATGTCTTTATAAGTGACATTGCAGAGGGACTAGAAGGAAAAGTATGCCTCTTTGCAGATGAGACAAAGATCTGCAACAGGGTTGATACACAAGGAGGCATGACAAGGATAAGAAGGGACTTGGCAAGGTTGGCGGAATGGTCAGAAGTATGGCAGCTTGGATTCAATGCAAAGAAGTGCAAAATAATGCACCTGGGAAACAAAAACCCAGGGGAAGATTACACACTGGGGGGGAGGTGGTAACAACAACAAAAATGGAGACCTGGGAGCAATCATATCAGATGACCTTAAGGTTGGCAAGCAATGTGAGAAGGCGGTAGAGACAGCTGGGGGGATACTGGGATATATAGGGAGAGGCATCGCCAGCAGAAAACAGGAAGTTGTTATCTCCCTGTACAGACAGTTGGTGAGACCCCATCTGGAGTACCGCATCCAGTTCTGGAGACCCCATCTCCGCAAGGACATAGACAGAATGGAGGCAGTTCAGAGGAAGGCAATTAAAATGGTGCAGGGTCTGCAAGAGAAGCCATACGAGGAGAGACTAAAGGAGCTTAATATGTATACCCTTGAGGAAAGGAGGGGGAAGTGGTACATGATATAAACATTTAAGTTCCTCAGTGGAATCAACAAAGTCCAAGAGGGTAGCATCTTTCAGAAAAAGAGATGTGCAAGAACAAGGGGACACAATTTGAAGATAGAGGGGGGATGGCTCAGGGGCAGTGTGAGGAAGTATTTTTTCACAGAGAGGGTGGTAGATGCATGAAACAGCCTTCCTGAGGAGGATGTGAGGTCTACAACTGTGGGAGAATTCAAGAATGCATGGGACAGACATAAGGCAATTTTTGGGGGGAGAAGGAAGAAATAGGCTGTTGGTTAAATAGGATCTGCAGCTTATCCTCTAGGTAGGGAAATGGGCAGACTAGATGGGCCAAGTGGTCCTTATCTGCCCTCAAAGTCTATGTTTCTATGTTTCTTAAAGGGAAAATGCCAGTGAAAGTCAAAATAGAAACCATGGAAAGCAGAAGAAAATAGGGGAAGAGACAGAGGCATATGAAGATAAGGTTAAACTGCATTCTGGGTTGTGGCCTGCATTTAAATGTTTGAAGCCCCATTGGTCTAATGGGCTAGTTGGGGCCCTTTTGGGCTAAGGCCCACTTCTTTTAGAATATATCTCTGGCTTCTCCTTTCCTTTAATGCTGGCCCCTTAGTGTTCACCTTCCCCCTAGTGTCTCTTTGTCCAGAGGAGCATACTGCAAGGAAGAAGAAAGCACATTCGAGGTAAAAGCTATTAGTGCATCATTATTCAGCCCTAACACCAGCCTATCACTGGTTCAAGTAGGGAGAGACAGGAAAGAGCTAGAGTGAGTGGCTGACTATCACAGAAGGTGGAGTAGCTCCCATGGCATAGCAGGGCTCTCAGTCGGAAGCAGAAGCAGCAGGTGCCACTGATGAGACAGCTGTTCCAGTGACTACATACAGATTCTCCCAGTGGGCAGCAAAGCCAGGAATGTGTGGCAGTGCTGCTTAGTTGAAGCGACTCCTGCAGCTCAGTGGAAACATCCAACAAGGCTTAATTAATTGAAAGTATGCAGGAGCCTGAATCAGGGAGTCAGTCTATGGGCCCTGTGGCATGTGATGCACATTGGTTTGCGTGCTACTCCTTTACTAGCTATCTTGTGCAGCATAAGTGTTGATGGCCTTACACAGTTCTGATGGCTGGGTACCCAGTGCAGCACTGGTAGCTCCATAGGCACATAGGGCAAATACCAGTATCAGTAGAAGATCAGGTAGAGAGGCCTGCACAGTACAGTTGGGGAAGGCGTTGGTATAGATCCATAGTCATTACCAGAGGGAGGGGCCACTGCCTATTATTTCCACAGTTTGTTACTTGAATGCTTTGCCTTAACCCTTTCCTTCTCCAGATCTTTTTCCCTGCCCAATAAAGCCCAATTGTATTCTGTAGTTTCCTATGGAGTCTTTGGATTTCATATTGCATTACAGGCTATTTCATCACAGTTCTGTGGGGAGTAAACTATGTGAGTATTGGATCAGGTGAACCCTTGGGGACACAGTAGACTAGTATTGTTTCCCAGGGAAATGCTGGTCTTGTCACCTAGCCCACTTATATTCCCTAGATGGAAGCACATTACTAATTTTCATTTAGGTGGAATCACAAAGCCAGCAGGAGTTTAATGACCCAGGCCCCTCAACCTTATTGAGCCCATAAAGCAGCAGTAGTGACATAAGGGAAGCTGCATTGCTATGTAACCCCTGGGGTCACAGACTGTTTTTTGTCTTCAAGAGCTTTGGGGGGCCATAGGCAGCATTGTCCTCCTTTTCCACCTCCACCCTGTAAGGTGATGACCTACAGCAGCATTAGTGTTCTCCACCCCAGAACTACGTTCTGACTTTGATTATCCACCTTGTGTTCTTCTTCCCTTGTGCCTGGTGTCTTAGTGGTTCTATCACACCATTTGTCCTTTTTGTGGGAAATGGTCTTAGTCTTTTTCTGCCTTTTGGGCTCTGCTAGCATCGTCTTCAAACTCCCCCTCCTACCATTTGCTGTTGCTGATGGGTGTTGATTCTGTGATAGTATTCTGGATCGGTGTCTTGCTCTCCTATTGCTCCTCCTCACTTTTTACCTCCCTTGCTGATTGGATCCTTCTCTGTCCACTGCACTACCTGCTGCACTGTGATAACAACTGTGCTAACCATCTAAGTACTGCAGTGGATTACCCTTGCTAGGTGGCTTGTTTTTTGCGCTGTTCAGATGAGAGGAGCATCTTCCAGTGGTGCAGTAGTGCTACTGCCGTTGGTGGGAGTATGCTTTGATTTTTGAGTGGAACTTACTGCATGTGCACAGGCTTGAAACTTACTTGCTTCTGTCTCCAGGTGCCTTATTTTCCTGGACAAAAGTTTTTATTTATTTAACATTTTAGTTAAGACTAGCACCTGCCTACATGGGCCAATCAGAGTATTTAAAGCATTTTTCAAGTATCCAGAAAAACATTTAACATATAATATACTGCATGGCATTCATTTCTGTTTTTTTGTCCCCTCATAATCAATACTGAGGATGTTTTATGAAAACAGGACCTTTGTATCTCTGACTTCATCATATCCTTGACCTTGGCACACCCCCCCCCAATCCTGCTGAAGTCATAAACCTCTCTGTATGATCACAATCATTTCCACAGCAACATATTGTAATGTCACAAACAGAACATTGTCATTTTAGTGGAGGAAGATACAGGAGGATAAGATAAAGTCTTAGGGACAGCGATGATGTTTTCACCCAAATATCCTGAATAATGCAGAATGAGTGGACATAAATAGAGAAATAAGGGAAATACAAGTTAATTTGTGTCTGAAATTTTATTTAAAATAGTTTCTAAATACTGGAAATGTGCTTTTAATTCTTGCTGCAGTGAGCTAGGAAATCTCATTAACACTGAGCACAGGGAATGCAAAACTGGCACTGGACCCAAGAAAAATTAGGTCAAAATGACTAACAACTGTTTTTTAATGACGGGTATGGTAAGAGAGTAGGAACTTCTAAAAACCTCAAAGTCCCATATCTCGAGTTGGGAATTAAAAAACAATGAAAAGGAAAACAGATATATTATTGTTTTTTCCAGAAAGACGTTACTGCTGAAAATAACTACATGGTGACTAGCAAATACTGTTGCTTCAGATATGTAATTCTTGGGAAAACCCCACTAACACTGAACATGAGTTAACTGATCTGTCAGTGGCCAGCCACCCACTCACACCTAAATAAAAGATAATGGTTCTTAATCCCACAGGAAAAATGGAATGCTGTACAGGGAGGTATACACGTGACAACAGAATCCATTAGCTTGAGAGAATTTTGCTGCACAGTTGCAGTGCCATCCTTTGAATGAGATGTTAAACCGAGGTTCTTTCTACCTATCTCTACTAGCTGTACAGCTGGAAATTAAAGGTCCTATGGTATTTATCGTAAGAGTAGGAGGAGTTTCCTTAGTGTCCTGGCCAACTTTTCTCCTGTCAGTAAAACAGGTCCATATAAGCCACCTAATCAGATATACTAGGAAACAAGCTATCACTGCTCAGTGTGCTTTTCATGGTCAAAAATTAAAAAAAAAAAATAAAGGACTGGGGAAAATGTAGAGGAGCAGGTAATCCATATCATGTGTTTCGGCATGCTTCATTCTTAAACCATTTTGTAATGAGTTAACAGGAACTGGAGCAAAATACTGGAAACACAGTCTCATCTCTTATTTGAAAACATGGTCCTGTGGATTGTTCCAGAAGGGATCAAAACCAAACATAAAAGGTACCTTTTCTATAGTTGTATAGCAGCCGCAAGGAATGTGATTACGGAAAACTGGCTTACTGTAAAATGCCCATCAATAGAGGACTGGATGGAAATTTGTAAAAGCACTGTAATGAACTAATGGAGCACATAACAGCCCTATTAAGATTATGAAAAGACAGACAGGCATAATGCTGACTAGTTACCATTCATGCATTGTGTGGAGACAAAAGCGGTGCATCAGTAATTTCACAACTAATACAATAGTCTTTAGTGGCAGAAAATAGTAATATTCTCCAACAACGGCAGATGAAGAAGGGCAAGAATCATATAAGATCCTAGACAATCTAAAGCAAATAAGTGACACACAATAGTTTGTAAATATCAGGTTAGTATAAGCTGTTTATTTAGAGGTTTTCAGATGGGTAGTACAAAGATGAGCCATATTCACAAGTTGATTTGGGCCTATATGGCACAATTCAAGGTATGAAGGGCTGAGTTCCAGATATCCTGGGTGTCCAATGAACAGTAACGGGTTCACTAACAGTTCTCCCCTGATAAACTGTACACCCAAGCCATGGCTGGGTATGAATACTGCTGCTTGTTCTGGGCTAGGGGTGGGGAAGAGACATGTCAGGGGCTTCTAGCAGAGCATGGCATGCATTAAACCAATTGTGCACTGCCAGCCCATTGTCAAGAGGTGTTGGATCCACCAGCTACAGGGCTCTGTAACTGGTGTGCAGCCCCTCTGACAGATTTCTGAAATCCCCTGTCGGGCCCTTTGTTATGGTTCCCCAGCTATCTTCATTACCCCAGAGGGCTGGGGTGACCAGGACACTTGTTAGCATGCTTTCCTTAAAAATAAAAGATTTCAACGTCTATGTCAGTTGGGATATGACAGTCCTTACACAAACAGCCATATCCCATGATCCTCTGCTCCCGCAGAACATGGGATCCACTTTGGTATGGGCCAGGCTTCCTACTGGAAGCTGTTTAACCTTCTCTCTGGCTGGCTCCTCCCCTTCCATGGAGCTACTTGCCTGTGAATTAAGCCAGCCTGGAACAGTGCATCCTGGACCAATGTGTTTGTCTGGGGCTGGGTGCATGGCACGTACCTGCATGGCCTAGTGTACACCTTTTCTCTACTGTACTGGGCCAGATAGTGCATAGGGCCCTGTATGAATTACAAATGTAAGTTTCAAATGTAGAGAGACCTTCTGTATGTAATGTGCAGTATAGTACTTGTGACAGATAACTGCTTAATGTGTATAAATGTCTCAAACAAAATGAATGGAAATTCATACCATGTAATTAGTGTACACAGTCAGCAATACAGCTGCAGTGATGAAATATGATAAAAATGTAACTGTCAAAGAAATCAGTATACATAGAAATTGTGTTTAATGAAAATATTAAGTTTAAAAAAAGTGCCAAAACATTCCCCCTGAATTTCCAACCCCTGAGCATCAGAGTTTGTCTCCACATCCTGCTGCAGGATGCCAGACCAAACATATCAGACTGTTTGATGTTGCTGATACCCTTGAGTAGGCAAAATATTGAAATGCTGTCTCTGTCAGCCTCATGTTCTCCAAAGCGACTGTATTAAGGGCCTCCAGCATCTCCTCATATTTTTTTACTCCATGCCTCTGATCATTTCATTGGCCATTTGTTGCACCATCTTGACTGCCTCAATGTACTTTTTTTAGCAGGAGACCAAAACTGGATGCAGTCATTACCATGCCTCTTAACCTCCCTCATCACAAATCAGGGACAAGGCTTAAAATGAGCAGGGACAAATGACCAAAATCAGAGACACATCTGAAAAAATAGTAATATTAGATCCAGAAGCTGTGTACAACATGCTTCTTAGTGTGAATAGCATTTTCTTAATGAGAACTAGACTGTAACACCAATGGCTGGCATTATTTTGTGATTCAAATCCCTACTCTTGAGTGACAGAAATGCCAAATTTATGAGGGACAGAAGAAATTTCTGAGGCAAAATCAGGGACATCCCTGAAAATCAGGGACAGTTGAGAGGTATGGTCAGTACTCCAGGTGGGGCCTGAGAAGACCTTGTATGGTGGCAGGATTACTTTTCCTGCTCTCCTAGTCAACTCCTTTTATTGCATCCCAGCATTCTGCTGCCCCTCTTTGCAGTAGCTATGTACTACGTGCCCTGTTTCAGCCTTGTCTGTTATAAAATGGGAAGGGAAAATCCTGCATATTGACTGGTCCTTAGCCATGCATTAGAAGTGTCTGATGCATGGTTAAAAACAAGTGCTGCTAACCCAAACGCAGGACATGAGAGAAATCCTTGAGACACTAACTTAGAATTTTTAGAAAATTAGAAGCCACCACTTTTTTCACCCACTTCATGTCATAGCTTATGTTTCTAAAACACAGTAGCTGCATTATTCCTAGTCTGCCAGAATGCTACACAAAATAAATTAAATAAAACCCAAATTACCTCTTTTAAACACATGACTTTGTATACTGTCTGTATATTTATTCTGTTCTAACAGAGATTTATCCTCCCACCACTCAAAATTCTCTTTCACTCTGACTCGACCCCCCCCCCCCCGCCATTCACTTTCACTCCAGACCAGCTTTGGTGGTCCCCCAACTTTGCTAGCACTTCTCATTAGCTACCCTACTCAGCAATAGACATGGTCTACTAACAATGCAGTATCTGATGAAGATAAGCAGCTACTCCTTGATAACCAATGTCTGTTGATTCTTTTATTATACAATGGCAAGAAAGAATACTGGACTCTGATTGGTCAGACTGAGACTGTACCTGTGATGTTATCCCAGCATAACATCACTGATGTGGACATAGCACACACATGACCAAATAACATGAGAAAAAATCACTGCACGGCATGTCCAACTTGCCTATAACAGGCATAAACGCACCCACAGTAGTAAGCACAATATTAAAAATGTAAATTTCTCCCTCCCACACCATAGAAGCCGCCAGCAAAAGTGAAACACAGAACCATTACATGTACATGCCAGCCCGCCAGTGCAGTAGCAAGGCATCCATCTGTGGCACCAGCATCCCAGGTTCGGGGACGGACTCAGGAGTCGGAGGGCTGGCCGGGGGAGAAGGACTGAGCATCCCATGGACTGCTCTCCCACTCTGGGGGGAGGGGGGGAAGAGTGTCTGGTGCAATTAAACCTCTGATGGAGGCTGTGGGTACCACCGTGGCTGATGCTTCACATAAGGGGGTGGGGCAGACACTAGCATCATTGCATGTCCCCACCCCAGAGAAAGAAACTGTAAAGAACCTCACCAGCTGCTAATAACGGCCCTTGCCTCCACTGCCGCCCCCTGCTACAGACGACAAGTCCCATAACACCACCCTGGGAGGCAGGCCAGGGCTTTGTGACCATGTTTCCGGGAGGGTGCCCATCGGCTCTCTCCACCCATGAGGGAGTAGCCTGGGGATGGAGGCTTGAGCAGGAGTGGGGGGGCCAGAGCCTCCCGAGCCAGTGAGAAAAAAAACCCTCACACATTCCCCCTAATAACCAAAGTGTTGTTTTCTTACTTTAAAAATAAAAACAAAACCAAGGCAAGTGAAAGCCATCTTTGCAATTGGCTTCACAGCAATCCCCCGCTCCACTAACATTCTTTGTTCCATGAACCACATTGTTATTTAATTTTCTTTTTTTTAAGAAAAGATCACACTTAATGCCATTACTTCAGCTTCACAAGCAACCCCCACCCCCACTCTCAACTTCCCTGCTGCTCTCGCACTGCCTGATGCCAGTTAAGTGAGTGCATGAGTCAGACCACGCTTCACTTACTTACCTCAATTGCATTTTCTGCCCTCGGTAAAGGAGGACATCCATAGCTGTCTCCCAGCACTCAAACTGTATCTATAATTTTTTTCCTGTTTTTTCTGTTTGCCACCAAGGAAAAAAGGGTGAGGAAGTGCCCCGAGTGCTCTCCGTTAAACTGGAAATGCAGTGCCTCCCACACAGGTTGGATTTGGGACACTGATGGCATTATGGCAAGATCATTTTTTTTTTCTTAGTCATTTTTCTCCCTCTGGCCCTGGTCTGCCTACCTCTATCACATCCTGGCATCCCCTTCAGGTCTTCCGGCTGCTGTCTCCAGGGATCCCTGGCTCCCATGCAAGTCCTGCAGCTATTACCCCCGTGGTGGGGTGGTGGAGGGCCCTCCTGCACCCTTCCGCCGTGACCGGATCCAGTGTGTTGCCACGTACCCTCGGAGGCCATTGCTCCCCGCCAGAGATGGCCATCATGCCACCACAACCAGTGCCAGTTTTCCTGTTTTCTCCCCACAGCATGTGAGGCATGCAATGATGCCAAGGGACAGATGCACGCACGCTACCGTATGCACACCTTCCTGGCATCGGCCCCAGCACGTCTCCCCCTGACTGCCTATGCTACTGCATTGCCCCCAGCCACCGCTAGAGGCCACCAGAGCACCGGTGACAGCATTCCCCCCCTCCCCGGGGAAGGAGAACAGTCCATTGGACGCTCCATCCTTCACCCTCCCCGCTGACCCTGGCTCATTCCCGAACCCGGATCACCGGCACAGTGCGAGGTGTGGTGTCCAGCGTCTCAACCCTCAGTGCCACAGGGCCGGTCAGCAAGATCATTTTTTATTATGTTCTTTCAGATTAGACAATGAAAATATAAATGGGGGGGCAGAAAACAGCAAGAATGCAGTAAGAAAGGTGGGGGTGGGAGGCAGAGACACAGCCTCACAGTAATGATAGTGCAGCTCCACCAACTGGACAAAACAAAAAATGAGCACTACCTTTTTCACTAAGAATTCCAACCCTTTCAAAAAATTAACATTTTTCTTAATTTTTTTTAAAATGAGCCATTGTATAATTGAAATAATGAATGCTAGGGTGTTTGTCGTGCTGGGATAATGTCACTTCTCAGGTGCTGGCCACACTCAGCATGGGCCTCGTGCCCAACCACCCAAGGCATGATGTTATCCAAGCATGACACACACCTTGTCATGCATTATTCCTTTATTAACTAATCCCCAAACTGATCTCAGCTCCACTATCATCTCGTGGCTTTCCTTCCTTGTGCCCACTCAGTTGTTCACCCACGCCTAGCACTTGTCAACAATTAAAAAAAAGAGAAAAAAACCTAAAGATAATTTATTTTAGAAGCAACATTTAATTTCTGATATGTGAAGAGATTGCACTAGTCTCTCAGACTTGCCTTCACTTCTCAGTGCTTTCTTTCTCAGTGCCAGCTCCATTTGCCATGCTGTCCTGGCCATCTTTTATCATTTCCTGACAGACAGAAGCTGCAAAAACTGTATATCATTGCACAAGAAAAAAAATTGATTTGAAAATGGCTAGCTACTTCAGCAAACACTATCAGAAACAGTAAAAACAAGCATTTGTCAATGCCAAATGCTGTCTTGCTGGCATTGGCATTGGTAGTGCAAGAGTTAGACGCATAATAGGAATGGCAGTGAAGTATAGAACCAACATGAACCCCAGCCGACCCTGCAGAGAGTAACATGCATTGGGGTGTGCCTTTGGGCGTCGGCCATAATGCTCTTGCATTTCAGCTCACCCTACCCTGCAGACTCCAACAAGTATCGCGTTGTGCCTTGGGGTCCTCAGGCCTTACGGTCATGCCATTCCATAAGGAAATACGCTGAGATGGGTGCAGTATAGGAGAATGGGGTGAACTTTGGGGCTGAAGAGTCCAAGGCACATCTTGATGTCTTTCAGTGGCTGCAGGGTGGGGGTGGGGGTGGAATGGCTTGAGCATTACAGCCGACAATCCAAAGTCACACCCCTGACACCGGTCAGTCTCTACAGGGTGGGACGTTATGGTTAGAAACCCAAACACCCTAGGCGTTTGTTAGTATTTGTACTGCAAATTGTCAGCATGGGCTTTTCGAGACCCCACCTCATGAAAGCATTTGGGACCTCTGCTCATGAACAGTGGCACTGTGATTTTGTTAATCTGTCCCAAACATTGCTGTCCCACAGTGACCGCGCCATTCTGCGCCAGAAGTGTGAAACCACATTTCAGGCAGTATGTGAAAAATGACAGCTATACTGTTCATAAGAATGTGTGAAGAAATGGCAATGTTGAAAATCTGGAGTAAAAATATTAAAAATTCTCGAAGTTATGAGCGTGCATGGAAACTGCGCAACACACGCTTGTAACACAGTCATTTTGGGGAATTTTCTCACCAAATTTTCAACATAGGCATTTTGGGACCTCTGCTCATGAACAGTGTCACAGTGATTTTCTTAATTTGTCCCGTACATTGATTTCGCACACTGACTGCGCCATTGTGCACCACATGTGCAACACATTGGGGCAGGTTGTGAAAATGACAGCTGCACTGTTCATAAGGAGGTGTGAAAAAATGCCAATGATGAAAATCTGGAGTGAAAATATAAAATATTCTCAAAGTTATGAGCATGCGTAGAAACTGCACAACGTGTGCTTGTAACACAGTCATTTCTTAGAATTTTTTCACCAAATTTGCAACATAGGAGTTTTGGGAGCCCACCTCATGAACAGTGACACTGCCATTTCATTACTCAGTCCCAAAAGGTGATTCCATGCAGTGACCGCAAAATCACCTTTCGGGACCGAATAACCAGATTACAGTCACTGAATTCATGAGATGGGGTCCCAAGAACCCCATGTTGAAAATTTGGTGCAGAAAGTCATGAAAATGGCAAAGATATCCACATAAGTTGAAAAAAAAACATTTATGCCATTATACAGCTTACCGGCATTTCTTCAGTTTGCGGTCAGCTTTGAAGAGTGCAGACGTGTTCCCAGTCCACCGAAGACTGTCGAGCCGGGCTCTGGAGATAAGTATGGGGTGGGGTGGTGTGCGGAGGTGGGGTGCGCAGAGGGTGGGTTCAGGTTGGGGGAGGGACTTTTTTTCCTTTACAGGGAACAAAAAAAAACACGGGAAGGTTTTATTTTTTTTACAGGTACTTTTGCACGCTGGGGTAGGCTCTCAGTGTGCCACCTGAGTGTTTGTTGGGGGGGTCTGTAGCTGATGGGGATTGGGCACTGTGTCAGCACATACAGAGTGTTTGAGGGGGCACATGAGCTGAGGGGGATTGGATACCCCCCTCTGCACACAACAAATGGGGGGGGGACATTATGGTGATGGGGATTGGGCACCCCGTCGGCAAATGAACTTGGGAAGGGCATGCCGACAGGGGGATTGAATATCCCTGTCAGCTTTCATGGGGACTGTGAGAGGCGGCAGCTGTCTGTCGGCTTCCATGGGGACTGTGATAGGCAGATGGGGAAGCTGCCATCATGTTTATTGAAATGGGACACCAGACAAGGCAAACTGTAATTTGCTGCTGCAATCAGGAACTGCCCCAACAGCAAACACAGCTGATTCTCCAATTAAGGGGCTCTCCCTGATTGCAGTGGCTAATGTCTTTCAAGTTGGTGGCAGGCTTCTCAACTGCTGTCATAGACAGCGTGCTATGCCATTGGTGCCACAGAGCCCAGCCAGAAAAAGCAGTGGAGCCATTGGCCGCAGGTGGACCGTGCCTCCAAAACCTGCTTCTCCACTCCAAGCTACCACAATATGTTGTCTGCACTGCGCACACAAGACAACATAAAAAAGACCTACAAATACAAAAGTCTATTTAGGACAAAAGTCCTAAAGTAAAACAATAAATAAATAAAATAAAACATAGTACAAGCAGGTGGAGGAATTATTTTAGGATAAATTTAGTCAAACATATAAGATTTTAATATTTAAACTTGTTGACTTTCATTTTCATTCATCTGAAATACAGGGACCCATTTTATAAATGCAGTAAGACACTCAGGGGCGCACACCAAACAGATCTAGATGCACGTCCAGGTGCTGAAGGTGGTCAGCCTACAGCCTCATGCCTTACTACACACCTGGGCATCCGGTTAGATCTGTTCAATATACATCCCATTGTGTCTTATTGAGTGCTTATGACCCAAAGATAATTTTCCTGCTTGGCAGCAGCAAGATGAGCCCTACAGAGTACAGAGGTACTATCTCCATTTTTCCTGCCCAAGTATAGTACTTTGCATTTTGTTACATTGAATGTGACACTGCAAGAGTTGGACTAATCACTTAGCTTGCCCAGGGCCTCCTAAAATGTGTTCCCATCCTCAAGGGAATTCGCCATCCTGTCTAACTTAGTGTCATCTGTGAACTCAAGCAGCCTGCTGGATATCCCACTTCCAGATCATTAATGAAGAAGTTGAATAAGAGTAGCTCCAGAACTGGCCCAAGAGGGGAACCATTAAGTATAACTCTTCACTTAGAGTAGTATCTGTCCATCACCCCATCTGTTTCCTGACCCTACACCAGTTAATAATCCATCCTGTTTATGTTTTGTGTATACTGCACTCATTTACTTTGCCCAGAAGCTTGTCATGCATCACAGTACCAAAGGTGTTACTGAAGTCCAGAAAGATTGCATTGTGACTCTGTCCCTGTCCACTTCTCCGCCCCCCTCCAAAGAAAGTGATCAGGTAGGTTTGGTATGGCCTGCCCCTCAGAAAGAAATGCTATGAGGAGAGGGAGAGCAAGAAACTTGACCTCAATGTAGTGCTCCATTAATTTGTCCTTGATAAGATAATGGTTTCCAGGACCATGCTCTGCACTGATATCAGGTTAACCAGCCTGTAGTTGCCCAGTTCAGACCTTGCACACTTCTTAAAGATGGGAACCACACTAACAACATTTTAGTCCTCTGCCACCACACCTATCTGGACAGACTCATAAAAGGTTGCTATAAGTGGCCCTGCCAATGGTTCACTTATCACCACTATGACTCTGGGCTGTGCCCTGTTTGCCCCTTGAAACTTATCTGACTTGATCTATTCCAAGTAATCAGTGACCAAAACAGATGTGATGTCCAGTGGCGGCATTGTAGCTACTTGAAAGCATAGCCGTGGAAATGCATTGGGCAGGCTGTAATGTGCATTGCTAGCCCCAAATAGATCCTACCAGTTCAGACCAACACAAAAAGAACATAATCCCAACCAAACCAAAGCCAATTGAAAAAAAAGCAGTAAAGAATACTCACTGTGACCACCAGATCATATCAAAATGCTTTATTTTGTCATACAGAAAAAAGGTGAACAAAACAACATACAGGAGAACTACCCAATGTTTCACAGACACATCACTTCCTGTTCCTTAGGATTCTGGAGTGATGAGCTACGTCTCATCAATTATGATGTCATATAAAGAATCATAGAAGCTGTCATTTGACAATAATAACTAAATGTGTGCTAATGTTGCTGTGTAGGCATTAATTTGTTGGCCTTCCCAAGTCTCTTTTCTTACCTTCTTACCTCTTACTACTACTAGTGTTATTCTTTTTACCTGTATATCCCTGAAAATCTAAGTTTGTTTTAGTCTTATTGCACCTCTGCCAGTGCCTGAGTTTTGATAGCAGTCTGTATACTGTTACTGCATGTATTTGCTGCACCTTACCACCATGTATCTTTTGTCTTCCTACCCCGGTCGCACCTGGAAATGAGCCTTGGCTCGGTGTGCCTTTCCCAGTTACTGATTTTCAGTGAATAAATAAACGAAATGAGAGTATTGCTTTTATAGTGGTGAATTACTAGCACTTCAACTGTTTTTAAATCTGGGTGCTTGCACTATTTTTATTTTAAAAGGAGAACTGCACTTAACCTGCAAGTCATTTTCCCAGTAGAAGCTGTTTTTTAAGTACTAGTTCAAATTCTGTTACTGTTCCATCTCTACCGGCTGTTTTGTTATCCTGGTGGGTGTTTCTGATTTACACAGATAGTAAGTGCCATTTTGGAACTGTATGATGTTGTTTATGTCCCTTACTCAGCTCTTCCATTGTTGGAACAACGCATTCATGTTCTAATATAGAACTTCGTGGTTGGAGAGGGACATAATCTACATCACACAGTTCTAAGATGGCACTTAACTCCAGAGCGAAAATCAGAAACAAAAAATACTGCTTCTACTGGGAAAAAATACCATCAGGTTCAGTGCAGTTCTCCTTTAAGCACCTTTTTGATAATTATTTTTGCACAATGTGTACTAAAATAGTTATATACAGTAGTATATGTGTAGTACCACTATAAGTGAATAAGCATAAAATCAAGTCCTTTGATGACATCACTTAACCCACAGAGGAAGCGGAAGTGATGTGTCCATGAAACATTTGGGAGTTCCCCTTTGTGGTGTGTTTATTTTATTTTTTTTGGGTACCTGTTGCCTGTCTGAAGCCCAGTATCAGATATTTAGAACACCAGTAGTGAGTATACCAAGGAGGAAATTTGCAGGAAGAGTAGTACATGGGATCTGAACATGGATGCTAGGGGACAAGAAATATTTAAATTGTTTTGACTTCTGTGCTTCCCTCCAAACCACACACATATTCTAAAAGCTTAGTCTCGGTGTAGAGTATCGTTGGCATGCAAAATGGCTAACAAGGTTCCACCAGAACCTACACTGCCTTTTGAACCAGCTTGTACATCAGATCCATTACTGGCAGAGAATGACAAACAACAGATACATCTTTTGTCCTCCAGGAACTGCATGTTGTAGTGTAGTCATTGTCACAGGCAGACCCCAGTTCAAAACCCAAAAGCAGTGAAGATTTTAGAACACTTGGAGTGAGCAGACCAAGAAAGACAAGTTGAAGAAAAAGTACTACATGGGTGCCGTAAAATAGTACTAGAAGAAAATAAATATCCATCCATCCTAATTTACTGCTTACTATTGTATATGTGCTTTTATTTAAATTTTGTATCTTCTAGGCATAGTTTAAACCCTGCTCTTCTCAGTTAAATTAATTTTAATTGGAATAGTATTGCAATAATTGTGATTTTTTTTATGCACTGTATTAGATGTATTTTGCAATAATTTGAACATTACCTTTGCCCTTTAGAATCTGAATGACCCAGTTAATTAAAACATTCAATGCATATTAATAGGGAAACACAAGAGTAGAGAAGAATGTTACTGTTTCAATTATTTTAAAGTTGCCATGTTTTATAATGATAATAAAGACTTCACTGCTTGCACTTTTCTTTCGCTTGCCCTTTAAATTATAGACATTTGAACAATTTTGTTGAAAGGGCTTGTGGCAAATAATGATTAGCTGTTTGCAGGATCAAAAGTAGGAGCCCATGCCAACATCATGTACTTTTGTTTCGAAGTACCCTTGTGCAAAATGTTGGTATGCCTGATGGGTAGGTGTTGTCTTTGTCAATTATTTTACTCTAGCTGTATTTTGCACCATTTAAGTGAATAAAGAGGAACATTTGGATATCTATGTGAATGACGTAGCGCATCTGTGTATAAGAGAGCAGGGCCTAGATTCACAAAAAAATCACAAAGGCAATGCAAAATTTTATGTTGGACTTTGCAATTGCCCAGGTGTTAAAATATGCTATTCACAGATGGATAGCATACCGAGCTATCGGACTGTGAATAAAGCTAGGTCGAGTCAGCGGTAACCCCATTACCGCTACCTCTAACCCCACTAGCGCTGCCCCGACCTGCATACTGGGGAATGGCCCTGCAATCAATAGTGCAGATGCGCTATTTGGTATTCACAAAAGCACCTATACAAATGAGCCCATTGGGCATGCAAGGCGCTAGGTGGCCATTTGCATGCCCATTATGTGCCCATTTACATGGGTCACAATGGAGTTTACATGCACCCCCTGCCTATTGCCGGCCCAAGTAAAACAAAGAAATAGTCCCTGGTGTCAGTGGTTCTTGCCTTCCCTCCATGATTGCCAATCACTGGCCTGGACAAAAAAAAGAATAGTCCCTGGTGGCTAGTGGTTCCCCCCATGGTCACTGATCACCAACCCGATGAAAAAAGAATAGTCCCTGGTGGCTAGTAGTCCCTTCCCTCACCCCATCAACTGCCTGATATGAAATAAAGATGTCCATGGTGGCTAGTGGTTCCTCCCCCCACTTGACCCCTCTCCCCACATCTAAATCAATATTCCCTGGTGTCCAGTGGTCCCTCCCCCTCGCCGATCACCAGCCTGATATAAAATGCAGATATTCCCTGGTGGTCTATCAGAGCCCCCTCCCTATCCCTGATCTTCCCATACCCTGCAAGTCATATTTTTCCCTGATGTCTAGTGGACCCCCTGCCCCCCAGCAGTTACTCACCACCCTTCCCCCATCCTAAACCTGAGCCAGTGTCCAGCACAGCCCTTCTGTCAACTGAGTTCTCAATGAGTGTGTACTGTATACAGTACATACTCATAGACACTGATTGACAGCTAAGAGTGAGCTGTCATTTAATGAACACAGATTGTATGAAGCACGCACTCAATGAGAGCTCAGTTGGCAGCCAGCCATGGTGGAGAGAGGAGGGCTGTGCTGGTCGATGGCTTGGGTTTGGGATGGGAGGGAGCAAGATGGCGAGACCCTACCTGCCTGGGTGGGGGGGCAGGGGGTCCACTAGACACCAGGGAAAAATATGACTTGCAGGATATGGGCAGATTGGGGATAAGGAGGGGGGGTCCGCTAGACCACCAGGGAATATCTGCATTTTATATCAGGCCAGAGATCAGTGGGGGGAAGGACCACTGGACACCAGGGAATATTGATTTAGATGTAGTAAGAGGGATTGGGTGAGGGGAGAGACCACTAGTCACCAGGGACACCTTTATTTCATATCGGCCGGGTGATCGGGTGGGGGGAAGGACCACTGGACACCAGGGACTATTGTTTATTTTTACTGGGGTTGACAATTGGTGGGGGGGAGGGAACCACTAGCACCAGTGAGACTATTTGTTATTACTCAAACTGGTGATCAGTGATGGGAGCAGCCACCGCAGCACCTCTGCCAACCACTAGGGTTGTGCAGAATTAAAGTAAGGTCTTACTTGGCGGTATTTTTTCTAATAAGGTCTTACTTGGCGGTATTTTTTCCAAACAAGGGAAGCCCACAAAAGGCCCTTGCAAGATGAAAATACCTTGTGAATGGGATTGTGCCAGTATGCAGGTCCCCTTCCCTTCATTTGAATTGTGGCCCCTCCATACTTTGTCTCGCACAAACCTGGTTTGCCTCTGCAAACAGGGCTTATGTGAATACCGCTTTGGCTCAAAACCCAGTTTGCACCACGTAAACCAGATTTGCGCCAGGGCAAAGTTTTGTGAATCTGGTCCCAGTGGAATTAGGCTTCTATACTTTGTTAATTTAATCATTATTGGAGCAAGGCACCACTGAAAGCAAGCTATCTTATCTGCTTGCAGTTTTATTTCTTTTATATAGACATTGCCTAGTGACACTAAACCATTGAAAATAGTACATATGGAAACAGCAAATTTAGAAAAATATGCCAAAATGCTATATATACCAAAATTGATAAAGAATGAAACCTGCGGAAGGAGCAGTAACTATAATTGACAAAGAATTAGAACTTTTTTTCACACAGTGAACCAATCAATCCTCTGTTAATGACTTCTGAAAACATTATAGTTTCCCAAACAAAAGTGGGAGACATTTGAGCTGTGCTGTGGTAATTGGAAAAGGCAGCAAGAAAGCCTGGAGCCTTTTTTGTCAGAAAACCTCACTGCATGCACATGTGAAAGTGGACAGGGTCTGGAGGGTCCTGCGGCTCTTAAAAAAGTCAGCAGGAGTCAGAGGAAGACCCAGATTTATCAATAGATGGGAAACTATTTTGAAATATGCCTCTGTAGAGTTTATTAAGTACGGTTTTAAGGACATTGAGGAAATCCAGGGTGATGTTCTGGGTGAACTAAAGAAAAAAGAGACAGAGGCACACAAACTCTGCAACTGCCCTCAACATACAGACTTTAATGCACAACTGAATGATACTATCTCTCAGTCTGACAAAAAAAGTGATTAAGAAGAGTTAATTTCAGCCCAGTGCTGTGGAGGGCAGAGGCATCGTGCCTTACCTCCTGTCACACTGGCTACCCGTGTTTGGTGTTGAACGCAGCCGCAGGGGACCGTCCAGAGAGAGAGAGAGAGAGAGAGAGGATTGAGCATTCAGAGGACAGCTCTCCTGTTCCTGGGAGCATAGCTTGGTGATCCCATAGAATGATTGCTGACAGTTGGAGGCCTGAGGGCAGAATGTCTAGGAAGGCTCTAATGATGGGAGGGTGCTGCAGGACTCCGCAGCATGTGCACGCCTTCACATGCGCATGCTGATGTGCACACTCCAGCAATGAGGGAGGGAGGAGAAGAGAACAGAAAAAAGCACAGGAATGCTGGCAGGCTACATGAAGCACAGACCACTCCTTGACCCTCAGTTCAACCCCCGACAACTGAATTGTGTGCACCGAGAGGGAGGATGGCCCTCCCCTCTCTGGACCCACCACAGGGGGAAATCTATGGTGAACTTACCGGGGGGAGGGAGTCGGGAGAGACCAACACAGTCCTGGGGTGGATGTGAGCCCTCCTGAAGGGAGAGCCCAAGCTGCCTGCCAGCCAGCCCGGGGGAGAATAATCAGAAGAAAGAAAAAAAGATGATTTAATTTGTAAGAAGCATAATGACAATAAACAAACCAAGGTTTTTAATTGGAAGAAAAATTACATATAACTGAGCAACAAGCTCCTGCAAAGCCACTACCAATTCTAAAAGTAGGAGAAAAAGCAAGACAAATAGCACTGGACTATTCCACAGATCCAAGGGATGTGAAGTCAGATGATCAACAGGGAGCATGATAATCTTCTTTTTTAGGGGACCAATCTTTACCATCCTGTTTGATCCTGAGAGGGAACATCAGAATAGTGCTCTTTCAGAAACAGAGACAAAAAGAAACTGGATTTGATGGGGAGGAAGAGGAATATGCCAGAAGTGGACCAAGAACAACAAGTACTGATAATGATATGCCTCCCACTCGGCTGTTCAAGGTACTCAACAGGCTGGAGGAGTATTGCTTCAAGTTATCAGTCAACAAGTGTCACTTCTTCAGGACCTCAGTCACATGCGTGGACCACATTTTGTCCAAATATGGCTTCCGTACCAGTCCAGACTATGTCCAGGCAATCACAACCATGCCCAAGCCCTCCCAACTGAGGGAACTAGAGAACTTCCTGGTATTTGTCAGCCATTAACACAGATTCTTCAAAGACTACACCAAGATCATCAAATCTGTTCAAGACTTGTCCCAAGGGTATCCTCCTGCCAACAGAAAATAAAAGCTTCCTCCACAGTCAACCCCTTAGAAAGTCTTCTACCAAGTTCACAAGCCGTTCAGCCCCAGATGATCCCAGGCCTGTGATGAAGCATTTGATGAGATAATTAGACAGTTGGCCAACACCACCATGTTGGTAAGGTAAGCAAAAACAGACACACACACACACACACCGAATAGCTGGTGCTAGGGATTTACTGTTGTGACTAGTATAATCAGTGTGCAATACATATGGCTTTCTGGGCTCTGCATAGGCCAACATGGTGGTCTGAAAGACAAAACATGGTGCACTGCAGACTGCACCTCCTGAAGGTGCTGTCTGTAACATGTAGCCACATTTTAAGGTAAGAAAAAATAGACGCAGACACTGTGCAGCTGGTGTTAGGGATTTATTATCACCAATAAATTAAAAAGATTAACCCATATGCATTCACATTCTACAAGGCTATCAGGGAAGGGGTGCTTGTAAGATCAAGTGACATCTTTATACAAATCGTAGTGCTTGTCAGTTATTAACTGCAACATCCATTAAAGGGGTAGTACAGTCAACATTTGCAAAAACATATTTTGTGCAAAGTGTTTTGACTTGTGTGTGTAAATTTGGTGTGTCCTTCCCTTTGTGTTCTGTTAAGAGTTTTTTCCTAAATTAGCCCGCTAGTTATATGGGAGTTTTATGGCCCCAGGGGATCTCCATCTTGGCAAGGGTTAATGCCCTTCTTTTTCCTACAGTGCCTCCTGACCTTTGTGACAGTGATGCATACAGGACCACTGATTCAGCAAGTTCTAGAAAATGGAGCCTGATGTTCTGGGCTCTACTAAAGAGCTTTAATTCAGCATTTTGGTTTTCTATGTGTGTGTCAGATCTAGACAGAAGGAGCAAATGTTTTCCTTTTAAAACATTTAATTCCACTAAACTACACACTGTCATAAAACGCACAGAAATCAACCCAGATCGTCGGTGCTATAATTAGTAAAGACTCTAGCTGTTTTCTTACAGAATAATCCACTCAGTTAGCCCTCAAGTACTTGCTAAATTGTAAATGTAGGCATTAGTGTTCACTGGATAAGGAAAGTTTCTCAATACGACTGTGCTGTTGTAAAACTGACTCTAAACCAGTACTTGCTGAATCCATGGTCCTGGATACATCACTGTCACATGGGATTGGAGGCAATGTAGGAGCAAGAAGAGCAATAAACTATCCTAAGATAGAAATCCCCTAGTGTCATACTACTACCATAAAACTAGCAGGCTAATTTAGAAAAAAAAAACAATAGCAGACAAAGGAAAGGACACACTAGAACTACACACACAAATCAAAACACTCTACACAACATATGTTTTTGCAAATTTTGACTGTACTACTACTACTTCTTTTAATCATGTATTTATTTATTTATTTAAACGATTTACCAGGAAGGCACACTGAGCAGAGTACTGCTCAATTCCAGGTGCATCCTGAGGGAGAGAACATTTGGTGAGCATCAATCCAAAATACATAAAAGCACAATTTTGCAGCCTGAGCGACAGTAAAGTGCAAGTAAAAACTAATCATGTGTAAACATGTAGTGCCAAACTTAGAGTGATAAATGAATTACTAAAGGTTGTAGTATAATAAAGATTTTTTTTATTCATGTTTTTTCCTCCTACACCTCTGGCTGGCCCTCCTTCCCCCCAACCGTCTCAGCCCAGTTACCCGGCTTCTCCCTGGCCTTACCTCTCCCTGAGTCCCCATGGCTTGCACTCCACTGCAGAGTGGTGGGGCATCCTGATCATGTGCATATTATGCCTAAGCAAGATTCACAGCTGGGGTACCCAGCATGCATAAGCATGGCATGTGCACACCCCAGGAGGCTCTGTGCAGGGCATGGTGGAGGCCAACATGCTACACGCATGGCATAACATGGATTATTAACCAGTGTACACCAAAAAGGCATGAATGAAGGCTGCAGTAAAGTTACAACTTTGTAACTTTACAACAGTCAGACATCTGCTGTAAACCCAGACCCACAGCCCCAAATGCTGCCGTCTCATAGGGACCAACTCAGATGTGCTGGCTGCAACATCCCGTCTACAGCACGCACGTGCCACATATGTTGTATGCCGGTGGTCGTGGACCCATAGTGCAGACATAACCCATGTGCCAGTGTCACAGTTGTCAGCCCTGTGGACATGTCCAGTGGGCACAGTATGTGAGGTAGCCAAGGCAGACACCCCATACCATATTGTATGGTGGATCCCTAATGCAAGCACTTGCCCACCCTACCCTGCAGTACAATCATCCATGCTGCCACCTGGCACACCCACCCAATGGTCCTGTATGTCCCTCCCATCCAAACAAGGTGTCTATACAACAACACCCAAGCACCCTGTCCACCCCCATACCCACAGAGAAAACAGACAACAAAGTAGGCTTCTGAATAGTGCAACTTTATAATTACTATGACTAGAATGGTAGGGCCATAACAACAGCAGGAAAACAAAGACATATGTATGCACATACTGCACAACAGGGGAGGTGCCTCTAATATTCCATATAGTGGTATAGCAGGAAGTCAACCAAGGTACAGTATGTGGCAGTGCCCCACCATGTAAACAGAAGTGGCTTGCATCACAACATCCTGGCTCCTACTCTGATGACCAGAATGTTGCATATGTTGATCCACCCCCCCAGTGGGACTCATTGTGGCCCCATTGTCCATCTAAAAGTAATATCTGGGGTCCAGTGTCACACTGGGCTGTCCATAGGAGTCTATGGCATCCACTGAGTACACCATCCTGTTGCCCTCAATGTTCATGAACAAGACACAGGGCTTCATGATGGTCACCCCCTCATAGACAGTGTCCATGAGGGACCCAGCAAGCATCTGGGGATTCCACGTCAATACAGCGAGGTAATAAGGGTGATTATCAAATGGGTGAATGCAAAATAGTGATGCGTGATGCAACAGCACAACTACATCCCAAATAGTGATGTGTTAGCTTATATCTGGAACTGAAAATTGTACGCAAGCCCGCTGAGATAGTCGTAGTGGCTCTGCTCCTCATATTCAATGACAATCTGGATCAGGCACTCGGTTAAATCCCCATACTGGTGTCACACTGTAGGGGTCTCGGATGTGGACAGTAGCTGCTCCATCCTCACGGACTTCAGCAAGGTATGTCTCGCACCAGAGTACACGCTCAGTTATTGGCTGCTCCACATCTGTTGTTAATTATTTTTCCTCTGTGTTGAATGTGGTGTTCTCCACCCCCTGCACCCCCCTATTTCTAATATTCCCACTCCACACTGCACTTTGATTGTGGGGGTATGTGGCATTACCATGGGCACCATTACCATCGGATCGCTGTTGTGTACTATTATGGAAATCACTCATATGCAGTCCCCAAATGTGCTTGCCATTTAAACTTCACTGTTATTATGTGATACCCATCTGGGCCACCTGGAGATGCAGCAATACACTATCCTTCCCCAGGCAGTGTTTGGTGTGGATCTTGTCCAGGGCTGCCTCGAATACCCAGTCCTACCTGCACCTCTCGAGCTTCTTCCAGAGCACATCCAAGAGGTAGAGATAGTTGTGGTCTAGGTGTTCTGCCTTCACACATCATTAAATGAATCACTCTACCTGGGACCACTCCGTTATAGTGTATTCATGGCTCCACTGTGCCTTCCTGACTTCAGCCACTGGCCTTTCTGGTACTGGACAAGGTGGGACATTCTATTGTCCTTGTCCCTGCTGGTAGTGGCTGTTGTTTGCATCTGTCCTGCAGTGCCACATCTGCCTGCCCTTGATGCATCATGTGTCCTGGCCCATGATTGCCTGGATGGCCCCACAGGAGGTGGTACCACCACAAGTGTCCCAGTGACCATGGGCATGCAGTCCCTACCATGGTATGTGTTGATACCTGTGTTCCAATGTAGCCTGCATGCCAGCATTGCTTTGGTGGGGCCTGCCCCAGTGTCGTTCCTCCCCTTAGCAATAGCCACTGTGCCAGGTCCATGTTGTCCATCCCAGTAGGGAGCAGTGTATTTGTTGATGGCCCCTCCATCACACAGTGCCACACTCCACATTCATCAGCTTCCTATGCAGCAAGTACCTTGTTCAGATTTGCTTTGGACATAGCTGAAGTCTTTGGCATTCCCCTTGAGGGCAAAAAGCACCCTGGCATAAGCATTTGATCACTACATCTGGGCCACTGTGACTATAGAGTTTGCAGCTGTCATGCACCTTGGTGGCAGGATTGGTGCTGGAATCCCTCAGTATCAGCCATTCCAGTGTCACCATGGGGACAGTCATGTTCTGTGTGTTTTCTCTCCCAGCCACATCAACACCCTGTGAACAAAACACACTTACTAGTTCATGTCCAACAGTATATTGTGCCCTGTCTTAAGACACTTACACAGCGTCCGCTACAAAAATGCAGTGTTAGCAGGACAGGACCACATAGTCTCATTAGCATGCATATGTGTCCATTTCGGCATGTACACATTCCATCATGCACTATGCATGGTGTTGGCACAGTGACCTCTCATTGGTGTGGCTATCCTGAGCACCCTAACCACTGAACACCTATGTGTGGCATGTCGGCTGAAGTGCACACACCAGTCCCTCTGTTTCCCCTGACTCTCACCACCAACATGTGGCAATATCACCAGATCCTTCTACAAACACTATCCCTCAAGGCCCATACAGGACCTGTGTTGGGTGGGGTACTGACAGGCAGGTCTCCATTGCAGGTATGGCTCTGTGGTTCATGTCCACAGTGCTTGTGGTATAGGGCTCACCTGTGTACCACATTGGGATGGCAGCGATGGTACGACTCCAGTCACCTTGCTCCAAACATCTCCCGGGTCACAACAAAGATGTCTGCCTAACAGCATGAATCTGTGAAGGCCCTATGCTTGCCACACTCACATTTGAGTGGTCTAGCTAATCGCAGGCATTGAAGAGGGGTGGGTGGCAACACTCAGTGGATACCAGTGGTATATCGCATGCACTGAGGCATGAGTCCCACACTACCTGATCAGAATCAGGCCCTTTCAGGGTATGACTTGTAGCGGGTTCCATTCCTCTTAATGTGCAAGTCAGAGGCCTCAAGCAGTGGTGGGTGTGACAGTGGTGATATGATGCTATGCCCAAGGCCAAGGTGTATGGACTGGGCAATGGATGGTACAGGCAACCAGTACTTTCACATCCCTTCCCTAGACATACCCACTGTGCCCACACAGGACAGGTACATCTGCCAACATGTCTACCATGTATGGCCACATGAAACCTATATCTGCTGGCCATGAGACATCAGTGTGGACAGCACATTGCAGGAATGGCACCCATGACTGTGGCCCTATACCAGTTGTGCAGCAATGTTGCCCCGTTAGCACTTCTGGATGCCCGTACATGTGAGTACTTCGGGTTGACCCACATCCCTACCAGCATGAATCACCATATATGGTGGGATCATGGGGCATTCCTGCCTCTGGTGGATCATCCTGTGTGCTGTTCTGCATGTTCTAGCATGCCTCTATACACCACGTCATCTATGCAGAGGGGCATTGGCGAATTATGCATGGTTTCCCTGTCTCCGTGGGTTCATTCCTTCACACCAGTCATTGATTGGATGGATGGATGGATAGATAGATAGATAGATAGATAGATAGATAGATAGATAGATAGATAGATAGATACTTTATTTATAAAAGTGCCTATTTCCTGGGACTCTGGGCACTGCACAATTCATACATTCTTAATCATAAAACAGACCAATAATACATACATACTAAATCCACTGAGATCACATTTAAAATCACTATCTATCTATCTCGATAAATCACCAGCATTAACAATAATCCATTTATAAATGCTTGCTGGAACAGATATGTTTTTAGGCCCTTCTTAAAGGCTTCTACTGAGGAAGCCTCCCTTAAAGACATAGGCAAGGAGTTCCACAGGGTAGGCGCGGCCACTGAGAATGCATTGTCTCTGGAATGCAGCAACCTAGCCCTGGGGACTGCCAGGAGGCCTCCCCCAGCAGAATGGAGAACCCTGGGAGGGTGATAGGGGACAAGAAGATCTTGCAGATAGACAGGTCCCCTTTCATGCAGGGTCTTGTTGGTCAGGAGACCTACCTTGAAGACAATCCTCCACCTGACCAGCAGCCAGTGCAGTTCGCGGAGGACCAGGGTAATATGCTCACATCTTCTCACCCTCGTTAACAATCTTGCCACCACATTCTGCACCAGCTGCAGCCTGCAGAGGTTGCCTCCAGATAACCCTAGGTACAGGGCATTACAGTAGTCCAACCAGAAAGTGATGAAAGCATGCACCAGTGAGGTCAGGTACTTAGGTGGGATCAAAGCTCGGATTTGGGAAATGTTCCGAAGATGGAAAAAAAACACTCTTAACCACAGCTGACACCTGGGCATCCAGACTCAGACTGGCATCCAGGATCACCCTCAAATCCTTCACCTGTCCAGAAGAGACAAGAGGAACACTCCCTAACACTAGGCCAGGGGGTAACCCCTCACCCCCTTAACCCTGACGACCCAGATCCACCTCCAGTACCTCAGTCTTGTCTGGGTTAAGTCTAAGCCAGTTGTGAGTCATCCACGACTGGATCTTCTCGAGGCAGCTGTTGAATACAGAGGCTGACAGCTGGGTATCGGGTGCACAGGACAGATACAGCTTGGTATCATCTGCATAACAGTGAAAACCCAGCCCATACCACCTGATAATAGTCCCTAACAGCAGCTTATACATTGTGAACAACAAGGGTGACAAGACCGAACCCTGCAGAACCCCACAGCACAGAGGCTTCGGGCCCTTTCAGGGTGTGACATGCAGCGGGTTCCATTCCTCTTAATGTGCAGGTTGGAGGCCTCAAGCAGTGGTGGGTGTGACAGTAGGTGATGATATATGCCATTTTGGTGGTATATCACCATGTTTGTGAATAGAAGCCAATATGTGTCAAAATGGATTTACCTGTCTGAGCTCTTTTTAACATTAAGTTAAGAATATGAAAGGCATTTTGTTTCTCCCAAGTAAGTGTCCCCACTTCTTCTTCTTCTTCTTCCCTACGTGGCTTCCTCCATCGTGGGTGGGTCCTTGTCTCCCCTTTTTTGAGGGTTTGCTTATAAGTATATTATGGTGGTACATTTGCCACGTCCCTGACAATATGTGTGGAGCAATTGGGTATGTGTTTGGCTGGAATCCGCAACAAGTTATGAATCATAGGTAGACTAAATGCATCCACTAGAAAATGCAGGCAGGGGACCAGTACTTATTTATCATTGCAATACCCACTTTGAACTGTGATTCTGGCCAGTTATGCATTGTAAAAGTTTTTGTTATACAACAACATTTAGTAATTCATTTCATAGTTTCAAAGTGTTACACAGGTTCTTCAGGCCGAAGACCCATTATGAACTGACCACTACTGGTTTAGTGATGGAAACTAAATTTACTTTCTGTCATATGATTATCTAAGTTAATTTTAAATTGTTCCAGTGTCTTACTCATGACTACATGGCTTGGTAAACATTCCATATTGGTGGAGCTCTTTGTTTAAAAAAACTTTTACGCCTTATTTTTCTGCTCACAGTCATCTTAAGTTGGAGGTTATGAGACCTAGTATTATTACAAGTTATTTGTCTTTCAAGACAAATTGTAGTAAATAATGCGATATCTTAAAATGCTTTGAATATAAGAATCGGATCCCCTCCTAAAGATCTGTATTCCATGGAGTACAAGTTCAGGGTTCTTAATCAATTACTATAGCTTTTATTTCTTACACTACTAATTTTCTTTGTAACCCTTTGTTGTACTCTTTTGACCATTTTTTTTGGTTCCCACTGCTGTTGGTGAACAAAAGGGAACACAATATTCTAGGTGAGGTCGAATAAGGCTAATATATAGAGGTAATAGGACTTCTTTATTTCTACTTCTAATGTGCCTTTGGATACATCCAAAAATGCTGCAGCATTTTTTAACCACATTATTTACATGTGTATTGAGTTTTAGGTTTTCAGTGATTATAACACCCAAATCTTTTTCTTACGAAGTGCGGGTTAATTGTACTCCATTCATCCCATAGATTGCCTTAATGTTATGTTTACCCATGTGCATCGCCTTGCATTTTTGTTCATTGAAGTTCATTTTAGAAAGGTTGGACCTATTACATAATTTATATAAATGCTCTTGCAGGTTATTGATTGATGCAGTATTATTTACAATACATCTGACTTTGCAGTCATCTGCATATTTACTGATCTAGACCCCTTTACTTGTTTGCATAGTTAAAATTAGTATATTAAAGAGCAGTGGACCCCGTACTGAGCCCTGGGGTACTCCACTAGTGACTTTGGTCCACTCTGATTCAAATCCTCTAAGACTCAATCTTTGATGTCTATCTCTCAACCATGAGTCAATCCATTGTATTATTTTACCATCAAGATTTATTTTATGCAGTTGCTCTATTAATACACTATGGGAAACTATGTCAAATGCTTTGGCATAATCCAAAAACACCACATCAATGGGCAGTCCCTGTTCTAATTCCTCACTTACAGGATCAAAGAAATCTATCAGATTCGTTAGGCATGACTGACCGGGCTGTGCTATGTCTATGTGCTATGTCTAGGCTATCACTATTTTTAATATGGTCTAGTATTTTATTTTGAATTAACCTCTCCATTAATTTACTGACGACATATGTTAGGCTAATTGGTCTTTAATTACAAACATTTTGTTTACTTCCCCCCTTAAAGATGGGAGTAATATTTGTTTTCTCCAGGATTCCAGGGTTTTACCTTCTCAAATGGAAGTATTAAATGAAACGGTTAGTGGGCCCAGGAGTTCCTTACACACTGTTTTAATAAAATGTGGACTGATTCCATCCAGTCCTGGGGATGATCCAGTTTTTAGTTTCCCAATTGATTCCAAAACCTGCTGTTCGGTAAAGATAATCGGGGGGTTACTTGAATTCAAAGTATCTAACTCTACTCTGCTGTCTTCTTTTAAGACACTTGCAAAGTAAGTATTAAGTATCCCAACCACGTTTGCCTCATTGCTCCATATTTCATTATTTGAGGCTAGTGGACTACTAGCATTCTGGGCTCCTTTTAAAGTGCCTATGTAATTATAGAACTGTTTCCTATTATATTTTGTTTTTTCAACCTGTTTAATTCTAATTTTTGTTTTGCCAAGCAGATTTTTTTTTTTTGTTTGTTTTCTTTGCCAATTGTTTAAATTTATTCAGGTCATTCTCTCTGTTGGTTCACTTGTATTTACAATATGCTCTTTTTTTCTTATCAATTAGTTTCCTTATATTCCCATTCCACTATTGACAAATCCTGTGGTTCTTGTTACTATATTTAAGACTTAATGATAACGTGTTTTAGTACAGTACTCAATTTCCTTTAAGATGTGCTCCCAGGTTTCTTCCAGACTACATCCGTTTAGGGACTCTTTCCATTCCCATTTACTCAGATAGGTGCTAATCTTGGAATAGTCAGCTTTAGCAAAATTTCTAAAAGTAGATTTACATTTAATTACTGTAGAGGTTTCATTTAAATTAAATAACACCATGTTGTGATCGCTGTCACTGAGGGGAGGTAGAATTTGAGGGGGTAGAACAATGATTATTAGTATTAGTTAATATCAGATCTAAGATATTATCTTTCCTAGTAGGAAGTTTAACCAATTGCTCTAAATCACGTAATAAGGTAATTTCAAGAAAACTTTTTCCTAGCTGTCCATTGGTTGTATAATTCAGCCAGTTTATATCCAGGAGATTAAAGTCTCCCATCAATTAAAAATAATCACCTTTAATCTCAATAGTCTCTATTTCTTTCAAGCAAAGCTGATTATCAGCATGTTCCAGGTTGGGGGAGCGGTAAGCCAATCCTATTGTTATAGAACTATTGTCTAACAGTAATTTAACCCAAGCTATTTCTGAATCTCACAGATACAGGTAGAATTGATGTCCCTTGAGGTGTTCCAAGACAAATAATGCTACTTCTCCATTTTTTTTGTCCTTTCTGCTCTTACAGAATGTATTGTATCCTGGTATGCTAGTATTCCATTCATTTTTGGAGAACCAGGTCTCAGTGACCCCACAGATATCAACTCTCAGAGTATTCAAAATATGCTGTAGTTCATCCTTTATTTGGGAGACTTCTTGCATTTAATAGTAAAACCCTGAGTTCACTATTCCCCTGAACTGTTTTTGTTGGAAGTTTGCTAGATTTCAGTAAATCATTATCCTTATTTGGATGTAAGTTATTTGTACCAGTGGGTACTTGAGTATTCCTTGGTGCTTGTTTAGGTTGACAAGGATTATTTATCTGGGTTGGTGTACTAGATAGTATATGGCTCACCTCCTCCCCCTCCTCTCTAGTTTAAATGTTTAGTGAGGCTGGCTGCTATCCTTTTCCCCCAAAAGCTGACTTCCTGACTTATTAAGGTGAAGGCCATCCTTACTAAAGAGATGATTTCTGTCAGAGAATTCTTCCCAGTGGGTTATACACTCTAACGATTGCTTTACACACCATTGCCTTAGCCAGTCATTGATATGTTTAATTTTGCATGTCTACTCATAGGTTGCTGTAGGGATGGGAAGAATTTCAGAGAGTATTAACTCATCATCAAGATCCATAATTTTGTTTGTTAGGTTAACAAATTCCTGTTTCACTTGCTGAGCACTTTGCTGTAGTACGTTATTTGCTCCAGCATGAACTATAACAAGTTTTTTTTTCCTTTTTACTACCCAAAATATCTTTAGCCATTTTAGTGATATGTGACAGTTTAGTACTCTTGAAACAGGACAGAGTTCTTCTATGTTTATCTGGATCACAGATGACTCTGTCGAGACCCTTAACAATGGAGTCTCCCAGAATATAAATTTGTTGCATGTTATAGTTTGGGGGATTTATATCCATACTTTCCTCTGTGTAGGGCTGCTCTGATGTAGGCTCATGGTTAGTATTATTAGAATATGGCACTATAGGCTCAAATGTAATTAACTGTTCTGTTCCTGTATAAGCAGGTGCATTACTTGAGACGTGAGAGTCTGTTGTATCTACTTTTTCTATGTTAACCTCTATTTCTGGGCTCTGTGTATCATCATTTGACAAAGGATCAAATCTGTTTTGTATTGTCAAATGAAACTGATCTGCCCTCCACCATCTTTTATTTTTTGATAGTTTAGCACTTTGAACCTGATACCATCTATCCTCTGGGCTGATGAATGTATCATCTTCCCTACCTCTTTTCCTATTAGTAACATTGCCTGCTGACTGAGGAAGGAGAGATGCACCTGATGATACAATTATTTGTTGGGGGGGGGGATATGCTGTAACAGCCATGTCATGTTCCATGGTTTCTAAACAACTTTGTCCATTCATTACTTTCATTCTGATGTTATATCTGCCTGCCATTTCCTTTTGACTTTTCTCTAAATCAGTAAGTCTTTTATTAAAGTATGACATCTCAGTTGCCATATCTTTATTTTCTTTACATTTATTACAGGTATACTCCTGTTTCAGCACAGTATCCAAGTCAAAGTTGTACATGCAACATACAAACATTTGATACCTCTACGAACATCAAGAGTTTCAAGAGTGTCTCCCATTGTTATTTAATATAAACACTCCTTGTCCAGATAATACTCTAAAACCTTGGCAAGGTAGAACGGCTCAGTGATCTACCAGTATACAGAGGAATTATAAATATGCAGTCACAAATGTCCACTGTTGCTGTTACCATTATTGGCCTCACCTTGTTTCCCACCTAGTTCTTTATGTATCCTAGGTACACCCCACGAAAACACGCAAAACATGTGCAGACATGTGTGTCTTTACACGCGCTCGCCCTGCTCACCACAGGGCTTCCTTATAAGAGTGTCTGTGACCCAGGAAGTAGAGTCAGGGGTCACAGAACACTTTGTGTGCAAGTAAAGCTTTTACTAAATCCAAACTGTTAAAATGACCACTGAGGAGTGGCTTAACAATACATGGATGTCCAAACAGTGTTTAAAATTAAAAAAATGCCCTTAATCTGCTGAGTTGTAGTACCCAAGTAACACACAGGGGAACTACAGTTCCTCTGCCCAGTTTCTGAATAGGTCTGGGGCTCCAGAAACTCGCGATAGTGAGCACTGTCTCACTTAGCTATCTACAAGGCAGTTTCATGCAAGTTTCATACAGGTTCATTTAAAACACAATGCAAACTGCTGCAGGCACTGTTAGAGGAAGTGCAAGCACACAGTACTTACTTTATCACTCTAAGTTTGGCATTGCATGTTTACATGTAATTATTTGAACTTGCTCCTTATAATACATGATTAATGGGTGTTGCAATTGTTAACTAATATGCACTATGATTTGTATAAAGATGTCACTTGATCTCAGAACCAACACTCCCTTGATGAAGACTTGCAGAAGGTGAATGTGCATGAGGTAGTCATTTTACCTTGTTAGTGATAATGAATCCCTAACACCAGCTACACAGTGTGTGTGTCTGTTTTTGCTTACCTTGACACATGGCTACATGTTATAGACAGCACCTTCAGGATGCACAGTGTCCAGTGCACCATGTTTTGTCTTTCAGATCACCACGTTGGCCTATGCAGAGCCCAGAAAGCCATATGTATTGCACATTGATACTAGTCTCAGCATTTTAGGAGCAGTGTTTTATCAGGAACACTGGGAGGGATTCATGCCAGAAGCTTCTGCCAGTCACAATTTGTCTCCCTCAGAAAGAAACTAGCCTGTACACAAACTTAACTTTCCGGCACTCGAGTGGGTGAGTTCAACCAGCTCCATGAGTATATGTAAAAGGCCTATACCACTGTCTGCAACAACAACCATCCACTCACCTACATCCAGATAATGGCAAAATTGGATACCACAGGCCACCATTGATTGTTAGCCCACTCAGTATATGATTTCTGTGGGGAGAACCACCCCAGCAAAAACAATTAATGCTGATGTACTGTCTAGGAGACCCCACCCAGGAGTGTCTGGAGTTGGGACCCTAGTGGGTCCACATCACTGAGACTGTTGTTTAAGCCTTGTGCAAAAGATATGACCCTGAGGAGTATGCAATCTCCTGTTAGATATCTTGCTTGGTGGACAGCTTGGGCACCTTGTTGTAGTATGTTGTATAAGAAGTTGCCATGTAATCCAACTGCAGCCACCAACAGGGTGATAGATAACATTGTTAATATTGGCTTTAAAAAGGGATATATTACTAAGCAAGATAATAATTTTTGATCACTGATTGCCCAATTCTGTCCACAATGTATGTGCTAGTGAAAATTCATAAAAAGGTAGTAGATCTGCACAATCGGCCACTCGTAGCCTGTATCAGCTCACACCTTAAACTACACAGTGGCATGAGGAGTATGTTTGTACATTAATATAAAGTTGTCCAACTCCTGCTGAAGAGTCAAACCAGACTATGCAGCTCAGACACTTGTTTCAATATTTGCATGAAACATTTGGCAGACACATTGATTGGCAGGAGCAGAACCAATGTCCAAAGGTACAGAGGTTTGGTGAGATGAATTAAGACTGTGCAGTCTATCAAGCTCACCTCTTTGTTATCCTAACAGCAACAACCTGAAATGCCTTTTCCTTTCAGATAGCTATTGAGCCTGGTCTTGAAAGACTGAACACTTTCTGCACTTATCACCTTCCAAGGTAATCGGTTCCACAACCCTGTCACTCTCTGGGTGAAAACATGTTTCCATTAATCTCTCCTGTCTCTCTCCTTACTGTAAACTTGAGCACCATGAATCTGCTATCCTGAATTTTAATGAACAGCCTGTTCTGCTCTATTTCGGTATACTTTTTTGCAGAGCTGAGAGTGGTGAATGCTGCAAGGTACACACAGGTCATGTGGCCTACCTTGGCTATAAAGTATTTCTGACTACGCTAACCACCAATGGTGGATTTATGAGCTCTTAATCTTCTGTTACAAGGAGAGGTAGGCACAATGTCCAGATGTAAGACAAATGGAATTTATTTATGATTACCACAAGTGTCATGTCAGCAACAATAACACTAACAAGTAACACTGTACATCACTGCTACCAGTTACAAATACATTTCAAAGTTGTCAACTTTAGCACATTCGGTAGCAGATTAAGATGCATTTTAACTCTCCAGCAAGACAAATGATTCAGGTCACCTTGGCCATAATATCTCAGGAGGAAATTCAGAGGTTGCAGAGAGAATGTAGAGCTCTACGCATCAATACTTATCACTCTATGGGTACTTAAAGTAATTTCCTGGTTTCCAGCACCAAGTTCACAATAGGCATTAGCAGAACTCAGTTATAAGAAATGTCCAAAAATTTTAGTTACTGGCCTTATCATTTTATTACTGAAGGCATTTTTCATGAAAACAGGCATTTAACCATGTAGACTTTATCTGTTCTTGCTGTTTTTCCTGCTCTGAAGTCACAAATTGGAATAATTTACAAAGCACCCTTAAACTTGACTTAAATATGTAATTTTTATTCTGTTAACATGTATGTTTTAAGGCTTCTAGTCACTTGAGAAAATGGGCATCCCATGCTCATCAGATTATCAGAATAAAAAATGTTTATGAAATGTATATGAAAAACTTAGATCCTTGTTTAACTTCAATGCATTTAAAGCATTACTTGATAGTTTCTGTATCGACAGTTGTAATTGCCGGTAGTCATTACAGATCACTCCAATATATGTTTGCTAGAGCCTTATTCTGGCAACCTCAGGTTGTCTTCAGTTAAACAGAATATGATGTAAGTGTGGTATGTCTTTGACTCAGGGGTGCAGCCAGGAATTTGAAACTTGTACTCAAGAGTTGATGGAACTGTTGTACCCCTCCAGAACCCAAAATATGTGCTGCCCCCCGACACACAAACATTGCCTGCCCCCATTTCAGTCAACAATATGTAGTAAACCAGTGATCCTAATAGTTTCAAATTATATTTTATCTAACACACACACTACTAGACAGAAATTTGCTGACTTTTAATTACAGTGTTTAGGATACATTGTGATAAGCCTCCGTACCACATCAAGGCAGCCAGTCTTACAGATGTCTATTCACACCAGCACTCATCAATACTCACTTGGTCGGGTCACTCATTTAATCATTATAAAATGCTTTTTAGTACTATGGCCCCAAATCCCAGACTGTTCTGATAAGAAATCAAAAAAATGCTTTTTCAGCAAGGAAGTCGTTCATCACCTGATATGTTACGAAATAGGGTGCATTGCAATAATAGCATGTCAACAGCAAGTGATTTCAACTTACATTTTTCAGACTTCTCCTCATATGTGAGTGTTTCCTCAGAAGTGCCACTACTGCCCTACAAGCGAGCACCTGCACTGGGTCAACACAAACCCAGTCTCAACCTTCCTTCTACTTTAAATGAGTCAGGCCTCCAGAGGTCTATAAACTCCTTATGTGGATTCCAGACTCTAAATCCACAGTCTTAGTTGGTATTAAACCCAAACTTCTGAAAATTGCCACCAAACAAATTAGCATCCCCAGTAGCCAAACTAATCAACCTATCCCTTACTACAGGCGTAGTGCCTGATGCATGGAAAATCACATGAGTTGTCCCTGTTTTTAAGAAGGAAGACCACACAATCCTAAATAACTATGGGCCCATAGCTGTTCTACCTGTTCTAAATAAAATACTGGAGAAGGTAGTGGCCTCATAACTTACAAGTTACCTCTCTGCCCATAGCCTTGTTTCCCATACTCAGCATGGATTTTGTAGAGGGAACAGCACCATCACTGCCCTTCTCACCCTCACAAACAGCATTTCCTCTGTCATGGACACTGGTAGCCTCACAGGTGTCATTTTTATTGATCTGATGAAAGCCTTTGATCTTGTTGATCACACTTTGCTCACTGGTAAACTTGTGAACCTGGGTATCTCACAAACTGCTCTCACCTGATTTTGTAACTATTTGACAAACAGAGCCCAAAGGGTCATGTATGCGTCCTCCCTCTCGGACCCTGCACCTACACTTATGGGTGTTCCCCAAGGTTCCATACTTGGCCCATTGCTGTTTACCTTGCACATTAACTCTATTACACGTAGTATAACCCACTCCTTAGCCATACTCTATGCCGATGATCTGGTCTTCTATACTAGCTCAAAGAATAGCAGTCAGAACAATCAGCACCTGGCAGCAAATCTACAGTCAGTTCACACTTGGCTATCATTAAGCAAACTAATCCTCAATATAACAAAAACAATCCATGCTGTTTGGCACACCCTCCAAACTCAGAGCATGCCCATCCCCCTCTATCTGTAGCATACCAAGATGGCAGCTTAGTCCCAACCACTTCTTCCTTTACATACCTCAGAATCATCCTCGACCCTAATCTTGATTATGCATCTCATGTTATGGGTGTCTGCAAATCTGTGAGCTCCATGCTTGGAGTCTCTTATAAAGTAACCAACCTGAGACCTGACACCACAGTCACGCCTTACAATTGCCAGAGGGAATGCTTCTCTCCAAACTTCTCTATGGAGCCCCAGTGTACTCTTCAGCCTCAAAATCCACCCTACTCAGATGGGATGTCACCTATAATAATATATGCTGCTTTATGTCTAAGTCACCTAGACTCCCAAATCACTCCTCCCTCTATGATAAGCTGAGTTGATTCCCCCTGTCACTGATGTATGACCACAGTTACGGAGGTGTCATCTTTAACATTTTACTAAATGGGCAGACTCGATCCCTTGCCTCCTCTTTTCAGATTATTGAAAATGGCTACCCCCTGAGATCTATTGAAAATGCTCTGCTTGCAGCCCCTTGAGTTAAAACTTATGTTGTTGAAGCAGCTTTTGCCTACTTTGTCCCTAAACTATGGAAATCCATTCCTCCCAATATTTGATGATGCTCCTCTGTACATTTCTTCCATCTCAAATATCGTGAACATCTCCTTAGCCAGACACTCTGTTCCTGTCATTGTACTGGAGCATGTTCCCAACGTGCACTTTTTCCAAATCCAAGTGGAAATTTGCTGATTTAACAGCTTCTAATCAGCACCCCACTGAAGTAATTACTATGAATATTACTTTTAATTCCCTCCCCTCTCCTTAATGTCTTTGTGTTTCTCTATACTAAATGTGTTGTTATTATAGGTTTCTTTACAGGCACGTTGACATGTAACTACTATTATAGGGTGTACTATCACAATCTCAACATTTTCTCAGAGAAGTCCACCACAGCGACGAATCTCATCAGTTCGCTGTGGTGGCTCGCGAAACAGTGCCGCTCCCACTCTGGGTGTTCCACTTCCATTCACGATACAACTCTGACTTGGAAATGTATATTTAGAGATAGGGGTGTGGGGGGGGTGAAGCCCCCCTACAGAAAAAAAACAGTTTTCTGACGGGAGCAATACCGACAGTCAGCATTGTTCCCATCACTGTCGGGGATGTCAAGGACATCCCCAATGATATCAAGTCATGGAACCTTTAATAGTCTATGGTAGAATGATTTTCTGCATCGAAATCCGTGATTAGAACAGGATTGTTATGCTGCCCTGAGTGCTTCACGATGTTGCTGTGCTGCACTGAGTACATCATTAGTGCAGCACAACAACATCGAGCATCATCATGCATGTGTGATGAAGGGGCTGTGGTGGTGAGAGCTGGCCAAGGAGATGAGCGACTCTGAGGAGAACTGCAACAGCCGGCGGTAAAGTTAGGCAATCTTACTACTGGAGGAATCTTGTTTTGGACTCCAGAGGTGACTGATGATTGCCCATACACTGTAAAAGATTGTGTATGAGCAATCATACACAAATCATGCTATGTTTCAATCTCAATGTTTCCATGGCAATGAGACCTCTCAAGCTGCATTCTTGAGGTCTCTTGTTACCATGGAAACATCTCGATTGAAAAATAGTATTGTTGTGTATGATTGCTCATACACAGTCCTCTATTTTTTTCTCTCTCCATATCACACAGAAGGTACCACACCTTTATGTATGTCCCTTATTGATATATTTGCATCACTTCAAAGCCTGTCTCTGTAACTGATGATACTGCAAACTGCCTACTTGCTTATCAGATTTACCCTGTTCTATTAGGTGTTCATTTCTTGCCAATGTATGTTTCAATGTATTGTACTTCCACTGTCTATAATCTTGGTTGTAACCTCCTGGGTGGTACCTCAAAATTGGAATTTCATTGCCTAGTGCGTCTACCTGGTAAACAAAAGCTTAATAAATACTGTACAAATAGCCTCTAAGTTTAGCACCCACACATTCTCCAAAGCATCCAAGGAGAGGAAACTCATTTTTCAGGTATATCAGACTTTGCACTTGTTGCCCTGGCCTGAGGCTTATGTTTCCCCTGGATTTCCCATATTTTACTGTACATAGTAAAGTACTCTGAGAATGCCTGGTGACATCTATGCTTTGATTTCTGTGTATACTATTGAGCATTATGGATTTAGGCCCATGTTCTGTATCCATTGCTTCTATATATTATTCTGTGCTATGTTGTCATGCCAATGTCCTGTAGCTATTGCTTTTCCATTCTGTCATGTACTATGGTTGTATATCCATACTCTGTATCTGTTGCTTTGTACCTGTATCTTACCTATTATTTTCTTATATGCTGCACTGTAGACATGCTGTACCTTCTTAAATGTCCTAACCAGGACCTTGTAAATGAGCATCGCTCATCAGAGCCTTTTTCCCAGTAAAACAAATAAATACAATGCAAAACACAGTCCTCTGCTTGTGACATCAGAATAATTTCAGTGACAGTCTGGGATATTACAGCAGAGGATTACGATTTCATGGCAGGAAAAGCAGAAGAAACAGATGACATCTAATGGGCAAAGAGCCTGGCTTCCTGCAGTTGTTTTTAGTAATAAAGCATGTAATGTCCAGAAATTCTTCATTTTTTGTAATGTTATGAGATTTGAGCCATATTGGACCAGCTGCTGTGTTAGTGTTTTGTTGCAAACTGGAAAATCATTGTAAAACATTATGAATGCTTAGAACTCTATGAATGCTTAGAATGTTATGAATGTACATGACTGTGAATGCTTAGAATTCTATGAACGCTTTTGACTCTGTAAATGCTTAGGACCCTATGAATGCTTAGGACCCTATGCATTTTTGAACTATATGTAAGCACTAAGACATGATGGGGTGTGCATTATGTTGAGATAAATGTGCACCCAGGGGTGTAGTAAGGTACAAGGCCACAAGTCAAGTGCCTTCAGCCCCTTGAAATGTCTATATCTCAGCACAGTGCACACTATTGTGCTTATAAAATGAGTATATAGGAAAATTTAAAAATATGAATGCTTTACATCTTTGAAAAGACAAGAAAATAACAAACTATTGCTAAGAAATTGTAAAATAGTCCCTCCACAGATGGTTTCCATATGTCAGTTATCTATTTCTACATATTCAATAGATGATGTGTTTGTTTACCATGGAATATGAGAATTCAGAATTCAGTGCTCCACACACACACACACACACACACACACACACACACACACACACACACACACACTCTGTTTGCATAGAGGGCCTGAATATAGAATGGATTGCTCTTAAATTCTTAAAAAAATAATAGACATTTAATAAAAGATAAAAAGACTGCCCATCCCAAATTAGTATGGGAAAATCTACCAGAAACCCTGTTTCAAAAGGAAAATATATCATTTTGGGAAATAGTGGTGCAACCACTCACCCATGCCTTTTTAGCAAAATGACAGGTGGCATGCTGTTGAAGCTGACAGCAGTACCTGGTGGGGACTGGGTTCGGGGAGGATAAGGTTACTCGGCACAGGGGGCCTAGGTTTGTCTACTCTGCACAGGGGCACCCAAGTAAATCCGAACACAGGAAGCAATAACTGTAATGTCCAGAACCAGGAATGGGATTCTCCAGTGTGGCTTTTATTCACATCCAAGCTGAACAAACAAAGCATAGATGGACCCCCATGGGGATACATTCCTGGTAATGCAGATTAGAGACAACAGAACACTTTTTCACTATTTCCAGACCTCAGGCTCTAAACCCACCAGACACACAGCCCGGACTTGCACGCAACTTTGGGTACACAGCCCGACTTGTACACTACTTGGGTTTTCACCACTGGCCACTTGATCCGCAGTCCATTTTGGGAAATGAACCAATTATCCTGTTGTGGCTCCCCAAACCACACTAGAGTCTTCGACTCCTAGAG
Source organism: Neoceratodus forsteri (assembly GCA_016271365.2). Taxonomy (NCBI): domain Eukaryota; kingdom Metazoa; phylum Chordata; order Ceratodontiformes; family Ceratodontidae; genus Neoceratodus; species Neoceratodus forsteri. Next base: position 410,568,593 of record CM057453.1, on the reverse strand, counting down.
GGAATTTTCCTTCCAATCCCACGTCTGGGTACTTCCCTCGTTACTGGCCAAGTGTCTGAGGCAAAGTAGAAATCCACAGAGCAAATCTGTAGAGGTGGACCTGGTCAACAAAGATGGGGGGCCTCCCACCTCCGGCTCCCACAGTCCATACCCAGCCATTTCTCTGGAAACTAAACAATTCCTTTACTGAAAACTTGCAAATGTAGATTCCTGGGTAGACGTATGTCACATCTCCTCTACATATCATTTTGATCCCCCAATAAGCATTGGACTTGAACCTACTTTTACTTCTTGGCTAAGCTTATTACTCTAGGCCTCCCACTATTTCAGTAGTCTAGTCCCCACATGTCACACAAGTCCCAGGGTGAAAACCATATGCCCTTTCAGGAAGAGCAGACACTCACCCTCTGGTTGCAGGTGCCCCACAGGTGATTCACAAGTCTTCTTGTTCCCCAAAAAAACTCTGGAACAAATAGGCAGCTTCTCCATTACTAGCATAACCAGGGGGTTGCCCCAGGAATATGCAGGGAACCCTTTCCTGCCCCCATCCCCGGAGGGAGGGGGCACTGAGACCCAAAAACAGTGGTCTTCACCACTTCAATTATCTTCTGTGTCTCTCTTTTGGTGGAGACACACACCCTTTTTGCCTAAAAGTAGCCCTCTGTCAGGGCTGAGGCTCCAAGAGCCTACACTGAGCTGCTGTGCTGCTTTCACAGCAAGCTCCCAACACCAACTGACCACTGACTAATGTTCAATCCTCCCAATGTTCTATTCCAACTCCCTTGCTGCAGATTCCAATGTGGCTCATGCAGCTGCGATAGTTCAATTGGTGATGTCATCCCTCAGTCTCAGCTGAGACTGAGAACAGAGTGAGACAGTGTGAAACCCATTTAACTGGAGTTTCACAAGCTGCCTTCCCTGCCTACCACTAGGTCTTACTGGGATTCTAGTAACCCCGGGTAACAGGGGAGTTACACTCGCCCTTGACCAGGAAAATGACTGTCCGCAGTCATTATTTACCCGGCCTTAGGCCATCCCACCCTATTTGCTACCTGCGGAGGGGGGTGATCATGCCTCCTCCTGCCATGTGCAAGCACAGGCAGGCAACACTAAGGGCCTAGAGGCCTTTAGCTGACATATCAGCATCTACACTATCCACTTAATATGGACACCTAGTGGCTCTGGTAGAACTATCCAGAGCATAGCCCTGATAGATCAGCATGACGGTCCCAATGGCCATTCAGGACCACAGCCTGTCTATCCCCCCAACCCTCTAGGGAAACCTTATCTGCTTCTAACCTAATATCCCCCCCCCCAAAAAAAACCCGGGGACCTCTCTGACCTTGGGCAACCTGCAACCACACACCATCAAAATACCACATTTTATACCATTTTACTGTCTCCTCCCTACCCCCACAACCACACCCGTGGAAGGAAAGGGTTAATACAGTAACAACAACAACACCACCACAGTACTTTAAATTTCTACACATTAAAGCACTGATGAGGAACTCCGATGAGCCCCTCCTCCTCTTCTTGTCTTCTCTTCTGTCTTCCCAAGAACACCTGTAAGAAAAAGAAAGACAACACACACTCCTAGTCTGCATACACGGTCTACCTAAACCCCTACCAACAAAACACTGAAGAATCCCAAGAAGATGTTTTTAGAAAAGGTAGAAAACAGTATTTACATTAGAAAACAATGACATTATTTACAATACACATTTGTGGGGATGGAGTACCCTAAAAGTCCCAACTAGTGACCACAATGCCCGAAGGCTAGTCCAATAAAGAGTCTCTCCTGGGCTGGAGCTCGGTGAAGTACAGTTCTAACAGGCCAAAGTCCCGAAGGGGAGAGTCTTTGAGGACAGTTCACACATTTTGAAATCTGCTAGTGTAGGGTGTGTACTGCAATGTCATAAAGATAGAAAAGTTTGGACTTACCAGCCACTTGTAGTATGGAACTTTTGCACCGACCTGCACCTCTGATGAAAACTCTCCCTGGTAGCATTTCTTCTGACACAGCTGGGCGGACATCTTCTGGGAACCACAGGAGGGCACATCTGGGAACAGCTGGGCTGATGTCATCTCTGGAGATGGAACCTTAAAACAGTAACAAAAAGAAAACAGCTGGTCCAACATCATCCGATTACCAGGCGATGAACAGGATACAGCTGGGCTGGTGTCCTCTCTGGATCTGAAGTCATCTGGTGGGCCAGTCGATAGATTCTGGAAAGGCCAGTACACTGTAGACTGATGAATGTGGGGCACCTGAGTCCTGGATGTTCATATTGGTGGATTAATAAAGGCACTTCACAGTCTGGTGTGGCAGTATTGACTACCATTTTGTAGGCACGGGCACATTTGCTGGGAGGTCCTTGCACTGAGGCCAATAGTACCGTGGGTCAGGAGCTTGAATTATTACCCCGTCTGGGCGCACATAATTCACACAGTGGTAGATTTCACGTCCCTCTCCGTCCACTATTCTCACTCTGTCAATAAACAGTGTCCTGCCTCTCTTCCACTGGGTATATTTCTTGTGAAACAGTCTGTTCTTTACATGCTTGTTGGCCCCAGGATGCACACTTTTCATGGCTTCGTCCCAGATCCAGGATTTCCTGCTGTTCTCAATCTCCTCCCAGACTTTTTGAGGAAAGGTAGGAAAGGTCATACCATAGATCTCATTTGCCTTTCTACGAACCAGCCTCTCCTCTTTACTTGCTTTGGCCAATCTAAGACCACTGGCCTGGCTTGGGGGTGGCCAGTCCTGGTTCTACCAGCTACGCATCCTTAAAGAAATTAGAAACGGATCCCAGACTTCTTCCTCTTGCGAAGCCAGGGCAGTGGCATCACCACTTTCTTCCATGCATTCCTCCAAGGCAAGATCTTGAGGCTGTGTACCCGTTCCTTTTTCACAAGGCCACATAGGTTCCCCCTCATCTTCCTCTTCACTGAGGATCTGAGCCCAGGAGTGAGCATTCGTTCTCACTTCTGAGACTGTCCACTCATCACTAGGTGCAGAGGTCGACACCTTCCACTTAAAGGCCTCCCGCTTCTCATCTTCTCCTAACAGACTTGGCTAGACCCCCACCCCCCCCAAGGGTCTATTGGTGCTTTATCCAAACTTTCCTTCTAGGATCCACCATCTGAAACTTCAACTTCTGGTTCTGTCTCTAACTCTGCACCCTCCAGCTTTGTGCCACACTCCCCCAAGGAGCCTTCCTCCACAGGCTCCATCTGGTGCTGTGTGCTGCGAACTGCAGATTCCTGAACCTTTGTCCATGTGGGAGCCAACCAGATTTGAGGCGCTTTATACAAGCCATATCTTTCTAGGCATCCAGCACAGTGAGGTATCATGAAGACGTCCCTTCCAGCTCTCAAGCATATTTGACATACATGCACTGGATATCCAGGAATTGTCACATGAGAAGGCAGTTGCCCTCCATAGCACCACTTTTCGATATCCCTCAGTCTATTTACTGCTGCTGTTACTGCAACCCGGGCATGATCCGGGTAACGAGCTAGTCCTGAGGCCATAACTGCAGAAAAACAAACAAAAGTTCACTGTAACTGAAAGTCCCACTTTATTGAACACTCTCTTTAGTTGTAAAATGGCTCCTTTGCGGCTGTGTTTACTTTACTACCCCACCCTGTAATGGCGGCCGCAGCACTCCTGTGCATTAACATTCAGAATCTGGGTCAAGCCACTGCGCACCCGATTTACATAAACTACTGATAACTTTTGCACAAACTGCACAACTTGCTCTATTCTTGCTTTAAACACATTTACAGGATTTTCCACAGACTTTTTACATGCTGGAAACATTTCTTTGATTACAGTCCCTTAAAGCTTCAAGTTTTTAACACAGGATTGCCTGTATAACTGGTGCTGCACATTGGTTACAACCCACAGTCTCTCTCTGGCTTCAAACTTTAAACTGAGGCTGAATTCAGTACTATGCACACAGTCAATGGCTTAACAGACTTGCACTTGCTGGCAGGACTTGACACAGTCGTTACTTGCAAAGCGACTACACTGCTGCACACACATTTATATGGCATAGGACTGAAAATCACTGTTTGAGCAGTTTTCATGTTGTTACTTACTGTTATCAGTAGCAATTTGCTGCGATGGGGAAAAACGGCCTGCAGCCAGTTCTTGGAAGCCTCTGAACAGAAACGGGTGGGCAGTCCTGCCGATCGTCTTCTCAACCACCAAACTTGCAATTCCGATGATCGATTAACGGGTTGAGCCTGATTTTAAACCAGATAGTCTATTTTTACAAAGCTTACAGCAATTTTAACACTCCGCGACGCTCCTCCACTAGCCAGTACACGCACTCCACTCACACTCCCTCTCGAATGCTGGGGCAGTCACTGTAGAGATGGCTGAGGGGCCGGACTGATTGCAGCCTGACCAATCACACGACGCCATGCAAATGAGCCTCTTCTTCCGCGAGGGCTCTTCTCCTCACGGCGATCGTCGAGCAGGCAAATTTAAACTGCAGAATGCAACTTTTTTCTTTACCAACTGACTTCACGGCGGGAGCCCATTTCAGCCATTTAACATAGCCATTACACCTGCAAGTCTCTCATTCATTTCAAAAAGCATTTCCAACGTCCAGGGCACAATTTTCCTGTTGCTACCCCTAGTCTTCCACACTTTTCTTTACCATTGTTCATGTTAAAAGCATTTCCAACATCCAGGGCACAATTTTCCTGTTACTACCCCTAGTCTTCCACACTTTTCTTTACCACAGTTCTTTTTAAAAACAGGCAAAAACGCTGTAAACTATTTGATGCAGGACAAGGGCACACTCTTTGGCTTTACTGCTCCTTGGTAAACAGTTGGCAATTTTAAACAGCAGCACAAGATCCATAGCACACAGCAACACACTTAGTAAATTGCTTCAGCTTTTTGGGCTACCCACTGCCAGATAGCCAAAATGCTAGCCACCTTGCCCAAGAACCTTCCTCCCTGAATAAAATCCAAAGTGGTGCCTCCATTTTTGTAACCCCTCACCCCTACCTTTTTAGCAAAACGACAGGTGGCATGCTGTTGAAGCTGACAGCAGTACCTGGTGGGGACTGGATTCGGGGAGGATGAGGTTACTCGGCACAGGGGACCTAGGTTTGGCTACTCTGCACAGGGGCACCCAAGTAAATCCGGAACACAGGAAGCAATAACTGTAATGTCCAGAACCAGGAATGGGATTCTCCAGTGTGTCTTTTATTCACATCCAAGCTGAACAAACAAAGCATAGACGGACCCCCATGGGGTTACATTCCTGGTAATGCAGATTAGAGACAACAGAACACTTTATCACTATTTCCAGCCCTCAGGCTCTAAACCCACCAGGCACACAGCCCGGACTTGCACACAGCTTTGGGTATACAGCCCAACTTGTACACTACTTGGGTTTTCCCCACTGGCCCGGCTGCCCCGCTGGCCACTTGATCTGCGGTCCATTTTGGGAAATGAACCAATTATCCTGTTGTGGCTCCCCAAACCACACTAGAGCCTTCGACTCCTAGAGGGAATTTTCCTTCCAATCCCACATCTGGGTACTTCCCTCATCACTGGCCAAGTACCTGAGGCAAAGTAGAAGTCCACAGAGCAAATCCATAGAGGTGGACCTGGTCACTAAAGATGGGGGGCCTCCCACCTCCAGCTCCCACAGTCCATACCCGGCCATTTCTCTGGAAACTAAACAATTCCTTTACTGAAAACTTGCGAATGTAGATTCCTGGGTAGACGTATGTCACATCTCCTCTACATATCATTTTGATCCCCCAATAAGCATTGGACTTGAACCTACTTTTATTTCTTGGTTAAGCCTATTACTCTAGGCCTCCCACTATTTCAGTAGTCTAGTCCCCACATGTCACTCAAGTCCCAGGGTGAAATCCATAGGCCCTTTCAGGAAGAGCAGGCACTCATCCTCCGGCTGCAGGTGCCCCACAGGCAATTCACAAGTCTTCTTGTTCCCCAAAAAAACTCTGGAACAAATAGGCAGCTTCTCCATTACTAGCTGAACCAGGGGGTTGCCCCAGGAATATGCAGGGAACCCTTTCCTGCCCCCATCCCCGAAGGGAGGGGGCACTGAGACCAGAAAACAGCGGTCTCCACCACTTCAATTATCTTCTGTGTCTCTCTTTTGGTGGAGACACACACCCTTTTTGCCTAAAAGTAGCCCTCTGTCAGGGCTGAGGCTCCAAGAGCCCACACTGAGCTGCTGTGCTGCTTTCACAGCACGTTCCCAACACCAACTGACCACTGACTAATGTTCAAACCTCCCAACGTTCTATTCCAACTCCCCTTGTTGCAGATTCCAATGTGGCTCATGCAGCTGCGATAGTTCTATTGGTGATGTCATCCCTCAGTCTCAGCTGAGACTGAGAACAGAGTGAGACAGTGTGAAACCCATTTAACTGGAGTTTCACAAGCTGCCTTCCCTGCCTACCACTAGGTCTTACTGGGATTCTAGTAACCCCGGGTAACAGGGGGGTTACAGTGTCACACAGAATTAACTATAGACAGGTTAATATTGATTAAGTTATTTAGTTTTTGCTGGCCAATAAAGGAGGACTAAGCAATTCTGCCTATTTTTAGCTTCATCCCAGGGGAGGGGGGCTACAGATGGAAGCTCAGTGACATTGACCCAGATTAAGCTATCTGGTGGTAATTTTTACTGAATGGAAGAAATTTGGCCAGGACACCAGAGAAATTCCCCCTTACTCTTTTCAAGATTTGTTATGTGATCTTTAACATCCATTGAACAACCACAAGAACAGGCAGATGAGTCCTGGGTTTGACGTCTCATCAGGAGTGCAGCACCCCCCCCCCATGACAGCAATATTGGAATTTAACCCAAGTTCCTGGTGTGAGGATGAAACCCACAGCCTTTCCATCCTCCAGCATCAGAGATGAGTATGCAGGGTGCTGAGCCACTGATGCTGATCTCAGTAAAATCCTGGTATGACCACTTCCATAAAATATATGGTACAGAATCTGCTGAAATTGTAGACACAGAGGAAAGCAGTAAAAAAATTATAGTGAGCTCTTACCTGAATGGCAAGCAATTACACCTGAAGAGGTGGTATTTGCCATCATGGGACAAAAGCATAACAAAGCTCTAGATACAGACAACATTCTTTTTGAGATTTTTCAAATTGACCCAAAATGACGGGCTGACATTTTAGTGGTGCTATTTACATTTATCGGTAATAACCAAGCTCCCTGAAAGATGGAATGAGGGCATTAGGACCCTAGGTTTATCAACCAATAACACTCCTCTGTGTGATTGAAGATTTATTCAAGTATAATTTTAACTAAACTGAAGGAATAGATTGAAAAAGAGAACATTCTGTCAGAGTTTCTGGCTGGTTTCAGAAGGGGACAAGGCACATGGACCATAATTTTACCTAAACTATGTGTTGAAAAAATATGTAAATAAAAAAGTGTACAATATACTCTGCGCTCCTGGACATCAACTACATCTCAATAACTTGTGCATGGAAACATTGTGGCCTAGTTTACTGGAATACAGTATTGGTGAAAGGCTTCTTGAAACTTTACAAAGGATGCAGGCAAACACAGTTGCCAGAGTAAGAGTCCTAAGGGATGGCATCTTATCAGAACTTATCTAACTAACTAAAGGGTTGATAGCCCCCATATTATTTAATCTTTATAGTAAAATGATAATCAATGCCCCAAAGCAGGTGAATACATTCTGCCCCATAATAAACTGAAAATAAAAATAAAACTGCTTATGTATGCGGATGACAAGATATTATTATCTAGAACCTCACTGGGCCTGAGGAGAGATGTACAAACTGTTATACAGCAGCTAGACACTATAAAACTAGTTATTTTCACACAAAGTAATCTTAGTGTAAACACAAATGCAGCCATAATTGTGCAAATGTAATTCGGTGCTGTCATTAAAGAGCCACTGATGCCACAAGTGCTACATTGTAGAATCCAAATAAACATACTCCCAGTAAATCTCATGCCAAAAACTAAATTTTTACATCATGTCATTTTAAAGTTACTAGCCATTATTAAACTTTAATTGCACTACCTGTGCAATAAAAGCAGGTGTCAGTAAAGAGCTGATGATGATGTCATGTAGGGACCTCAAAGTCTAGTAATCCCTGTCAGCAAGCTTATAGGACCCATTTCTCCAAAGCTGTAAAGATCATGTGCAATGGTTTTCACAAGAAAAACAGGCAGCACCAGTCAGTAAACATTGCTATAAAAACTATATATGTTTCAGGTTTTGTAACAAAGTTGATAACATTCTACTACTTAATGCTGTTTTTATGTGGTCTATTTCTCCAGGGTTACTGGATGCTAAGTCAGCATGCCTCCAGGCTGCTGAAACCATTTGGAGAGCTACTCTAATGTGCGTGTTAGGAAATTATATTTGCTTCTAGTATTGTAATGTTGATACAGTAATTCCACTGCTGTTTTATCATTGTCTGCTTTACAATATGTTTTAATAGTGGTCTTACCTGTGTATATTTTAATTCCTACTATAGGTGGAAGTGTTAGCTCTGGTAAAATGATCATTGTACTTTAGAGTAGAACATAGATGAATCTGCCCACTCCATTGACAATGAGATGGGATAATTGTTTTAAATTGCCATTCTTAGAGGTTGCCTCACTTGACTGATAGGTGTGAATGAACTCAGCCTTTCACCATATCAGAAACGTAGGCCCTGTTCACACTGTGGGACACTAGAAAATAGTTCTTTAAACCGTTCTTAGAAATGGATTAAAGCTCACCGTTTCAAAGCATCCACACTGTGTAAAGTGAGTTTAAAAACGCGTTGGCTCCTTAACAAATCCGTGTCAGTATGTTCTCACTGGTGTCTATTCATCCATTTTCTGGCACTCTCAGTACCCGAAAGCTGCTTACCATCATGCTTTGCAGCAACATTGATAGCTTCAGAATCGTTCTCTGGAAACCGTGCCATCCTGCTCTCACTGACAGTAAATCTGAATTACAATCGGAACTGTTTTGAAAACCATGCTCAAGCCTACCTTGAAGTAGGATTTGAGCACAGGTCACTAAAACGGTTCACAAGTCATGCTGAATATGAACGCAGACTGTGCTAGCAGCTATTTAAAATGTTTTACCACCGATAAAACATTTTAAATAGCACAGTGTGAACAAGGCCTTATTCAGTCTGCAAACCTCTCAACAGTGTGCTATGACCCACCATTCAGCAACCCAGAAAAAAAGGACGACAATAAAAAGGCACCCAGACAAAATATTGTCAGTTTTGTTACAAAGCCTGAAACACAAAGTTTTTAAAGCAATGTTTACTAACTCATGCTGCCTGTTTTATTTATAAAATAAACATTGCACATGATCTATACAACTTTAGAGAAACAGATCCTATAAGCTTGCTGACAGGAAATACTAGACTGTAAGGTCCCTAGATGACATCAGCAGCAGCTCTTCACTGAAACAAGCATTTTTTGAACAGGTAGTGAAATCGGGGTTACAAAATGGCTAATAACTTTAAGATGAAGTAACACAGAAATCGACTTTTTGGTATGCATTTTACTGGGGATATGCTTATTCTAATTCTGCAATGTAGCACTTTTGGCCAGATGGTGTCAGCAGCTCTTTAACACCACATTCACTAAAATGGGAAAAGTGTTAACAGCACTAATTAACTAGTTAACAGCCCAGGAGGGTATACATTCCGATACTTTCTCCTTGAGTAATGAGGGTTTTAATTTGAAGAATATAGGGATACAGGATGTAGTTAGAGAATTGAGGAATCTAAGAATATCAAAACCTGCTGGATTAGATAATATTGATCCCAGATTTTTGAAATCGGGGGCAGATGTTATAGCTCCTATAATTACTTATTTTTATAACTGGAGTATACAGTCTTCAGTGGTTCCTGATTGTTGGAAAATGGGTGAAATTATTCCTATTTTTAAAGGTGGTGATATTACAGCCCCTTCTAATTATAGACCAATTACTTTGCTTCCGATTTTGTCTAAGGTGCTGGAGAAGCTGATAAATAATCAGCTTGTGCAGTACCTTGACTACTTGGAGTTGCTAACAAAATGTCAACATGGATTTAGAGGGGGTAGGTCCACGAACACTGCCCTACTTGATTTTGGTAACCTGGTGGCAACATCATTGAACCAGGGAAACCAAACTGGGGCAGTGTTCGTGGACCTAAGTAAAGCTTTTGACCTAGTTCATCATGAAACATTATTGTCTAGATTGCAAAATTTAGGGATACGTCATAATTCATTACAGTGGTTTAGGTCCTACTTAACTAATCGAAAACAAAGGGTGGTCTGTGGGGATGCTGCATCGGATCTCCTGGACTTGAACCGTGGTGTACCTCAGGGGTCAATTTTGGGCCCTATGTTATTTAATCTCTACATTAATGATCTCCCTGCTTATGTAGTTGGTTCTGATGTCAGACTTTATGCAGATGATATAGTATTAGTTGCATCTGCTAAAGATCCAGGGGAACTGAGGCAGCGACTCCAGACAGACTTCTCCAATATTGAAACTTGGATAAGAAATTCCGGACTTTTGATAAGTACTGGGAAGACTCAGAGTATGATTTTTTCAGTGGGCCCTAAACCTAAGAATGAAATAACTGACTTCAATATTAGTTTTTTGGATGGGAATAAAGTACAAGGGGTTAATATTTATAAATATTTGGGAGTTTTGATTGATTATCGCTTTTCTTTTTCAGATCATATTTTGTCACAAATAAAAAAAGTCAATCAAAGACTGGGGGCATTAAGAAGAGTGTCAGGATGTTTGACTAGGGATGTTAAGATCAGATTAGTAAAACAATTGTTGTTGCCTGTACTAGACTATGGTTTATCATTATATATTCACTCTTATAAAAAATATTTACACAAATTGGACCAGACTTATTATAGATTGGGGAAATATATTTTAAATAATGGACCTCGAGTCCATCACTGTGTAATTTATCAGGAACTTGGCTGGTTAGATTCAATAGCAAGAAGGGAATATATTTGGCTTACTATGTGTCACGGTTTGATATATTTAAAAATGCATCCTTTCTAAATTTGATATGTCATAATTCTGATTCCATATATTCAGACATTCTTAGGAGGACTACTAAAAGTTGCCTATGATACAAATTATGAATCGTATGGGTATGGTGTTACAGAACAGTTTAGCGGGACATGGAATAAGTTACCTCGACATATGACTGAAATTTCTGACCTGCGTATTTTTAAACTGGAATTGTATTCTTACTTAAATGTTTGTTGTAATTGTTTTTAGGTAAATGTGATTTTGTATTTTGCTTTATTTTGTATTGTCTGTCTATTGTAAATGCCACAGGTATCTGTTGTAAATGGAGATTTTTCCCCAATCAGATTAACCTGTATAAAAATAAAATTTTAAACAAACAACAAACAAACTAATTAGTGTAAATTTATTTTCATGCTAATTAGTTCTTCAGGGAAAATTGCCAAAATGATTTTACAATGAACACTTCAAGTTTTATAGTAGTTTGGGCCTTAAAATAAATCAGGAAAAAGCTATTATTGTAACATTTGAAAGAGACAGTTTGTTCCTGATGAGTGGAACATAGAAGGTTATAAATCTAGGGAGGAATCGGAATATAAATATTTGAGTGTCCTGTTTGGTAGTAAACTGAAGTGGAAACCTCATGTTATGGTGGTTAAGAAAATTGCAATGACCATGTCAAAAGCAATAGTGAAATTTGCAAAGTACTTCGCAAATAATTTCTTTCAAGGCCTAAAGATGATCGTCGAAGCAAAAATTAAAACCCAAACATTTTACGGTTCAGAAATTTGGGAAGCTAGTCCTTTTGGTGGGGAAACTGAACCAATCCCAATTTTTTTTTTTTGAGACAGGCACTGGGTCTTCCAAGAGACACCCCACCAGCCTTTCACTGTTTGGACACAGGAATGCAAGCACTGGAGTGTCTGGCCCTGAAGAGAGCGATCAAATAGCAAAAAAAATAATGGAGATGGATAGCTGTAGACGTCATTACAATGTTGGTTTGATGCCCACATCCCAAGCCAAACGGAATCAACAGCTGCCCCGCTGGTAGCCCACTGGTGTTCGTGAGGGCACACGGAGCCACCCTCCCCCCGAGCTGACCGGAATCAACAGGTATGACCTGAGCCTTTCTGAGATGCAGCAGCTGAATCCCTTGTGGCTCTGAGGACTGAGTTAAATTTTGGCGCCAAGTTCAAATTTTGTCTGGCAAGCGCTACCATTAATGAACTGTATTTTCTGCTTCTAGGGAGCTAAATATATATTGTCCGTCATATAGAAAGCTTAACAAGAAAAAAAAATTGTAGGTAAATAAAGAAGAAACAAAAAAAAACAAAAAAAGAAAGAAAAAAGAAATGCACATAATGTAGCTAATCTATGTTCTAGTGCCCCCGAAATGTGTTTCTGCAATTGTTTTCAGCTACAGTGAATGTATTTGTCAGGATTCGTAGCTTGTATTTTACTACTGAGGATGTACTTTAGTTTAAATTGTAAGCACCAGGATTCAAGGTTTGTTTTACTACTGGGATTCACTTCAGATTTAATTGTAAGCACCTGTAAGCCCAGGGAATTGTGCTCGGAGCAGTACAAAATTATAGGAAGTTGGAGCTTTTAAAATACTTCGGAGAGTGTTTAACGTACAGGAGATGCAATTTATTTTTCCCTCTGCATTTTCAGCAAATTAACGTGCACATTTGTACTGCAGGGCCTGAATCAGGTCTGTGCTACAGCAACTAAATGTAAATCGGAGCTGTAATGTAAATCAGAGCAATCCTGTCTCCTGTTTCAGCTCCTGGGATTTGCTTTGTGGCTTTACTTCACCCCTCCTTAGTTCCCAAATAAATACCTTCTCTTGCGTGTTTTTCTCAGCTCCCTGCTGGTGGTCATGAGGGCTCATGAGCCACCCTCCCCAAGCCAAACGGAATCAACAGCTGCCTCACTGGTAGCCTGCTGGTGGTCGGAGGAAACACAGATTCCGAGCTGAACGAATTCAACAGGTATGACCTGGGCCTTTCTGAGACGCAGCAGCCGAATCCCTTGTAGCTCTGAAGACTGAGTTCACTCCACTGACACTTCATGTCAGCTGCTCCACCACCCCCACCACCACTCTAGGAGAGCATCTCAAGATATATGCAGTGCCATGTGGTCAGAAATAACTAATCAGCCTACTTTCCCATCTGCAGTTTATCTGATCTCTCCACTAGTGGCCACTACAGCCAAATTGCACTCTGCCTCCCTATTCCAGCATCACCATGCTACACATAGCCTACAAATCTATCTTAGGTATAGCCCTGCTTGCCACAATAACATCCCTTCCACCCTCGTATCTCCCTAATCCACAGCCTACTCCTTCAGAACTCATTTTCCTAAACACACACTGAAGTCCCTGCTCCTCCCCCATATCTGTACAGCACCCCCTTGCACCTCAGTGTTGCTGGATTCCCGGACCTTCCATTCTCTTCCCTTCTTTCCACACTGGGCTGTCACTGTTGAAACTCCCTACGAAGAGAAATTTCTTGCAGACCTCCCTCACTCACTCTGCCCACAGCAGGCCAAAATGCTTTCTACTTAATAGGAAACTGGTGATAACTTTACTACTCCTCCTCGCAAGGGACATTGAGGTAAACCCTGGACCAGCCACCCGCACCAGTCCCAACCCCCCTCCCACTGTTCAACTACCCAGAGGCCTCTAACTGGCCCACCTAAAAATATGCAGCCTCTTACAAAAATTGCCCTTGCTCCAACCATTAGTACTAGCACTATGTCCTGACATTCTGATTATCACTGAGACCTGGCTGAAACCACACAACTGGGACTCAGAAGTAGCTATTCCTGGGTACTCCATCACTCATTATGTCTGCCCGGGCACCAAGAGAGGTGGCAGAATAGCCATCTACATATCCTCCCAAATAAAGTTCTCCCCTGTCTCACTATCAGCACTCCCACCATCCATTGACGCCTTGCTAATAAAAATCTCCTTACTCCACTCAATCCCCATATTTGTTGCTGGCTCCTATTGCTCCCCAGACTCCCAAATTACCTCAGTCATAGCTCACATGGACACCCTAGAAACCCTTGCAACAGGGGGCGAGCTCCATAACCTTGGTGACTTCAATCTCAACTGGCTCTCTGGTGCATGTACCAAGCTCCGCAACCAGGTGGCAGCACTAAATCTAACTCAACAGATCACTGAGGCCACACGTCTAAACCACAAATCTCAGAACCACTCACTTCGCACCCTCACAGGATAATTGCCTCTGGTCTTTTACCAGATTCTCTGAGTGACCACCACATGATTTACATAATAAGAAAATTATTTAAAGCCAAGCCACCTCCACCAAGAACTCTCCTCATCAGGTCATATAAATCCCTTGACCTGGAAGGACTCCTAAATGACCTAAAATTCTCAGACTGGTCCGGCATCCCAATGGCCATCTCTACTGACTCTGCCCTGGACTTTTTTAAGTCCAGATTCCTTGCCATTTGGAACCACCATGCCACACTCAAAAAGGTCCATGTAAGGGGAGGTCATCTGTCATGGATCTCCGCAGACCTATTGGACCACCTTTGAGCCAGGGACCAGGCCTGGAAAGCCTACAAAACATCAGGCACCCACGCTGACCACCTACATTACCGAACACTTAGGAATGCCTGCATCAGGCTTATCCGACAGGCTAAAGCAAACTATTTCACATCATCTTTCAAAAACAGTTTAAATCACCCAGCCAAGTTTTGGAAGGCGATTAAATCACTCTTCTCCCCTCACACCCAGCCCCCCACCCATGTCCTAGTTGTAGGAGGCTCCACAATATCAGAATCTCGTGCAGTAGCCTCTGCTTTCAACTCCTTCTTCACTCGTAGTGCGACCTCTCTCCACTCAAGCACACCGCCTGCCACAATCCCTACTACTTCTGCATTCCTACCCACCCAAACCCCCTACCCGGCTGTAATGCCCCAAAGTTGGGGCATCCCAGAAATATAAATTAAGTAAAAAGATTAGGGGTTTACAGACGCCCAGGGTGCCTGCCTTAGGTACAGTCTGAAGGGTAAATAGATAAAGGGGCCCCTCGGAAGTGATTGCCATCCCCGTACAGTATAGAAACACTGTAATTAATAAAGAACAGTACCCTGTGCACTTAAACCTTGGTAAAAAAATAGAATTCATGTAGCTCCAGTAACAATGGCCTGGATGGAATGCTGTGCTGAGCTGCTCATGCACAGCATTCCACTCCAGCCACTCTAGAACCCTGGTGGGTTTAAGTTTAAAAAATATTTTTACAGTTGTTCAGTTGCTCCTGGACAGAGGTTGAGGGGACAGGACACAGAAGTCAAGGGACAGGTTAGGGCTTACCTTGGGTTGAAGCCATCCCTCAGGGCTTGCTGTGGTCCTGCTCTGTCTCCCCTGCCTGAAGACTCCTGTTTCTGCTCCATTTTGCGGTCAGTGGTGCCATCGGAGCACCACGTAGAAGTACACGGCCGTTTGCAGCGCACTGGGCTTAACAGCCCCGTAGCTTTGTTATTTTAACCACACACCCTGAGTGTTTTAAAAGTTTATTTCAGTCCCATGTCGGTGGCATAGAAGAGCCAAACTGTGCCTGAGTTGCTGTCGGCCATCTGAGGTCCCCCCAGTCTGTCCCTCACATCGCCAGTGTCCTTTTACTCCCTCTCACTGCCAGCAAGACCGCCCACCTCTCGGCTGCCTCCCGGTCTTCTCCTCGCTTCAGTGTGGTATGCGGTGAGTCAGCAGCAGCACACAGATTCGTGCTGCCTACCTCTTCAGGAAATACTTTTTTAGGCGTGAAGGCAAGCAGCCGAGCGCCGCAGGGGTATCGGGTCAGTAGGACCCCAAATTAAATATTTAGAGAGGGGGCCGGAGTAGCGACGCCCACAGGAGGGGCTAGGAGGCAAGGCCATATAAGAGGCCAATAAATATTCATGAAGCGGGCGGGATTGGGTGGCGACACAGGTCGAGAGTGACAGCAGGCTCTCAGAGAGCTTTTCATATTTAAAGGGGAACTACCACTTTTGGCCTGCTATATATTTGAAGGGGTATTCAGGCCCACAGTATAGAGGGCACCAGGCCCATTTCAAAGCAGGGCACCAGGCCCGCAGTATAGAGGGCACCAGGCCCACAGTATAGAGGGCACCAGGCCCATTTTAAAGCAGGGCACCAGACCCACAGTATAGAGGGCACTAGGCCCACAGCTAAACAGGACTTTTAGCCCCAAGTAAGTGTAGGGCATTAGGCCCGAGATAAATGTAGGGCATTAGGCCTGAGGTAAAGCAGGGTCCAAGGGAAGCCCTGGCCTAGTGGATTAGGGCAAGCCAGCCTAGTGGTAACAAGGGCAGTCCTGGCCTAGCGGATTAGGGCAAGCCAGCCTAGTCATAGTAAGGGCAGCCCCAGCCTAGTGGATTAGGGCAACCCAGCCTAGTGGTAGTAAGGGCAGCCCCAGCCTAACGGATTAGGGCAAGCCAGCCTAGTGGTAGTAAGGGCAACCCTGGCCCAGCAGATTAAGGCAATCCAGCCTAGCAGCAGTAAGTAGGGCATGTAGGCCCCATAGCAAATAAGGCATTTAGGCCTTTAGTGTTCCGGGCAATTAACATAAGGCAAGTGGTACTCTCAGTATAGTGGTTAGGGCATTTTAGCAAAACGTTCAGGGGTAGCCAGATCCTATTCAGGAAGGCTTACAGTCAGGAAAAAGGGTCCATCCAAGGGTGCTCAGCCCACAAATACTGTGAAGCTACTGTAACAACTATACTGTTCATACAACTGTTATTGCTGAAGTACTTGAAAGACTGTGAACTTGCTAAGAAGCACCAAGACTGAATTGTATTTGGATTGTGGTTATTTGCCCCGGTTATCTGAACTGTTGTCCTAAGTATCTGAACTGTTACCCTAAGCATCCAAACCATTGTTCTAAGCATCTGAACTATTGCTCTAAGCATCTGAACTATTGACCTAAGTATCTGAACTGTTGCCCTAAGCATCAGTACCATTGCTCTAAGCATCTGAACTATTGCCCTAAGTATCTGAACTGTTGCTCTAAGCATCCAAACTAATACCCTAAGCATCTGAACTATTGCCCCATCTGTAACCATTACTCATCAATTTACACTTTGCCCTTCCCCTGGCAAATTATCGGATCATTCCGCAGTCCTCTTGGCATTGAAGAAAGGTGCATCTTTCAGCTACATTGTTACCACTGTATGGGGACAGTCTCAGTCTTCTACCACACTGCAGTCCCATAGTGTGGTCTGTAATACTTCATAATCAGAATCAGTCTCTACCCAGAAGAGGACGTCTTCTCATCATTCTTCACTCAAGTGGGATCATCCATCAGATCATCTCCTCCATCTGTATTGTCCACTGAAGTAGAGTCTGTCACCAGTCGTACAAGATGTACCCGCCATTTCTTGTTTTTACAGCTCGAAATTACGTCCTCCAAAGCGCATCACGACAGCCATGCCAGTGTCGTTTTGTATGGTTCCTGATCCAGATGTCCTGAAATTGGTCACTCTCCACAGAATAGTGTGCTCATTCTGGAGAACCTGGTCTGTGCCCCTGGTCGTTCACCGAAAGTCGAGTCCGTCGAAGTCCAGTTCGGGACGCATCTGCCATTTCTTTATTTTGTTCTAGGTTCTGATGACAAGATTGCAGAATCAACCATCCTGTCTTTAGATTCTTCTGGTTTCTGGTCCTATCGGAGATCCTTCAGAGTTTAGCTGGCCCTTGGAGTGTTGCAGCAACATTCAGGTCGTGGTAGTCCTCGAGTGGATTCGTCCCCACGCAAGTACTGTTTTCTCCTCATCCATGGCAACCTTGGAAGTGGGTTTTGGCCAAAGAACCCTTTGTCTTCAGTTTGGAATCTGACAGCCTATAGATGGGTTATTTCAGGAACCAGTTGCTCTCATTCTTTTATTCTGGAAGCCTTGGAGAGAGTGGGCTTTTGCCGAAGAATCATATGGTTTGTTTACCAAACCTCTCACCACCCAGTGGCCTTTACAAGGTCCCTGCTGGGAACTGTGTTTAGTATCAACAGTTCCATTTGCTTCCCTTTTGTAGCTACCATCGTAGAACGATGGTGTACTTGAAGACATCAGACCTCTGGACTCCTGTGACACTTGGACTTCGGTAGATGTGTGTAGTTACAGCTAAACCAAATATTGTTGTGGGTAGTACATATCATCTGATTTTTGCCTAAGTTTAGTAGTAAGAATAAAAACTGTTGAATAATTATAGAAGTATAGTGGCAGTAGGCCTAAATACCTGTGCTATTCCTGTTTGAAGTAATTTTGGCAGTCATAGATGTTGTGTTCTGTCCTCTTAACCGCCATATTGTTTTGGGTGTCTTCTCCTTCTCTTGTGACTGTGTCTCTCTACCCACTGGTACCAACGCCCTGTAGGCACTGAAAATCTAGGATGACTCCTGCCTCTCCTTGTCTGGGTAACAGTTATCTTATCCACAATAGTTCGGACCTTGGTGCCTCACTCATCACTTTCCACCGTATTTAGAGCAGAGTACCGCAGAGCACCTCTATAGACCTTCACACAGCCTTCTTCTCCCTGGTTAGTCCACATGAAGTTCTAAATGCTCTGCTCACCCTTAATCCTGCCAAGGGTAAATGCCCCTTGGGGTTTCATGCCAAAATGCTCTATCTTCCGGCCCCAGCCATTGCCATCCACCTAGCATCCCTCTACAACCTCTCCTTCTCTAGCACCACAATCCCCTTTGATTGGAACCATGCCACAGTCATTCCCCTCCCTAAAGGTGGTGACCCATCTTCTCCTGGTAACTTCCGCCCCATCTCCCTCCTCCCCATTTTAGCCAAAATCCAGGAACATCTAGTCTTCTCACAACTGTCCTCCTTCCTTGACTCCTCCTCCGTCTTTACTCCATACCAGTCAGGGTTTAGGAAATCCCACTCCACTGTCACTTCCCTCCTCAGGCTCACTGACTCCATTCTTACAGCCATGGACCAAGGCCATGTCACTTTTGCCATTTTTATTGACCTAGCTAAGGCTTTCGACAGTGTCTGTCATGCCCTTCTCCTATCGAACCTCTCCCAAGCTGGGCTCTCCAGTGCGGCCATCGGCTGGTTCAAATCATACCTGGCAGACAGTTCCCAATCAGTCAGAATTGGTGCATCCACTTCCGTCCCCCTCCCTGTCACCATCGGCGTACCCCAAGGCTCTGTCCTTGGCCCAATTCTGATCTCAATTTTCCTGAACAACCTGCCATCAGCCTGCCCACACACATCCATTCACGTGTACGCTGACGACACAGTGCTGAATACTTCAGGCCCCTCCCCCCTGGAAGTGGCACTCAGACTCCAGCAAGACTTCAATGATATTCAGCTCTGGTTCCACTCAAATCAGCTTACTCTTCATGCCAAGAAAACTGTCTCTTTATCCTTCAGCACAAGGCAGAGACTCTCCCATCTCCCTGACACTCCAACCTTCAAGACCCTAGATGGGTCTCCCCTGGAAGCTTGCACCACTTTTAGATATTTTGGGGTCTAGCTGGATCAGCACCTTGACTTCGCTGCACATATCAATGCTATCCACAATAAACTGCACCCTAGACTGGGTGTCTTATACTGTAACCGTCGCTCTATCCCTTTGCCAGCCCGCAAGGCAATTGTGGAGAAAATGATCCTCCCTATTTTTGACTACAGGGATGTAGTATACAGTGCTGCCCCTAAGTCCACCCTCGCGTGACTGGTCCCTCTTTTTCACTCCTTCTGTCGCTTTGCTCTGGACTGTGCACCCTCCACCCACCACTGTGGCCTCTACCAGTCCCTCAACCTCCTTTCACTCGACAATAGGCGCCAGTCCCACTGTAATAGACTCACAGCCAGATTCTGGGCCCATTTACTGCCCTCATACCTCTCTTCTACTCTAAATGCTCAAACACTCCCTGTGTACTAACTCAGGAATGGCAACTCCTGGCTCCTTCAAGTCCCTTATATGGCGACCTATGCCGGCCAACTGGCCTTTAGAGCTCAGATGCCAAAGCTATGGAACTCCCTGCCTGCAGTCATTCAGCATGCTCCCTCCTCTCGGATACTCAGCTCCCTCCTCAAAGGGCATTTCTCCACCAACTGCTCATGCAGCCTAAGCTCACACTAAGACAAGGGCCCAGCTCTCCAACCAGTATCAGATATGGTGACTCCAATGTTCTAACTCTGAATCTGATATAGTTTATCTTTTATACCTTTCCCCATATGTATGCCTTATTAACTCTGATGTTCTGTCGCTGCATTTGCTGTGTACATACTGCATATATCCTGTATATATTCTGGTTTAATTTCTGTATTATGTATGTGTTTATGTATTCTCCCAATCCCAACACCCCCCAGGACGTATCTGGAATTGAGCGGTAGTCTGCTCAGTATGCCTTCCTGGTAAAACTTTTAAATAAATAAACTTAATTTGTTACATTAAAAACTATGGTAACTTTGGATTGCCAGAGATACGGTCTCCTGATGCCCTGGCCGATGTAAAAAGTTATGTTATTGAAGTTTGCCAACAGGTTGATGATGCTACGAAACAAAAGGACATTGCAAGACTCTCAGATTTACAATATGTGTGCCTGTATAATCATATGAAAGTATACGATAATTGTGAAATGTATTTGAAATTTCGTGAGAAAAGTCTTTTTTTTCTACATAAATTTTTTCCTGCAGGCACATTGCAGGTGGTTGCTCAGCCCTGTCCCTGTCTCCCCTGCCCGACAACTGCCCCTCAGGTCCACCAAGCACTGTATTCCTCATGGACTGCTCCCAGTGGTGGGGCCGGGAAGGGGAGGGTTATCCTCCCCCCACTTGGGACCCTGCATCCAGATTTGGTGGGGCAGCAAGCTGGCGGCAGCATGGAGCAAAGGCAGGCAGGGCTTCATATAGCCCATGACTGCCATTTTCCACTGTTTTTTCCTGTCCCCCCTTGCTGCAGTGGAGCGTAAGCGTGTCCGTGTGAAGGCGCACACAGGCTACATCACCACTGTCTCTCACTTCCATGCAGCTTGAGCTCTGGCTGTTCTACCTGACCTCCACCAGGTGGCAGCCAAGGAGTGAGACAGTGTCCCTCCCCACCCCAAGAAAGTAGAGCAGTTCATCAGATGCTCAATGCTCCCTCCCACCCCTGGCTAATCCCCGGCGACCCAGGCTCATTCCCAAGCTCGGACTAACAGTGTGATGAGAGGTAAGGAGCTCAGCACCTCAGCCCTCTGTGCCACTGAGCCAGCTTGTGAGAACAGTCTTGACTGAAAAACTATTTGTAATCTCAGAATGGGACTTATGAAGCGAGACATGTTTAGCTTCTGGAATGCCACCTTAGCCTTGGAACACTGTAGTTGCACAAAGGGCAAGAGGCTAATAGTTCAACACATTCTATTAAATAGCCCCTTCTAGAACTTGAAAGAACAAAGTGACTTAGTCTGCTGTTGAATAAATACTGCAATAATGAAGACAGCACTATGAAACAGCTTCTGTTTGCACAAGACAAAATACTGTTGTATACGACAACTAAATTTGCTATGTTGCATTTTTTAAACTTAAACTGTAACTGCATGCTAAATTTGTAAACCAATCTTTTAAACTTGTGTATATAATGTACTTAGCTTTTTTCTTCTTTTTTTCCTTCTAGCTTTTTGCCTAGCCCATACAGTGGCTACCTTCCCACCAGGTCACCTATCCCCTTCCCCAACCATCTCAGAGACTTACCTTGAGGGGGAGTTTCCCACAGATACTCTCCTTTGGCAGGGTCAGAGGAAGGAGGGAGGGCTGCCCCCCACCCGAAGCACAATCTAGTACCCTTCAGAGTCCTGTAGGTGGTGTAGGAACTGTGGCACCATGGCAGTTATCATGCTGCTATGAGACATTTTCATATTGGTATGTGTAGTTTCCTCCAGGGCCAAGTCATATGCAATGATGTGCATGCACTTGCGGATGCATGCACACAGTATTGGTGTTTGTGCTGAGTCTCATTCCCCTGGCACTCACCTAGTCACACCACCCAGCCTCCACTAGATGGTGATGGTGCAGGGAGGTGGCAAATCCCCCTAGGAGGAGAGCAGTCTTAGAGATGCATAATCCTCCTTCTCCTGCCCCCCCAACCCGAGTGACCCTGGTCCATTCCCAAACCCGGCTCACTGTTGCTGTGGCAGGAGATAAGGTATTCAGCACCTCAGCCCTCCATGCCACTCGGCCAGCTCTTTTTCTTTACTACCATTTGTTATTACACATGTTATAAGTAAGGTTTCTGGTTTTCAGTGTTTGTTTTCCTAATTCTGGTGTTTGTTTTTCAACATTTTTCAGCATTTTAGGTTTTTTGGAAAATTGAGTCTGGGTGCTTTCCGGTTTTAACCTAATGCCCAAAAAAAGTCCAGTGGTGTTTGTTGGGGGGCATTACCATGTAAAACCTAAAGCTGGATAGGCTAGTTATAATCTTTAGGAAAGCTAGAGGGTCGTTGATGACAGCGTTGGTGCTCGCAAGTCCACAGAATCTGCTACTGTAGGGATGGATTCAGCACTCTGTGACACACAAAACAACTCATGACACTGGTAAGCATTTATTGACAGGCATATAAAATGATAACAGTGCAGCTTAGCCAGTGTAGCCCAAGGAGGTATCTTACAAAGCCCAGCATTTTGCATCAACTTCCCAGGTGCTTTGTCAAGGTGTATAACTCCCCTTCTGTGCATCCTTATATACACTAATCAAAGTGCTAAAAATGTGAAAATGTGTATGAATCAATTTAAAACACAATTCCACAAATTTGCACTAACACTTGGCACTAACTACTGGTTCCATGTTGCCGTTGTGACAGGAATGTTGGTGACCTCCCCTACAGCGACTCCTGGTCACGGACATCCCTGACGCCACTGAGTCCTAGTCCCCGACTGGAAAATGCACCAACACACTGTCAGTGTTCATACCCCCCACTTAAGGATTCCAACTCCGAGGGGGGAGGATCTCGGGGGAGAATGACCAAAATCCGGACTGAATGACTCTGGCATCATTACAGCAACCCGGTCGACACTGCAGGTGTTGGTGGGTTGCTGTTGCTGTAACAGGATCACTGTAAAAGCATCACTGTTACAATGGTATACCCTAATGACTAATAGCAACAATCAGCAGATCCTATTAAATATTAATTTAGCACTCTGTATTCACATGGGAACCTCAGTTTATTACCCTGTGACAAGTTGCCAAACTTTAACAAAATGCCTGTAAAAATAAAGCTGTAACAATGAACATTTTTCAGCCAATTCAAGTCAGCTTTTAAAAGATTAGCAAACATATACAGTAGGTTCTGCTGAATAGAACTGTATCAGTAGCAAATTCAAAGTCCGCTCAAATCATCTTTTCAAAGTCTGGCAGTTAATTTAATTCTGCAGCAAACTACTGAGTCTGTAATTATTAAGTAGTGATATACTAAATGCCATGCAGTCGGTGCCATGTTTAAAGATACAGACCACCAGAAATTCTTTTTCAATTACACACAGCAAATTGTTATGGGGGAAGGGGCTGAAAAACACCCTTAGGATCTGAGCGTACTTCATATCAAACACAATTCACAGACATTTTGCAAGCTCAGTCTGGTCATTAATTCCAGGCCAATGTAGCGCCCCCAATTGGTAAATCAAAAATGCTTCCCTTTAGGCCAATAGTTTTTTATATTCCCACTCCTTGGACCTAAGCATATCCTTTTGATCCCAATAAAAGTGACTAGATATTTCATACCTTCTGCCATCCCTAGGATTATGGAACATGTTGGTGTTAACCACCACATTACAAAACGTACAGTGACTGCAACGTTTACACCCTGGGTTTGGTGGAGGAAAAGCACTCCTTTTTTCTAGGTTGCACACTATGTACTACTGAATCCGTAATATTCCAAGCCCTGCAGTAAGTAATGTGGGGTAACTGAATAGCAGCATCCCCTAGCTTGGGTTCTGTCCTCAGTATATCCCAATTTGTAAAAATGACCTTTTGGAAAGCTTTTGCATTGGAATATGTGAAAACATTTTTCTTATTTGTTATCCTACTGGACTCTGATATAACCTGTAGAAGGGACTCTCTGGAAATACTGTATAATCCACCTCCATTCAAGCTTTTTTGATGGTATCTAATCCATAACCACGCTCTCGGAGGTGACTTTCTAAATCTTCTGCTGCATTAATATAATCATCTCTCAAAGCAATTCCTTTTAATACACATAAATTGCACCTTAGGGATATTAATTATGGTGTGGCGGGGGTGACTACTACTAGTCTGCAGTAAAGTATTCCTATCAGTGTTTTTGAGATATAAGGAGGTCTTTCTGCTTCTGTCTCCTGTCCTGGCAATACATAGGTCCAAGAAGAAAATCTTTTCCAGACTCAGATTTATTGCAAATCTGAAGCCAGGATTTTGGACTCCAAATACTGTTTAAATTCCCTCAGTTCATCCACTGACCCTCTCCGTGCCACAATACAATCATCTATATACTACCTCCAGAAATCTATTTTGTCTCTGAATGGGTTAGAATCTGCATAGATCACCAAACATACCTCCATTTCTGTTCCACTAAGTTGTAAATAATAAGAACCCATAAAGCTGAAGACGTCGCTTTCCAAAACCACCTTTGCCATGTTCACAAGTAATTCTGTAGTAAGGCTCCTTTTTTTAGTTCTCTTCTCCAAGAAATACTTAAAGCTTCCAATCCAAAAGCATATAGAATATCAGTGTACAAAGATTCTATGCCAAGGGTAACCAACAAGCTATCTTCCTCCACATAGATGTTTTCCACTAAATTGTTTGCATCTCTTGAATCCTGTAAATGAGGTCTTAGTCACATAACCAATGGTTTAATATGGCAGTCTATAAACTGGGAAAGTGGTTCAGTCAATGACCCCTGGCCTGAAATAATAGGCCTACCAAGGGGGTCCACAAGTGATTTGTTGACCTTTGGAAGAACATAAAAGACAGGGTGTAAGGGATGTTCCACACATGGCAGGTCCCTCTCCTTCTCATCGATCCAGCATTTCTCAAAGTCATCCTGTATCAAACTAACCACTTCCTTTTTATATTGTACAGTAGGTTTACGAACAAGCTTCTTACATACCATCTCATCTGATAGCTGCCTTTCCATGTCCTTGATTTAATCACAAGTATTCATAGAAACATAGAAACATAGACTTTGATGGCAGATAAGGACCACTAGACCCATCTAGTCTGCCCGTTTCCCTACCTACAGGATAGGCCGCAGATCCTAGTTAACCAACAGCCTATTTCTTCCTACCCCCACAAGAATTACCTCTATGTCTGTCCCATGCATTCTTGAATTCTCCCACAGTTTTAGACCCCACAACCTCCTCAGGAAGGCTGTTCCATGCATCCACTACCCTCTCTGTGAAATAATACTTCTTCACATTGCCCTGAACAGCCCCTTCTATCTTTAAATTGTGTCCCTTGTTCTTGCACTCCTCTTTTCTAAAAGATGCTACCATCTTGGACTTTGCTGATTCCACTGAGGTACTTAAAAGTTTCTATCATGTCCCCCCCCCTTCTTTCCTCAAGGGTGTACATATCAAGCTCCTTTAGTCTCTCCTCATACGGCTTTTCTTGCAAAACCTGCACCATTTTAGTTGCCCTCCTCTGGACTGCCTCTATCCTGTCTATGTCCTTGTGAGATGGAGTCTCCAGAACTGGACGCAGTACTCCAGATGGGGTCTCACCAACTGTCTGTACAGAGGGATAACAACTTCCTGTTTTCTGCTGCTGATGCCTCTCCCTATGCATCCCAGTATACCCCCAGCCCTCCCTACTGCCTTCTCACATTGCTTGCTAACCTTAAGGTCATCTGATATGATTACCCCAGGTCCCTTTCCTTTTTGTTGTTGTTACTACCTCCCCATTGTTGTATTCTTCCCTGGGTTCTTGTTTCCCAGTGCATTATTTTCACCTTCTTTGCATTGAATCCTAGCTGCCATACTTCTGACCATTCCTCCAACCTTGCCAAGTCCCTTCTCATCCTTTCCCGCCTCCTTGTGTATCAACCCTGTTGCAGATCTTTGTGTCATCTGCAAAAAGGCATACTTTTCCTTCCAGTCCCTCTGCAATGTCACTGATGAAGACATTAAAAAGGACTGGACCCAATACTGAACCCTGCGGTACCCCACTGGTAACCCCTCTTTCTTCAGACAAGACTTCTGACAATCAGCAAACTTGATTATTAGCTCCTCATTATGTGCTTGGCTGCAAATTGCTTCCCTTTCTGCATTAGAAAGATTGTTATAACAGCAATAACCTTCATTATTCCTACAATAAATCTCAAGATCATATTCACAAGCTTTAAAGAACACAAGTACAGTAGGATTCATAGGTGATACAAAAGTGGAACGTTTAAGCAGTACTGACACCTCTGGCACATTAATAGGAACTCTTTGGTCACTATCTGACAGCTAAGAGTTCAAAGATTGCACCCCCCCCCCAACACACACACACACAGTTTGGGTTTGTCCATTTCCTTGACAGAAAAAACATTTAAAATTGAACAATCTCACAAATCTGTTAAGGTCCAAGCATATCTCAAATTTGTTAATTTGGGTGGATGAAACAAAACTGATTGTCTTATTCAAGGCTTGCCTCTCGACTTCCGTAAGACTGATCTTAAACAGATTAATGACATTATCTGTCATGATGACCCCAGAGTCAGTCTCACAGCATCAGGTGCATGTGAATGCAGTACTGGTTCTGTTGGAATTGTACTTGTTTCTACTTGCCCCTTTGATTCTTATAACCCTGACCCCTTCCTCTTTGACCCCCTCTTCTCCCTCCTCATCTACTACTTCCTGGTTGTTGCTTGTTTCTGGGACTTCTGCAGGGTGGGGTGTCGGGGGGGAAGGAGTCCTCTTCGCCTTTTAAAATAATTGTAGATTGTAATGCCGAATCAACAGAATTGCCCTCCCTGCTTTGTATGCTCTCATTATGCTAATTTTTCTTTAAAATTGATTTAGGTTATTTAGCCCAATCATAGACTCTATTGTTTAAATAATCTTGTTCATCCCTCAGAAAGGTTTTTCAGTTTCCTTGCCCTTATTACATTACCACATTTCTCAATCGAGTGTTCAAAACACTTCTTATAGTGTTCAAACTCTGGGGAGTCGGCAAACTACTGAATCCCCTTTTCTTTTTCCTGTAACTCTGGTGTTAATTCCTCCAGAAAATGTTTAAAGTACCTCAGAATACATCTAATCAGTCCCAGAGAACCATTATGCAGTTCCTCTCTCCATTCCTGTATGAACAATGATCTTTCCTTGCTAAAAACAGATTCTTTAATAACCTTAAACCCCTGGCACCTTAATGTCCAGGTATGCCTGCATCGTTTTTTGTTGCCAAAATACTCTATGTGCTTTTAGTGCAAGCCTCTCATAGTTCTGGAATACTATTTTAATAGTGAGAGGCTCTGCAGTTTGAGTCACTGTTACACCTGAAGCTTCCTCTGCTCCATTGGCTGACTGTACTAGAAAGGCAGCTGTGTCCTCATTATTTGCAAAAAGGGTGGATGAAAAACAAAAAGGTACCTCCTTCGATGTTGTTGCGGTACCACTTCCTGGCTCCTCCATTCTGGAAGTTGCATGTCTGTATGCTTTTCTAGACTTCCGTGTAGCTCATGCAGTGTATGTGAACCTGCTGGAACATCACCCCACAGAGACACACAGGAAAACTAGAGGGTCACTGGCCATGGTGTCGGTGTTCTCTATTCCACAGAATCTGCTACTCCAGGAAAGGACTCCACACTCAGCACACACAAAACAACTCATGACACTGCTTCTCAGTGCCCATGGTAACCATTTAGTGACAGGCATATAATATGGCAACAGCACAGCTTAGCTGGTGTAGTCCAAGGAGGTATCCTGCAAAGCCCAACGTAGCTGAGTGCTGAGTTCTTTCCTGGAGTAGTTATACTTCTTGAATTTATACATGTTTTGTTAACAAACCTGAACCTTGAATCTTGACTCTTTAATGATTGAATTCAGAATTCTGCAAAACACACAGGCCTCACATGAAGCCACAGCCTCAACTGTATCTATGACAGCCAGGTAAGAAAAAGGCATTTTACTGCCAAACTGGTAAGGATAGAAGGGGAATTTTTCATTGTCATCAAGGAAACACCAGAAACTAAAACTCTGAGTAGTATCCGATTGGTTAAAAATTATTTTATTTGTGTGATGTGGGACTCGTGAGAGGAAAGAACATTCAGTTGTGTGTTTACTTTTCAATTTAAAAAAAGTTTTATTTTTAGGGCCTAGTTAAATGAAAATCCCATCAACATATTTTCTGCATACCTGTGTAGTTTGTAGGGATAAACAATGATTACTTCTCTTGCATTCCACTAATTTCATCCTAATATAAATATAAATGAGGTTGTTTCACTCTATTCTGCCTTGTTGTGAAAACCTGTTTCGCTCCTTTGCAAAGGTCATGGCCTGACTCATGCAAGGCACCATGGGAGTTCATGATGCATATCTGCACAAGCAAGCAAGAGTTATACTCTCAGTCAATTCTGTTACATGTCATGTGAAGTCTCTGTATTCTCTAAAAGCATACTTTCTAGTTCAGACACATTAAACTACAGAAAACAGCAGGGCATTTACTATGCCTTGAAAAGTTTCATGGCCAGCATAAGACAAGGACATTGGGACTGCAGAGGACAGCAACAACCCTGACTAATACTGTATAACTACTTCAGGCTTCAGCTCTAAAACATCATAAATTACAGGATGCCTTACATGAGTCGGGTCATAACCTTTGCAATGGAGTCAAGCAGGTTTTCACAACAGGCTTAAGTAACTTCATTTACATTTCAATCCTGATGAAATTAGGGAAGGTGCAGTAGAAGCAATTATTGTTCATGTCTACAAACTACACATATAAACAGAAAAAAGGCTGTTGGGACCTTCCATTTAGAGGGTTTTAAACTGTATATGAGTAAAGATGGCAGCCATGTTTGCGATGGAAATCAGGGGAGAGTGAAGTAACTCATTAGTTCTCTATGTGATTTGCCCAGATTCCAAATCCCATTACTTGAACTTATATTTCCCTGTGCATTATACAGTATATTTTTTAATTCATGGGTAACAGCTAATTAAAATTGAGGATTTTCTTTACTTATTTTATAAGAAAGTTTAGGACTCTGTAAAAGTTTAAAACTTTTTGAGTGCTTAGGACTCTATGAATGTTTAGAACTCTATAAATATTTAGGACTCATTATAAAAATGGTATGAGAAATAGAGCTTTCTGATTGGCTATAAGTATTCTGTCAAACTTATGTCAATCTTTGATTAACACACTGTTATTGTGGAGCCTAAGCATAGAAACAGAGAAAAAGTCGGCAGAAAAAAAAATCATTGGTCAAGCTAGTCTGCCCTGTTTTACCTTATCCTAACCTGGGACCTACAGTAATGTCTAGTCCCAGTTATTGCCCTCACTTCCCCCTCCATTTGCCCCCTGTCCTACTGCTTTCCTCCATGTAACTATTAAGTCTTATACTCAGTCCCAGCTGGGTCAGATACAATTAATGGTTCTCATACCCACCACTGAGCTGGAACTGAACAGAGCTGGTAGACTGTTCCATCGTTTAACCACCCTCTCTGAAATAAAACTTTTTCCCAAACCCTCCTTAATCCCCTCCCCCCGTCAAATGTCTCCATGTTTTCAGTTCAGCACACCAGCTGAATATGTCCTCACGATCTAAAGTACCTTGTTCAATCCATTCAGGAGCTTAAAGATATCTATCATACTGTACCAAAATGTGCGTAGTAGTAGGCAATGAAGAGGGATTTATTTATTTATTTATTTGCTTTTGTTAACCGGGTAGGTCACACTAGACAACCAAGTGCCTATTTTCAGGTGAGACCCAGGAGGGTTACAAAACAGGTTACAGAGAGCTTACATACAATCATAAGTGAGGTTTACATCGAGAAGCGGGATAAGCATATACAGGGGAGGGAGAGATGAGTGCAACAAACAGTAAGTTATGAGCTAAGGTTTACAACAGTATACTTGACAGCTTGAACAGGGCTGTCATGGAAAATTAACACGTGGAGACAATACAGTGCAGGAGAACCTGTAGTGCATAACAACAGAGATACAGTTTCCCACGGGGGGAGTACACCGGGGGAAACAAAGTTTGGATATACCACATTGCAGGTCGGTGCATTTGGGGGACTGACTTTTCGCCAGACAGTAGAACTAAACCAAGTGCAAGTGCCAACGGGGGGACCATACCACCCGAGGGTAGAGCAGGCTCAGGTGAGGCATGTAGCAATTTCAGGGCCCGGCCCGGGTTAGAAAACATTAAGTAGTATCCCAAGGGGGGGGGCCTGTCATAACATGTCAAAGTGCGAATTAGACCGAGAAGCATAAACAAGTGGAGAGACCCCTCAGGTAACACCATAGGGAGGATTTGAAGCCCAGATGGGAGGAGGAGGACCGAGTACTGGCCGGGAGCGAGTTCCAGATTTTTGGGGCATAGGCGACAAAGGCGCGGTCACCCGCCTGGGTACGGGTTCTGGGAACCAGGCGATCAGGGGTTGCTCTCGACCGGAGGAGGTAGGAGGAGGAGTCGGGAGTGGGGGGGAGGGCAAGGGATACAGGAGTACCGGACCTGACAATGTTGTCAATGAAGTTCCCAACAGCATAGGTGCGGTGTTTCTCAGGGGGTAGCCAATGTAAGCGTAAATAGAGGTCACATCGATGGGTTGGGGGAGCCATGCATGCAAGTGACAGATATTGTTGTAGGCTGTGTCCCACTTTGAGAGGCAAGATTTGGGCATAGGAGCAAGGTGACTAGCCCATAACAGAGAGAGCGGAGAAGGACCCCTAGCCAGGGCAACACGGCCGCCAGGGTTAAGCAACTTTTTGCTCTATAGGCTAGGCCCAGTTTACCATTCATGGCCCTACAGACATTTTGGATGTGTAGAGAGAGATCCAGTTGAGGGTCAAGCATGACACCCAGGTATTTGACAGCTGCTACTGTCTGCAGCAGGGAGCCATCAGCCCCGAGGATTTTGAGTGGGGCAGGGCAAGATTTCAACTTGCTGTGGGACCCAAAAAGCATCGCCTGGTTTTTTTTGAGGTTGGTAGTAAGCCTCGTTGGCCAGCCAGTGTTGGATCTGCTGAAGTCGGAGTTAAGTTGTGAGTTAATGGTGGTGATGTCACGGGCGCTTGACAGAACAACCAGGTCATCCGCATATAAGGTGGTGTGACCATAGGAGGTGATGGATGGTAGCTCTGTTGATAAAGGAGGAAAGAGAGTGGGGCCAAAAGGACCGGCCCTGAGGAACCCTGCAGTACATCAGTGAGGTGGGAGAATGCGGTTGGTTGGTGTATTGCTTCCGACCGAGAGGTAGTTGAGGAACCAGCTGCAGAGGGGGAGATACCCGAGTGAGAGGGGTGGGGAGCTAGGAAGATGTCAACTGCCGAGCTTTGGAAAGGTCAACAAGGATGGCACGGTGAGGTTACCCTTGATCAGTGGCGGTTCCTAATCGTCGAGGATACAACAGCAAGGGTGGTAGACATGCTGTATCCTTTTCTGAATCCATGTTGGGCGGGAGAAGGTTGTGTTCTTGTGGTACCTGGAGCTGAGAGGCCGACCTTCTCCAGGATCTTTGAGGCGGCTGACAGGATGGCGATGGGGCGATAGTTGTCGCGGGTCTCTGGGGTTGCCTTGCTTTAGCACAGGAGTAACCTTGGCAATTTTCAGAGGTCTGGGATAATGCCAGTGGCTAGGGAGGAGTTGATGATGTGTGCTGGCTGGGCTAGAAGGAGGCCCCAAGCCTGAGTAATCTAGGTTCTAGAGCAGTCGTGCCCTGCCCGCTGTGGAGGGAGAGGTGAGCAAGATGCCCCAGTATCATAGTGTCCGACCCGAGCTGAGGGAAGAAGGGGGTGGGACTTGGGACCAGGTGGGGGGCTTGAGTGAGGGGGAGGGATGCACGAGTGAGGGGTGGGGGGGCTGGAAGTTGAGAGAATGCAGCGTTGAAGGCATTAAAGATTGTGAGCGGGTTATTACAGCTGACCCCATCTATGAGCAGGTCAGTGGATTGCACTTTTGGCGAGTTCCCAACAGCATTTCTGATGCTGTGCCAGAAACTCCTTGGGTTGCTGGCAGAAGAGAGCAGGGCCGATCGGCAGGCCTCACTTTTTGCAGCCCGGATAGCTCTTTTACAGGAGTTTCTGAGCCTTCTGTATGCAAGCAGGTCGGTGTCACTTAGAGAGGCTTTATAGGTCCGCCAGCTATTATCCCTTTGCTTCATTAGGGAGAATAGGCCCCCGTGAAGCCATTTGGTGATGGCACCCTTAACCCTCTTTTTCGTGAGGGGGCATGTTTGTTCTGAACAGGGATAACCTTTGATAGAAAAATATCGGGGCTGGGGCTGGGTCGACTGAGGCGGTGACCCCAGACCAGTCCAATGAAGCGAGGTCACTAAGGAGTCAGGGGATAATTTGAATAGTCCCTCACCTGGATCACTTTACTGGGTACTTTGGGCTGGGAGGTGCCCCAGGCACAGAAGGTAGGCGAGTGGTCAGAGATAGCGTCAGGTAGGATGCCCGAGGTGATAATCCTGTCGGGCCTGTTGGTGAGGATCCAATCGAGTAGGGACCCTTCACCCCCCCTGTGAGAGGGCCTTGTGGGCTCGGTGATAATTTGGCTAAGTGCAAGGCTTGAGAGCAGTGGCTCATATAGCCTGCATTTGGAACCCAGCCAATTAAGATTGAAATCACCTATGATGAGGACTTCACTAGATCCCGCTTTTTCACCAAGGAGGGAGAGTAGCAAAGAGAGTCCAGCCAGATGACCCTTGGGGGGATTGTAACAACAAATGAGGTGTATTTTCTTTGTAAGGCCCAGGAGGAGAAGGGCATGTAGGAACTCGCAGGGGGAGGCATCAGATGGCGAGGTGCCAGGGGAGGATACGTTCAGGTGAGCCTTGTAGTAGAGTAGCACACCATCCCCTCTTTTGTTGCCCTCCCGATCACGTCTGATATGGCCATACCTGGGTAGGGTACAGGCGTCCAGGATGTGGGGTTTGAGCCATGTTTCTGATATGCCCATGATATCAGGGTTGTAGTGAGCGAACCAGGCAGTAAGTTCTGCAAGGTTATGTAGCAGACTACAAATGTTGAGGTGGACAATTTTATTCCTTGGAGGAGAACCATAAGGGTGGGGACTTGAGGGTGGGTGGGTGGACAGCCAGGCTGGGGCAGGTGGTGGCATCAGTCAACTTGCGGGGGGTGGGTTAGCAGGATCGAAACAGGGGAGAAAATAAAGAGACCAGATGGGGGGCACACCGACGACAGTGATGGGGAGACACGACCACAGTTCAGAACTGGGTAAAGGGGTGGAGGAGAGGTGAAATGGCTGGAGGAATGAGAGGGGTGTCCAGCAGAGCCAGGTGCCCTAGCTAAAGTGACAAAAAAGCAGCCTGAGCTCAGGCAGAGAAACTAAATGGCTTCAGGGAAGTAGGGGCGGCCACTAGTGGTAGGTTAGTATAACCTGCAAATGGAAAACTAGGCTGATCGGATCAAAACAGCCCATGTGACCATAAACAGGCTATAAAGAGAAAGCTGACCAAGGGTGGTGGTGGGGACAGTGGGGGCAGAGCATAGGCGTTGAGCCAGCAGAACTGCTGCGCCGACAGCAGGTGGCAGGCAGGACCTCCCCAAGGTAAGGAGGGCTGTGGAGCGTCTGCTGCGGGCCGACTAGCAGGTCTTGTTCAGTATTAGAAAAAAAGGTGCCAGAATTTCCACCAGTGGATTCCTGATGGCCGGCTGATTTACCTGAGTGTGCGACTGTGGGGCAGGGTGGCAGGAGCCCTCGCGACCTCCGCTCCTGGGTCCTGCATCTGAGGAGAGAGGAAGAAAAGAAAAACAGGGGATTAATATAGAGAGGGATTGGGGGTAGGCAAGCAGTCAAAAGAAAGGGGGTTTAAGTTTGGCTGGCAGCCCACGGGAGAGAGCTCAGCCCCAACGGAGGTTGCACAGAACCCTGCAGACCTAGTAAGTAGCTGAAGATAACTGTACAGCACTGGGGGAGTAAGTAGTCAGTCAGCAGGCTTATTGCATTTTTCCCAGCCAGAAATAAAATCAGAGCAGTACAACGAGAGACATCAGCTGAAGCACACTGCCTAGAATTAATAATAAAAGTCACGTATATTTTTTTTTTTTTTGCTGAAAGGGCAGAACAACTTTAAACCACACCACATGGTAGTGCAAGCACTAGCAGGTCAAAGTATTAGTCCCGGACCATAACAAGGCTATCTCAACGGCTGCGCCGACGGCAGGTGGCAGGCAGGACCTCCCCAAGGTAAGGAGGGCTGTGGAGCGTCTGCTGCGGGCTGACTAGCAGGTCTTGTTCAGTATTAGAAAAAAAGGTGCCAGAATTTCCACCGGCGGATTCCTGATGGCCGGCTGATTTACCTGAGTGTGCGACTGTGGGGGAGGGTGGCAGGAGCCCTCGCGACCTCCGCTCCTGGGTCCTGCTTCTGAGTGTGCGACTGTGGGGGAGGGCAGCAGGAGCCCTCATGACCTCCGCGCCTGGGTCCCGCTTCTGAGTGTGCGACTGTGGGGGAAGGCGGCAGGAGCCCTCGCGACCTCCGCTCCTGGGTCCCGCTTCTGATGATTGCAACTACAGAGGGACTTGACAAAGTTGGAGGAATGGTCAGGGAAGTGGCAGCTGGGGTTCAATGCAAAAAAAATGCAAGGTGTTGCATTTTGGGGCAAGGACCCAAGAAAAGAATACTGGCTAGGGGGGATCAAGCTGGGGAGCACCAAGGAAGAAAAGGACCTGGGGGTATTGATAACAGCAAGCATGAACAATACTGCCCAATGCAGGAGGGTGGCGGCCAAAGCAAACAGGATGCTAGGGTGCATAGCACACAGATTCATGTCCAAGCACAAGGAGGTGATTTTACCCCTCTACAGGGTGCTGGTTAGGCCTCACTTGGAGTGCTGTGAGCATTTCTGGAGGCCATACATGAGTCGGGATTTCAAGCTGCTGGAAGGAGTGCAGTGAAGGGTGACGAGGATGATTCAGGGAATGGAGGAAATGGATTATGAGATGAGGCTAAAGGAACTGAATATGTACACACTGGAAGAGAGGCAGAAGAGGGGGGACATAACTGAGACATTCAAGTACTTGAATGGTGTCAACAAAGGGTGGGCAGACAGGGTGTTGAAACTCAGGTGCGGGAGGAAGACTAGGGGGCATGGGGTAAGAATAGCGGGGTGAGATTCAAGAGGGAGCTGAGGAGGCATTACTTCACACAGAGAGTAGTTGCAAGGTGGAATGACTACCAGAAGGAGTGATATCATGCAAAAATGTGGCTGGCTTTAAGAACGCTTGAAACATGCTACAGGGGTGGGTAAGGGTGGGCGAGAATGACAACAGTGGGAAGTTCAGTGGGTTGGGGGAGGGACAGCTGCCTGCTAGGGAGCTAGCGGCACAATCAAGCAGACTTTGATAGACCGGTAAGTCTGTTCTGCTGGCACCTTCGTATGTTCGTATGTATGTATGTATCTCCCCTCTCCGTTCTGGTCTCCAGCGAGCACATGTTCAGGGCCTTAAGTCAATCCTTGTTGGGTCTCCCTTGCTGGCCCTGAATAATTTTAGCTATAATGTGCCACACCATCTCTAGCCAGTCTTTGTTATTTCTTGGATGGATGAGGGCTCCAGAACTGGGCACAGTGTTCCAGATGAGGCATCACCAGTGATATATAGGGAAGCAGTATCATCCTCCTCCTGCTGTCAAACTCTGCCATATACACCCCAACATCCTTGTTGCTTTACAGTAAACCTTGTTACAATGGCTAAATTTGTTTTTGGGAGTCCCTTACAATGACTTTCAGGTCTGTTTCCTGAGTGGTAGTGTCCAAATTAACCCCGGTCATCCAATATTCTGTCCTGGGGTTCTTGTTCAATATGAGGATTCCTTTGCATTTCCTGCTGTTTAATTACAACTACTAAAATCTTGGCAATCTCTCTAATCTTTGCAGGTCCCTCTACAGCTCTCTAATCCTTTCCTCATTGTCTGCTCAGCCACTGAGTTTCGTGTCATTGCCAAATGACGCATCTTGCCTTACTGCCCTTCTCCTATGCCACTGATAAATATTTTGAAAAGGACTGAACCCAGGACTGAACCCTCTGGCACCCCACCCATGACCTTCCTCACCCCTGACTTGACCCTAATTACCACCACTTTCTGCTACCCCCCTCAACTAGCTTCCCACCCATCTAACTAAATCCTTCACAGTTGTCAGATCCTCTAACTTCTTCAGCAACCTGCTGTGTGGCATAGAATTGAACACCTTACTGAAGCTGAAGTAGAGCAAATCCACTGCTGTCCCTTATCATATGCAAGGTTTAGCACTATTTTAAAAGGCATGTTTATTACAGTACAGATAAAGCAGTCCCTGAGCTTACATTAATGGCCAGTTAATCACTCTATAGGGGCATATGGCACTCAGCTACACTTCATGCCATAGTACACCCCCATTGAATGATTAACAGACCATTAACAAAGTGCTGTGTCATGCCATATGTAAGCAGTAAAACATGAAAGGTCTTCATTATGGTGATATACTTACATACCTCAAGTTAACTGTTAGGCATGGGGCACAGCTAAGTGCCCTTAAATACACCTGAGTAGTGCCATTATATCACCATTATAGACTGAGGGAGTGCTCCCAAACAATCGGAGTGCTCCTTTTCTCCGTGTGTGACACTCTTACTCTATGAATAGTGTCTCATGCACAGATGCCCTGGAAACATACAAGTTCCAGAGCAGTTATTTTTTTTTAAATAATATATTACAGATAGAACTCGATCAATAATATATTAATACTGCCACAGAGACCACTCTTAAGCTTGTAAATGTGGTTTCACTTACTCTTAGGGTATCAGAACCACTCACCTTCAGTTCGCAGTTCTCATACCCTAAGAATATACATGAGACCACTCTTGCAAGCATTAGAGCGGTCTCCACGACAGTATTAACATACGGAATGGCACACCCTGGAGTGTCTCATTGCACTTATAAGATGGCATTTAAATGAATGAAAATAAGATGATAGTATAAAAAAAAGAGAAAAAAAAGGATCTTCCATTGAAATATGCTTCTATTTTTCCTTTGAAGACAAAAAATAGTCCATATTCTGGCAACTGAGTGAAGGGTGCAGTTAAAAACAATAAAACACAATGAAAACCATGTGGCATGAATATCTATAACAAAAAAAAACATGTTTGACCTTGTTTGCATTTCAAATTAATACAATTGCAGTATTTTAATGGAAATGTGTTCAAAACATTTGAACTTGCCAAGAAGTTTTTCTGGGGGAGGAGCAGATTTCTTCTGAAAACAACCATATATGATTCAAATGTATGTGTTTTTATAAACTTTGGGAATGCACTTAAGCTGTTTGGGTCTGCCTCTGCCTATGTACAGTAACTGTGTTTTCCCACCTTTCCTCTTTTTGTTTACATAGTATTATAAAATGGGTAGTGACAGTCCTGAATCCAGACTGGTTACGGCACGATTCTCCCTGTCTTTCATATGCACAGAACCACAGTTTGGAAAAAAAAAGACCCAGTACCTGTGTCCTTAGTGTAATCTTATATCCTTAAACAGAGACTGAGTTTTAAAAAACTCATTCAGGCACCATTTTTTTTGTGCTAGCCAGCTGCTTGCTGTAAAATTGGAAGTCACGAAAAGACTTAAAACACTTGAAAAGTGTTCTTTCTGTTCTGAAATCACTCACTCTGTCCTACCTGAACTGCCCACTCCCTCTTCTGAGCTCTACACATCACAGACTTGAACTCTCTCCTGCCCTGCAGGTAGACAGAGACCACTGAGGGTTTCTGAAAACATGGTACTGCAGATGGTAACATACTGCCTGCAAGACCTTACGGTAATTACAGTCTTGCTGGTGGCCTAAGGTAGCTATCCAGCAGCACTGTTAACCACGGTGCAGCTAAGTACAGCAACCCTAGTGATACCAGCTAATGTGACAGCGTCCCTAGTAAGAAATGAAAAGCAGAGGGACTATTTCAAATTAAATTAGACTTTTTTTTTGTTTTGCACATTTTTTAAAGAATTTCACAGTTTCTCAACATATGCCCATGTTATAAGTGCAATAACTCACTCTGAGGTGTGGGTTGTGTGTATAAATGCACTTCTAGCAGCAGTGAGTGCACTGAGCCTGTGGCCTCATGCCTCACTACACCCCTAGGCATGCTTTTATCCACACTATCCCAAACCTGGTCATGTGCTATTGCTCAATAATAACTGGGTTGCATTTTTATCCCCAAGGGAAACCCGGTTATAATTCGCCATTGTAACCCGCGGGTTATAATGGCAGACACACAGTGGGTTTCCCTTGGGCTGCACATGCACCAGTCACACATCTTCCCTTCCTTGGTGCTGGCGACTTCAACGCCACTCAGACTCGGCAGTAAGTTTAAACAAAAACAAAAAAGATTACAGGGCTACAATGCTTTAAACTGCTTGCTTTAGAAGAAAAGGGGAGGGGGGGGGGAATACATAAAAAAAAGATTAATGTTTCTTTCAGTACCTGATTGCAACCTCAGACTGCACTGACCTGACTGGACCGCAGCCTCACACAGGCATCTTTTATATAATTGCTGTGGCACAAAAAAATGATACCCAGCAATTATACAAAATAAAACATGGGGTTTTGTGTAAAACTCAGATTTTACACACACCCTCATTGTTGGATGCTTAAATCAACCCCTTGAGCTTCGCTCTCAGGGTTATGTAGCATCCAACACCTCGGATATGTGTAAAATTCTCGCTAAGCACACAACCCCATTTATTATTCTATATTTTATTGCCCCTTTCCTCATCCTGTTTCTTTTTTGGAATGTTTACCATGAGATGCAGGGATTCAGAATTCCTCACAACTCCACAGGCAGAATGTTCCTCTCCCAAAATACTGTACATGCTCAACAAAGAACTCATGTAGAGACCGAGCCTCAGTTTCATCCCTGTCAGGATAATCGGCAGAGATTTCCCTGATAAGAAGTTAAAGATAGGAGAAGGATTTTTTTATTGTCAGCAAATAAAAACTAGTAATGAAAACTATGAACTGTACTTCATGTTCCTAATTTATTACAGAAACATAGAAACATACAATCTGATGGCAGATAAGGACCACTTGGCCCACCTAGTCTGCCCATTTCCTTACCTAATGGATAAGTTGCAGATCCTAGTTAACCAACAGCCTACTTCCTCCTACCCCCCCCCCATTAGAATCGCCTTTTGTCTGTCCCATGCATTCTTGAATTCCCTCACTGTTTTTGACTCTACGACCTCCTCAGGAAGGCTGTTCCATGCATATACAACCCTCTCTGTGAAGAAATACTTCCTCACATTACCTCTGAGCCATCCCCCCTCTATCTTCAAATTGTGCCCCTTTGTTCTTGCACATCTCTTTTTCTGAAAGATGCTACCCTCTTGGACTTTGTTGATTCCCTTGAGGTATTTGAAAGTTTCTATCATGCCCCCCCTCCTTTCCTCAAGGCTATACATATTAAGCTCCTTTAGTCTTTCTTCATATGGCTTCTGGTACAGACCCTGCACCATTTTGGTTGCCCTCCTCTGGACAACCTCCACCATGTCTAGGCCTTTGCGGAGATGGGGTCTCCAGAACTGTACACAGTACTCCAGTTATGGTCTTACCAACTGTCTGTACAGAGAGCCAACAACTTCCTGTTTTCTACTGGTGATGCCTCTCCCTATGCATCCCAGTATCCCTGCAGCCCTCCTTACTGCCTTCTGACATTGCTGGCGCACCTTTAGGTAATCTGATATGACTACCCCAGGTCCCTTTCCATTTTTGTTGTTGTCAGTATCTCACCTCCCATTGTGTACTCTTCCCCTGGGTTTTTGTTTCCCAGGTGCATTGCTTTGCACTTCTCTGCGTTGAATCTAAGCTGCCATACATTTGACCATTCCTCTAACCTTGCCAAGTCCCTTTTCATTCTTTCCAACCCACCTTGTGTATCAACCCTGTTGCAGATCTTTGTGTTATCTGCAAAGAGACATACTTTTCCTTCCAGTCCCTCTGCAATGTTACTCATAAAGACATTAAAAAGGACCAGCCCCAGTACTGAACCCTGCAGTACCCCACTAGTAACCCCCTTTTCTTCACTGTGGACTCCATTTACTATTACCCTCTGTGATCTGTTGTCCAACCAGTGTTTTACCCAGGCTACCACCCTGGGATCCACTCCCAGGCTAGCTAATTTATTTATTAATCTTTTTTGCTGGACTGTATCAAATGCCTTGCTAAAGTCTAGGTAGGCCATGTCCACAGCTCCTCCCTGGTCTACTACTTTGGTCAACCAGTCAAAGAAATCAATTAGATTTGTCTGACATTACCTTCCTGCTGTGAATCCATGCTGCCTTGGGTCCTGTGCCCCACTGGCCTCTAGGTACTCAACAATTCTTTCCTTCAGAAGTGATTCCATCATTCTCCCTACCACTGAGGTCAAACTGACAGGTCTATAGTTTCCTGCCTCTGTCTTGCTCCCACCTTTGTGAAGGGAATCATATCAGCCCTCCTCCTGTCCTCAGGTACCACACCAGCCTCCCATGATTTATTAAAAAGGGTAGTCAGTGGTGTTACTAGTTCTTTCCTTAGTTCTTTTAAAATTCTGGGGTGAATCCCATCAGGTCCCATTTCTTTATCCACCTTCGGTTTTAAGAGGTCTTTCAGAACTCTTTCTTCTGTGAAAGGACTAATATCAACCCCCCTATCCAGAGTGCTTCTATTGACTGGATTAGGGATCTCCCCCTGCTCTTCCATTGTGAATACTGAGCAGAAGTATTCATTCAGTATCCCTGCTGTTTCACTGTCGCTCTCTGCCCACCCACCCTCCACTTTATTCAGCCACAGTATCCCTGCCTTAGTCTTTCTTTGCCCCTAATGTGGCTATAAAAGGTTACTTATATGGATAAGAGGTGATAATCAGGGAAAGACATTTATTTAATTTATTATTTTTCTTTTTGGTTTTGCATTTGATACCAAATCTATAATAGGGTGGAGAATAAGGAAGTTGTAGAAAGAATATGTATGGATCTTGGGAAACTTAAGGAGTGGTCAAGAGCATGGCAGTTGGGGTTCAATGCCAAAAAGTGCAAAATCATGTGCATAGGGCATTGGAACCCAAGAACTGAGTATAGGATGGCTAAGGTACTGTCAGTCATTAAGCAGGAAGGGGACCTTGGGATTATTATATCTGATGACCTTAAAGTGGCATGGCAGTGTGACCAAGCAGTGGGT
Source organism: Neoceratodus forsteri (assembly GCA_016271365.2). Classification (NCBI taxonomy): domain Eukaryota; kingdom Metazoa; phylum Chordata; order Ceratodontiformes; family Ceratodontidae; genus Neoceratodus; species Neoceratodus forsteri. Next base: position 410,527,190 of record CM057453.1, on the reverse strand, counting down.
AGGGCCAGTGGGATGCTGAGATACATCAGGAGACATATTTCCAACAGGAGACAGGAAGTGGTGTTGCCACTATATCACTCACTGATGAGACGCACCTGGAGTACTGTGTCCAGTTCTGGAGGCAGCACCTCAGAAATGACATAGACAGGGTGAAGGCAGTCTAAAATGGTGCAGGGATATGCCAAAAGCCGTATGAGGAGAGACTGAGAGAGCTCCACATGTACACCCTGGAAGAGAGGTGGGGGGGGACAATAGAGGCCTACAAGTACCTCACGGGGGTGAACAGGGTACAGGAGGAGAGTCTTTCAAATGAGGAAGAGCACCAGAACCAAAGGGCATGCAATGAAGCTGGGGGGGGGGTTAAGGAGGGAATGCAAAGAAGTACCATATATCCTCATGTATAAGTCGGGTTTTGGGGAACTAAAAATAGCCTTCAAACACAGCTACCAACTTATACATGAGTCATCACAACAGCAGTAAATGTGACCTCAATTAGAGAATACCACTCTTGTGGTTCCAGACACTGACAAATGACCCCAGCAGTCATTAACACCTCATTGTCAACTACTCTTCCCCAACACATCTCATAGCATCTCTTATTGTAACTCATTGTTAACCACTAATCACTCCCATTGTCCCACACTGCTTTGTTTTTGCCTGATTCCACTATTAATCAATTACCATAAGAACTACCCCGGTCAATAAGCTCACAGTGTCATGTGCTGCCACTGATGTCAATAAATTAATAAATCAATAAATCAAAGCACCAATTGAGAGCCCCTTTTTGTATAAATATAGTACCCCTATTCATTCATTATGAAGCCCGATTCCACAATGCAGTCACTAAAAAGAAAGCGGTGCACCTACAAAACTGATTTTAAATTAAAAGTAATATTTTTGCCAAAGTTAATTCAAATGCTGTGGCTGAGCGGGAGTTTAATGTGGATGAGAAGTTAATCCATGTCTGGAGAAGAAAGAAGGACGCCCTACTCAGTGTAGAATAGATGTCAAGCGCATTCGCTTAAATCCATCACCATCATCATGTGCGATTCATTTTAATGCTCAGTAAGCACATCCTGAATCTACTTGTGCAATGTGCTACTGTTTTTAATGCATTGATTACTTTTGTTATACAAATACAAATACAATTAAATACATGAAGACAAAAGAAGCTTGGTGGTAGTGCTCATGTATCCTAGTAAAGGATCGCAGGTACTCGGTGGCAGGGTTTAAAAAACTTAATAACTAAATGTACAGTCTTTACCAAGCGCTGGTGGAATTTACTGCTTACGTGGTAAAAACTGTACAGTTACATACTTGCCTGTCTCTGTCTAATTCAAGGCACTTTACTCACTGAGATTATGCACCCAACTTATACGGGGATCAATGCCTGAGGTTGTGTTTAGCAGTGTGAAAGTCAGTACCCCGACTTACAGGCGGACTGACCTATACGCAAGTATATATGTACTGCTTCAGTGAAAGAGTGGTGGGTACCAGGAATAGACTGCCAGCAGAAGTGGTGATGATGAAAACAGTAAGGGGCTTCAAACATACACAGGACTGACAAAGAGGACTATTAGGAAATAGGAAAGAAAAAGGGAGGGTCACCGGAGACCAGTTAGGGTCTGCAGAGACAGACTAGGCAGGGACTATTTGGGCAGACTTGTTGGGCTTAGTGGTCCTTTTCTGCCAATAAATTCTATGTTTCTATGTTTCTGTTTAAGGTAATTTTATTTTTAGGGCCTAGCTGAAGGTTTTTAGTTAGTAAAGAAAGCAGCCATGTTTGTGATGGAAGGTCATTTCTGGTTGTAGGGGTTGTAGGATCTATGACGCCGGCATGACAACTAAAAGATTGATGTCCTCGACCACTCCAGGAGCCCATTGACACCCCCGACTGTGATGCGACCTCAAACCAACTGGCACCACTGCGATGCACAATGTGGGGGGACTGCGCTCCCCCGCAACCCCCATGTGGATAGATATCTAACTTCATGTCGCAGAGACAGTGGAGTTAGATATTTACCCCTTCCCCCATCATCCTAAAGTGTCTTGATGCAAGCCCCCTGTCGCTGCCGATATAGGCACGCTGAGGGTTTCACTGTGGGGGGGTTCGGTGTATCAGTGTCGCTGTAGTGATGGTATATCTAGGGGGACTTATTTGCTCATTGTGTAATGTGGCTACTAGCAAATCTGATTTATAACCAGGATAACACCAATTACACTGTAATAATGCACGGAAATTTTACTGGTTTTACCCAAATAAATGTCTTTGTTTTTTAGACCCATTTTATAAGCTTTAATGACTGCTTAGCACTTTAAGAATACTATGAACTCTATGAATGCTTAGAACTCTTTGAATGCTTAAAACTGTATCAGTACTTACAACTTTATGACTATTTAGGAAACTTTTAATTTTTTATTCTAATCTAATATTGCAGTGAATAATAGGGCTGAATTTCTAATCAAAACTCTGAATGGAATCCCTTGTGTGCCAGCCTCTGTGTCACCTCTTGGCCACTGGTCAGAATTACAAAAAGAACAAGTAGAACAGATGAAATGACAGAATCCTCTGGTACTAGTCCATCACTCATGAATGGCCCTCCATGGGTAGCCCACTCCCCCAGGTACCCACATCCATCCTCCCTGAATCACTCCTTCAGCCATACATTGAAGCATGTGATGAGAACACTTCTCCTTTTCCCATGTCCCAAACTACTGTAGCAGGACCTCAGTGAAGCTGTTGTCTGTTTGAACCTCCCCAGTAACTTCCTAAAGCTATCTATAACCTCCCCCAAGGGTCTGCAAGTCAGGCCATACATCCCCAGGTGAACAGGGACATGAAAGTCACCACCCCTTTCCACTACCCTGATTATCCTTTCTACCCTGCCTGCATTCCTCTGGACTGAGACTCCCAACAGGCACCTTTCTATTCCATCCCACTGCTCCCCTGTCCCCACTACCCTCTGTCCCTTTTATAATGGAGCCCCCTATCACAAGTACTTTCTTGGTCCTCTCTTTTTTCTTGGATTCCAGCTGTACTGCAGGTGTCTTCCTCCCAACAGACCTGGTGTCCTGGGAGACTACAGGCTCCAGCCTCCGCACTGGGGATATTGGACTGAGAGAATCACATGAGGTGCAAATCTGTTCACTGTTGTCCCCTCAGGGTTTTCACCCTCCTGGATGGTCCCTCCCCCTGACCACTATAGTCCACTGCCTATGTCTGGACCATAGATGTCCACTGGGAAATAGTAGTAATGGCTGCCTGGAGCAGCTATCACTGGGACCTGCATCAGAGAAGATCAGATTCTGCTTTCACCACAGCCAGCTCCTGAATGAGCACCACAGTCCTGCTGCACACTGGGCAATGTGCCTTCTCCAGAGGACTTCCTAGAGATGACAGCACCACAGGAGTTGTAGACTGTCAGACCCCTTCCCCCTTATCCTGTCCTCCCTCAGCTCCCCACATTCTTCTTTCCTGCTTCCTTTAGTACTGTGTTTACCCTTTTGCTGTAGATACCTCTGCTTGGCAATCCCTTTTTCCCTCTGATTTGTTACCTTGGTTTGGGACCCATTTATCAGGGTACAGTACCCCCAAATAGGATATTTCTAGGATTCTTTACCAACCATGGAATCCCTACTGCTACTACTCTATCTATCTGACTGCTCTTCTGCTCCCTCCTTACCCCTGATTCTCTTCCATTGTCCTTCTGTTTATTGTATCCTGCTGTTTTGGTCCTCCCCTACACTCTCCACTGTCTCTCCACAACTGCGGTGGCTCCCACTTTGTGAGGCTCCTGTGTCTGATCTGTAACCCTGGCCTACTCTGAGCAGAGTTCCCTGCAGAACTGCAGACTACCTATGAGAACTCTGGTACATGCCACACTGCTGCTCCGCAGTACTCACACTGCATGATGGTCGTGCATAAGGATCACAGACATCTACATTTGGCTCAGTTTGCTAAAATTGGCTCCCACTGGAAATTAGTTTTAGACCACTATAGGAAGGCTAATGAAACTTTCACAGGTAATGGCAGTTCACAACATGGTCTGCATCTCAGCAACATTTACATTTTCAGTGAAGCCCATTAGGTTTCAAAGGCGCTTGCTGTCATTTAATCTGTATCCCTTTTTTTTTTCATTCTTTATTTATGCTTCTGTGCTTTGCTTTGCCCAGTCTGGTGCACCCCTTCAGCCCATCACTCACCTTCCCCAAGTACTTAACCAAGCCCTGTCGCTCATGGCTTGCCCCCATGTTGGGGTCTTTGGGGCTGAACCCCTCTGGATGTCCTGTTACAGTGGAGGATGGTAGCTGGTCAGTGATGCAGGGCCTTACACTGTGAAGGGTCAGCCGGCATCCTGCACAGCCGGTATTATTTCCTCTGGCTTTTACTTCCCACAATCCTAGGCAACATGCAAGCACCTGGGGAGGAGGGTCTGACTTTGAGTGTGTGTAATGTGCTCATGTTAGGAGAGTGAGCTGCCCAGCCCACCAGCAGGAGCTGCTACAGCCCCAGGGCATGCACTTCTACCTCCGACCAGATAGGACATACATACTGCCACTGGCAGTGCTGCCTTCCAGCCTAGTCACCTAATCGCTGTCTTCAGAGTCACTGGCATTGAGACCCAGCACTCTTCCTGTGGGCCATCGGGTATCCCTTTTCACTTCCTATTTAACTTGTGACTTACAGACTCTTCAAGATCTTAGAACCCTAACCGAATCATTCAACATTACCTTTAAAGTCAATGAAGGAAAAACTCACCCCTACCAGATCTGCTAGAAGTTAATACACTGCTTAAAGCATCAAAGCACCCAAAATACATCTGCCACTTTCAATCAACATGGAGCCTTGCTGTATTCAGACATAATGCAGTTAGCCCCAGCACTTGAACTGCCCCGGAGAGGAAAGAGTTAACTCTATGCAAAAGCATACTGTAGAATGTTGAGCTCAAGCTCGGTTTTCAAACCTCTGTCTGTGGTACTTCCCAGAGTAACTGTTAGATTTTTTACTCCGTCTAACAGTGAAGTTGCTCCGGAGATTTTCTCTGCTCGGTTCAGTAAAAGAAAAATAAAAGCATTTGGTTTTAAACCGCATTCGTTTATTATTTTCGGATTTCCAGCCTCTGTCTACGGTACAGGTAGTATGTAGATAGGTAGTGACTGTGTTTTATTTTGCTAAAGAGTGGAAATTGTCTTTCTTCTGTTTCTTTCCAGTTGGTCCGGTTCGGAACTAACTTTGTTTAATTTTTTCTCTTTTTCTGGGATTAGTGTGGTTTTCCGGTACCCATCGGTTTCAAAAGAGCTGGACTTTTGCTGGTTCTTTTAAAGAGCCCGTGACACGGTTTGCAACCGATCAGTTGCTCATTACCTGGCTTTAAAGCTGCTACTGGGTAATTGTTAGGTTGGCCATGTCTAAGAAACCCAAGAAGAAAACCGGTCCCACTGGGTTTCAACACTGTAGTGAGTGTGGGGAGGCCTTTACTAAGGCCGACCCCCTCCTTCATCTGTGTTTATTGTCTGGAGTTTGACCACCTCAAGTCAGACTGCCATCTGTAAGAACTTTCCTAAAACCACTCTAGATAAAAGACTGAGTAGGTTGAAGGAAAGGGAGGCCGAGAAGTCCGTAGATCTAGTTGGCCAGCCCGGTTTAGTTGCGGCTGAACCTGAGGAGGTGCCTACTGACCTAGGCGATACCTTCTCGGGCAAAAGGAGAGCTGACTCTGAGGGGTCGGTTCCGACAAAGAAAAAGCACAAGTCTGCCAGTTTGGATCCTGTATCCTTCTCTCCAACTGCGGACGAAATAGCCAAAGCAATTAGTATTGTCCAGTCGCTTAGACTGGTTCCGTCTGAACAGACACCGCCAGTTCAATGGTCGGTTCGGTCAGATCTATCTCCTCTGGATTATGACCCAGATGTTTATTATGAGGAGTGGGAGGGAGACAAAGACTATCCCAGTGATGATGATGATGATGACTATGAAGGGGGTCTGGATGTGCCCATTGAACCGGACATCTCCCCAGACAAGCCCTCAGGTGTCTCTCCTCCAAGGCTCTCTGAGTCCCCTTCACACTTTTTGTTCTACAAAAAGGTGGCACAAACCCTGCAGCTTCCCTTGGTTGAAGCAGCAGAGGAGGAGGAGGAGGAGGAAGAGCCTGATTTTGTGGAGATGATGGACATCCCAGAGTCCAAAAAGCTGTCTATCCCTCTTCATAAATTTCTGGGGAAACAAACACACAAAATTTTACAAACCCCTAATTCAATACGTCCTGTGGACAAGAGAATGGTCAGGAGGTATTCAATATTAGGCTCAGCTGCAGAGTTCCTTAATAGTCATTGCAGCCATGTTGGGGTAGTGCAGGCTGCAGCCTGTGACAGGGCTAACATTCCTTTGGCTTCACACACCCCCCCCCCCCACCGGGATAAGGACACCAGAAAAGTGGATGCCATGGCCAAAAAACAGTATTTGGCATCCTCTTTGGGACTCAGGCAGGCTACTTATATGGCCTATATTGCCAGGTACCAGAAATCCAGATGGGACAAAGTTCTGGAACTGGTTAAACAGGCCTCTTCCCCAGCTAACCAAGGAGGTGGCTGCTGATGGAATTGAGGCATCCAAAATGCAATTTCATGCTGCTGTGGACTCCAGTCATGTGGCATCTAGAGTCATGGCTACATCTGTGTCTCTCAGGAGACATGCTTGGCTCAGATGTACTAGCCTTTCACAGTATACCCAGACTAAGGCTATGGATTTTCCTGTAGTAGGTAACTCTCTGTTTGGCGAGCAGACAGAGGTTTACATGAAGAAAATGGATGAATACAGGACCACATACAGGAGTGCACAGGCCAAGGTAAGGCAAGTCACTCCACATAAGCAGCAGCCTAGGGACAGGGCAGGCCCTTTTAAAGGCCTTTTTACTAAGCCCAGGCCTCCTCTCCCGTCCCACAGAAGGGGTTCTTCAGAGGGAGGGGTAGGAGGGGGATGAGTAGGGCTGCTCCCTCCTCCTCCTCTCAGTCCAAGGCTCCTGCCAAACAGACACCCTGATGAGTCAGCCCAGGTCGGCTCTCCATTTCTAGTAGGAGGCAGGCTGGCTTACTACTTTCAGGCCTGGAAGTCTGTGAACTCAGACAAGTGGGTTCTAGAAGCAGTAAGCCAGGGACTGACCCTCAGCTTCAAAAAATTTCCAAAAAAGAGGGCCAAGTCTTTTCCACCGGCATCAATTTCAGAAACCCTTGCCCTAGAGGCAGAGGTTTCCTCTCTTCTAGCTCTCAGAGCTATAGAGAAGGTTCCTACTCAGCACAAGGGAAAAGGACTGTACTCCAGGTACTTCCTTATCCCAAAGAAAACAGGGGAGTGGCGACCCATCCTAGGCCTAAGATATTTGAACAAACACATTGTAAAGCCAAAATTCAAAATGGCATCTCTGGGAATAATCCTTCCCTCTCTAAGGCCAGCGGATTGGCTAGCATCTCTGGACCTCAAGGATGCCTACTTCCATATTCCTATCAGGTGCTTCCACAGAAAATACCTCAGGTTTGAGTTACCTTCAGGACATTACCAATTCAGAGCCATGCCATTCGGTCTAACATCAGCTCCAAGGGTGTTCACAAAATGACTTGCAGTAGTAGTGGCTTACCTCAGAAGACAGGGTATCACCATTTTTCCATATCTAGATGACTGGCTGTCAGTGGGTCAGTCTCCTTTACAGGTCAAGTCAGCTCTTCAAACTACCCAGGACCTACTGAGCTCCTTGGGCTTTCTTCTCAATCTTCCAAAGTCTGTGCTCGGACCAGTTCAACTTCTCACCTTTATAGGCATAGAGTTGGACACTGTACAAGCAAAAGCCTTCCTTCCCATGGCATCGCTTCCTTCTTTCGACCTCAGGTCTCCCGCCCAGCAAGACAGTTCCTCCAGCTCCTGGGCCACATGGCAGCTTCCATGGCAGTGGTGCAGGAAGCAAGGTTCCAGATGAGGGACATTCAGTTTTTGGTCTCAGATGAAGGATTCACTTAACAAACTGATTCCAGTGACTCAGACACTGGTCCAAGCTCTCCAGTGGTGGCTAGACAAGGACAACCTCAGACAAGGGGTTCCATTTCTCCCTCAAGTCCCATCAGTAGTTTAACTATGGATGCTTCTCTCCTAGGGTGGGGAGCCAACCTGGGAGCCCTGACAACTCAAGGGCTCTGGTCTCCACAGGAGTCTCTCCTTCATATCAATCTCCTGGAACTCAGGGCAGTTTTCTTAGCCCTGCAGAGCTTCTCAGATTCAGTAAAGGGCAAGGTGGTCTAAGTCTGAACGGACAACACCACCACAATGTGGTACATCAACAAGCAGGGAGGCACTCGGTCCTCAGCCTTGTGCACAGAGGCCATGAAGCTGTGGTCTCTGGCCTATTCTCTTCAGACTTCTCTGGTAGCAGTTCACCTTCCAGGGAAGGACAACTTACTAGCAGATTCTCTAAGCAGAATTTCTCAGAGTCACCACGAATGGTCCCTGGATCCTCACATACTGGAGGTCATCTTCTCCAGGTGGGGCACTCCAGAGATAGATCTCTTTGCAGCACCGGACAATCATTAACTTCCACTGTTTTGTTGCAGACCTCCAGTCCTGGGGACAGTCCTCCAGGATGCTCTCCTTTTGGACTGGAAGGGCAGGTTTCTCTATGCCTTCCCTCCCTTCCCTCTGCTGTTCAGAGTTCTGATCAAGATCAGGACTCAACCCTGCATAGTGATACTGGTGGCTCCAGACTGGGCCAGGCAGCCTTGGTATCCTCTACTGCTGTCCTTGTCAGTGTCATGTCCCCCTGTCTCTGCCTAGGACATATAATCTCCTGTCCTCCTCCCAGGGGCGGATCTGGTACCCCAATCTCTAGTCTGTCCATCTCAAGGCCTGGCTCTTGAAGAGTTAGAATATGCAGCTCTACATCTTTCTCAGGGAGTTCTGGATATTCTGAAGGTCTTTAGGAAACCTTCCACTAGAAAAACTTACCACTCCAAGTGGAAAAGGTTCTGTATTTTTGGTGCAGGTTTTGTATTTTAGGCATCCTGCCCAATTCTGCAGACATTTCCACAACCTTAGACTATCTAGTTCATCTTACTGACTTAGGCCTTAGGCCTGCCACTCTAAAGGTTCATCTGGCAGCTGTCTCTGCATTCCTCTCAGCAGGGAAGGGCTCTTCCCCGGCATCTCATCCTGTTTTCCAAAAGTTTTTCAAAGGTCTGGTTCACATTAACCCTCCCTTTAGGGAGCCCACTCTGCCTTGGGATCTTAAAGTCTGCATAGCTCAGCTAATGCAGCCACCTTTTGAACCTCTGGCTTCGGCTGAATTGAAGTACCTGACCTGGAAAACTGTGTTATTGGTAGCTATTATTTCTGCCAGGTGGATTAGTGAGCTACAGGCCCTGTCAGTGGAACCTGACCATCTCCTTCCATAGGGACAAAGTAGTCCTCAGAACCAATAGGAGGTTCTTGCCCAAAGTGGTTTCAGATTTTCATCTGAACCAGTCTATATCTCTCCCAGTGTTTTTCACTGACCATTCTTCTTCAGGTGAAAGAAGGTTACACAGTCTGGACGTTAAGAGGGCCCTTAGCTACTACATTGAGCATACTAAGGCACATAGAAATGACTGTCTTCAATTGTTTCTCACTTATGGTGAAGTGGGAAAGGGTAAGCCTGCCACTAAGAGAACTATTGCCAGGTGGATTGTTTCTTGTATACAATTTTGTTATTACAAATTGGGTAGGACGCCCCCTTCAGGTCTGAGGGCTCATTCGACCAGGGGTACAGCTGCTTCTCGAGCTGCAGCCAGAGATATACCTTTGTTAGAGATCTGTAAAGCAGCCACCTGGAAAACAGTACACACTTTCACCGAGCATTACTCCCTGGACATCCAGGCTAGGAGTGATGCTAGGTTTGGTACAGCAGTATTGCAAAGCCTCTTCCCAAAGTATGTTCTGCATTCCCTCCTCCACAGGGAACTGCTTGGTAGTCTGCATTATGTCTGAATACAGCAAGACTTCATGTTGTTTGAAGAAAAAAATTACTCACCATAGAAATTTGTTGTTTCTTCTAATGGAGTCTTGCTGTATTTAGACCTCCCCCCCCACCTCCCCTCCCAGAACCTGGTTTTGGGAAGTGGGCTGGCTGGTACAGTGTTGCACCTCAGGGGTGTACCTTGTACTCTCCCTCTTTGGTGGGCTAGATGTTATTATTGTCAGTATTAGTGTCAGTGGCTCAGTAGGTAGCACACTCACCTCTGAGGCCGGTAGATCAGAGGGCCATGGGTTCAGTTCCCACACCTGGCACTTGGGTTAATACCCCAGTACTGACACTGTAGTGCAGCATGAGAGGGGTGCTGCATTTCTGAGATGCTGTCTTTCAGATGAGATGTTAAAACCAAGGTCCCATCTTCCTGGATTGGTGGTAGTTCAGGTGGATGTTAAAGATCCCATGGCACTTATCGAAAAGAGTAGGGGAAATTCCCCTGTGTCCTGGCCAAATTTCCCTCATTCACTAAAAATACCACCAACAGCTTAATCTGGTTCAGGGTCAGTTGGCATTCATCTGTATCCCCCTCTCCTGGGTCGTGCCTGAAAATAGGCAGAATTTGTCTAGTGCACTTACCCGGTCAACAAAAACTGAATAAATAAATAAATTATTATTTTTCTGGTGTTTTACTAAATATTGTCACTACCTTTCCTTTTTGGGTTCTCGACTTGAGTCTTTTGGGGCCCAAGAAGATATATTTTGCCCTTTGGCTATATTTGAACAATTTCCATACTTTAGTTACTAGTTAGTTAGCTCGTAAGAATCTGGTGGTTACACTGGGAAGTACCACAGACAGAGGTTTGAAAACTGAGCTCGAGCTCAACGTTCTATGCTTTTGTATAGAGTTAACTCTTACCTCTCCGGGGCAGTTCAAGTGCTGGGGCTAACTGCATTATGTCTGAATACAGCAAGACTCCAGTAGAAGAAACAACATTACTATGATGAGTCTTTTTTTCTTCTGCACCATGTTTTTTAACCTCTGGGCACTATATTCTGCAAACTATGTCCCCATTATGATTGTCTGTAACCATGGATGCTGTATGGAATAACACATGCTGAGTGTGGATAATTTTTTGAAATGTAAACAGTTATTGTAATATGTATGTTGTAATGTGGGACATTCACTGATCCATGTTCTCTGCAATACTGTCTGTTGTAAAGTGTACAATTTATGAATTTGTGTATCTGTAATTAACTCCAGGTCGCCCCTGGAAAAAGGGACTTTCATGGTCTCAGTGGGTCTACCCAGTTACTAAAATTAAAATTAATAAATAAATATTCTTAAAGTCTATGTAATATATTTTTAAAGTCTGCAGGCTTACTTGTTTAGTATTTACAGGTTAATTTTACATGTTTCTCCACTACAAAGTTTGTTTTCAAGTCAGATACTTACAGAACAACAGAGATGAAGTGAAGCAGAATGTTTAGTATCTCTAAAGATGACAGCTTTCCAGTCTCCTCACTGCTTTGTGTTCCGGTAACGTTCCTTGCTGTATCTGAGTGTCCTTCCATTTTTATATTGTTCCAGCATCCTAAAACATTGTTTTTGATAAATTAACAGTATTGTCCACCATTGAAAAAACATGCAGTTTTCTGCACTTTCTCTGTACTACACAGAAAAAGAGAAAACTGGCATGTGTGCAAAAACTACGAGCATACCACACAGGCACTCTTTGCCAAACACACAATTTAGAGCTTATACCATAAGTCTACATTCTTAACAGGGTGAGCAGTACAACAAGTACCTTATCCTGCACAACAAAACAAAGGCATTTATGTAATACGCAGTCTCAGCTAGCACTATGTATGATTGCACCTTTCATTTGGGACTTTTGTGTAGCAACCATCAAAGAATTTCAACCAGAATAGTCCAGGTAGGATGTGAGCCCAGGTCAATTGCATCCATCTACTTTAAACACCTGGTACAACACATATAACCTTACTTTAATAATTCTCTTGACACACCTTGCAACAATATTTTTAATAAAAAGTGGCATTTTTTTCTTCCTTATTATTTTTTTAATTATTTTGTTTTGGTTTCTCAGTCCTTTAAATCCATAAATATTAAAATTGTATGGTATTTTCAAGGTCATGGCCAGATATACTGTACGGACACCCAGAAAATTATTTGCCCATTCCAAGCCCTGTTAGTACATCAAATACTGCTTCTGAAGCCATATTTAGCACAAAGTCATTTGTGTTTATACACTAAAAGGTGACTGGTACATATGCAGATATATGGCAGTGCTGCATATACTGTAGGTGAACTGCCATATTCAACTGATTTTAGCAGCACTGACTGGTAGTGTCATGCTAGTTAATGCTGGAAAAAAACAAGTTTTAACAATGGACACCATGGTCTACATCCCCTCCCTGAGCAGTTCTGGCAGCTTGTTTCCAACATAGATATAGAAACAAAATCAATCCAGACCATAGTAACCATGCCTATCAGTCTAGTGGCCCACTGTTCTACCCATAGTGGTACCCATCAACACCCCCTGGTCCCAACATGTTGGCCAGCACTTGGCCACCACCACTGCTGCCAATCGCCATCTCAGTCGCGCAAGTACAGTCACTTACTGGACAAGTCACAGTACTGATACTGTACTCGCATGAGTGCAGTAGTGATACTGTGACTTGAACAGCCACAGTGACTGTACTGATGGGAATGAGATGACAGATGGCAGTACAGAAGAGAGGTGGTTAAGTGCTGGCCACTATCTTAAGGGGAGAGAGTGGCAAAGAGTTCAGCTAGTGGAAGGGAGTGGGTCACTAGACAACAAGGGTAGGTTACTATAGTTGTGATTAGGTAAGGGTTGGAGGACCACTGGCACCAGGGATTGGATGCCATTTACAGTTTACAATAACTATCAGGTGAGGGTCTGGGACCACTAGGCTGCCAGGGACATTATTTCTTTCCATCCTTTGTTTATCTGTCTCACATTGAGGTGGCCCCTAGCTGACAGCTACCCCAAGCCCCATCACCCATGCAATCCAGGACTTACCTCCTATCTTTTGAACCTCCATGGGTGGGTTGGTGCCTTGGTGGGTGTTGCACAGCCTGGGGAGGGTACTCTGCCATTGTCCTGCTATCCCCAAGCTATTTTCCCCACAGCTGTTTACCCTGGGCTAGCATGCATGCTATAGCATGCATGAACTGTGTCAAGATGCCATATGCCTCTGCGTCCTGCACCCCACCAATCAGGTACATGACCACTGCTACACTGCCTCCACTAGGTGGTGGTCAAGCAATGGTATGTGCTGTCCATCCTCCATGAAAGAGCAAAATCATCATGGGATGCTCGATCTTCCTTCTCCTGGCTGGCCTCTGAGTGGCACAGTTCATTCCAAAACCTGGGTCACAGATGTGGCACACGACAAGGCCTTCTGCCTCAGCTCACCATGCCACTAGGCTGGCCCCTGCCATGGACATTATTAACAGTTGCAGCTGGTGACACGAAGATTGTATAAGTGATGGGAGTCCATACATTTCTTTGTTTTTCTATGATGGAAACAAAGTATCCGACTTGTGGGTGGTGAGAAACTACACAACACCGAAGGGACAGACTACCATTCAAATCCAAGCAGCAGATGTTTGTGCCTCACTAGTTAATGAGGCTATATTCATATGCAAATGACTTCTTGCTGCCTTGCACAGGCACAGAGGTCATTTGCATGGGAAGTTTTAACTATAGCAAGTTAGTGCAAGAGGTTTGGGACACCCCGGCTACATTTGTTCCTTGAATGTCCTATCTGCAGCATCGACATATACTTCTCTGTAGCCAGCAGGGGGCTGTGCTTTGTGCCCAGAACTCCAGTTAGAGGCATCATCAGGGATGCACTCTGTGGTCTATATTTGAACAAGTTTTGGGCACTCAAACTGTGCTCTGAAAAACTTGTTTAAATTTAGAACATTTGGGGAATTGAAGTACAGTAATTGGTGTTTAGGTCAGAGCTTTTGCAAGGAGTAAACCCAGACTTTTAATACGTGCCCCCATGGACTTTTCAGAGTCAAGTCAAGTTTATATTCAGTGAGTCAATAAGCTATCACTACATTTAAAATTCATACGTGAAAACAAATACAGATAAATGCAAACACATAATTTTAAAGCAGATTAAAATGATTAATAAAACAAAGAAATCTAATGGACTTGGTGAAGATAAGTTTCCAATCCAATAAATATATAAATGATAAACTACATAAGACTCTGAATAATCAAAGGGACAAGCAAAAGAAACAATTAGTGGCAAAAAATATCTGTATGGAGTCTACGGCTGTTTCTACAGTATGCACGATCACTGACTACTCATACAGTGGCCAGCCATGGAGGTGAGAGAGGGCTGTGCCGGTCACCATATGTAACTGTTAGAACAAAGCACCTGGCACTGGGGCAAGGTGGTGCAGGGAGGTTGGATGTCAGTGGTTGGGTTGGGTGGGGGGCTGTTCGGGGGAGCCACTGGACTACCACCAGGACATGCTATAATAAGGTATACTGGAGAATAAGGGTGGGGGACTCCCCCGGACCACCAGAAAATAATACATAAACAGATACCAGGTGATCAGGGAGGGGAACCACTGGACCAGCAGGGAATAATACATAAATAGACTCCTGGCAATCAGGGGTGGGGGAAACCACTGGAACACCAGGGCTGTCTTTTAATCATTGTATGTGGTGCTAAGGGGCGGCTGTGCCCAATGCAAATGGCCCCTTAGTGCATTGCATGCCCAGTTGGCTCATTTGCATGCTCAGGCCAAATATAGCCCACAGGGGACTCGGGACTGTCCCATTTCATGCAACATTATTCCCTGTGGGCAATATGCTGCCCTGGTCCATGTCGCGGCAGTACAGATTCACATAGTGCTGTGCTGAGATGGACCAATATTTAGTCAGATAGCACCACTCACTATCCATCTCAATATTGCAGCAACCTGGGGGAAGCACAGGGGCAAGCACAATGCAAACATTTGCACTTGCCCCATTTTCTGAACTTGTGGCACTTAGTGTTTAAAAGTCAAACCACTGACAGCTGTTAGCAGCTCTAACTGCAAAAGATGCCAAAGCATAAATGTCCCTCGCATCAGTGCAATTGAAGAGAGTGTTTAACTTTTCAGATTCATGCAGAAAATGTATGTTTCTCAGAACTGGGTTAAGCCATGTGATTCTTGTAGTTTCTAATTTTGAACAATAGAGTAAATAGTGTATTAATATGTCACTAGAATGCTCCCTGCAGAAACAAATTCAGGCATCCATAGTCACCCACAAATTGTAATTGCCATGTACATACTGGACCCTTGACATGACCAGTTACCATCTGTGCTGGTGATTTTTATAAATATCTAAATATGGCCCCACATGCCAACATTTTTTAAAGAGTCTGTATTCAGCTAGCATTTTAGACTGATTGATTCTTATTATATCTGTCTGAACTTCAATGTCCCAAATGTGCTGAAAGGCCAATCTACAGCACTTGTCCATAAGCTTCCTATCATACCACATACCATTGAAATATCCTGTAGATCCAGACATCTGCATTTACAGTTAAGCCTTTCAAGCCAGCCATATCTCATAGACTTAGTATGATACTTCTTAGAGCTTTCACTCCAGATCATTTTAGTTAAACTATCATCTGAGAGAAGCATAAAACGTTTCCAGTAATTTAGCACATGCATGAGTGACACTGATGATATGTATAATATACCCATCTCTGCTCTTAAATGCTCTGAGGGAATGCATTTTGGGAGGCCTAGCATTCTCTTAAAAAATAATTATTGGATTAATTTAAATACAAATTTTACTTTTAAAGCCATGAATCAATGGAGATTTATCAGTTTTAGAAGCATAGTCTTTATTTGTACCTCAATTCAAATTAAAATTCTAGAGTTCATGCCAGTCCACCTGCTTATCACTACACAAAAGCAGAACTGGACAGCAGGACACCCCATTCGAAAGAGTAACTGTCTGACACTTTTGTCAGCAGAGCTGCAGAACTAATTGATAACCATGTTTTGTTTTTTTTTGATAGGAGGAGACAGCGCAGTAGGATTAATAATAGTTTTAATTCCCCATTTCCCAAATATCAGCATGGTCTTTCTTCTTTCTACACAGTATAATTATTGTCCATTTGGGATTCAGGTTAGTGAGACACAACACTGCAATTAGGCAATGTTTTTGCAACATTTGAGTCATACCACCTTAATTGTTTTCCACTTAGGTTAATTAGTGGTTAGCAGTTCGCCCCATCTTGCAGTCACAGTTGAAGCCTTTTTCACACAGCTGTCAAACGTTACTCATAGTCAGGTTTTCTCATGTACATGACTTGACTGCTGAGACATGAGGCAAGAACTGGAAAGATGCCGCTTCACTTACCACAAACTTCATCCACCCATTGGAATGAGGTCCAAAGTCTTTATTTGCCACCCACTAATTGCACAGCCCCCTGTCAGCCACAGAAGCCAGAGAGCAATTTGTTGGCCAGTGATACAACTGAGCAGCTTATTATCCCTTCTTCTCTCCAGCTAGGTGGTCGAGGGTGTGCCCTGCCTCCAGGTAATGTACCTGTCAAGGCACTGCTTCTCTTGGCTCCAATTCTGAAGCCTCAGGCACGGGGATTAGAGTTTCTTCTTTTAATTGAGCTTGCATTTTCTCCCTGCAAAATGGCAATCATTCTGTAGCACCTTTTTCTGTCATATGAAAATACTTGGATTAAAGCATATTTCTAATGCCTTAGTAACCATTCTAGTCTCTAAGGCACCTTGTTTAAGCCTGTAGGTGTGCTTTTAGACAATTCAGCTATTGAAAGCAGCAGTCAAGGCAAATCTTGTAATTTCCCTGTGCTCAAGGCTTGCCTTATGAAGAGCCCATGCTTTGGAAGATAACATAAAGCATGATTTATCACCGCTCTTTTTGAAATCGTCAATTGTAAATATGTGTATTACTGTCATGCATATTAATACTCAAATTTCATGAATAATGAAGTACATGCTAAGACATTATTTACATTATGCAAATATAGAAGAATATGGCAACTTATTAAATAAGACAATAAAACCTGGAAGATCCTGGTTTTCTAGTAAACTTTGCTGTCCTACCCTAGGATCCCAGTGAATTGGGAATTTCCCTTTAGCTGAAAGGTAAGAGCTCTGATTTTGGGACACAAGATCTCCAGTTTGGTTCCCAGCAAAGGCTCTGTGTGAGTCTTCCCAATAGAAGGTAAAGACATAACAAATGGCTTAACTCATGCAGAGAGAAGGAGTAAGCCACCAGGCTTCTGTGTAACTGCTGCCAGATGTCAACACAGTGTCATGGTTCAAGGCTTTGAAGGGAGATGCTTACCTGTCATCTCAGCTAGAGGACAATGTGAGATAATGGTGACCTTGTAATATTGGTGGTACACAAAGGAGAAACAGGGAAATGATGTTTGGACAACAACAAAAAAAATAAGCCATGATTTAATGTTTTATTTATTTGTAATTTTTGACCTAATCTTTCACCACCAGAAACCTCGGTTCAGTGCTGTAATGGGATACTAAGTGTTATTAGTCTTGTGGTTTTGGCTCTGTTCTTAATGAACAGTTGTGTAAATCACAGAACTCCCCATCATTAGGCAAGATATAGTAACTTTGTAGTCATTAGTAAAAGAAGATGCTAAACTGAGTAAATATAGAGTAAGTATGGAAAATGAATTACCCACTCACCTCAATGCAGTGGTCCTTCTAGGTCAGTATTAGTGTGCACCGAGCAGTCAGTGTGGAAAAAAAATCACTGCGCCCACTCACAATGCAGCTGATCTACTGTTGACTAGAGGGATTCATAGTCTTTTTTTATAATAAACTTTTACTGGAGAATTTTGTCACACAACAAGGCATACAAGAAGTACAGAGACATAGGCAGTAAATGTTACAGTAAAAACAAAGTACAACACATAATCATTCCTCTAACATCATGGGAAGTAAACAGACACACAGATGTTTTTATGGCTAGATGGTAATACCCAACAGTGAGTCAGACATTGTTTGCAGTGTACATGACTAATAATACAATCAAGGAACAAAACTGGTATCCAGGTCCAATTTATATTATACCCATTTTTTTTCAGATTTCATCAAAAACATGCTGTTTGTTAAAGAAGTAGTACACCCAGGCCCAGATACTCAGAAGGGTTGCGCATGGCGCAACACTGTTGCACCATGCCCAACCCACTGATGTGCCCTGGCATGATATTTAAATGTGGATTGTGCCTGGCACAAATCCCGATGTGCCGGAATGCATCAGTAATGTATGCGGTGCAGGTAGGGGGGCGTGCCCATGCATACTCCGCACATCCCAATATTCAGCCCGGGATGTGCTGAGTCCATGCATGCTCAACCCCTACTTGCGCTGCACTCAGGTGAGCCAGAAAAAAAAAAGGAACCATGGATGGCCACCCACAGGTGAGCTGCCATATTGCAGGGCACAACACGGCAGCTGCCACCTGTAGGTGGCTACCCGAGTTCCGACTGCACCTTCGTGGCAGTGCCTCCCCATGCCCGATCGCAGGCATACATAGAATCTATTAACCATCCAATATCCCTCGTGGTCCAGTGGACCACTTCATGCCTGATCGCAGGCATATGTTAAAAGAAATATAAGGTCCTATATCCCTGGTGGTCCAGTGGACCGCTCGCAGCCCGATCGCCGACATATGCTTAAATAAATGTAAAGCCCAATATTCCTGGTGGTCCAGTGGACTGCTCGCAGCCTGATCGCTGGCATATGTTTAAATAAATGTAAAGTCCAATATCCCTGGTGGTCCAGTGGACTGTTCGCAGCCCAATTGTGGGCGTCAGTAAACCAATAATGCCACAGAAACCCAACCCTGGTGGTCTAGTGGTACCCCCTCCTCCGCCCACTGGGCCCCACTGCCCGCTCCCCAGTCAGCGGCAGGTGGCAGCACCCGCACCCCTGCTGCCCGCTGCATCGACTGACAGTGTCTGCGGTAGGACTGTACGCCCGGTGGTCCACAGCGTGAACCAATGGGCATACAGCCATACCATACTGCTCAGTCCAGATATGTGAATGGATCCATTAACATATCTGGACCATGTAAATGCGGTATGGGCTGCATGCCGTGGCTCACGCTGTGGGCTAATGGCGTACACCGTACGCACTGTCAGTCATTGGGCGGCGGGGTGACAGGCGGGTAGGGTGCTGCTGCCCACCACTGACCAGGGGGGGCAGGGCGGTGGGACTCAGTGGGCGGGTGGGGAAGGTGTACCGCTAGACCACCAGGATTGGGTTTCTGTGGCATTATTGGTTTACTGACACCCACAATCAGGCTGAGAGCAGTTCACTGGACCACCAGGGATATTGGACTTTACATTTATTTAAGCATATGCCGGCAATCGGGCTGCAAGCAGTCCACTGGACCAGCAGGGATATTGGACTTTACAGTTATTTAAACATATGGCGGTGATCAGGCTGCGAGAGGTTCACTGGATCACCAGGGATATAGGACCTTACATTTCTTTTAACATATGCCCGTGATCGGGTGTGATGCAGTCCACTGGACCACCAGGGATATTGGATGTATTATTTGCATACTGAAGCACGCGATCGGGCTGCGAGTGGTCCACTGGACCACCAGGGATATGGGATGGTTAATTTTAATACTTAAGCCCGTGATCAGATGTGAAGCATTCCACTGGACCACCAGGTATATGGGACAATTTTTTACATCTACATATGCCCTCTATCGGGCAGAGGGATGAAGTGCTGCACTGTACAGGGGGCGTCGGCCCCCGACGGCTGCTGCCTGGCAGGGCGCCAGGCGCACATCACCGGGGATCAGTGCACCTGCATGCAAATGGGGCCATAATGACATGTAAATGGCCCCATTTGCACCTTGCATAAATGATGGCCCCATTTGCATGTGCACTTTTGAATATCGCTGTTGTGCATAGTGCAATGGAGCTTGCACTAGCGCATCCCCCTGATCCACTCTGGCCACTTGCACTGGCACAGTGCCACTGCACTGCGGATGGCCAGGGTGCAATATTCCACGATGCTGTGCCATGGTGCAGCTCCGTTGAATATCACCATGCCACTGCCCCTGCGCAGCCGAGTTGCGCTGCACCCAGGCTTGCACCACAGCCTGGTGCGGTCTGAATATCCGGGCCCCAGAATTTTAAAAAACATAAGCTGTGCAGAGTGTTTTGATTTGTATGAAGTCCTAGTGTGTCATTCCCACTGTCTGCTATTAGGAGTTTTTCCTAAATTAGCCTGCTAGCTTTATGGTAGTTTTATGACCCCTGGGGATATCCATCTAAGCAAGATTTATTGCCTTTCTTGTTCCTACAATGCATCCTGTCTCATGTGACACTGATGTAGCCATGCTACATTTAAATTTTAGCAGATACTTGAGAGCTGAGTGGGTTTTCTGTAAGAAAACAGCTGTTAAATACCTCTAATTCAATATTTTTGTTTTCTATGTGTGTTAGGTCTAGCTAGCAGGAGTAAGTGTTTTGCTTTTAAAACTTTTAATTGCATCAGCTTTGGACAACAACCTACCTGTAGATGTGATATTTTTAGATTATGAGAAAGCATTTGACACTGTGTCCCATAAAATCCTAGTGGAAAAACTTATAAAACTTAACATTCACCCGCAAATTATAAAATGAATAAACTCATGGTTGGATGAAAGACAACAGAGAGTTACCCTTACAGGGCACAAGTCTGAGTGGGGAACTGTAACTAGTGGTGTGCCTCAAGGATCCGTTCTGGGACTAACTTTGTTCAACATTATGATTCCTGGTATGCAAATGAATGAGGGAGTATAGATTCAGAAATATGCAGATGATAGTAAATTAGGTTGCATAGTAAACAATAATCTAGCTATCAATGCCCTACAGAAAAACCTGGATAACCTTTACACCTGGGCAGTAGAAAATAAAATGATTTTTAATATCACAAAATGTAAGATGATGCATTTGGGGAAAAATAATAAGCAAGCATGTTACACTATAAAATAATATCAAACTGCTAACTACAACATCAGAATGAGATCTTGGGGTCACCATTACTAATAACTTGAAATGTAGTACTCATACAAACCAAACTGCAAAAAAATGTCATGGGATTCTACAATGTATATTCAATCATATCAAAAGGTGTAACCCAGAGGTCATAATTCCATTATATACCAGCTTAGTTAGATCAAACTTGGAGTACTGTGCCCCCTTTTGCTCCGCCTCATAAAGTAGAGACAAAACAACTCATGAATCTGTCCAACGTAAACTAACCAAAAATATCCAAAATCAACAATCTGTTGGATATGAGGACAGGTTAAAAAACCTAGGTTTATTTTCCCTGGACTACAGAATAATAAAAGGAGAACTCCGTTGGGCCTATAAGGCATTTAGGGATCCAACTCTATTTGAATTAAATTGTTTGGTCAGGCAAGTACCCCTAGATTGTACAAGATCACATAAACAACGGTTATATGCTGAATTGTGCAAAACTACATGTAGGAAACATTTTATAACAGAAAGACTTCCACATACATGGAACACACTACCAGTGGAGATTGTGACATGTGAAAACATTGAACAATTTAAAAACAGACTTGATCTTTATATGGGCGACAAAAAAGTTCTTCTCCGCCGTTAGGTATCATGGCGGCAAGTTCAACATGGGCATGCCCTCGAACTCGTACAACCTATGAAACCTATGAAATCAAACTGCACACAACCATAAAAAGCACACAAATTACCCCAGATCATCAGTGCTATAATTAGTAAAGACTGCAGCTGTTTTCTTGCAGAAAAAAAACACTCATCTCTCAAGTAGTTGCTAAACTGTAAATGTAGGTACCGTCTTTCTATTAGGTAGAACTGGCAGTTGGTGCTGATTTTGCTCTATGACATGATTTAATTTTTTTTTTTATAAATGTGAAGTCTTTTTTTATATTTTTTAATTATTTCTTATTAAAGATAAAAGTGTGTATGTGTGAGCTATTTAATTAGACTAGCACATAAAACACAAAACCAGTGTTGTTTTATCATTTGAAAAAGTGTAGCACACTAAGTTTGTAGTGCAGTGAAGTATCAGAAAGTGGAATCAAATGTGTAGCCAAAATAGTCACTATCAGTTTGACACCCTGTTGCTTTTGTGCCATACCACACACAGGAGTGAAATTGACTTCAAAGTATTTTGCAGTTTCTAGGCTGCAGATTCATATCATACGTTTCTTATATTTGTTCAGTAATAATGTATGAAATAGGCCTGTCTGGTGGTTCTGAGGGTTGAGGCTCTAGATGCCACACCTCGTGCTGCAGCAGTGACCCGGGTTCGAGAACAAGCCCAGGACATTGGGGATCAGTAGGGGGGTTGGGAGGAGCTGGATTGAGCTGTCATGTGACAGCTCTCCTCTCCATGGGAGGGCTTGGCACCATGCCAGATAGTGGACTGTGACAGGAGTGAGAGGGCACTGTTGAGTGCTTGGTGGCAGTTGTGTCTCCACACAGCTTCCCACCTGGACCTTGCCCCTTCATGCCAGTGCCCTCTGGGGGGCTTAGGGACCATGACGTAGCGCACATATGAGGAGAAAAGGGGAGAAAAACTGCAAACAGCTCCCTGGCATTGCGCACTATGATGCCAGAATCCCTTTCCGCTGGGACCCAGCTTAATACTGGGAATGGTGGAGGTATCCCCAGGGCTGAGGCAAGGGACAAGTACAAAAACAAAACATATGAAATAACTGTTTTAAAGCCAATTTTTTTTTTACATAAAGTCATAAATTACTATTAAACTGTTCAAAATAACATTAGCAATCTTTATATTAAATTAAAGCGTAGAATGCTTTTAATTAAAATCAGGAAAAAATACTGCAAAAATGTGCTTGGAACATTTGCTATCCTCAAAATATAACTTATAAAATTATTTTTTTAATAAAAAAATAAAAATGGCCCTAACTGCAAACCAGATTAATCTTTTCCCTGTTGTCAGTAAGGCTATTAACACTACAGTCCCTCTAATACTTACTAGAACATTCAGCAAAATGCTTTTCTTCACACTAAACTCTTATATAGTGTATGGTGGAATGTTGTTCTAACCTGATTTTTAGCTGAGCTGAAACACAATGTTCTACCACAGTGCAAAAGTGATGGAACTCTGTTCAACCCTTCTGTGGTAGAACAGCATTCCAGCTCAGTTGAAAATCGCGCATGCCACACTTACAAACAGCAGGATGTAACAGATTAAATGACCCGACCCAGCGACAGCACAGACAACAGAAACTTGATCAGACCCACAAATGCAGGATCAACCAGATACCTTAACAAATATGCAGGATCAACCAGATATAACCCTCCAATGTAAAAAGCTAAATGCAGATCAACCAGATATTTATAAACACTTATGAAAATAGATGCCAATCCTCCACTCACTAACGGAGACTTACAGATGCCATTTTTTTTTGTGAAACCCCCACCCAAACCCAATAGATAACCAATGGGAGTGTGTGCTACTAATGTAGGGATGTCCAGTCCCTAGTAGCCTCAGCCACACAACTCACCATAGCAACTAGCCCTAAGTCCCGAAATAAGACGGGGCACTGAACAATTTATTTTCTAAAAATTGCTATAAGCAAATCAAATTATTCAAAGGGAACCATACACTATAAAAAATACTGGATGGGCAAAGACCCATGCCCAACCAGTGTTTTTGCCACCTCAGGGTTCTGATTCCCAAGGACCTCTCAAGCATCGCTCTTGAGGTCACAGGAAATCAGAACCCCTCTGTGGCAGAACACACTAGTTCAGCATGGTTGCTCATCCAGTATTCTCTGTGTTATGGAATTTTGTAAATTTTCAATGCTTTTGAGACTCATGTACTACACTATATTATACAATGGCAAGGACATTTCCTGCACTCTGATTGGTCAGTGGGTGCCTGAAACAGTGATGTTATTACACAATAACATCACTGTATGAAGTCCAAGCACACAGGTGACCACATAACACAGGCAGAAATCATGACACAGCCATTTCATCCCCAGTGTTTTCTCCTGAGACAAGCAGCTTCACTGCACCATGCAGACTATAACTGCTGGTCACATGCTTCATTGACGCCAGTTGATTTAGTGGAAAAAGTAAAACACTACACAACTTTATATTCTTGCTCCTAAAACAAAAGTTAGAGAAAGCCATAACAGTGCTTTCTCTGTGACAGTCCCCCAATGTTCCTGAATTCCAGCTCCGATTTCAGAGGTTGAAGCACATGTGCAGTACATTGCCCTGGAGGACTCGGTGAACACACATCCCTGTTTTACACAGAAACAAAACTCTGTAATCTCTTAGTCTACTGGATTCCTTAAACACAAAAATGGTTCAGTAGAACAAAGCTGTAACTTCAAACGGCATCTCATTATCCCCACCTTGGCTGTAGCACCATGGTTACAAAACTCACTCCACACACCACTCCTCATGTTCATCCTGACAGAAACAGCAGCACTACTTATGACCAGGTTAAACAAGAAAGAACACAAAAACAGTGGCACACTATGTAAACTTTTTGCAGTCCCAGGGTAGGCACACAGCAACAAAAAAAATAGCGCATGGTAGGTAAGAGACACACAAAGGGACAGGCAAAGAGACACCTAAAATGGGTTACATGGCACCAATGCAGTGGCAGCACCACCTGCTGGACAAAACAGAAACTATGGGCTCTTTTCTGAATATGTATACCTGCCCTAACAAAAAATTTTAAAACAAGTATTGTAAACATATTTTTTCCATGTTCTTTAAAAAAAAGGCCATTGTATAATAGCAATAAGGCAATCCTGGCTGTGTGTTATTGTGTTTTAGAAAATGGGCTTGTAAAATAAATGATGCAGATTGGCTGAAAGCAATAGTCAGCCATGCATTTATTTTTCAATAGAGCCTGCAAAAAAACAAGTGCCAATTCAGGGTGCTCCATTGCTTATTGAATTCATGGGCACTCCAAATTTTCAAAACAGATGAGTCACCATTTTTTCTTGCTTGTTAATTGGGACTTAACCCAGAAGCACCCAATGTTCCTCTGTTCCGTGACAAAACCAGGCACTTAAAATTGCTAAAATAATTTCAATACTTTCCAAAATGAACTTGCTAAAAAATATCAAACAAGGTCAGACAGGTTGCTCCGTTACCAGTACTGTGCATGACAGGAGAGGTATTTTGTTCTTTTTCTGTACCGCAGATGGACATCCAACTGCAGAACGGAAAATGAACAAAATGCTGCTCCTCTAGTGCTTTGTCTCTTTCCTGAACAATTCTGCATATCCATACCAGAAAAAATTCTGTCATACTCACTTGCATCCTGAAATGAAGACCTGCTGCCTGACCATGCTCACTCTCCCAAACCATGGCTTTCTTCTCCTATCGCAACAGCTCTTGACCCCAGTATTAAAAAAAGAGAAACGACAAAAGGCAGTCTTGCAAATGAAAATGAAAGAAAAATAAAATGCAAAGGGAAGAAAACTGTACAATGACAACAAGTGGTGGGGGTCTGACTGAAGAAAGAGGAACTCTGCTGTGGGGGCACCAAGAGCATTCGACCAATTTTTTGTTTTGTTTTTCTTAACCACAGTGTCTCTATTAGGACAAAGTCAATCAATCAAAATCTTTATTTAACCAGACAAACACCATTGAGCGAGGCTCATTTGCGAGGTGGACCTGGGGGGAAGGGGTACAACAATACATATAATACACACAATTTCAATAATTATAATACAAGCAATATCAGTGTACAGCATGTGCAGAACAGGCATAAGCAATAGTATGGCTAAGTCGGACAGATTCAGACAATAACAATTATGTACATGCAGACCATTGTAGCAGCATACTCAATACTGGAGCTGGCTAGGAGAAGGGAAAGAAGGAGGACAAAGGCAAGAATAGGGAAAAGGATCGAGAGAGAGAGAGAGATGGGGAGAGAGAGAGAGAGAGAGAGAGAGAGAGAGAGAGAGAGAGAGAGAGAGAGAGAGAGAGAGAGAGAGTCAGGAGGAACTAGACCGGCAACTAAATGGGGCTGCGGTGAAGTAAATAGTGGACTCCAGGTGGTTAAGGGAATCTGTGATCAGGAGTAGCAGGTGCAGGATTCGGTAAAATAGTGAGAGTATAGTGTTTTGAAGGATGCCAAACTGACGGAGAGCTTTAGTTTTAGGGTTTTTTGCAGTTTATTCCACAACAAAGGCAGCACGCAACAAATAGCAGCACAGCCAAAGCTAGACCTGGTCTTGTAAACCTTCAGAAGGAAGTAGGAGGCACTTCTCAGAGCATACCTATTAGAAGTGCAAGATGGTAGATATGGTTAGGCAATTTATTTAAGAAGACTTTGTATGTCCACAAGGCAGCGTTTCTTTGGCGCCTGAAGCTAAGGGAGGACCACCCAACTGCCTTATACAACAAACAGTGACGGGTGGAGTAAGGGAGATCTGTTATAAACCTTAGGGCTTTGTGAAAAAGAGTATCTAATTTTGAAAGAGCTCCTGCAGGTCCTTGGTTATACAGGAAGTCAGCGTAATCAAGGAGGGAAAGAAAGGTGGTTTGGACTAGCCTCTTCCTGGCTTCCCTGAGGAGAAGATCTTTTATCCTGGAGAAGAGTCAAAGCCTCTGACGAAGTTTCTTTGTTAATTCTTAAATATGTACCAGGAAGGAGAGTCTATTATCAAGCCATGCCCCCAAATATTTGAAATTGGTCATGTACTCCAGTTGCTCACCAAGTAGGGTAGTTACCAGGGGAAGGGTCCCATTTGAAGCAGGGTTAGGTAGGTTAGGAAAAGGCGAGAGGAACATAGCTTTTGTTTTCTTGGCATTCAGAAGCAGCTTCTGGTTTACGAGCTGATGCTGCAGTAGACTGAATTCTTCTTGGAGGACTGAAAGCGTTGCATTGGGAGAGGGTCCACTGACATAAAGCACGGTGTCATCCACAAAATGGTGTATTTGAGCCTTACTGATATTAACATCTATCCTATTAATATAGATTGCAAATAGCAGGGGACCCAGGATGGAACCTTGAGGGACTCCTCTCAGAAGGGGCTTTAAGGGGGAGACTTCAGCTTCTGCTTTTACCAGCTGTGAGTGCCCTATAAGGTAATTCTCAAACCATCTGATGGCTAGAGCATCTAGGCCGATATGCCGGAGGAACATGAGGAGCAGGCAGTGATCGACTGTATCAAAGGCCTTGCTTAGGTCCGAAAATACCACACCAACAAAGTTCTTATTGTCCAGCTCGCACTGCTAATCGTTAATTACTTTGGCTAAGGCCGTGATCGTGCTGTGCTGTGCTCTGAATCCTAACTGTAAAGGGTTGAGCAAATTTCTCAAATCCAGGAAATTCCTAAGCTGAGAATTCATGAATTTTTCCAGCATCTTACACAGGATTGGTAAAAGGGAGATTGACCTGTAATTGTTCACATCACTGGGATCACCAGATTTGAACAGAGGGATGACATGGGCTGTTTTCCAGATAGCAGGAAATTCTTCTATTCCAATACAGGTGGAGGAACTATTTAATTACAAAACTTAATGTAAATACATTTTTTATTAACAATTTTTTTCTCAAACATTTATTTTTATGGTGCTCATTTTCTAAGCACAATAATACTCGCCAGGGTGGATGGTATGGGGAAATATCATTATAGTCTCATAAAGCACTTGAATGTAAACTTATTTCATGTTTCCCCCTTTTCTCCTTTCCTGCGTGTTAGCTTAGTTCCTGAAATATAAATAATTTAACCATAACTTCTCTCTACTGTACATTGTTTATCTCTCTCAGCACTGTTCGAACTTGATGTATTGCAATTGTATTATATTGTACTACTGTACATTGTTTACCTGTCTCAACACTGTTTGAACTTGATGTATTACAATTGTACTATATTGTATTGTTTATTGTAATATTGTGCATACTTTGTATCACGTTGTCCTACCAGGACTGCCTTGTAAATGAGTGCGTTCAATTGAGTTTTTCCTGCAAATAAACTTGAACTTGAACTGGGCCTTCCAGGGGCTGTAAAGCCCTCCACCTGCAGAATCGGGCCTCATTACACCCCGGGCGGTCAGGTATTTCCCAATACTGCCCACCCTATTGGGTATTATTGCTTATATAACATCACTCCTGAGGTGGTGGAAGCAGTTGGCTTCACCTCATGCTTCAACCCACTCAAGGAGTGACCTTATTACACAGAGTTCAGCTTGGTGACTACCCTCATTGTAAAAGTCTTTTTGTGAACAATTGTGACACTGGTTGTGTATATATAACTTGTATGGTTTTCAAGAGATTTACATTTGTTTGGCATGCCTACTAGAGTGTTCACTCAGAGAAAAAAGCATCTGCTGTTTGCAAGCACATCTGCACACATGCCAAACAAATCTAAATATCTTGAAAACTATACAAACTACACACAAAAAAAGTTGTTCAGGACAAAATGATTTTACAGTGAGGGTAGTCACTAAGCTGAACTCCTTACAGTTTTTAAAATATTTGCCATCCTAAGTGGGAAATTTGATAAACATGTTTGAAAAAAGAAATGTGGACTGACATGCCCTGAAGAAGTGAGTATTATCTCTCGAAAGCTATAGTAGTCTCAGTAATAATTTTGTTAGTCCAATAAAGGGTATTACCTACAACATATTTGTTGTTGTTTTTTTTTCTCTACATTGTAAATAAACATGGAAATTTGGTCAATTAGATGATTATATTTTAAAAACTATACAGAGTTCAGCTTAGTGACTACCCTCATTGTAAAGGTCTTTCTGACCCGAACAACTTTGCTTCTGGTCATTTTTGTGTAGCTTATAAAGTTTTCAAGATATTTAGATTTGTTTGGAATGTGTACAAATGTGCATAGAATTCTGCACAGTGTCTTAGGAATGTCATAGCAAAGCTGCCAGGAGTTTCATCACCAACATTCTGAATACAGAATAGAGTAGAATTAAGCTATATTATACAATGGCAAGGAAATTTGTGGTTCCCTGATTGGTCAGTGAGTGCCTTGGACAGTGATGTTATTGAACAATAACATCACTGTATGAAGTTCAGGCACACAACTGACCGAAGAACATTGACAGAAATCCCCCCTCCCTCCTCACGCAACCTACCGCAAAACAGACAGTACCCTGAAGCGTCACAGCTCCACCCCCCAACACAAACACTCACGTTCCCAGTCTTGCTACCTCACTTTTTCAGTACAAGTCAACCAAAAGTCACAATATTAAAAACAAACAGCGAGTATTCACCTTTCACCTGACTCCCGGAGTTCACTGTAGCTGCCTCGCTTTTTCAAAGCACGCGCGCGGTCAGCCATTTTAATTCAGAAAAGCCAAATAGTGGCACTTGCTTTTAACCCCCTCAGCAGTTTCTCAAACGTACATACTGAAGCAGTTTCCCTAAATAAAAACAAACAAAGACCTGTAACTTACAGATTCCGGCTGACGTCCAGTTACCAAGCAGACCGGGAAACCAGAAGTTACCGATCGGCTTCGCTCTCGTCTTTTTTACAATCCACATCTTTCCTACAGGCTAAAGATACATTTTTAACTGCTCTCAGAATAAGCAGCACGAACACATTAAATAAAAGTGGCACTTCAGTAAAAGTTATCACCATGAAATGACGAGTGGGGGGGGCACCATACACAAAAAAAACACAATATTAGCAGCAGCACCACCTACTGGACTACTTTTTCTTTTATTTCAAAAAATAAGCCTCTCATAGAAAAAAAAACCCAGAAATATTACAACACTTATTTTTTTAACTTTTTAATAATATCATTTTAAAATGAGCCATTGTATAATAGCAATAAGGCACTCCAGGTAGTGTGTTAATGTGTAATAACGTCACTCCTGGGATGGTGGAAGCTTTCGACTTCACCTCGTGTGACCACCCCAGGAGTGGCGTTATTACTTCACCCTGTAATCTTATTGCTTAAATTTACAACAGGGTGTGTGTTGTGCTGGGATAACATCACACCTCGAGTGATTGAAGCACAAGGCCACAGGCTGAGTGCGTTCGCCACTCGAGAAGTGACGTTATCTCAGCACAACACATACCCTGGAGTACATTATTGATATTATACAATGGCATGTTTTATTAAAAAAAAGATAAGAAAAGAAAGAAAAAAACTTTTAAAATCATTTTTGTAAATGATTTTGGACTGTGGAAGCATACTTGTTAAAAAAAAGTTCCTTTTCCATTTGTCCACTAGGTGGAGGCATGTGGTTGTCCATGTCCTGTGTGTCTTCTTTACTGAGGGGTGTATCACTCCCCACCCACCAACTTAGGACTGACAAGCCAGCTAAGAAAATTAGGGCTTTTATTTTACATATATTACAGTGTGGACGAGATGTTTGTGGGCCCTCATTGCTGGCTAATTGTAAAGAAGTAAGTGGAGTGCTGTGTTTTACATTGTGATCATTTATTGGGAACAGTGAAGTATTCAGTGTAAGGGGCTTCGAGTTAAAGCTGTGAAGGCTTCAGTTCTAAAAAATAGCTTTTGTTTGGAGCCTGAGGACTGGAGATACAAAAAGACAAAATAAATAAAATCTTTATGGTGGCTATTTTTCCCACAAACCGAGCAATGTTCGTGATCCGCGAGACCAGCAGTTACAGTTTCCGCATTTCACTGAAATGGCTGGGTTCAGGAAAGAAGATGGAAATTGAAATATATTGTGCAAGCTTTGTTTGCTGGGGCATGGCAGACTGTCACTTGGTGAGGGGGAGTTTTATATCTTTTATTTAGTATCTAAAGGACCTGGGGACTGTGAAGGCGGGTTGCGAGCACAAATGATGACAGCTTGTGAACGGGGAAGTGAGCTGCAGAGTGTAGAGCTCTCATGTGGGCTGCATGAATCATTCCAATAACAGTTGATGTGGTCATCTGTGTGCAGGAAATAGATCCATAATGTTGTACTGGGATAACATCATGGGTCCAGTCCTGCAGTGACCAATCAGAGCTCAGGATTTGTCCTTGCCGTTGTATAATATAGTGTAGCATGAGTCTCAAAAGCATAGAAAGTTTACAAAATTCTGTAACACAGAGAATACTAGATGGGCAACCATGCTGAACCAGTGTGTTCTACCACAGAGGGGTTTTGATTCCCTGTGACCTCGAGAACAAAGCTCAAGAAGTCCTTAGCAATCAGAGCCCCAACGTGGCAAACACACTGGTGGGCATAGGGCTGCCCATCCAGTATTTTTTATAGTGTATGGTGCCCCTTTAAATAATTTGATTTGCTTTTAGCAATTTTTGTACTTTTTATATGCAGAAAATAATGTTATTTTAAGCAGTTTATTAGGAATTTATGATTTTATGTAAAAATTCATTTTAAAACAGTCAGCCCTGGGGGTACCTCCAACGTCCCTGGTATTCAGCTGGGTCCCAGCGGACTGGGATCCCAGCATCATAGTGTGCAATGCCAGGGAGTAATTTGTGATTTTTCAATTTCACAGTGATTCACTGCACTGCAAACAGTGTATGGCACTTTTTTAAATGATAAAACAACACTTGTTTTGTATTTTATTCGCCAATCTAATTAAATAACTCACACAAACACACTTTTATCTTTAATAAGAAATAAATACTTTATTTAAAAAATGCTTCACGTTTGTAAAGCAAACAAAAAAACTGAAAATCATTTCACAGAGCTAAATCAGCACTAACTGCCAATTCTACCTAATAGAATGCTGGTACCTATATTTACAGTTTAGCAAACACTTGAGAGCTAACTGAAGGGGTTTTTCTGTAAGAAAACAGCTAGAGTCTTTACTAATTATAGCATTGATGATCTGGGGTGATTTGTGTGTTTTTTATTGTTGTGTGTAGTTCGATGAAATTAGAAGTTTTAAAAGCAAAACTCTTACTCCTGCTAGAGAGACCAGACACACAAAGAAAACAAAAATATTGAATTAGATCTATTTAGTAGCTGTTGTCTTACAGAGAACTCATTCAGTTAGCTCTCAAGTATGATCTTAACTGTAAATGTAGCCATTTGTGCTCACTGGATAAGAAAAGTTACACAGTTCTGCTGTTGTGAACTGATTCTAAAGCAGTGCTTGCTGCTCAATCTATGGTCTAGGCTACATCACTGTCACATGAGACAGGGTGCATTGTAGGAATAAGAAAAGCAATAAAACTTGCTGAGATGGTGATCCCCAGGGGTCATAAAACTACCATAAAGCTAGCAGGCTAATTTAGGAAAAACTCCTAATAGTAGACAGAGGGAAGGACACACTAGGACTTCACACACAAATCAAAACACTCTACACAACATATGTTTTTGCAAATTCTGGGTGTACTACTCCTTTAATGAGTTTATATGTTTCTCTAGCTGAAGGATTAAGGCAATCATGGCCTCCCAGTTGCCCAAGGTTGGCATAGTGCTTTTAAGCCAAAGATGGGGCAACACATTTTTGCTCCTGAAAGTAAAACAAGAAGTTGCAGCTGCCTTCCTCACATTGGTACTAATTCTGCCAGGATGGACAGCAACAGCAATGAGGGGGTGATCAGACCAGGATAACTAAATATTGTATCTATTGCCTCCCTCACACAGTCCTAGTAATCGTGGATCTTGAGTCAGCTCCAAAATATATGAGATTGGTTAGCTTTCTGGCCCTCACTGCCCTGCAAACAGCAGCTCCAGTCCTCCCCCAGGAACTTCATTTGAACTGTTGGGTTCTGAATAAATGTATTCTACATCTTCACTAGAATTCTCAAAGGTAGGGGGCCAAAGTTGATTCATGTGTTGTCAGGGTGTATTTTGCCCAATGCTCAAAGGTCCATGTTGTTCCTAATTCCTGGTTCCATTTAATTAAAATGGATTATGTGGAACCCCCAGAGCATACCATCAGTAGCCTATAGAACTGCGCTACCAAGTCAGACCCTAGACCCCCTGTTTAGTGGTGCTTCAAAAGGGCCAGCAAGTCTGGTAACTTCTCTGGGAGCTGATGTTTGGTTCTCCCAGGATCCCTAAATAAATGTGAACCTGGAGATACCTAGAATGGTTAGTAGCCATTAAATTATAGGTGTCCTTCAAAAATTGAAAATAAATTATCCCATTTTGATCTACAAATTGGTGCAGGTATATTAATCCATTCCTGGTCCATCATTTAAGAAAGAGGTTGACTCTTTTCAGGGGGTGGGAGTGATCTCTTTGCAAGGCCATCCACTAATGGGTTATCTCCTGATATCTAGGTCCCTTTCAGACACTATGCCTGGCATATAAAGTATACACTGTAACCTGGTAGAAATTATAAAAAGAAGAAACCTGGGGTGGGTCACAAACAATATCTTAGCTCTGTCAAATAGGTTATTAATAATAAATTCTATATTCTTGCCATGTGCACTAAAACTTTGCAATGTCTATTGGCATATTAAGCAAAGATGAGCTGCCAGTGCATATATATTCAGATTGGGAAGATTAAGGCCACCTCTGTCTGGCAGAAGCTGCAAGATAGCAAAACACACCATAGGCATCCCTGCTCCCCTCCCAATAAAGCAAGAAATGAGCCTATGTCAGGACTGGAATTAAAATTGTTGGGGCATGAAGGGCTGGGGCTGGAGGAAATAAAGGAGACTGGTGAAGAAGAAGAATCAGCATTTATATAGAGCTTTTCATACACTCCATGGTAACGTCAACGGGTTTTCCCAACCCCCATTGGGAACAGGATCCAGCTCTCAACTGGTGGGCCCAACTGGCTGGGTGGGGGGTCTGCATCTGTCCTGACTCCATCCTGCCACTGGTAGTTTCCATTTTCATCACCCCCAAGAGGTGTGGCATGCAATGATGCCATGATGTGTGTTACATGCTCCTGCACACTGCTAGCCAGTGTCTGCCTTGTCCCCCTTTGCCCTCTTGATAGCCCCAGATGCCTCACTTGGTGGAGAAGATGTTCTGATGGATCATTTCCAGTCTGTGATAGAATCCTAAGTTGAAATGTTCCTAACGCTACAGGTCTGATGTAATTGCTACCATAAGCAGGTTCATAATTCAGAAGTTGTAGATGATTAAGATTTTTGATCATTGTTATACCTTGTGGCCGTGTGTAGGTGAAGGATAATGTAGACAACAGCAGATTGGTACAACACAGCACAGTGTGGCTTTATTTTCTTTCAAAGTCAGGATAAAATAATTAACTCCAAAAAATATAAAACAAAATTCTTTCCAGAATTGCAGGTGGTTCACTTTCCACAGTGACCACAGGGACTAACCTTAAGTAATGGTATATCCCTTCTTAAATACATCAGTTTTCAGCAACAGACTATGTACATCCTTCCTCTGCACTTGGTCAGCACCTACAAACCCACTGATCTACTGATCTATCTCTTCTGTGGAAATGAACTATCCCCTATGTTGGTCTTGTGTGTTTGGGTGATGGGGAGACCAAATAAAAAAACAAAAACAAGCTAAAGACAAAGAACCTCAGTGCAGAAGTATTGAAACAAAGATTACCTCACAGGGCATTGGCAATAAACCAAGTTTCAAAGAAATACAAAATCACACATATTCCCATAATACAAAGCATCATGGAATGTATATGCAAATCACTATGAAATTTTAGGCTGGTTCAGCTTCAAGCAGGAATGTATGATACCAATCATTTCTTTTAGGCATGTTGCACTTCATTTCTGACTGCACTTAATAACAATAGTTTAAACAACAGCAGTTTCCTTTTATCTAGCACTCTAACTATATTAAGCCCCTTCCCTTGCAGGATTTGTAGGGGACTGTTTTCAAACAACATGAAGTTTCATTTTATAAAGCACCTTGCACTTCATTAATGCACTGCAAGCACTTTGTCTGAAAGTACCTTAAGCACTTTATCTTTCTTCATATAAAGTACATGCAGTTCTTTGTGAAACAGCCAGCAAGCAAGCTTGGCATTTTAAGGAGGTATACATATTTATTCAGGTTCCAGCCTTCTTCCTATATACAGTCAGCTACTATATTTGCTCATAGCCATATCTGTTACTTCCTTAGAAAGGCATATGGCTTCTGGTGAGGGACAGAATGGTGAATAAGAAACAAACAAAGGAAGAACAGAGATTTAGGGAGGATACAAAAAGACTGTCATAGGTGGCCAACCTACTGCAGTGTTAGAAAAAGAGCAGGATAGTTTTCTAGGGGTACTGTTGCAACAGATTGTACAGAAGGAAGGGGAGAAGATAGAAAAATGTCCCTAACTACTACACCAATTTCCTGGGTAGAGCACAGCTCTACCACATACCTAAATATTTTAAAGATTCCTAGACCATCAGATCTGCAGCTTGCATTTCACCTCTGGGCCTGGGGTATAATGAAAAGTCAGAAATTCCATTTTAGTGCTGTTAAGATTGTGTCCTAATAATGTCTCAAATTACTCAAGGACTTCCCAGACCTTGGGCAGTGACATATCAGGAGAGGTGAGAGTAAACAGGACATTGTTCACATAAAAGGGCAATCTTATATTCTGTGCCCCCCCCCAACAGGATCTTGTGAATGGTGTCAGTCATTAAAATTTTAGTTGCCAGGGGATCTATGTAAAAGGCAGAGTAACAGGGATGGGGCAACCTTGACTTGTTCTGCATTGTAGTGAAATTGGGGAAGAGAAGATTCCATTTGTCCTTATGCAAGCGTTCTGAGAATTGTAAAGTCCTTTAAGCATAGTTATAAATGCTGCAGGAAATCCAGATTGTTTCACAAGTCAGCCAGAGGAAGGGCCAGGAGACCCTACTAAGGCCTTCTCCACATGAAGGCTGGCCAGAGCCAAGGGTATGAATGGCCTAGTGGTGTGAATCAGCAATGACAATGTATGTCTCATGTTATTATGAGCTTGACACTTCCTAACAAAGCCCACCAGATCCAAGTCCAGCAATGATAGGAGAAGGCCATTGAGGTAGTTCACCCACACTGACATGTATAGTTTATATTCATAGTTAAGGACAGAAATAGGGTGATATTAGGGTGGACCACTGGCACAGTTACCACTGGTGGTGCCAACGACCCAGGTATGGAAGCAAACTCAGGGCATCAGAGGATCAGCTGGGGAGGAGGACTGAGCACCCAAGGGATTGCTTTCCTCCTGTGTGGGGGGAGGGTATGCAGAACCCTGTAATTGCCTGGCCCCTAGTGGAAGCTGGGGGAAAAGGCACTTTGGACTAACAAGAGAACAAGGAGAGAACAAGGCATAGACTGGCATGTGGTTTGTAGGAGTGTGTGACACACATAATGGCATCATTGCATGCCACACCTCTTGGGGGAGAATAAAATGGGAAAACTATCAGTAGCAGGATGAAGTCAGGACACCCGCAGACCCTGCACCCAGCCAGTTGGGCATGCCAGACAAGAACTGGATCCTGTCCCCAGTGGGAGTTGAGGAGCCCCATTGACCCTGCCAGACAGTGCAAGCCCTGGGGAAGACAGGCAGGCACAGTAAGTCCTGATGAATGCTGGGGTGTCGGGACTGGGTTGTCTGGTAGATGGGGGTAATCTGGTAGAGGAAGAAAAAGATTTAAAAAAAAGAAAGAAATAGTGTGGTATGATTGAAGGTGTAGGGGATCTTTGAGTGGCTTTAAAATGGTTGACAGGGTGGCATTATTCAACGATGGTGGGGAGAGTCTCCCTCCTGGAGCATCCCAAATAGGGACATCAAAGGGGGCAGAATCAGTTCTTGTACAGCTGAGTGTTTGTAAAACTCTGAGGGATATCCATTGGGCCCTGGACATTTTCCTGTAGCAGAAGCAGATATTGCCTGGAGAACCTCCTACTACTACTACTATGTGATCAGAGAAAGGAGATCTTAGTTCTGTTGGGGTTGTAGAGTAGGGAGCTGCAGATCATTAAGGCTTTGTAGTCTCTGATTACATTAAAATTCCTACCTTTCAAACAGTACTACTTTCCTTTAAAAAAAAATGTAAGTCAAAAAAATGGAAATTAGGGCATCTTTATTGTGATGGGGCACCTGGCAGTACTGATAACTTGGTAACATTTTTGTGCAGAAGGCAGAGTATAGTAGCTTCTCCATATTACTGCAGTTTGTTTAGGATAAAATCCTCAAATGAAGCCATAGTCACTGACCTGGAAGACTCCACTGCTGGACTGTGAACTGCAACAAAATTAAACAGCCAAGCTGAAAGAGAGGATGCATAATGGCAATCATGGTACACTATGTGGCAGAGGAGCCTGATGCATAGAGGACCATTGCTAAAGTAGATAATAAAATAATAAATATATTACTGCTTTTTAAAAAAATTGTATTATCAGCAGTGTGCACAGTCTACTGAACTTCATTAAAGTGAAACTGCTCACACTCTGAGCATTCCAGTAGAGATCTGCTGCAGTTGCAGCCAAAGACATGTACAGATACTTCCTGAAATTTCTGTGATATCGGAAGAAAACTTCCCTGCCTGCATGCAGTACCACTGCGGGCCACGAGAATGAATCGCAAAATATCTGGAAATATTAGTCTGTATCTCTGGCTTCAATTGCATGTATACCTGCTGGGGAGAAACCTGATTGGTCAAGGCTGGCATGACTATATCAGTTTTCTAACATGGAGAAGTTTCCTTACTTTGTTGAATTACTTTTTTCATTTGTACATATACCCCCTGTACATACCCCTATGCATCTGCACTCAGTGTTAGTATCTACACTAATCAGCTGTGCTTTCTATGTGCTGCAAGTATGTAATCAGGTATGTAATTTTCAGTTGATGTGTGTATGTTTCATTCTCTGCAACAAGCACCCAAGCATGTGTATATATGTCCTCAAATGTTTGTGCAATTGCACATAAGTCGTGACTGAGAAAGGCACTTGCTGCCAGTGCGCTTACTGGTTACCAAAGTGAAAATAAATAAAATAAATAAATTTCTTCCTTCTGATTATGGGACACTTCTTTTGTTCTGTTTTTCTGTGTATATCACAAAATGACCAACCTGACAGGCAGAGCTTGGCCACATAATAAATCATTAAAGTGTTTTTTTTGGGGGAGGAGACATAAACTTCTTGTGACCAGTAACAGCCTTTTTACTTCTTGCCCTAGTTAGTTGTTTTTTATACACATCCATTGCCTAGAAACATTGCCTTTTTCTACTTTTAAACTTATTTTACCAATCAAGCCCTTGAGTCAATATAGAGGATACGCAATGGACTGACAAAGAATATGTCATATATCACCATAAGAGAGGGGGCAGGACCATAATTCATGAGTGGTATAGCCACAAGAGAGTTATGAAAGTCATACCCCTCACAAGTGATGATAAATGTCATATTCTGAATCAGTCCATTGTGTGTTCAATTTATGAAATGCAGTTTAAATTATAATGCTTATAAATAATTTTTTTGAAGATGTAACTGTTTCTTCTTGACTTGACTGCTGTGTTTTGTGTTCAGCAGAGGCCATTGTGAGGTCATCACACACGCTGCAAGCTGTTCTCCCATTGCTTAAGAGCTCCTTTGGGACCTATCCAAAGTGTGGAAAAAATGCTGATGATGCACCCAACGTTGAAATAAAGAATGTATCTTCATTTAGAAATCATATGTGTCTAAGATAAATTATTTATAACATATGACTCTCAAGTATATTGTATTGCTAGGGGATATGCATTGACCTTCTCCCCAACACTAATCACTGTTCCTGCCACATTCAGTGCCCAGGAACCCAGCACAGGCAGTTGGGACTTTTGTCCAGTCAGGCAGCTTCACAAGGACCATGGGTGGGGCTAGAGGAGCCCACTTAATTGCAAACTTAAACAGAGCTTTCTCCTTTCCTCCTTCCACTGTCGGACCAGCATTGGGAGCCAGCCATAGAATTAAGAGGACTTGTTTGTGCCCAGTAGACCCTCTCCCTACCATCAATAGCAGTTCCTGTCACATCTAGCCCCAAGGAACCAAACACAGGCAGCCGGGTCTCTTGACCAATCAGATGGCTTCACACAGTTCAAATCTAGATACCCTTAGCGATCCTAATACTACAGTCCTTGCATGAAGGACTGACCTGAATATGCCAGATATTAACTGGATGACATGTGCTGCAGCCACATCCAAGAGCAGGGTCATTCTCGATGTCCTGCAGGGGTCAGGCCTTAGACAGCTAGTGTGGGAACCCACTTGGGAGGGAGTAATATTAGACCTGGTACTCTCAAATGGAGAGTATCACAAATTTAGAAGTCAGTAGACATCTGGGAACAAGCGACTACTGCATAGTGTGCTTCACAATAAGCACAACCATGGAGATAAGCCATACAAAAACAAGGATACTGGACTTTAGAAGGGCTGACTTTGGCAAAATGGGTGAATACCTGAGGAATGCACTAGCAAATGGCCAAAAAGGAGGGGTGGAAGAACAATGGAGAAAAATCGAAACTGCCATCCTAGAGGCAACAAGACTTTGTGTGAAACAAATAAAGAAAACAAAGAGAAAAAAATACACTATGGTTCTCAAAAGAGGTGGCAGGGAAGGTTAAGGAGAAAAAGGCTGCATTCAAAAAGTATAAGGAATCACAGAAGGAGCACAACAGGGAACTGTATCAATTAAAGCAGAAAGAAGTGGGGAAGGCAGTCAGAATAGCGAAGGCCTAAACCAAGGAAAAAAATAGCCAACTCAGTTAAGAGGGGGGATAAAACCTTTTATAGGTACATTAGGAAGCATAGAAAGGTTAAGGGAAGAATAGTGAAGATTAATAAAGGAGAGGGGAGGTGGGCGGAGGGAGACAGTGAAAGGGCAGAGATACTGAATGAATACTTTTGCTCAGTATTCACAAAAGAAGATGAGGATGAGTTACTTAACCAGACAATAGAAGCACTCTGGGTAGGGGGGTTGACACCAGTCCATTTACAGAAGAAAGAGTCCTGAAAGAACTCCTAAAACTCAAGGTGGACAAAGCAATGGGGCCTGACGGGATTCACCCCAGAATCCTAAAAGAACTAAGGGAGGACCTAGTGACCCCACTGACCACACTTTTTAACAAATCATGGGAGGATGGGGTGGTACCTGAGGACTGGAGGAGGCAGATGTGATTCTCTTTCACAAAAGTGGGAGCAAGGCAGAAGCAGGAAACTACAGACCTGTAAGTTTGACCTCAGTGGTAGGGAAAATTATGGAATCACTTCTGAAAGAAAGAACTGTTGAATACCTAGAGGCCAGCGGGGTACAGGACCCAAAGCAGCATGGATTTACAGCAGGAAGGTCATGTCAGATGAATCTAATTGATTTCTTTGACTGGGTGACCAAAGTAATAGACCAGGGAGGGGCTGTGGATATGGCCTACCTAGACTTTAGCAAGGCATTTGACACAGTCGTGCACAAAAGATTAATAATAAAGTTAGCCAGCCTGGGAGTGGGTCCCAGGGTGGTAGCCTGGGTAGCAAACTGGCTGCACAACAGGACACAGAAGATAATAGTGAATGGAACATATTCTGAAGAAAGGGGGGTTACTAGTGGAGTACCTCAGGGCTCAGTACTGGGTCCAGTCCTCTTTAACATCTTTATAGGTGACATTGCAGAGGGTCTGGAGGAAAAGATATGCCTCTTTGCAGATGACACAAAGATCTGTAACAGAGTTGATACACAAGAGGGGTAGAAAGGATGAGAAGGGACTTGGCAAGGTTGGAGGAATGGTCAGATATATGGCAACTTAGATCCAATGCAAAGAAGTGCAAAGTAATGCACCTGGGAAACAAAAACCCAGAAGAGTACACAATAGCAGGGGAGGTACTAACAACAACAAAAATGGAAAGGGACCTGGGGGTAGTCATATCAGATGACCTAAAGGTGGGTAAGCAATGTGAGACGTCAGTAAGGAGAGCCAGGGGAATACTGGGATGCATAGGAAGGGGCATCACAAGTAGAAAAAGGGAAGTGGTTATCCCTCTGTACAGACAGTTGGTGAGACCCCATCTACAGTACTGTGTGCAGTTTTGGAGAATTCATCTACGCAAGGACATAGACAGGATGGAAGCAGTCCAGAGGAGGGCAACTGAAATGGTGCAGGGTCTGCATCAGAAACCATATAAAGAGAGACTGAGAGAGCTTAATATGTATACCCTTGATGAAAGGAGGGACAGGGGGGACATGATAGAAACTTTCAAGTACCTCAAGGGAATCAACAAAGTCCAGGAGGGTAGCATCTTTCAGAAAAAGAGATGTGTAAGAACAAGGGGGCACAATTTAAAGATAGAGGGGGGACAGCTCTGGGGTAATGTGAGGAAATTTTTTTTCATGGAGAGAGTGATGGAAGCATGGAACCACCTTTCTGGGGAGGTTGTTGGGTCTAAAACAGTGGAGGAAGTCAAATATGCATGGGACAGACATAAGGCAATTGTAGTGGGGGGTGGCAGGAAGTAGGCTGTTGGTTAACTAGAATCTGCAGCTTATCCAGTAGGTAGGGAAATGGGCAGACTGGGTGGGCCAAGTGGTCCTTATCTGCTGTCAAAGTGTATGTTTCTATGTTTCTATATGACAATGACTGAAAGGACTGAACACAAAGGACAATAACTGAAAGGACAGAGTGTAATGGACAATAACTGGGGGTCTGTCTGAAAGACTGACAGGGAGATGGCCAGTGGCCTAAAACTCTGTCCTACTACATATTGTAACTTCTATTTTGGCCCTCCTTTGTATGACTCCAGGCACAAGGTACTTCTCTCCCCTTACCATAATAAGTAAGGACATAATTCAATCCTATAAGAGTCTTAATCTACATGCACTGCATATTGCAATCTGTAAAAGCTGCTGGTTTTATAACATAAATATCTTATCAACTGGTTAAAAATGGTACTGCCTGCTCCCTACCACTCGGTGTCTTAGCACCTGGTTGTATAATTCTGTTAAGCAGCTTAATCTACTTAATATGGTGGTTAAAGTTTTAAACTGTGATGGGCAGTTCTTAACCCATACAGCTACAGGTTAGGCTGTTAGATAAAATGTGTAATCTGCTTCCTTCTGTACTGTGTTTTAGAACATAGTAGCATAAAACTGTTAAGCTGCTTAATCTGTTTGGTTGGTTAAACTGTGATAAATAGTTGTTTAGTCTGCTAGATAAAATTTGTAAGCTAACCTCAATTCAAGTTTATTGTTAGACTTACAATAAGTCATTACAAACAGATAAAAACATACATTAATACCTATACAAAATCACATATTAGTAAGATGCATAGCCATATTTTAAAGTGGGATTAATCCGATCATCTATCACCATTTTTAACAAAGTGCATTTATACTCTTAAAAGCTAGGTTTAGTAGTTGCCATACTGGTCCTTGCAAGAATA
Organism: Neoceratodus forsteri; assembly: GCA_016271365.2. Classification (NCBI taxonomy): domain Eukaryota; kingdom Metazoa; phylum Chordata; order Ceratodontiformes; family Ceratodontidae; genus Neoceratodus; species Neoceratodus forsteri. The sequence continues at coordinate 410,484,883 of CM057453.1, read as the reverse complement.
GATCCAGAAACAAATGATTTGATACCTTTTAATGGACCAACATAGATGTAACAACAAGAACAAAGTGCTCTAGCTTTCGGACTAACCAGTCCTTCTTCAGAAGCTAATGGCAGTTGTTTAGAAAATACAATACTTATAACAGCTAGATAATGCAGAGAAAAACAGAAAAAATCCCCATTGGTTTAAAATAATCAATTAAAAAATACAGAAGATGATGTCAGAGAAGTTTAACAGTACCATACTACCTTCAGCCAGGAGGGTCCCTGGGTCAAAGGTGCTTGGTGGAACATACATACAAAGAATCCTACTGCATATAAATTTAATTGACATAAGATAACACTGCTGAAGCAAATGACTCTCAAATCAAGCTATGAGTGTCACAGTTTGTATAAGGATGTGATTACTGAAAAGCAACCCCCACCCAGATTAAAGACATACTGAGATTGTCTTAGGACTCCAAGAAGTTTCAATGCATGCGTTATAGACAAGAAATTACCAGTAACGTTGTCTTAAAAACATCAGTGTACACTGTATGATGTGTAAAACCTAGCTGGACTTGTCACCCAGCTGTACTCTCCAGCTAGATATCATGCCCCATAAATCTCAAAAACCTCTAATGTAGTGACAGGACTTTATAAATGATAATTTAAATATAAATTGACAGTATTAGTGTCAAACAAAAAACTCTAGTCAAGGACCATCAAGGAATTAAGACCGTGAAGCCTGATATGTACTGATGTCAATATACACTGAGAACGTAACAACTTGATGTACCAGAAGTGTCTAAGGAATCTGAAAAAGAGATAAAAATGTAATTTCTCTCCTCCTCTTCACACAAACAATACACCTTACCCCACTCCACATCACCATAATGTGGGGGGGGTACCTAGCTTTAAGGAGATTCTCTCTCTCTCCCACAGACATACACTCACACACACACACACACACACACACACTCTCCTAGTGAACGTTTATTCACATCAGTCACTGCAATGGTTCCCCAAAGGAATTCAATTTGTCATGAAATCCTAAGTAAAAGGGCCCATGTATCCTAATACCTACAGAGCAAAAATGTGACACTATTTAACTGTACTACTATCTGCATAGTAACATTTCCAAGGATTCTGGATAGAACTACAATGAAATAAAACTGCCACCCTCCCCAGGATAAGGTAACTAGAAGTAAATATAAAGTATGTGTGTAAGACCAGAGGTCTAACATACCTACATTTCCACAAATTACTACAATATTAGCCTAATGCAAAAAGGTCTGTCCAGGACCCCCATGCAAATGAGATCTCACACCCCAATATGTACAGAGTTAAAAAAAAATGTGACAGTCTATGATAACACTCCTGTATGTACAGTAACAGGCTAGCTAATCTGAATATGGTGCAATGGAATCAACCCCACTCTCGGGCAAAGATAAAAAGTAAGGAGGAATTAATATTCATTATGTGTCTGAAGTAAGAATAGTAACACACTGTAACTCCATGTATCTAAATAGAGGCCTACCTCAATGTGACAGCAAGCCCCCACACCTGTTATATCACGTACCTCACAACACATACCCACAAACGTACATACACACGTACCCACATCCCACACATGCTGAAGTCCTATAATATGCCAGTCTGAAGAAGAAGAGGTCTGTGGATGTCAGTCTCTGTAGTGTCCCATGAAACCCAGATCAACATTCATCCCATCTGCTACCATATTAAGATGTAAAATAAGTTTAATTTCAAAAGCTCGTCTCTGTTGTGTGTTTTTGAGATTTCCTTTTAAGACCATTACTGACATATCTGATATTGAGTGGTCAGGCTGGGAGAAGTGGTGCCCCACTGGTTTTTCAGTCTTCCTTGCTGTAATAGTATGTGTGTGTGAGTTCATCCTAGTGCGGTGCTGTTGGCTTGTCTCTCCAACATAACCTGTTTGTGGACATCTCTTGCACTGAATGAAATAAACAACATGTTGTGATGTGCATGTATAACTCCCATGCACCTGGAATTGTCTGTTTTGTGATGTAACCACACAGTCTGAGCAGGAAATGAGCTCACTTGTCTTACAGGGGCATTGATTGCAGGGCCGTGTGCCATTGTGTGACATGGTATTCTGTTCTGGTGAAAGTTTACTCCTAATAATTAGGCTGGCTAAATTTGGTGGTTGTTTAAAAGATAGTAGTGGGAGTTCCTTAAAAATGCAATTAAGGGTTTCATCCTCACTAAATATTGGGTGAAGGTCTTTAATAATCTTATGCAGACGTTCAAGGTCTGGATGATATGTGACTACTAAGGGTATTCTGTCTGTAGCTGTCTTTTCTTTATATTGAAGTAGTTGGTGTCTTGGTACTTGCATTGCCTGTTCTGTTATCCTGTCAATTTCCCTGGAAGAGTGTCTCTGCTCAATAAAGGTGTTTTTCAACATAGCCAAATGTGTATCTCTGTCATCATCATTTGAACAAATACGGTGACATCGGAGCGCTTGACTGTACATGACTGATTTTTTTGTATGGTTTGGGTGATTACTTTTCTTATGCAGGTATCTCTGTCTGTCTGTTGGCATCATGTAAATACATGTATGTAAGGTTCCATCCCTAATGGTGACTGTGGTGTCCAGAAAGTTAACATTGGTGGTAGAATATTCCACGAAAAGCTTTATGGTAGGGTGGAGATTATTGAGTTTGTGATGAAAATCTCTAAGTGCATCTGTGCCCTCCGTCCAGATGATAAACAAATCATCAATGTAACGGAAATAAACTAGTGGTTTGTGGGGACACTGCCTTAAAAAATCCTCCTCCAAGTCAGCCATAAAGAGGTTAGCATACTGTGGAGCCATTTTGGTGCCCATTGCTGTTCCCATAGTTTGAACATAATGTTTACCATTGAAGTTGATGTTGTTATGTGTCAAAATTAATTCCATAAGTTCCCCCACCACTTCAGGGTTGATGTTTTGTCATGGTCCTTTCTCATGTATGTATTTAAGGCATGCTATAATGCCATCTGTGTGGAATATTAGTGTAGAGGGATGTTACATCCATTGTCGCTAAAATGGTATCAGGTGGTAAATCCTTATAATCAGAAAGTACATGCAAAAAGTACGTAGTGTCCTGGATATAACTGTCTCTCTCCATAACCAGTGGTTTCAAAATGGTCTCTACAAACCCTGAGATCCCCTCAGTCAAGGTACCGTTACCATAGACTATTGGTCTTCCCAGATTGCCAGGTTTATGTATTTTAGGCAGCATGTAGAATGTCCCTGGCCTGGGTTCAGCAGGGATGAGGTCAGCTAGTTTTTCTCGGACATGGTCTGGAAAAGTTCTAATTAAGTCACGTAGTTCATCTTTATATCTTGTAGTGGGGTCACTCTCTAGTTCTTGTAGTAATTTGTGGAAATGTAAGTATGTTAGACCTCTGGTCTTACACACATACTTTATATTTACTTCTAGTTACCTTATCCTGGGGAGGGTGGCAGTTTTATTTCATTGTAGTTCTATCCAGAATCCTTGGAAATTTTACTATGCAGATAGTTGTATAGTTAAACAGTGTCACATTTTTGCTTTGTAGGTATTAGGATACATGAGCCCTTTTACTTAGGATTTCATGACAAGTTGAATTTCTTTGGGGAACATTTGCAGTGATTGATGTGAATAAAGGTTCACTAGGAGAGTGTGTGTGTGTGTGTGTGTGTGTGTGTGTGTGTGTGTGTGTGTGTGTGTGTGTGTGTATGTCTGTGTGAAAGAAAGAGAGAGAATCTCCTTAAAGCTGAGTACCCCCTCCCCACATTATGGTGATGTGTGGTGGGGTAGGGTGTATTGTTTGAGTGAAGAGGAGGAGAGAAGTTATATTTTTATCTCTTTTTCAAATTCCTTAGACACTTCTGGTACATCAAGTTGTTACATTCTCAGTGTATATTGACATCAGTACATATCAGGCTTCACGGTCTTAATTCATTGATGGTCCTTGACTAGAGTTTTTTGTTTGACACTAATACTGTCAATTTATATTTAAATTATCATTAATAAAGTCCTGTCACTACATTAGGGGTTTTTGAAATTTATGGGGCATGATATCTAGCTGGCTAGTACAGCTGGGTGACAAGTCCAGCTAGGTTTTACACATCATACAGTGTGCACTGATGTTTTTAAGACAACTTTACTGGTAATTTCTTGTCTATAACGCATGCATTGAAACTTCTTGGTGTCCTAAGACAATCTTAGTATGTCTTTAATCTGGGTGGGGGTTGCTTTTCAGTAATCACATCCTTATACAAACTGTGACACTCATAGCTTGATTTAAGAGTCATCTGCTCCAGCAGTGTTATCTTATGTCAATTCAATTTATATGCAATAGGATTCTTTGTATGTGTGTTCCACCAAATACCTTTGACCCAGGGACCCTCCTGGTTGAAGGTAGTATGGTACTGTTAAACTTCTCTTGCATCATCTTCTGCATTTTTTAAATGAGTATTTTAAACTAATGGGATTTTTTTCTGTTTTTTTCTGCATGATCTAGCTGTTAAAAGTATTGTATTTTCTAAACAACTGCCATTAGCTTCTGAAGAAGGACTGGTTGGTCCGAAAGCTAGAGCACTTTGTTCTTGTTGTTGCATCTGTGTTGGTTCATTTAAAGGTATCAAATCATTTGCTTCTGGATCTACTCTTAAAAGAAAATACTTTCTACTAGTATAATTGTTTATGTATTTCTAACAAATAAAAAGCAAAGTGCATAAGATATGAAAACATTAGATCCAAACACCAAATGGGATCACATTACTATCAGTATTCCTTATATATATGTAGTATTTTGTTTTCTATTATTTGCAGTAGGGAGGCCACAGGGACCAATATGCTTTCTGTCCTGACTTTTAAAAGATGTGTAACTAAATGTACTGGTTCATATTCTAGTGACCCCAGGATATTCCCTAATAATTTCTCCCTATAATCATTGTATAGGGGGCATAGTTGTAAGCTAACCTGTAATAACCACTGATCACATACCCCTACACACCTACCTGCTGGCAAGATTTGTGTCTGTTAAGAGGCATCTACTACTGGCCCAATTGTGCCTAAGGGTTTTACCACGCTCCTGGCAAACCCCTATCTGGGTGGCCCCTACATTGCAAATTCTATCTAGCATCAATTGGGTCCCTCCTCTTCTTGCTTAAAGTTACTGGCTCTGGCAGGGAGATGAATCACTGTTGGTACGGTGGCTTCTCTTTACTAAAGCAATATTATCTCACCCCTTCACCCCTTCTCAGACAAGATGAAGTACAGAGCTCTTTTGCAGAAGTAATATAACCCCTACTTCTCAGACAAGACATAGGACAGAGCCCCCTTACAAAAGCAATATAACCTCTCCCTCCCTTTTCTGACAAGTCTCACCATGTTCAGCTATTTACATATTACTGCAACTTGTAACTACAGCCTCTGTGGGCTTATTCCTCACCTTACTGTCCATAAATCTGATGGTCAATGCAGACAGCTTGATGGCTTAACTCCCCGCTCCCTATCTGGGGCTGTGAGCCAGAAACCCAGTACCTTCAATGTATGCTGAGACAGACAAAGCTAGTCTACTCCCCTAGTGTGATGAGCCTGTACTGTGTGGAAAAAAGAGTGTCAGTCACTTTGTGTCGAGGCACCTGCTATTGTCAAGTTAATAAATGCACTGTACCAGCACTCCTCTTTAACAACTGGTGTCATCCCAGGTATCTGGAAAGCAGCCAAGGTTACCTCTGTTCTCAAACAAGGTAACCCCAAAGACCCCTCTAACTACCGGCCTATTGCCATATTGTGTCGGCCGCCTCCAAACTCCTAGAGAAAGTGGTGGCCTCTCAGTTAACTGAGTACCTGCAGGTGCACAACCTCCTCTCTCTGGCACAGCACGGGTTTAGGAAGGGGCACAGTACAGCCACCACCCTCGCTGTAGTCACCTCACAGATCACAACAGCTACCAACCAGGGCAATCTCATAGGCGCTATCTTCTTCGATCTCCAAGGCCTTTGACAGGGTTGATCACTAACTCCTCAGCTCCACCCTCCTCTCCCTCGGACTCTCAAACCCTGCCCATGCCTGGTTCCTCAATTACCTTACTGGTTGGAAGCAATACACCAACTTTAACCAGACCCATTCCCATCTCACCACTGTCCAATGCAGGGTCCCCCAAGGGTCTGTCCTCGATCCGATGCTCTTCTCCCTTTTCATCAACGAACTGCTGTCCGTCCCCACCCATGGGGTATCCATCTTGTACGCTGATGATCTTGTCATCCTACATAGTGATTGCGATATTGGCTCCATCAATTCCCTACTAAACTCCGACTTCAAGCAGATCCAGTCCTGGCTGGCTGAACACAAGCTCACCACCAACCTTAAGAAAACCCAGACCATGCTCTTTGGCTCCCTGAGCAGAACAAAATCCTGCCCTGCCCCCCTTCTAATCCACAGGGTCAATGGCTCACCCCTGCAGATGATTCCTGTAGTTAAGTATCTTGGCATCACTCTGGACTCCCAGCTGGACCTGTTCCTACATGTCAGAAACATCTGCAAGGCCACAAATGCTAAACTCGGTCTCGCCTACAGAGCCAAAACCTGCCTCACCCCAGCTGCCCGGGTGGCTCTAGCCAGGGGTGTTCTCCTTCCCTCCCTCCCTCTGCTACGGACTGGTAACCTTTGCCCCCGTACCAAAATCCATCCTCTTTAAATGGGATACGGCCTACAACAGCATCTTCCACCTCGCGCTTTCTGCCCCTCCCCTTACACACCGCTGCAACCTCTACACTCGACTCGAGTGGCTCCCTCCAGAGAAGCACCGCATCTTCGTAGTAGGTAACTTCATCGACAACATTGCCAGATCAGCCACCCCTGCTGCGCTTGCCCTTCCCCACAACCCTGACCCCTCTACCTACCATCTTAGGTCTAGGGCGGCACGCAACCACCCAGTCCTTAGGACACGCACCCTTGAGGGGGATCGGGCTTCACCAACTATGCCCCAAAATTATGGAACTCATTCCCAGCCCTAGCACGGACCACCCCCTCCCATACTGGCTTTAAAACTTCCCTTTGGAACTTCCTGAAGGGCCCCTCCACTTGCCCCTGCAGCTCGTAGCCTTGCCCCACTCCATGCTGACATGGGGGGCCTCTGCGCCCTCCAGGCCCACTGCACTTACTCTCCTGACAACCTGGTCAAGCTATGACAAACTGGATTACTCTTACTAGTATTGTCTGCTCTCCCTTTGCAGGTAAACTTGACTCACCCACTGTCTATGTATGTCCTAGCTCTTATCTCTCCCAGGTCATCTGTAACCACCCCTGGGCTCATGTGTTTTTTACTGAATGTCACTCCTCTATGTATTCTGATATTTCACTGTATGCAAAAGTTGTATTAGTCACTTCACTGTATGTAAAAGTTGTATTAGTCACTGTACCTGTAAAACTCAAGTCTGTAATTCTCCCGGGTCGCACCTGAAAATAGGCACTTGGATGTCTAGTGTGACTTAACCGGTAAACAAAAGTAAATAAATAAAAATAAATAAGGGTGAAGAAGATCTTGCAAGTAACTGGATCCCTGTGCACACAGGGCCTTATAGGTCAGAAATCTGACCTTGAAGGTGATTCGCCAATGTACCGGCAGCCAGTGCAGATAGCAGAGCACAGGCGTGATGTGGAAAGATCTCGATAACCAGATAACAGCCTGGTTGCTGCATTCTTCACTAGCTGCAATCAGTGAATATATGAACATACGAACATACGAAATTTGCCAGCAGATAAAGGCCTAGAGGTCTATCAAGTCTGCTCGAATGTGCAGCTAGCACCCTATTCTGCAGCTGCCCTCCCTTCCACCTTTCCCTTCATTAACCCTCCCCTTGTCCTGTCCCATCCTCGTTTGAAGCAGTCCACTGTTCTACTGCATACCACTTCTGCAGGTAACGCATTCCACCCAGCCACCACCCTCTCTGTAAAAGTGTCTCCTCATCTCCCTCCTGAACCTTCCTCGCTCCAGTCTCATATCATGGCCCCTGGTGGCCCTCCCTCCTTACTTTGAACAGCCCTCTGTACCTGTCTTGTTTATTCCTTTCATGTATTTAAAGGTTTCAATCATGTCCCCTGTCTCTCCTCTCCTCCAGTGAGTACATGTTCAACTCCTTCAACCTCCTCTCATATGATAAGTCCCCAGACCCTTGATCATCTTTGTTGCCCTGCGCTGCACTCCTCCAGTAACCTAATGTCCCTTTTCAGATACGGACGCCAGAACTGCACGCAGTACTCCAGGTGTGGCTCCAACTAATGACCTATACAGTGGCAGAATACCTCCTCCTCCTTGAGGATATACCCCTTGCAATACAACCCAGCATTTTGTTGGCCTTTGCAGCTGCCTTCCCTACACTGTGCCGAGTTGTTCATTGACCCTGTGATGAGCACACCCAGATCCTTCTCCTCCTCTGTCTGGGCTAGCTGCACTCCCCCTAGCTGGTAAGTCCTCCTTGGGTTCTTCATCCCAAAATGCATCACCTTGCACTTTTTGGCATTAAAGCCCAGTTGCCAGGTGTCTGACCAGGTTTCAAGCTTTGCCAGATCATCCTGCAACCCCTGCCATCCCCCTAGGTCATCCACCACCGCGCCAACCTTGGTATCATCAGCAAACAGACTGATCTTGCTCTTGATGTCCCATGATATGTCTGCAATGAATATCCCAAACAACACTGGTCCCAACACCGGGCCCTGTGGGACACCACTCGTCACTGCCCTTGGGTGTGAGAGCTCCCCACCCACCACCACCCTCTGTTGCCTTCCCTGCAGCCAGTTTCCTACCCATCTCACCAGCATTGCACCTGCCCTGTGCCTACTAACTTCCTTCCCAGCCTTTCATGTGGCACTGGGTCAGATGCCTTACTGAGTCCAGATACAGGACATCCACTGCATGTCCCCGTCCAGTTGCCTAGTTACCCAGTCATAGAACCCGACCAGGTTGGTTTGGCAGGATCGGCCACGTGTAAGCCATGCTGTCTGCTGTCCTGTAGTCCTTTGGCCTCTAAGAGGGCCACCAGCCTCTCCTTCAGGATAGTCTCCATTAGCTTACCCACGATGGATGTGAGGCTCACTGGTCTGTAGTTTCCCGGTTCATCCTTGGGGCCACTCTTGTGGAGGGGCACCACATGAGCCATCCTCCAGTCCTGAGGTACACACCCCGAATGTAGTGAGGCATTAAATAGGTCTGCCAAAGGTCCTGCAAGGACCTCTGCCAGCTCCTTCAGTACCCTAGGGTGGATGCCATCTGGGCCTGGTGCCTTGTCCACCCTCAGTGCCTTCAAACCCTCTCGAACTCTGTCCTCCATGATTTACTCATCTGTCACCACTTCCCCCCCTTCGTCTGCCATTTCACCCATCTTGGATGTCACCCCCCTCTTCTCTTTAGTAAATACTGAGCAGAAGTACTCATTTAGTGCTTCCGCCTTATCATACCCTGCTTCCACCAACCCCTCCTTCCTAATCCTTACTATGTGGTCCTTACAGCTCCTTTTCTCCCTGATGTACTTAAAGAAGTCCTTCTCCCCCTTCTTAATGCCTTGTGCCAGCCTGAGTTCCGTAGATGCTTTGGCTCCCCTTACTGCCCTTGTCACCTCCTTCGATTCCTCCCCCAATATCAACCCCTGGCAACCCTAGGTACAGGGTGTTGCAGTAATCAAGGCACGAGGTTACAAAGGCTTGAACCAGAGTTGACATATCACCAGGTAGAATCAGGTGCTTGATCCAAGCGATGTTCCTCAGATGGTAAAACAAGGTCTTCACAATGGCTGACACCTAAGATTTTAGTGTCAAGTGCTCTCAAACACAATGCCCAGATTTTGTGCCTGATTTTAGGTCAGCAGCTGGGGATCTTCGAGCCAAAGCCCTGAAGGTTTTCCAGCCTTCAGCTCTATGCTTTGGTGACTTGGCTCCACCACCAACACCTCAGTTTTATCCAGATTCAACCTCAATCAGTTGGTACTCATCCAACCCTGGATTTTGGCGAGGCAGTTTTTACAAACTGAGACCACATCATGCTGTTCAGGCACAAAGGACATGTAGAGCTGAGTATCATCTGCATAGCAGTGAAAACTCAGCCCATGCCACCTTACAATGTCCCCCAATGGCAGCCTATACACTGCAAACAACATGGTGGATATGATGGAGCCATGAGGAACCCCACATGACAGGGGGAGAGGTGGCAATGAATAAATCCCCAGCACTACTCTCTGCATCCTGCCAATGAGAAACAATCTAAACTGGCTGAGGACTGTAACAGACAGTCCACTAAGAATCCACAGGTGCTCCAGCAACACCCCATGGTCCACAGTGTCGAATGCCACAGAAAGATCAAGGAGAACTAAAATGGAACTACTCCTTCGATCCCTTGCCATTGGGGGATCATTTAGTACCCAAACAAGGGCAATCTCAGTACTATGCCTCTTCCTGAAACCGGATTGGAGAGGATCATAGACATCATGCATTGTTAAATGATCATCCAGTTGTACGGCCACCACCTTCTCAATTACCTTGCCTACAAAAGGCAGGTTAGAGACAGGTCTGTAGTTAGCTAGGCAGTCCGGATCCAGAGAAGATTTCTTCAGGAGTAGTACTACTACTGCCTCTTCAGGAGTGATACTACTGGGTCTGGAAAGATCCCAGTCTTGAAACAATCATGCAATGCAGCGTTGTCAGTGTTCTGAGTTTGGCATCCAGTCTCCAAGCATTTCTATGTTAGTATTTTTTATTTTGTATTTCTGGACAGACAGTACAGTCATTAGTGCAAAGCCAATTCTGCACCATGTGATAGTTCAAACACTGAGGAATGTGACCCATAGATTAACTACAACACATGGGACTTTTGTTTTTGTAACTTTTTGTTTATTTGATCTTCAATTATTTCCGGTCCATGATATATTAAACACTGTATATAGATAACTGACTTAATAAAGCATTGTTTACAACAATAATAAAAAAAAGAAATCACAAGACCGCATAGGGGACCTTTAACCCTAACATTCAATGTCCTTACTTCTGTGTCTTTAATCTTCAATTCTAACTGAGTGTTTAACTTACTTTTTTGCAATGCATACAAAATAAACACTGCATTGTGCTGTGTGAGTTGTAGGGTTCCCCCCACTTGTGGGACAGCTGTAATGCTCTTATAATCATGGTGACTAGTTAGTCGACTATGGTTTACCTATGTTTGACCATGATTTGTCTGTGGAGGTTCCATATCCTAACAGCGATTGCAGAAAGGCGATCACCATTAGGGCAAGTGTACATCACTGAAAATCAGTTTTGGTGATGTACACTCCAGACGCACAGCAAAAAGGTGCCGGGGACTTAGGGTATTTTTGTTTATGCAGGGGACTGTGCCCCTCTGCACCCCCTCTGTGGGGGGGATTCACACCCCACACCCCCTACTAAAGGATTCTCGACTCCAGGTGGGTGCAAAATGGTGGGAAAAAAATTGGGGTCCGGGTGCAACAAAATGTATGCATGCCCAGACCCAAACCCAGCACCCTCGCAACCCTAGCCTGCCACCCATCCACCATACTACAGGGCCAGCTTGGCAGCCTACTACTGTACGATGCCACACAGATCCTCCCTCCCCTTCCACCCATCGCTAGGTGTGCTTGCCCCCCCCAGGTGTGTACATATAGCAACATCCTGTCGCTATATTCATGCACCCCCCATCTGGTTGCCCTCTCTCCTCGGTAGCCCTGTTGACAGGTGCCGCGATTGAGTCTTCCTTTTTGAAAGCGCCCTATCGTGGTCACCAATGTCACTGGATACCATCTGGGGTCAATACTGATAGTTGCTTTTCATATCCTAAGGAAAGCTGCGATACTAGGTACAGTATCATTCATCTACATTTCCCCTTTCTTTTACTCCTCATGTAGCCAGTGATTGTATAAATATGGTAAATGTGCAGAGAAAGCTTTTCACTTGGAGCCAAAGTCTGAAAAGTCCCACAATTTTTGAGAAAAACATATATTTTTTTTTTCAGTCAGAGGTTTTACATTTTAAATTGCTGCACTGTAACAAGGGCAGAGTGAGTTGCCTCTGCTGCCAGTGTTGGTTTGCTGATTTCCTATTCTCTGAAACTGGAATTCCTTTAAATCCCATAGGACCACAGGTTTTGTAAACCTGCTCTGACAATATCATGAGGCAAGACTTGAGTTGCAAACCCACGAGGGAATACTAATGCAATTATGAGTGTTTACTTACACCATGTGTTTCTCACTGAGCCAGGGCTGCATCAGGATAAACGTAAGGGAGCTAATGTTTTATAGATTGTAAGACTCTGTTTGTTTTCAGTGGGGCAAGGGCTCCCAGAGCACTCAGACACACTAATTAAAGTAAACTGCAGAGGCCTATAATAAAATATATGTGTTTGGAGACTGCAAGGTGAACTCCACTGGCATATTAAAAGTCTAAAGAAAAATATACATTATTTATGACTTCAAAGGGACACATTGTGAGAGCTCTAGTTTATTTTAAGGATTAACTAAGCACTGGTTATTGGTGACCATCTGAGCAGCTTTCTTTTAACAGTTCATTAGTTATGTTCCATACATGGGAAGTTATAATTTGGACTCAGATCAAATATTACTAATCAAATTAATTAAGACGGGCATAACGACATAGTTAAATTTAATCCATAGAAAAATAACTCCTAACAGAAATGGGTGCCCTGTTTAAATGCTGTCCTTCCTTGTTTCTCCACTGTATACTATAATAAAGTGGAAATATGTAGATGTATTTTTGTAGAGACTTTTTTCAAATAAAATTAAAATAGGACAAGGAACCCTCTTAATCTGAAATCCAGTCTGACAAGCAGAATTCTCATTGTGTCAAGGATGTCAGGAACAAACTTAGATTTGTTTCTGTTGTTCCTTGAGTAAGACAAATGGCATATCAGAGTTCTCCTTGAAGCCAAGTTCAAGCTGTTTTGTTCACTGTACATTTGAGTCAGATGCATAACAATGAAATCCGGTAGAGACATAGAGAGATAACCGTTTTAGATTTTCCATTCAGGGTAAAATTACCACATCATTTACACTGAACAGAATGTATTCCCAGTGTACTGTTAGGCTCAAGAATATTAAACTGGAGTTCTAGCAGCACTCTAAATGTGAATACTGGACATATTCATCAACTTGAATCTGGGCAAACATACATGCTTGTCCAGGTACTGTACTTTCAAATCCTGACCCTTATTTAAAAAAAGTGGAGCATTATCCCTTTCTGCTTGGAAGTGGCTACAATGGTGGCTAACACCATCAGTAGCCGTATTGAGCCATGTGGGGCCATGTCACATGCTACTGTTATACTGATGCTGCTTTCTGTGGATTGGGTAACACGGAGCAACAAGAAGACTATTGTTTCAAGGGTCCCCATACCTTATGATATCGTTTCTGATGGAGCTGGCTATCACTGTAAATTAGTGAATAATATAGTAGTGGATTCACTATATGAGGCAATAATCTAGGACTACTGATTTTGTATCTGACAACAGATTTTTTCAGCTGCAGTCCACACTCCAGATACAGCATGTGCACAGAGCATGGCTATTAAATAAACCTCAATTTTTGTTTGTGACCCAATCTATACAGTTGGACTGCTCTCTCCTGCTGTACAGTATGTTTCATCTTTAGCTGAACTATACTCCTGACTTGGATCTAGGTTTTAGAAATAATCATAGTTTCGTATATTTGTAATTATAAACCTCATTAAATATTCATGAGCCGAGTGAGGCTCCTGATTGTCTACTGGATGGGTCATTAATCTCTTAGAAATGACTGATCCAGATTCTAATCTACGCTGCATGCCAGCAACAAGTGCTACAGGAGAAATCCTTCCACCACACCGTTTCCTCCATAGCACTCAAAACATCAACTGTAAGTAGAAAAATAAAATAAAAAAAAATGAGTTTTATGGCAATTAGACCTATAATCAAAATAATCTTAGAGCCAATCATTTGCTAGGATTAACAATCAGCTGGGGAGGTGGCCCACAGCTGCACCATGGGCCACTCATCTCCAAGCTGGACGTTAATCAGCAGGAAATGACCAGCTTCTCATTCGTCATTGCTTAATTCTGTTATTTTCCTGCTAGTCTTCTATATTTTATTTTTGTGTGGCTGAATTTGGTTGTTTTATCTAAAGTTCAATAAACATTAAGTTTAGAAAAAGGTATAAACACTGAGGCCTGGATATTCAAAGCATTTGCGCATGGCGCAATTGAGTTGCACCAGCGCAAGTGCGGACTTGCGCCAAGGGGCGATATTCAGTGGGAGCCAGTGTGCAATGCAACTCTCATTGTGCCAATGTGCAACTATAATGAATGCAGGTGCAAGTGCAGGGAGTGTGCCCATGAATATCCAGTGCAGTGCGATATTCAACCATGAAACCGTGGTGCAAGTGCGGAGCAAATCAGAGATGTACTGAGCAGACTTGTTCCTATAAATACAGGGCACATGCACACAGAAAGCACTTGAGCCAGGTGAGAGGGAGTGAAAGAGAGAGAGAGAGAGAAAGACAGACAGAAAGACAGTCAGAGAGAGAGACACAGAGTGAGAGACAGACAGACAGACAGACCGAGGCAGACACAGAGCGAAGGGGACAGAGGTGGCAGTGGAGAGGGAGACAGGGGCAGAGAGAGTGTGAGAGACAGGCAGACACACTGTCAGGCAGTGCACCAGGGTGGCACACAGCCCACAGCAGCCAACCACCCAGGGGGTATTAGACATCAAGGGCCATGGATAGTGCACTCTTCATGATGGAGGCTGTAATGAGGTGTGAGGGGGCAGGAGGAACAGTGACATGGCAGAGGAAGGACCCGTTGGTGGTATGCCCAACACAGGTGGTACCGTACCCGCATAACCTTCGAGAACTACAGTGACATGGAGATAGTGGGCTGGTACCACCTGAACAGGGCCATTCTGAGACAGCTGTGTGAGCTGTGCAGTGAGGAGATGCAGGTACCCACCAGACAGAGCCATGCTATGTCTGTGGAGACGAAGGTGACAAATGTCATGTACCTGCTCACACGGGCACCTTCCAAAGACAAAAAGAGGACACCACAGGCATAACCCAGTCAGTCACATCCCACCTCCTCACACAGTTTCTCAATACTCTGCTGCCACGTGCTTCAGAATACATCCATTTCCCCAGCACACAGGCGGAGCATACAGCAACCATGCAGGACTTCCACAGGGTAGCACACCTGCCTGGCATGATTGGGGCCATTGACTGCACCCATATACCCATCCACATGCCACCTGGCCCTGAAGGTGTGGCATATATTAACAGGAAGGGAAGCCCGAGCATCAACTGCCAGGTGGTGTGCGATGCTATGGGGTGCATCACCGATGTCTGCACCACACACCCTGGGAGTGCACATGATGCATTCATCTGGCACAGTTCTACGCTGTGCCACAGGTTGGAATGTGGGGACATCCCCACAGGCCACCTAGTGGATAAGTATGGCACGGGCAAGTGGTGACGGGCAGAGCAGTCCATGGGATGGGGTGGCAGAGTGGGCATGCTGGCGTGGGTGCCAGCGACAGGCAAGAGGCACAGCATAGGATGGAAGAGGGCTAACCATGCCATTATCCACACAGTAGGCAGCATCTATCTACTGAGACTCTGGCTGCTCACCCCCTACTGACGCCCATCGTTCCCAGCAGAGAAATGCTACCACGAGGCGCACGCCAGCACCACATCATCATTGAGCATCTATTTGGCATGCTGAAGGCATGGCTCCATTGCCTAGACAGGTCTGGCAGTGCCTTACAGTATAGCCCCTCAAAAGCCTGTGGCTTATTCCTGGCCTGCTGCATACTGCACAACATGGCCATTGACCGTGGGATAGCTGTCGAGGCTGATGAGGGTGACAGTAGTGGGGATGTTGGAGGCAATATGCTGGTGGGTGGTGGACAGCCCCCCCCGGTGGAGGGATCCCCGGCTGCAATGGCAGGCATGCCAACACTGGGACACCATCACACAGGAGCACTATGGTGCATGCAGGTAGGTGGCGCGATACACATGCATGGGCCTCACACACAGGTACAGCACAAATGCAGGGGTGTGTATGGCAATGGGCATGCAAGCACAGAGGCATGGTGCAGGAGTAGGGGAATCAGTGGCACACAACCCACACATCCACACACAGCAACACGTACCCATGCACCCACACACCCAGGCATTGGCATGTGGCGCTGATCAGATGCATTGCACTGGTGCACAGGCACAACCCTTGCTGAACTGCCCTCATCACACCCATGCCACATGGTTCAGTGGCAGGGAAAGCATGCACATAGGCAGCATGTGGCATGACACACAGATGCCACACCAGTGAAATGCAAACACACACGTCCCCCATGCGTGCACAGGGCAGCAGCTGCGGACTGCGGTCAGGGCGGCATGCACATCAGGGCTGCTGCATGGAACTATGGTCACCACGGCCATGGGGGCAGTCACGCCGGGGCTGATAAGCAACCACAGGCCACACATCCACCACAGTGGGTGTTTGCAATAGCCCCCAAGGGTTGAACTGCAGAACCATGACTAGGTCCGCGCAAGGGTGCTTAGGCGCCCAAACAGGCCAGCCCCAGGAGTGCCTGGTATGCCAACATCAGAGCTTGACATCGAAAGTGTGGGTGTCACCCGATGCCAGGATCATAGAGAGACATTGTACTGTGTGGGGTCAGCAGTGCCTGGCCATGCCCTGTGGAAGCCAGCATCATAAAGCCATCTGTGATCACATTGGCAATGCGATCCAGGAATGCAGTCATGACCTCCTGCATGTGCTGCATCCCTGCCAGGAGCTGCGCAGTGCCCCTCTCATGCTGTTTGGCCAACTAGCACACCTCCGCATGCAGTGCACGCACCCCGGCCGCAAGCAGCACCTGTTGCTCTACAGAGGCCCACAGCAAATGGGTGTGCTCAGCCAGTGGACTGGCACCCTGGGGAACCAGGGCAGGATGCCAATCCTCCTGTGGGGACCAGCCATGCTGAGCAGCCCCCCTCTCTGGTGGATGCTGAACAGTGGAGTCTCCATGGGGAATATCCATAGCTGGTGCCCTGGGAGGTGGACCCAGTGTCCGGCTGCCCTGTGGCACCTGCAGCCTGCTTCTGTTGAATGTCCAGCCACTGAACGCTTCCCAGCACCTGCGCGGCTGCACCACCACCACCACAGGGCACAACCATGGCAGTGCACACAACCTTACCCACAGTGGCAGCAGGCAGCTGTTCCTCCACCGGCAGGGCACTGGGCATGCTGCCTGTTTTGGTGGCTGGAATGGGCGTCTCCCCCACAACATCACCCACACTGTCCAGGATGATGGTGATGTCATCATCAGTGTCGGACCCTGCCCCGATCTGTGTGTCCATGCAGAGGACACCAAGACTGGCATCCCACAGGAACACATCCAGGGCCTTATCCAACCCCATATCCAGGACATCCGCCTGGACTGTGGTGGTGTGCTGCAATCTATCAGGCCCCCAGATGCCAGTGGAGGTGGAAGGTTGGTCCTCCGGGGCTGGTCCTACGTCCATGGCCACTGCTGGTGCCCTATCCTCCACATGCAGTCATGCTGGTGCTGAAAGAGAAAAAAGGTGTGTCAGTGATACAATGCCCCCATGTGCCTCCCCAAAACCACCACTGCATATGTCCAGCAGCATGGCATGCATGTTGTTGCATACACATGCACAGGACATGCATGCCAGCAGCATGCCCTTGTACGCACTCTCTGTGCCACCAGCTGTGTATGGCTGACATACTTACCATGCAGTGATGGACTGCCACCAATCTGGAATCCTCCTCCAGGTACACCCTCCACTGTGCTGCAGTGCATGGTGGCTGCCACCAACTCCTCCTGCTCTGTGAGCTGTGACGTATCAAGAGGCCCCCCCTCCAGTGGCCTTCCGGGAGACACAGATGGCTGCCACCTTCTCCTTTATGTGCCTCCTGTCTGTGCCCACCTTTTTACGGCACTCCTGCACTGACCGCTGGTGGATGCCATGATGGTTAACGTAGCCTGCCACCACCTCCCAGGCCCCAACCCTGGCCTGTGGTGTGCCTGTGGCACCACTCAACAGTGGCTCCCTGTCCAGGTAGGCATCAAACAGGGCCTCTGTTTCATCCTTAGTGAAATTGGGCCTGTGCTTGTGAGTAGGCCCATGCTTCTCATGCTCCTCACCCTCCTCACATCCGGACATGTCACCTCCTGTTGACATAGACAGCACAGTGTGTTAGTGGCAGCATCCCCCTGTAGCGTCCTACCATGCTGTGCCATCTGCTCCCAGGGAACTGCAGCGGCATGCGCAACCCACCTCAAAGGATGCAGTACCAATCCATGGCCTGTGCTGTTCCAATGGTACTTATATAGCACATTGCATGCAAATGAGCTTTGGTGCAATGGTAATGACATGCTAATTCCCCCGGTGCGCCATGCATTGGCTAATGAGCTCATCTGCATGTGGCATCTGAATATTGTGATTTTGCTCCATGTGCAATGCGATAGCTCCAGAGCAAATCACAGTGCAATGCACACGTATGCGTGGTACACAGGACCACAATGCGCATGCACTGAATGGTATCATGTAGTCAGTTGTGCACTGTGCGCCAACTGCGTGATGGAGGCCATTGTGCATGGTGTGCCAGGCCTGCTATTGCGCACGTGCACACTGTGTGGAGGTGACCGATCCCCTGACTCCTGCTGTGACCTCTACCCCTGGGTGACCCTCCACACCCATGACCCCACCTAGCTATGCCTATGCTGTGCATCTCTGAGACTGCGTGACTGGTGGACACAGCGCATGTTCCCTTGGATCATGCATCTGGTGCATGCTGTGGCCACATGCGCTTACTCCTGCCATTTTGCTCACCAGTTACTACTTGCTAGTGAACCTGGTCACCTGCATCCAGCCCCATGCACCCCAACTCTTTGGTCAGGCGCCCCTGCAGCAGCCCAGGGTCGCGGTGTGGCAGGGCATTGCTGCCACACTGCAGCAGCAGACCGAGGTGGCCAGGATGGGGAAGCAGTGCTGCCACCACTATGGAGACCTGGTGAGGAGGGACCCAGAGTGCCTGAGGAGGCTGGAGGCATGAGTCAGATGTGGGGCTGTGCCTCAGCCAGGTGAGTAGGCCCATACTGCATGTGTGCCCTGGTGCTGTTCTGTAGTGTTGGCTAGGCTGCCTGGCATGCCCTGTAGAGTGGTGCACTGCCATCGTGCACATTGCAGGGTGGCATCACCAGCCACCACTTGTGTTGCGATGCAGCTGTGTGGGATGTGTTGGGCAGGGTCTTACTCTGTGCATAGGGGTGGGGCGGTGGGCAGCTGCTGCGGATGTTTACTGATGTGTATCTGTATAGGTTCCTTTCCCAGGGCCTGAAAATCGCAGGAGAGTGGCAGCAGGATGGCAGACCACAGCATGCTAGGGTGCTGGCACAGGAGCAGCTCCAGCACTAGCGGGGCCACAGGGTGCAGATCGGCACTGTCATGGACCTTTGCACTATACATGGGGGGTGGCGGGGGCATAGATGCAGGCATGGCCACCTGCGCCGTGTGCCATGGCAGCTGTGTGTGTTGCACTGTGTGTGGTGCCTGCCACTGTAGTGCATCCATTGGACACATGTGCCAGCTGTTGGTGGAGTGGGTGTGTGCCCGGCTGCCATTGACATTGCTGTGGTGCTGCCGGTGCACTGTGCCATGTGACTGCCATTGCACAGTTGGGTGGCCACTGTGCTGCAGGGACCACCGCTGTGCACTGTCATGGTGTGCCACGTTGCAGGCAGGCACTGGCCCACCCCTCTGCGGGTGGCTGGTACATACCCTCCTGGGGGGGTGATCCTGCTGCCCATTGCGCACTGTGGGTGGGCATGGTTCCTAGGGACATTGCACTGATCACCTGTCCTTTCCCTTGTCATAGGTGTCCAGCGGAGGCATAGGATGCCCCTTTACTGCTGGCTGCTCCGGCAGCTTATCTTAATCACCTTAACCACCATGGAGGCAGTGCTGCAGGTGCAGAGGATGTTGCTTGCCAACCGAAGGCAGCGAAGACGTGACCACCGGTAGTTGGGACCCTATATTCCCCTGTTTCCCCAGCTGTACCTCCCCTTACAGTCCCCCTTCCCACTGTACAGTCCCTGTTCTCTGTCCTCTTCCCTCACTTTCCTACCCTTTCCCAAACCCTTGTTTTGTACATAGTTCAGTTCTTTAACATATCTATCTTTTGACATATCTGCCTGTGTATGTGTCAGCTTTGCAGGTGTCATGAGGAGCCATGCTGCAGTGGCCCAGTGCCTGTCCATGTGGTATGCACATGTTGGGGTGTGTGTTGTGCTTCTATGATTCACTGTTGTGTGTTGTGGTTTGTCCCACTGTGGTGGTGTCCCTCCCCGCAGTTGGTGGCTGTGTCTTGGGGTGCCAACAGGGTGGCTGTCAGGGGTGTGTGGCGGGTGTGTGAGTTTAGCTGCATGGTCCTGAGTGTGGCCTGCTCTGGTCTGTGTGTGTAGGGGAGGCACGGCCTGCAGTCTACAGGAGGCCCCCTTGACAGCCCTCCAGTGGCCATTGGCACCCCATGTTACCTACTATCTGTGCCACTGTTGTGTTCTGGGGTGGGGGTCTGAGTGCTTGCGTGTGCCCTGCTGTGCCCAGCTGGTGGTGACCTTCTATGGCCTGTCACTGTGCTTCCCTGGCTCTGTCCCTGGGTCACTTCTCTGTGTAGTGCCCCCAATGTGGCTCTGCTAATCTACTCCCACGGTTGCGCTGGGGCATCTCTTTCTGCGCCATGATGCAAACACAGTTGCGCCACTGCATGACTGTGCCATATTCAGTCAGGATGCACTGTCGCAGTGCGGCCAGCGCAACCTCTGAATATGGCTCCTGTTGCATCACGGCACATCAGATTTGCACTGTGCTGGACTTGCGCCGGACTTTGGTGCAGTGTCAGTGGCTCAGTAGGTAGCACACTCGCCTCTGAGGCCAGGAGATCAGAGGGCTGTGGGTTCAGTTCCCACATCTAGCACTTGGGTTAATATCCGGTACTGACACTGTAGTGCAGCATGGGAGGGGTGCTGCACTTCTGAGATGCCATCTTTCAGATGAGACGTTAAACCGAGGTCCCATCTGCCTGCATTGGTGGTAGTTCAAGTGGATGTTAAAGATCCCATGGCACTTATCGAAAAGAGTAGGGGAAAGTTTTATTGGAACAAAAGAAATCATACAATACCAAAACAATAACAATTAGCAACAACTCATGTGGACTCAGAACAAAAGTAAACAAAAAAAACACTGTGAGAAGAAAAAAAACAGAACAGAACTACACATGTCAAGAGACAATCCATCAAGTCACTGCAAAATCAGAGTCCGTGATCCGAGGAAGAGCTTTCCAAAGTTCAGGTAATGTCTCCTTTGAAAATAAGGTATGTTCGTGCACATAAATGTTTTTTAGGTCAGTTACGATTTTCTTCTCAAGCTCTGAGTAAGAACAGGTTTTTTGTTGTAAAGTAAACAGACAGCGAGCCATCCAAATATTCCATTTAATTACTACAAAAACTAGATTTAACGTGTCCAGAGTCCAAAGGGACCACTGGGGAGAAAAAACACCGTATATAATATTCTGGTAAGAAACCGTTTGAAATAATGGAGTGGCCCAGATTCTTGCCAAAAAAAAACACCATTGCCGAATAAAAGAACACTCAAAAAATAAGTGCGATATAGTTTCCAATTTAGAAATACACAATAGTCTAGAACATTGTCGGTCTTGAGACTGCTTGTGTTTATGATTATCTTTGACATTAATTCTTTCATGACACAACAACCAATGAAAGTCCCACATGTGAGCAGGCACCCTTTAATACCTTAACAAAACCAATAGGGAAGAAAGATGTTGGCTAGGGCACTTTCAAAGGGCGACTGTATCGCACAAACAGTCAGGAGCAGATTATTATATAATACTTTATGACAATTCGTTAACAACATCTGGGTAGATATCCTCCACTGTTTCAAACATAAAAACATGTGTTTAATATATATCGGTATACCCAAAGTCTGTCGTATCACAGTTAATGAATCACATTCCCACAAATGAAACCATAATCTGCAAGAATTACAGAGCCAGGGTTCCCACCCTCTCTGAGTATTTATCAATAGAGGCCGAAGATTTGCAGTCAAAAAAATACATGAAAGGAATAACAGAGGGTTAATCATATGAACACCCCCCTCAGGAATAGGTAAGTAAGTAACATTCCATTTTACCATATTAAGCCGGATTCCCCAAAGGGCTTGAAAGAAGAGACCAAGAACTGCAGTTTCTAATTGTTTAGGGATTGGGAATACATAGCTTAAATAAAGAAAAGTCAGTATCAAATAAGTCTTGATTAGGAAAACAAGCTCTTCTTCTTCCCAATCTGCCCCTTATTCCAAGAGGCAACCTTAAGTTTGCCTTGTTATAATTTAGCAGACCAATTAAAAAGGTCAGAATCTACAGTCCCAAAATAAACTCCCAAAATGCGTTTAGGCCCCTCAACAAGTTGTAAAGGACCAATATGCGAAAAAGGGTCTATTTTAGATCCTAACCGAATACCAAAACTTTTGGCAAAATTTAAACTCGCACCAGAAAAACCACCAAAGGAAGAATGTTCCTGGAGGGCAGTAACCATAGAGGCTGCATTAGCTACAATAATGCAGACATCTTCTGCATATGCAATCGCCGTATATGGCGAGATTAAAGTAGAGCTAGAGAGGGCATGAATCTGAGGATGAGTATTCAGATGGAGAAGCAAAACATCTAAAAAAAATACATATAACAGAGGGCTCAAAGGGACACCCTTGGTGAACCCCTCTTTTTATGGAGATCATAAGTCCAACCCAACCATTCACAACAGGCATAACAGTGGCAGTCCTATAGAAGGCCTTAATCCAGCGAATCATTTCACCAGGCACATGCATAAAATGTAATGCCTTCCATAAAAAATCATGGTTAACTGAATCAAAAGCCGCCTTCTGATCTACCGATACAATAAAACCCGAAACGGAGTCTGCGTAGCCATGAGAAAATAATTCTCGAAGGAGAATCAAATGGTCAGAGATTCTCCTGTTTGGTACAGAGCAGGACTGAGCAGGGTGCAAAACCACTTCAGCTATCCTCATCAGGCGTTGTACAATGATTTTCATTAATAACTTAAAGTCAGTGTTTAGCATACATAAGGGGCGCCAGTTCTCAAGAGAATGTATATGTCCTTTCTGTTTATAGATATAAATCAAAGTGCCCTTTGTAAAATCCAAAGGGATAAACTCACTAGTTAACAGGGAGGTGAACACTGAAGTTAATTCAGGGATCAGGTGGTCACCCAGTACCTTATATAAGGCAGTGTGGAGTCCATCCGAACCAGGAGTCCTCCATAAGGGTAAGGAAGAAATAATCGACTTCAATTCTAACTCAGTAACAGGTATACAGGCTGGGTCAAAACACGGCTGTGAAGGGATAGGGATATCAAGTTCTCTATACAACACTGCAGGATCAACATCTGCAGCTGGAAAGGGAGAAAATAGAGCAGTCGTGTAACATGTCACTATCCGACTGATGTCCGACTGAGAGGTACATAAGGTGCCATCAGAATCAGCAAGACACAACATATTCTTTTGTGCAATTTGCTGGGAATTCGACTCAAAAGGGCAAACAACAGCCCTTGAGCCTACCACATTAAATTTGTGTAGATAATAAAGTTGTTGTGATTGTCTACATTGGAATTTCAACATACCATTCTGAATTAAGTGCAATTGTTGAAAAAGATCTTGTCCTGTCGTATAAGCTATAGTCAACAAGGACTGAAAATGTACCCTTTTCTATAAATATTCCAAATATTCTCTTCGACATTTTTGATGACTATATCTTTTCAAAAAGAGTACCAAATCATGTTTAGTGTCCGTCCACCATGCAATAGGGTCTTCGTAACAAAGAAAAACGGATTTCCAGGCCTGAATAAAGGATAATAGGGACTGCGTGAAAGTTGGAATTTGCAACCGAGATATGTTGAATTTCCAGAGTCCAGGTCCTTTGCGAACAATGACATCAGAGCCAAGGCCTACAGAAAGCAGTTTATGATCAGAAAATTCCACAGCTTGTACAATAGCAGAGGTAATTGGGAGTGTGCGGGACAAAAAAACAAAATCAATTCTGGTTGCCAGCTTACCCTTTTGAAATGTAGGAGTGCGTTGTTTAGTAAAAGAGTAATAGGCATCCGTAGGATGAGCAGTATGAACCAACTTCCCTAATTCGTGGGAGTCACAAAACAATTTCTGGGTAGTAGCAAAAGAGCTTTTGTCAAGAAGACTTAAGCCACAGTAAAAGTCACCAGAAAATATTACCTGAAAGGAGGTATGCAAATAAGGGCAGAGTAAAAAAAATAAAGCTATACGTGCAGACTTAATTTTGGGAGCATAAATATTAATAACCCGATAAGGGCAGGGCCCAATTGAAAAATCTAAGACTAAAACTCTGCCAGGGGCTACATCAATCAATTTTAACAAATGGAAATCTGGGATATTGAATAAGATCCCAAGTCCGGAACAGGAGTCCAGGCCTATGGACCAAAAAGAAGGCGCTAGAAGCCAGTCCTGTTGTGCCTGTCAAATCTCGTGGGTGGTATGGAGTCGAGTATCCTGCAACAGAAAGATTCCCAAAGGTAAAAGCCGTAAACAGGAAAAAATCAATCTTCTTTTTGCCAGACGCTTAATACTATTCACATTAATAGTATGACAAACAAAGTGAGACATAACACAAGGAGAACAGAGACACATTACGATTTCCTTTTCCCTATCACCTTTTTCCCTTTTAGCTTAACCCTGGCCTTCCGCTTCTGAGAAAGACCAGTACCCAGTTGAATCTCAGAATCAGTAATACCATCCGGGAGAGAAGATGCAACAGAGGAAGAGTCAGATTTGCCTCCAGCATCATCAGAAACTGTTTGGAGTAGCTGAAAGGCATTAGACAAAACCACAGGAGGGGGTTCCAAAAGCAAAGGAGGCGATGGTAATGCCCGGGGGTAATTTCTCATAGACCTCCGACACATAACACTAGTGGGTACTCGGGGGGGGGTGGCATAGTACTCGGGCCTGGAACAGGGTCCAGGACAAGCTGGACAGATTGGACAGGGTCAGAGGTAGGAGAAGTCATCTCAGTAAGTGGTTCCACACAAGAGGCCACCGGTGGTACCACAACCTGACCTATAACAGGCTCAGGGACCTGCAATAGAGGTTGAGCGGCTACTGAAGTCGGCTCTACTAAGGTGGTCCTAAGACGGGCTTTCTGGGCTTGCGTGATTACAAAACGTTGATCAGCACCATCATCATGTGAGGCCTGATTATGAGCAGCCCACGGACAATTTTGAAACGTATGACCCAGCTCATCACAAAGATTACATCTACACTCATTCAGACAGTGAATCCCCACATGACCCAGTTCTCCACAGGTATTACATTTCAGCTTATCACAGACATTACTAAGGTGAGAGGGGTCTCCACACCAGTAACAAGCTTTCGGTTGTCCAGGGTAAAACAAGACCCCCTATCATGACCTATAAAAAAAGAATTAGGTAGGTGCACAGGACCAGAATCATTAGAGTGTAACATAACCTTAACCTTCCAGCCTCCAGTCCAAATATTCTCTGTGTCCAATATTGCCTCAGGCTGACCCTGGACAGTACAATGTTGTTTTAGCCAATAGACAACATCTTTGACGTCAACACTTTCGTTCTGAAACAGGATGGTAATATTCTTAAAGGCTGGTTTGGAAAGGGGAATGGCCTTAAATGGGGTCCACAGGACAGTATTTCTTAAGGCATGATATCAGGACCAAAAACGTTCCAAGCCACGAGGCATTTGGAAGCTGACATCAAACGTAGTTTCACCGGAAATGTGAATCAGTGCATATATTTCATGAGAAAAGAATTTCAGAGAGTCCTTGAGTAGTGTCCGAGCTACGTACACTCGGTCTGGTGGCTCAGGTAAACCTCCCATATAAGCCAATCGTACCGCATTATGCCGCTTTGCAGCCAGAATTGGAAATTTAGACAATGAGGAAAAAGAACGATTTGGCTCTATTTTCTTTGAGGGGGGCTCCACTACTGCAGGAGCTGTATTCTCTGTCATGGTAGTAGGAGTAGCAGCCCGAATAAGAGAACCCTGCAAAGGTTCCAAGACTGGGTGCTGGGTAAGTTCCAATTCCTTGGGGAGACATAAGGGGGTCAGACATAGTCAGACTTCTGTTTGGTGAATGCTGCAGCTCAGGAAAATCATTGAGACAGGGGGACCGAATAGGGGACGGACCAGAAACCCACTTCCCCTCTGTAGGTTCCTGCACTCAGCCAGCGCCTTGCAATGCCGTTTCTACAGA
Organism: Neoceratodus forsteri; assembly: GCA_016271365.2. Classification (NCBI taxonomy): domain Eukaryota; kingdom Metazoa; phylum Chordata; order Ceratodontiformes; family Ceratodontidae; genus Neoceratodus; species Neoceratodus forsteri. Next base: position 410,458,473 of record CM057453.1, on the reverse strand, counting down.
CCTGGTAGGTGTTGTAGAAGGATTGGTATCAAGAGTTAGTAACTGAGAGGGAGAGCGTGTCACAATAGGCAAACTAGGCACAGCATGCGATGAGGTCACTGTATTCTGCGGGGGCGGCTAAGAAGCGGGCAGGAGTACTCCAGCTGAGAACTCACCAGGATGGGCTGCACAGGGCGGCACCTCAGCCACTTGAAAAGGCAATGTAGGCTGTTGCAGAGTAGTATCGTGGGCTACAGGAGACATACATCCTGCCAATCTGACTTCATGAATCTGATGCAGTTCCTTGTTTAACTTCATCTTCGTAATCTCAAATCAACGTTCTTCATCTCCCAAATGGTCTTGAAGCTCCTTTTCAGCCAAACAGACAGTAGCAGAGTCAATAGTGGAAAAATCCCTCATAGGGACGGTAAAGGGTAAAGACGTTTGAGAGTCCATGTCAGGGTGACCCAGCAGAGGTTCTAAAGCCATAACCTGTAATGTAGATTCATTTTCTGCAGCAGACACAGAAACCAGCGTTGCTTCAGTAGTTGTAGACATGGTCTCTACACACACAGAGGCAGGAGTTGAGACCAGGTCTCCCACCTCCATCACCACCTCCTCAGCAAGCAAGGGTGCGTCTGCCATCTTGGACAGAGGTTCCCCCACTGAAGAGCAGGGGAATTTCCCCGGTGTCCTGGCCAAATTTCCCTCATTCACTAAAATACCACCAACAGCTTAATCTGGTTCAGGGCCAGTTGGCATTCATCTGTATCCCCCTCCCCCGGGTCGTGCCTGAAAATAGGTAGGATTTGTCTAGTGCACTTTCCCAGTCAACAAAAACTAAATAAAAATATATAAGATTTCTGAATATCTGGGCCTGATCATGTTTTTAATAGTTCTATAATTGTTTAGAGATGGGATTTTATACACTATGAAGATATTTTAATCTTAAAGTATTTCTGTGTCGGGGTTTTTCAAAGCCATGCTGAAAATCATCAGCTGTATATGTAAGTACAAAGGTCTCACATTGTTTTCCGGCCACTGCACTTAACTAGCAAGATAGCTGTGATATACCATATGTTAGGTTGGTCATCATGGTCAGGGTGAAAACAGAAGGTCCTTCATTCTGTAAAATGCTTTCACTAATTTATTACTTATTTATTGCAGTTTAGGATTAAAACCTTTGAGTCCTGGGACTCATTTACAAAGGTTTCAGGTCATACACAAAACAATTAGTCAAACATACAGGTTGCAGACATTACAAAAAAAGTTAGACAAAGCATATCAGTTGCATACATTTGAATGACGTGAGTTAGAATATGTTGAAGGAACAGTTTGTTCCAGTCAGGTTACAAATAAAATAGGAGGAACATGGTTTCAGGGTATAAAGCATTTCAGTGAGGGAACATTCAGGATACAGCTCAAACAAAGGAAACAGTTTTAAAGGAAGTGCTTTAGTCTGCCAGTTTAGGGTCATCAATCCCTGGGATTACTGGCCATACAGAAGGGATTAGCCATACAGGGGAGTGGGTGGGGAGCAGCCTAAGGACAGTGTTGTCATTTTGTGGGAGAGTGAGTGATGGGGGAGTTGCTACAGTGATGCCAGCAGCATGGGGGTGCAAGTTGGAGCTCAGTAGGAGGCAAGTGGGGGGCAGGTGTGGGAGAAAATTAAGGGAGGGGTACTGGAATGGGGAGAGGTGTGAAAGGAGGTTGGGATATAAACAGCAAGGGAGGTAGGAGGTGTGGTAATGGGGAGTTGTGCAGGAGAGGAACTGGGGTGAGAATATTAGGGGCAGCAGAAGAGGATGGGGGTTGGGAGGTGGGGGATGGTGGTGTAGGAGGGGATGGAGTGGCAGAAGGGGGTGGGGAGGGGTTGGTTTTTTGGGCTAAAGAGTCTTTTAGTTGGCTAGTCGAAGCATGCACAGGCCAGTTCATGATGCAGTAGAGTCCTAAGTCCTGTTCTGAAAAGGCTAATCTTATTGCTTTCAATGAGTGATGCAGGTAGCCCATTATACCATTTTGGTCCTTGGTACGAGATCAATTTCTGTGCCAGGGTGGTGCATTTAAATGATACCAGGAGCCCACCTTTCTCTGCACTCCTGGTTGGCTTAGATGATCTAGCCTGCTGGAAGAGTCCACATAGAAATGGAGGCACTAATCTTAATTAGGCTGTCTTGACAAGTAGGCAGGTCTGGTACCAGGCTATGAGATGGAGAGGAAGCCATCCAGTACCTGAGTAGAGGGCACAGGTGTCGGTTGAAGAATCAGCTCCTATGGTCAACCGGCAAGCCTTGTTTAATAGGATTTTTATTCTATTGAGGGCAGTTTCAGTGCCCACCCCATATATTGGTAGGCCTTAGTCAATAGATGCAAGGACTGAACTGCTCGTGACTAGTTTTAGTGCATCAGGTGTCATAGAGTGCCTGTGGTGGTATAGTACTCCAAGTTTCATATAGACGGTTTTGACAAACTGGTCAATATGACAAGAGAAATTGAGAGTTTCATCAATGTGAATGCCTAGGTATTTAAATGAGTAGTCTTGCTCTAAAGCATCTTCATTAAGATTCCAAATCAGCATAGGATGGAAGTTCTTTCTGTTCTGTGGGACAGTAAGCAGCATGCTCTTAGTTTATTTGTGGTTTAGTTTTTTGGTGCTGAACCAGGATTCTAGCTTGTGGAAGCTATTGAGGAGTTGGGAGGTGATGGTCGGCTGGTCAACTAGATTAATAAGGCTGCTAAATACTCAGTGTCTTCAGATGAAAATGAAACAGTATTCTAGCAGCCTGGTTAAGTGTCACCAGAAGAGCACATTGCACTCCCATGTGGAAGATCTGAGCCTATGTTACAACAGAATTTCCTGCTCTAACGCAGTGAAGCTCAGAATGTGCTGCAGGGCCTTGAAGAGGACTATGCTGGCCCTCAGCTTGAGTATCTCCGGTGGACAGTGAGGAAGGATTTAATGTCATAGGTGACCACTAGGTGTGTGCATATACCTTATTTCGAATGTTCAGCGGAGTATTCGTGTTTGGGCCCTAAATATTCAGGTGTTCGTCTTTCGTATTCTTTATTTGCATGACTGGTGAAAAAAAGAGAGAAACAGCCCACACCCTCCTCTCTAGCCCAGTCCTTTAAAATACAACCCCCATCCCCCATCCTGTGCTACAATGTCAATCCCAACCTTTCCACCCCAGTACCCACAATATCATGTTTAAAAACAAAAACACCCACAATGGGCAACCAGCACAACCCACTCACCTCCATGGCTGGCAATTATCTGTAGCATTTTTTTAATCAAAATCATAATTTCCCCACACCCCCTACTCACGGACAGCATCCTCCTCTCACCCTCCTCTCTCCAGCACCCAATTTTTCTTTTAAAAGAAGAGCCCCACTAACGACAAAGGTGACTGAGACAACTCGCTCTCCTCCACAGCCTGTCACCTTCTACTGAATGAAAGTTCTCCTGCACTTGCTTGCATAGTAAAACAGTTGATCATGTGATATTTCTGAATAGGAACAGGTATGAATAGTGCCACTCTTCATTAGTCATATCCACATAATGAATAGTGCATTATTTGTGATACTATGGGTTACTTGCACACCACTACACTATGTTGACTGCTCCACTACATGACAATGCTACCAGGCAAACTAGAAGTTCTCCATCAAGAGAGGTGAGTGGAGACTTACATTGGTGACAATGCCCATTTTACATAAATGGTGGTCATCCCAGCTCCCATGTCACAGGATCCTGGCCTTGTCCCCAAGTTTTCTGCCCCCCGTAGTGAATATGCTGTGCCCCCCCAACTCAGTAAGAGGAAGCTTTCTTGAGCCCTGATGCAGGAAGGATTCCAAAGCAAGGCATAAATTAGTGTCAGAGACTTGATTAGCGGCCTTCGCTAATCAAAGTAAAAAATGATTAGCAGTTGACTGAAGCTGATTAGCAATTACCAAAAAATTATGTTTTTGCTCAAAATCCCATAAAATCTACTTATCTTGCTTTATATTAATAAAATACACATTGTACGCAGGTTTCTGAGACTGATACTGTTTTATTTAGCCATCAGAGTCAGAATACAGCAATTGTGCAGCAGCCAAATACATTTTAAGAGCCACGAAGGATTATGTCTGCCAAAGCAGACCATGTATTCGTGAAATTGTGACGTGATCATGACACGTGACAATTAAAATGAACCCCCCCGCCCCATAAAAACTACTCCACCTGGGACAGTGATTGACCATAAACTTCCAACAAGGACTGTTGCTACTTTTCTTCACCTGACATGTAGCCAGTTATTCTGGCCTGTTTTGGGAGGCAGGGACCAGGAGGTGGTCCATCATCTGCAGCTGCCAAATCACCAGGACATCCTGGTTTAGCATTAAAAAGTATGTCTACAGCCCAGTCTGGGTTAAATTCAGCTGGAGGGGGGCCCTGCGTTTTAATGTGAATGAATGTTTCTACAGCATCCTCTGCCAGACTTGCTCTCCAATCAGTTTTCACCTTGTTCATAGTTGAAAAACACCTTTCTACTATGCATTAGGCCCAGGAAATACTCTCAACACATTGACAAGCTTCAACAGATTTGGATAAGAATTTTGGAAATCGCATGCCAGCTTTGACCAGATAGCAGAGGCAGACATATTACTGATGAAATTAGTTTGAGCAAAAATCTTAAACTCTTGCCATTCTACAAGCACTTGATTGGTGTCACAGTCAGGCTGCAAAAGAGTTGAACAATGGTCAACTACTTCAGCGATGTCACTGTTACTGTACAGCTCCAGTTCTTTTTGGTCTACTGGCCAAAGTTTGGTATGTAACACTTTTGCACGGTTATAGATACTACTTTCATCATTCAAACCGAACCTTTGTTCACAACATTTCTCAGTATTTGTAATGTATTTCTTACATTGCTGTTTAAAAGTTTGAATAGATTGAGCACTTTGATGTGTTAATTTTATACCCTTGTAAGTGACTTCAGGACATGCTTCTGAAAGAACTTCAGAACCATTTTTTAAGAGAATGTCAAGTTCACTGCCACCTATGGGGCCACTCTGCTTAGCATGGTCACGAGTGTTTCTCAAAGTTTCAGCAGAGCTAAGTAGCTCTGGCATTTCAACAACTTCTTTTTGACGTGCTAGTGAGAACCTGGCAAGTGGCTGAAGCAACTGTTCAAAATACAAAAGGTGTGCAACCATTTGGAATTTTGTCAAAATTTGTAACACTCCCTTTGACTTTTGCCTGATTATGAGCTGGGTCTGTGGCCATAGATTCTAAATTGGCAGTGATTACGGGGAATGATTTGGTAACAGCCCAGGTGGCAAGAAGTTTATGCTGCACCCAATGTGTGCCATGGACCTTCTTGGGCTTTTCAACTGACATCTCCATGGCCTGGACAAGGGATTGTAACTCTCTAAGTTACTCAGGACTTTTCTAGGTATTATCAAAAGCATCTTTCATGGGCAGTTCTAATCTGTGTGAGAAACAATGAACAGCAACCAACCACTGTAGGTCTTCTCTTAAAAGTGCAGCAAGACCCCGTCTTGCACCCATGTTGACAGCTGCCCCATCAGCCCCAAACCCAACCATTTTTTTTACATTAAGGCCACTCTCTGCAAGAATGTGTAAGAGGAGATTTTTGAGTCCCTCACTTGTGCCATCTGATACTGCTTTCATTTGTAAAAATTTAGTCTCCACTTGACCGATGCTGGGATTAATGTAAATTAAGTAAACCGGTTCCTTTTCAATTACACCACTATCAGTACTACCATCCATAAGAACTGAAAAATAACTGCCATTTTTTACAGTTGACAGCAGGTTTTCCTCTAGGTTCTTGCCAATACACATTGTCAGTTCTTTCCCACAAACAGCGTTAATGTATTTATTGCCCAAATGAAGCCCATGACACTTCTCCTGTTCTACTATCACTTCAGACTTTTTAACAGGGAAGTCCTCTTTGGCCATCATATACAGGACCTCCATCAGTCTGCCTAGAACCATTCTATGCTGTTTCTCTGCATTACTGAAAGCTCTCCCTGCAAATAAATTAATATTATTTAGTTTTGGGTTCAATCCTCCTACCCCCCCCCCAATTACTTTAAACTTATCAGTTGTGGTATGGTGATATATTTCAAGTGGTGACCATGTTTTACCAAATTTCAAAATGTTAAGAGCTTTCTTGTGCTGCTCTGTCTGAAGATGTTTCCGGATGGTGTCAACTTTTAGCTGGGGGCCTGTTATCACAGCAATTAATGCCTCACTGAAGTTCCTCAACCCACGTAGCTCATCTTTATACTGACAGCACAATTTTCAACTAGCACACACTGCACAGTCTTCCTCACTGCTTATCTGAACCCAGTTTTTGTCTGGATTATATTTTTTTGTGCCATTCTTCTACAGTTGCTAATTTTACTCTGCCAGTCATGTTGGACTGCAATTATTAAAAAGTTTGAAGTTAGAAAAACAAGACTCTGTCAAGCTTGCACTTAACTCATCAAGTACTGTAATGATCTGGCTAACTCTGTACTGAAAAAAAATATTTTATTTATTTATTTATTTCTGATCTCGGATTAACCATTTGAGCTCAGAGCTCTTTACATAGGTTCCACGTCAGTACATTTAGAACAAGTAGGTGATTATACAGAGGACTGAGGCAAACAAGGCAATAGAATTAGAATGAGAACATTTAGGTACATTTGGTCTTTAAACAAAGGAATGCAAAAAATACAGTGAAAGCTAAAACTGGAATAAGTAAACACAGTCAGATTCATTCAGGAACAGACTAAATAACTGTGCCCAACAGGGAGCCAGTTAGTTGCCAGCAACACAAGGGGGTTAGCACATAGAAGTGCTGGAGAGACAGGGTGGGGGTTGAATCCCAAGTGCAGGGTGTCCAAGAGAGAGAGAGAGAGAGAGAGAGAGAGAAAGATCTGTTTGGCAGAAGGGCAGATGGTAGGAGATGCCTTTGCTAGGTGCTAGCAATGGCAGACACATTGAGATTCCTTTATTAAACAGTTCTTTAGGTTCTTTTTGAAGGTCCACACAGTGGGCAGGCTAATAATGTTCTAATTGAGGGAGTTGAACCACAATGGCGCCCGATAGGCAAAGGACCTTTGTCCTTGAGATATCCGACATTTTGGAGTAAGGAAGGACTGTAGTTCTGAATTTCGGGTGGGTCTGGGATTAGTGCTGGGACCTAGGAGTTGCTGGACCCCAGTCAGGAGCTGACCAAGGCAGATTCTTTTGGCAAGGAGGCAGGCTTAATATTTTAAGTGACCAAAGAGCATTAGCCAGTGAGCCTTTGCATAGAGATGGCAGGTGTGGGTTAGTCAGTGTGCCCCTAAAGTGAGCCTGAAGGCATTGTTAAGGACAGTTTTTATACATCGGAGGGCAGTATCTGTCTATTTTATTTAGTTTTTGTTGACTGGGTAAGTGTACTAGACAAATTCTTGCCTATTTTCAGGCATGACCCGGGGGAAGGAGGATACAAATGAATGCCAACTGACCTTGAACCAGATTAAGTGGTTGGTGATATTTTTAGTGAATGGGGGGGATAATTGGCCAGGCACTGGGGAAATTCCCCTACTCTGCCAGCAGGGGACTTGACTTCCTGGCAGCAGAATGGAGGAGCCCAGTTGGGAGCCGGACAGAGGAGAAGGAGGAGGAGGAGGTGGAAATGCCTATGTGGCAGGAGAGATGGCCTTCTCCCCAGGCCTCATAATGCAAGAGGCTGCTTTATTGGAAATAAACCATGAATTAGTTCAAAATAAACAAGAAGAGATGTTTTTCTCGATTGAGGATTTGAGTAGTATCAACAGAAATAAGGATTGTGAGAGAACTCCAATGGGAGAAATTAAGGGCAAGAGTTAAGAAGAACTTCTACAGGAATCAGAGAAAGCTGAGGAGAAATATGTGGCTTTTTATGGCAAGAAAATGAGCTGAGTTAAAGTCGCTGTTTCACAGCAAAGAAATTGACAAAGGGTGTGGCCCGACTGACAGCTTTGAGTGTAATGCATCAGCATCAAAGGACGAGGAAGGAGCAAGCTGACAGCTGCTGCCCGCAGGTAAATCTTCACCCTATATTTTCAACCACTGATGCAAATGTGAGTAGGACTGGCAGGAAAACTGAGGGAATTTGGTGCCTAGAGCCCCAAGGGGTGAATTTTACAAATAACCTGCAGGAGGAAGAGGATGGTGACATTAAGGCAGAACTTCCTACAGAAACTAGCTCCAAAACTGAGAAAAGGAGTAAGAAGGGGAATGAAGGTTTAAAAAATGCTTTACAAGATAGAGAAATGCCTAATGTAGTTTCAGGACTGGGAATTAATTCTAACTCTGGTAATACAGCTCCCTGATTCAACACGGAAATTTAAAAAGGCCCAGATACAGAGGAAAACAAAACTGGGGGAACTCATTTTCCAAAATAACCCCTTTGAACAGACTGATGCTACCTCCTTTTCTTTTTCAGCACGGTCTGCTAAACCAGGATCTAAGGAAGAGAAAAACAGAAGATTGGCCATTATGTTAGCAAAACGCAATCTGGATGGGCCTAATAGTCATAAAGGACCTGTTGAACACAAAGAACAAAATATATCTATGCAATCTTGCCCAACAACAATGACAGAGGTAACTGGCAAAGCATTTTCTCTCCAAACTAACCTAAAACAGGGACTTGAACCCTTCTGCAGTTAGTCACTGGAGAAAGCCCTACAGGAGGCAGGATGGAAGAAATTGCCTTCAGGCCAGTGGTTGCCAGACTCACCATGGCCTTCAAACACCCCAGAATGGTATCCCAGGGGTTTGTCTCAAATCTCTGTTGGAAAAAAGGGGAGTACAAATCCAGATACTGCCCAAGATATGGGGGATGAAAATATGGAAAGGGAGACTGTAACTGAATTGATTATACTGGAAAAAGAGCCTTTAGAGGAAAACATACGGGAACCCCAGGGGGATCCGGCACAGGACGGGAAGAATGAAACAACCTTTGCAGGGGCCCTGGATCCCAGAAGAGGAGCAGCGCCAGAGGGTGAAGAAAAACAAACTGAGCCCCTCCCCCCAGCGCCCACTATTGTCAGAACTTTTTGCTAAATCAAAAAAGAGAGGCTGCGTCTAGAAGGAACGCAGTTAGGATTTGGTATAAAGGGGGTCTGGAAATTAGGCCAGATTGGCAATATGTGGGGAGGAAGCTCCTGAAGGACTCTCTACACTTTTCACCAAAAGATGTTTACGCTTTTATAAACATCTCAGGAGAAGACAACTATGACATTAGTTTCAGATCTGCATACACCCTGGATTTATTCTGGCAACGCTATAATCAAGTTAAATTTTCACCTCGTGGTCCCCCTTTATGGTGATCCCCTTGACAAAACCCTTATTAAATATGTGACAGTGATGTTTCGGAATGAAGGGTACATGTTTATGACATTACAAACTGGCTTCAACAAAAATGTGAAGTATTGAATGCACCAGAAGCGCAACTAGATTCTGGGATGTCTTGGACTGGGGATGGAAATATAAAGTTAAATTGAGGCAACTGGAGAGTGACATAGAGCATATACCAAACTCCTTCATGCTGGGTAGAGATAGAGGAGTGTGTTTTTATTCAGGGCAGCCACGGGCATGCTACAAGTGTGGGGCTAGAACCCACCTCTCTAGTGTATGTGATTTCCCTCACTGTGACAACTGTGGGGAGGTGGGGCACATAAGTATGCAATGCACAAACCTGACACGATGTGAGTTATGTGAGGACACAGGTCACACATTTCCAGAGTGTCCATGGGCTGCAAGAAATAAGGCAACAGTCATTAGCCCTAAGCTCCTTATCCAACAAGCTCAGAAGAAAGCAGACAAAAAGGTGGTAGAGGCTGAAGCCCCTCCTGTGGAACACAACCCCCCAGATAAGGCTCCTGACCCTATTCCAGGCAGAAAGGAGGAAGTCGAGACTGAGGAGAGAAGGATAGAAGAGGAGAATCATTTACTCTGTCCCAATCCTGATAAGCCCATCCAGTGTGGGACCTACTACTGGTTTGCTACACAGATAAGCAATCCACTGATGTGCAGGTGATCTCTCTTTCAACCCCCAAAAAAACCCTTCCTCCAAAAAGGACAACAAGGAATACAAAACCAAACCCACCCCCTTCCCCACAAGCAAGCAAGCAGGCCTAGTGGGACCTAATCCCTTTGAGGGTTAGGCTCCCACTGAGATAGAATCAGACATGGAACAGATGGATGTAGCTCTTACACCCACACAAGATGAAGGAGGGAAGGGTTGAATACAAAGGGAAGAAAAAGAAAAAGAGGAAGAAAGGACCTTGAACTCTTAAATTGAATGGTTAAGTTATCCCTGGGGTCATGTAACTGTCATAGCCTCTTACATTCCCTTGGGAGAACAGCATTGTTTCACCTATTGATAGATCTAAAACTGAATATCTGTTTTTTGCAAGAAACATGGATGCTCACATCGGACCAACTTAGGCTGTTCCAGGCCGAATGGAGATGGGGGCCATCCTAGTGGTCCTTTGGGCCAGACAGGGCTGATGGAATAAGTATCGTATTTAGTACCTTTTCCTTCCAAATGACCAAGGTAGTGGATCTGATTCCAGGAAGGCTGGAATCAAATAATTAATAAATGTAAACAGCATGCAAACAAAAGCGGATAGAGTGGCTGTAATTTCCAAACTTCAACCTTACCTACATACGTCGACTTAAGTAATCCGGGGGGGAGGGTATTTTAATTGCGAATTACCCAAAGGGGGGCTGAAGAGGGGAAAGAGGGAAACATGCTGCGATTCAAATGCCTTGCAAAAATGTGTCGCTATTGGCGAGCTGAAGAATTGTGTGCACTACCAATCCCAAGGGCCCAATTTTATATACAGAAGGGGACACCTGATGTCAAATATAGACCATATTTTTGTTTCTAGGAATCTCCATGACCCACTTTTTCATATTATCCCTATAGAATTTTCAGACCACATTCTCTTATAAATAACATTTCAAACAGCCCCCCCAAAAAAAAAAATAAGGAGGGGGAAAAGATGGAGATTAAACATTTCAATGCTCACAGACCCTTTTGTTAAAGAAAAAATCTCACCACTACTCTGGGCTAGGACCTCGGTAAGTGATCTCTATGAAGATTTGGGAGTATGGTGGATGGACACAAAAAAAAAAAAAAAGATAACAACATGGTTCCAAAACCATGGCAAGTATAGGGCGCAAAACAATTTTTTCAGCTATTTAACACAAAGAACAAAACTTCAGAACATGCCTTCACAGTCTGCTATGTCTAGACAAGATTACGGCCCTCAGATTGAACAGATCCAAGATGAAATGAGGAAATTTCAATATGACAGGGCAAAACCTTAAATACAGAATTGCATTTCAGAACACTCTAAAATAATCAATTGGAGACTCCTTTGAAGCCTGTAAAAAGAAAAAAGAGGCTTTAGATACGTTTCAACTAGTAGATGATAGAGGTAACATAGTGGAAGATGAGATGGGGATCCGTGAAATAATCTCTGGGCTTTTGGCATCACATAAGAATTCACCTTCTCCTTCTATGAATTTGATAAATTCTTTTTTGGAAAAAACCCAGGTAACCTTGGCCTGGGAGGATCAAGAATTTTTAACCTCTCCTTTGAAATTACAAGAAATAGAAGATGTAATTATGAAACTAAAAAATGGATCTTCACCCGGACCTGACGGACTGCCTTATGCGTTTTACAGATCATTTCCCAAAATAATGGCGAGGTGTTTAGTAGAACTGTTTTCAGTATTTTTTGCCAAAGGGGTGGTCCCCCCCCCCATTTACAGCAGGTTTCTTAACTTTTATATATAAAGGAGGGGAAAAGGTAGACATCTCAAACTGGAGGCCTATAACTCTTCTGAATGCTTATTTTAAAATATTGTCACAGGTTCTGAGCAATAGGCTAAGGCAAATAGCTCCTTCATTAATACATCTGGCCCAGTTTTGCGGGATCCCTGAAAGGAAGCTGCAACATGCCCTAATGATTATCCGCAATGTAATAGAGATGTGTGGTACTGCACAAGCATCCGGTTGTATCATTACTTTAGATTAAAGCAAGGCTTTTGATAGAGTATGCCTGCCTTTCCTCTTTCAGACCTTATTACATTATGGTATTCCGAAGGAATTTGTGCATAAAATCCAACCTCTATATTCGAGAGTCCATGTGCAACCTATTATTAGAGGGTTGGTAATGAAAGGCATCACCATAAATACAGGGGTACAACAGGGCTGCCCCCTCAGCCCACTCCTTTATAGCTTTGCCCTGGACCCTCTGATTAGAGTTCTGAGCAATACTCAGGAATGGGAAGGTTTGGGGGGGATCCCAGGCCAAATGGAACTGAAAATCCAAGCCTATGCAGATGATATATGCCTGTTTATAGCAAACCTGGGGCAATTACCAACAGTAATAAAACAACTGCAGGAATACCCTAGAGTATCTAATGCCACTCTCAATCTGAATAAATGTAAAGGGTTGAGCGTTGGAAATACAGAGAGGGCACCAATAACAGTGAACCATATTTATTTCTCCTTAGGGCCACAAAAAAGTTTAGGAATAACATTTGGACAACATAATTTTCCACTTGAAAACTGGGAAGGGGCTCTTCAGGGGGCTGAAAATAAAGTCCAGAGATGGAAATCATGGAGGTTATCTAAAATAAAAAGAGTACACATAATTAAAAGGTTTATTATAGCATCTTTGTTGTATACAGCCATAATTTTCCCACCCCCAGTGATCTTAGAAACCAGGTTACATGTGTGTGCTTTTTTCAGATGGTTTGGGGATCCAGATTGAACCCAATAAAAAGGTGTTCTACATGCTTGTCTGAACAACAAGGGGGTCTGGGTATGGTGAACCCTATAATCTTTTTCCATAGCATTTTCCTGTCTCACAATCTTAAAATTGGACTAGGGGAACCAATCAGTGTGACATACCATTGGTTTTGTAAAACTTGTAGGGCCAGATATTCAAAAGGGTTGCGCCATGCACAATAGGGTTGCGCCAGCGCAAGTCTGAAATTGCACCATAGTGCGATATTCAGCAGGAGGCAGTTGCGCCACAGAAAACATGCTGGGCAACAGTGCAATGCAGATGAATATGCGCAACCGAAGGGGGTGGAACCATGCATAAAGAGCACAATGCGATATTCAAAGGCTTGCGCAATGCGCAACAGTGGATCAGGTGGAAGTTGCGCCACGGCGGAAATGAGCCAAAATAAAAAGGCTCAAGGAAGAGGCGCAAGAACGCGACAGGGAATGCACATGAGGCAGCCAGACAGAGCAGGCCACAGCAGGAACCAATGCAGGCCAGGGAGTGTAGAGGACAGAATAGGGGCAAGTGAAGGTGTGTGGGGCCACAGGTGCAGAGGCCAGTAGGTGCCCGGTGCAGTGGAGGTAGCAGTCAGGACAGCGGGGGTAATAGATCAACAACAGCCGGGGGGGGGACACAAGCCAGGGAGATGGACAGTGGCAGCTTTCACATGGAAGCTGTAATGAGGGGGGCTAAAAGGCAAGCTGCAGGGGGACGTGGCCGTAGAAGGGCCCGTCGGCGGTATGCCCCCAACAGGCAGTACCGTGCCCACATCAGCTTTGAGCTGTATTCAGATGTAGAGATTGTGGGCCGGTACCACCTGAACAGGGCAATACTGAGGCGGCTCTGTGAGCTGTGCAGTGATGTGATGCAGGCACCCTCTTGACTGAGTCACGCTCTGTCAGTGGAGACAAAGGTAACAGCCTGCATGTGCTTGCTCGCCACGGGTACCTTCCAGAGGCCAACAGGGGACACCACAGGCATAACACAGTCGGCCACGTCATGCATCCTCACCCAATTCCTCAGCGCACTGCTGCCACATGCTGCGGAGTACATCCATTTCCCCAGCATCGTGGCAGAGCATACTGCAAACATACAGGAGTTCCACAGGGTAGCACGTATGCCTGGTGTGCTAGGGGCGATAGACTGCACCCAAGTGGCCATTCACACACCACCTGGCCCCGATGGGGCCACCTATCACAATCGGAAGGGGATCTCCAGTGTCAACTGCCAGGTGGTGTGTGATGCCAGTGGGCGCATCATCAATGTCTGTGCCACGCACCCTGGTAGAGAACATGATTCATTCATATGGTACCAGTCAGCACTGTGCCATCGATTTGAGAGTGGGGACATCCTCACAGGACATCTAGTGGGTGAGTATGCATGTAGGATTGGCAAAGCGGGGGCAAGGGTGGGTAAGCCACAGGTGCCATGGGAGTGGCACACAGGGCTAGGAGCAATATGGGCCTGAACATGACACTAACCTCCACTATCTCCACACAGGTGACAGTGGATACCCACTCCATCCCTGGCTACTCACACCCTACCGGCGGCCCACGACCCCATCGCAGCAACGCTTCAATGAGGCACATGCCACATCATCGAGCGGGTGTTTGGGATGCTGAAGGCACGCTTCCAATGCCTAGACACCTCCGGCAGTGCCCTACAGTGCAGCCCCTCAAAGGCCTGTGGGATATTCCTGGCCTGTTGTATCCTGCACAACATGGCCAAAGACTGTGGGATAGCCGTACAGGTCGAGGAGGGGGACAGCTATGGGGATGCTGGTGACCCCGGTGATGATGGGGATGAGCAGCCCCCCCGTGGACGGCGTGACCCCTGACTGATCTGGCTGGCTCAGCTGCACTGGGACACCATCACAGAGGAGCACTTCGCACAACACAGGTAAGTCATGGGGCCATGTGCAACCAACACTGTCCAGGGCACAACCCACATACACACAGGGTATCACACCAGGGGTGCATGATGGCGAGGGGAGTGGCAGGGTACAGGAGCACAAACACACAACCAGGGAGGGGTGAACAGTCACACGCCACATGGACAGACACACACATACACACCAGGCACAAAGTGCACAGGGGCAGGTGCACAGCAGAGCTGGAACAGACATGAGAAACACACATGTCCACAGGCCACCACCACCACCACCACCTGTACTGTCCATGTACGTGTGTCAGATGTTGGGCACCCTTGCACCTTGGTGTACAGTGCAATGCAGGCATCATCATGCATACGCACCTGTGGACAGCAGTCGGGAGGGTGTGCAGGTGGTCTGTGTGTCGGCATGTAGGGCAGGACACCCACTGGTGCACTGCCCACCAAAACACACGTTGCACACAGGGCAGAACCAGACAGGGCCTGCACTGGGAGACAGCTCAGTCATGTGGCACAGTGCCACGGCCACCTCGGATGCATGGGCGGCCCCGTCGAGACCCAGCAGCACTGGCAGGCTGAGCAGGGGCCACATGGGGTGGCACCGATGGACCACCAAGAGTCCCACTGCATGAACCTTGTCCACACAGGGGTCTGCAGCATACCGAACATACCTGCACCAGGGGTGCTCGGGATGCCCACAGCTGAACCCAGTATTGACAGGGTGGGTGTCGCACGACGCTGGGAATGGGGAGTGGATAGTGTACTGTGGTGTGAGCGGCACAGGGGCACCTGACTGTGTGCCCAATGTGGCCATGGCACTGACCACTGCCTGAGTCAGCCTGTCGATGGCGGTGTCACATCCACCCACATATGGTCAATCCGGGACAGGATCCTCTCGTTGTCCCTGCTGTGCCACTCCAGAGCCACACACAGTGCCTCCATGGACGATGCAACCCGTATCTGCTGCTGTACTGATGCCTGCAGCAGGCGGGTGTGCTCATCAAAGAGGTTGTCTGCCACATCGGCAACCTGTCCCTCAGGGTCTGGAAGGGCCTGATGTACAGCACCCCTTGAGGGTGGGCGCTGCTCACCAGGACCAGATATGGGCATGTCCACAGGCAGTGCACCTCCATCACCACTGAGCCCTGTACCCCCAGTCCCGGTGGGTGACTGCTGCTGCTGCCCCTCAGCCTGCTGTGCCCACGGGATCAGTGGTTCCCCTGCTGTGGCTGCAACAGTGCCAGTGACTTTCACAGCCACCGGTGCTGCCCCACCGGTGCTGACAGGCACAGCCTGGGACAGTGCTGTCATGCTGGCACACACGTCGGAACCAGCTAGAGCCATGGGTGTGTGCTGGCCCGCTGTGTGTCCATCCTGTGACACACACATGTCAATGCCCATAGTGGTTGGTGCATCATCGATGGTGCAGGTCTGTGCCACAGCCACAGCCGCAGCATGCTGGCATGCTTGCATGCCAGACCGCTGGGACACAGGAAGGGCACTCCCCACACCTGTCTCAACATCTGTGAAGGCAGATGGCCATGCACACTGCCGCAGTGCACACCGGCAATCTGCGGAGATGGATGGCCCTCCTCCAACTCCGGTGGCTGTCCACAGTGGACAGGCCCTCCACTGCTGACCCCTGCAGACACACAGGATCTGTAACAGAAAGGAAGGACACGTTAGTGCATGTGAACTACCTTCCCCCCCCAACATGACATACCATGCAGTGATGGGCTACCACCTGTCTGGAAGCCAGCTCCAGGCACACCCTCAATGGCACTATGCTGCATGCTTGTAGCGAGCATGTCCTCCAATGGGGTCAGCTGCACCACCTCCGGCTGTCCACCGCCAGTAGCAGCATGTGCCGCCCTGATGGCTGCAACCTTCTCCTTCACCCTCCTTCTGTCGGTCCCCATCTTCTTTTTACACTCCTGCATGGAGCGCTGGTGGCTGCCGTGCAGGTTGATGGCACGTGCCACCCCCTCCCATGCAGCAGCTCGGGCCTGAGGGGTGCCCCACCGTCCACTGAGAAGTGGCTCCTCAGCCAGGTATGCCTCAAACAGTGCCTCTGTCTCTGCCTTGGTAAAGTTGGGTCTCCTCTTCTGCCCACCATCATCCTCCTCACCCAGTCCTCGCTCGGTCATTTCACGGCCTGTATGGGTGAGAGTGGTCACCTGTGACTGTGCAGTACACAGCTTCTCTGGGGCCATGGTCCAGAACAGCAAAATGCATGCAACTCACCTATCAGCTGCAGTAACCAAATATGGCCACTGCAGATCAATGGTGCACATTTATAGCACAATGCATGCAAATTAGGAGTGGAGCAACTTTAATGAGATGCAAATCATGCCGCTGCGCCATTGAATGGCTGATCGGATGATTTGCATATGACGGCTGAATATCGCGCTGTTGAGCTTTGCACAATACAGTTGAGCCGGCTGAGCCAATGGCGCAGTTCTGTGACTGCATAGTACACCGCACTGCGCATGCCCAGGTAGCTTACGCAGGTGTCTGCCGTGCTGATGACGTGCTGTGCGCGATCGGCAATTCAGGACACGGCCACCATTGTGCCAGTGGCGCTACAGTGCTGGTCACCACATGGAGCTGTGGCACAACTGCGAATAGTCAACTGTGGCAATGGCATGCAGGCGACCAATCGTGCTGGACATGTAGACATCTGATGGCGCTGTGCGTGGCCTTGTGCCAGAGACCCATGACCTTGTGCCCGACCTTTGCCCCCTTGGCGCTGTACGTATGGCATGTCTGCAGCTCTGTCGCGCTGTTCGGTAACAGCATGATAGGGACTGACGGCGCTATACGAACAGCGCGATAGGAACTGACGGAGTTGTATTGTGCAACATTTCCATGTGGGGTTGCCACGCTGCGGAGCGCCATATTGCCTACTATATACCCGCAGGGATGGCACGCAGGAGAGCTCCACAGTGGAGTGCATTGGAGCTGGCCAACCTGGTGGCTGTGGTGGAGCCTCACCATGAGCCACTGTTTGGGGATGAACCCCTGAACGTGGCCCGCACACATGTGTGGCAGCAAGTGGCCACTGAACTTGAGGAGGCCACTGGCTGGCGGTGCTCAGCGGAGCAGTGCAGGGACCGGTACAGTGACCTGCGCAGAAGGGAGCAGGCATTGCTGGCGTGCCTACAGTTACATGCCAGGAGGGGGCGTGGTGCCTAGGCCAGGTGGGTGAGCCATCTATGCACCTGTATTGTCTGTATGGGTAACACTGTGTATTGTGACCAGCACATGGGGAAGGGTTGGTCTATGGTTGGCTGTGGCGGTGTTTACAGGTGTGTGATGTATGGGTCTGGCTGTGTGGGCAGGCACACTCATTGGGGCAGGGGGCTGTCTGCTTTGGGATTTCACTGATGTGTTTCTCACCTTTTGTTTCCCACAGGCGTGGCAGAGCGGAGGTGGGCCCAGGATGAGGCACAGAGAGGGGTGGCAGTGGTGGCTGTCCAAGGTGGTGGCAGTGTTGAGCCACGGCATCAGCAGCAGCAGCAGTGGTTTGATGAGGGTGAGTATCATGACATCATGGATGCTATTGCATGCTGTGGGGGGAGCAGGGCATGGCCACCATCCATGGACAACACTGCCATGCACGCGACGTGTGACAGTCAGCACTTTCCAGTGGCACTGCATGTCTGGGAGTGCGTCACTGGTGGTCCATGCATGCACTGGGCACATGGCTGTGGCACTAACTTCCTACCGTGTAGCCACGTCACTGTACAGCCTTGGTTGTGCTGTGCTGGTCATGGGTGGGGTGTGTGTGTGCAGTGGCAAACATGGCTGTTGCTGCCTGGTAGGGCTTGTCTTGTGCACGGTCACTGTGGGTGGGTGCAGTCCATCACAGGAGTGGGACACTTGGCTGTATGCCATGCATGTTGAGTGGGCTTCAGGGTTGTGGATAGTCACAGCCATTGATTCTGTTCCCTTGTTCTAGGTGTCCAGGTCCTGAGGAGGATAGAGTGGGCTGTCCACCGCCTGCTGGACGTCTCTTTGGAGTCCCTCAAGATACTGAAGGACATGCAACGAAGGGGAGTGAGGCGTCGGAGGAGGACCTAGGACTAGCAGCAGCCAGCTGATGTGTGGCCTGGCGGGCAGTAGCTGCCCCACACCTACCCCCTTTACCCATCCCTCACACCCTGCCTTCCCTCACCCAGTTCTTCACCCCTGCCCCTTACCCACCCTACCTTGTACCCGTACCCCCACCATTGTCTTGTATATAGTTGTACATAGTTGTCTGTTCCTGTTGTTCCTGTTCATATTTTCTTTATATAAATCTATTTTGTTATGAATACTGTGGTGGTCTCTGATTTGCAGCTGGCTATAGGTGCTCAGTTGCAGTGGTGTGCATGGCATCTGGGGTGGTATTGTCCTGGGAGTGTGTGTGTGTGTGTGTGTGTGTGTGTGTGCGTGGGGAGGTGTCCCTGGTGTGGTAGCGGCTTTCAGCCGGTCTGGCCGTGTGCTGCCACACACCGCTGGGTGCTCCTGGTGGGTCTGACTTGTATGGTTCTGTGGTACACGAGGTTGCAGTGTGGGCGGGGCATGGGGATTCCTGCAGTGACAGTGACAGTCACTGCTCATGGGTGGTGTCTTGGGGTACAGTGCAGGGTGTGCTGTGCACAGGAGGTGCTGTTGTGCACTTGAACCATCGCCCCCTTTTTGTGTGACTCTCAGCTTGCCAGTGGGTGTGCTGGGGCACCATGGCCCAGCTGTGCTTTGTTGGCTTGTCCCCATGGGCCGGTGGATATTCCGTCCCTCCCCCAGTGATGCTGTGCTTAGGGTGTGGGGGTGTATTGTTAGTTCTGCAGTGTGTTCCTGTGCCCATCTGTGGCATGGGTGGTGGGCCCCTGCCTACCTCCCTGGTTGTGCAGTTCCATTGCTCTGCTGCTGGGGGGCTCTCTGCTTGTGCTATGGCGCCTCTGGACTGCTCAGCTGGGCTGGCCTTGTTGCGCTATGGCGCATCATATCTGCTCAGCTTCCCCTTCCTGGTTGCGCTATGGTGCAGGTTGTGCGATATTCAGATGTTGGCTGGTTGCGCAATTTGACTTGCTCCATGTTTGAATATCGCGTCTAGTGCACATGTGCGCAATTGACTTGTGCTTGCTCCTGCTATTGCGCACATTTTGGGCGCAGTTTGAATATCTGGCCCATAGTGTATATCTGGAAATGTGGACTGGAAACCATGCCCGAAAATTGGCCACCCGTATCAAAATACCAGAATATATTAAACCAGCGTTCAAAAAGCTTTACAAATGGGAGATCACAAAACGGGATACCTCTAGACTCTCAGGATGACAGTTGTACTCGCACATAGTGGCCAAATCCATCTGGAACAACCTGAATTTAAAAATTGCTTCCCAGATCTAAGGGGAGGGGTGTTAAAACAATTAAATAACAACAGAATTCCAATGCACATGTGAGAGGTATTATGGCTTTCAGCTTACAGGAGACTGAATGTAAGAGACAGTGCAACAACACAAGGCCCAAGAGGAAAGGAATTGTCCATATAACGGTTGTATAAATATTGGAGAGACAATGGATCATTTCCTTTTTACCTGTTCCTATGTAAAAGCCCTATGGGGATATTTAAAGGTAGAATGGAATCTAAGGTGGTTAGACAGATTAACCTATGAGTTTTTGGTTCTTGGGCATTGTCCCAACCTCAGGATGATGTATGAGCATGATATTTTAATGGTGCTGTTTTGCTGTTTAAAGTTTTACCTTTGGCGGGCTCACTGTCAATGGACACTCCAACAGAGACTGATGTCGTATACTACCTCTAAGGCACTGGTAGAACAAGCTATGGGGCAGTGTTTAAGAAAGATCTGCAGGCTAATCCTAAGAGCTACGTTTTAAGGAAATGGAAAGGGTTGTTTGGATTTATCAAATACAAGTAAGAGGTAGACTAAAAACCTATTTCTAAATAAGACATTTGTTTAAAAACTAATACTGATTTTTGCCTCAATAGTTTATTGGTTACTTAGCAGTTGGAATAGTATTTTTGAACAATCACTTAAAGTGATTTACCAACATCCCCCGATGTCATATTTGCAGATCACTTTCCCTTCATTGAGTGATGCAAAGCTCAGCTGCCCTGAAGTTAAGTATTAAATATATTCAGATGCTTAGTTTTTTAACATTTTTGTGCCACAGTTGTCTCTGCATGTTTTTTCTTTGTTTGAAGTTCGCACATGAGCAGTGCATCCACATGCATGAGTGACATCAGCACAGGGAAGGTGTTCCCACTGCACCTTTCTCACTGCTCGTTCATTCATCTTTCCTGGACCCAGCCTCAGTGAGTGCAGATCCAAAACTGAACTGGCAAAACTTACAGTACTGATGACTGAAACTGTTTGTTATATTGGCAGCTGTTATACTTGCTTTTGGGTTTGCAGAAGTGGTGATTTCTCCTGATTTTCAATTTTACTCATCTGACTAAGCTCTGTGTCCTAGGTCCATCGGTTCTAGGAACATCACACTCTACATTGCTTGAGTACAGGGTTACAGTTTTAATAAGTGCTGCAAGTACATAATTATAACAACAAGTCTGTATAAAAAATACATTTTTATGTTTGCTTGCATGCATGTGCAAGAAACATAGTGCCATCATCGGAGATTTTGGAGGTGTGTCACCTCCTCCTCCAATTCAGTCAGTGTGTTGGCAGGCGCGGCCCCTGTAAGCCAATGCATGCTGGAGCTGTCTATGACAAGCTCCAAAATGCAGTGGCATACAGTTCAAAGGGAGCTAAGCAGGTGAGCAGCGATAAGATGCCGCCTACTCATGCGCAGCTCCCCCCTCCCTACACACACACACACACACACACACACCGCCCATGCAGGCTTCGCGCCCCTCACACTTTTTCTTAGCCAACTGAGGTGCCCAATCCCCGTCGGCTGTAAGCTGTTCCCCCCCCCCAAAGCCTTCCAAAATGCCATGCTGGGTGCCCACCCCAGTGTGGCAAGCAATGATATAGCCGACGGGGGTGCCCAATCCCCCATCGGCTCCATGGTCCTCAACCCCCCGAGTAGGAAGTGCCACGCTGGGAGCCCACCCCAGCGTGGCAATCGATGCTTAGGCCAACAGGGGTGCCCAATCCCTCATCGGTGGAATGCACCCCAACCGTCCTTGTGCCATGCTGGGAGCCCACCCCAGCATGGCAAATGTCCTGCGTCATCCTTTTCCTTTTTCTTAGCCTGTAAAGAAAAAACGGTCCCATGTAGTCTCGCTGGCCCCCTTCCCACAACCTGCACCCACCCACTGCGGACCCTGCCTCCCCACACCTTCCCCTCACCCCATACTTACCTCCGGACCTCGGCGCAACGATCTTCGGTGGACTGGAACACGTCTGCACTCTTCAAAGCCGACCGCGAATTGAGGAAATGCCGGTAAGCTGTATAATGGGCTAGATAGGGGGTTTCAACTTTGTTGCATATCTCAGGCATTTTTTGGAATTTTTGCACCAAATTTTCAACATGGGGTTTTTGGGACCCCTTCTCATGAATGATGTCACTGTCATGGCGTTATTCGGGCCCGAAGGAGTGATTCACAACAGTCACTCGGCGAAATCACCCTTCAGGCCTGAACTACGACATGACAATATTTATCGAGGAATCGAAGAACCATGTTCGAGGCCAATATAAGACAAAAATGATATTCCCAAGTGTGCATTACGCAGTTCCTCACATGCCTTTCGTAAGTTCGAATTTTCAATATTTTCACTCCAGATTTTCAACATTGCCATTTTACCTCACCTTCTTATGAGTAGTACAGCTGCAATTTTTCACATCTCACCCAAAACGTGTTTCCGCCCATGTAGCGCACAATGGCGCAGTCGGTGTGCGAGATCAATGTACAGGACAAATTAAGAAAATCACAGTGACATTGTTCATAAGGTGAGGTGGTAAAATGGCTATGTTGAAAATTTGGTGAAAAAATTCCCAAAAATGACTGTTTTATGAGCGTGCGTTGTACAGTTCCTATGCACGCTCGTAAGTTAGCGAATTTTCAATATTTTCACTCCAGATTTCCAACATTGCCATTTTGCCACACCTTCTTATGAGTAGTACAGCTGTCATTTTTCACATCTCACCCAAAACGTGTTTCCGCCCATGTAGTGCACAATGGACCAGTCGGTGTGCGAAATCAATGTACGGGATAAATTAAGAAAATCTCAGTGACACTGTTCATGAGCAGAGGTCTTAAAATGGCTATGTTGAAAATTTGGTGACAAAGTCCATAAAATGACTGTGTTATGGTGAACATTGGGCAGTTTCCGCACCCTCGTTAGTTCATGACTTTGTAATATTTTCAGTCCAGATTTTCACCAGTGGCATTTCCACACTTCCTTATGAACAGTACAGCTGTCATTTTTCACAACATGGCTGAAGTGTGTTTTCACACTTTCAGCGCGAAGATGTGGTCGCTGTGGGAAATCATTGTTCAGCACAGATAAAGAAAATCACAGTGACACTGTTCATGATCGGAGGCACCAAAATGCCTGAGTTGACAATCTGCTGTAAAAATCACAACCTAATTATAATACGGTGTGCGTTGCACAGCAGTTTCTATGTCACGCTCGTGACTTCACCATTTTTTTATATTTTTACTACAGATTTGCAACATTGCCGTTTTACACCTCCCCATGAACAGTACAGCTGTCATTTTTACATCCTGTTGGAATGTTTTGCACCTGTGGTGCTGAATACCGTAGTCACTGTGCATAAGCAGCTTCGGCTAACAAACTGATATTCCCCTGTTCATGGGTGGGGTCACAAAAAAAACATGTTGAAAATTTGGAGTGAAAATACCAATGAATGCCTGAGGTATTAGGGTTTCCAACCATACCCCAACCCTGTAGAGAATGACAGGCATCAGGGGTGTGACTTGGGATTCTTGCCTGTGATGCTCATACCATTCCACACCCTGCAGTCAGTGAGAGCATCAAGGTATGCCTTGGACTCTTCGGCCCCAAGCTTCACCCCATTCTCCTATATCGCACCCATCTCACCATATTTCCTAATGAAATGGGGTGCACATAAGGGCCAAAGACCCCAAGGAACACCGTGACACTTGTCAGTGTCTGCAGGGTGGGGTGTGGTGAAATGGCGTGGCTGTTATGCCTGATGACCCAAACGCACACCCCAATGCCTGTCACTCTCTGCAGGGTGGTGGTGGGGTTGGCTTCAGTTCAATACTTCACTGCCATTCCTATTACGTAGCTCTGTAACTTCTACACTACCACTGCCAATGCCAGCAAGCAAACATTCGGCATTGACAAATGCTTGTTTTAACTGAGTGGAGCTGTAATCTGTAGCGTATTGGGACACAAAAGGATGACTTTTGAACTGGGCAGATCTATAAATTGAAGTAAACTTTTCAGTATTGGTACATAGAGGTCTGTGTTAAATGGATGACTTTTTCAACAGTTCAGAATTGTAATGTGCAGAAAGAGTATAAGCACTGAGCTGCACAGTCCAATCCCAGGAGAACAGTGCAATAAACTGTATTTTTGGCAAGGACTGCTTCCAGTGTGATTGCTTCAGTAAACTGCCTTTGCTATTGCATTTCTGATTGTCACCATCATTATAGACAGTTTATATTTTTTCTTGTGCTCCTGTGTTTTCTTCAGTTCATTTGGTGTTCTCATGCAAGCACCATAACCCTGATCACCAAAGTATGCTTAGATGTGCATGAATAAAGGGACATGGTGCACTGAATTGTTTCTCCAGCTTGCCAGCTCCTTGCTAAGTTTATAAACGAATGCAATAAAATCAGTTATATACTGTACATAGTTATACTGTACACAGTTTACAGTGTATCTCAAAATTAAAAACACTTAGTTTTTTAACATTTTAACATACAGTCTTTATTTATAATTAGGATTATAGCATCATTGTATGCGCTCCGGAGCATCAGCAAAAGAAGAGACTGCAGTTGCCATCCTCTCCCGACACTGTGGTACCAATGTACGGCTTCTATAGTGTTATATTGCAAAGTGTGCTAGTCAGTTTGGCATACTTAGGGAATAATGTCTGAACCAAAATATGGGCTACACAGTAATGAATGCAGGGATTCTACACAATGCACCATGACATCAGTAAGGCATGGGAGACAGTATAGTGCAGCATCTGTTGTATTTGCTGTACACTTTGCGCATGTGCATCAGAGATCCACTGTAATGGAAAAAATGGGAAAACACAAATGGCTTGACATAGACCGAAGTGGTAATGAAGTATGGTGACATAAATGAGGAAGGGTGGTTCAAATACAGTCTAACACTTTACCTACCGCAAGGATATGTCCCTTTTTGTAGTGGACCAATCAAACGGTACTTAGGCTATCTAAACATAAATGTGGTCTCTTTCTCCATGAGAAGGGTATTGGCAGTGTCATTTTTAACCTTGGGGGGGTTGGGGACGATCACCGACTGTACTGTGTATTTTTTGCTCAGTTCATAATGCACCTGGGGGCACACATGTAGCGGCAATAAGCCAATGCCAGGATGGAATTACAGATGCGTATGCAGACACTAATGACAGCTGCAGTCTGCATAGTTTCTGAGCACTTAGAGGTAACACAAAGCTGGTGCAATAATTTGTAGTTTTAAATTTATAACATGCCGTAAACAGGGGAACCGGCAACTTCAACACGTTACTCAATCACTGATACCTCTAAAGGGGAACGTACAAACAGGCCCCCCACCCCCAAACACACACATACACAGAGAAGAAAGCTATAGCGTAGATCAGTTGACACTAGGGAAAAGACAGACCCAAACAATATAAATAATTTACAGATTTTAAAAGTTCTATGCTGCAGCATTTTTCTAAGTGTATGTGTGCAGCTGGGGGGTTTGGAGTGGTTGGGGTACAAAGTGCCTGCTTGTAATTTCCACCCTGTGCTCCATCAGAGTGAGTGACTGATAAATCAATTGGCGGGAGGTCACTACTAACTAGTACCAGGTGACAAATTTGGACAAATTGGATTTGGACAAATTGTGAGCCATTTATCCTGCTCAAGCAATGCCACCAGATTGAGCCATGCTCTCAGTGTCAAGCTGGAGTGGCCAACAACTCGTTAGCATAGGGAAAGCAACCCCCCCCAAAAAAAAAGAAATATAAAAACCCAGGGTACTATCACTAGCATTTGTGTGGGCACATCGATGCTGGGAGTAACAGAACACACACCATACCTCGATTTTGCACAGAAAATGACAGCAATGATGGGAACCAAACCGTAGCACTAAGCAGCAAAATATAATATTAACAGTCCATGTAGCTAAGTCTGCTCTCACTGCTGTACTGGAATGGATTGGGACTGCTGCTGTGACTGCCTGAGCTACTGCCCACATCATTCTCGCTGCTGTCATAGGGTCATCCCTATGGGGATCTACTATGCAGTGGCTGTCAAATTGTGGCACTATGTCAGTGTCCAAAAGATCATTGTTAGTGCAGGACAACATAATGCTTTCATCGTCGGACCCTGAAAATGAACTGTTTGACATTGCTATTGTCATGCTGCATGCTGTGACCAAGAGCTCTATTATCAAGACAGAATTGCTGTGACCAAGAACTAATTTTAATTGCAGAGCACAGATCTCCCTGTGGTGACATTGCAAAGGTAATGAGTGTCAAATGTCACCAAATACAGGCTCCAATACACAAAATGACACTTCCTGGTTTGTGAGGGTGAAAACCTGATTTAATTTGTTAAAATAGGCTTTGCATCTATCAAAATACATTGCAAATCAGTTCTATATGCAGTCACCTTGCAGTATATGCATTCATATATCAAAACTTGGTAAATCGCTTTAACCAGAGTATGAATGAAATACTTGTTTATTTGGGATTAAAATTGTATTCTATTATGTGACTTAACACATTCAGAAGTAATTAGGTTTGAGAGCTACAACTAGAAAAATTCCTCTGCCACAATGGTATGGGGAAAGATAATAAGAAGGGGGGGAAAGGTTTCTTTGGGGCTAAGGAGGGATTATTGTGTGGTCTTTAACATAATGCATCAAGTGTATGAAGTGAATACCTGTTGTTCTTTCTTTTTGTATGTTTATTTTTTCTTTCCTCTTTATTTTTTGTACAATGTGTTATGATTTGTTATGATGTGATATCAATAAAAAATTCTCCTACTCTTTTTGAAAAGTGCCATGGGGTCTTTAACATCCACCTGAACTACCATCAGAATCGGCAGATGAGGCCTTGATTTAATGTCTCATTCGAAAGACGGCACCTCAGGAGTGAAGCACCCCCTCATGCTGCACTGCGGTGTCAGTATTGGGATAGTAACCCAACTGCTAGCCTTCTGATCTCCCAGCCTCAGAGATGAGTGTGCTACCTGCTGAGCAAAACCAGGGCACAATTCGTATCATCATCACTGCTGCAAAAAAATGAAAAATGCCAGCTGCAGATTTGCTTGTGACCCCCTGAGCCCCAAGTATTTTTCATGTATTATACTTGTCCCCGATCTCTGCCATAGGCAGGGCACACACTTGAAAGTTTCAGAGTTGTGAACAGAACACTTCCCCAAACCTCACTGCCGCAGTAAAGCTGGCAGTAGGGCATAGCTTGTCCCCGATCTCTGCCATAGGCAGGGCACACACTTGAAAGTTTCAGAGTTGTGAACAGAACACTTCCCCAAGGTTCACTGCTGCAGCAAAGCTAGCAGCAAGACTTAGTTTGTCCCCGATCTCTGCCATAGGCAGGGCACACACTTGAAAGTTTCAGAGTTGTGAACAGAACATGTCCCCAGAGTTCACTGCTGCAGCAAAGCTGGCAGTAGGGCATAGTCTTATGTTACTTAAGTTGTCCCCAATCTCTGCCATACTAGGCAGGGCACACACTTGATTAAGTTTCAGCATTGTGAACAGAACACTTCTCCAAAGTTTCACTGCTGCAGCAAAGCTGGCAGCAGGACATAGTCGAATGTGCTATCCCCGATCTCTGCATAGGCGGAGCACACACTTTTCAGAAATGTCCCCAAAGTTCACTGCTGCAGCAAAGCTAGCTGGCAGCAGGGCTAAGTGTCTTATATATTGTTACTTAAATGTCCCTTCAGGATTCTGCCATATGATGGGCAGGGCACTTCAGAGTTACAACTTCTCCAGTGCAGCGGAGCAGCAAGCAGGTATTTTTGTTCTAGTTGTCCCCTTCACCTCTGCCAAAGCAGGGCACTTGACTTGTACACAATTTTTTTACTTCTTTTTTCCTCTCTGCTAAGAACTCTGGAAAAACCAGGGCACAATTCGTATCATCATCATTGCTGCAAAAAAGGGCTGCCTGGGCACAAAATAAAGCAGGCAGGGTGGGCATGACCACTGTTGTCCCCTTCATCTCTGCCAAAAGCAGAGTACATTACTTACATGTCACAAGTTTTTCTTTTGTTTCCTCCCCTTCATAGAACTCTCTGGAGTAAACTAGGACATAATTCTTCTGTTCCTAAAAAATGTTCTGCTACCTGCAAGTCAGAAGACACAGTTTGTTTGCTTAATCCCCCATCAATACTGTTACAATAAGGGCTGGGCACATTTTAAAGCTGGGCACGAGACTGTTTAACCACTGTTGTCCTTTTATCTCTGCTAAATTAAGCAGGGCACATTTAGTCACACAAGTTACTTTTCCCTTTGTTTCATCTCCCCTCAGAACTCTCTGGAAAAACCAGGGCACAATTCTTATTTGTTTTCTGTTCTCGTACAGTTTGCAAGAGCACAGCAACATTTGATGTTTTCCTCACATCAGATCAGTCACTGGCATTCACTGAGCTGGGCACAAAATAAAGACTGTTTACACCACTCTGTTGTCCTGCTCATCTCTGCCAAGCAGGGTAATTACTTACTTCACATTTACTTTTCTTGTTGTTTCCTCTCCATTTTGCTTACCAGTTCAGGCCCATCCCACAAGGTGCCTGCCTTGCTTGAGCTGCCCCTCCCAGTCATGCCACTGCCCTGCCGCATGCCCTCCTGTTGAGTTCACTCCTCCAGGCTCCCTGGACAATAAATGGAAACGTTTGTACTTGTTTTGTTTTGTAGAGACTCCCGATTGTCACGTTTGTACTTGTTTTGTTTGTAGAGACTCCCGACTGTCACGTTTGTACTTGTTTTGTTTTGTAGAGACTCCCAATTGTCTGCTCAGCTGCATGCTGCTCCTCTGCTCCAGTTGCTCAGCTGAATCTGCTTCATGGCTCTCCTCTGGTCCCGGTCCCCTCTCTCGCTGTCTCAGCCTCCTCAGCTCCCCTGCTCCTCGGTGTGGCTCCTCCCTCAAAACACATAAAGAAACTCATTACCGGACACCACCAACGAGCTAAACAAATACGATAAAAAAAAAGGGGGAACTGGAACTTACCTTGCTTAAGTTTTACTCCGGCTGGAACTTCTGGACTGGCTTGCTCTTCTCCTGGGGTCACGCTGCAAGAGGATGCTGTATCGTTTCTCTCGTGCAGAGATTTGGTGGGGGGCAGGAACACCACTGACCAATCAGGAGTGGTGTGGGGGAGGAGGATAGAAAAACTGGAACAAAAAAAAAATTAAAGAAACATGGTCCCAAATTCCAAAAAGGGCATTTTAAAGGACCCAGGACCAGTTCAGAATGATTAACAATGACTGCTAATCATTCCACAAGTTGACTCACTTTTCTCTGATTTGGGGGCACAAATTGTGATTCGGACCCGCTTATTTTATGCCTTGCATAGGGTGCCTCCATTTGGGAAGAATGAGCTGGCAACAGCCAGTGTTTTGATGAGCAGCACCATGATGGAAGTGGCCAGATAGAGGAGGACATTGAAAGTAAATGATTAGGTGGGGTGGATAAAGAATTAATGAAAGAAAAAGTGTTATAGTAACTTATTGCTCAAACATTACATCACAGTTTTGTGTGTTTTATTTCTTTCTTGTTTCATTAAAGTTTTTTGGCAGCTATGCTGATTTCCTGCTGAGTATTGCAAAAATACTATCACCAAATATGGCATCTCTTGCCAGTTACAGTATGACATTCTGTTTCTTCAAGCTGATTTAACTTCCCCTTCCCTGAAGAGTGGTCAAGGGTATGGCAGCTTGGTTTCAGTGCAAAAATGTGCAAAACAATGCACATGGGGCACAGAAACCAAGGGGCAGAGTACAAAATAGGGGGAGGGTGATACTGACAACCACCAAGCAGGAAAGAGACCTGGGGTGATCATATCAGATGACCTAAAGGTAGCTAGGCAGTGCAAGGAAGTTGGGAGGGAAAGTGGGATGCTGGGATGCATAGGAAGGGGAATCACCAGCAGAAAGAGAAGGTGGTGTTACTTCTGTATTGCTCACTGGTATGACCCCACCTAGAGTAATGTGTCCAGTTCTAGAGACCACATCTCAGAAAGGACATAGGCTGGAAGTAGTCCCGAGGAGGGCAACTAAAATGGTGCATAGTCTACATCAGAAACCCTAAGAGGAGAGATTAAAGGACATAAATATGTACAAGAGAAGAGAAGAAGAAGAGAGAAGAAGAGAGAAGAGAAGAAGAGAAGAGAAGAGAGAGAGAAGGCGAGGGTATATGATAGTGACCTTTAAATACAGAGGAAAGTATTTTCAGAAAAAAAAGAAGTTCAAGGACAATGGGGGCATGATAAGAATCTAGAGAGGGGTAGATTCAGGAGAGTTGTGAGGAAGTGCTTCTTAACAGAAAAGATGGTGGATTCCTGTAACTGTCTTCCATCAGAGGTGGTGGGATTAAAAACACTAGTGGGGGTCAAGAATGTATAGTATAGGTAAAAGAGAATCTTATGGAAAAGGAAGGGGGAAGGGTGAATGGGCCTGAGATGAAGGAGGATCTGCTGTGATATTATAGGCAGGGAAAAATGGGCAGACTAGGTGGGCCAAGCGGCTCTTATCTGCCAGCAACTTTTATTTTTTCAGAGAAACTTTTACAATCGGGTCTTCAGCAAGGATGGGTTTTGCCCCAACCCATCATCACCCTTCTTTCAGCGACACCTTCACTAATAACTTCTGACACCCTTAGTTTTTAAACCTGTACGATGCCAAGTATTGTATGCTGTGCAAGGGTAGTCCATGTCATGCAAGCTGACTAGCACATCAGTGCTGGCTGCCATGGCATCCTGTGCTGGTTTCCTGACTCAAATCATGCTCCCTAGAAGCCCATCTGTGAATACCTAGGATAAGGAGAGGCAAGGGGTAGTGTCTCATACAGAATCACCAGCACACAGTTCTTAGAGCAGGTGTAAAGGTACACATGAACAAGCTAGGATACATTTTCTACAGAAAATGTGGTAAGATTATTGTTGAGCACAGGTAAGGCACATTTATTTTTCAGGTGGGACTTTTTTAATTTGACAAAATGGCATTGGGAAGGGGATGAGGTGCCATACTCACAACATTCCCCCCACACACACACACATATACACACAACATTCCTGGCACATTTGTGGGCCCTTGCCCTTGACCCTACATGTCACATACCCAGGGACTTCCATTGAAAGCCTATTACCATCCAAATTCTAGCCCTGCACTGCACCCCAGCTACTTCTGCAGTTTTCAAGAATATAATAGGGTACAAAGTGCAAAATGTGTGAGTAAATATTTGGGCCATCCCATACCAGGGACTCCACAGAATGACCCATTTACAGAATAGGGTCCATGTTTATTAGTACATTTTCACAACAATTACTTTCCCTCCCCAAACAACCTTCCAAATACCAAAGTCCCTCTACCCTCACATAAGCACAAAAAACAACTCTTCTTCAGCAATTACTGCAGCCAACTGCCCTTCCTTAAACTTAGTGATACCTCACAACATCGCAACATTCCAACCCAGGGCAACAATTTTCCCCAGTGTTGTGTCCTTCCAAATAAATCAATGTCTCTCACCCAAACAGATCGTATACCCATGAGAAAGATGTCCCTCTGCCAAGCACAGAAGCCTCACCTGAGAAAAGTGATGCCCTTCTCCAAACACTGCACCTGGGCTCCTAAAAGAGTCTTCCCAAACACAACAGTGCCCTCCTCTTTTGAAACAGAGCCCAACAAAGTGATGTCTATCTCTCAAACATAGCAGTATTCCTCACCTAAATCACAGTATTTCAACAGAAACGTTCTTCCCCAAACACAGCAGGCCCCAACCAAACAATGTCCTTTCCCTGCATAAGCAACATCCACATGAGGACATAGAATCTAAAAGGAGAACTCATATCAATGGTCCATTCAGTTTGTTTCTGGTTTCATGGCAGATGTAACCATGCTGTTTCAGTATTTGTCTGAAAACAGTGCAGTCCCCTTGACTGTTAAAAAGCACCAGTGATATTCTGCACTAATGTAAACTTTTCTGGCCTGTTTTAAAACTCACTGAACTCTGTGTGTCCATGTTCTGCTTATCCTTACCATCTCCCAGTTTATGCTCTCCAGGCCACCCAAAATTCCAGCAGCTGCACACTGTGCTGCTCTACTGGCAAAACAGACTCAGGAGTGGAGTCAGGTGCTGGCAGTCAGGTGGCAGAGCCCATTGACTGGCAACATTTCTCAACCTGGAGAGAAGACAATGCATTCTGCTGCACCTGCAACCCTGACTCTTCAATGCTGGGCCAGGCAAATTGCTCTCTTGTTGGGGGATCCACTATGTGTGCATGAGATCAACACATGGTTGTGCCCACTACTGCGGTGTCAAAGGGCACAGGAAGAAAAATGAGACCTCTCCCCTCAGGCTGTCAGGAGGACAACTACAAGTATTCTCAGGCCTACATGGCCTGGACCTTGGTGGGGGGTGGGGGTGGGCAGATCTTACAGGGAGAGTGGATTGTGGGACAGGGAGGTGGCCAGAGAAGCAACCTGAGGACTGGGTGGATGGTCCTAGGTGAGAAACAGCTACAGTATATATAGAAGCAAAGACATTTGCTTTCTACCCAGTTTGCCATTTCTTCTCTTTTCCCTTTGCTTGTCTCCCTTGATTTCTCCCTGTTTCACTTTTGTTCTTTCTAGTGTTCCAGTCACTGCCACAAACTGGAACTGACAGCTTATGTTTTAAATAGCAGGACAGTAGTTTCATGTCCTTGAATCTTTCACTCAGAAATGCAGCAAACAAGCTCTTGTTCGGTTAGCTCAGACATTACAGAGCACCGAACAAGCCCAGAACTGTAGAGCTTACCCTGAATACACATTAGCCTGGAACTTCACAAGAACTTTTGCCCCTACTGCTGAGTGAGAGCACTCTATTTTTCACTGAAATGTAAAATGGCAAATATTTGCTGTCACAGTGCTGTATTTTATACAGGTGTTAACCATTGTTCCTCTTTACTCTTAATTAAAATGTCACTACAACCTGTTCTGTGAATCATGAAATCTAGACTATGCAGGTCTGCCTTTTATCAGTAGTAAGCCAATTTACAATTACATTATGATCTTCCAGATGCCCAGCAGGTTTATCCACATGTATTGCAGAATTATTGAGGGACAGGCTTCAGCACAAACTTCCCACTGTGCAATATGACAGTGAAATTATCTTTCTTTACATATAGTGCATGACAGGCTTAAGAAACACTCTGGTTCTCATTCAAAGCACCCTATAACAACCACTGATTTGTCCCCACTGACCACAAGCACTAGCAATACTTTGTAACCCCCACCACACACACATGAAGCATACCTTAAGGGCTCCAGACAGCCTGCCCCAAGATGCCAGCAGCCACCCACGTCAATGTTCCTACTGACCCCAATGGACTCAAAATGTTGTGGGGGCCAGAGTGGGAGTAAATGAAAAGGGAGCCAGGAATCTTCAGCTCATCAGGTGCCATGCAATAATGGCTGTTTCTAATGGAAAAAAGGTGTACAGGTGTGTCACAGGTAGTTCTAGGGTCCTAGTGAACAGTAAGGCAGACCCCATGATGAAGACTCAGTTGTGGGGATGAGGCACTAGGGTTTGCAATGATTGCTGTGACATAAAATAAACCATTTGTTTGCCTGAATCCACCCTGCATTGTCTGTTTCTGACCTGGAGTGCCGTAAACTTTACTTTTGAGCTTTTTCTAATGGGGCAAGCAATCAGTTTATGCGGTGGTTAGGGTTTCCCCCACTTGTCAGCCATTACCAATCAGACACTAAGTGTAGCTGCCCAGGACACCAGGAATCACATATTGCATGTCTCAGGGCAGGTTCCTGTGAGAATTAAGAACTTTGGAGTAAGTGTTTGGAACAGCAAGGGATGCGTCCATCTTTGTTCCCCCTGACCCTCTCTCACTATAGCCAAATAGGCTGCAGAAGCCTGCAGGAGGATCAGAAGAGTTCTTGGGACTCTGGAGGACTACAATAATACTGTCAAAACTTTGTTACCGATCTGCCAGTCACCCATCGAGTGACAGACTTATGGCACTGCCTGATTAACAGCACAGATGGTCCAATCAGAAGCTGACATTCCCCAGTTTGTCTGCATGTGACTGTGCTGTGAAGCAGATTGATGCCTGTGTGAAGCTGCCGGAGGAGGCAGACCACAAGTCTACACATGCGAAGCAAAGCAGATCTCCTGTTGATTCCAAAGGAGGTAATCACATGCTAGCTCAGCTTGAACTGAAGCTGAAAACTGCAGCCCCCGAACAGCCTGTGATTGCAGCTAGTATTGCAAGCTACCCAATCAGTACCACAGCCTGTTACTGTTTGTTGTGATACAGTAGGAACTGGATTCCATGATTTACAGGATGAAGCTGCCCTGCTCCATAAATGTCTGCTGAATGTGGAAGTCAGAAGTGGCCTGACTGTAGTTAGAAACACAACCATTTTCCAGCTGACAACCAAGGCCTTCAGAATGAAGGGAAGGGGAGGGAGGGAGAAAGAGAGAGATAGAGAGAAAAACTAGCTAAACAGGGTCTTACTGCTACTGCATCATTGCCTCTGCACATCAAGGGAGATCCCCTGGTTGGGAGAACTGTGAGTAATCAGAACATGCCCTGCAACACCATCTTTGTATCATAGAAGCTAGGCCATCTGGCTGGGATTTACAAACACCAGTTTGTGGTTTATGAGACTTTGGGTTTGCAGTGTAAGTAGCTACAAAGCATTGCTTGTTAATTTGTTTACATGCACCACTGCTGGCCAGCTACATACAGTATCATGCAACATCATCAGGCCTGCACTGTTTCTGGGACTGGGTGACAAGTGATACCCTGGGCACTCCCAATTTATAATTAAAGGATCTTATTCCAGGACATTTCCCTCCATTGACCCACACATTAGTGTCAGGACCTCCCAGAAAGGTTTACTAGCAGGCGTCATTCACGTCGACATGTCTCATCACCACCTACATAACATGTGCAGTCCATTACACTGTAGTTCTTTCTTCTGCCATCAACCGCTCGACAGATTACTGCAAGAGAAACATCATTTCAACAATGTCAGAGAATACTGGTGTATTTCATTCTTTTATTATTTCTGCAATAACAGTGATCATCTTTGCCACTGACACAAGAAAAGGAAATGCTTTTTATGTTTGCTTGCACGCATGTGCAAGAAACATAGTGTGACGATCCAAAGTGCAGTGCCATACAGTTGAAAGGAGAGCACCGCTTGGTGAGCAGCTCCCCTCCCCACACACCGCAGCGCACATGCACATTGTGTGCTCTGCACTCTACCTCCGCACACACTGTATGGCTGACCGGGGTGCCCAACCCTTCAGCTCTACTGTTCCCCCCTCCAGTATGTACGGCCAATGGGGTGCCCAACTCTTCGGCTCTACTGTTCCCTCCTCAGACTATTGCCATGCTGGGAGCCCAACCAGCGCAAGCAACAGGTCCTATGGGCCGACGGGGTGCCCAATCCCCATCGGCTCCACTGCCCCCAACAGCCTTCCAGATGCCACTCTGGGAGCCCAACCCAGCATGGCAAACGTCCCGCATACTCCCAATAAAAAAAAAAATGAAAGAAAAAACCTTCTCGCTGCTGTCTTCATCCCTCTCCACCCACGCCCACCCACTCCGCACCCTGCCTGCCCACCCCCACCTCACCCCATACTTCCTCCAGAGCTCAATGCGACAATCTTGATGGACCAGGAACCGTCTGCACTCTTCAAAGCCGACTCGAACTGAGGAAATGCCGGTAAGCTGTATAATGTAATGAATAGGGTTTTTTCAACTTTGCTGCATATCTCAGGCATTTTTTGGAATTTTGGCACCAAATTTTCAACATGGGGTTTTTGGGACCCTCCTCATGAATTCTGTCACTGTCATGGCGTTAATCGGACCCGAAGGGTGATTTCACAGTCACTGCATGAAATCATCTTTCGGGACCGATGAACAAAATGACAGTGCCAGTGTTCATAAGGTGGGCTCTCAAAAAGCCTATCTTAAAAATTTGGTGAAAGTATTCCCAAAAGTGACTATTTTACGAGCATGCATTGCGCTGTTCCTACGCACGCTCGTAAGTTCGCGAATTTTCAATATTTTCACTCCAGATTTTCAACATTGCCATTTTACCACCTTCTTATAGGCAGTATAGCTGTCATTTCCACTTCTCATCCAAAATGTGTTTCATAGCATGTAGCGCATTAATGGCGCAGTCGGTGTGCAAACTCAATGTATGGGACACATTAAGAAAATCACAGTCACACTGTTCATGAGCAGAAGTGTTAAAATGGCTATGTTAAAAATTTGGTGAAAAAAATTCCCAAAAATGACTGTTTTATGAGCATTTGTTGCGCTGATCCTACGCACACTCATAAGTTCGCAAATTTTCAATATTTTCACTTCAGATTTTCAACATTGCCATTTTACCAAACCTCCTTATGAGCAGTACAGCTGTCATTTTTCACATCTCACTCAAAACATGTATCCGCCCATGTAGCGCACAATGGCGCAGTTGGTGTGCGAAATCAATGTATGGAACACATTAAGAAAATCACAGTGACACTGTTCATGAGCAGAGGTCTTGAAATGGCTATTTTGAAAATTTGGTGAAAAAATTCCTAAAAATGACAGTTTTACGAGTGAGCATTGTGCAGTTTCCACGCACCCTCGTAAGTTCATGAATTTGTAATATTTTCGGTCCAGATTTTCACCAGTGGCATTTTTCCACACTTCCTTATGAACAGTACAGCTGTCATTTTTCACAACATGGCCGAAATGTGTTTTCACACTTTCAGCACAGAAATGCGTGGTCGCTGTGAGAAATCATTGTTCGGGACAGATAAAGAAAATCACAGTGACACTGTTCATGACCGGAGGTCCCAAAATGCCTGTGTTGACAATCTGCTGTAAACAATTCCTAAACTAATTACATTACTCGTGCACATTGCACAGTTTCTACGCACGCTCGTGACTTCACCAGTTTTTTTAATATTTTCACTGCAGATTTTCAACATTGCCATTTTTTACACCTCCCCATGAGCAGTACAGCTGTCATTTTTCACATCCTGTTCAGAATGTGTTTTTGCACCTGTGGTGACAAATGCCGTAGTCACTGTGAAAAAGCAGCTTTCAGCTAACAAACTGGTATTGCCACTGTTCATGAGGTGGGGGTCACAAAAAACCCATGTTGAAAATTTGGAGTGAAAATACCAATGAATGCCTGCGGCATTAGGGCTTCCGACCATAACACCCCACCCTGTAGAGAATGACAGGCATCAGGGCTGTGACTTGGGATTGTCACCTGCAATGCTCATACCATTCCACCCCCACACACACCCTGCAGCCACTGAGAGGCATCGAGGTGTGCCTTGGACTCTTCGGCCCCAAAGTTCACCCCATTCTCCTATACCGCACCCATCTCACAATATTTCCTGATGGAATGGGATGCGCATAAGGGCCAAAGACCCCAAGGCACACCATGACACTTGTCGGCGTCTGCACGGTAGGGTGTGGTGAAATGACATGGCCGTTATGCCTGATGACCCAAAGGCACACCCCAATGCCTGTCACTATCTGCAGGGTGGTGATGGGGTTGGCTTCAGTTCAATACTTCACTGCCATTCCTATTATGCAGCTCTGTAACTCCTACACTACCAATGCCAATGCCAGCAAGCAAACATTTGACATTGACAAATTCTTGTTTGTTTGTGTCTTTGCGGTGAAATAAAGATATACAAGGATGACGCTTACTCCTTATGCATTCGTTGTTTGGGCCTAGCACACGACATTAAGGCTGCAACATCTGCCAAGACTTTAACCAGGCCATGAGTAGACATTGTGGGAAGGCTTTAGAAACTTTCCTTAAGATTAAGGCAATGGAAGACATGCAGTGAGAGTTGTAGGATGTGGCGCTGGCCTCACCTGCTCCTTCTGCCAGCCCAAACTTACCTTCATCCTACTGCTCCATGAGGACTTTGGTTATGGTGTCCTAGACTGTTCCAACTCAGTCAAAAGACAAATTCAAAGACATGTCTTCAAAATCAATGGAGAAGCACCAAAAGAAGCATAAAGACTCCAGTTGAGAAACTTCTCCTATCCATTCCCGATCGCCCTTAAAATAAAGAGACTGAGGTATGACTGAAGACAGGGTCCAGGATAAAACCTCAGGCTCTGCTGCCCCTGACCATCTCTGAGACACCAAGGTTGGGGTCCAGCACTGTCTCAGTTCCCTCTTCAGGGGAGTCTCAGATGATACCGCCATTGGGCACTGTTCCATCAACTACTCCATCATCAGCACCCCATACTGAGGGTAGCTGATACTCAGCTGTTGTTGTAATGTCTAGACTGTTTTCACAGCTGTTGTTGCCAACTGAGTTGTCAATGCCTGTACCATCACTATTGCCTGTTGGCCCATCAATGTCCATGTCAACGCTGACAGTTGGTCCAGCTTTATTGACACAGACAGTCGAGGCCTGGCCTCAACTGACTCTTTTGCCTTTGCCATCAGTTCCCTATATGGATCTTTCTCCTCCTGTCATGATGCCTGACATCAACGAGGAGGAGGCGATGGAGTATAATCTTGACCATATAAAAGAAGATTGTGATGAGGAGGAAGATGATCTCCCCCAACCTGATGCCATGCTCTCCAACTCTATCTTGTATTCCTGCAGTGAGGACCGTGTAAAACACAATCCTCATTCTCTCCTTGAGGATGCTTTTTTTCAGGCTTTCCTGAGGCAACTGCGGGATAAGCAGAACTTTAAAGCTTAGGAGGCAGACTCTTTCAAGAAATATTTATATGAATTTCTGGAAGTACCTTTCTTGCTGACTATGATTATTCCTCATATCCACTCTGCTTTGGAAGATGCCACTGCACAGCAGTGGTCTACTGCTCTACCAGCTGTGCCTTGGAAGGTGGATAAACAATGTTCAGCCACCTTTATTAAGCACTATTATGCTTCAAAACCTGAGATTGACTCGGTTGTCGTCATGACTGCACATGACAGATCTAAAGTCTCTCATCATATGCAGTCTCTTCAATTGGACAAGGAATCAAGGAATTTGAATGTAATGGGAAGAGGACCTATGCTTCAGTGTCTCTTGGCTTCTGTATTGCCAGCTAACAGGTTTATATGATGAAATATCAGAACAGCCTATAGAAATCCATTTCAAGCACCTACTGAGCCTGCTAAAACTGAGGCCCAGCAGACTGTCAACCAAGGCCTAGAGGATGGTAAGCATCTACAGCACTTAGGTCAGCTTATGATGCCTCAGATGCTTCAGCTCGTGATGTGGCCTCTGGTATTTTCCTTCACTGGTATTCCTGGCTGGGAGTTGCTGGCTTTGCAGCACATGTATAGAAATCAGTCCATGATACTCTCATTTGGGTTCAGCAGCTATTTGGTCCTGATATTGAAAATGTTTTATGGGAACTGCAGACTTCAAAATGTCTCTCTTTTCCCTGCACACCTTGAATCCTAAGCCTAATGGTCAGGGCCAGGGTTCCTTCATAGGTCCTACTCTGGTCCTATTTTGGGCTGTGGGTCGCAGTGGAACCCTTCCATCACTCAAGCCCCTTTGGTGCCATTGCCAGGGTCACCAAAGGTGTGAGTTTTGGTGGTGTGCCAGCTACCCCATAACTTGTTGAGTCCCTTTCACCTACCTAAGTTACTTCAGAAAACTAGTGGATTTTAGTGGGAGCCTTATCTCCCTCTACTTTCTAAAGTGAAGGAGATCACAATGCATGCTTGGTTACTGAAGGAAGTTCAACAAGGACATGCCTAGAACTCCTGGCTACCCCTACAGTACAGCCTCCTCTTCCAAATCAGTACCCTTCAGGACATCTTGGTCTCTGGCTAGAGGATGTCCAGACCATCCTCTGCAAGAATGCGATGGAACCAATTCCAATTGCAAAGCTCACTCAGGGATATTATTTCTGATACTTTCTAGTTCTAGAATGGATGGGGGATTAACATCCTATTCCAGACCTTGAGCCCTGAATCTGTACATAGAATACAAGCAGTTCCAGATGGTCTCCCTATAGTCACTGTTTCCCCTGCTACTACATGGGGATTGGCTGTGTGCCTTGCACATGATGGATGCTTACCTTCATATCAAGGTCTTCAAGAGCTACACAAAATACTTTCATTTAATGTTTCAGGGCTCTCATTACCAGTTTCATGTCTTACCATTTGGCTTATCTTTGGCACCATGTGTCTGTACCAGATGTTTTGCAGTGGTGGCCATGGTGCTCCACATGGAAGGGCTGTCTGTTTTCCTATTGACACTTGGTTATTAAAAACTCCATTGAGGAAGGTGACCATGTACATCCTATTCAGGACCCATCAGCTCTTCAAGCAATTGGGTATTTTGTTGAACAGTTCAGGGGCAGTGTAAAGGGCCTAACAAGCTCAACCCTGGCTAACACACACAGATGTTATCATATTTCCTATACATTTTTCTTAAATTTTACAGGTGCCTCAGGTGGCACTCTGGATGTGTCTTGGCTTTAGACGTGTGGAGGTAGTATAGCGCAGTGGTCTAAGGCTCTGAGCTGCAAATCTGGTGACATCCAACAGACCAGACCTGGGTTTAAATCCCACAGCTTCCACTAGCATACTGTGTAACCCTGAGCAAGTCACTTAACTTCCTTGTGCTCCCAGGTCACACCTGGAAACAAGCTCCAGCTTAGTGGGCCTTTCCTGGTTAAACAGTTTCCCCTTTCCTGGTTAAACAATTTCCCCCTTATAAGCAAAGAGCCAGAGGTATGATTCCAGATGAGAACACATATTTGTAACTGCAGAATTCCTTTGCCATTCTGGTGGGATGAGACAGCTAAGAGGCCGCACCCATAGCAGTGGAAAAGAAAGAAGATAGGGTCCTCAGAAGGGGATGCCCCAAGGAGAGAGAAAAAGGCACCCAGCCAAGGAGGAAGCAGCTAATGGTGGGGGGTCTGTATTGCTAGGGGGATAGACTTGGGAGTGGGACGTGGAAGGGAGAGGTAGGTTAAGTGCCTGAGAGGTGCTTCAGCTTGGAGGTATGGAGAGCATATCCAGAGGATCGCTAGGGCAGCAAGAGATGGGAACAAGCTAGCTGTCATTGTCTCACTGGGGACAAATGACCTGGCAGGGGACAGGGTAGGGTAGTGCAAAATAATTTCAGGGAACAGGAGAGAGGCCTCAAGCAGGTGGCACTCAAAGTGGTTGTGCCGAGGAGTTACCTATGTATGGCTGGGGAGAGGAAAGAGTACTCTGCACCCCTTTACAGTTTACAGTTTATCAACACTGCAGAGCATTGGGAATTGCTCATTTGGGGAGGGAATGGGCCAGGGGTTGCAAACATCGGAGGGTGAATGAGCAGAGTTCTCGCATTGGGGTAGTGAGACCCAGGAGATGCCCTGGGGTGAAATGGATTTTGGAATGTGGTCCTCCATGTCTGGTCTCCATACCCAAGGGCTCCACTACTGGTGGGCAGGTAGCTCGGGCAGCCCCAGAATCCCATCCAACTCAAACATTGTTATGCAACACCAGATCTATTAAGAACAAGACTGCAATAATTGCAGATCTTGTTGGGACAGCAGATCTGGCTTGCATCACCGAGACCTTGCTGGACAATAATGCTGCCCCATTCTGGTGGCTGCTATTCCAGCTGGGTACTTGGTGATACACCGCTCGAGATTGGACTGCGGGCGGGGGTAGTGATCTGTTTTAAGACTGAACTGGGCCTCACAAGTGTGCCAGTTGAGGAGACCAACTCATTCGAGTATACTATGGTGGCAGGTGTAGGCTGTAGGATCGCTCTCATCTGCCATCCACCTGGGGATGAGAAGCGATTGCTTCAGGAAGTAGCAGACTTC
This sequence comes from Neoceratodus forsteri, assembly GCA_016271365.2. Taxonomy (NCBI): domain Eukaryota; kingdom Metazoa; phylum Chordata; order Ceratodontiformes; family Ceratodontidae; genus Neoceratodus; species Neoceratodus forsteri. The sequence goes on along the minus strand of CM057453.1, from coordinate 410,416,573 downwards.
ATGGTCGACATGGCATTTGAGTCATCCAGGTTGATGGTCCTGGGTGACTTTAATGCCTGGGTCGACTATGAACTCTCGCAATTTGGACATGACTTCCTCCAGTTGATGACATCACTGGGCTTTACACAGGTGGTTGCCTCTGCTACCCATAAGTACAGTCACTCCCTTGACTTGGTCTTCCTCCTGGGGATCGAAATCTCTGACTTGGTGGTGGAGCAGGTCGGATGGTCGGATCATCACACTGTGGGGTTCAGTTTTCTTGCCCCCTCGCATAGGCCGGCCCCTGTGGAGATGGTCAGATACCACCTTTTACGAGATGTGAGACCCAATGATCTATTGGCAGTATTTGACCTATCAGTAATTCCAGAGGCAAGTGAGAGTCCAGAGAGTCTGGTTCAGGCCTATAACAAGGCCATTACTATGGCCCTGCACTATATCGCTCCTGTCCGGGTTTGTCCTCTCTCCCTTCGCCCTCAGTCCCCATGGTTTGATGGGACTTTGAGGGAGCTGCGGCAACTTGAATGAAGGTTACAGCATTGCTGGATGGAAATCTGCCCTGGAGGCTGACCGTCTTAGATTGATGGAACATTATCAAGTCTATCAATCAGCAATCACCCGTAAAAAGGCAGAGTTCCTATCCAGGGAGATTGCTGCTGCTCAGAACCAACTGGCTTATCTCTTTCGAACCATGGACAGGTTGTGCAGCCCAACCTGTCTTCAGGTTTGAAGAGCCTTTTCACAGATTGAGTGTTATCAGCTTGCTCGGTTCTTTGTGGAGAAGGTGGCCAGCATCAGGGTGGAGATCCAACCGGCACACTGGCACACTCTATGGGAGCTGTTAGTGGTCAGTGTATGGTCACTCCTCCTCGGTTTGTCTGGAGTTCCTTCAACCGGTTGGAAATCAGGGATGCTGTGCAGATTGCCCAGGGTATTAACCTAACATGCTGTAATTTGGATCTCGGCCCAACTTGCCTGATTATGGGCTGTTGTGACATCGTCGGCCCAGTCCTTGCAAGGATAGTTTGGTGCTCCTTAGAGGCCGGTGAGTTTCCTAGCTCTCTGAAGGAGGCGATGATGACACCTCTCCTGAAAAAAAGCTGCTCTGGACCCAGGCTGCCTTGTAAACTACAGACCGATCTCTAACCTTCCCTTTGTTGGGAAGGTGATTGAGAAAGTTGTGGCGCTGCAACTGGAGAATCACTTGACCATCCACGACATCTACGAACCTCTCCAATATGGTTTTCATAAGAGGCATAGTACTAAAACTGCTCTGGTTAGGGTGCTCTATGATACCTTGATGGCGAGAGATCAGAAGTGCTGTTCTGTCTCGATACTTCTTGATCTCTCTTCAGCTTTTGACACCATGGACCATGGGGTGCTCCTCGAGCACCTGAGATTCATCTGTGGCCTGTCTGGTACAGTTCTCAGATGGTTTAAGTCCTTCCTTACTGGCAGAACTCAGAGCGTGGTGTCGGGATTTTTTCCTCTGACCCATTCTTTCTGCCATGTCCGGTCCCTCAGGGCTCGGTGTTGTCCCTCATGTTGTTCACGGTGTATATGCTGCTCCTCAGAGACATTGTAAGATGGTATGGGCTGAAGTTTCAATGCTATGCTGATGATACCCAGCTCTACCTGTCTTTTGTACCCGACCAGGCTAGAGTGTGCTTGGTATTTAACAACTGCCTCACTGAAATCCAGGATTGGATGAGCTCCAGCTGATTGAAGTTGAACTCTGGAAAGACTGAGATGATGGTTGTGGACCCAGGGCACCAGACAGAGGGTTTGGGGGCTGGCCAACCTTTCAGACTCTGTCTGGGAGGTATTCAGCTTCTTTCCTCTGAACGGGTGCAGGACCTGGGGTGATTCTCAGGTGTCGGCAGTCATCAAGTCCTCCTTTTACCATCTAAGGAACATCACCAGGGTCAAGTACCTTGTTTCATCCGGCGACCTTCCTATGCTGGTCCACGCCTTTGTGACCTCGCTCTTTGACTACTGCAACTACCTTTATCTAGGGCTTCTGGGGTTGACATCTGCCTCTTGCAGGTAGTGCAGAACGCTGCAGCCCGATTGTTGATGGGGACCCCAAGTGCGAGTCACATCACACCAGTGCTGCGTGAACTGCATTGGCTGCCTATTCAGTGGTGGATCACCTTCAAGGTCGGGCTCCTTACCTATAAGGCCCTACACAGACAGGGCCCAGTTTATCTGCAAGAGATCCTGTCTCCCTACTGCCCTGGGTGACCACTCCAATCAGCTGACGAGGGGTTGCTAGAGATTCCCAGGGTGACCTTGAAGACATCGGGGGCCCATGCATTTATGCATGCAGCCACAGCCCTGTGGAATTCTCTACCCCATCAGATACGGGAGTGCACAACTGTGGAAGTTTGTAAGAAGGCCCTAAAAATGCATTTATAGCTAAAAGCTTACCCAAACTGACTATTTTAGTTTTTCATTTTTTCTGTTTCTGATTATTGTGTATTTTATTGCTTTTATATGTTTTTATTGCTCAGTGCCTTGACATTTGAAAGGTGCTTTATAAATAAAGATATTATTATTTATTATCAGGACCTCTATTAACTGGTTGAAGGCATGGTTTGTGGAGGAGAGCATCAGCTACATTGGTGACTGGGGGGGCAAAGCAGAGGAAAATGGAGGTATAAATCAGTTAAGCAAGAAAAAAGCAGTACAGGTGACAGGGGATGGGCAAGATAAAAGGTAAGAGGTGGGTCAGGTGAAGCTTCAGGGGACAACACAGACAGGAAGTGGGTGGGCAAGGAAGCAAGCAGGGGAGGGAACAAGGTATGGAGAGCCATGTGCACCAAAGCAAGCAGACAGAAAACTAAAACTCCAAACATAGAAGCCATCATGGTGGAGGTATGCCAGGATTTGGTGGCCATAACAGAGTCATTGTGCACTATGCACCATAACTGGGACATGCCCATGCCTTGATACTCTCTGTTCAGGAGAGAGAGGACAGGGAGGAGTTGAGGAGGGGTTGCACTATATGTGAGGGAGGGAATCAAGGCCACAGGGGTACAGGACAACTCGGAGGAAAAGGAAGGGCTGGAGGTGCTGTGGGTAATCCTGGAGACAGGCTTTGGGGCTAATATCCATACCAGGGTAGTGCACAGACCTCCAGCGCAGGGAGAGAAGTTGGATAAGGCACTTGGGGGAAGCCATCATCAGAATGGCAAGTATGGGTGAGGTGCTGCTAGTTGGTAACTTCAATCTGCAAGACGTGGAGTAGAGCCTTCCAATGGCAGTTTCAGCAAGGAGCAGGGCCATTCTTGACTCCCTACAAGGTGCTTTTCTCAGGCAACCAGTCAAAAAAAACCCACTAAGGATGGGGCAGTGCTGGACATTGTGCTTACAAACAGGGGCAGCATTGAAGACATCACAGTGGGCAGTCCTCCTGAGTACCAGTGATTACTGTACAGTGTGGTTTAACATAGAGATAGGAGCAGAGGCAAACCATGAGAAGATGAGGGTCCTGGACTTTAAGAGGGAGGATTTTAAAGAAACAGGGAACTGACTCAGACATTGTCTCATGGGAGGATTGCCAGGGAAGGGTAGAGACATAGTGGGGAACAATAAGGGAAGGCATAACTAAGGCAACCAGCCTCTGTGTGAAGGAAGCAAGTAAAAGCAGAAAGAAAAATAGACTGTTATGGTTTTCTAGGAAAGTGGCCAAGGTTGTGAAGAAGGAAAGTGTGGCATTCAGAAGGTATTAGGAAATGCAGAGGGAGGAAGACAGGGAGGTATATGAAGTAAAACGGTGGGAGTTGGTAAGGTGGTGATGGGAGCAAAACTGCAGAGAGAGGAAAGGACAGCAAAAGGAATAGCTAAAGGGGATAAGAATTTCTTCAGATATATACTGTAAGTGAGAAGAGGAAAGCAAGAGGAGGGATACTGGGGACTACGAGAGAAGCACCGGGTAGACTCCACAGAAGAGGACCAAGGAAAAATCTGCCAAAATGAACAAGTACCTCTGCTCAGTCTTCACAATGGAGAGAGTGCTTGATGGACCACCAGGGAGTAGCAGAAACAAAGGGGGGGATGATGAGGTGGACACAAGTTCATTTTTAGAGGATAGAGTCCAAAAGGGACTTGCAGCTCTAAAGGTGGACGATGCTATGGGACCAGGTGAGATACATCCAAGGGTACTAAATGAACTTAGAGAGGTGCTAGCTGCCCCACTGATGGACTTATTTAATAGTTAATTGAAAACAGGCATGGTTCCTGAGTGCTGCAGAACAGCAGATATGGTCCTCCTACATAAGAGAGGCAGCACAGAGGAGGCTAGCAGCTGTAGGCTGGTCAGTCTCACTTCAGTGGTGAGGTCATTAATGGAAACACTGCTTAATTAAGTAAAGGCTTGTAGCCTTAAATCCAGTAAATCCAATGGGTTGCAAGACCACAGGCAGCATGGATTCATGGGGGAGGTCATGCCAGATCAATCTGATTTGTTTGACTTGGTAACCAGGGAAATAGATCAGGGGAGGGCAGTGGATGTGGTCTATGTGAACTTTTGCAAGGCCTTCAGCACTGTCATACAGGAGACTGATAAAGAATTGAGCAGCCTTGGGATGGGATCCAAAGTGGTGAACTGGGTTAGAAACTGGGTTAATGGATGGACGACAAAGGGTGGTGATTAATGGCACTCACTCCAGTAATGGGAGCTTGACAAGTGAGGTGACACAGGGCTAAGTACGGGGACTGGTCATCTTTAATGCTTTTATAAGTGACATTGCAGAAAAACTGGAAGGGAAGGTATGCCTTCTTGCAGATGATGCAAAAATCTACAATAGGGTGGACACTCAGGAGGGGGTAGAGAGAATGTGCAGGGATCTTGGGAAACTCAGGGAGTGGTCAAGAGCATGGCAGATGGGGTTCAATGCAAAAAGTGCAAAATCATGCACCTAGGGCATAGGGAATTCAGAAGTGAAGTACAGCATGGGGTAGATACTAACAGTCATTAAGCAAGAAAGTGACTTTCAGGTTATCATAATTGATGACAAAATGTCAGTGTCCAACTGCTCTGGCAAACACCATACACTGTAGTCCTTATTACTGTATTAATATCTTTTTATTTTTCTTCACAGTCATACCCCAGCATTTCGCCATCCAGTCGCTTCTTCTGGGGAACTGTTAAATAAATATACTTTAAATCAGATTCTTATCTCAAATGTTACATTAAAATTAGAGTTTTTTTCTGTCCATCTGTATTTTCAATATTTCAATCGATTATTCACATTATGAACTTCTATTGCTATTAATGTCCTCAAAATTAATTAAAAATCATGGTTACATACCAATTACTACCCAAGAACAAGGTTGCATAAAAGAAACTATGTTTCCTAAGAAGACATTACAGGTCCAGGTAATAGTGTCCCAAGGACTCATAAAGCATTTTAAAAGAGTTTAGAAATGTTGGTGATACTGCATTTGTTTAACATTTTAGATATTGTAACGGAGCAGTGAGCCTGAACTGACTAAAGGAGCCAAAGTGCTCAACCTGAAATAGGAGAAAAAGGTACTATCATTACTGAATTAATATTTGTAACAAATAAAGGAACAGTAATGTATAATGAGTTTAACTGACCAATTGAAATTGGTAACCAGAGAGTTTGGTACTGAATGAAAGTAAAAAAAGTGTTGTACTTTGATATTATTTTTAGATTAGAAAATAACGAATAGAAGGAATACTCTGGAGGCAGATGTGGGAAAGCTCAAGCCTGAAAAGAGTACAGTAGGTAGTCTTTGGCACTTATTAACTCTGGTTGGGCTAGTAATTGATGTTTTTTGCTCAATCGATTGCATAGTAACATTTTGTTGTTTAGTATTCTATACCAAGGCTACCAAACTCCACTTTCTGAAGCTTGATCGAAGCAAAAAGGATTACCCTTGGACACTTTGTCTTTGCTTGTATCATAACTGATGACCTTAAAGTGATGGGGGGTTGTTTGTCTCGCTGAGCCAGATAACAACATGGCAGCTATTTTAAATCTAAAATTCTATGGGCACAAGGATTTTAGAACATAATCAGGCAACAGAGACTTCAGGGCGGATTTTCAAGCATGGTGCAGGGTTTACAACAAGCCCTGTGCAATGGTATTTAGGGTTTGGCAGTGCACCAAATCCCTTCACCGCAACTGCACACAATTTTTCAATCTTGGGCACAGTTGTGATAATAGTTCCGATTTAGGTCACTTGCGCCAAATATCTGGTGCAAGCTCTATACAAATGGCCCTCTGGAGTGTCATAAGCTAGACCACAAAAAGGTGGTCTAACCTGCAGCAATTTGGCACATGGGATAGAAAATCCAGATCCCTGCCAGAAGACTGCTGTAAGCCCCGTGCCCTATATGTTTGGCACACCACGGGCTTTCGACATTCTCTGACTTTGGAAAATCTGGCCTGAGGACTCATTATTTCCCAGTCTCTGCTGACTGATACTGAACTGACTGGTTAGTGGCCTAAACCAATCTGAATGAAGATTTCTCCCTACCCATTTTCTATTTCTGTATAATGTGCCAGTTTTGGAGTGAATCTTGGCTGTTGTGACATCTTTGTAAGGAACAAAACTAAGAGTAGAATCCAATGTAACCCACAGATAATTGAATGTAGTGACACTTTCTAAAGGAAAACCATCACTAGCAACAACCTTAAAGTCATCAATGCATTTTGTTTAACCTTGGAGCAGTTCCAAACATCATGGCCTTTGTTTCAGATTTATTCAGGATTAAGTTATAAGCACACAACCATTCCTGAACATTTCCAAACTTATTGGAAAGAGGTTACGAGCAGTGGTCAAGCCTCCATGACAAAACACCACAGCATCATCTTCATACATTAGAAGTTCTGAACCACAGATGATACTAGATAGTGGGTCAATAAACAACAAAAAAAATTAAAGGTTGAGTATGGAGCCCTATTGTACTCCATACTGGACCCTAAGTTTACTGGAGGTACAGCAACCAAATTTGACACACTGATATCTCTCACTCAGGTAGTCAGTGAACCGGTTCAGAGATGTTTTTCCAGTCCCAAATCTTCCAAATAACTAACAAAGAGAGAGTGGTCAACAAGAACAAATGCCTTGGTTAGGTCCATGAAAGCAGCTCCAGTGAGACAACCCTCTTCCATGGAGCTATGTACTGCATCTATGAGTACATCCATGCACCTAACCAAGGCAGTCTCAGTTCCATGCTCATTCCTAAACCCATGCTGATTTTTGGACATAAGACTATATTTCTCAATATACTCAATCAACCGAGTATAAATAAATTTCTCTTGAATTTTCAAGACAGCAGAGAGAATGGATCTTGTTCTATAATTCCCAAATTCAGAGAAAGAACTTGCTTTGCATACTGGAATAACGAAAGAAATCTTCCAGAAGTCAGGAACTTGTCCTTGGGAAAAGGATAAATGGAAAATTAAACTAACTGGGCAAGCAATTTCAGCAGCTGCCATAAGCAACAATTTTGGAGCTAAGCCATCATGCCACAACATTTTTCATCCTTGCATTTTCTTTGGTAATTTAAATATTTCTTGGTAACTAACTTCTCTCAGGTAAAAATGGAACCTTAGAGAGATACTGGTGCTTCACCCCTCCGGTCTGTGACCCGATGGCAGTGTGGGACCTTTAGATGGTTCTGGAGACCCTTACAACACTTGAGTTGGCTGCTGCTTGTGACATGTGTATATCTTTTGGAAAAAGCAGTTTCTTGTGCCCATTACTTCTGCAAGAATTTGAGAATTGCCAGCTCTGGTTGCAAAGTCACCTTACATTTTTTCCACAAGGATTTGGTCACCTTAAAGACCAGTCTTCATGTTCTGACAAAGGTAGTTTCTGATCACACACTACATCAGACTATTGACCTTCCAGTTCATTTTTTGACTCCCACAGATAGTGGTGAGTCATCGACTCCATATGCTGGTTGTCTGCAGGATGCTGTGTTGGTACCTGGATCATACTAAGGATTGTAGAAAATCCTCTCAACTGTATTTTTCATCCCCTGGATGGTGAGCTCCCTGGTTTCTAATTAATGCCTTTCCACATGGTTAACATTCTGCATTACTTTTTGTTACCAGAAGTAAAGTAAGCAGCATTCTGGTCCTGTACATGCTGACTCCACTCATGGTGCGGCCACTTCCATGGCTTCTATTCACAATTTGTCCACTGCTGATATTTGTGCCACTGCCACTGTTCGCACATTCAGCAAACATCACGGTCTGGGCAACTTCTCTTGTAGATGCGCCAGCTTTGGCCTTACAGTTCTGCAAGACCCCTGTCTTAGGGTCATTTGAACCTTACTGCTTCCCAGCGCACTTTGGTACTGCTAGGGAATCATTCCAATGGTGTGGCTTAAGGAAGGGAGATGTCCTTGAAGAACATAGGGCAGTTACTCACCATTGTTTGCCGATGCCAGTTTGACAAGTCAGTAGCACATGACATTACAGCAACAATTCACTGTTTCTGCTGTAATGTCACCATGGAACCTGACACTGCTTTCTTGGAGTCTTGCACCCCCTCCCCGAATCAACTCTGACTCAGAGTTGATTATATTTAGTACAGGGGGTGTGGGTCTCTTGCCTCCCATTTTTGGTGTTCAGGGGTGAAGCCTCACAAAACAAAAGTAACTTTCTGTAGATGGCTTTATGCTGGCCACAATTGTGGTCGATGTAAATCCACTGATGTAACGTTAGTTAACAACTTTGTTGTCAAACCGTTGTCATGGATCCACATACTGTAACAGTAGATCTTAGATCTTAGAGAGAATCTCTTCCATTGAGCTACAACTCACCCTCTGACCTGCCCCTTCTCCTCTTAAGTGGTTTTACTGAATGTCCTGCCTGCTTTCGGTGCTGGTTTGTCTTCCTCAGCCAAGATTAGAGAATAATTTATCTTGGGCTCCATATCCTGTCCCGTATGCCTGGTTTTGGTCCTGGCTGCCTTGGCCCCTGCCATTCTGATAATTCTCTGAGCTTGTCTCCAGCAGGGACCTGAAGCATGATGAGGCTGCCCACATTATATAGGCTGTGACAATGTACTGAGACATGGATGGACCCACCTAGTAAAAGTATCTGGGTGGTCCTAACACTGTCAGCTTACAGTTCCAATTGTGTAGCTCAATGAAGGAGATTCTCTCAAAGATCTACTGCTATGTTTAACTGCTGTGGGGAGGGACTAGTCCTCATCGATACAGCTGGGCAAACAGAAATAAAGTACTGTGCATGTGTGTTTTTGGAATAAGCTACCCTATGTTGGGCTAAGCCTGGAAAGGCACTGGAAGCACAGCCCGGGTGAATGTTTGGTTAATATTTATTGTACGTGAATAAGAGTGCTAATAACTGGTATTGGGTTAACTGTTCACTGCATTGTGCCGGTTCATGAGTGGGGTGATCACAGTGGGTTGGTGGGGAGGTACTGCATCCCAGGTGGTGGTATTCTGCTTGCAACCAGGCCTACTATGCCTTTCTCTCTGAATGAAGACACAGTGCAATTTTAGATATAAATCTTGAATACAGAGACCCAGGTCTACTGAGCCTTATTTGAGCCCCTAACCCTGGTGACCCAGTTGCATCTTTGAAGACACCACTTGAGTCTTCTGTTTACCATCTGGTCAACCACGCTGATCATCAGTGTGGTCAAGGAAATAGTCCTGTGGGAGGAAATTGCCCATCTTCAGACCACACTGGACAGTAGTAAGGGAACCTCTCCCACCCATGGAGCACTAGGGCCACCACCACTGCCTCAGAGAGTGCCAAGAAAGTGCAGCAGTTGGGCCACAGTGGGCTCAGGGAGGGTGAGGGTGGTGGAACAGAGGCACACCCAGTCAGTTGTACTACTCCACACTCCATACACCATTCTTGGGGAGCATAGTTCCCCTATGGATGCACCCTCAGAGGAGACTAAGGAGGTCACGGACAACTGTCACAAAGGAGGCCCATAGGAAGGAGGCAGAGGACACCACAGGGAAAGGAAGCAGCTCCTGGCAGGGGACTCAATTATTAGGGGGATAGAACTGGGGGGAGTAGGGAAAACTGAAGTAAGTTGCCTGCCTGGCACCATGGTTTGGAGGGACAGGAAGTGCATCCTCAGGATCACAATAACAGCTGCACGAGAGACTGAGCTGGACATCATTGTCCACCTACGGATGAATGACTTGGCTCAACATGAGATCAGAGCAGTGCAGGATGACCTTGTGGAGTTGGGTACGGGCCTAAGACAAGTAGCACACACAGTATCCTTCTCAGAGGTGCTGCCTGTTTATGGCATGGGTGAGGCGAGGGTACTTTGCACCATGCGATTCAATGAATGGTTGAAAAAATGGTGTGGAGCATAGGGGATTTGGCTTCATTGGGGACTGGGGTTCCACCTGGAGGGATACCACCTATATTGGCAGGATGGTCTGCATCTATCCAGGAAGGGAACAAGTCTTCTGGGCAATCAGTCTAAATGCTTCATTGGCAAGCTTTTAAACTAGTCAAGGGGGGAGGCACCGATAAGCAGCAGGGACTTCCCAGCCTCCCCCTACAAAACAGGGTACTAAATGAGGAAAAGACCAAGTTAGAAAGGTCAGTGGGGGATGTTGCTATAAGAGGTAAAGCCATCAAACAATGGAGAGCAATGAGTACCAGTGCCCTTAGTCTGGGTAACAAGCTTCCTGAATTAGTGGCCTTGATGGAGGAGGAACATCTGGATACCATGGCAGTCACAGAAACATAGTACAAACAGAACCATGACTAGAATGTAAACATACCAGGATACACTATCTACAGGAGGGACAGGGAGGGTAAAAGAAGAGGAGGAGTAGCTCTCTACATAAGGGAAGGAATCAAAGCAACAGACCAAGTGGGTAAACAGGGAGGAGAGGAAGCACTGTGGGTCAATTTGGAGACAGGCAATGACACCACAATCTGCACAGGGGTTGTATAGAGACCCCCATCTCAGGGGGAGGAAATGGACATGAAAATGATAGAAAGTATACTTAGAATGGCAGAAAAAAGGGAGGTATTGCTGATGGGGGATCTGAATATGCCAGATGTTAACTGGAGTGCAGTTGCAGCACCACTTCTAAGAGTGGGGTTATTCTAGATGCCCTACAGGGGGCATGCCTTAGACAACTAGTATTGGAACCTACTCAAGATGGAGCAATCTAAGACCAGGTACTCTCAAATGGAGATGGAGAGAGGATCACAGATGTAGAAGTGGGTTGCCATCTGGGAACTAGCGACCATCGAACAGTATGGTTCATGATAAACACAGCAGTAGAGTCAAGCCATACAATGGCAAAAGTACTGGACTTTAGGAGGGCTGATATTGCCAAAATGGGTGAGTGCCTAAGGAATGCACTAGCAAATGGGCAGGAAGGAGGGGTAGAAGAACAATGGGGAATAATCAAAACTGCCATCACAGAGGCAACAAGCCTTTGTGTGAAGCAAGTAAACAAAACAAAATGATGTAAGAAACCACTATGGTTCTCAAAGGAGGTGGCAGGGAAGGTTCAAGAGAAAAAGAAAGCATTCAGGAAGTACAAGGAATCACAGAAGGAGCAGGACAGAGAATTGTATCAGTTAAAAAGCAGAAGGAGGCTGGGAAGGCAACCAGAACAGCAAAAGCCCAAACCGAGGAAAAGATAGCCAACTCAGTTAAGAAGGGGGATAAAACCTTTTATAGGTATATCAGGGAGTGAAGGAAGACCAAGGGAGGGTTAGTGAGGCTTAATAAAAGGGGGGGGGGCAGAGGGTGACTGTGAAAAGGCAAAGATACTAAACAAATATTTTTGCTCAGTATTCACAAATGAAGAGGTGGATGTACCTAAACCAAACAATAGAAACACTCTGGATAAAGGAGTTGATACCAGTCCATTTACAGAAGAAAGGGTTCTGAAAGAACTCTGAAAATTGAAGGTGGACAAAGCAATGGGGCCTGATGGGATTCATCCCAGAATTCTAAAAGAACTAAGGGTAGAACAAGTGACACCACTGACTACCCTCTTTAACAAATCATGGGAGGATGGGGTGGTACCTGAGGACTGGAGGAGGGCAGATGTGATTCCACTTCACAAAAGTGGGAACAGGGCAGAAGCAGGAAACTATAGACCTGTTAGTTTAATCTCAGTGATAGGGAAAATTATGAAATCACTTCTGAAGGAAAGAATTGTCGAGTACTTAGAGGTCAAAGGGGCATAGAACCCAAGGCAGCATGGATTCACAGCAGGAAGGTCATGTCAGATGAATCTAATAGATTTCTTTGACTGGGTGACCAAAGTAGTAGATCAGGGAGGGGCTGTGGACATGGCTTACCTAGACTTTAGCAAGGCATGTGACACAGTCCCACACAAAAGATTAATATACAAGTTAGCCTGCCTGGGAGTGGGTCCCAAGATGGTAGCCTGGGTAAAGAATTGGCTGGAGAACAGGACACAAAGGGTAATAGTAAACAGAGTCAACACTGAAGAAAGGGGGGTTACTAGTGGGGTACCGCAGAGTTCAGTACTAGGACCAGTCCTCTTCAGTGTCTTTATAAGTGACATTGCAGAGGGACTGGAAGGAAAAGTATGTCTCTTTGCAGGTGACACAAAGATCTGTAATGGAGTTGATACACAAGGTAGGGTGGAAAGGATGAGAAGGGACTTGGCAAGGTTGAAGGAATGGTCAAATGTATGGCAGCTTAGATTCAGTGTTAAGAAGTGCAAGGTAATGCTCCTGGGAAACAAAAACCCAGGGGAAGAGTGCACAATGGGGGTGAGATACTAACAACAACAAAAATGGAAAGGGACCTGGGGGTAGTCATATCAGATGACCTAAAGGTGGGCAAGCAATGTGAGAGGACAGTAATAAGGGCTGGGGGGTACTGGGATGCATAGGGAGAGGCATCACCAGTAGAAAACAAGAAGTTGTTATCTCTCTGTACAGACAGCTGATGAGACCCGATCTGGAGTACTGCGTGCAGTTCTGGAGACCCAATTTCTGCAAAGACATAAACAGGATGGAGGGAGTCCAGAGGAGAGCAACTAAAATGGTGCAGGTTCTGCACCAGAAGACATATGAAGAGAAACTTAAGGAGCTTAATATGTACACTCTCAAGGAAAGGAGGGAGAGGGGGGACATGATAGAAACTTTCAAGTACCTGAAGTCCAAAAGGGTAGCATCTTTCAGAAAAAGAGGTGTGCAAGAACAAGGGGGCACAATTTGAAGATGGGAGGGGAGGCTCAGAGGTAATGTAAGGAATTATTTTTTCACAGAGAGGGTTGTGGATGCATGGAACAGCCTTCCGGAGGAGGTTCTGGAGTCAAAAACAGTGGTGGAATTCAAGAATGCATGGGACAGTCACAAGGCAATTCTAAGGGGTGAGGGTTGGAAGAAGTAGGCTGTTGGTTAACTAGGATCTGCAGCTTATCCATTAGTTAGGGAAATGGACAGACTGGGTGGGCCAAGTGGTCCTTATCTGCCATCAAATTCTATGTTTCTATGTTTCTAAGTACCCCCTACCCCAAACTTCTGAAAATCTGCATATCGTCCCTGGAGTTTGAAAACTGGTGTTGTTCTGAGGGTTTTGACCCCACAAAGATGTTGTTAATGAAGAATATACCAAAGAGCGTCAGTAGAGTCACCATTGTGAATCTTCTGCAAGACGGATTTGAGGTAATTGGAAAAATGAAGACCCACCAGCTGTCTTATGATAGACCATCAACACAGTGACAGCAATATTGGAGGGTGACAAGGATGTGGATACGTAGAATTTTCCCACCATGTTTACAACTATAGGGACATGAGACGAGTGGCTCCTGATTAGCATGGGAAATACATCAAACCATCCCCTGAGCTGGCATCAGAAGGACGACAGCATGTTTAAGTTGAAGAATTTGCTTTTCAGTAAAGACAAGACTATGAAAGACTTGTATTCTTTTGGTGCCTAGTGGGAAACTGATGATGTCAGCTGAGTAACTGTTGCAGACAGTGGGATCCATGTTGGAGAAGGCTCAGAAGCAATCAAGATATTACAAGGAATATAAGAGCCTGGGTACTCTTTCAGTAATCATGCCTACCCTCAGTGGGGAGGAGGACTTTGACACAAGGATTGAACAGACTACGCAGATGATGCAGACCTGCAGTGTTTCAATGAGGAAAAGAAAGCTTAGATGGTTGAGTGCTGAAAGGACCAGCACTGGATGCTATCTAAGCCTTGAAGGTTATGAGAGCTAATGCTACCCCCTCTCAACTATCTATCCTTGTTTGAAGGTATTTTGGCGAGTATTGTAAAACCTGGTCAATTTATGATTAAGTTAACCTTGATAGAACAGAAAAAGGGAGAGAAATTCTCAGACTTTCTGATGAGGATAGAGAAGGTGACACAGAGGGTTGCCATAAATGAACCTTGTTAGCTGCAGACATGGACTGGGTCCAGGTGGAACACATGTTATAAGGAGCCAAGTACTCTGATCAGATCTGGACCAACTTTTGCCTGAGGGACTGTGTGGATTGATCGCCATCCTACAAAGTACTTGTGAAGGAGGTACAAGAGCAAGAAGACCAGATTCCAAAAGGAAAGCCTTCTTGAGATCCCTCAAGTGTGTTTTGCAGTTTGATGCCCATAAATTTTACCTCCAACAAAATAAGCAGATCAGCCATTAGTACAAGCCCACATGAGAGATTTGAAGAACTTACAGTATGTTGGGACTATACAATCATAGCAGCAACTAAAAGGCTATTGGGCCACCTTTAGGGGGACACATTGTACTAGAACTTACTGTGGTGAGGGATCCTGCCAAGATACCTCATGGTGAAACCCAAAGGGAAGGGGGCAAGATCCAGATGCCTTTGAATGTGGCACCATGTGAGCAAGCATGCAGAGAAGGGATTTTCTGCTATTAGTATGGGGAAGATGGATATCTGCAGAGTAAGTGCCAATCCTAAGAGGACCTGAGGAAGATCACTGCCAAATTTAAGGAAAGATATACGAAGCAGGAACACTTCAGCCAAGCCTACTAAAGAAGTGCACTGGATGTTAGATGCTCCGTCAGTCCATTGCAAGGTCATCAGTCAAGCCAACAGCAGTTTGCCTACTGCCTTAACTAAATTCATGTGTCATTCTTCAGAGATCAAAGTTACTAGTGAGGGAGTAAATAGTTCAGCCATACTGGATAGTAGCTTTTAAGACAGGACTATCTTTGAGCATTGCTGTGACAAGTACTTATCTGTCTGGGAACTATGATCATGGAAGGATCTGATGAAACAATGTGCCAATTCCTTCTCACTATATTTTTGACCTCCCTGGATTGGGTGCTGTAGGTGGTGACAAAACTACATCTCCTTTGGCCATCATTTCTAGTTTATGGGCTGGTGGTTTGAAGTTCCTGTTTATCTACCTTCTTAGCATGCTGACAGGCTTTCTTAATGCAGGTGCCAGAATGCCCCCTGATCTTGATCTTGAAGATCTCCAGATCTTGAAAATGAACCTTGAGATCATCTGAGTTGTTCTCAAAATCTTCCTCACAGTTGCAGTTCCTGGGGATATGAAGGACGTGGTTGGTTGGGATATTTTCAATTGGGCGGTGAGTATGGCAAGAGCTAGCAAAAAGGATGGTATTATGATTGGAAGGCTTCTGATATAAGTTGGTTTCCAACATCCTCAACTGGTTCTTAGAAATAGTAACATCCAGAAAATAAATGCAGACCTCACTGCAAGTTATAGTAAACCTAAGGTTTGGATTACTGGCATCTAGGAAGCCAACAAAATTAACAAGCTCACCAGCTGTTCCCCACCACACCATCAGGATATTATAAATATATCTCGACCATAAGGAGATGAAGGGCAAGAAGTGGTTAACCTCCTCAATGCAAATTATATGTTCTTCCTACTGCTCAAGCCATAGGTTGGCAAAATGTGGGGTGAATGTAGTCCCAGTTTTATACCACTGATTGGAAGGATGAAATCAAACATGAAACAAAAGCTGCTGAGTTCAAGGACAAATCTAGAAAGCTCAACCAGAAACTCAGTTGGTGGGTTACTACCCTGCAGTCTTCAATCCAAACAGGTCTGCAGGATATGCAGGCCCTCACCATGAGGTATGTTAGTCTAGAGTGCCTCCGCGTCAAGGGTGATCAAAAGGACACCACCCTTGACATGGAGGTCATCCAGCAGGGCTAAAATCTCTGCACTATGCATTATGTATGATCTAAGGGCACTGACAAATACTGTAGTTTAATAAAATGATCTATATACACCAACAGAGGCTCCATAACGGAGCTGATGCTGGATATGACTGGCAGCGGGGCTTCCAAACATTTGTGTACCTTTGGTAACACATATATTGTTTGTCATGTAGGATTTTCCCTGGTTAAAAAGTCCTTGACGTTCTTATCGATGCACCAACACCACATTTCAATATTACACATCCCTGCAATATTCTGAGATTGCATGTCACCCCCTTCACCAATGTTCTGAACTTGTGCACCACATTAACATTCCATAGCTTTATCCAGCACTGCATTCTAAAATCTTCTCCTACTGCATTGTATTCACTTACCCAGTGTCAGTTATTTGTTCTTGGTTTTTTTTTGTTTGTTTGTTTTTTTTTTTTCAAATGATTACTACAACTACAGTTTCTTAAAATTTGGAAAAATAGTTCCTATAAGGTTGCTGAGAGGGAGGACAAGGCTGTGAGTTCTGGTTATAACATCATCAGTAGCTCTTTCACTGAAACTGGCTTTTTTGAACAGGGAGTGAAATCATGGTTACAAAATGACTCATAACTTTTAATCAAAGTATCACAGAGATCTCATTTTTGGTATGATGCTTATTGGGGATATGCAGATTCTCATTCGGCAATGTAGTACTTTTGTCCAGACTCTGCCTTTAAATACTTTGCAATCAGCAAATTTGGGAAGGAGTGATCAAACATTTTTGCAAGTGGGTCCTAAATTCCTCATTGCATCCATAGCAGCAAAGCACAGCATGCAGTCTAAGAAGAGCAAATCACCTAGTTAGCTGCACACAACCTGCTGTGTAATGTGGAGTGTCTATATAAAGATAGAGTGAAACCAGATAGTGCACAGAGACTTTGACTGACAGAGCAAAAATAAAATACAGAAAAAATTAATTGTCATGTACAGGGAGAAGGTCAAAATCTGCAGACACCGGAAAGAGAAGACCGAGATGGGAGCACTTTACTAAAACACCACCATACTCAGAGGAGCAAGAAATATACTGTACATTATGGGCCACATCTTATTTATTTATTTAATTTTGGTAACCAGGTAGGCCCACTGAGACCTGATGGTCCCTTTTTCAGGGGCAATCCGGGTTTAATTACAAAGAGACATAAAGCAGTGATATATACATTATACATTTAGAAAGCAGCAATAGACACATTATACAGAGGAGCACAGCATCATTGGTCAACATAGTTCACAATCAGTTCTTATCAAGACAAAGAGACAATGGCTAACAGTACCTTAGGAGTGCATTGAATGTGCAGGATTTTTCCAATTCCATGCCTATGGCAAAAATCTTTTTAAACTAAACCTTACAGCATTTAGAATTAGGGTCACTAGTGCTTCTTTATGGACCGGGTCAGGCCTAAGTTGCCTGTAAAGGAGCTCTAGAGCACCACTACCAAAGATGAGGCAAGGGCCATTCTGAGTAGCAAGCCAGTCGAGGTATATGACCCATGTTCTGCCGCCACACTCTGTAGCAGACACATGACATAATTTGGTATGCTCTATAAAGGATATATACCATGTGCTGATTTAAAAAGAAAATTACTGTAACTATTCACATGAGTTGGATTTGATCACTTTGCCCTAACTTGGTTTATTTGATTTCATCTAATGAGTGCAAATACATGTTATTATAAGCTATAATATTACAAGTTTGACCTGTATGTTAAATTTAAGCTTTTAATTTGACCATTGTATAAAGAGTTGTTGTTTATATGTGGGTTCATATACTGCTTTGAACATAGAACAGGGCATTTATTATGTCACCAAGCACTCTGTGAGCTTTTCTCCCATTGGTTAAGCATTCCATTGACATGCTGATGATCCACCTATTGTGGAAATAATTTGCTGATAACCCATTAACTGTGGAAATAATGTGGTTCTAGTGGGTAATCAGAACAAATAGGTTAAAAATATTTATAGGTGTTGTATAAGTAAGCATTAAGCCATGACAAGGAGTGTGTAGAAATGCTAAAATTACAATGTGTCCAGGAAGTGTTTGGCATAAGGAGCCCTGGAGTGGCTCAGTAAGCAATATCACATGACAGGGTATGTGGATATGCTGTAATATCTGTACTGCATGCTCTGGGTGCATTATGAGTCACAGTTCTTTCAACCACCTGGGAAATGTGATTATTACAGCTTAACTGCACACCCTGGACTGCGTTGTCTCACATAAAATAGATACCACCAAAATTACTTTAATTTTCATTTTAAGAGTAATCAAATTGGTCATTAATAGTTTCTGAAATGTAAAGTCCTTCCTCCTAAAAAAAATAGTCATTGAGTTTTTATGAGAAGAGGTGATACTCTAGCTTATACATTTTTGAGGCCTGTAAGAAGGTGACAGTGTGGGTTAAATATATAAAATCCCCTTTTTGCAACTGTTCTGGCCCCCTGTATACCTGTTTTACTTTAACGGGAACATTCAGCACAAAGGGCTTTTATAATCTCTGATCAGATGTCTTCTGGGTTTGCTTTTCTCTGGGGGCTAAGGACAGTCCTCTGTGATTCTACTTAGCCCAAGGAGGACAGCGGGACCAGTAAACAAAAGATCAGGGGCCAGATATTCAAAACTTAGCCCTGGGGCAAAGTTAGCACTGCATGGCGTGCTAAATTAGCCCTGAACCATTAGCACATTATATTCAAAGGAATAGCCCTGGGGCTAAACCTGCTGAATATAGCGTGATAAGGAAGCAGTGAAAACAAGGCTGGGAGTACAGTGCAAAAATAGCCCTGGAAATAAGACAGCTCTTAATATAGCAACAGGGAAGGCCAAACTGCAACAGCAGCTCACTGGACACAGAGGTGGAGGAAGCCAGAGCTGCAGTAGGTGGCCAATGTGTGTGATAGTAATGGAGCATTGCACAACAACAGCAAACAACATTGCAGGACAAACACAGCAGAACTGTGTTATGATTGTGAGAGGTTTGCCCAGGGCTAACTCATTTGCACGGTGCTAACACATAAGCCCGGTACAAACACATTAGCCAAGGGCTAAGGTTTGCCATATTCAAAGCTCCTATACAAATGAACCTATTCAGGTAATCCATGGGCAAACAGCCACATTAGCATTTCATTAAGGCCCGCTTTGCATGCACTCCTATGTAGTTTGCCTGGCGCTATTGCATGGTGCACACAGCTCCATCTGTAGGTCTGACTGGAACTACAGGTTGGGAGCTGCAGGCTGGGAGGTGCACACGGCTCCACCTGTATGTCAGACTGGGCAACAGTTTGGTACTACACTGAGAGGCTGTGGCTGAATGAGTGACCCGATCCAGGCTGCATGCACTACTGCCAGGGTCAGTGGACCCCTGTAGGGTGGTCCATTGCCCCCCCAACTCCGATGCCCCATAACTGTTGTAAAACACACTATATATATATATATATATATATATATATATATATATCATGTATTTCAAAACATATGTGCAGGGATGGAGATGACACTGACGTCCCCATGTTCCTATAGCCATCATGTAATCTGCAATCATCCTGTTATCTCTTAAACTCCCTGTATGTCATCTCTAACAAACTGTATTGGCACCTCAGAAAACAAACAGTTCCAAGGCTCTGCCTCTCCATGACCTGCACCCCTTCCCCACCATCAGCACGACCCTTACATCTGGTTGATCCTGCCATCATTTTCAACAATAAAGTAATTCAAGTAAGCAATAACCCAGGACAGGGTGTTCTGTTAGTGGGGATTAACGTACACCCAGGTGTGTTGTGAGGCATGAGGCCACAGGTGGAGTGCCCTCACAGCACCCGGATGTGCATTAATCCCCAATCAACAAACACACCCTGAGTGAATGTGCTTTTCAATAGAGGCAACACTTCCCACCTTATAAGCCAAAGGAAAGTAATGAAAATGGGAAAACATGTGGATTTGGGGAAGTATCCTCTATCCCCACACAAAGTAGTTCCTGCACAGTGCAGGGCATGTTGACAGTAAGGAAGGGAGAGGCCACAGTCACAGGTGCTGTTCCCGTCCCATTGTCTCTGCAACACCTACCTTCACATATTCCACCATCCATCCTGTTACCTTACCTGTGCATCACCCATGTCCTATTGGCTGTCCTATCTACCTGCTGCCCGAGTCTGTGTCCAAATACCATCAACAGCACACTTCTGCCAGCTACTTGTCACTCTGTTCTGGGTGTCTCGGTGCTGCACTGTGTTAGACCCATCCTCCTCCAAAGCCTGAATTCACCCTTCTCAGCGCTGCTGACTGGAACAGCAGCAGCTGAATGGGGAAGGCAGCTGGAGCCACGGGAGTAACTGATCAGCGTCAGATAGCAGTGTCGGGGATGATCAGAAATTGCTCCTGCAAATGTTGGTGTGACGTACTGTGGGGAGGTTACAGGCCACCACTACACTTGTGAGAAGGGGAGTAGAGCCGGCAACCCCCCTCCAACTGGCATGTATATTGTGTGAGAGGCGGTGGAGATTGTGCACAGTAGGAAAGGAGGGAACTTTAACCAAACAGCGACTGGTACCTCATCGGTGCCGGGTACCTCTCACCACCAAGGTTCAGGTTCAGAAGTATATCACCCCCAGCAACCACACACACAAGGGACACCGGTGAGATGCTGGGGGGGCAACCACCACAGGGATTAGCCGCGCTCTCTCAGCTGTCTGTCACTCTGTGTGTCAGATGGACTCACTCAGGGGACAAATTGGTTTAACATGGGACAGGACAATTCACCACAGAAAACAATCAGAGAAAGAAGGAGAGTGCAACAGAGACACAGACACACAGTTCTGCACTGCCTTCCATGGCACAGGGGTTCTCATCATCGCTCTGTGTCCACTTGTCCTCTTGGCTCTCTCTCCCTATGACACTGACACCGGGTGGCACTTTCTGCAACATGCCATTCCTGCACAGCTACATGTGATGTCACACAGAAGGGATAGGAGCCTGAGGGATGGTGTTTCCTTACCCCATGTTGCAAACAAACATATCTGGTTGTTCCTGCCATTTCTCTCTGTAGTTTCATTCCTTATTTATTTATTTATTTTGAGTCTAGGATTACAAGTACCTTTGAGCCAAGGCTCTTTTACAAAGGTTCCACGTCAATTGAGGTACAATATAAACATTACATAGAGTTGAGTAACAATGCAGAAATGGTGCACAGACATTTTTAAGCAGCTGAAATACATTACATTGAGGGAAAGTGAGTACCAGGGGGCAGGATAGCCAGAGGTAACTGAGGCTTGGAATGGACACAAAAAGAGTGGTGCAACTGTGGGCATTTGTCAGGCCTCAAAAAAGTGTTTGGGGGTAGGGGACAAAAACAGAAAGGGAGGGGAGGTTGTAGGAAGAGAAAGAGAGGTGGTAGGAGTAGAAGTGCTAGGAGAGAAATCAGATTATGACGGACAGTCACAGGAGCTAGAGGCAGCTAGGTGGAGACGAAGGTTGGCTTTGAATGGGCCTAGCTTTTGCAGAGAGGAGATGTATTTGTTGAGTCCATTAATCCAGCTAGGAGCTTGGTGCGCAAAGGATCTTTGGCCCTGTGTGGTGCAGCACCGAGGAATGTGCAGCATTTCATTTTCTGAAGCCCTGATGAGGCGGGGATTGCATGCTGTATGGGGAAGACTTTGGACTCCAAGGGGAGCAAGATGTAGCATAATTTTCTTAGCCATTAATCATGTTTGGTACTTGATACGGTTTGATAACTGGAGCCACCCTGTTTGGGCATAGAGGCCACATGTATGGGTGAGTCGGTGGGATCCTGTGATGAGTCGGCAAGCTTTGTTTAGGGCCAAGGATAAGCACCTGAGGGCTGTCTCAGTTGCAGAGCCATAAATAATCAGACCATAGTCGATTAAAGAGACCACCAAGCTCTGTACTGCTATCTTTAAAGCATCTGAGGTAAGGCATTACCTGTGCCTGTAGAGGAGACCAATGAGTGTGTTTGCAGCTTTTGCGATGCTATCTATGTGGATACTGTAGGATAGGTTGCTGTCTATGGTGAGCCTCAGATATTTAAAGGAGTGAACCTGCTCGGGGACAGCACCAAGGCAGGTTATAATATTAAGGGGCTGAAGCCTATGTTTGTTGTGGGAGCCACAGAAAAGCATTGACTTGGTTTTCTTATAGTTGAGAACCAGCTTTTGACTACTAAACCATGTTTCAATGGAGCTGAAACCCTTCTGAAGCTTGTTTTGGAGTAGGTGGGGGTCCTGTTGGGTGGTGTGAATGACAGCATCATCAGCATAGAGTAGGATTTGTTCTGGACAGGATTGTGGAAGATTGTTCAAAAACAGGCTGAAGAGGAGTGGCCCGAGAATGGACCCCTGGGGGACTCCTGAGCATACTGGTCTAGCATCTGAGAGGACATCAGCAATTTTCACTCTTTGGGAACAGTTTTCCATGTAGCTCTTAAACCAAGTTGTAGACTCAGGGGAGAGCCCAGCTTTTAGCAGTTCTGTGAGGAGTATTCGAAGATGGATGGTGTCAAAAGCCTTGGTCAGGTCTATGGAGACCGAACCAGTGAGGCAATTATTTCCCAGGGAGTTGTGAATTGATCCTGTGAATTCAAGGAGGGCAGATGTGGTGCTGTGGCCTTTTCTGAAGCTATGCTGTTGTTTACAAAGGATGTTGTACTTGTCCAGATATTCCATTAGCTGGTCAGATTCCAGACGTTCAACGGCTTTAGAGAGGGGGGTAGTATGGATATAGGCCTATAATTTCCATGAAGGGCCTTGTCCACACTCTTGTGGATTGGTGTCATGGTGGCAGATTTCCATCTGTTGGGGAACTGGCCAAGGGTGAGGGAGAGGTTGAAAATCCAGGTTAAAGGAGATAGCACTTCATCAAGAGTAAGGGACAGCAGTTTGAGGTTGAGTGAGTCGCCACTTATTCTAGATCCAGCAATTGCTTTACAGACGTATCTATGGACTTCAAGTGTCCTGACTGCTCTGAAGTAAAAAGGGGGAGTGACTTGAAAAAGGGGGTGGGTGGTGGAGGGGGAGGGTGCAGGAGGGAGGTCTTCATCAAAGAGGTCTGGAGGAAGAACACTACTGAGGTCAGTGAACGCGTTATTGAACGTGTTAGCTATAGTGGAAGGGTCAAGAGTTATAGTCCCATCCATGTCCAACATTGAAGGTGATGTTTTGGTCAGTATTCCTGTAACTTCTTTGAGATTATTCCAGAAGGACTTCCCCTTTCCCCAGGTGTTTGTGTGAGCATCTTTGTAATAGTTACTTTTCTTCAGACGTATTTCTTTGGTGCAGTCATTTCGGGCACGTTTGTAGTTTTGTATATCTACTTGCCTACCTGTGGCCCGGACCTGAAACCAGAGGTGGTCCCTAGCTTTCGGCAATGTAAGGAGATCAGCAGTGAGCCATGGATTGCTAAGGCCTTTTACTTTCCTCTTTTTGAAGGGGGCGTAAATGTCACAGGCAGCATTGAAGGAGCTGATGAAGAAGTCGAGCGCAGAGTTGACATCTGATGCATGGAAGATAGGTGACCAGTCTTGTTGTCTAAGGAGTAATTTGAGGTGCTTCAGCTGACCATGTAGAAGGAGTTTGCTGTTTATTTGTTTGGGTGGTGGTGGGCTGAATTTGTTAGACCATTCACATGCGACTGGGGAGTGGTCACTTAGAGCATCTGGGAGAACGGAGACTTTTGAGATGCAGGATGGGTGGCTGGTCAGTATCCAGTCTAGGAGGGTGCTTGTCCCAGTCTTATAGTTGAGTCTAGTAGGGGAGATGACCAGCTGGGTGAGGTTGGCAGCTGAGATTGCATCCTTGTAGCCACCTGTATCTAATACAAACCAATTTATCTTAAAATCGCCCATTAGGATTATCTCGGTGCCTGGTGGTTGGGAATGGACAAGGTCATGGATGGAGTTGAGACCTTTACCTTGATCCTTGGGAAGGATATAGACAGCAGCAATAGTCAGTGCCTTGTTGTGAACCCCGAGTAGAATTCTGATGGGTAGTATCTGGGCCGTAGAGACTGAGGCAGGGGGTTGAACACGGTGCCCCAGGAGAGAGTCTTTGAGGTAAACAGAACATCCACTGCCTTTTTAGTGGTCCTGTCAATTCTGAATATGTTATATCCTGGTAGGGTAATTGCACTGTCGGGTATTTTGGGAGTGAGCCAGGTTTCAACA
Organism: Neoceratodus forsteri; assembly: GCA_016271365.2. Classification (NCBI taxonomy): domain Eukaryota; kingdom Metazoa; phylum Chordata; order Ceratodontiformes; family Ceratodontidae; genus Neoceratodus; species Neoceratodus forsteri. The sequence continues at coordinate 410,392,221 of CM057453.1, read as the reverse complement.
ATCACAAGAACATCAGGGTTGTGTTGGTCTGCAAATAATTGCAGGGCATCAAGTTTGGGTAGAAGTCTACAGATGTTAATCATTGCAAAGGTGAGTCCCCCAGATTGACGCTGCTGGAGGTCAGAGTTTGGGATTGCGGGGCCAGGGTTAGGTTGAATATTGCCAGACAGAAGTAGTATTAGAAGCAAGAGTTTCAGGATGCACCAGTGTAGCTGTTTGATGGAGATTTTATTCGACCATTTCTTATTGGAGAGAAAGCTACTCTGTAAACGATGATCCCAGTAAGTGGTGACGTAGGCCAGAAGTGAGAGCGGGAACAGGCAAACGTAAATCACACCATCTTGATTCCAGGAGTGGTGCAAGCCTGTCCTGGCAGTGGTTAGATATGGAGGGCATAGCCCAGTGGGTATTGTCCCTGAGTGCCGGTAGATGTTGTCCAGCTGGAAGCACAGTGGGAGATTGGGATGGCAGGCTCCAGGCAGGAATGTCATGGGAAACAGGGAGGAGACAATAACCAGACAGAGGGGCAGAGAGGGGAGGGCCATAGTGGATAGAGAGGTGAGGATAGTAGAGGGTGAGAAAGGTCTGAGGGAGGGGGAGAAAAAACAGTCAGGAATGGAGATGAAACAGAGATAGGAAGATGCGATGGGTGCAGTAGGAGATAGGAGGAGGGTGTCAGGCACAGAAAGGAGGCTGGGGCAGTGAGGGGACTGAGTTGATTGGTAGAGGGGGAGGAGGAGCAGGAAGGAGGGAGAGTGGGCGGTAAAGAGAGGAACTACAGGAGAGAGAGTATCCAATAGGAAATGAAAGGGCGGTTCCCTAGGCAGAAGTGGGCAGAGCTAAGGCCTATTTAATTAAGGTGGGAGGTGGGGGGGGCGATCAGAGGGGAGAGGGGAGATTTAGTAGAATATGAAATTTATAAGGGGAGCAGAAGAGAGATGCAGGGTTTAGCAGCAGGGGGGAGGGTGGAGAGAAAGCGTGGATGCAATAGGGGCAGGAATCACTTCACAGCTCTAAATTACAATAGTTTCCAACTGCACTTTACAGTTCAATGCTAAAACATTTAGGCAAGTCTACACAATTAATTTTGGCTTTGACAAAAGAATAGCAAGCAGCCTAGCAATTTAGCCCAGATTTTCAACTGAGATCCGGAGTTTTTAGAAGTTGAGTGCTAAGAACATCAAGGCTGGTCTACACATTAATTGAGAATTTAACAGAAAAATAAGCAAGCAGTCTAGGAATTTAGCCAAAATTTTCTTCTGAAACCCACTGAAGTCTATGGGCGCAGAGCCCAGCAGAGCGGCTTGAATTAATTAAGATTTCAGGGCCAATCAGTGGCAGCGTGGAGTGCAACAGTCCAACAGGAGATGGAAGCAACAGGCGGTGGACAATGGGAGCCTTTCAGTACTTTCTGATTCAGCCTAGGAGCTTACTAGCAAGAGAAGGGTTCCTTGGCAGTGAGCAGTGGTGGTGTGGACAGCTGGCCCAGGTAGCTCTTGCCACTCAGATGTTTACCCAATCAGGGGCTGAGAGATCAGCAAGAGGAGGATTCCTTGATGGTGAGCAGTGGTGGTGTGGATGGCTGGCCCAGGTAGCCCCGGCAGCTCAGAGGTTTCCCCAATCAGGGGACTGACCACTTATTACATTGAAGACCTGAATGGCATGTAAAATAAGGCACTCTCACTCCGAAACCTTAGATATCCACAGCCATTTTGGTAATCTTGCTGTGCTGTCATAGAAACATGCTGCCGACAGTAGAAAGGGGAAAGAGAGCAGGTCGGCAGGTTCAGTAAAGTGAATGTGAACGCGAGTGTTACTATAGCAACACATGCTCTCGCTCCCATTCCAGTAAGCCCAGCAAGTCTGACAAACAGGCAGTGGATTTCTAACATGTCAGTGTGAGTGTGCATTATTTTGCATGTCTTTCAGGTCCTCCATGAAATGTTTTGACAGCGCTTGGTCACTCTACAAATATAGGACATGTGAAATGATACTCCTTTGGTGAGACCAGGAGGAAATGGCAGGATCTTCCAGATATGTTTCTTTCTCTACAGAACTGTTTTTAGCACTTCTGGCAGAATTAGAGTGGTTTGGGGGGGCACTTGTACATGTTTTCCCCCTGTTACCACCACCTTTCCATAGGCGGTAAATCACGACATGCTACAGGTTGCGCTATCAGCTGTAGTGTGGCGCTATCACTTTGAATATCCCGGTGAATGGATATTCATGTCCCTGCCCCTATGTCCCTCCCTTGCATACATTATTTTCTAGCGCCGGCACTATCACCTTGTGCCGGCGCTATTTGCACTTCTGAACATTGCAGCCAGGTGCAAATGCGGTGCATTTTCAGCACCAATGGTTTGCACCTGGTGCAATGCTTTGAACATCTGGCCCCAGAGTATATATCAACTCTAGCATGCACTGCAGGCTATTTAATCTCCCACTGCTGCCTAGTGCTGTGATTTCAGCTGCAGGGGATTTGGGGAGTTGTAGTAAAAGAAGATGTGAGCCTAGAACTAAGCAAAATTCATCTGTTACAAACTACTATACTACACAGTAAATAGTAAGTAACCAACATTTTTTGCACACAAAGTGCAAACTGGGACCAGCTCCACACTGGAGTGTGGGGTCCTTGGTGCTGACTGTTCCTCTTTAAAAATAAAACCTCTTTGCCTGTGACACTGTGTGATGCTGTGATTCCCATAAATCCACAATGTTTTATAATCTGTAATCTGTTTGAAAATATTATAAAAAATTACACAAAGCCTACCACACAGCTGCCAAAAAAAATATGCATTCCCTGTGTACCTTTTAACATGATTATTGTGCAACCCTTTGACTTCAGTAAGTTTAATTTTAGTCAGAGGCTTAGTATAAGTTGGCAGCTTACCCTCATTTCAAAACTGCAGTAGAGCATTGCTACAGGTATGTTATTATATTGGCATGTTCTTCCACAATGTACGAGCAGAGTCCATTCATTTAGAACAAATTCTGAAGATGGCAGACGGGTTATATGCAGTTCACTTTACCTGGAGCAGTAGACCAATCCTTCCTAAGTCTCACTGCTGATTGGCTTGAGTCCAGATCAAGCTCTACCAGTATCCCCTTACTGTCTTTGCTACCACCTGCCCATTCAGGAGTTATAGTGAAGCAGATGGCCTCGCACAGACAAACCAATAAAGGAAGTGCCTTACTTAATTAGCCAGTCATGGAGGGTAAGAACAATGGTGAAAACATTCTGTAATTCATCTAATCACTGCTAGACATTTGGATATACCCTCAAGATCTGAAGCTGGGAATATTTATGGTGGGCATTGGCAGGAAAATGCTGATAGTGATGAATGATGGGGATGCCCAATGCACATAGTTTTGGACACACACACACACACACACACACACACACACACTTTCAAACTTTCAAACTTTATTGGATTTCAAATTGAGATTAAATTATCTCTTTTGCAATTCAATCCACATTTAACATAACATCACATAAACAGACACACATACATCATTTCAGTTTCAATATAATATTGATTAGTTTTAGTTATACACAAACCCAAATATCAATAATTTATCCATAACAATTACAGTGTTTGCTATATAAAGTCATTAAAAAAGATTTAAAATGATTAAATGGTAACAATACTGTACATTTCCACCTTTTGGATATTAGTTCCCAAGTTTTAGGCACTAAATTTGAAATTGTTTTATCACCAAATTTTGTTCTCTATTTCTAAATCTAAATTTCGTACACTAGTAATCCATTCAAATTCTAGCAAAACAGGTAAGTCATTTGGCCTGCACTGGCTAAAGTGATTTTGTATTTTCATGGATATCCTCCAATACTGGTCACTTTGGAAATATGTTTCAGTACAAATGGAAATATTGCCCTCACATCTATTCACATGTCCAACAGGTGACCTCTGCTACTGTTTCCAACCCTACCCCTACACCTCCTGTTGGCTCTGACAAGTCTGATGGACTCCTCCCATTAGTGCTAGCACCACAATCTGTCTCACCACTCTCAGTAGTAGTGGCACAGCTTCTCCTCTTGATGACACTATAGCAACGTACAAAGCGTCATCACCACTGAGCTCAGTATGATCAGATGTGCCATGGAGCACACAGACTTGGTATCAATTAAATTAGACTTATCACCTGACCCCACCCACTGTGAAAGGGATTGCCATGGAATAAGTGACATGACCAGCAATGCACAGGTGTGCACAGTAAAGTTCTCCAGTCAGACCTCTAGTTAGTATTTAACTACTAAAGGTTTTGCTGCCAGTGGGCAGTGTCTGTGTTTAAATTCTCTATAAAAAAAGATTTTATTTATTGATATAGATACAGTATAGATACAGATATATAGATCCTTTGAAAAACGAAACTGCCTTAATGCACCAATTAGGGTTCCACTTAACACCACAAAAGTGGGGAAATGTGGCGTTAAGGTTTCCAACCCTAACTCCCCTTCCCTCCAAGCAGCAAAATGACAATACCACACAAGCAACCACAGGCAGCCATCATCAGGTAAGACAAAAAACATACAGCTGTTTCCAGATAATACAAATGCAGAAACACTGCTGTGCTACCTTCATGGATTTGTATCTGTGACATGCACACAGCAAGACATACACACTCACTTGTTGCTGCAGATAGATCCCACGATACTTAAATCACAATACTGCTTCTGTGTGCAGAAGCATAGCCCCCTGCAACCTCAGATACAAATCTACAATACCAAAATTACAAGAGTTCTTTTGTCTACAAAAACCCAGGCTCCAATGAGGCCAAAGCTTCTGTACCCTCAGGTACTCATGCACACTGTACAACATGCACATGCTTGATGGGCTTGCTTTTCTGCAGCCATAGGTGTTAGACATTCAAATTGACTTCTGGCTGCAGATGTGCAGTTGCCACAAAATCCATAATACCAACATTGCAACAGTACTTCTGTCTGCAAAAGAGCAAGCCCCTTAGGGATCTGTGCCTCTTCAGCCTCAGGTGTAAGACATACACACCAAGTTCTGACTCCAGAAAGACTGCCCCTATGGGGCCTGCAGTTACACAGCTGGAAGCACTGTTGCAATGTTGGTATCATGGTTTTAGCAGTGGATCAGATCTATAAATTGTTCAAGGAGGTAGCAGTTTTTCAGTTGTGCAGCTGCATATACAAAACCATGCACTAGCTGATCATGCTATTTAGTGAGGTACCTCATACAGCGTGCATGAGTACCTCTGACTGCAAAGCTGCAGGCCCATGGGGCCTTCTGTCTGCAAAAGCAGAGGCCCTCATGGGGCCTGTGCTTCTACAGCTATAGGTACTCATGAATGCTGCACAACATACACAGGTCTGGCATGTGGTGCATAAACAGAGGTCCCTGTGGGGCCTTTGCTTATACAGCTACAGATACAAATCCACGAAGATAGCACATCAGTGCTACTGCATTTATGTCATCTGGAAACAGTTGTATGTTGTTCATCTTACTTGAAGATGACTGTCTGTGGTTGCATGTATGGTCTTTGTATTTTTGCTGCTTGAGGTGGTGAGGGGTTAGGGTTGGAAAACCTAATTCCACATTTCCCTACCTTTGTGGTGTAAAGTTGAACCCTAATGGGTGCATTAACACAGTTTTTTGCAAAGAATGTCCTTTCTTTATGAGATAGTGGAATCATATCCTTATTCACACAGATCCTGACTGTGTGAATAGATGCAGACATACAGGGCCCTCTGGGTGCTGCACCAAGGGAAGATCTCATCCAAGTGCAGTGACAGAAGTCAAGAATTCATGAGTTTGTCTGGTGGGCTGTGGAAGAGCAGAGCCCTCTGGGCCCTGTGCTTTCATGTGGCCACAGATACAGAAGCACAGGGCAAAGAGTCCATCTGGTAGTGGAAGCACAGGGCCCTGTGTCACCAACGGGTGCACATATGCAGGCCCCTATGTTCAGAGTAGAGGTCTCTAACCTATGTGGTATGTGGGCCTATGAGGAAAACCCTTCACCTTCTCTTCTCAGGTTGGGGGGGTTGTATCGCATAACAGTGCCATCCCCCAAACCTTTCCCCATCCAGCTGGCTCACTGAGCTCACCCCCAAACTCAGTTCACCAGCATGGGATCATAAATCACTACCCGCTGGGGTAAAGGCTGTCACTACACACAACATTCATTAATATTTTTCTTTTTGACCCCACATTTTCAAGATACTTGTCTTTTGACTCCCCCTTATAAACATGACATGTGGCATTTTTAGTACACTGGCCTAAATTTCATTTCACATTTCAGTGTGAAAACACATCTTATCCAAATGTAACAGAAATCCCACTCACCCAGGATTTCCAGCTCACTGCCATCACAAGGTTTTTACTAGCAGGAACCAAGAAACCTGTTTTTTCACCTCTTCCTTGCTCAAGGTCAGGAAGGTCAACCAAATAACTGTGGGTAGAGTGTCCCTTCAGAGATGAACTGCAAAGAGAGTCCAGAAGAAATAATAAAATTTCCCTTTTAAATAAAACAAGCAGTCACTGAGTCTACAAAAATAGAATATTTGTATGAGTGTACAAACTGGCTTAACCTAAAAGACAGGATCAAATACCAAACTTGCCTCCTGGGAAAGAAGACACTCCTTGGAAAAACCCCACCCTGTATAGAAAACCTGCTCGAGGCTTCTCTCTCAACACACATCACCAGACGGAGGAAGAATGGAGCACTGTCCATACCATTCCGCCGAACCTCAATAGAGCAGCATGCTTTCTCCTATCGGGCCTCCCTCTGGATAAATGAACTCCCGATGAAATTACAAACAAACAACAGCCTGTCTTAACTCAAAGTAGGCCTCAAACAGCACCTAATGTCTAACTCAAAATGCACCTGCTTCTCAGACCCCACTTGATAGACAGGCCTACCCCCAAGGTAACACCCAGCAGGGCTACCTAGAGAACCCTGCTCCATTCCAGCCTAGCCAAGGGCTTAAGTAAGCTATCAGTCCCTTTAAATGCACTTATACTGCCCTCCCAACCCCCCCACACGCACACACACACCATACTTGACAAAAGCCCTCTGAGCTGCTCCCCATCACACCCCTGCTTTCACTATCCCCCACCTCTCGCTGTCTGCGGTTGGTTTCCAAACCCAATCCCCTTGTTTCACTGTCACCCAGCCTCTCGCCATCTGGGATAGTGTTAAACCCTATGCAGTTACTCTGCCATAGTCTATCAATGGATTTGGAGGTTTCCAGTGGTGTGCTACCTAGGGCAACCAATTAGAAATAGCTTAGTATTCAATTACAACTGCTCAGTTTTTTCTCCTATTTGTCTAATTGTCATGTAATCGCTCTTTAATGCCTAATGATCAGGCCTCTGTAACCGCTGAATATGTGTATTGTCTTATTGTCCACCCTGACGTGGAACCTTTGTAAAAGAGCTCACGCTCAAAGGTCTTTCTGAAATACTAATTAAACAATTACTAAAATACTACAAGTATTTACAACAGGATGTATTTAAAAGAAGACAAAAGGGGTTGCACATTTACTAAGAAACAGAAAATAAAGCAAATTAACAGATAATTGGTGTATAGTCAAATTCTAAGCTATCCTTATCTAAGATCCTTCACCTGCCCTGGCTACAGAATTACTGTCCATCACTGTGTTATCTCACCAGTCAGCTAGCCTTTGTATGGCAGGGGTTCTAGCATTGTCCAATGTTTCAGCCCAAGAGAGTGAGCTTGCTTACAGCTCCTCAATATATTTCTCCTCTCTGTGGGGAGGGGTCTCACTCACTTTGAGTGACAGTTCCATGTTGTCCCAGCCCTCTTTGAGAGAGTGTGTGTGTGTGTGTGTGTGTCCACCCACCCTTCAGCACCTCCTGTTACCATAATGATGTCCACCTGTGTACTTTGTTCAACATGGGAACATCTACAGGAAGGACACCCCCACTGGGTTTATTGCATTATTGCCTCCTCCCTGGCTTTCCTGTTAACTTTCCCATGAGAACATCGGACCTCTATCATAAGCTGTCATATTTGATCTGGTAGCTATCTTGTACCTGAAACAGATGCATATTTAGAAAAGAATAAATAAATCAAAAGAATACAGGGTTCTGGTCCCCTTTCCCGTCACACCAAGATTTAAAAAAAGACACCTGTGGCATTTATCAGGTGGTGTGTGAAAAAAAGATTATGCTAAAACTTTGGAGCCAAAATATTGAAAATTACCAAAGTTATGAGTAAAAGTAGAAATATTTCAATGTTCACTTATAACTTGATCATTTAACCATATGTTTACACCAACTTTTCAACATAGCCATCTTATGACACTGCCTCATGAACCCGGTAGGTAAAAATGTTCAAATCACACACAATACATGACTTCATGCAGCACCTGCAAAATCACCTTTTTGGCACATAGCTGAAAAATTTCAACTGCCTTGTTCATGAGGTTGGGTCACAAAAAGGCCAAGTTGAAAGTTTAGTGGAACAGTATTGTAAATTAGTAAAGTTATGAGTGACCATTTAAATATTTGAACCGTCACTCGTAACTTGGTCATTTTACCATATTTTTACACCTAATTTTCAATATAGCCATCTTATGACTCCACCTCATGAATCCGGTAGATGAAGATTTTCAAATCCCACCAGAACAGGGATTTTTCACAGTGACTATGAAATCACCTTTTGGGACAAATTTAAAAATATTACCACCCTTGTTTGTGAGGTGCGATCCCTAAAAAGCAAAGCTGAAAATGTGGGGTAGAAATATAAAAAAAATGATAAAGTAAGAGTAAAAGTTCAAACCCCTTTGAAATACATTAAACTGGACTTAGTTTATTTTCTCATATCACAGTTGCTGGTTCCAGCAGCACAGCATCTTTTCAATTGAAGAGTGGATCTATGATATGGGATAGTTTTAGGTGTGTGAGGGTGTACTGGGGGTTGGGTGGTGAGTGCTGAGTGGGAAGTCATGGGGGTGGCTCAGGGTTTGGGGGCATCAGATTGGTGATGGATCATTTTCTTTATTACAGGTTTAATGACCAAAAGAAAAAAGAGAAGCTCAATGAATGGTTTTCCTGATTTACGGGGGACACACACTGACACTGAGGTCTGGGCACCCCAGTGTCAGCATGATCTGCGGCTGCACTGGTGGTGGGCACCCTGGTATTGCCACCTATTTCTTTTTGGGGGGTGAACTGGAGAGGGGAGGGGGATGAAAAAAGTGGTACTGGGGTGAGCAACCCGGTCTGCTTTTGCAAATTTGCTATATATTTGGAAGGGGGCAGGCAAGCTAGAAAGAAGGGGGTGGCAGTACCAGGAGTGGGCACCTTGGTCTGCTTTAGATAGATAGATAGATAGATAGATAGATAGATAGATAGATAGATAGATAGATAGATAGATAGACAGACAGACAGTTAGATAGATAGATAGATAGATAGATAGATAGATAGATAGATAGATAGATAGATAGATAGATAGACAGACAGACAGACAGAGGCAGACAGAAACATAGACTTTGATGTCTCTGGGGTAAAGGTAGGCCAAAACCTATGAAGGCCCACCTCATTACCTTCCATAATCATGCAAACTTCGACCCTCAGGCCTTCTTGTTTGATGTGACTTGCACTGACTGGTCCCCTCTCTTTAGCACACCAGATGTTCAAACTGCCCTCAATATCTTTCTGACTGAATTCCTAGAACTACAAGACAACCGCTATCAACTTGCTACCAGGCGGGTTAGAAATAGGCAGACTCGCTGGCTAAACTCTGACTTGTTATCTGAATTGAGGCACAGGGGCAAAATCTGGTCTCGTTATAAAAAATCAGGCCTTCTTGCAGACTTTCATGCTTACCGAGCCCTGAGAAATACTTGTAAGAAAGAAATCAAAAAAGCAAAATGTTCATACTGCAATGCCCTCCTTATTGACTCCCAGGGTGACCCAAAAAAATGTTGGTCCCATATAAAGTCCTTCTTGGGATCAAACCAGTCATCCACTCCAAATGACATGTGTATAAATGGCATCCACTGTAACAATCCCCTCACTATTGCTAACTTCTTTAATAGGCAATTTGCTGACCTTACCCAATATACTTCCACTTTCCCTACTCCGTCAAACCCCATCTCACCTACTAACTCTTCCTGGCCCACTTTCCATTTTAAGTCCGTCCTAACTTGTGAGGTTCTCAGACACTTAAGAAACATCTCAAAGCATGCTGCTGTTGGGTCAGATAACCTGGAACCCAAACTCCTAAAGCTAGCTGCCCCCCTTGCTAAAATCTTTATCCTCTCTCTGTGTCAAAGCACCGTCCCAGATATCTGGAAGATGACCAGAATTATCCTGTACTTAAAAAAGGTGACCCATTTGACCCATTGAATTACCATCCTATTGCCATCCTATCTGTCCTCAGTAAAATACTAGAGAAAATAGTTGCCACCTAAACCACTGACTTTCTACTGAAGCATGACCTCTTAACAGGCACCGAACATGGCTTCCGCAAGGGTCATAGTACCACTACTGCCCTACTCAAACTCACGTATGACAACCTAGTGGCCATGGACTCTGGCAGGCTCACAGAGGCCATTTTTATTGATATGACCAAGGCATTTGACCTTGTTGATCACCCCATTCTCATTGCAACCCTAAACTCTCTAGGCCTCGCCCCAAATGTTGTTAACTGGTTTGATAGCTATCTAACAGACAGGTCCCAATACGTGAAATTTAACTCCACCCTCTCTGACAAGGCTACCATCAACATTGGTGTACTGCAAGGGTCTGTTTTAGGTCCTTTGCTCTTCTCTATTTTCATTAACGGCATCACCACAAATCTTCTCAGTACATACTTCCTACTATATGCGGATGACATTTTTCTGTACTACAGTTCTAACAGCATTGATGACATTGATGCCAGGCTCTCCTGTGATTATCAGCTTATACAACAGTGGCTTATAAATCACAAACTTGTCCTAAATAAATCAAAGACACAAGCTATGTTATTTGGCTCCAGCCTCAAACTCAAGCACTCCCAAACTCACTTCAATGTCTCCTCCCTAGATGGCACATCTGTTGGAGTGGTTAACTCATTCAAATATCTGGGGGTCACTCTTGACCTGTCCCTGAGTTTTGACCTCCACATCCATACTATCTGTAAGCAGGTAAACTCCAAACTTGGTATTGCCTACTGAACAAGTTATGCACTCACTCCTGCCAGACTCGCCATTGCCCATGGGATATTACTACCCTTTCTCACTTATGGGGTTGCAATGTATGTTTCAGCTGGAATCTCAGGTCTTCATAGGTGGGATGTTACCTACAATAACATCTGTCGCTTTGCATCCTGCTCCCTACGGTTGAAACATCATTGTCTTCTCTACTCAGATCTAGGATGGTTTCCTCCACTAGAGTTAAGGTCCTGCATGCTTGGATCCGTTACCGATAACATTATTAGATCCTGTACTCCCAAATCACTGGCCTATCTCTTTCCCCATCAGAAAACCAACTACGTTTTACACTCTGTGGCAAATGTCCCTGTCCTTATTCCGAGACACTGTACAAATAAAGGTGGTAGTGCCTTTGCCTGTCATGCACCCTATTACTGGAACTCACTTCCTCTAACCTTACGCCAATCTGCATTCCACATTTCCTTTCAGAAAGAACTTCAACACTGTCTCTTCTCCTCCTACATATGCTCTTGTTTCAAACCATCCTAGTCTTTGCTCTCTAACTCTACTCTCCTCTTGTCATCACCTAGGAGCTTAGAGTCCACCCCAACATCGAAACACTTCCTCTTTATTTCATTTCCTTCTGCTTTTCACTTCATTCTTCCACTTCCGTCTCCCCTTCCCAAGTGATCCTATTCACCTTCTCCACCCTCTCCCCAGCCCCTCCCTTTATCTACCTCTGCTTGAAGGCTATCACTCTCTCAGCACCTCACTCCTCTCCTGCCTGCACAGCTGTCTGGTCACTTATTTTGACCCGGTTGTATTGCCTTATGTAATTATTAATGCTGTTTTTGCCTTATGTAATTATTACTGCTGTTTTTGGTCTCACTACCACAATTCCCAATTCTGACCTTATTGTATTTGCCTTATGTTAACTTAAATGCAAACCTTGGTCTAACTACCTCAATTCTTTGTCGCATTGTTGCTGTTATGTAACTCGTACATGTATTTTGTTGTTCTTTGAAGTTTGTCACTGTGCTCTCCCGGGTCATGCCTGAAAATAGTCTTTTTGGCTAGTGCACCTACCCGGTTAACAAAATCCAAATAAAAAAATTAAAAAAACTTGTGTCCCATTCAAGACTGCCCAGCTTGTTCAGAAGCCTCCTATGTGCAACAGTGTTGAACGCCTTGCTAAAGTCCAGGTAGGCCACATCCACCGCTCCCCCAATCCACCTCCCTAGCCACACAGTCAAAGAAATACATCAGATTAGTTTGACATGACTTTCCTGATGTGAATCCATGCTGCCTCAGATCTAGTGCTCCACTCCATTCAAGGTGCTTCACTGTCCTTTCCTTTAGCAGTTATTCCATAATTTTGCCCACCACTGAGGTCAGACTGATAGGTCAATAGTTTTTAGTCTCTTCCTTGCTTCCACTTTTGTAAAGAGGGACTACATCATCCCTTCTCCAGTCCTCTGGAACCACTCCCATCTCCAGTGACTAGTTGAATATGGCTGCCAGTAGTGCTGCCAGTACCGCCCCCAACTCCTTTAATATTCTAGGCTGTATCCCATGGTATCCCATGTACAAGGCGACAGTGATTGAGCACTTTCAAAAAGGGTGACTCAATCATGGTGCCTGTGCACAGGGCTACCTGGCAGGGTAGTGACCAGATATGCAGGGTAGGCAAATATAGCGATGGAATGTCACTATGTATACAAGCGCGGGGGGGGGGAACCATGCTGTGTGACAGGCAGAAGGGGAAGGAGGGTTTGTGGGGTGTAGTGTGGTGGTGGGCTGCTGAGCTGACCATGCGGTGTGGTGGGTTGGTGGCAGGCTGGGGTTGGGAGGGTGCCGGTTTCAGTTCTGGGTGTAATCGTGTTTTTGCTCCAGGTCAGGTTTTTTTTTAATGTTTTGCACCCCTCCCCAACGTGTAACCCTCTGGAGTTGAAAATCCTTTAGTAGAGGAGTGCAGGGGGTGCAGACCCCCACATAAAATAGGAAACCATAGATCTCAGGTGCCCTCTTGCAGGTCGCCGCAAGTGCACACTGACGAAATTCATTTTCGGCAATGTACACTCACTCAAATGGCGATCGCATGGAGCTATATCCCATCTGGTCCCATTGCCTTATCCACCTCCAGTTTTGTAAGTTCTTTTAGGACTCTCTCCTCTTTAATTGGACTGTTGTCCACCTCCCTTTCAATCCTGATTTTTAACTGTGGTCCTTCTCCTCCCCCTTCCCCTTCCCCTTCCTCCATGAAAACTGACCGGATGAATTTCTTCAGGACTGATGCTTTATCCTGGTCCCCTTTCCCTTCCACTCCCATTCCTTCCTCCTCTTTAAACCTTACAATCCCCCCCAGTCTTTCTTCTTTCACTAACATACCTATAGAAAGCGTTGTCCTCTTTTTTAACTTCTTCAGCTATATTTTCCTCTGTCTTTGCACACTTAACTGTCTTCCCTGCCTCCCTCTGATTTTCTAGATACACAGCCCTGTCCTCATCCCTCTGTGTCGCCTTATATTTCCTGAAAACCACCTTTTTTGCCCTTACTTTCCCAGCCACTTCTTGTGGGAGCAATAGTGTTTTTCTATTCCTCTTGCCTTTGTCTATTTGCTGAATACAAAGGTTTGTCACCTCCACTATGGCTTCTTTTAGATGGGACCATTATACCTTGACTCCCCTCCTTTTCTCGCCCCCTTGATAGGGCCTCCCTGAGACATACCCCTATCTTATTGAAGTCCACCCTCCCAAAGTTTAGAATCATTGCTTTTGTGTGGCATGTCCCTGTTGTGGTTTTACATTGAACCACACTGTACGATGGTCACTGAACCCCAGGTGTTCCCCCACCCTGACATCTGTAATTCTGTCCCCATTGGTCAGCACCAGGTCCAAAATAACTCCCTCCTGGGTTGGATCAAGCACTAGCTGCTTGAGGTATGCTTATGTTCAATATTGCCACAGTTCTGGAGGCCAGTCCATCGGTGCATTGGCAGTATTACCACATGTGACGCTGACTACCCAGCTTTGGGGATGAGCTCCTGTTGGTCAGTACCGGGTCCAAAATCACTCAAGCAACTGCAGCTTGAGCCACAGAATCATATCCTTATTCATGTAGGTCCCGAAGTTATAGAAGTAAGCAGCATATTAGTTTTGAATATACAAAACTGCCGATCCTTTCTATCCCTTAACTCGCTCTAGTACCTGTCTTCATGATTATTCCTTTTTTTAAGAAAGTGAAGCAGTCGTCTCTTTCTTTCACTTTCTTTTTCTCAAATAGAATTCACTAAAAAAAATCCCTTATATTGATACAGTATATTTTATTTATTTTATTCGAATTTTGATGACCAGGTAGGCCCACTGAGACTCACAAGTCTCTACCGCAGGAGCAACCCAGAATTAGTTACATGCAGTTGAATAAAGCATTTCACAGTGATTATTGTGCAGGATAATATTATAGTACAATAAGTGGGTGAAATAAAAAGAAAGAAAAGATGGTTTACCTACAGATTACGTAAGTTAGTTACAATTTCAGCAATAAGTAACAGGAAGCACAGTTTCTTGCTTAGAATAAAATAATTAAACACTAGAACTTATGTCATTCCGCAAAACGATTAATTGAAAGACGTCTGCATGCAGTAGAAATATAAAATAGAAAACAAAAATGTCCAGACCTGACCTTAAAATTTTTGGGAGCCGTAGTGGAGACAACCAAAATTCCCTGACCTTAAAAGAAAGAACAACACGCAGTCTCATAAAGCCAGTAAGAAACTGAAATCTTTGTCAACCCCGCAGCAGTGTCTAGACGGAGGTTAGCGATGCAATAGGTAGAAACGGGGCACAATGCCAGGTCAGGAGTCAAAGTGATCAAGTGCTGACAGAGGGGACACTCTGTGGTTAGGATACAGAGAATCCCATTTTTCTTCAAACATTGGGAAAACAAAAAGCTATAAATCTGAGAGCCAGGTTGGGTAGGAAGGTGGCTGGCCCTAGTTCTTTGTGGCACATTAGACCTAAGTTCTGGGAGTCTGAACTTCTGTGGCCCCATTAGGCGTACTTCTATGGCAGTGGGAAAAGTTTGGCGGCACATAAATAAAGTGACGATCCCGGCTCATTCTCAAAGCCAGGTAGTCAGTGTCATGAGCGTAACACTGCCGATGCATCAATGGGCCAGCCTCCAGGATTGTGGAGATATTTCAAGTCCTATCTTTCATGCCAACCCACTTCTCACAACACAGAACGTGGCCTCATCATAGCATTAAGGCACTTTTGGAGTCGAAGTAGCTTCATTAATCTAACCCGTGGGTATAAGGCCCTCAGCTGCACCTTGTACCTTATGACCCCCTATGGTTAAATTAACCGAACCAACTCCTGGTCATGCCTTAATTCTTAAATATTTTTCCATATATTTCCCAGAGGATATACCAGCAAAGTTCAAAGGTTATTTGTAAGAGTGGCTCAGCGACTCTGACATTACATTGCACTACCACTTATGTGACAAGGGCTTGCATTTGAGCCCCAGAGCCAACACTGGAGTTCACTGGGGACCAGCTGCAGCATTATATGGGAAGATGTTCAGCTCTCAGGCAGGGAGGGCAGTGCCATCTGACATTCATGTGCCTCCTAATGTCACTAGGACACAAGATGGCTGGCTGAGAGCACATCTATGTGGAATGGTAGCAGCAGTCAGAACAGTTTTGTAAGACGCTGGTAGTTTGATACAGTGATTTTCTTTTCTTTCTTTTTGCAAACAATTTTTATTGAGAAAACTCATACAACTAATAATATAAGTATAAAGATCAATCACTGGTACAATTATGATAATCCTCTATTTTTTGTTATAGTTTTAGGAACTTATCCAAGAAATTATCTAATACAGATGTTTTTGACCTGAATCAGAAGAAAGAAAAGAAAAATAAACAGCAGCATTTAATTTGTACAGTAGTTTAACCTTGTATAACAACACTGGTTGAACTCCGTTATGCATGTGGTTAGTGTCCAGTTAAAAACCACAAAGTAGTACAGTGACTATTCACGGCAACATTTTGTTCAGAATTATGAGATCATTGCTAAGAGCATCAGATATTTTTTTTCTTTTCAATTAAAATAGTGATGCCTGTATGATTGCAAAGGCTCAGATGCACACAAAGAAGCCAGATTGGAGTTCTCCTCCTCTCTTATTCTTGCAGTTTACCTGGGCATTTCTAAAAGTCCCAGATCATCCCAAGAGATTCTATATGTCTTCAGAAGAGAGACACACACACAATATCCACAGCATCTGTAGTACAGGGGCTGGACAAGCATTTTTCTCTGACACATTCTGGGATCCTCTGCATGAACAACACCATACCTCTTGCGCTTGCCTCATATTTGAGGTGCTTTGCTGACGTATGTCATTTTTTGTTTCTTTTTAATTTTATTTTTTCAGTTATGCACTTCAGCTGAATGGTTGATGATGTGATTCAAAGGGTCACATCATAGCATTTTATTTTGTGAAAAATCATACACCTGCACTAAATGGTTGACATTATGATTCAAAGGGCTGCATGATAACATTGCTGTCAAAAGCATCTGCAAATCACCTCAAATGCTGCTGGTATTTTCCTCTAGTAAAACCCCTTCTTTGTTGCAGCCGTCCTTGCTGTTGCAGAAGTTTAATGCCTTAGCCTGCCACTCACTAACCTAACCTAAAACTGATGTGCAATGTCATAATAAGGCTGTCTGGAGTTCATGTGTAAATGAAGCCCTGCAAATGCTGACAGGGTTTGTTTTCATTTACCATCATTAAGTACCACCCTTTGTGTTTGTAATGGACTTCCAGCAAGTAGTCCTTCAGAATGGCTATACATTAACGTGGATTTGCCAGTCCCATGCCTGGATCCTTTTTTTTTTTTTTTTTTGACTATTATTATTATTTTGCACTGCCAGGTCTTTCTTCTTCTTCTTCTCCTCTCCCTGTCCTCCTCCCCCCCCCCCAGCTGGCATGGCTTCCTCCAGCAGCTCTGCTTTCATTACACTGCAGCTGGTGAACAAGTGAGGAGAGTGGGGTTCTATGTGATAACAGTGAACATGAAATGACGTCACTATTATCGCGAATGTATATCACCGAAAAGCAAATCAATGATATACACTTGCAGTAACACAACATCCACAAATAAATAAGTTTTTGGGGGCCTGCCTCCACCCTCCCCTGATTTTAGATTCCCTAACCTGGGGGGTGCATGTTGGGGAGGGGGCACAGTCCACCAGTAAAAAAAATTAAGTCCTGGAGCCGCAGCCAGTGGCAAAACTCAAATCCTCCCATCCCCAGCCCTGAACCCAGTGCCTGCTGCACTGGAGCTAGCCTTCCTCACCACCACACCACACAGCTGGCTCAGTGGCAGCAGGCACACTTCACAGCAACAACCCTCTTCCCTATATCTCCCCTTTCCCTCGCTATACTCCCTTTCCGGTCACCCTCCCTTACCCTTGCAGTAGCAGTGCATCACTACCCTTGCAGGTTGCCCATGACAACAGCACCGAATATGAGTCACTGTTTTGATGGTCGCCCATATTTGATCGCTATTATCACAGGATACCAAGAAAGGGGGTTCTGTCATGTTGGGTACAGTGGCATGTCGTTTTCTAATTTCTAACTACTATACCTTAGAAAGAATGCCCGACTCTGACTTTGGGCCTGAATTGTGGTTAGCAATGGGTATCCATTATAAATAAGCAGTTCACACCATGAGGTCCTAAAATATACATGTGTGCACTTCATGCTCTATTCAAATGTATGTCCAGCTCTGATTGAGATTGACTTGAACCACGGTAAATGACAGGCATCATTAAAGTTTATATTGAATCGATATCAGTATCTTTGTTTGTGCTGCTTATACATTGTGTATGCATTCTTCATATTTTTACAATTGAGTATAAGAAAAAATACGTAGTATATAAAAAAAATCAAGATACAGATCAAAACAGTGCAGTGCAATCAGCTGTGCCTCCATGAACCATTTGGCCAGGGAGCATTTACTCTATCAAGTACCGCAGAGCAGCTAATGAACAATATGGCAATGCCAGTGTTTGGGTGGGGAAAGAGATGTTGGGGGGAGATGTGGGGGAGGGGAGATCAAATGTCAAACAAAGCAGATACCACAACTGGCATGAGGGAGGGAAGAAGAGAGAGAGGCTTGGCTGGAGTGGTGATCAGGTGGAATGGGGAGGTGAGAGAAGGAGTTTCCAGGAGCTGTGCTGGGATAAGGATTGGACAGCACACAAAGGGAGAGAGTAGGAATTTTTTTGTTTGTTTTTTTATTTGTTTACAGGGGGTTTGGGGGAAAAACAGTTTGTAGAGGGAGCTGCTACTATTGGGATTAGGTAGGGAGTGCTAGGCACCAGGGACTACAATCAATCAAGGGAGGGGGGCTGCTACACAAGTAGGGGGAGTGGAAGGACAGAGAAAGAGTGAGACAGACAAAGGAATCACAAAGATGCATGCATATCAATGATTTGAATAAACTCCACACTGTGGAAGGAAAATGTGATTCTTGTCAGCAGTCCTCTATCTTCTCCTCTGTTGGCAATATGTCAGTATAGCTCTCCTATGCAGCTGTAAAAAGGGTAAAGTGTCAGAGACAGTGGTCAGTAGGAGCCAGCAGTACTGGCTCCAGTGAGGTGATCACTTGCCAGTGGTGAAAAAAAGGAACTGAAGTGGTTGGGTTGATGTTGTTACAGGTAGTAGTAACGTGTGCCACTCCATGTGCCAGCACTGTGCATTGGTGCAATCAGCCAAAATCACTGTGGTTCCAAGTGCCTACATCCTTAAAGCCAAAACATGTGCCTCTACAGAAGAGATTGACTCATTGAAAATGTGTTTTGTTGCCATAATTTCACAGTTTTGGTCATCTCAGTTCTGCCTGTAATACAAATTTCTTCGACTGAGATATGCATATGAGGGCATTAGAGGGCATCAATGGAGACAAGAAACATTCTTTGATAGCTCCTCAACCTATAACCATTCTAATTTTGAGATACATAATTAAAATAAATATTTTCAGGATTTTGGGGGGCTCATTTGATAGATCATAGTGATAGTCTATCACCAAGAAAATTTTGGAGGGCATGGGATGTCGAAAAGAGTCAGCAGCATGTAGCAACTGGATCCAAACAGCCAGCACAGCAAGGATTGGAGAGGGTGTCTCAACAGCAATGGACTACAGCAGCCAAATGAAGTGGGAGGAGAGCCCTCACTAAAAGCTATACTGAAAACAATAAGGGACACTGATCAAAAGGTGGAAACCAGTTTTCTCCAGCTGTAAACACATGGTAACAGAATGGACACCATACAGGAAAAGATGGAGGGAGTAGAGGGACAAGTTAATAAAGCAATGGGGGCTGCAGTGGCTCTACTGACAATAGTGCCTTGAAGAAGAGAGACTTGAAATCATTGAAAATCAGATCCACTCCCCCAATGATAATCAGACTTGTTAGCGTGGTGCACTTGGACCTGTCTGGGAGCACCTGCTATGATGGCAAGCACAGTTTACACACACCAGGAGTGATTGCCACGGTGTCGGCTTCAGTTTTGGCTTTAGTTCTAGTCACAGACATAGAGCTCACAGAGCTCACAGGGTTCTCTAGTGCTCTAACAAATACTGAAGCTGAATAGAGGGCAAGACTAGATGGGCCAAGTGATCCTTATCTGACATCAAATTCTACATTTCTTTACTTCTAATATTTGAAGCTGCAGAGTGTGCAGCACAAGCAGGCAGTGAACTGATACGGATTCTATCAGATGGTAAATCCAATGATTTTGGAAGCACTGCTCCAGGACACGCTTGAAATGCCAGAAATGCCCGAAAAGAGAACTTAGAGCTTTAAAAGTCAGTCTAGCAGAGTTCACAGAAATAAACAACGAAGGGAGAAATATGCATATGAGTCACAATGATGCACTTGAACAGTCCTGTCTCAGCAGCTTGTTAGTAACAGCCGCAGTCAGCCTTGATTTCCGTAGATTTTTTCACTGCCATGGAATCATAATAAACTGAGGGCCTTATTTATATATGTACTACTGTTGAACTAAAATCTGTGATAGGTGACAATGACTAAGTCCGCTAATTAAATGCCAGTGTGTGTGGGTGAGTATCGTGTCAGACTAGACAGAAAAGGCTAAGTTTTGGGGGAGGCAGTCACACTGCAGACTCTCTGGCAGTTGCTACTCTGGTGTTTCAAAGGGTGCATCTCTGATTCTCTTTTGGTACATCTCTAGAGTGAAGCCAGGTATAAAACTAGGGCACCACAGTCCCAGTTCTTTTTAACCTGAGCTTCTTTGGTCCAGTTTCATTTGATGATGACTGTGTCTGTGAATCTGTGTGCCAGTGCGTCTGCTATCAAGTCTATTATTGAAATTCACAGCTGCAACTGGCAGCCACTCGCTCGCTTGCTGGCTTGCCACTACTACTGTACTGTGAGTAAGCTTAAATTGTGACTGACCAACCTAAGTATAGAAAGGCAAGCAGTTTAAACTATCTCTGAGCCCAACTGAACTGTGCTGCTTATTGTAATTTTCGGTTGCTGCTTGAAGCTTATTTTTTGCTAGACCACCTGTGCCTCAGTGCCTCTCTTCTGTGTCCACTGGGTTTAGAAAGAAATTAAAGCAACTTACTTCAGATTATATTCTTGTCTTGAGAATCCTGTGGAAAAATCAGCTAATGTTTTGCACCCCTTACCCCTTTCTGTTGGTGGTCCATTTTCCTGAGGGACAGCAGACATTCAGTACCGTGGACAACATGGCTCAGGAACTCTGTTGGAGAGGCCCCAGTCCCACTTCTGGAACATCAGCAACCCCTTTTGTCCAGCAGACAGCAAGATGTCAGTGCTGGCAAAGAGGAGAGTGGACCAGATGCCAGCAGCACACTAAAGACTCCATGCATCTGTGAACTGCTGGTCTTGCAGGTAATGCAAAGGCTCCTTCTCTGATGACTATTTCAGCTACACCTTGAGTCAGCCTAATCTGTGCTATGATACACAGTCCTTTAATATAGTAGGTATTTCAGTGTCTTCTTGACAGAGACACAACTATGGCATGATGGATGCAGGTTGGGAGGATCAGGTAGATCCTGTCTCCAGCTGTCTTCTCCTTTCAGTTCAATTTTAAAGAGCAGTCCCCTCACAATGCCACACCCGTTAGGTGACTTACAGCCATCTCATCTCCCTGGGGAAGTTCCTTTTCTCTGCAGCTGGTATTGCATTCTCAGCCCTACTCTCCCAGTTAAGAAGTTGTATAGGAGCAGCAGTGGTTGGTAGATGAATGGGGGGCTTTGCCATAGCCTGCACTAAATACCAGAAGACACACAATACTTAATCACTGGGCATGCCTTATTGTCTTCTTGTGTTGTGGAGAGCCTAGGCTTACTAACACTACAGAGCAGACACTTAGGGTTACCACCTGTCCTGATTTCCACAGGACAGTCCTGATTTGGGAAGCTGTGTCCTGCAAAAAAACATAAAAAATATGAAATGTCCTGATTTTACAATAGAAAACACATTTTCTAACTTTCCATTAAATGTTGCAGAAAACTATAACATGTCAACTAAAATACCTTAAAATGACAAAAAACAATAGAAGCAACTAAGAAACTACAATACTTAGCCTTAATTCTGATTATATAGAGAAAACAAGTTTGTTGCGTTGGTCAAGGTTACGTACTGTCCTGCTAAAAATCATGTTTCAGTAAGAAATGTCCCACTTTGGGCTTCTTAAAAGGTGATAACCCTACAGACACTCCTTCTAACTACTTTCAGGTATGGACTGGGATCTGCTATTTGACCTGAGATTTTTAAACCTGTTTATCTTTGCTCCTAGGAGAGGTGAGCGCAATTCTAAAATTAGGCTCCTTCTGTAACTAAAGGGACAGTGAAGGCCAAATCCGACTTTTCTGATGTGTAGCAAATCTCATTATCTTATCATAACAAATAATCAAATCATTGGCTCACTGCTATAACGGAAGCTGGCAGCATGACTCCACCTGCGTCTTCAGAGTTCAAGAAACTCACGCTGTTTTCCTACTAAGAAAGCAGGTGAACAGCTCCTCTCGCTAAGCTGGGCACCCAGGATTTTTGGGTGCCCAGAAATATTATGTCTAGGGTAATTTTCAAAATAACAAACACCAGAATTTAGCTAAACAGGTGCCGTTGAACTAGGTTAAGGTATTTTGTTTTTTGAAAATATATAATTTTATGTATTTTCAATGTTTGTGAGTTAAAAAAGGCAAGATGGTGGTCGTCACATTCGGTATTTCTTTTCTCACAATCAGTATTTTTTCCACATGACAAGTATATCCTGAAAATAAACACTCACAATCTTTTCTTCCTTTTTTTTATTGTTCACATTTGTCAGTTATCCCAAAACTCCTTACTGTAAACTCTGGAACCATATAATATTTTTTCACGAAACCTTCAAAAAGGCATACACTTGGCACAGGCTTCTTCAACCCTCAAAATTTCATGAAAAAATTTCACACTGTAGGGGAAAGCAAAATAAATGCAACGTTAAGTATAGGGAAATCAAACAGTTTTTTTTTCCCATTTTGTGGTGCTCCATTTCTCAAAAACTAAACAAGATGCCATCACAGAACTTTTTACAGCCTGATTCTTTGACAGTCTGACAGTGCAAACCAAATTTTGTGCTAGTTCCTCAAATGATGCCAAAGATATCAAAGTACAAAAACTGAGGTTTAACATTAAACAGCCTACTCAACCCTAACTATAGGGGTGCTACCACATACCTATGATTTATACAACATATGTTTTGAGACAACTGGCCAGATAAAAAGTGATATCTTGCTGAACAAGAAAGGATGTCATTATGACATAATGCATCAAGAAAAGACAATGATAACTTTTCCTGATGCATTATGTCATAGTGATATCTCTCCTTGTACCACTATGTCATAGTGCATTCTTAACTCATTCAGGTTTACAAGGTTCAGCCTCAGTAGCAGTACTAACCATACTGAAATGTGATAATATTGGAACAAAAAGAGAGTTTTAGAATGGAAAATTGGAGGAAATTGGAAAAAATCAATATATAATAAAGGCAAGAAGAAATTTTGGAACATTGTAGCCAAGAGGTGCGAAGAGTTTGCAAACACTCTAGAAATGCATATTGAACCTGAAACCTGGGTAAAACACAACAGAAGTCTATTTCAAGTGAAGATAGATCAGGTAACAATAAATACAAATGATGAAAATGGGAATCCTCTAGAGGCTAAAATAGAAGTAGAAAAAATAATAAATTCCATTCAAGCATTTAAAAGACATAAGGCCCCAGGCCCTAATGGCTTGCATATTGACATAATCATAAATTTAGTAGAACTATGGGCACTGATTTTAAAGAAACTCTGTGATTTAATCATATTAACAGGCAAAATGCCAGAATCCTGGAGGAACTCAATAATTATTCCAATCTTTAAGAAAGGTAACAAACAGGACCAAACTTGTTACTGACCAATTAGTTTAATAGATACAAATCAAAAAATCGTTACTAGAATTCTAATAATAGAATAGTTAGATGGATAAGGGAAAACTCTAAAATCAATGAGGCACAAGCTGGGTTTACGAATGACCACTCAACAAATGATCAATGTTTCATATTTACTCATGTGATACATAAATATATTAGAATTAAGAAACACAAAAATATATTGTTTGTTCATAGATTTAAAGGCAGCATTTGATAATGTCAACAGAAAGCTACTCTGGGAAACACTAGAAGAGATTGGACTAGAAAAGTCTATGATAGAAATAATAAAAATATTGTATTTCAAAACAAATATACAGATTAGATACAATTCAGAAGGAGAGAAAACACAAGGATTCAAAGGAAACAGAGGTGTGAGACAGAGCTGCATGTTATCCCATATTTTATTCAATCTTTTCTTAAAACAAGTCCTAATAAAACTGTACAAGGCCGAGTACCAGCTACAGTACCTAAAATAGACAATAGACAGTGCCCATACCTAGCATTCGCAGATGATATTGTTATTATTTCCACTAGCGAACTAGGCATTAAAAGAATGCTTAAAGATTTAAATCAAGATCTACAACATGCTGACCTAATAGTTAGTGTGGAAAAATCAAAGCTGATGATTTGTGGGAACAATTACAATAAATCATGCAGTCTTGGGATAGACAAGAATTGAACAGGTAAAATAATTCAGCTATTTAGGGATTACAATAACAAGTGCTTTAAATTGGAATAGACATATAAAAGGGATAGAAATAAAAACCAAAAAGTTAATTCTGGTTTTGTTCAGTTTTGCATATAAATATGGGGAAAACTCCATTAATAGCATAATCAAAGTGATAAATGATAATACATGAACCCAAGCATTGTACGGATCAGAACTTTGGGGTCTGAATAACAGACAAAATAGAGAAAACATTAAATACATATTACAAAAGCATACTAGGACTACCACAAGTAGCTCCATCCTCTATGGTGAGGGCAGAGCTAGGTCAAATACTTCTACAATGCTTACTTCAAGAAAGGATAATGGTCTATTGGCTGAAAGCATACTGTATGGGTAATGCCAGGCTACCATGGAAATGCCCAGAGGAAGAGATTAGATACAAGGACAATAACTTTATATACTCAATGATAACGGTTTTAAAATTATGGTTCAAACCTGATGGAATGCTGCAACAAATTGCGGATACATTAATAAAACCATTTATTGAGGTTAAAACAGAAGTTAAGAATAGAACAAGAGACATATTTATACAAAATGAAATAGACTCTAATGCATGATACAAAACAAGTAATTGGATGGCCAAAAATAAAAACAATGTTAAAATGGAGAAATCTCTACAAATCATCAAATTACCAAAAAACAGAAAGATTTTCACAAAATATAAATTTGAATACAACCCAAGTAAAAGACTGAAAGCATTATTCAATAGGGATAGTAATGGCTCTGATGGCAACTGCAGCTGTGGCAGAAGCAAAGACAATGTGGTCCACCTGTTGATTTGTCCATTATACCATAAATCTCAAACAAAAATATTGGGCGAAATTCTCAAAGATCTTAAGGGCAACCCAGAATAACTGATGGAAATTCTCCTGAATAGCAAATTGACCAACACGCTTGAAAAAGTGGTTTCATTTTTAAAGCCATTGATAAAACAAAATTGCACTTGAAAAAGGAAAATGAAATTGAAACAGTGAAATGAAAAGATTAATTAGGCTGATGCACTTTAAATACTATGTGATGGTTTTATAAAAAAATTATGTTTTTAGGAAGTATATTTTTAATGTTGTATAATAATGTTTCCCCCCCCCCTACTTTCTTTCTGCTTCTTCTGCTGGCCCACTTCTATCCAGCCCCTCCAGTCCTGTCACCCCGCCTACTTGACTTACCTCTCTTGCATTAGTGAGGTGCCAGCTAGCCAGGTGCAGAGCCTGCTAGGGGCCGGGCTTCATCCTGTATGCCACCTTTTTTTTCTCTCCTGTTTTTTCCCCCAGTCATTGAGCACAGTGCAGCACGGCAATGTGCAATGATGCCAATGGCCAAGCCACACACGCTTCTGTACATGGCACACACCAGGCATGTTCCCTGCATCCACCCCCTATGTATGGACCCACTGTGCCAACCCCCAGCCACTGCTAGGGGTCAGACAGGCAGTGGACTCTGTTCCAACCCCTCCCTGGGAGAGGAGAGCTGTCCTTCAGATGCTCGATCCTCTCCCTCCCCAGCCAACCACTGGCAGCCCATTCGCACCACAAACATGGGTCATCAGTGTGTCGGGATGTAAGTCATGATGCCTCAACCCTCCACACCACTGGGCCTGCAGTTGTATAATGATGAGTAATTAAAGATTATAAACCTTGTAATTGTAATAACATAACTTGTCAACAATAAAATTGAATTAAATACTGAACTTTAAAACAAAAAATGAAAGCATGGTACTGGGAGCACAAAAGTTGTTCAGCACAAAAATATTTACAAAATGAGTGGTGTTTTATTTATAGATACCTTTCAGTTGTTTTTTTTCACTTTTTTTGATGAACACGTGAAGAACTTTAAAACAAAAAATGATAGCATGATACGGTGAGCACGAAAGTTGTTTAGCACAAAAATATCTGCAAAATGAGTGGTGTTTCATTTGCAGATACCTTTTACATTTTCAAAACTCAGCAAAAAATGGCAGAAAATTAAATTATTTTCACTTTTTCAATAAATGCGAATAACATTAAAACAAAAAATGATAGCATGGTACTGAAAGCAAGAATGTTGTTGAGCAGAAAAATATATATAAAATGAGTGTTGTGTCATTTACGATACCCTTTAGATTTTTTTATAGTCAGCAGAAAATGGCAGACAAATCTTTTTTGGTTTTTACTTTTGTGACAAACAAATGCGAATAACTTTAAAATTATAAAATATAACTTGGTACTCTGAGCATAAAAGTTGTTCAGCAGAAAAATATCTACAAAATGAGTGGTGTGTCATTTATAGATACCTTTCACTTTTTTTACAATCAGAAAAACATGGCAAAAAAAATTTATTTTTTCAGTTTTTCGACAAACAAATGCTCCAAAAAAAGAATTGTACAGCAAACTTTTTAAAATGTATGCTAACCACAGTGTAAATCTATAGAGGGCTCAGTGAGTTAAACTGAAGTAGAGGTAAATCTTTGAAACACCTGCAAAACAAGTATGGTAAATGTAAAGTAGCCAAATGTTAGTTACACATTTCAAAGTCACAGGCATTTTTTTTACACATTCCCAATCATGTTTATCTCAAACATGTGTCTGTATAAACAGAACATGATGTAGCCTGACTGAAGATATCATATTTATCTTCATTTGAGGGCAATGTTAATAAGATATCTCACTTGTGACTTTGCCACTTGTGAGATATCATAATATTCATTACCATCTTATGAAGATGAAAATATTATATCTTCAGTCAGGCCATGACATATCCCCTAGTTATGCAATGTTCGTGAGGATAAATTCTGGCAAATATGTTTGATATCTAGCGGGAGGTCAAAGCTAGAGTGAAGATATCATGTGTATCCTTACTTTGGGTCCCCCATACCAGAATATATCCACACTGTAGGTGGGAATTGGCTGGAGCCAGCAGCATGAGTGCTTAAGTTTCACTTTTACTGGCTCCAGGTCATTCGCACACCTGCTCCAAATTGCCACCTCTTTCACTCTGCCTGAAGCCTTGGACCTGCAAACTGCTCTCTGTTTGAAGTTTTTAAATTCAACCTTAATTGGCAACAATCAGCTCAGTCTATAACAGAGACAGTTTCAAACTGCCAAAGCAGTTCCCCAGCAACACTTATACAATCTCTCTCCCCCAACAGAGTCACCTGACACTCACCGTACCTCCAGCCAGCACTTGTTCATTATCAATGTCCTTTTCCAGACTGCAGCTACAAAATCACCTGCTGTTCAAGCTCCACAACCTCCAGGAAGCCTCCAGAACTCCAGTTCATGCTGACATTCTCATGAACTGACATGCTGACACATTAAGTCAGCATCAGCACTCACTTACTTTCTGCTTGGTCATCCTGAATAAAACATTAAAAACTTCAAATAGAATGATCTTAAAAATTAAAAAAAAAATACAGAACAGCAATACAAGATGAGATTGCACTGAACCTTGCATAAAAGAGATATGCCATGGTCCGAGACTGAAAATATCATTGATATTCTCTCATCATGCACCTTGAACTTTGACACCACTTGAAGCTCTGTCACTCATGATGTCATACGGTCAAGCTGCACTCAGGGAGAATGTCAGTGATAGTCTCAGTTGGGCCATGGCATATACTTTAGATATATACATGGATGGATAGATACAGTATATTATAGTGGTGCAGTAGCGCTAATATAGTTAGGGAGGAGCAGGGGTTTTATGTTACACCTCAAACTTTGCACTGTAATAACTTTGTAACTGTTCAATGGATTTGCACAAAAGTTTATATGCACAGTCTTGTGTGGTAGATCTCTTGAAGTGCCAAGTTTCGTTTTGGTCAGATTTGCAGATTCCAAGCTGTGCTGCTAAAACATTACAAATTGTTGTTTTTTTGTGATTTTTATGTCATATTGCTGTGCCCAGAAAGTTTGGAAGTCTGGTCTGATATTTTCAGGGTAGAATGGGCTTACCTTACGAAAGTGTCTTTCACTACTGTAGTTTGGTGAAAAAATATTAATCCATTCCAAAGTTATTTAATTATAAAGTTTCAAGTTCTGAACATGCTTAGTTCAGTCTTTTGGATAGCTTCCTGAAATGGCAAAAGAATTTGATCTCATGAAAAAGGATTCTTTGTTGTGAGGGGCCAATCCTTTTTTTGTGGAGAAAAAAACTCTTTTGTGAGATGCCATCTTTGCATTTGAATATCTTCGCAACCGTTGAACAGACATGCATGAAATGTTACATGGCTAGTCTCAGATGGTAGATCTCTTGTCTTGCCAAGTTTTATTCTGGCCACCTGTGTGAATTCAGAGATCTGGATAGTGAAAAAAGTTTAAAAATCAGTTTAAAAATCACAATGTTTTGCTATTTTTTGTCATCATCTAGTGCCCCGATGGTTTGGAATTTCATCTGAAATTTTCAGGGTAGAAAGGGCTTGGCCCACCGTTGTGCCTTTCAGTAGTTTGGTGAAGAAATATTAATATGTTGCTAAATTATAAGGATTTAAAATTTCTGTTCTGAGCATTCTCAGTAGGGTCTTGTGGATAGATGTTTGATACCCTACCGAGCATGCTCAAAACCAACATTTCAAATGTTAATAACTTGGGAATGGATTAATAATTTTTTCACCAAACCAATGAAAGGCACCATTCTGAAGCATATTCTTTCTACCCTGAAATTTGCAGACCGAAATTCCAAACTGTTTGGGCTGTGGCTGTAGGTGATGACAAAAAAACAGCAAACATTTTTTTCCTAAAAATGCACTATCCCAGTCTTGGGATCTGCACATCTGACTAAAACTAAACTTAACAAATCAGGACACCTTTCCCTCCAGACTGTGCATACAAAATGTAGTACAATTCCATTGAATGGAGGTGAAGCTATTAATATATTTATATACAGTGTATATCTATATACAGTATTATACTGGTGCAGTTGCACCACTATAGTTAGGCTTGAGCAGTGGGTTCTATGCTAAACCTCAAATTTTACACTTTAAAATCTTTGCAGCCATTCAATGGATTTGCATGCAGTTTTGCATGCATGATCTTTTGATGGGCCAAGTTTTGTTCCAGTCAGACGTGTGGATTCTGAGATGCAGATAGTGAAAACATGTCAAAAAAAATGCTGTTTTTTTTTTGTCATCACCGTGCACCCAGATGGTTTGGGATTTTGGCCTGAAATTTTCAGAGTAGAAAGGGCTTGGCCCGCAGATGGGCCTTTCGCTGGTTTGAGGAAAAAATATTAATCTGTTCCAAAGTTATTACATTTTAAAAATTCTGGCTCTGAACATGCTCAGTAAGCGCTTCAAAATAATGTAGCTGTATGAAGGGGCATGGCTCGGGCACCTAGCGTCACCTCATAGCTCATGAATAATCATGAGTTTATTTGTATACCCATTTTTAAAAATTGAGGGAATTAGAAAAATCAGGTGAAAACTACAAGCTAACCCTCTTTGGGAATTGTTGTGTGTTCAAAACCATTGTTTGCAACAATTTCTTTTTGGTTTACTTTTTGGATTCTGTCAGATTGAAGACATGAATTGTTTTAAAACATGGGCTACAAGTCAGTATATTAAACATTAGGGCTACAGAAGGAAAGTAGTCATTTTTATGTTGCTTGCACCCATGTGTAAGAAACATAGTGCCATCATCGGAGATTTCGGAGGTGTGTCACCTACTCCTCCAATTCACTCAGTTATCTGGCAGGCACGGCCCCTGTAAGTCAATGCATTTTGGAGCTGTCTATGATACGCTCCAAAATGCAGTGGCATACAGTTGAAAGGGGGAGCTACGCTTGAGTGAGCAGTGATAAGAGGCTGCTCATGTGCAGCTCCCCCCCCACCCACAGGCGTGCGCACCCCCGCATGCACTGTGTAGCTGACGGGGTGCCCAATCCCCGTCGGCTGAGCTGCGTCGTCTCTCCCCCCCCAGTAGTTGGTGCCACGCTGGGAGCCCACCCCAGCATGGCAATCAGTCCTTTTGCCGACGGGGGTGCCCAATCCCCTGTCAGCTGAATGGCCCCCCACATCCTTGTTCCATGCTGGGAGCCCACCCCAGTGTGGCAAACGGTCCCACAAAGTCTTTTTTGTTTTGTACCTGTAAGACAAAATGTCCATGGTGAGTGCCTCCCACCCCTCCCACAACCCGCACCCACCCACTGCGCACCCAGAGCCTCCCCACACCCCTCACCCCATACTTACCTCCAGACTCCGTGCAACGATCTTCGTGGACCGAACACGCTGCATATTCTTCAAAGCCGAACGCTTAACTGAGGAAATGCCGGTCAGCTGTATAATGGCCTAGATAGGGGGTTTCAACTTATTGCATATCTTAGGCTATTTTGGATTTGCACCAATTTTCAACATGGGGTTTTTGATGCTGATCGATGTCACTGTCATGGCATTATTCGCCCTCAAGGGTGATTTCAGCAGTGACTGGCGCAGTGACTGTGGAAATCACCCTTCAGGCCTGAATACCACCATGACAGTGACATCATTCATGAGAAGGGTTCCAAAACCCCCATGTTGAAAATTTGTGCCAAAATTCCAAAAATGACTGTTTTACTTGTAGCGTGCTGCACAGTCTCACGAGGCTCGTAAGTTCGTGAGATTTCAATATTTTCACTCCAGATTTTCAACATTGCCATTTTACCACACTTTCTTATGAGCAGTACAGCTGTCATTTTTCACATCTCACCCAAAATGTGTTTCCGCCCATGTAGCGCAGAATGGCGTAGTCGTTGTGTAAACTCAATGTACGGGACAAATTAAGAAAATCACAGTGACACTGTTCATGAGCAGAGGTCTTAAAATGACTATGTTGAAAATTTGGTGAAAAAAATTCTAAAAATGACTGTTTTACGAGCGTGCGTTGCGCAGTTCCTATGCACGCCAGAAGTTCACAAATTTTCAATATTTGCACTCCAATGACTTCCAAATACCTAAACAGCACATAGAAGCAAGCAACATTCAGCATTGACAAATGCTTGTTTTACTTATGTTAAAATAGACATTAGAATATTAATTTTCCGTTTATGTGAATTGAAAAAGTTTCAGACAATTCAATGGCTTACAAATATGCAACGTTTAGTTTGGAATTGTCTTGACTTTGGATAACAGAACCCTGACACAGTGATATCAAAGGAGGCAATATAATGTAGTTGCTAAGGCTCTGGGCGATAAGCCTGGATATCTGGGTTTAAATCCCACACCACTACTGAATATGGTCAAAAGTTTTTTTTGTTTGTTTTTTTTTTAATAGTGACTCATACGTTTATAAAAACTAATTACAGAAAAAGTACAATCTCAAAAGTAAAGAAATTCATTGAAACAAACTTCATTAATGCACTAGTTAGGGTTAAAGCGACAAAAGTAGGGAAATGTGGCAAAAGGGTTTCCAGCCCTAACACACCGTCCCCACTCGTCAGGCAGCAACAGGTGTGGGGGTGTGCCATGGAGTTGTCAGCCCTAATGCTCACCCCATTCCATGAGTAAGTACACTGAGATGCGTACAGCATGTGAGAATGGGGTGAGCATTAGGGGTGACAACAACAAGGCACACCCTACACCAGTTGCTGCCTGTAGGATGGGGATAGAGTGTTAGGGTTGGAAACCCTTTTGCCACATTTCCTTACTTTTGTAGCTTTAACCCTAACTAGTGCATTAATGAGTTGTTTTGCACTGAATATATATATATATATATATATATCTATATATATAGATATATAGATATATATATATCTACATATATATATATATATATACAGTATATATATATATATATATATATATATATATATATATACACACACACAATGGTGTAAGGAATAAATGAGTGTGATAAATGACATTTATACATACTGTACTGATGTCATCACTCACTTACTAACCACAGCCTGCATTCTAAACTGAACTCTTTAACAAATCTGTTTCTCTCTGCTACTTGCATGCGACTATTAACATTGCAAAGGATACTCACCTGTTTCCCATAGTGTTTCAACAACTCACAGCCCATTACCATTCTACTGACAAATTCAAGAAAGACTGCATTCTAAACCACAGTGCTGCAAAATACAGTTTCTGCTTCTCACTGCAAACTGACTTTAAATCACAGCGCTGCACCACACAGGTTCTGTTTCTCACTAGAAACTGACTCCAAAGGCACTTTTACACACAGGTTTTTAAAACGAAAGAAGTGTTACCTGTCTGGCGCCGTTGTACTCTGTTGCGTTCAGGTTTCCTTTTACACCCTGCGAGTATTCCGGCCATTTGTTTTGGCTCCCCCAGAGTTTGCTGCTCTAATGGCAGTTTCTGCAGTGCTACCAAAATAGCTGTTTTACACAGCCAGATGAAACGAAACACAGTGCAAACCGCGAGAAGCAGAGATTGCGGTTTGGATGAACGTTCACCAAGGGAATGAAACAAATGCACTTTACACACAAGGGATGTAACGGAATACTGTTTCCGTAACAGTTATTCTGTTACATAAACCTGTGTGTAAAAGCGCTTTTTATCACAGTGTTGCACCACACAGGTTCTGTTTCTCACTGCAAGCTGAAACTACCTCAATTAGCATTGCAAGACACATTCACCTGTTTTCCATAGTGTGTCTAACACGCCCAGCCCATTCAGAAACATTCACACACACACTGAGAATAACCACAAACAGTGCTCTCAGGATAGCCTAGAGGTTAGAGTAATGAATTTTAAACAACCTTAATACATCCAGCATTGTAGACCTGGGTCTGATGCTCACCACTTCCACTTCCACACTGTGTGACTCTGAACAAGTCTCTTCACTGCCCAGTGCCCCCCAAATCACCACTAAAAACTTACTCAGTTATCAAACACTAAAATAAAAGAGCAAACAAAAAACATAACTGTATTTCCGAAGCTCTTACCCCCATTGTATAAATAACACACATGATGGGCAGATTGTGTGCTATGGAAAATATTCTCACTCCTGCATCATGAGCTCTGGATGATCTCACTCGTGCCTTCAGCACTCATGAGATATTCAGAGCTCACTATGCAGGAGTTAGAATGTTATCCATATCACATGCCTGCCCATCATGTATCCCCTATATATATATATATATTATACTCGCCTGGCAGGGCCAGTATAGTTAGGGTTGCATGGTCACTTCTATGTTAAACCCAAAAGTTTGCACTTTAATAACTTTGTAACCGTTTGCATGCATGGCATCCAATTATAGGTCTCTGAATCTGGAAAGTTTTGTTTCAGTCAGATGTATGGTTGCGGAATGGTAGAGCATCCAAAAAGTGAAAATTACCCAACTTCTGTGCATTTTTTGGTAAGGCATAATGGACTGAAAAATGCATCTGAGTGGATTCTGATTTGCACGTCTGTATGTGGCCTGGGTTAAACTAATGCCTTTTGAAGATTTGGTGAAAAAATATTAATCTGTTCAAAAGTTATGCAAGTTTTTCATGTCCCAATTTAGCCTAAGGGAAAATTTATATGTGCATTGTGAAAACCTTCACGAAAACTTTCACAGAAACATTTTTTGTGCATGAAAACATTCCATTATAAGGTATAGGCATGTCATGAAAACATTTTTGTTGTCGTGAAAGCATTTTTGCTGTCACAAAAACAATACTCCACAACATTGTCACATGTGTTGTTTTCTTTGTCACTTCATTGTGCCAAGGTGGACTGTGCTTTTGGGCTGAAATTTGCAGGGTGGCAAGCCTTGGGCTGAAATTTGCAGAGTGGCAAGCCCTGGTCCCACATATGTGCCTTTTGGTGGTTTAGTCTCAAACCATTCAATGGGCCCATAGTTACAGCATTCTGAAGTTGAGTAATTTCCCATAAGCTAATATTGCGGCACCCACGGCGCCTTTCAAGGCCCGTATCTCGAAAATGATTTGAGATATGGATTTTTCGCTACAGCAGCTTAGTCCACCTCCAGCTGGACTAAGCCTGTAAGGAAGTGTTGAAGTCAGAGATTACATCTGCAGTGGGATTTTTTTCACAGCTGCTACAGTTACTGAGATATTGCTAAATACTGTAAGTTTTACAAGAATTCCTTTACAGTACTATGGGGCTGCTGTATGGCTCCATATTTAAGTATAAGTGGGAGCATAGAGCCTGGAGGGCCCATGCTCCCACATACATATACCATTACACAAAAAATGGACAATGTGAAGGGAGCGCAGGGCCCGGAGGGCAAGAGCTCCCACAAATATATACCACTAACCACTTACAATACACTTTCTCAAAAAGAAGGGAAATCCATTGCAAAAAACTCCATTAATGCATCAGTTAGGGTTGATGGCACAGCATCAAAAGTTTAAAAATTTGGTGTTATGGTTACCACTCATACCACCCCAACCCACCATACAGCCACCAACAGGCATTGGGGCTTACCATGGGGTTATCAGACCTAACTCTCACCCCATTCCCCTATACTGTAGTGTCAGCTTGTTTACACATGAAATGGGGTGAGAGTTGGGCCTGATGACCCCATGGCATGCCCCAATGCCTGTTGGTGCCTGTAGGGTTGGGGTGATGGGATATTGGCAAATTAGTACTACAAGGGTTCCTTTTCAGGTCTATAGGGCTACTGTAAGGCTCCATTGTTATGTGTAAGTGGGAGTGCAGGGCCCGGAGGGCCTGTGTTTCCACAGACATATATCATTATGCACAAATGGGCAGTTTGGTGGGAGCGCGGGGTCCAAAGAGCCCTGCACTCCTACCAACACATACTTTTTACTAGCTACATTACACTTTTTCAAAAAGTAAGGAACTTCATTGCAAAAAACTTCATTAATGCATCAGTAAGGGTTGATGTCACAGTGGCAAATGTTTGGAAATTCGATGTTAGAATTAACTCCCTCTGGCACCCCACCTCTGCATCCTCCACACACCAACAGACATCAGGGTGTGCCATGGGGTCATCAGTCCTAACTCTCACCCCATTCTCCTATACTATAGCATGTCAGCTTTCTTACACATGGAATGGGGTGAGAGTTGAGTCTGATGACCCTATGGCACACCCTGGCATCTGTTGGTGTGTGGAGGAGGGGGGTTGGGGTGAGGTGGTAGGGGGGTTAATCCTAACATTGAATTTCCAAACTTTAGTCACTGTGACATCAACCCTAACTGATGATTAATGAAGTTTTTTGAAATGAATATATTTATATATATATAATGGTAGCACGGTAGTGCTAACAGGGTTAGGGTTGAGTCCCCATTTCAGATTAAATGGTGAAAATTTGCACCTTAATAACTTTGCCATCATTCAATGGATTTGCCTGAAATTTGCCAGGCATGGGGTGTAACCACAGATCTTGGGATATGCCAACTTTTGTACCAGTCAGATATACAACTGTGGAGTTATTAAGCAATATTCCTGGGTGCATTTATGTTTTTTTGTGCATTCTTTGCTCACGCCTATAGGTCGCACGGTTTGTGTGACCAGTCCAAAAACTTCAGGGAATATGCAGGCCAGGGTCCCTGACGTGCCTTTTGAAGATTTCTTGAAAAAATATTGAATGGTTCAAAAGTTATTCAAAAAACAATTCCCCATTATAGTCAATGGGAAAAGTTAACAAAAAGTTTGACAGAGTCTTCAAATGCAGTTTTTAGTGTCACAAATGACCTCTGTAGAGTCATGAGTCAGCCATTTTTTTTTTCAGTTACTGATCACAGAAATGCTTGGCATTTAAAATTGGGACTATCTAGGGACACAATTCTTTTTTTGTTTACCTAGTCGAACCCTGAGGATGCTAGGCATGTGTTTATTTTGGGGCTAAACACCCCAGAAATACGTTTTTGAAATTTTTGGGAAAAGTAGTGTCGCTAAGTAGTGTCGCACCTGTGACACTTTCGTGATTTTTTTTGCATGAGTGTCGTAAATCACGGCACTACTTTGCAACACTATGGCCAAAATGACAGAAATTGTTCTCCACCCTGCTGCAAAAGAACAGGTTGGTCTTTTGGCCAGAAATTTGGAGGGAAGAAAGCCAACATCTCACAGCTTTGCCTTTTGGTGGTTTGGTGAAAAATTATTGCAGGGATGCAAAGTTACAGTACTCCAAAATTGACGCTTTTTCCCATAGACCAACACTGCGGCGACCGCCGTGCCTTTCGGGGCCTGTATCTCAGAAACGGTACGAGATACAGACTTTTCGTCAGAAAAATGCTTAGCCCCCCCAGATTGGGGCTAAGTACAAAACTAGCCAGGAAAGTCATAATTCATATCAAATTTTCATTTTTTTTCTACATCGTACGGTTCCTGAGATATAAGCAATTTAGTATTCCAACTCCTCATTTTCTGCTCTGAGCCCCAATATTATGCATACATTCTTTGTACTCACTGTGTTTCTCTATGCAGCTGTTGGGGAAAACCAGGGTGTCCACTCCAGTTACTGTTACACGTAACATTTCCACTTGCGTTTCCGTACCCGATTGCATTAGCGTTCCCATGTACCCTACCGTGTACGTTATCCTTTGCATTTCTGTTTGCACTTGCATTTGCATTACTCTTACCATTTGTGTCTACAGTACTGTTTCTGTTTGTGTTTCACTTTTAGTCACCGTGCACATTACCTTTTACATTTGTGGCCGCCCTTCCGTTTGTGTTTGCGTTTGTGTTTGTCTTTCATTTTGCATCATTGTTGTTGTTACCATTACCATTTGCATTTCCAATTGCATTCCTGTGCCCATGCATGTTACGGTTTGCATTTCCATACACGCCTGCATTTGCGTTTGTGTTTTATTTCCTTTGGCATTATTATTGCTGTTACCCTTACCATTTGCATTTCCAATCGTGGTACCATCACCGTGCATGTTATGGTTTGCATTTCCTTACATGCTCGCATTTTCTTTTGTGTTTCTGTTTCCTTTTGCATTATTGTTGCTGTTACCCTTACCACTAGCATTTACAATTGCATGACCATGTGTGTTACAGTTTGCGTTTCCGTATGCGCTTGCATTTGCGTTTGTCTTTCCTTTGGTGTTATTGTTGCTATTACCGTTACCATTTGCATTTACAATTGTGGTACCATGACCATGCGTATAACAGTTTGCGTTTCTGTACACGCTTGCGCTCGCATTTCTGTTTCTGTTTTCTTTGGCGTTATTTTAGCTGTTACCGATACCATTTGTGTTTGCAATTGCAGTACCATGACCATGCGTGTTACACTTTGCGTTTCTGTATGTGCTTGCATTTGTCTTTCCATTTCTGTTCCCTTTGGCATTATTGTTGCTGTAACAGTTAACATTAGCATTTACAATAGCAGTACCATGACCGTGTGCATTACCAGTTGCATTTCCATACACACTTGCATCTCCATTTGTGTCACTTTGCGCTTGTATTTCTATTAACCTTTGCATTACCATTTACATTTGTGTCACTATGTGCATAACTGTTAGCACTTGCGTTTGCATTGCAATTACTGTTACTGTCTCATAAGACATCACGTGGTGGTGTGCTCCCACCACCGCATTCTATTCACTATTTATAGTCCTCATTCTCAAAAAGAAGGGAAATTCATGGCTAAAATTCAGTTTATGCATCAGTAAGCACCATTCTCATCAAAAGTGAGGATTTGCATAGGGTTGAAAAGCCCCTCAGATCTCCCCCCAGCTCAACCGCATTGAGGTGCAGTATTGGGGCAAGACAGTCAGTCCTAACTCTTACCCCATTCTCCTATATCTCAGCTTGTTTACACATGTGAGGGGAGAGTTAGGCTTGATGACCCCAATGCACACCCTGATGCCTGCTGGGGGCAGTGGACTGGGGGGTGCAAGGGGGGCTTTAAACCCTAACACTGAATTTCCTCACTTTTGTCACTGTGGAACAACCCTAACTGATGCATTAAACTGATATTTATAAATAGGGACAGCATTGCAAATAGAGATGTGCAAAGTCCGCGAAATTCACTCCACAATGTAATTCATGGATTTCACAGAGCAATTTCACCGTGAAATGCAAAAGTTCACCTGCAAATTTCATACTTTGCAGTAAAAAAATGAAAATTTTGCCAAACATTTTGTGCAAATCGTGTGAATCAAAGTTTGACTGGCCAGCCAGAACTCCTTGAATTCCAGGAAGCGTGAGTTTTCTCTGCTTTATGCAAAATTCGCAGGCAAAGCTTAACTTCAGAGCATCTCTAATTGCAAATGTCACAGTGCTATATCCTCTGGGTACCACTGATCACTGTACAGCGTGGTTCAACGTAAGGAAAGGAGGTGAGGTGAGCAACACAAAGGGAAGGGTCTTGAATTTCAGAAGGGCAGATTTCAAAGAAATTGAAGAAATGGAGACTGGCTCAGAAAATGCCTCAAGGAGAGATAGCCAGGGAGGGAAGGAGGGAGGGAGGGGCAATGGAAGGGAATAAGGGAGGGCATCATTATGGCAATAAGCATTGCATTAAACAAATAAGAAAAGGCAGGAGGAAAATTATACTATTATGCTTTTCCAAGGAGGTGGCAAAGGCAGTGAAACAGGTACAAAGAAACTTAAAGGGAAGAGGACAGGGAAGAGCACCAGGCCAGGAAGAAGTCAGTAGAAGAGGTGGTTCAGAGAGCTAAGGCAAAGGCAGAGGAAAGGACTGCAAAGGAAGTGAGGAAGGGAGGTAAAAAATGTTTCTGATATGTCAGCCAGAAAAGCAAAGCAAAGCAAGGGGTAGGATAGTGAGGATAACAAGGGTGGAAGAAGGAGATCGCGGAGAAGAAGCCCAGGAAAAAGCTGGCATGTTGAACAGGTACATTTGCTTTGTCTTCATAGTAAAGAGTTGCAGAGATGGCCACCAGAGAGAATCAAGAAGGTTCTATGTCATAACAGTGAAAGCCTAAAGGCAATCACCATTATGCAGAAGTCAAGACTGCCAAAATTTTATTTTGGCACTCTGACACCCTGGTGCACAGCAAAAGGGTGTCAAGGACTTTGTTTTTAATGTTTTCTGTGGGGGATGTGCCCCCCACCCCACCCCCACTAAAGGATTATGAACTCCAGGGAGGTGAAAACATTAAATGATAAAAGATTTGGGCTGGGCACAACAAAAATGCACCAGCACCCAGACCTGAACCTAGTACCCTGCCGACTGATGCCAGCAACCCACCCACCATGCCACGGGGTTGGCTCAGCAATCCACCCCAGCACCACCCCTCACATCCCTCCCTGTGCGTGCCCGCTCCCATCCCCCCACACGCGTACGTACTGTGACATGCTGTCACTATAGTCACCCACCCTTCCCATCTGGTCACCCTACCCTCCCATAGCCATCCCTGAAATGCACTGGAGAGGCTCGACACAAGACCATTTTCAGAGAAAGAATACTCAAAGAACTTGCAGC
The DNA here is from genome assembly GCA_016271365.2 of Neoceratodus forsteri. Classification (NCBI taxonomy): domain Eukaryota; kingdom Metazoa; phylum Chordata; order Ceratodontiformes; family Ceratodontidae; genus Neoceratodus; species Neoceratodus forsteri. Next base: position 410,352,552 of record CM057453.1, on the reverse strand, counting down.
CCTGAAAGTAGATAAGGCTATGGGACCAGATGGGATTTATTTTGGCACTCTGACACCCTGGTGCACAGCAAAAGGGTGTCAAGGACTTTGTTTTTAATGTTTTCTGTGGGGGATGTGCCCCCCACCCCACCCCCACTAAAGGATTATGAACTCCAGGGAGGTGAAAACATTAAATGATAAAAGATTTGGGCTGGGCACAACAAAAATGCACCAGCACCCAGACCTGAACCTAGTACCCTGCCGACTGATGCCAGCAACCCACCCACCATGCCACGGGGTTGGCTCAGCAATCCACCCAGCACCACCCTCACATCCCTCCCTGTGCGTCTGGCCCCATCCCCCATTATCACAGAGTATTTCATTGGTGACATGCTGTCACTATAGTCACCCACCCTTCCCATCTGGTCACCCTACCCTCCCATAGCCATCCCTGAAATGCACTGGAGAGGCTCGACACAAGACCATTTTCAGAGAAAGAATACTCAAAGAACTTGCAGCCCTGAAAGTAGATAAGGCTATGGGACCAGATGGGATATATCCCAAGGTATTGAGGGAGTTCAGAGATGTTCTAGCCATTCCACTGATATCCCTGTTTAATAGCTCATTGGAAACAGGTGTGGTTCTGAGGAAATAAAGGCTGACATGGTCCCTCTGCACAAAAGAGGCAGCAGAGAGGAATCTAGCAACTACAGGCCAGTTAGCCTAACTTCAGTGGCTGGGAAACTATTAAAAGAGAGACTGGTTGATTACCTGGAAGACAGTGGGCTGCAGGACTACAAACTGCATGAGTTCATAGGGGGAGGTCATGGCAAACAAATCTGATAGATTTCTTTGACTGGGTGACCAGGGAAATAAACCATACAGAGCAATGGATGTATTCTATCTAGACTTCAGCAAGTACTTGGACATTGTGCTGTACAGAAGACTGATTAGGAAGCTGACCAATGTGTGGGTGTGAGGGCCAAAATGGTAAATTAGGTTTGCAACTGGCTAATAGATTAAGAGGCAAAGGGTAGTGGTAAAGAGAACACACTCTGAGGAGGGGGGTGGCCAGTGCGGTATATCAGGGTTCACTGTTAGGACCATTCCTCTTCAATATCTTCATAGGGGACATTGCAAAGGAACTGGAAGTGAAGGTCACTTTTTGCAGATGACACCAAGATCTGCAATAGGGTAGACACCAGGAGGGACTGGAGACAATGTACAGAGATATAGGGAAACTAAAGGGTGGTTGAAGGCATGGTAGTTGGGGTCAATAGCAAAAGGTGCAAAATTATGCACCTAGAGCACAAGAACCCAAGAGCTGAATATAGGATGTGGGTAGGTGTTGGCAGTCACTAGGCAGGAAAGGGTCATTGGAGTTATTATCTTAGAAGACCTCATGGTGGCAGCACTGTGTGACAAGGCTATGGGTAGGGCTAATGGGCTGCTGGGTACATAGGGAGGGGCATCACGGTCAGGAGGAGGGACATGGTGCTGCCACTCTGCTGCTCTCTGGTATGCATCCACCTGGAATACTGTGTACAGTTCAGGAGACCACACTACAAGAAAAACACAGACAGGGTAGAGACAGTCCAGAAAAGGACAACCAAGATGGTACAGGGGATTGCAAGGGCAGCCTTATGAAGAGAGACTGAGGGAGCTCAATATCTACACTCAGGAGGACAGGAAAGAAAGGAAAGAGAGAAGGACTACATGATCAGGACCTTCAAGTACCTCACAGGGTGACCAGAGTGCAGGAAGGGAGCCTCTTCTAAAAGAGGATGAGCTTCAGGACTAGGGAGCATGCAGTGACACTGGAGTGAGGGAGAATTTCAGAAAGAATGTGAGGAAATACTTTTTCACATGTGCAGGAGAATATTACAGAAAGATGCAGGAGGGAGTGTCCCCAGAGGCAAGTTAGAGTCTGCAGAGGTACAATAGGCAGGGAACCCTTGGGCAGACTGGGTGGGCCTAGTGGCCCTTTTCTGTTGACAATTTTCTCTTTTTTTATGTTTCATATTGTCTTGTTCTAAAATATACAGACATGTTGGGTTATTGAAGGTTTGCAGCTTTACCTCGTGCTTCAAAACACACCCATGGCATCTGTATATTTCAGCACAACCGTGCATTTTGTTGAGTATTATTGCTCATTTATACATTGTGGAAAAGAAAGTAGCTTCAAATTCAATTTTATTTTTGAATGTTGTTTATATGAGGTCTGCTGTTGCCATTTGTGAATATTTTACAGATGACCAGAACCCTGGGCATGTTATCTCAACAACAGCTAAGGTCTAGAAATGGCCTTCAGTTGGATTAATGATTGCTTGCTGTTACTCTCTATCAGTCCAGCTTGATCTATTTCTGTAAGGGTGAGCTTTGAAGTTTGGTTCGATTTACTACTCATATATGATTTCAGGGGCCATCCCCAGGGCAGATACACTGGGCTACACACAAAACAGGTTGCCAGTTAACTGAAAGAAGGAATGTGAACGGTATGATTTTCTTATCATGTAACTGATAACGTAACTGTTATGAGGTTTGCACTGTGGCTTTCCCAAGCTGCAGAATGAGCAAAAGATCAAGGTCAATTACTAAAACAAACCTATTAAAGTCTGCTTAATTGATAATTAGTTCACAAAAGAAGTAAAGTACACAATAAGATTTGCTTTTGTAAGTTTGTACTAAGCCAGGTGGAAAAAATAGGATTGCATGTTAAGAGCTTAAAATGCTATATTTTCCAGATTTATTTCTTGAAGATAATATAATGGGGTTATTATAGGGTGGAATATTCTGTAAAAATATTTTTTATAGTTGGCAGTCCTTTTATGTCCCTCTTCCTCTCTCTCTCTCTCTCTCTCTCTCTCACTCACTCTTTTCAAAAATTGAGAAAACTGTGTTCATTATAGATGGAAAGACAGACAGATCAAAATTGCTGCACTGTGACTGGTGGAATCTGATCATATGACTGGGATTACAAGTACCTTTGAGCCAAGGCTCTTTTACAAAGGTTCCACATCGGATGAGGTACAATTCAAGCAAGACATTGAATAACAGTATAACAGTGGGTTACAGGCAGTTACATACAGTTTTATACATTTAATACAGTGGCAAAAATGCCAGAAGGAGGTCTGGTAACAGGGTTCACATGGTATGGAAGAGAGACAAACTAGTGGGGTGCAGCCATAGGCACTTGTCAAATGTCAATTAAAGTGGTACAGGGGGTAGGGAAGGTGGGTGGGAGGAGGGGAGGATGAGTGGGTGTATGGAGAGGGGAGAGGGTTAAGTGCTAGGTGGAAAGAGCAAAGAGGAGAGGGGGAACAATTAGGAAGAACAGTCACAGGAGCTAGATGCAGACATGATGTGATGGAGACTGGATTTGAATGGACCAAGCTTTGGCATTGAGGCAATGTCAATGTTGAGACCATTGAACCAGCTATGAGCTCTGTGCACAAAGGATCTTTGCCCCTGTGTGGTGCGGAAACATGGGATATGCAGTAGTTGGGATTCAGAGCCCCTGGTGATGTGAGTAGTCCATGCTGGGCAGAGGACAGCTTGGACTCCTGGGGGAGCAAGGCCTAGTGTTATTTTCTTTGCCATAAGGCAGATTTGGTACTTAATCTGGTTTGAAAGTTGAAGCCACCCAGTCTGTCCATAGAGATCACATATGTGGGTGAGACAATGGGTGCTGGTTATGAGATGGCAAGCTTTGTTTAGTGCAATGGATATGTGCCTGAGGGTGGTGGCAGAGGCAGAGCCATAGATGATCAGGCCATAATCGATTATTGAGATTACTAAGCTCTGTACTGGAATCCTTAAGGCATCTGAGGTAAGGCTTTGCCTGTGCCTGAAGAGTAGGCCAATGTGAGTGTTGGAAGCCTTGGCAATGTTGTTAATATGCATAGCATATGATAGGTTACAGTTGATGGTAACTCCTAGATATTTAAAGGATTTAACCTGTCCAAGGGTTGCACCAAGGCAGTTTTTGATCACGATGGGATTGAGTCTGTGTTTGTTGTGTGGGCTGCAGAACAGCATGGACTTGTTTTTTTTATAGTTGAGAACCAATTTATGTGTAATAAACCAAGTTTCAATCGAGGTGAAGGCAAGCTGTAGATTCTTTTGAAGGTGGGCCAGATCCTTGTGAGTGGAGAGAATGATGGCGTCATCAGCATAAAGGAGGATTTGTGCAGGACATGATTGTGGAAGATCATTCAGAAAGAGGCTAAAAAGAAGTGGCCCAAGAATAGAGCCTTGAGGAACTCCTGAGTGAACAGGACGTGCATCTGAGAGAACATCAGCTAGTTTCACTCTTTGGGAGTGATTCTCCAAGTAGCTCTTGAACCAGGTAGTGGACTCAGGTGAGAGCCCAGCAGAACATAGCTGTGTGATTAATAGTTTATGATGTACAGTGTCAAAAGCCTTGGTCAGGTCTAGGAAGACCGACCCGGTTAGGAGTCTGTTGTCCAACGAGCTGCAGATAGCTCTGGTGAATTCAAGGAGGGCCGATGTAGTACTGTGACCTGTACAGAAGCCATGTTGTTGGGGGCAGAGGATGTTGTGTTTATCCAGGTATTCCGTTAGCTGGTCAGATACTATAAGTTCAATGGTCTTGGGGGGGAATATGGAGATAGGCCAGTAGTTCACATGCAGGTCCTTGTCCCCACTTTTGTGGACCTGGGTTACTGTGGCTGATTTCCATCTGTCAGGGAACTGGCTGAGGGTGAGGGAGAAGTTGAAAATGTTTGTTAGTGGAAGTAGCACTTCATTAAGGATGAGGAACACCAGCTTGAGGTTGAGTGAGTCCCCACTAGTTCTGGATTTGGTGATTGCATTACAGACGTATTTATAGACCTCATGCACCCTGACTTCCTTAAAGAAGAATGGTGGGCGGTTGAAGGGAGGGGGTTGTGGGATGGGGGTAGGAGAAGGAGGGTGGTCATCATTGAAGAGGTCCAAACAGAGAACATTACTGGGGTCAGAGAATGCAGTATTGAAAGTATTTGCAATTGTGGTAGGGTTGAGAGTTATCTCACCATCAATGACCAACATAGTAGGTGAGGTTTTTGGCTGCTTCCCAGTTACTTCTTTAAGATTGTCCCAGAAGGATTTCCCCTTTTCCCAGGTGTTTGTGAGGGTATCTCTGTAGTATGTATTTTTCTTCTAGTGGATTGATTTAGTACAGTCATTTTGCTCCCATTTGTAGTTCTGAATATCAGCTTGATTGCCAGTGGCCCATGCCCGAAGCCAGAGGAGGTCCCTTGCTTTCAGGTCCATAGGTAGTTCAGCAGAGAGTCAAGGATGGCAAAGGCCTTTGATTTTATGCCTTTTGAAAGGGGCATAGGTGTCACAAGCAGCATTGAAGGAGTTTATGAAGAAATCCAAGGCCTAGTTGACATCAGAAACATTGAATATAGGAGACCAGTCGAGCTGTTGGAGGTGGGATTTGAGGTGTTTCAACTGACCGCATGGGAGGACTCTACTATTGATTAATTTAGGGGAGGCTTTCAGAATTTATTTGACCATTCGCAGATGACTGGGGAATGGTCACTTAGTGTATCTGGGAGCACAGAAACATCCAAGATGCGGGAGGGATGACTGGTCAGTATCCAGTCCAGGAGAGTGCTTGTGCCAGTTTTATAATTATGTCTGGTGAGGGAGACTACCAGTGCTGCCAGGTTGGCTGCTGAGGTGGCATCCTTGAGGCCTCCTGTGTCAGCGGCTAGCCAACTGATGTTAAAATCACCCATTAGGATCAACTCTGAGTCAGGGTGTTGGGCATGGATGAGGTCCAAGACTGAGTTGAGGCCTTTACCTCATTCTTTTGGAGGAATGTAAACAGCAGCAACATTCAGTGCTTTGTTATGAGTCCCCAACAGAATTTTAATAGGAAGGATCTGTGTAGAAGAAACCAAGGGGGGGGGAAGGTAAGCGGTGACCCAGGAGGGTGTCTTTGAGATATATAGCATAGCCTCCCCCTCTTTTTGTACTCCTGTCAAGTCTGAAGACATTGTACCCTGGCAGGACAATAGCTGTGTCTGGAATTTTGGGTAATAGCCAGGTTTCAATGAATGTAAGGATATCAGGGTTGTGTTGGTTAATGAATGTTTGCAGAGCATCATGTTTAGGCAGGAGGCTGCAGATGTTGAGAGATGCAAGGGTGAGAGTCCCAGGATGCCTCGATTGATGGCTGGAGCAATTAATTTTAGGCCCAGGATTTGGGTGAACATTCCCAGATAGCAGCAGCAGGAGTGGCAGAAGCTTCAGAATGCACCATTATAATTGTTTTAAGGCAGATTTGTTTACTCGTTTCATGCACAGTCTATTGCAGTGATTCTGTCTTAAGTCCCAAAGTGAAGTAAAATGAGCCAGCATTGAGAATGGCAACAGGTGAACATACACCACTCTATCATGGTTCTTCAGGTGTTGCCAGCCATCCCCAGAGGAGAGTGGGAGAGTATAGACAAGCTCAGTTAGAAGGGTACCAGAGTGGGTGTAGATAAGGTCAGTCATGTAGCATAGAGGAAGAGATGGGTATCTAGCTCCAGGCAGGAAAAATAGCAGTAGCAGGGAGCAAAAGAGAATGAGATGCAGAGGCAAAAGGGGCAGAGCCCTAGTGCATAGAGGATGTGTAGAGATAACCGAGAGGGTCTATAGGGCAAGAGCCACCCATGGAGGTGATGCAAGTAGAGGGAGAGGGAGAGCGAGTGGCAAGGGGGGGAGGTCCCAAGTAAGTGAGCCCAATAAGGTTCAAGCAGGGTGGATACCAAGGTTGAGTGGGTGGAGCCAAAGCCTATTTAATAAAGTTGGAGGTGGGGTGGGGGGAGCAGGTGCAAATATTCAGCAAAAGTCAATGCAAAGCAGTGGGCACCAAAGCCCAGAGACTGAAAATCCAATAGGAAAAAGGCAGGGCCAATCAGTTGCCGAGTGGAGTGCAGCGGTCCAAGTAGAGGAGGGTGGCAGCAGGCGGCAGCCTATCAGAGCCACATAGTGCTTCCCCTGAGCAGCCAGGACTCTTACCTAGCTTTGAAGGTGTCCTGGTTGGCCGGAGGATGGGGCTGCAGATGGTGGGTAGGATTAGCTTTGACCGCTTGCTGGAAGCCTGATCAGGGGCAGTGGATCTGGCTTTGAATGTGTTCTGCTCAGCCGGAGGATGGAGGAGCGGGCACCTGGCAGGATCAGCCATGGCCACTCGCTGGAAACCCTATCAGGAGCAGTCGTTCTAGTCTAAGATATAAAATGTAGGTTAAAAAAGGGTGTTTTAGCTAGGGCAGGGGGATACCAAGGCAAATTGAAGATTATTGGAGCTATGTAGAGGGTAGCAAGGGAGAGAGCTCAGGTATGGAACTGTAGAGTAGATAGCAGAACAGGTGCTAAACAAAGCTGATAGATAAGCAGATGGCAAAAATAGGAAGATGTCTTTAAAGGGAGGGCAGGACAAGTGTTAAGCCTAATAGCTGCACTCTGTATCTTTAAGTGGAGTTGCAATATTAGTGAGGGGGAGGATGAAGATTGCCCAGGGGTGGTGCCTGGGGGGAAGGGAGATTATTTAATAAAGGCTTGAGGTTAATAAAGGCTTGAGGTGGGGGATGGGGGGTGGGCACAAAAATTCAAGCAGGAAGGAGACAGAAGGAGACAAAGTGAAACAGAAATTGGATTATTTGCAGGGCAAAGCTTACAACTGTGACCCAAATGAAATCCGGTCTAAACCGAAAAAACTGTATCACTTTAAACTTAGTTTCTGATCCAGGGTAGATTACCACCAGACCTTAAAACAAAGAGAGCTGTAATACTTTAAAAATCTACAAACCTGCAGCCTAAAAGAATTTGCACTTCAAACTACCCTTGGAGTGCAAAATTGCTGAAAAAAGGCTTAGGTTCATGTTTAAATTAGGATTCACAGGACAATTTGGAGAGACTTAACCAGTACCACAATCAGTATGTAACATTAGCTTAAAGTCCAAAAGAAACAGGAGTAGCAAAGAATTAAAGAAGTCCAGCAGCCCGTCAGCAGGCAGAGCCGATGGTTCTGGCCGGTCAAGTTTCAGCAGCATACCTCCTGTCTGGTGATCGGTGGGCAGTACAGCAAGGAAGGCAGCCGGCAGACAGAGGGGGCCCACCCGGCTACTTGCAGCAGCAGAGACACCCGTGCCAAAGGTGAAGCTTCAGTCTGGTGATCGGCGGGCAGTACAGCATACTGTATGTGCCATGATGTAACCAGAGTACAGAACTCCTAATTATAACTAACTGTTGTAGATATGTATTGAGTCTTTTATTTTTGTTTTTGTGCATCTCTCTAAACCACACATACTGTACTCTAAAACCCCAATCCCAGTGCAAGGCATCATGGGTTTACAAATGTGTGCTCAAGGCATCATGGGTATACAAGTCCTTGTGCAAGGCATCATGGGTATATGAGTCCTTGTGCAAGGCTTCATGGGTATAAAAATCCTTGTGCAAGGCTGCATGGGTATACAAATTCTTGGTGCAGGGCATTATGTGTATACAAATCCTTGTGCGAAGCAGCATGGGTATGCAAATCCTTGTGCAAGGCATTATTGGTATACAAGTCCTTGTGCAAGGTGTCATGGGCATACAAATTCTTGTGCAAGTCATCATGGGTATACAAGTTCTTGTGCAAGACAGCATGGGTATAAAAATTGTTATGCAAGGCAGCATGGTTATACAAGTCCTTGTGCTAGTCAGGCTGACAAAGCTTTGCCAGGACATGCATTACCTTTTAAACAGGTTGTACTGTACACCTGATCCAGCATAAGCTGAGAATGATTAAGTACAAATATGCATTTGATCTTTTATTTTAGTGCACTGCCTGTCTTTTTACACAGTTGAAGAGCTAGGAAAGTATAATTTGGCAGGCAAGCAGTTTGTTAAAGGGATGCTAACCCTGTAGAGTTAATGTAGTTTTAAAGTTGGATACCTAAAGAAAACAATCAAAGTTCCCTGGTTTCAAATATTTTATCCATAACAGGATCACTCCACAGTGGCAAAGGTCTGATGACTAAAACAGTACATGAATTAAGTTCATAACCCAGAAGCAGTCATTTTACCTATGCAGCAACATTTGGAATTTAAACTAATTGATATACGATATCAACATGTAATAATAGTGCTCTGAGTAAGCAATTTTCATGATATTCATTTTCCATTTTGCATGTGCCTACTGCTTAAAATACAGTGGTCAGTCACACTGGATTTTGTATCAGCTATTTTGTCACAGACTGAGTTAGACAGAGCACACATAACAATTTGTATAGTACAACACAAAGACGAGACAAAAATGAATGAATGAAAATAAACTTTATTATTGTTGAGGATATGGCAGTTAGATCAAGCCTGTTTTCAATGCCATCCTGAGACTAACTACTTTACAATAAATACAACAGAACTCACAATACATTCTCAGTCAGCTTAAATAAGTTCAACATTAGTCTTAAGAACTAATTATCACTATAAGCAGTTTTTTTACAGCAGTCACAGACATACAAAATCAAGACACAGTGTATTTGTTGGGGAACTCTGCTGGAGGAATTTTATTCCAAGTCCGGGCTGCACTGAATTGTAAACATTTCTCTAGAAAGAGTTTCTGTATTTGGAATTGTCAGGCCTTGGTAGAGGTCTGATTGCAGATTTAAGGACTGAGATGTAGGCAGGTTAGATATCAATTGTTTTAACCAAGTATTTATTGTTTTCTGATTCAAGAGCTTAAATATTGTAGATGCCTATTATCTTTCTCTACTTAAATGGAGGGGTATCCAGTTTATTTCTTGCAACCTGAATCAAGGATGGGTACCCATTGCAGAGAATAATACAAACCTAACAATTCTATTGAATTATCTATCCAGTTCCTAAAGAGAGGTTTTTGAAGCATGTTTGTAAATACTGCATTAACTTCCTTGTTTACTCCCCATGCTGTTCGTTTCAAGGCTCCACCTTGCATTAAATGTTTTATAAAGGTTCCTAAAAGGGTTGCACAGAGTTGGTGAACCCCATTCTGTGCTGTATTCATCGGATTATCAGGACTTCCAATACCGATTCCATTCCATTGCCAGTAAAGGCATTAGAATCAATCTTGGGATCAGAATTGACAGATCTCATTCCACATCTAAATACAGTAAAACCTTCCACAACCCAGAAATGGGATTCCTTGCTGCAAAAGTAAAGACTGCCCTCTTCCCCCGCCCTTGTTTCTCCCATCCCTTACTTTCATGATGCGCTGCACTGCACAGATGGTCATTGAAGGGTAGTGGAAGAGACACCATAATTTCCATCTTCTTCCACAAGAAACAGGTGACTGAGGTCCATCCATCCAAGGCATACAGCACTGCCACTGAAGTGCAGATAAACTTGTGATCCCCTCCCCAGCAATGTAGCCCACCATGTTTACTACCCACTGACCACATAGTCAGTAGTACTCTGCTGCAGTAAAGTTACCCCGCCACAGTAAATTAGCTCCTCCAGCAAGCTCAGTTCCTCCTGGCTGAACTGGCTAGCCATCACACCTGACACTATTATTGATAGCTTGCCATTCCCCATTGAGTCTGACTCTCTGTCACTTGGGATGTAAGGAGTTTAACACTTTAACTTTGGGAACTTGAAGTTTGACTCAGTGGGGAAAGCAAGGCATTAGTAATCAGGTGAGGTCTGAAGAAGAGGTCTTTTTTGCCTTGAAGGGACAGGACTCAGTCGGTGGTTTCCGCAGTGTTTATTTGTTATTGTATACTGTATGGTACAATGCATTCATTTATAATAAAATGTGTATCATGTTACAGCAAGAGTGCTTACCTTTTGTTTGTTCCAGGTGTGATAGTGGGTAGACACAGTCAGGAAGGACTGGGCTTGTTGAAAGGGTAACTTACTGCACTGGGATAACATTACTGTGGTGGAGTATTATCAATCATTTGGGGCTGGCAATGTAGCCTAGAGGTTAGAGTAATGAGATGTGAATGAGCTTGGTACTTACAGCAGACTTGGGTTTCATTCCTCCAACCTCGACCTGCATACTGTGTGACTCTGAGCAACTCACATAACCTCTCCAGTGCTCCAAGGTGACTCATGAAAACAAACACTTGTGTCTAGTGGGCCTTACCTGGTTACCAAAGAATAAAAAAAAAATATTGATCATTTGGCTGGGGGGGGGGCAGTGGGCACTGGTGAGTTCCGTTGCTGGGGAAGTGGGTACTATGGTGTTTGGTTTGGTCTGCCACTAAAAGACCCTTACGTTCTTTCTGGTCTGACAGACCTATCTGTTGCTGCTGATGAGGACCCCATGCTGATACCAAACAAACTGAGTTTGACGCAGAAAATAAGTGAATAAAATGTTTTATTCTGTACAGCAGGATGTTCTTCTTCTGAGGTCTAGCCCCAGACTGACTAATTCTCTGACTGATAGGCATACATGGCATTGCCAGGCAGTGCAAGAAATGGTTACATGCAAGTTCTAAGTGCTCTTAAAGGGGCAGCAGCTAACAACATTAAGCCTCATACTTAATGTGTACTTCACAGTACAAGTTTATTTGGACTACAGTGGCAGTACTGGATGCCTTTGATGGATGTACCACAGTCACCTGTTTCTTTGGAAAGAAGCCAGAATCTATGGACCCTCCTACAGCACTGCACTTTCAGGGACCATCTATGCAGTGGAGCAGCATCATGAAGGCAAGAGAAGGGAGAAACAAGGGTGGGGGAAGTGGGAGGTCACTGTGTTCAACTAGGAGTCCTGTTTTATCCAAATTCCATAAACAAATCACTTAAATCTGATTCCTTTAATTGAATTCCAAGCAACTCTAGTCCTCAAAATGAGACTCAAATGTTAGGGACCTGTCAAAACTCACTCCAAGACATTTACAGAAGTCTATAACTTCAATGCAGGCCCAGTTTAAAGACAAGGTGTTGGATTTTTAAAGACTTGCATCATGATTGCAATGCAGTTGCACTGAGTCAAGACTGTTAAACTACAAAAAAGAGGTCTAACTTCTGGGCACAATTATTGCAAGGTCAGCATCAAACATGATGCATGTATCAAAATTCAACATGTGTCCGCATGCTTCAATTATCGGGTTCAGATATTCTGACACACATATATATAGTGACCTGCTGCATCCAGACTGTTGAAAATACAGCCCATGATCTATAAAATTATTTCATTTTGAATGTTTTATCTGGGTCCAGGGGAAAGTCCCAGTGCCTTCGTCTTTTGCATTCATAAATGTTGATACTTCAAATCAACAATGCATTTTTGAGAAATCTTCTTGCAATGTTATCTTGCATTATCCATAGCAAAAAGTACAGTGGAAATATATGCGTTCATTTTGCACTGACGTAAGGTGATACAAAAATAATCTGCTTACTGACTGTGCAGAGCAGCAAAAAGCAACAGCACTGTAACACAACACAATGTTGATTGCTGCACTGTGAGTTTATTATGCAAAAAAGTGCAGTAGCAAATATGAAGTTAAATACTCACAATTTGGAGCACAACATTACAAAGACAGGAATGACAATGGAACCCATAGTCCTCTGACTGGTTTCTTTAGTGCATCATCAAGGTGCAACGTACATCACTATATATAGAAAAAACATATAATGTAAAATGTCCAGCAGGTCATGATTTCTCCTAAATTCTATTGCTAGTAGTAACTTTTATGCCTATTCCTTTAATGTAAAGAAATATATGCAAAGTCAAGGTGAGAAAGATTTTTTACATTTCCACAGGCATTGCTACATCTAGTATAGTTCACTGAAAACTGTATGTGGCCATACCAATCAAAGATAGACTAAAAAAGTGTTACCTGCAAACCAATAATGTAAAATCCACACAAAAAGAATATGTAACTGTGGTTGTCAGTTGCATTTAAAAATTAGTTTTCATTGAATGTTAATATTAAAAAAAATACAGTTTTTCTGTCTCAACTAACTTTGTAAACTTCAACTTTAGAAGTAATGTTAGTTGTGATCATTTTTCTATATACAGTATGTGCAAACTAAATTTTTGTTACTTTGCAAATACTTTCCATAAGGAAAAAGACATTGCAAATTGTGAACAAATTAAGTTGCCATGGAAGTGTATGAGGTTTTCCAACATATATACATGTGTGTGTCATGCATTTAACTGCTATTTTTCAACACACAAGAATATTTTTTTTAAATCACAATTTTTCTGCTGCAACTTACTTTGTAAATTAAACGAAGAAAGTAATTTTGGTTGGAATTTTTTCCATATATCAGTGATCCATATTTTTAAAATTTGCAAATACAATGGAAATATGTGTGCAAGTTACTTAGTTCATGGTGAACATGAAAGTTCTGTCACTTATGAACATTTTTTAATGTATGTGGGAATGGAAATATTTTATTTGTAGATACACTTTCAGGGACCATATTTCATTAAAAGTATTGACAATGCAGTATTGTCAATCCAGAAACATTATCAAAACAAAGTTGTGTGTATGTGTTTTTATATAGTTTTTTTAAGAAAGGAAATTAATTGCAAAAAAAACAAAACAACTATGCAATGCATCAGGGGTTAAGCACAAAACTTAACAAGCATTTGTGAATGACAAATGTTTGCTTGAATTTGCTGTGTAGGTGTTTGGCATTGATATTGCAGAGGTGATAACTGACACATTAATAACATGAGTTATAATACTGGAATTGTCATGACATAATGTTGTCGCTAACTTAGATTGTGACCTTGAATTTTCAAAATACTAGTTTTTCTCCCAGCATATGAACGTGACAGGTATCATTTATGAAATGTGACCCAAAACATTGTTTTGTGGCACGACCATGAAAACAGGTTTTGGAAGGGGATTTGGTAATGTCATCTGCCATGTTCATTTGATGGGGATAAAAAACATGAGTGTGTTAAAAATGTGGGTTCAGAAGTAAAAATATTGCAAAGTTATGAGTAAATGTTGAAAAAATGACAATGTTTGTTCATAGCATTTTTTTTTAATTTGACTTCAAATGTTCAGCTCAGTCTTTTCATTACACCACCTTATGAACATAACAGATCTCATTTACGAAATCCTACCCAAAATGTCATTTTGCTGTACAAATGTGAAAAGACCTTTAGGCCAGGATTTGAAAAATGACGTCATGTTCATGACATGGGGTATACAAATGGTTTTGTTGAAAATGTGCAATCATAATCTGCTAAACTAGTAAAGCTAGGAGTAAACACTGAAGAGTTTCAACATTTCTTCATAACTTTTTCATCTTTTTTTTTTAGATTTTAATCTCAAGTTTTGAACATAGTCTTATTATGACCCCACCTTATGATCAAGTCAAGTGGATCTTTTTTTAAATCTCATCTGAAAGGTGATTCTGTGGAGTGACTGTGAAAATAGGTTTCACTGGGGATTTTAAAAATTACACCTGCCTTATTCATGAGGTGGGGTAAAAGAGCTATGTGGAATATTTAAGGTCAAAATGTGGAAAAATAGTGACGTTATGAGTAAATGTTGAAGTATTTCAATGTTGTTTCATAACTTCATTGTTTTTTGAGATTCTTGACCCCAACTTTTCAACACAGTCTTGTTATTACATCACCTTATGATCAAGGCAGTTAGCTAACATTTTTGAAATCTTGTACAAAACATGATTTCACTAAGTGACTGCAAAAACACATTTTGGAGAGGATTTGAAACATTTCTCCTACCTGGATAATGAGGTGGGGTTAAAAAAGACCATGTTGAATATTTGGGGTAACAGCATTAAAAATTAAAAAGTTATGAGTAAAAGTTCAAACTATATTAAAAAGCCATTAACCTAACTTACAGTACCTTTTTTCAGTCACTTCCTGGTGGAGCTCAGAAGAAGCAGGACATTCAAGAAGGAGCAGTGCTGGACTGGATAGGTAAGTATGGGGTTAGGGTGTGAGGTGGAGGGTGCTGAGAGGGGTGTTGGGTGGAGGGTTGGGGGCTTTGGAGACAGAAGTCATTGCTGAACCATTTTCTTGTTTTACAGGTCTCTGAACAGGAAAAGGGGGAAGAATCTGGAGGTGGGCAGCATACTTGTCAGAGGGAGGGTGATTTTTTTTTGGATGGAGGGGCATGGGCAAGGATATGGAGGTGAGCAGGATACTTGGCAGCTGGAGTTTGTTTTATTTTTACAGACGGAGCATGGGGATACTTGAATATGGGATGGTGTTTATTTTTACAGACAGGGCACTGGGGAAATATCAGGAGGTTGGCAAGATACTTAGTAGTAGGAGGCTTTTATTTTATGGATGGGACACCAGGGGAAGGACTGAGAGATGGGGAGGATACTTGGCATGGTTGGGTGTTTATTTTTATAGACAGAGCACCTGGGAAAGGACTGGGAGGTGTGTGGGATACTGACAGTGGGTAAGTGTTTTATTTTTACAGGTGGGGCATGAGGGAAGGATCAGAAGGTGGGTGGGATACTTGTCAATGGGAGGGTGATATTTTTCTAAGGACAGGGCACAGGGAAGGATTGAGAGGTGGTACAGTCAACATACTATGAGGGTTATTACTGTTTGGGCAGGGAAAGGGTAACATCAGTATTACGAATAAATTGTACTGCCTTGGTTCTTAGCACCTCTGTGTGGGGTAGACTGCTGAGCACATTTACCAAGTGGGTTGTTAGGCCACCAACTGGTTCATATCACAGCAGCACATTTACTGGCTGCGTTCTGTATACAGTGAATATCTATAGGAGTTATCACTGGCTCTTTTGGCAGGGATAGACTGACATCAGTACCAAGAATAAATTGTTTACTACAGGGCAAAACAGTACATTTACCACCCACCTTCTGGCTATAGACAGTAGTATGTAATGATGCTGCTTAGCTGCTTGCTGGGTGGTGTCATGCCGATGAAAGCATCAAGCTGCTCTGTGATAGGAGCAGCTCACTTCTGACAACTACACAAAGTTTTCACCATGCAAGCAGAAAAGAGCATCATGATCAGCC
This sequence comes from Neoceratodus forsteri, assembly GCA_016271365.2. Lineage (NCBI taxonomy): Eukaryota > Metazoa > Chordata > Ceratodontiformes > Ceratodontidae > Neoceratodus > Neoceratodus forsteri. The sequence goes on along the minus strand of CM057453.1, from coordinate 410,336,618 downwards.
TCACTGATCATTGGCCTTTCACTTTTGAACCTTCTGCAGCCTGTGCTGCATTGGACCTGTCAGTGGCACACCTCTGAAACCTGTTATTGTAACAATAAATTTACTCCACTCATGTGCACAAGCAAACATAAAAAGTGGGAAAATGAGATATTAGGGTAAAAAGTCCCCTGGGTCTTCATGAACATGTGGATTATGGTCCTTCAGGGTTTGAATAAATGCCATACAGCACTGGTATAACACTAACCTTGGCACCCTCTCTCCAAGCATTGGTGTCTCAGTCTTTTCTTTGCCTGGAAAGACAGCTCTGAAGTTAATGTAATGCTATTGCTGTGCTGCAAGATTTTTCAGATCCAGAAGAACACCACACCGCAGATTCATCAAGTCTCAGGGGACTTTTTAACCTAACACTGCATTTTTTCCTTAAACCCTCACTGATACAGTAACAGTATTTTGCAACGAATAAATACTGTAAAATGGGGTATTTTCACCTTAAGAAATGTTTTGCTATAGTAGCTCAAGGTGATTACTGTGTGAAAATAAAAGGGTACTAATTTGCTATAATTGTGCATTTTCAATAGAAGTGGATTTATGCACTAATCACTTAGCGCTAAATTATAGTTGCACAATTCCATTCAGTTATTTCCATGCACTTAATATAACTAATGCAAAAATGACTCATTTTACAGTATATTCTTTTGTTTGTATAACATGGAAGTTGACTGTTAAGTACAAATCACAGCACTGTTATCCAATTAAGTCAATCAAAATTTTTAGAATAGTAAAAGTTATTGAAAAATGTTTTGACAGTGAAACACATTTTTCATCTACATTGAGTAAGTTGAATCTGAAGTTTGTCCACATATATACTGCAGAAAAACCTTTATGCTGCACTAGAGATAATCTACTACAGTATATACCATATGTGTTCTCTAGTAAAACTGATGTACAGTAGCTATAACACAGTAACATATATAGAAAATAATGTTTGAGAAGGGGTGAGTAATAAGATTCTTATGCACGCCAAGGGTATGTGTAAAATCTCTATACATAGTCCCTCCCCATGCATAGTTGTTTATAATTTCTGACTTTTAATTTAAAATTATCCAAGAATATTGGGGCAGGCATAGTGCTACTCACTTATGCCTCCTGTGAAGAACCCTTCACTGTCAGTCATGTGAGAGACACCCCCAATGGCCACCCAGCCTGTCATCTCACACATACAGTCTGCAGCCTAGTCAGAGAGTGTAGTATTTTTTTTTTTTTTGATCTTCTCCATATCCCTGTACTGCAGCAAAAAGGTTAGGGAATGAGATGCAGTGTCTCAATGCTGTGTTTAAAAGCAGGGCTTTCACTGTAAGCTGTGATTAACAATTGTATGCTGTCTTGTACTCACCATTGCATACAACTATGTGTAATGGTGGCTTGTACTACTGTTTTCATTTTGCAACCAGGGAAAGTCAATAATTATGTATGCATATAGTTCCTGTGTACCAGGCTGATGCATATTATATGTACTGCTTTTGCGGATACATAGTTTTAAAATATATCTGACAATGAGCTAATAATAACAGAAAATTTGCTTTCAAAGTAATTTTGAAGGTACCGCTTGGGCACTTAATTTTATACTGAAGAACATATCTGCTCAAAGTGCTGGTTTCCAATTTCACCAAACAGGGATTCCAATCATGAGGTAGAGGTGTAGTCCAATCAGACTCATCCTCCAGGAAAGGAGTATGGCATCTACTAAAAGAGGAAGGATTCACCAAAGATACAAACTTTGAAGTTATATAATAACATTCATTTATGGTCAGAAGAGACACTGAGTCAATCATGTCCACTCCAACTGCTGTACAAGCACAGATGAAAACATATTCTGTACAAATGCACTAATTCATAGGGAATTCCTACCATTTCTACTATGCAGGGTACCCATTAATTTCCTTGGTGAGCAGGAATTTGCCCAAGCTTTCCTTGAAGACAAGTACTGACTTCATATTTAATTTCACCAGTTAGTGATCCCTAGAGAATACATAAAGTGGCTCCTAGCCTACAACATTTATTGTTCAAGTCACCTGGCAGTTAGCCAATCTAAAAGGTTGCTTATGAATATCTTTTTATGCCCAGTATGTTTAAAGATGTGGCAGGACTACAGCTAGATTTGCTGGCAGTGCCAGAGGGTTTGAAAGGCTGGAGACAAAGCTAAAGTGGCTTTGGCTCCCCTGCCTATAATTGAGAAAACCTTTCATTGGATAGCTGGTGACATCATGGGACCACTGAGCTCCTGGAGTCACACAAGCAAGAGATACAGTATATATTGGTGGTCATGGACTCCGCAGTCAGGTACCCTGAGGCAGTGGTTTTGTCTTCAATACAAGCAGAGAAACTGGCAGATGAACTCCAAGGACAATTTTGCCAAGTAGGATTTCCTCAGTAGATTCCATCTTTTCAGGGCAAAACTGTTATATCAGCTTTTATGTCACTTTTGTGGGAAAGTGTGGGGTGCTACAACTTAGGGCTTCCCCATACCCCTCTGAAATGAATGGCTTGGTTGAATACTGCAATGCTTAAAACCATGCTGAGACCATTTACAGACAAACATGAGTGAATTGAGATGAGTTATAATTTCTTATATTTTCCTATAGAGAAGTTCATCAGATGTTAATGGGGAGTCCTTCAAGGCCTTGTTTGGCAACAGGTTAAGAGGGTCCTTAGATCTAGTGAGAGAGAAATAGCAGGGTGACCTTGCTTTCCAGGAGGAATCTGTTGTGGAGTACATCCTGAACCAAGGAATCAATGCAGCTTGCCCAGAATCATTGGGTTGCTGCGCAGCAGTGACAGAAAACATGGTACAACTGTGGGACCAGAGCCCAGGAGTCAGACAATGCATGATGGTGGTTACTGATCCCTGTCTAACAAAATACTTTGCAAGCAGTCTGAAAGGGTCCATACTCAGTGATAAGAAAGGTTAATGATGTGAATTGTATTGTGGAATTGCCCAACAGGAGTCTCAAGCAGAGAGTACAGAATGTAAATATGATTAAACCATACCAAAACAGGGTACATTTCTGAGTGTGTTTACCCAGATGAGGAGAATGAGGGGGATCTACTACTATATCACTATTATATGTAATTGTGAAAAACCCTAATTCCAAAAATTGGGTTAGAATCTAACAAATCCAATTCTGTGACTTGGAATCTGAGCAATCCTAATGTGCAATTTTTCATTTCTTTCAGTTCAGGATAGGCACATCCACATAACACACCTCCCCCAGCACTAGTACAGGCTTTTGAAGCTGATTGGGCAGGGGAAAGGAGGGGAAAATACAGTATCACAAACAAGAAAAATAGTCACAAAGGGGGAGCAGGACAGAGGAAAGGAAGAAGAAGACAGGGGAGGGGTGGTGGAACACAGCAGCAGTATGAGGATGTGCAGAAACAGAAGGTCTCAAGGGCATGTACAGTATCTGGGGGGGACCAGACATCAGAGGGGAAATAACAGGTATGAAAAGTGATGCATAATATTGCCAAGAGCCTGGGTAAAATGATCTGTGAACTCCAAGCAACAATAGCAGAGGCACAACTGAACATGCTGGCAGTGACAGAGATGTAGGCAACAGAGCACCATGAGTAAGAACTGAGGGTAACAGGGTGCACCATGTTTAGCAGAGCTATGGAAAACTGGAAGGGAGGTGGAATAGTATCATATGCTAAGAAGGGCATCTTAAACTGGCCCATCAAACAATGGTAGCACTGCCATTCAGGACACCAGTGACCCGTGTTCAGCAGTGAGTCTGGGTCACTGGAGGCTGGCTGGAGAAGGGAGGTGACCATTGTAATGGACATTTCTTTCCTAAAGGAGGGTGGGGATTAGATTCCCACTGCTATACCATCTCCTGGGTGAGCACAGGGGGAGGTGGGGTGTGATGCCTATATGAGAGACATCCTCAGGGGACTGAGCAGCAACAGAAAACAAGAATTTGTCAATGCCAAATGTTGTCTCACTGGCATTGGTAGTGCCAGAGTTAGAGATGCATAATAGGAATGGCAGTGAAGTATTAAAATGATGCCAATCCCATCCCCACCCTGTAGAGAACAACAGGCATTGGGGTGTGCCTTTGGGTCATCAGCTGTAATGCTCATACCATTTCTCCTCACCCTACCATGTAGACACTGACAAGTGTTGTGGTGTGCTTTGGGGTCTTTGGGCATTATACTTACTCCATTCCATAAGGAAATACACTGAGGTGGGTGCAGTATAGGAGAATGGGGTGAACTTTGTGGCCGAACAGTGCAAGGCACACCACAATGCCTGTCACTGGCTTCAGGGTGAGGGTGGGGGTGGAATGGCATGAGCATTACAGCTGATGATCCCAAGTCACACCCCTGACGCCTGTCAGTCTCTACAGAGTGGGATGCTACAGTTGGAAACCCCAACACCATAGGCATGTGTTGGTATTTTCACTCCAACTTTTCAACATGGGCTTTTTGTGAGCCCACCTCATGAAAAGCGGCACAATCAAGTTTGCTAGTTGAAAGGTGGTTTTGCACAGCTGCTATGCCATTTGGTGACACAGGGATGAAAACACATATTGGGCAGTATGTGGAAAATGACAACTGCATTGTTCATGAGGAGATGTAAAAAAATGGAAACGGTGAAAATCTGAAGTGAAAATTTAAAAAAATTGGTGAAGTTATGAGCATGCATAGAAACTGTGCAACAATGTCCATAACCGAATTATTTTTGAGATTTTTTTAACCACATCTTTAACATGGGCATTTTGGGACCTCCCCTCATGAACAGTGGCGGTGTGATTCTGTTAATGTGTCCAAAATGTTGATTTCGCACAGTGACCACACCATTGTGCACCACAGGTGTGAAAACACATTTAGAGCAGGATGTGAAAAATGACAGCTGTACTGTTCATAAGGAGGTGTAAAAAATGCCAGTGTTGATAATCTGGCATGAAAATATTGCAAATTTGTGAAGTTACAAGGGTGCATGGAAACGGCACGCTTGTAACACAGTCATTTTATGGAATTTTGTCACTACATTTTCAACATAGGGATTTTAGGACTTCTACTCATGAACAGTGTCACCGTCATTTCCTGAAACTGTCCCGAAGACTGATTTCGCAAAGCAACCACGCTATTCTGCGCTGGACGTGCGAAAACACATTTTGGCCAGGATATGTAAAATGACAGCTGTACTGTTCATAAGGAGGTGTGGAAAAAGGCCAATTTTGAAAATCTGGAGTGAAGATATTAAAAATTCATGAAGTTACGAGCGTGTGTGGAAACTGTGCAACGCAGGCTCATAAAACAGCCATTTTGGGGATTTTTTTCCACCAAATTTGCAACATAGGCTTTTTGAGAGCCCCCTCATGAACAGTGGCACTTTCATTTCATTAATCAGGCCCAAAAGGTGATTCTGCATAGTGACCACGAAATCACCTTTTGGGACCGAATAATGCCATGACAGTGACAGAAGTCATGAGAAGGGGTCCCAATAACCTCATGTTGAACATTTGGTGGCAAAATTCCCCAAAATGCCCAAGCTATGCACCAAAGTTGAAAAAAAATATATTTATGCCAGTATACAGCTTACCGACATTTCTTCAGTTCGCGGTAGGCTTTGAAGAGTGCAGACGTGTTCCCAGTCCACCAAAGACCACCACGCCATACTCCGGAGGTAAGTATGGGGTGAGGGGGGTGTTGGGAGGCAGGTGCACAGAGGATGGACATGGGTTGCGGAGGGGGCAGGGAGACCTCAAGGACCGCTTTTGTTACAGGTTTAAAAAAAACATTGCGGGACTTTTTTTTTACAGGGTATTTAGCATGCTGGGGTGGGCTCCCAGCATGCCACCTAACTATTTTTGGGGGTGATGCTGTAGCCAACAGGGGTGTTGGGCACCCCCATTGGCACATTCTGAAGGGGGGACACTAGCCGAGGGGGATGGGGCACCCCCCTCGGCACACCACAAAAACAGGGCAGAGACATTATGCTAATGGGGATTGGGTCCCCCATCAGCAAAGAAAAATTGTTGGAGAGCACATGATGCAGAGAGGGATTGGGCACCCCTTCAGCATACATTGTAAATGGGAGGGGGTCATTATGCTGATGAGGAGTGGGTTCCCCCATTGGCATTCTGACAGGAGACAGCGGCAGTGTTATGTGCACATCGGGTGGTGTGTTGTGGTCATGCTGCATGAGAGCTCCGCTCTCATTGCAGCAGACCTTTTGTCAGATCTGGTGGCCACATTCCAAATTGCTGATGTGGCACCTGCATGCTGCCTGATTGGGGAATGAGGGATGCACCTACTGAGTTATGCCCTGCATTCACCCAACAGTGACCGCGTCTCCAAATCTGCTACTACTGCAATATGTTGGCTGCGCATGCACGAGCCAACATAAAAAAGAAATACAGTACTACCACAGCCATGTAGAATGGCAATCCTACCACTCCTGCAGACCTTGCACCCACTTACCTGGGCTCTCACCTCGGTGCCTTGACTAAGTTCTCCTGTGGGACCCCCCAAGCCTGAAGGGCCCCATCACTGGGAGCAAGCAACGAGGGCAACACAAGGGGTAGGTATGTCCTGAGAGAGGGTGAGGATGGGGAGCAGTGGGTAGGGAGGGTGTCTAGGGTCAGGGTGGTGTACAACCCTCCAGCACCAAATGAAAAAACAGACTGAAAGCTAGCAGAAGAGATCAACAGAATACCAGGGCTGGGAGAGATGCTGATATTGAGAGAGTTTATTTTGCTGGATATAGACTACAGCATCCCAACATCAGTGAGTGCAAAGAGTCAAGCCCTTGTACAGAAAATGCAAGAGGCATTTCTGAGCCAGATGGTCATTTAACCAGCTAGGGAAGGAGCCATACCATACCTAGTCCTGAAAAACAGGAACAGAGTGGGGGAGGTCTGGTTAAGGGAACAATTGGCTTCCAGTGATCAAAGAACCATGTGGCTGAGGTCAAGTTAAAAACTGATAGCGTACCCTACAGAACTAAGGTCCTGGGGGCCAATTCTCAAAGCCCCTAGAATGACACAAGGTGCCTGCATCAAACATAAATAATGCAATTGGCACCTTGCATCAAAAAATTCCCCCCAAGCTATTCTCAAAAGCAGCCTGCAGAAAACCCAGGCTGCCTGTGGCAAAGAGGACTTGCACCAGACTTGTGCAAAAAAATTGGCTGTGACATGCTACTAGGGCTTGTGGTAGATGCAAGCTGCCACATCCCCTAAATCACTGTTCTAAAAACCCCTGCAGAGGACAACTGTCTAAGTGTACTTAGTTGTCCTCTGGGGGTTGCACCAATGTGCTGCCAGGGTCACAAGCTCCCCTGTAAAATGCTGCCCTGGTAGTCTAAGGCACCCCCCCAAGCTCCGCTCTCCAATCCCCTTGTAAAACATAATTGTAAATTACTTGTAAGAATAGGGCATCCCTCGCCCCCCCAACAGCCCTGATCTCTGATCCCCTTGTAAATATAATTTTAAATTGCCCTGTTAGTCAAGAGCATACCCCACCCCCAACAGCCCTGATTCTCAATCCCCTTGTAAATATAATTGTAAAATTGCCCTGTAAGTCGAGGGCACTCCTTCCCAACAGCCCAATCCCTGATCCCCTGGAGTATTATGGAAAACATTTCCTGGTAGTCTAAGTGATCCCCCAACCCCCACCCAGTTGGCAGTGTCTCCACCCACTCCCCCATCCCCAAGCAGGCAATCAGCACAGCTCTCCTCACATCTCCGAGTCTGGCCACTGACAGAGATATCAATGAATGTGTTCTGTATACATTCATTGATAGCCCAGTCAGCAGCCAGCCACAGAGGTTTGAGGAGGGCTGTGCTGGTTGCTGGCTCAGGAATGGGGGCAGCAGGGTGGTGGGGTACTGCCAACTGGGGTGGAGGGTGTGTGGACCACTAGACTACCAGGGAATGTTTGCATATATTTCAGGGGATCAGGATCAGGCTGTTGGGGGGTGGGTGCCTTGACTTAAAGAGCAATTTATAATTATATTTACAAGGGGATCGGGGATCGGAGCTGTTGGAGGTGGGAGTGCCCTTAACTTACAGGGCAATTTATAATTATATTTACAAGGGGATCATAGATCAGGGCTGTGGGGGGCTCTAGGCACCTGGCACCTGTCCATCGTGAAGAAAAGGAAAGGCATTCATCAGGTACAAAATAAGTCAGACAGAAGAGAACAAACCAGGCTTCTCAAAAAAAGATGAGGGCAGCAAACTGGGTGGTGATACAGAAAAAGGTAGAGGCAGAGCTAATGCTAGCATAGGGGGTTATTGAGGGAAACAAGGAGTTCTTTTGCCATATACATGAGCAGCACAAAACCAAGGAAGGAGTGGTCAGGCTAATGAACGGATGGGTGGAGGATGTGAATGGCAAGGCAAATTTATTAGGGATGGGTGGGTACTAAAATACCCAACCACCAAGACAACTCATGGGTACCCCAGAAGTCCCCCCAAAAAACCTGGATGAAAACCAAGTAGTCGGGTTTGGTCGAGTCAAGTAATCACTACCTGGCCCATTCTACTACCCAATTACCTGGCCCTGACCGTAGCAAAACTTATGCAAAGACTGTTTTTTTGGGACTATTATACTGTCTGTTAGGTGTCCTATCCATTATATCCATGGGGGCATTGCTGAGGCAGGTATGAGAGGCACAGGGTCTCTTAGGAAACCTGCTGCTGTTTCCAAAAATTCATAATTATCATAGATATTATACAAGCTAAAAGAGCCAAAGGCCTATAAAGAAGCTTGCCCTTTACACAAAGGGATGGCCTGTAATTCCTACTTTCTTGAAATGATTGTCTAATCTTGTTTTAAATACTGTAATTGAACTACTGCTGATAGCATCAAGTGGTAGCCCATTCCAGATACTAACAACCCTCTGGTTATACTATCCTGCTCTCCTTTTTGTTACACTAGTCTCACCTTTAAGCTGTAGGTCATAAACACTTGTACTGTAATTTTGTTCCCTCAGTTCAAAACCAAGGCAATCTCAAAGATCGTCATTGGAAAATGACTTGAATAATAAACAGAGATCCCCTCTAAGTATTCTGTACTTGAGTGGCAGTGTGACAGGGTTGAATAGGACCCTGTTCCAGTTGTTATTGAGAGTTTGTATGCAGTGACTTGTTCTGTTCTTTCCTTTCATGTCTCTTGTCTGTCTGGTTGCGCAACCAAATTTTCCTGTGAGACCTAGGATTTGATCACCCCAACAGTCTCGCTATTCTTTGCCTCTCACTGTCTCTCAGTCTTCCCTCGCTGTTTCTGTCTTTTCCTCAATTGCATATCTGCTGGTATAGAAATATATGTGAATTAATATGTGGAAATGTAACTGCTATTGGGATCCCTTTGTTTAGAAATTATATAGTATTACTGTTGAAATGTATATAACTATAGTTTGAGATGATTGCAAAAAGCTATTGGGAACTCAAGGGGTTAACCTGAGAGCAGTTTTTAAGCCCTTTTTCAGAAGAACTGTGGAGAAGAGGCATCAGTTCTGGGACATTGTGTTCTTGCTGCCCCTGCCTGAAATTTACAAGAACATTTTAGAACAAAACAGGATGCTTGTTAAGGAGGGGGGTTTGCAAAGACTTATAAGACAGAGCTGCAATTTCTTGCAAGACATACACAGAGATTGAAGGAAAACTCAGATGGCTCTTCTCTGTTTATTTGTCCTTTGTAAATAATTGTACTGAACAAGTTAATTTTTTTATGTTACTGCTAGTACTAATAAACACTTTTTGTAAATTCTACAACTGCTCCTGGTTTTTCTTATGCTTCCTGACCTGTGCCTTGATGACAGATAGGCATTGCTGAGGCAGGTACAAGAGGTGCAGCTGCTCTGAATGAGCCTGCTGCTGTTTTAAAAAATTATACTCATGGTGGGCATCGATCAGTCTTATATAATATAAACAGATGACTGACAAAAGAGGAGGATATTAAGAGTAGTACTAGTACGGCACTTGTGGCTGGCATGGTGGCAGTGGTGATGGTTCCATTTGTGTTGTACACAACTTAGTCATCATATTCAGTATCACTGTTTGCAGGCTGTTGTTCATCTTCATGGTCAGAGTCACATAAATTAGTGTTTGTGGCAGTTAGGAAATTGTCAGCATTCATTTTGAGAAATGTAAGCCATTACACATTTGCAGGACTTAGCAGTGTTCTGTGGTCAGAGACTATTCCTCCAGCTGCACTAAATATGTGTTCTGAATATACACCTGAAGGTGGACAACTGAGGTACATTATTGCATGATTTGCTAGATCTGGCCATATCGTTCTCTTTTGTTTCCAATACAATAATGGATCTTCCTTGAGACCAGTCACAGTATGGTCTGAAAAGTACTGAAGGATCATTATGCTGCGTGAGACGGTTACCAGTCCGGTAGATTAACCTGCTGCACTTTCTTTGTAGGATAGCAGTCCATGTAGTTGCTGGTGACTCAGAAGTGATTTGCCTTCCTGATCATCAATATAGGATGCCTGAGAAGTAGCTGTACATGTCCTGTCCCTTGCCGATGACACTGCTGATTGTGAAGAATTGATAGATGTGCTATTGTCTGCACCAGAGGCACACTGTGATGGTTTGGCAGGGTTTGACTGCTCTGCATAAGTTAATGATGTTTGTAGAGCAATGTCACATTTGGTTAGCAGATCTATCCAGTGCTCAATGTCTTCCCCTGCAGGAAGATGGCTTGAATGTTCCACTTGAAGTGGGGATATAGCAATGTAGTCAACACATACAGGTAGCTGTCATTCTTAAGTTTGGCATTTATTCTCTGATCAGTCTACAGTCTGAGACTTAAATTATCTGCCTGCATAAAAGCAGTGGTGTCATCTTTTGCCTGAAAGTCTTTCTTTATGTCACCAAGGAAAATGTGAAGAAATCTAATTTGAGGAAGAATTTGACTCAGAGTTGCACTGCCTGCACTGACATTATGTGTGGCAGCTTCAAATGGCTCCAATAAGGTGTCCAAAGATTCCAATACAGTCCAGCTACTGGAACTGAATATATCTTCTTTACCTATTTGATTCTGCATGGTGTAATCATGTACAGCTTTTTTCTGTTCATGAAGCCTTTCCAACATGTAAAATGTTGAACTCCAGCAGGTTGGAACTTCCTGCTTTAATGAATGCAAGGATAAGTTGTTCAACCTCTGCAGACTCTTCAGGGTTTTTTGAGCTGTCACAAAGTGGCTGAAATGCCCACATATTTTCCTAGCAAGACCAAACAGGTTTTCATCATTTCTGTTTCCATTTAAGAAAGCATGGATGAGAAGATTTAAACACTGTGCAAAACAAGGTATGTATTGGTAGTTGCTATCTCTAACAGCCTTGATTATGTTGGCAACATTATCTGATACTATGAATCCTGGAGATAAGGAATACAGACTGCAAAATATCCATAGCACTGTGTTTTTTTTTTTCAAAAGTGATGACACATAATATAGCCTGCTTCCTACTACATATGGCAGAGTGGCAATTATTACTTTCTGACTGAAAACATGTCCAATGAGCTGTAACAATCATGTAGTCAATTGTTTGGTTGCTGGTCCATATATCCATGGTTATGTGAACCTGCTTCACCTCAGAGAGCTACAACTGTTTAGTGACCGCACTACACACCAAGTCATACAACTGTGGAACAGCCTTTTTTGAGAAATACGTTCAATGGAATGGTGTACCGTGGTTCAGTCTGGTTCATGAACTTGAGGAAACCTTTCTGGGCAACAAAAACAAAAGGGAGCTGACAATCGGTAAACAACACTGCAATGGCTTTATTTAACAGTTGGTATGTTGGATGCTTGTGAGTAAATTTTGATGTCTTCACAACACTTTCTTTTAATGTTGGTTGACGAGAGTGATGAGATATTTTGAATTCTGGGGGTACTGTACTTTTCACACCTTTTTCACGTGAAGTACTACTGTGGGATTTTGCAGTACTTGATGGTGTCAGAAGAAAGTCTATGTTTGTCTTGGAAGACTGCAAAGACACATCAAGTGATTCAGTGTCAGTTCCTGCTTCCAGTTCAATGTCAATATGGTCACCATCACCACCACCTCCACTACTGCCCATACCAACCACACTGTCCCTTGCCCTGCCCCACTCAATTGGGTGTTTTGCCTTTGCATGTCGTATCATTACTGATGTTCCAAAATAGCCCGCTTTGCCACCACTACTGGCACTCTTTTAGCGCAGACTGCATACAGCTCAAGAGTTGTCTGCAGGGTCAATATAAAATAAATTCCACACTAAAGATTTACCCTTCGTACTGTGGTGCCTGGCACTATTTCTTGTACAGTCATGGGACCCGGAGGAAACCCTATACTGCCATTTCCTTGTTTGCATGAAAATTTTTCCCATTCATGGTCATCTTCTTATTCTTATGTCTAGCATATGATTTTTTTTTTCTGCACTTGCCTCTCATGCCCTGCAGTGGCATCCTTTCCAACCCCCTCATCGAAACTGGTACCAACCTCTTTGTCACAAGATTCAGAAGTACTGGAACTGCCATCATCATCAGGTGGGACATAACACGGGCTATCCTATTCCCAGTCCCCACTATCACCACCATGTTTATCAGCACTCACTGCCTCAGCAGCTGAGGTTATATTTGCAGAGGATACCTCCCACTCCTTGCACGCTGCTTCAGCAGCTGGAAGTCTCCGGGTACAAGTGGTAAAACATTCAGTACCTCTGACTCCTGTCATTTCTTTCCAAAACTCTACTATCAATTCATTGGTAACTTTCTTTTTTGGTTCAGGAGGACATTTAGCGCCAGTTCTGGTGGTGTTATTGTTATTATTCTCACTATGTTCTTCATTAGTGCTAGGATTCATTTTGTCCACATCATTTTCAGTTGCACATTCACCAGCACTGTACTTCCTTTTAGTAGACTTAGTCTGGGAAATGTGAGACATAGTAGGCACAGCTGTGGCTTTTGCTTTACCACAGAGAGATGTCACACACAGTGTAGCTATGACAGGGCTCAGGGCACCTAATGGGCTATCAGACAGTGTAATATAACTTAAATGACTTTTGCTGTACTGCAGAGGAACACAGAGTATGAGTATGATGTGACACAGTTTGCTAATGCAAACTCTTCACCCTGGCAGGATCCCTCACAGAGCTTGTAAAACCTCTAATTATGGACTGTATGCCTGTATGGTACAACCACCAGGCTCCGGGAGTCCACCACGTCATCCTATCTCACATTAGGAATCAGGATCATGAGTAAAAGAGTGGGTGTGTGAAAGATGACGTTTTGTAATTGCAGTTGAACAGGGGGCTGTGCCTATTCACTCTGCTATCAACTTTCTTATACCTTAATTATACTGAATACAATATAAAGATGAAATGAGTGTGTTAACTGTGGTGTGGTTTACCTGGCATCCAACCATATAACCTAAGCTGATTAGACAGGATGTTGACGGGGACGGGGGTTGAGGTGGATGATCAGTAGGGTTTGGCGGGGGTGTTGTTGGGGTGGGTGGCTAAGGAGCCTTTGGTTACAGCTGTATATAGGGCCCATGTCAATGTAAATCTGGCATTAGGATTGTGGGAAGAATGGGGGGCAGTGCTGTATTTCTGTTTATGTGCATTGTAGACTCAGCTGTGATGCCTTTCATCAATCTGTTGTTGCTTCCTCCCACAAACTCCTCCTGTGCTGACACACATTACCTTCTTCCCTGCCCATTTTTGTCAGTGGCATCTACAGCATGCCACCCTCATGAATAAGTCAGTGTCTCTGTCTCTGTCTCTGTCTCTGTCTCTGTCTCGCTCTCTCTGTGTCTGTCTCTCTCTCTCACTCTCTCTCTCTCTCTCTCGCTTTCTTCTCCTCCTCCCTTTCCTCCTGATTCTTGGGGATCTTAATATCAGTAAGTAAACTTTTATTCATAGTGACCATTCCCAAGAGGTTCTGGGCACTGTACAATGTAAATACATCCTAAATTAAAATTAACAGACACGAACAGTATAATAAAATACAAATCAAGAACAAAATTAAACTAACTGGAAAAAATGACTTAAAGAGCTGCTGATGCCTCAAAGAAAACTTTGAAAAACATAATACTTGGGTACAATTCAGCTTGCATTCCATATATATTCTATAGCATTCTCCTCTCCATTAGTTATCACAGAGGAAATTTACATGTATGCATGATATTTATCCCTTTGAGTTCATCTGCCTCTATAGCTTACTCCCTACTTGAAGTCATAATCCTCTGTTGTGACATCACAATCTTTTGCCATGGGATTAACTGTAATGTCAGAAGTAGTGCATTATGACTTCATGTAGGAAGAAAGCAATAGTAATAGATGAACTGTTCGGGGCAAAGACCATGTTTTCATGCAAATAACCTCAGTAAAAAATAATGGGGAGGAGGAATACAGAACTAATGTGAAATACAAGCTGAACTGTGTCTAAATACTATTTTGTTAAAGTTCTCCTGAAGGCATCAGCTGCTCTTTAAATAAAGTAATAAAATCCATCTGAAAATTATATGTAAACAGCCAGTGAATTAAAGTCAATCAAAAGCTTCTTTAAAAAGATGGGATTTCAGCCCCCCTCTTAAAGGCTTCCAATGATGGGGTCTCCCTCAGTGACATTGGGAGCGAGTTCCACAGGGACAGGCCGGCTACATCAAAGTTCCTATCACCAGAAGATTTCAACCAAACCCTGGGAACCACTACTAGGAAGCCTGCCTCAGAGGAATGAAGAGGATGGGAGGTCTGTTGAGGAGACAGAAGGTCATGCAGGTAGCTAAGGCCTAGTCCATGTTTTATTTATTTGTTGAAATGTTTCACTAGAAAGGCACACTGAGCAACAGGTTGCTCATCTCCCGGTGCAACTTGGGGGAAGGGGTACAATAGGGATGAGTCATTTTACGTTCATGTTACGAAGATCAACATAGCATACAATTAAGGCAGTTTTTACAATGTTGCATACATATGTAATTTGTGGGAACAATTAATAAGTGCAATGGTAATAAGTGAACAAGTGCTTTCATGAAATAAGGAGTAAAGGAGAGAGGACTAGATGGCAGATAGTGCAGGTTCATGTCCCAGAGAGACCCCTTCAGGATGTGGGGGAACCCTGCAAGGGGACAGGGGACTGGAGTATGGATTAGAGAGGGGGAAAGAGAGAGAGAGAGAGGGAGTAAGTGTGATTAACACCTATGAGGGGAAATAAGACCTGACCCAAAAAAAGAACCCTTCAGGATACAATGAACAGCTTAATCTGGTTCAATTTCAGTTGCTTACCTTCTGTATTCCACCCCCCAGTCGCCCCTGAAAAGGGGACTTCAAGGCCCAGTGGACTTACCGGGTCAACAAAATTCAATAAATAATAAGTAAATAAACCCTGCAAGGGGGCAGAGAAAGTTCAAGCAATTGTAAACCCTCCTGCAGTTAGGCATTGTAATTATAGAGGGATAGTGACAGGGAGAGAATGAGAAATAACACCTGGGAGTGGATGAGGCCTGATCCAAGGAACCCTCCCGGTTGCTGGGGACCCTGCAAGGGGACCTGGAAGGCTAAGGATAGGTAGATGGGGGAAGAAAAGGTGACAAGCCTGGGCACTATAGAACCCCATTCAGGATGCTGACAGCCCTGCAAGGGGAGTGTGAAGGCTACGGAAAAAGGGTGTGATAGAGTAGGGAAAGGGAGAAAGTTATGAGAAATAGGACCTAGGAGAGGCTAGGGTCAGTAGAGGCAGTAGAGTCAATAGATGCATTGGATAAATTCCAAAGGGGATGAACTGTAAGGAGCAAGACAAAGGAAATTAAGGTGGGTCATGACAGGAACAGTTAGGTGTAAGATAGTTGGAGAAGGCAGTGCTGATGGAATAGAGGAAGGAGTAGTGTCAGATTTGGGGAGGAAGAGAGTTCCATATTTTAGGGAAACAGTGAGAGTACCCAGACTGGCCGGAGAGGGTGTAGCAATGGGGGACAGTTAGCATGCGAGTGTCAGTAGATCTGAGGGAGTGGGAAGGAGGAGGGGTGTTATAAATGAGGGGGAGAGGTAGGAAGGGAGTTCATCCAGCCAGTGTTTAGCAGTTAATTTAGCACAGTGTGAGAGGCATCTATTTGTAAGGGAGGGTAAGGAAAGTGCTCGATAGAGGTCACAGTGGTGGATGCAAGAGGGAGCATCAAGGGCTAAGCGGCAGAAGAAGTTGAAGAGAGTGTCCAATGTAGTCAGGGAGGACTTAGGAGCAGCACCACAGACTACGTTGCAGTAGTCAAAAATGGGGAGGATCATCTTCTGGACAAGCTCATGCCTAGCCACAGGAGGGATGCAACTACGGTTCCTGAACAAGGCACCAAGCTTGGGGTGCAATTTTTTTCTGGATGGCATCAATGTGTCCAGAGAAGTTGAGGTGTTAGTCTAAACAAACTTCAAGGTATCTGAAAGACAAGGTGCCCTCAAGTAAAGTCCCATCAAGAGTGAAGAAAGTGAGCAGATAGGGAAGCCTAGAGAGTCTCTGCTTTGTGCCAAAGGTCATGCAAACTGTCTTCTTGGCATTGAGGAATAATTGATGGTTTGCAAACCAGACTTGGACCTTGTTGAAGTCACGCTGCAAGCTGGATGTAACCTCAGCTGGGCATGAGCCAGATGCATATAGGACAGTATCATCAGCGTGCATGTGTATGGTGGAGGAGGGGGAGCAGACAGATGGCAGGTCATTAAGGAAGATGAAAAAAAGAAGGGGACCAAGCATGGAGCCCTGAGAGAGTCCAGTGCAGATTGGGAGGGGTGGCAAGATAGCATCTGTGATCTTAACTGACTGGGTTCTACCAGTAAGGCAGGCCTTAAACCAGTTAGTGGCAGAAGGGGTTAGACCAGCAGATGTGAGGGAACCAAGGAAAGGGGAGAGGGAAACAGTATCAAAAACCTTGGCAAGGTCAACAAATATGGCTGAGGCGATTTGGTCATTGTCCATCCCGGAGAGGATGGAGTCAGTGAGCCTAGTAGGGAGGTGGTGGTAGCGTGTTTTTTCCTGAAACCAGATTGGAATGGGGTGAAGAAGGAGGTATCAGATAGAAAGGAGGTGAGTTGAGAGAGGACTAGATGTTCTTGTAGCTTGGCTAGGGTAGGGAGTAGCGAGATGGAGTAATAGTTGCCAAGGGATGAGGGGTCTCCACATTTAGATAGGGGGAGGACCATGTAGGGCCCTATAAGTCAGCAAGCTGATGTTGAAGGAGATCCGTCACCTCACTAGCAGCCAATACAGATCGTGCAGGAGCAGGGTCATATGACAGGTCCAAGGAAAGCCCATAAACAACCTGGCCACAGCATTCTGCCCTAGCTGTAGGTAATGTAGGGTCCCTCCATTGAGCCCAAGGTACAGGTTATTGCAGTTATCCAGTCTGAATATCTCAAAAGCATGTACCAGTGAGGGCAAGTTATCAAGTGGGATGAAAGGTTTGATCTGGGTGATATCCTACAATGGTAAAAAACACTTCGTATCACAGACGACACCTCAGCCTTCAGTGTCAGTTCACTATCCAGGATAATGTCAAGATTTTTTACCTTGGTGGAGGTTGTGAGAGAAGAGGAACCAAGCACAAGTCCAGTTGCTTCTTCTACCACCCTAGATCCCTGACGATGACCAGGCTTGACCACCATTACCTCCATCTTATCTGGGTTAAACCTTATATGACAGCCCCCCCCTGCCCTTGACTCACCTTGGCTGTTCTAGGGCTCTCGGGTCCACACTGCACACCCCTTCAAGGTGGGCTGGCCTGGGTTCACAAGTGAACAATGACATAACGGAGTGGAATGGCATGGTGCTTCCACCTGGGGTAGTGATACTGGATACCTGTAGGATAAATTCCAGGTTACCACCCCTCAGAAAAATACAGTTACTGCCCCCACAGTACCTTCACCACACAGTAAATGCATACACTTTCCAATAACCAGTAATACTAAATTGTACCATAAACCAACTTTCCGTTTTATTATAGGGAGGGGGTGAACAGGGGAGAAAATAGCACAACAATTACAAATGACAGCAATAACTATACTCCACACTGTCTCCAACACCTCCCACCTGCGGGTGAACCCAGCTTTCCCCCAAATGGCCATTAGAAACAGTCAGTTGTGGCTGGTATCTCGCCAGAGTTGCTCCAAAAGGCAGGGATGTGGTGGTGATAGTCTTGTAACTGGGAAAAGAATACTTTCGTTTGGGCCCAATAACTTTGAAACAGATACAAACTTTAACTTTTTTTCTGCCTGAGCTTATCTTGGTGCTAGCAGAGTCCTGCCCAGGTCTTAACCCACTTTACTAACCAGCTAGCTAGCTAAAATAGAAGAATCCTTGGAGCCACAGCCCAGAGGTACTTACAGTCTGGAGATCGAGTGGGTTCAGCAGACAAATTATTTAAAACAGTACTGTGCTGGTACCAGGAGTTGGTGGTGGTGCACCACAGCAGCAGCTGCAGTAAAACAGCAGCTGGCTGAAGAAATGAAGATCGCTGGTCTTCACCTGTCAGGCCTTTCCAAACTTCTCCTCTAAGGCCTTTGTAAACAGTGTTCTCAGCGTCTTCCACTCCAGTGATCTCTGCATTTCTCTGGGGGACAAAGGCAGGCTAGGTGTCCCTTTTCTCTGCTTGGCAGCAGCCTCTTGAAGCACACTGGTGGCTGGGCTTTGGTTCAGTCTCTAGCCTCAGCACTTACTACTTCGCTGACTGAAGCAATTATTCAGCTTTCATACTATTGTCCCTCGAGGGGAACACAACTTGCTCAGTCTTTCTTTTCTCGGTGGCAAAGTCTGTTTCTCACTATTGCAAAATCTCTTTATTCTCTGCTGCAAATGCACAATCTCAAGCTTCAGGTTGCTAATCGCCAGATGATGAAATCTCACTGTCGCAGGATCAAGTCTTGCTTCATGGAACTCTGTCAACAGTTCAGCTATTTTTGCTGTCTCCTCTGCTTGTCACAGGCACACTGCCTATTGATCAGCTGGGGGGCCAGAAAGGTCATTGGGCAAATTAACAGGCCTTTGGGCTAGGTAGTCCACAGCAGTCTATCCTGCTTGCTGTCCAGAATCTCTCAGAATCCCTCCTGTGGGTTTTCTGCCCCACTTATACTTTTACAGCAGCTTCCCTCTCATTTGCTATCTTCTTACCTGGCATTATTCATGCCCTCTAACATTTCCCTGCTGACCCTACTGCTACAGGAGTCCCAATGGGGACTGCCATATTTGTCTGTGTGTTGCTACCCTGAAACCTAGCCCCATAACTTTCATTTTAAGCCTATCCAGGAGCTAAAACTTATGTGCCCTGGATCTGATTTCCTTGTAGGGGCCAGGACACCCTTTACTCATTTTGTGGGAGCCCCCTTTAGCCCTCTGCGGCTCCCAAAACACATAGCCCCCTTTGCGTGTCTTTTCCCAGCCCTATGAATGTAGCCGTAGCTCCTTTAAGGATTTTCAGCTATGTATGCACATACGGTGCATGGCGGCAATCTTTTTTGTTTACTTTTTGCTGGTTCAATTCTTGGCAGCTCTCTGGACCAGTCAGCTCCCCCAAAACACTCCCAGAGGCATAAAAACACATTCAGACCTCAGCCCCATTCAGGAATGGGGCAGAGGACTCAGGATTTTGGTGGCCACAGCCGGAAGAACCACATGGGATGCCATGGGCCTGAATCCCACCAGGGCCACTGATAGCGACACCACAGAGCAGCGACAGGGCCATAACCCTTCAGGTAAGACCCATGGGGTTGGGGTGCTTACATGCTCTCCCCTTAAACTTTGGCATCCTCGACAAGCCATTAAAGTTCAACACATATTATGTACAAGTAACCAAATCAATAGGCATCATGCTAACACCTGGTTCCTGACTTTCCAAACTATTTATACTTACAATCACAGTAAATGGCTTTCTAGACAATTGGTATCTGTCTAGTAAGAGTAGGTATTGATATGCACATGCACTTTCCCATCCTATACATTTTGCAGCACATGGAAGGATATATTACAGTAACAATGTGCTTGTGAACCACCTGAAGGGGAATATCAGAGGAGGCACCTAGAAGGTCATAAGTTAATTTCATGGGTGGTCTACAGGCTTTACTAGACTTTGGGGGAACTATTACTTCTTCCATAGGAATAGGGTATGCACTGCCTACTCCAGGTACTGCGTCCAGCACAGGGGCCTGGTCTGGAATAGCAGGTGTACAATCAGTCTTTGTTGAAAAGGCCTCCACCAAGGCCTCTATATACATGTCTGCAAAGGGTGCCTCTTAATCTATGGCTGTGGAGGCACTTGTCTTTAATTGTTTGGCATTAGGGTCTACACCATACAAGAAGTCTATCTCTTCACTATCGTTTTGTGGCCAGTCCACAGGAGTCACCGTTTCTGTACATACTTCTGCAGAAGGTTGATACCAGTACATTTCCTCTTCCTCCTCAACATTTACACTGTCTGTTGGTTCAGGCTGTATATCTGGTTCATTGCTCAATACTGAATCAGGAATGGTTACTGCCATCTTTTTTGGGGCTTGGTTCCGATTTAGAGTTCTATTAGATCTCGGCTTAGGCTCTGTTACATTCTCTGTAATGGGCTTAAGCTGACCAATGGGCAAAAGATGGCTTTGGTGAATAGTTTTGACAATTCCCCTCCCATGTTCTTGATGAATCTGGTACACAGGTTAATCAGGTAGCTTTTCAAGGACAACATATGGTTAAGAGGACCAATGGTCAGCTATCATGTGTGTTCCATGGAGTCCAAGATTCCTGAGGAGAACTCTGTCTCCAACTTGTAACACTTAGCTTTGCACTTTCTGGTCATATCATAGTTTATTTACAGCACTGACTTTACCAGCAATTTCTGCAGCCAGCTGATATGCCTCTTTCAGTTACTTTTTTAAGCATTTCATGTATTCTAGGTAGGACTCTTTAGAGGTGCCAACCACAGCTGATGTATTTTCTCAGCTTTGGGACACTGGGGATCTTGCACCATAGGAATGACTTGACCAATCCAAGTTTCAAAGTCATCTTCCCTGGCAGGCACCAGTTTTCTCCCAGAGAAAGGTCTTAGCCTTGAGTAGGACCCTGTTCCTCTCCCCAGTGCCCAAGCAGCTAACCAAACTGGGGGTTGATCAGGAGGGGTGCCACAGTCAGTTTTGTACAGTTCTTGTACATCTTGGGGAGTCCTCCCCTCTGCCTTCAACCACAATTCAAATTTCACTTTAAAGTTGTCTGCGTTGGATGAACCCTTGGACATTTTCTTGGCACTCTTATGAGTCACTAAGTTCCCGGCAGACCCACGCCCCCATGGGGAGATGGTGGTAGGCAGCTTGGCAACATCAATTTCAGTATCATTCTTGATCAACACACTTACACTGTTACTAGTATGGTCATATTTTAGTCCTTGAACCTTTAAATTGTCAAAACATTTCAAAGCCATTCATCAACAGTTATGGACCTTTTGAAACCTTGTGAAATATCACTTACTAAGAGGGCCTTTTTACAGTCCAATCTCTCCCCTTGGCATCAATCTTCTAAGTCCTGGAGTATCATTTTGCCATTTCCAAATGCTCTGGGACAATTTTTCAGGATCATCCTTCTGTTTTTCAGGATTCAGCTTTTTTTGGGTTGCACGTGTAGGGTGTGAAAGAATCCCAGCAGTGCCTCCACTTGTTACACCCCACCCCCGACTCATCTTGGCTGTTCCAGGTCCCTCGGATCCACACTGCACACTCTTCTGAGGGGGGTGGCCTTGTTTCACAACTGGACAACAATATACTGGAGTAGAATGATGCAGTGCCTCCACCTGGGGTAGTGATATTGGATACCTGTGGGATAAATTATAGGTTACCACCCCAAAGTAATATACAGTAACTGCCCTCACAGTAGCTTCCCCACACAGTAAATGCATACACTTTCCAATAACCAGCAATACTATATTGTACCATACACCAACTTTCAGTTTTATTATAGAGAGGGGGTGAACAGGAAAGAAAATAGCACAACGATAAATAAATGGCAATAACAACTATACCCCATACTGTCTCCCACACTTCCTACCTGAGGGTGCACCTGGGTCCCCCCCAAACGCCGCTAAAAACAGTCATTGGGGTTATGTGAGTACCTCACCAGAGTTGCTCCAAAAGGCAGGGAAGCGGTGGTGATAAATAGTCTTGTAGCTGGGAAAAGAATACATTCATTGAGGCCAAAAAACTTTGAAACAGATGCAAACCTTGACTTTATTTCTGCCTGGGCTTATTTTAGCACCAGAAGAGTCCCACCAGGTATTAACCTCCTTTACTAACTAGCTAGTTAGCTAAAGTTGAAGAGTCCTCAGAGCCACAGCCCAGAGGCACTTACAGTCTGAAGATCAAGGGGGTTCAGCAGACAAATTATTTAAAACAGTACTGTGCTGGTACCAGGAGATGGTGGTGGTGCACCACAGCAGCAGTTGCAGTAAAACAGTGGCTGGCTGAAGAAATGAAGAATGCTGGTCTTCACCTGTCAGTCCTTTCCAAACCTCACCTCTAAGGTCTGTGTAAACAATGTTCACCTGACAGGCCTCTTGATGTCTTCCTCTCCAGTGATCTCTGCATTGGTCTGGGGGACTAGGGCAGGCTAGGTATCCCCTATACTTTTTTCTGCTTGCCAACAGCCTCTAGAAGCACACTGGTGGCTGGGCTTTGGCTAAGTCTCTAGCCTCAGTGCCCACCACTTCTCTGACTAGAAGCAATTATGCAGCATTCACTCTATTGTCCCTCCAGGGGGGACACAACTTGCTCAATCTTTTTCTTCTTGGTGATAAAATCTCTTTCTCTCTGCTGCAAAATCACTTTATTCTCTGCTGCAAATTCTCTTTATTCTCTGCTGCAAATGCACAGTCTCTAGCTTCAGGCTGCTAATTGCCAGATGATGAAAACTCACTGTCACAGATTAAAGTTTTGCTTCATGGAACTCTGTCAGCAGTTCAGCTCTTTTCACTGTCTCCTCTGCTTGTCACAGGCACACTGCCTATTGTTCAGTTTGGGGGCCAGAAAGTCCATTGGGCAAATGAACAGGCCTTTGGGCTACATAGCCCACAGCAGTCTATCATGCTCACTTGCTCTCTAGAATCTCTCAGAATTTCAGTCCCTCGTATGGTTTTACAGCAGCTTCTTTCTCACTAGCTATCTTCTTCCTGGGCATTTCTCATGCCTACTGACATTTCCCAGTGTCCCCCCACTGCAGGAGTCCTAATGGGGGCTGCCATATTTGTTTATGTGCTGCTGCCCTAAAACTTAGCCCCATAACTTTCATTTTAAGCCCATCCAGGGGCTAAAACATACTGTATATGCCCTGGCTCCACTTTCCTTGTAGGAGCCAGGACACCATTTATTTAATTTGTGGGAGGCCCCTTTAACCCACTGAGGCTCCCAAAACACATAGCCTCTTCGCATGCCTTTTCCCAGCTCTACAAATGGAACCACAGCTCCTTTAAGGAGTTTCAGCTGTACATGCACATACGCACATGGCCGCCATTGTTTTTGTTTACTTTTCACCAGTCTGATTCACGGCAGCTCTCTGGATTGGTCAGCACCCCAAAAACATGCCTGGAGGCATAAAAACACATTTGGACCTTGGACTCCTTCCGGCATTGGGTCGAGGATACAGGCTTTTGGCAGTCGCAACACGGGAAACACATAGAGAGCTATGGACCTGAATCCCAACAACACCACTAATAGGGACACTGTGGGGCAGTGACATGGCCGCAGCCCTTCAGATAATCTTCATGGTGTTGGGGGGGACTTACACTTAGTCAGTTGAAGGGCATCCAATCTTAGACTTCAGCCAGTCAGGAATTCAGTACAGAGACTGCGCCATATGTCCCTGATGCAAAGGACAGATACAGTTGTGTGCCATCCACATAGCATTGAAACCCCACCCTGTAAGATCTAATGATGTCCTCCAGGGGTGGCATGTACACCACCAATAGCGTGGGTGAGAAGATCAGTCCCTGGGGAACTCCACAGGGCAGGAGCTTCAGGCAGGAGGAATAGTTTCCCATCACCACCCATTGCACCCTTAGTGTAAGAAAGGACTTAAACCAACTGATGACAGTACCAGTGTGTCCACAGAGTTCTCCAAGATGATCCAACAACACCCTATGATCCACAGTGTAAAATGCTGAAGAGAGGTCAAGTAGAAAGCGAATTGATCATTCACCTCTATCTCTCACCCTGAGAAGATCATTTTGCACCCAGACTAGTGCAGTCCCATTCTGTACCTGGACCTAAATCTAGACTGCAGTGGCTCATAGATGTCAAAGGCAGTGAGATGTGCCTCGAACTGCATGGCCACTACTTTCTCAATAACCTTCCCCAGAAAGGGGCGTTTAGAGACGGGGTCTATAGCTCACAAGGCAATCTGGGTCCAGTGATGGTTTCTTCAGAAGTGGTTTCACCAGTGCATCTTTCAGGGCACTGGGAAATACCCTCTTTGAGAGGGAACACCAGATTATCTTAGTGAACACTGAACCAATTAACTCCACACAGCCCACTAGAAACATGTTCGGTCCAGGTCCAGATCACAAAATGTGGGCCACTGTTTTGAGATTGTCTCACTGACCTCTCCACCCCACTGCAAAAAGCTCACTCCAGACATGAGAATACTTCTTTTAACCTCAGACCCATGACCGCATACCTGCTGCAGTCCTCCCTGCCCTGGGGAGAAACCCGCCCTGATAGAAGACACCTTCTCAGTGAGAAACAGAGCAAACTGTTTGCATTTTAGTGGTTGACAAGGCTCTAACCAGCTGGATACAGGCAGGATGAAGTAGCTTGTCCATGGTCTGGAAGAGCTGAGCCAGTCTGTTCTTCACTGCAGCAATCTCCCTGGACAGGAACTCTGCCTTTTTATAGAGACTGTTCTTTGTTGCTGGTAATAATGAGTTTTCAAAGCCAATCTGGCTCCCTCAGCCCTGGATCTCCACCAGCAGCATTCCAACCTCTGATCCATAGTTTTCAGCTCCTTAAAGAGCCCCTGACACCGTTAGAAAAACTTGGAAAAAATGTAAGATTTAGACAGATCAGTTTATATTTCATGTATTTCCTATAATTACTTACCTTTTTCTTTATTACCAAGGACAGCTATATGAAAGAGGCTTACTGTTCCTTAGACTTTATCTGCTCTTTCTGCTATCCTACATATGACATCATAATCCAAGTTGCACCTGGAAACGAGCTTCTGGTTATGGTGCCTTTCCTGGTTACCAACTTCTAAATAAATAAATAAATAATCCTCCATTTATGGCACCGTAATTATCCCCACAGCAACATACTGTGATGTCATAAACAGAACTGTGATGTCATATGTAGGCAAACAGCCAGAAGAGATAAGGCAGTGATCCCATTTACATACAAATGTCTTTCATAATAAAAAAGAATGAGAAATACAGAAACAATATTAAAATATAAGCTCACTTGTGCTAAATTTTTCAATTTCATACATTTTCTCAAAGTTCTCACAGTGGTGTCAGGGGCTTTTTAAACTCCCCAATCAAACCATGGGGATCTCAAGCTAGAAGGCCTGGGTCATACACAGACAGTTGCTGCAGAATCAAGAGCCGGGGCAATGGCCTTATTATAGGCCATTACTGCTTCTCCCACTCCTGCCTCACAGGTAGCTAACACATCTGATAGATCCAACTCAGCCTGAAGTCCTGTTGGGGTCAGCCCCCTTAAAGAGCAGTAGCAGACCATCTCCACAGGGGGAGGATTCTCAGGAGGGCCCCAAATGAGAACTTCACTGTGCAATGATCCAACCATATGACTGGATCAATCTCGAGATTATCAGCTTCAAGCATCAGTGAGAATACCAAGTCTAAGATGTGGCTATGAGTATGGGTCACAGAAGTAATGACTCATGACAAGCCCAGCTATTCCACAGTCTAAAGGAAGTCTTGTTTGAATTGTAAGAGTTTGTCATCAGCCCAAGCATTTAAGTCACCCGTAACTAACCATCTGGGTGACTCCAACACCTGGTCAGCGACAAAGTCTGGGACTTCCCACAGAAATTCTCTCTTATGACCTGGAGGCCAGTACATGAGAAGGATTCTGCAACCTGCACCTGGATTCCCTCAAATAGCCACACATTCAAATTATGAGGTAGACTCCACTTGATATCAGTTGGGTTTTTTCCTCATGATTAAATCAATCATTCAAAAAAATGTAATCCCTGTCCCTCACACAGATCATTACAAAGCCAAACCATCTTAATTCCCATAACAGTAACCTTTCCTTGGTTTGCTGAGTTGTCTCCACTCACCCTCCACTGCATTCCAGCTGCTGACACCCTTCCTTACACCCTCTATGACCACCGGTTGGTCTACTGTGTCTGCAAAACCTGCCTTCCAAATCTTCTCCCCAAGTTCATCTGGGCCAGGTCATATAAATCCCTTGACCTGCCCACCCTCCTGGATGATCACTGAAATACTGATTGGTCACATATTACTATATCCACTAATATAGACATTGTCCTGCCCCAGTTGAAGAAAAATTCTTTGAAACCTGTGACAAACATAAACCTTGTTGGAGGTCTTATGCAGGAGGATCCAGCCTTCCCTAGGTTACTGCATATCTCTTTGACCAGTTTAAAGCCTGTATCTCTACTTGGCATCCCTACAAAGCTTCTAGGTCCCATGATGACTTGTTGAGATGCAAACATCTCTGAAATGCCAGCTTAAAGGACACTAGGGCAGGCAAAGCAGTTACTTCTCTTATAACCTTCCATATAACCTCAACTCTTCAGCAAACTTCTAAATGATCATTCACCCCTTTTTTGATCTTCCTACCCATTCATCTGTTACAGTTCTCAAGTTAGCTGACTATACAATCTTTGACCCACCTGAGGTAGCTATTGATAGTGCCTCGCTCCTTCCGTTCCTCATTTTGAACTTTCATTTCATTCTCAGGCACCTCTCCCTCCTTTCTACTCTGCTCTCCTTCAGTTCTAAGAAAGGGCACAGCCTTCATAGGTTAGACACCACACTCCAGCATCGCTCTACCTTAGTTATTGCTGCTCCACTTGACTCACTCCTCAACCTTTCATTTCAACTCAGGGTAGTCCCCAAGGCATGGAAGCAGGCTAAAGTCTTCCTCCTTCTCTACAAAGGGAGTGACTCTTCTTCCCCCCAGAATAACTGCCCTGTCTCATGCATCTCTTCCTTAGCCAGAGTGCATAAGAAACTTGTTCTTTCTCATCTCTCCTCTTTCTTAGACTCTATATCCTTCTTCTCCACCTCTCAGTCTAGCTATTTTTCCATATCCTCCCTTCTTCCTCCTCCCTATACCAGGTAACTGACTCAGTCCTTACAGAGATGGACAAGATCCAGGTCACTGGTGCCATTTTTAATGACCTTGCCATGGCTTTAGAAACAGGTCAAGTCCAGCCCTAGTCTTTCCTGACACCTTCAAACCCTGTGTATTTGTTTTGGTCCACTATCTCCCTCTCACTCTGCATGATCATGATGCATGCCAATGTTCTTGCTCTTTATTTGTGGTGATCCCACCTTCTTAGCTCATTTTGATTACTGTTTGGATGTACTTACTTTTACAGTTAGTTTGTCTTTCATACTTTAACTTGTATGTAACTATTTCTGCAGGGCTCTTTTAAACTGTTGACTACTGCTGTCCTCTCTAGAATCCACATGAAAATAAAATGCTGCATCTCATGGGGTTATCCCAGTTGGAGCAATTTCAACTAAATAAATAATAAATAGATACCATGTCCCACCCCACCGTCCTGGATAAGCTGTCTGATTTGTAACTGGATGGTTCTGCTCTTACATTTCAGACTGGTACCAGCAATTAAGGTTGGCAGTGCCTTACCTTTCCCACATTAGATCGGGTGTCCCTAGGGCTTCATCTGGAACCTCACACTTTCTTAATTTTCATCAGGGACCTCACCTCAGTCTTTATCTCCTCTTGCATCCACATGTACACAGATGACACTGTAATAATTTCCTCAAGTTTTCATCCCTGAAATGGAACTGCCACTTTAACATGAGCGTGAGCATTCCCAGGTGTTATCCATGGTCCAGTACCCCTGACTGTACCCCCACCTCATGGACAGCAACACATGTGTAGGTGTATGTACTAACCTTAGGGCAGAGGCACTTATCATATAAGCATAAGTGTCAGGATCTGTGTTCTACTGTATTTTACTAATGCATATTGTGCTTCATTATGTTTTATCAGTGTCTCTTAGTCCTGGGTGATGCTTTCCATTATATTTTTACTGTATAATCATAAGTTAGGCAACAGTGCTACCTTTAGTGCTTGTGCATCACTGTAATTGTAACTGACGTTGGACTGATACAGAGCCCATTGTTTATGCTATCTTGCAAACTAAGCAACTTCTCATGTTAGTTAGGATGGTTACTCATGCCATCTGTTTTTACCTAATTATAGACTTTTTGTGTATCTTCTTTTATAGTAACCATGGTAATTATCATTGTTTAAGACCCCTTGCAGCACGTAGCTTCTCTGAGACTAGACTAGAGACCGCACCTACACAGGTAAGGAAAACTGGAAGCTCTCCCAGTGTATTCACTATTGGTAGTAAGCCTGTATCATTATTATTTACCAGTAATAAATTACATTTATTACTTGTGCACCACTTGTCTGTTGTCTCTTCCTTTGTGCTGTTCCAACAAGAACCTGAGAAAGGTAATTTTATTTCCCAGTTACATTTGGTGATTGTGTGCAGGTTGGAAAGTGCAAAAGAAGATTCCATTCAATTTATTTTGAATGTCGAGTAATGTAATGTGACTTTCGCCTACTTGGACCTACTTGTGCTTACAGTGGTAGCGATTCTGGTGGACACATTCCATCTTGGTCTCGGGTGTGGCAGACCCACACCGGACCTCTTTACACTCCCTCTGCAAGTGACAGCATACCACCTTGGCATCACCATTCACCCACCAAGGACCGGAAAGCAGTTGGTGATGGCACCAATGTTTGTGTCCAGTTTTCTGACTGCTTATTTGTTTGTTTGTCTACCCCTTGTTTGTCATGCCTGAACCTTGACTGAACTGAAACTGGACATCTCAAACTACCTCACATCCCATGGCAGATGGACAGATTTCATGCTGGATGCAATATTTGCAGACAATCCATTCCTGCTAAGATCTGGGCACTACTTAGAGTTCAAAAGCACAACCAAAAAGTATAACCTTAAAGGTTGTTTGGTTGTGGCTCTATATACCACTGTTGAGGGTCTCTCAGTGAGGTGTGCCTCCCTTGAACTGCAAAACATGTCTCTAAAAAAGGGATGGGCTTGCCAGCATCGGAGCTGCAGAAAAAGGAACAGAAACTAGTGGAGGAGACACAGTCACTTCGCAATGCCAATAACAGACTGTTGCACTGTACTGCTCAAGACATTGAGCATGAAATTTGCATGTTGAGAGATGATTGTGAAGGTTGAAATGTGATAAAAACAGCATATTTGAATGATATTCTGAGTGATATGAATGAGAGTTTGAGAGAGGAGAATGCTGAGTTGAAAGAGGATTATCAGAGAGTGAATCGTGAGCTAGATAGTCCCCATCTTTCAGATGAGACATTAAACCGAGGTCCCATCTGCCTGTTCTGGTGGTTGTTCAGGCAGATGTTAAAGATCCCATTGCACTTCTCAAAAAGAGTAGGGTATTTTTTTATTTATGAAATCATACATACCAAACAAAAAAGATAAACATTATATACAATAATTACAAGTCATTCTCAATTTGATCTTTTCTGTAACATTCCACACAAATCATTCTCAAAGAGGGAAGAAAGGAAAAACAAAAATCTACAATCCATACATAATGTTATTTACACATCTATGTTACAGGAACATCACTATTGGTGACCCATGGTGAATTCCTCCAAAACTGCTGTAACTTCACCTTATCCATATGTTTTGTTTCCTGAAAGTAAATCTCTTGCAGCTCTTTGAAAAATTTACCATAAAGCTCACCATACGAAATATCTTTTTGCTGCAGTGTAAATAAACACCTAGAATTCCAAATATACCACTTAATCACCACAAATATAACAAGCAAAGCATTCTTCTCCCATTTAGTCCATGAACTTGGATACTCTCCGTACATTAAAACTGGGAAAGAAATATGTTGGAAGAAAGGCCCTTTTGTTTCCTGGTACAAAAAGCTCCAAAAATGAAGTATATCAGAGCAAGAGAAATAAAGATACATAATGGTCTCTAGTTGGTTTATGCACAAGGGCCTACAACAAATTCTCTCCTCCACTTTCTTGTGTTTCTGGTTAGCCTTTATATTTAACCTTTCGTGGCAGTTTAACCAGTGTATATCTTTATATTTAATTGGAATTCTCCTTTCTGTTATGACATTCCTTAGAGCCACTTGATTTTCATGTGAACATTTTGGAAATGGATCTACTTCCCTAAAATGTATCTCAAAAATGTAAGTATATATTTGTTTTTTGAGTTTTTGTTAGTACGATATTACTAGACAGACTCCACAGCCTAAGTTTGACAAAAAACTCTCTCAGATAGGGTGGAGTGGAAGCTTGGTGCTTGATCTGTTATAACTGACCCTTCTCCCAATCTTTAAACCATAGTGATACAGTTTAAATAAAAAGATCACACCAATATTTGCCCGAATATACTAACAGGGGTTTTAAATTTGCCTGTACAAATTGACAGTAGAAATAAAGTATTGGATTTACCATATTTTGTCCTCCCATATTTAAGGGCAAATAAAGAATATTCCGTTTGATTGGTTTCAGCCTACTCCTCCAAAAAGATTGAAAAAAAAAGATATACAATTTTGCTTCCCTTGATTTGGGTACTGGGAACACTGCACTGAGAAATAAGAACACTAGGATAAGGTATGTTTTTATTAAGTATATTTTCTTCTGATAACTCATTTTCCTTTTGTTCCAGTTTTGGACCATCTGCATACCAATCTGTATTTTTAAGTCCCAGTTTACTACATCCATTTGGCCTGCTCCAAATTCAATCCCTAAAATTTCTAAATCCCCTGTCATAATTGGAGTCCCTGCCATTCTGTTTTGAGAGGCATCCTGATGCCCTAGGGGTTTCCTTTTACTTTTTAAAGTATTTAATTTAGTGCACGAGTAGGCTCCATATCCTTGGCATATTTCTATATAACTTTCCTTTTGTTATGTTCCCTCTGGGCTGTAGTGACTAAAAGTTGTTGCTCCTTGCTATCAGCAGAGGATTGTTTCCTACGTACTGCTTCCAGGCAAGCTATGCATGTGTGGCCTTCTTCTCCACATAAGTTACACTTCACAACACTTCTACACTGAGCACTAGTATGTCCTGACTCCTGACATAAGGTGCATTTTAGCTGGTCACATGCACTACTTATGTGCCCTGCTTGCCCGCACCTATAACATGTTTTAGGCTGCCCTGGATAGAAAAGAACACCTCTATCCCTTCCTAAGAAAAAGACAATTTGGTAAGTGCTGGAGCCCTTCATCTTCAATCCTCAAAATTACTCTGATTCTCCACCCTCCCTTCCAAATCAAAAATGGCCACCAGGTGACCTGTGATGGTGCACATTTGTTTCAACCAGAAAAGTAGGTCAGTGACACTTACTCCCTCATTTCTAAAAAGAACCGTTATGGTTTTGTGTGCTGGTCTGGTATGGGGAATCACTTTAAAAGGGGTCCATATAGGTGATTTTTTAAACTGATATCGTGCCCAGCATTAATCCAGGCCACTCCTCAACTTAAAGCTCACATCAAAAACATTCTGTCCTGAAACATGAATCAAAGCATATAGTTCAGAGATATTAAAATGCATACATTCCTTTAACAACTTTTTCCCTACATAAACTCTGTCAGGGAAAGCATCTAGACCCCCTTTATAAATAAGTCTTACAGCATTATGTCGCTTAGCAGGGTATGCAGTTTACTGAAAAAAGGACACATAAGACCTCTGGCTCTGTGGGGAAGTAGGTTGTAATGGAACATCCTCCTCTACAGCAGGCCTATTCCTAATTTCAGCAGGAATGTGTTTTGGAATATCAGACACATCTGAAAAGTCACTCATTCCGTCCTCAATAGTTGGCAGTACTGGGGCTGAGTGAGCTCAAGTTCAGGGGGTAATTCTAAAGGGGAGTGCACTTCCCCATATTCTGCAGTAGATTTTCTGACAGGGAAAACAATATGCTGCAAATTTCCACTAGTAACTGCCCCTCCAGCTCGTGAGCCGCACTTATTACTCACTGTGTGCTTTGAGGTGGACAGTGTCATAGAACCTCATGGAATTTTGATGGACGCAAAGTCCAAAATCCACTGCTGCATATCTGGGGGACTGACCGAGCCTGCTGCCTTAAGAGATTTTTCGACCGACCATGGTCTGGCATCTGACATAGGTGTGTCCACCCTGCTCAATTTACTTGGAATCCACTTTTTAAAAGTACGATCTGAGTGCTGCTCTCGGCATTTGTGGAAAACAAAAATACTGTAGCTGCATTTTGGTTTTGTCCAGCCACACAGAACACTATTTGTGGCTTGTCCTGTGCCTCTGTTTGAGTAGTATCCATGGAAACACTAGGACCTTTCTGTACAGCATCATTACAAGGACTCTCCTCATTCTCTGGATGTGATTTAAACCATCCCACTAGTTCTTTTTTCCTCCGCAAATGTTCTGCTTCCTCAAGAAGCAGCAGTTGTTCCAGAGTTTGTTTTGTCTGCACATCATCTTGGATTCCATCCTTATTCAACTCATTTGAGTCCGATTGTTGCTCATTTTTCCCATCGGTTGTAGGTCCTGACAATACATCTACTCCATCATTGCTCACAATGGTGGTAGCATCAAAGAAAATTTCTGCCTCTAGCAAATCTTGTGTTGAGGAGGAGAAAGACTCCTCGACCTGCTGCACATTCATCTCAGTGCTCGTCTGTTCAGAGACTGACACGGCCATCCTTCGATGGCCAAGGGTTCCTCCTTCAGGTCAGTAGGGGAATGTTTTATTTAAAGAAAAATTAGTGCAGTACATTCAATAAACAAAATACAATGTCAGCTTTACAGAAACTGTAAATAAGGTTTGCAAGAAAGACAAAATGAAATCAACCCACAAATAAAACCAATAAACAAGGGTGAGGGGGGAAAAAAGGAAAAAGAAGTCAAAAGAAACATTTCAGTTTAAATGGAGCAAAATAAATGCTTACTAATACAGAGAGGAAAAAAGAAAACCATCTTCAGGGTACTGCAGTTTCAATCCATGCATAATTGATTCAATATGAACTGTATATAGCAGAAGTCAACAACTTTTTTTCCGCATTTTGGATTAACACAAGGCTAGAAACAATCTGTGCAACTATTTGCATTGCAGAAAACACTTTCTGTTGCAGGAGAAAGGCGCACCTGGCCTGCCATAAATACTAGCGGCAGGATGCAAAGATGAGACGTAAGGTCCCTCTGTGATATTTCTGTAATCCAGGGGGTATATCCCGTACACCAGGATATCATATGTTACATTCTGAAGTGCCTTTTCTTTCCATTTATGTAAAAGGAGGGTCCAAACAACTTGACTATATGGGCAATCAATAAAAAAATGCATGGTTTCCAGTACCGCTGTGCAAGAGTCTCGGGGGCATATTCGCTCCTCTACTGATTTATGTTTTAGGTTGTTCTTGACACCCAGTCTTCCATGACAAGCTAGCCAGGAGATATCCCAAAATTGTGTGCGGATCCTGGGGTCAGTTAACTGAGAGAAGGGCGTTTCTAATTCCAGAAAGGAGCCTTGTGTAGATACTATCTGTGGTAAGTCAGAAAAATGGGTATCTAAAACAAAGTTATAAAGCTGTCTTCTGGTTTTAGTCAATATACAGTATGTGCAGAGGAGAGTTTTCATTGCCGGATATTCAGAAAAGGGGGGAAGAGGAAGCTGGGGATACCTAGTTTTCTGAAGTTCCTAGGGATGTCATGCGGGAGTTGTTGCCATATTTGGCATACCTTAATGGTAAAAGAATATATAATTAAATGCCAAAATAGGGGTGGATCATGGAGTAAGTGGGGTATCGTGATTTTCAGGAATAGGCTATGGAAAAATACTATGGGGTTCAGCATCCTTACCCCACCATGACAATAATTCATGTATGTGTATGATCTTTTTATGGGATTTAAATGGCTGCCCCAGAAGCCTTGAAAAAAAATATTGTAAACACTTGCCTCCAGAGAAAAAGGGACCGGAAACACTGATGCCACGTTGAAGAAGAGGGGAAGTATTAAAGTTTTCAATAAAAACTCTCTTTTCCGTTTTGCAATGCTATGTCCTTTTCAAAAGGAAAGAGAGTGTGCTGCTCTATTTAATACTATATTCCCGTTAAAGCTGGCATCATCTGAGGTGCTGTAATGTAATCCCAGGATTCTTATTGGAGTGATTGCCAGAGGGATATCTACAATATGCATTGGTAACTCCATGCTGGCTGAAGCTGGCACCACTAGTGCTGTGCTTTTTACTGTATTTATTTGGGAGCCTGAAGCTGTCTCAAATGCTTTGAAAATAGGGGGAAGCACTATCTCCTGAAGATAGGGGATAGTACAAATGCACAAATCATTAGCATATGCACATACTGGAGGTAGAGGTCTTCCAATGGGGGAAGAGATTCTAGGTAAAGATGGGTGCAGCAGTAGGGTTCGTAATAAAGGGTCCAGTTGGAAAATATATAAAAGAGGACTTAAGGGGCAGCCCTTTGGTACTCCTCTAAGGCCTAAAAAGGGGCATGGAGAACCATTTATATGGGGTTGTATCCAAGCAGTACTATATAAGAGTTTAAGCCAAGAGATGAATTTCTGGGGAACATGGTAGTGTGCAAGAACCTGGAACAAATAAACATGGCTGACCCGGTCAAAAGCCATTTCTTGGTCCAATGAGAGTAACAGGGCAGGTGAAGAGGGGGTACTGTTTGAAATAATGTCTCGAATGAGGGATAGGTTGGAAAGGATAGATCTGCTGGGAAGAGCGCAAGTTTGCACCTCAGAAATAATCTGAGCAGCAACAGGGAGCATCCTATTGAGCAAGATAAAGTGAATGTTTTATAGTCTACGTTTAGCAGACTTAGTGATCTCCAGTTCTGTATATCGGCTCTGTTCCCTTTCTTGAATAATAAAATCATAATAGCATCAGAAAATCCTTTAGGAGTAGAATTAGTGCTTATGATGGTATTATATATTAACGTCAGAAGGGGCAAAAATAACATAAACTGTATATAATTCTGCAGTAAGACCATCGGATCCAGGGGAAGTGCGCTTCTTTTGGCGTTTTATAGCCTGCTGGGTTTCCTCTGGTGTTACAGGTTCAAGGAGATGTTTCAATGCATCTTGGGATGGAGGAGTAATAGAAATATCTGAAAGGAAAGGTATGATACTATCCACAGGAGTTGTGGTGCCAAACATCATAGCTAGATAAGAGCTGGCGATACGCTTTATGTCCAGCAAGGAATTGTGGGGGGTATTGGAAGCAGGATCAAAAAGTTCCTCTATTTGGGTTGCATTTACCCTGTCAGTGCAACTTTTATAGATATCTAAGGAGGGACCGGAGCCTTGTGTCCCATGTTGAGCTTCCATACGTAAAGAATGTGCTCGGTGATACTGGAACTGTTCCATTTCTTCCTTAATGGACTTTATTGTGTGAGAGTAGTCCATGTGGAATGTGAAAGAATGAGATATGGCCTGTTGCAGTTTTTGTCTTGAGAGTGAGGTATCAAAGATATGAACTCAGTGTTCTCTTCCTCCCTGTACGTAGGAAGAAAATCTTGATATCACTCTTAGCGTCTTCCCACCATTGTAGAGGGGAATGATATGCTTCCAATACGGGCAGCCGGGCCCTTAGAAGGTCTGTGCAATACATTGAAATGGCCGGGTCTGTTAACAATGAACTATTCAATTTCCACCTAGAGTGGGGTTGACCAGAAAAGGAGTTCCCTGAGGGGGAGCAAACCAGAGAGATCCCCAGATGGTCTGAAGTTTCACAAGGTATGAATCTTGCCTGTGTGACTGAAATATTCTGTGAGACAAAAAGAAAATCTATCCTGGTAGCGTATGGGCCTCTATGATAGGTTTTGGCACCTGGACCATATAAAGCGTTATGTCCATCTATGAGGGCCACAGTCTGAATAATTTTGTTCAGGGCAATTGAATCTGCGAAAAGTTCTTGGGTGGAGCCACCCTGATCTGAGAGAGTAAGACCACAGTTGAAATTGCCTCCCATATAGATTTGCCGGTTGGAATACAGGTATGGGTGTATTTTGTTAAATAAGTCTGTTCTGGAGGCAATGCTCTGGGGGGCATATACATTAATGAGCCTGAGTTTGTGTTGTTGGTATGTACAGTCTACAAGCATGGCTCATCCTGGTATTATGTCTACCAACCGGGAAATTTGGAAATTAAAATTTGCAAACAAAATACCTAGGCCATCACACCTATCCTCTCCATATGACCAGAAGGAAGAGCCCTGATGCCAACGAGTTTTAATTTGAGAAAACTCATGAGGAGATTTCAAATGGGTGTCCTGGAGAAAATAGATGTCATGATGTAAGTCAGAAAGGTACTGCATTGTAGAGAGTTATTTTCTATAGGATTTAACGCTGCATGCATTTAGGGTGAAGCAGCGGAGTCCTTGGTGGTGGTTCATCCCAGAAAGTACAGTGCCATTCTGGAGGAGCTAGTGTCAGGTAATGTTAGCATGGGTCCTACCTCCATCTGCTGAAGGGGGGATCAAGCTGGGAGTCAGAGGAGAAGTCCATATGGGAGAAAGAGGCTAGAGAAGAATCTGAGTCTCCATCTTCCCCTTCTATGTCTCCCCATTGTCGTCTCTTGGCTAAAGCCTGAAATTTATTCCTCGTGATAA
This sequence comes from Neoceratodus forsteri, assembly GCA_016271365.2. Classification (NCBI taxonomy): domain Eukaryota; kingdom Metazoa; phylum Chordata; order Ceratodontiformes; family Ceratodontidae; genus Neoceratodus; species Neoceratodus forsteri. Next base: position 410,299,736 of record CM057453.1, on the reverse strand, counting down.
TTGTTCTCTTGGGGGTGGAAGCTTCTGCTTTTTGTTTGCCTTTACCCTGTTTAGAAGGGGGGATTACCACAAAGTGGTCTGAGTCCTTTGGGGGGGGAGGCATGATAGTCTGGGTATTAGCAGGGACTGATTCAGAAGGGGGTACTGCTGCTATAGGGATGCCAGGGGACTTGGGAATGGCCCCTTGTCCAACCATAGGTTCAGGCTCTTGTGGGAGAGCAGATTCTTGTGCCAGGGTACAAGTGGCAGGGGCCGGGGCCTCCCTGCGGCATAAGGCCTGAGTCTGGGAATCTGTTATAAGTGCTATCTGGTCCTGGGGAGGGCAGTCGAGCCTATTATGATCCACCCAAGGGCACTGGTGATAGGAGTGCTCCGGCTCGTCACAGAGATTGCAGTATAGAAGGTTTGGACAACCTAAACTCACATGTCCATAGGATAAGCACAAAGTACATCTGGGCTTGTCGCAAGTGCTGCTCATGTGGGTGCGAGAACCACACTTATGACAGGTCCATGGTTGTCCAGGGTAAAAACATAAGCCACGGTCCCTGCCTATATGAAAGCTGCCTGGTAAATGAGAGATACCTTTATCCATGTTTTTAAGTTGTACCTTTACTTTCCATCCTCCAGTCCATACTAGGTCCTCATCCAAAATAGGTCGAGGGACCTCTAGTATATCGCAGCACTGCCTGAGCCAGTACTGGACGTCCGCTATGCTCACCCCCTCTCATGAAACAGTAAGGTAACAATTTTCACTGTTGGTTTCATGAGGGGATGACCATAAAGGAGGCCCAGAGTGGCAGATGTTTCAATGCTCATATTTCTCCCAGAATTTCTCCAAAGTGTACACATTTTTAAACTTAAGTTATACACAGATTCCCCATGCACATGAATGAAGGCAAATAATTCTGTTGCCCCTATCCTAAAGAGTCCACAACATACTATGCAATACAGTTCTTCTGTCAGGGCTTATAGCAATGTCCCCCATGAACTTCATACGTACAGCATTCCTTTGCTGTGCTGGCTCACCTAAGTTTGTGAACAGATCACTGAGTTTAAATGGGGTCGAGTTAGTGCCCTCACCTGCAGGCTGTGGACCACATGGCTCAGATGTACCAGCTAAATTATGTTCTGAAGTCGAGGAGGATGAAGTAGATTCATGTCTGGCTAAGTTAGGGCCCGTGACAGTATCTGTGACGTCAGGTGTTGTTCAGGAGATAGCAGGTGTGCTTAAAGCATTACTAGGGAAAGACACTGGTTTCAGAGCTGTTTTCATTGGTAATGGTGTGTCTCCTGAAGATCGGAGTTTGTTGCAAGCCTCAGAGATGATTTCCTGGGCTGAAACAGCCCTTGGGGAGGTCCAGGGTGCTCCTTCTGAATGTTGCTGCCAGCCAGCAGCATGGAGCACTGCCGTGGGTGACCAAATGCTCTCAATGTCCTCTGTGGTGAGATGACTGTCCCATAGATGCAAAGAGAGAGGAGCTCCCGATGCAGAGTTTGTGGCATTTCTGGTGCTAGGAGTCATATCAGAAGTGGCTGCTCCAGGGTAAGTTGACAAAAAAGGCTGTGAGGAAAACTGTAAATCAGAGTGCATTAGACCAATAAGAAAGTCCTTGTGTGCAAAATACATGCTTCGCAGATAATTTTCTGTGTCATTAAAAGTGCTCTGAGTTCCTGAAACTGGGTAAAGTGGTGTCTGAGGCAAGTCTTCTTGATGATTGTCTGGCAATTCATTTAAAGTGGTACCTTCAGTATTTATTTCTGCAGATTGCAGCCTTGTAGTTTCTTCAGAGATAATGTCAGGTATTCTTGACTCCATAGGTGAAGCTGTAGTCAGGTCAGAATCCAAAATATCTCCAGCAATTCTACCAGCAACCACATTGTCATGTGCCATCTTGGTACCGCAGACAAAAGGGTCCCCTCTGCTCACAGGAAGCAAGGCCCCCTGCAGGCAAAGAGCAGGGGAATTTCCCCGGTGTCCTGGACAAATTTCACCCATTCACTAGAAATGCCATCAACAGCTTAATCTGGTTCAATTTCAGTTGGTTACCATCTGTATCCCCCCTCCCCTGCCATCCCTGAAAAAGGGACTTCTAGTCTCAGTGAGCCTACTGAGTCAACAAAATTCAATCAATCAATCAAGATAAAGAACTTATGGAAAACGTTGAATTGGGCACCACGTACAGAGTGTTGTAGCGTGAGATTGAAAAAGGTATTGAGAAGGGCACTGCAAGAGTTTGTCACAAGAAGAGTAGAGAAAAGATGGCGAAGTTGCACCATCAATGGGAGGTTCTTGCTGGCCATGTTAAGGCCATGAACAGGTTCCAATATATGTCCATTGACGCTGTGTCATCCAGCGATGATGACTCTGACTTTGATGACAAGGCATGCCACGTCACAGGCAAGCCCAACCCCCGTGGTGGAGCAACTTTCACCAGCCATCCCCAAGATGGTGCCTACGTCAGCATGCACTCTGCATCACTACATCTACATAAACATGGTGGAAGCCACATACATCGCCAAAATGGCGGCTCTCATGGCACAGGTGGAGGGCCTGTATATAATGCGCTTCCCCTTGTTCCTTTCAACAGGGGAGACACAGCAGAAGTTCGAGGCCTAATTCAAGAGGCTCTCAGTACCAGAGGACCAAATGAGAGCCATCTGGGAACAAATTGACAAAATGTTCAAAGAAACTATTAATTAGGACCATGCGTACAAGGCAGTTGTTGATGTGGCAGCGGAAGCTGCTCTTTGCGGTGCCATGGAATTCATCGAGCTGAATGCGACTACGTATACTTCCAACCCCCTACAAGTTGCTCACTCTGTCCAGCAAATTGCCCAAAGTATTGAACAGATGGGCCCAACTGACAATCTCTGTTGCCATTTGGAGAAGGTGCACTCCCTCTGTGAGAAGCTTTCTCTCCAACTCGAACACCAGGTTCAACTCTTGTGACAGACGATCGAATCTACCCTCTGGGCCAAACTCCCAGAGACAGTACGCAACTCTGACACTCTTGTCTATAATGACATTGCTGTGGCCCTCATCACCGCCAACTTCCCAGGTGTCGTAGGAGCTCGCTTGGCCTACAAAGTTAAGCAGAATGTGAAAGAAAGCCCTGCAGCCTACCACCAGTGGTTATGGCTCTCATACTACACTTGCAAGAACTATCAGGGGAACTTGCAGACCAAGATCAGATTGAGTACAAGGATCTATACATGACTCTGGCCTTGCAGGAAAAGGTTGAACTTAATGTTTACCCAAATATTGATTCCTTTGTGAACATCCTTACAAAAACGGAGCATGCCTTCCAGGTCTACCTCTGTAACCTTGTTTCTGGTAAAACCAACAAGGCTGCCGCAATACAAGTTCCAGCAGCACAAGTGGCTGCAGTACAGCCCACCACCAATATCCCAACCCACTACACCATAGATGGCAACAACCAGAAATCTGACACCCCTTCTGATGACAAGCAGTCACACAAGGGGGGATCGGAATTATAAAAACAACAGAAATAGAGACAGGATCAATTGGAAAAATCCGAATGCCCAACAGTATAATCAGCACCGCACAGTCCCCACCTATCTCAAAGATGATAACAAGACCCTACACAAGTTGTTGGAGGAGATCCATGCTGAAAGAGCGGCTAAGCCTACGTGTACCGTAGCAGCCCTCGCTCTGGCCGCTGGACAGCCATGCGGTCAGGGGAATCCTTTCCTGCCTTCGGCTGCTGAACAAACAAACAGCCAAGGGAAGAATACTTTCATGGTATCGGCTACTGGCCAGGCAGATGTGATGACTAAGGAAGAATCATCTGAGCAGGCCACTGTTACATCTGTGATGTCACAGGTACAGCTGTATTCTGTGCGAGACATCCAGGAGGCCTTGAAAGATCCTGCAGGCCTTGGGTTTCAGGAACAGGATGATGATTATGATTCTGAAAATGCAGATTGACAATTACAGGTCCCAATCTGGATTGTGAGTGACTTGATTGTTGACACAAATGGATGGCCTTGCGTAAAGGCCATGGTCAGGGGCCACCAACTAACCATGCTTCTGGATACTGGAGCAGCCATGTCAGTCCTCTATGATGAGGACCCAGTCTCATCTGACTGGTCTACTGGCTGGAAGACCAGAGCCCAGGGTGTAGATGGTACCCAGCTACACACCTACCAATCTGTTCCTCTACCTGTGGTGGTAGGTCACCTCAGGACTGATTTTGTCTTTGACCTCATGGTCTTGCGTCATCACCCCAGCATACTGGGAATTGACTTTTTAGCACTACACAGCTGTGTAGTGGACCTAGCCAACAGGCTACTTCTCCAGATCAAAGGACAATGTCATGCTGTCACCATTCCAGATTCATACGTGGTGGCAGCCATCTCCCATAACAACAAGGAGTGTGACGACATGGCTTTGTTCAAAAGTCATGGCCTGTTTTCTGAGCTTGTACCCTTGCTGCAGAAACACTGTGACATATTTGCCACAACAAGTACAACTGTGGTAGGATGCACACTAGCATTGAAATTATAGGACCTGATCCTGTGAGGCAGACGCAGTACCCATTCCCCACTGAAGCCTTGCCATCACTGAGGGAGACCATCCAATCACTGCTACAGCAAAAAGTGATTACGATCTGTGTCACCACTGTGAATTCACCTATTTTGCCTGTGAAAAAGTCAAATGGAGCTTGGAGACTCACAACTGTTTATAGAAAATATAATCAAGTTACCCCCAGTTGTGCCCCAACAGTAGTATCAGCACCTGATGTGCTCAAGCTGTTGACACCTGAAAAAAGTGGTTCACAGCTCTTGACATTTCTAATGGATTTTGGTCACTCCCATTAGCCCAGGAAAGCCAATACAAATTTGCTTTCACCTTTGATGGGCGCCAGTACATCTGAACCTGCCTTCCCCAGGGCTTCCACATCAGCCCTTCCCTTTTCCATCTCCACATGATAGATGCACTGCAGGGTTCTCCACTCCCCAGTGTCTCCTGCAGTATGTGGATGATTTGCTCCTAGCAACCACCACAAAAGATCATTTGGCCTTTCTAGATGAACGTTTGTCTCTCCTCAAGAGAGCAGGCCTCAAGTGCAACCCTCTAAAGCACAATTGTGTGAAAAAGAGGTAATCTTCCTTGGCCTACGTATCACAGACCAAGGCAGAAGCCCAGCTGTCAAAAAGATCCAGGGATTGCAAGATCTGCCACTTCCTACTAGCATGGCAACACTCAGATGCTTCCTAGGAATGGCAAACTACTCTGGGGATTTTATTCCTGACTTTGCCTTGAAAGCCTCTCCCTTGTATGAACTTCTGAAAAAGGACATTCCATGGACATGGGACCCCACTCACACTGAAGCTGGTACACAGTTTAAGCAGGCCTTAGCCTCAGTCCCAGCACTGATCAATCCTAACTCAAATCTCCCATTCCATTTGGAAACTGCCACCTCTGATGTGGCCATGTCTGCAGTACTGGCACAGAAGTACAATGGGTACTTCAGGCCCATTGCCTATGCATCTCAGATGCTATCCCCAGTAGACAGAAAATACAGTCTCTGTGAAAGAACACTCTTAGCGGCCTACTGGGCTGTCAGACATTTCATGTACATCATTGGGTGTGCTCCTATTGTCTTGCATACCTGTCACACCCCAACTAACTTTTTACTTTCAGATAAGGTAAAAGATGGTTCAGTTTCCAACACCAGACTAATCCACTGGTCTACCTGTAAAAATGCCATCCATCTTGGCCCATGATGTTCCCAAAGCAATTGCGCTCCAAAAATAACCACAGACCCCAGGATATTTCATCAACAATTGTATTAAAGTTTCTTGACCCATGGCCTACTCTATAAAGGTAAGCCCCATGACTGTGCACTCCAACCTCCTGACTTACCTGAGCCAGGTCCATTCTTACCAGCCACACCAGATGTTTTAGAAGATAACAGCATGTATTGTGTTTTTACAGACAGCTCCGCCTCCTATGTAGATGGAGAACAGGTAGCAGGACTTAGTGTGCTCATAATAGATAAAGATGGCGATTTCAGGTGCATTTCCAAAAAGTGCATTGTTATCTCCTCACAGTATGCCTAATTGGCAGCTGTGGCCTGTGCTTTGGAAGTCATGCCCCATGGGGACAAGGATGCCATCATCTTTGCAGACTCTAACTGGGTCTGCTCATCCCCTACAGAGTTCGTACCATTTTGGGAGAACAATAACTTTACATCCTCTGATAGCACATCTATCAAATACAGGGATCTGTTTGTGTATATACACACCCTGACACAACAGTTTTCTCACAAACTGTACATCTACAAGATAAAGGGTCACTGTAAATCTGACCCTTACCTTAAATTCAATGATCAAGTGGACTCACTTGCCAAAGCAGGCACTCGGGGGGGGGGGGCATGGACAATGTCTCACCCAGTAGCTGTGGCAGCTATTTTCTTAGCCGCCAACACCAGGCAGAAACCAGCACCAGTATCTCCACTGGACCTTTCTGCTGCACAGAAATCTGACCTAGAACTAAAAGATGTGTTCAAATTCTTGTACAAAGGAACTGAAACAACCACTACCTGTTGGTAGTCCATACAAGAGACACTCTGACAACATACACTTGTCTAGTGATCAGAAGCTCATCTGGTATCAGAAAGAGGACATAGGTGACACACTGTGGGTTGCACAACAATTTTTGCAAACTAAGTTCATCCATATGGTTCATGATACCCCCACTGGTGGACACCAGGGGGCAGACAACACCCTCCAGAGACTCAAAACTGTCATCTGGTGGCCTAGTATGGCAAAAGATGTAGAGCACTATGTGAACAACTGCATAGTGTGTGCCCAGAACAATCCAATTTTGGTGAAAAGAAATGCCAAATTGTTGCCACAAAGGCAAACTGGACCATGGAATGTGATACAAATCAATTTCATTGGCCCCTTTACCAACTCCAGCAGGAACAACAAGTATGCACTTGTTGTCACAGGTTTGCTTTCTAAGTGGGTAGAAGCATTTCCCACTAAGAATAACATGGTAAAGACAACTGCCAAGATCCTGGTGGATCAATTGTCCTCCAGGTGGGGCCTACCCCTAAAGGTAGACTCTGACCAAGGAACCAGTTTTACAGCTGAGCTGATGAAGTAGACACTCCAACTACTTGGAGTAGATCAGAAATTCCATATCCCTTACCATCCTCAATCCTCAGGCCAGGTGGAAAAAGCCAACAGAAGAATCAGACAGATGTTATGTAAATTCATCAATGACAACCCCAAGGATTGGGATTCCCTCTTGCCACTATTACTGATGGTAATCAGGGGCGCTCTTGCTGCAACTACTCAGTGCACACCCTATGAGGTTATGACTGATAGAGCCATGAGATTACCTGAGCACCTGTTGATTGATCTCCACACCCCTACTGCAGATAGAGTATCTGTAGACAAATATGTGGAAAAGCTTCATGATGACATCATGAAGACACACCTGTTCACTGCCAATCAAATGGGTAAAGCTCAACAACAAGCTAAAGCTCATTTTGATAAGCATGTCAAAGAAGTCAACTGGCAAGTTGGATACCAAGTCTTGCTTCTCCAATGCATATAACCAACCCATTCATTTGCCAGCAAATGGGAATGCCCATACCCCACTGTTAGCAAGCTCAGTCCTGTTGTCTATCAGGTCTGAGTTAAACAGCAAAAACAGACCACCAACAAGTGGTTCCCAGCTAATCAGCTTAAGTTGTACAAAGGTGACTAAACTTACTTTTCCTAACCCACTTAGGGAGGAATAGTACCCCACACTTAACAAACCTTTTCTGTTTTCTTTCAGACAAGATGGCTATCTTGCACCTCCTCATCTTGGTGGGACTACTCTTTACAACTGACTCTCAGAACAAACCCCTATCGACTACACACAAGCAACATGTACAGAAGTTTCTTAGCAAACTTGAGCACTCATACCCAGTGGGAGTTCATATTAATGTGCCCATCAAAATGATTACTGCTAAGGAAGGCTCAGATGCCTATCTTAATGCCATGGTAGTAGCTCCAGACAAGTCCTCACTCCCCATACAATGGGAAACTGATCTCAATGGTTACACACCCCCTGTAGCTCACCTATCTAAAGGTACATTCCGTGGATGGCCTAACACGGACATTTCACAAAATGGTACACTCTCCATTTGATAGACTTCTCCCAGACATACTGGTCATTATAACCTTACTGCTCTCATAGATCCTGCCTGGTGTGATTGCCTCACCTCTGAGGAGACATGCGCTTTCTGTCTTCGCAACTATGTGGCTACTGAAGCTCTCTTTTTTTCTTTAGTCCCATTCACTGAAGAAGAATGACTGACTGCCCTCCCCAGGAGGATGGTCCTCCTAGTGGTTTGACTGCCACTTCCCTTCCAGGAGCTCTGATTAATAATGTGCAATTTATGCATATCCCAGTTATTTTCAATCTTACACATTGGAATATGGCTGAGATTGGGCTCTGTTACATGATCAAAGTTTCTAAATTTTTCAGTATGATGCTTACAGACACTGTAGCTGTTTACCAAACCCGCACTAATGATCCAGTTACTGACCCTCATACCACTGATCATGTAGGAGTTTTTAGTCCCGTACCTAATGCTAAAGCTAGACTATGCACTAGCCATGATACTGCAGATGTTACCAGTCCAGCAGGCACCATTTCTGGCCTTTTGGGCTCAGGCATGTCTATCTGGAATACAGCAGATATAGCTGCTATTAAAGCACAAACTTAATTTTCAGCAGGATGTTAAAAATTATTTTCAACCCCCACTATTACATGGTGTAAATGGTTTAAGTAAGGAAGAACATTTTACTGTGTACAATAAGCAGGAAAATGCCAAAGGGTACAATGATACTAAGAATAAGATTAATGAACTGATTTTTCAAAATAACAAGGAGACAGACAAGCAATATATTGCCCGTGAACTTTAATGCTCCACTTATGGTTCTTATGTAATTGCCATTGTTAACAATCTCTTCAGGGATTTGGAAATAAGAAGCACTCCAGATCTTATTCATGATAGGAGAATGGGTAAATTGTATTGTCCTCATTGTAAATCCAATGGCTGCATTACTATGTGTTTAGCAAATTATGTTAACGTTTCTATGTCCGCAGCTAGAAACCTTAGGTATGTCTCATGATATCCCAGTCAAGCACCTTGCTACTTTACTAAGACTTGTTCAATACATGATAACGTGCATTACCTTTACTGTCTCACTGCCACATTTTGATCCATAAACTTCTGTTTTTGATAAACTTGCTGCAATAAATTCCATCGGACACCTTGATGATGACATCTACTGAGAAAGAACTGACTTACCCTCCTAATTGGTTTATCATTCTGTGCTCCAAGCCTGGGTGGCACCCCACATGAACTGTTGCTCCAAGAAGGGTATTACTACTCGTGCCGCTGTGACATCTTTGATATTGTCAAACCTGTGTGTGGGTTCTCACCAGAGCATCTTGACTGGGCCTATACCTTGGGTGATGAATTGCCATCCAATCTGACTGATGTTGATGAGGATCACGATACCAAATCTCCACAAGCTGCATCTTCAGTATTTGACACTGAAACAGCTCCATCCCGAAGCTACCTGGAAGAGGTACATCGCTTCACTTCATGGCTCACCAACCAGTCCTTTTCCTGTCCAATATATCTACAGTGATGGAGGATACCAACTGCAAGAGTGACTTACAATTCTGATGGACAGTATCGTGTAGTGACAAATCATAAATCCTTTGCTTATGGTCAAAAATATTGTGCTATTTCAGCTCCTAACATTGTTTTTACTCCACAGCAGAAAACAGTAATTGATCACACAGTTATTACTCCTGCTTCTCTCCCTGAACCAGATGTTACTGATATCGATCCGCAATATTTGTTTGCATTGTCTCAGTATTTGCCCGTGTTTAACATGCACATTGACCCTTTGACTCTTTGAAATCTCTTTTAGCTAGAAAAGATTTGCATTTGATTTATATTAGCAATAATATTTCCAAGGCTGGTGATGCTCTTAATGATCTTATTCATGATGGTAATTTAAGTACTGCTCTATTCAATACTTGATTAGAACTGACTTTTAAAGTTTTTGTTATTATCCAAGTAGTTTTGATTGTTTTTCTGATACTAACCCTTTGCTGTCTGCGACATACTCTAAGACACTTCCAAGAACAACTCGAATTCCTTTACAAGGCTCACACATCTGGCTTATAAATGATTTTTTAGCTCCATCCCACTACTTTCCTGGGACTGTTGCCCTTTCTGAGGCAACAAGGGGGGATGTTATCCATAGTCCAGACCCCTGATTGTACCCCCACCTCACAGACAGCAACACATATGTAGGTACATGTACTAACCTTAGGGCAGAGGCACTTATCGTATAAGCATAAGTGTCAGGATCTGTGTTCTACTGTATTTTACTAATGCATATTGTGCTTCATTATGTTTTACCAGTGTCTCTTAGTCCTGGGTGATGCTGTCCATTATATTTTTACTGTATAATCATAAGTTAAGCAACAGTGCCACCTTTAGTGCTTGTGCATCACTGTAATTGTAACGGACCTTGGACTTATACAGAGCCCGTTGTTTATGCTATCTTGCAAGCTAAGCAACTTCTCATGTTATTTATTTATTTATTTGTAGATATCGGAATTACAATCCTTTGAGTCATAGACTCATTTCCAAAGGCTCCACGTCATATCAACATAACTCATAATATATAACATACAGTACAGCAGGAGTATACAGTTACACATGCTTACAATAAGTTACAATGCCAACATACACAATATATAATACTGATGGCTATACAGTGACAGTTACTTACAATATGTTACAACAGTTTATGAAATTACAACAGTCACCTTGCCATTGATTGGGCTGCATGTAAGAAGAACGGAGGAGACAGTGTGCCTATGCATGGCCTAAACATGATGTTAGCTGGCACAGTGTCACATTACATTGCAGAGACTTATTGACAGGCACTATAGAGTCTGCAGCAGTCTAGCAGTTTGACTTTGTCATTAATCTAGCCTGTTTAAATAATGCAGTTGAGATGTCATTGGTAATGTATAAATTGTGGCAATCTGGTGGCTTGCATTTGATTGTAGACCCAGTCAGTTTCTAAGTGGGTAGTTGCCTGGGCCCCTTGGGGTCTCTGCTGCGTTATTGCCATGGCCATGAACATGCGTGGGTAGTGAGGAGGTGGTTTCTGAGGGCTGCTTTAAATGCACCAAGTTTTTGCAGACTGGTGACAGACACAGGTAGGGAGTTGAACCAGGTTGGAGCCCTGACGGGGAAGGATCTCTGGGCTAGGGAGGTCCTCACCCTTGGAATGGTTAATATGGGTTTATCGGCACTGTGAGTGGAAACAGTGGGGCTGGATGGATGGAGGGAGGATGCAACTCCAGGTAGTGTTTGCCTGAGGAGGGACTTTTTTTGCCATGAGGCAGGACTGTTAGTTAGGATGGTTACTCACCTGTTTTTACCCAATTACAGACTTTTCATTTATCTTCTTTTATAGTAACCATGGTAATGATCAGGCTATAAGACCCTTTGCAGCATGTAGCTTCTCTGAGACTAGACTAGAGACTGCACCTACATAGGTAAGAAAAACTGGAAGCTCTCCCAGTGTATGCACTGTCGATAGTAAGCCGGTATCATTATTATTTATCAGTAATAAATTACATTTATTACTTGTGCAACACTTGTCTGTTGTCTCTTCCTTTGTGCCGTTCCAACAAGAACCTGAGAAAGGTAATTCTATTACCCAGTTACACAGGATTGGTTCTGCTCAAATATACTCTCTCATAATGCCAGAAAGATGACTTATGGCACAAAGCAGAGACTTGCTTGACTCCAGAAACATTCCTATCTTCAAGACCCTCAATTGCTTCCCCCTGAAGTAGTCCTCAATTTCAAGTACCTCAATGTGTGGCTGAACTGAAACCTTGATTTTGCCACACATATTGATTCCATGCACACAAAACTCCACCCTAAGCTACGGTACTCTGTACCACAAGTAGTTCTGCCTCCAACTCCTAGTTCACCATGAGGTCATCCTTAAGGTGATCTTACTGGTGCTTGATTAACTTAGATATGGTTTACTGTACTTCCCAGAATCTACCCTAGCCTGGCTGGACCCACCTCCCCCATTTTCCACCCCTGTCACTTTGCTGTTAATGCCCTGCATCTTTCTCCACTGCTGTCTCTGCCTCAGCCTAAATCTCCCCTCCCTTGGGTCCCATCACTTTTCTAACAGCACCTCCTTACTTTCACAATTTTTTCTCTACCTTTCCCATTTGGGGTCATGTGCTAGAAGTACAGACTTTGCTGACAAAGAGGAGTATAAACACCTACTGTAGCTTTACCTTAAAGGTATATTTATATCTATTTATATTTCTTTTCATACTGAAAGTAGCAGGGTAAGTGGGGAGAAAAAAGAGACTTTCAGGCAATGTTTAGGGAACTTAGAGACTTGTCTTTAAAATTGCAACAGTGTGTGGGCCTGTCAGCACAGCGGTTGGATTTCTGCATGCAACGCCGGCGACCCGGGTTCAGGAATGGACCAGGGTCACTGGAGGGCTGGCTGGGGGAAAAGGATAGAGCATCCTAAGGACTGCTCTCCTTCTCTGGAGGGAGGGTGGGGAAGTGCCCGGAGCATCAATGACCCCTGGCAGAGGCCAGGAGTCACACAACCACCAGCACTAGCACGCACAGGAGGCAGGGTGGATGCCGGATGTCATTGCATGACCCCGCCTCCCCCAGAAAAATGGAAAAATGGGCAGCTGCCGTCTCACTTCAATGAAGCCCGCCATGGCTTCTATCAGCCCCTCAGGCCAGCCCTCCGACCTATCCCAAAAACTGTGGCATGTAGGGGGAGTGCCGCAGCCCCGCCGTGGTGGGAAGCCATGGGGTATCAGAGGGCTCACGGCTGATTTGAGAGCTGGAAGTCCATGGCCTATGACTGGGGCCAAAAGTACCAGGTAGCCGGTGGCTCAGGGAAGAAAATAATAAATTAAAAAAAAATAAATTGCAACAGTGTGAGAGAACTAACTCAGGAGATTAGTCTTGGGGCTCAGTAGATTCAGGAAGCCCTGTGAAGCATGTGTATAATTGGGAGTGGAGCTGACAGAGGATTAGTGCCTTCTAACAAGTGCATTATAAAAGACTCCCTTGTCTAATGTGTCTCAGCATGCTAGTGTCCCAACGAGTGAATGTAACAGCAAAGGAATAGAATAGGTACTGATGACTTAGGCATCCACAGGTATCCGCAGGGTGAAGTAGGGGACTCTGCTGGTTGACTGAAGTAAGGTACCTGGCCACTTCTGTTCTTACACTCAATGCAGGGAAAGGGTAAAGGGTAGAAAGCAGGCCGCTAGTGGGAATAGGTGGGACACTCTATCTAGGGTAAGGTGAAATAAGGTTTCTGGTGTGACACTAACAGGAAAGATCTAAAAGTAGTAACAGGCAGAGGAGAGCAGGGAGGAATTTAAAGAAGGTAGTAAACAGGAAAGCAAGAGTAAAAAGGAAAGTGAGGCGACACCCTATCTGGAGTAGGGTGACATAGGAAAGACTTCTAGGAGGTTCAAGGGTGTATAATCAAATATAGGGACAAGGTATAATAAGGAACAAGAGGAAGAACATATAGTCAGAAATGTGAGTGGTGTAGTGCAGTGGGTGTGGAGCAGCAGTCTTCAGAAAAACAATCTGGAGAATGAGGTCATGCCCCATATGTACACACCTCTCTGGGTTGAGAAAGGTGGTCACTAGATGCCAGACCAAGTTGACCAGGATCCAGGTGACCTCATCTCTCACCCAGGAGACACTAAGTCCTCCATCACTGTCCCAGAGAATGCTTAAAGGAGAGAGGGCCAGGTGGACAGTGGTGGGCTCCAGGAGGGTGAGGGTGGAAGAGCATGGGCACATTTCTCCACCAGTGCTACTATGCAGCTCCTTCACTGTTCTAGCAGAATAGGACTGCTGGGAGGTGGCATCCACAGCAGTGGGAGGGGAGGATGTCAGGGTCCCCACAGGGGGAAGCCCAAGAGGGGGCAGAGGACCCCAGCAGAAGAGGAAGCAGCTTCTGGGGGGGACTTGATCATTAGAGGTGCAACCATTACCCCTGTCAAGAGTGGCATCTTGCAACCAGGACCTCCCTACTTGTTACAAAGATAAAGCAACAAACCACAAGTTGGAAGAAAATAAGTATAACCCCTGGCATTAGGGTAAATACGTGGCTCGGGCATCTAAGAGGTTGGGGGGTTAGGACACAAAATAACATTTATATTTACTCCAAGTCTGGGAGAGAGATGCCAGGGCTATGCTGTGTCTCCTATCTGAGGGGGCCCCATAACATGTCACTCAGACTCACAGATGGACTGTCCACAACCATAAAATTGGGATCATATTGTATGGCTTTATTTCTGACAAAATGTTAAGCAGAATTAGAGTGGTCCTCCAAGGCTGAAAACTGTCCAGGACAGATAACACAACCTTTGCAGTTGAAGAAACATTTTTTCTCACAGAAACACAAGCAGTACTGTACATTCCAGCATGGACTTCTCCTACAACCTCGGGCGGGGGGTTGAGCAGGATGGTCAGATTGGGATAGTCAGGACCAAGAGATGCCCTGGGGTGAAATATATTCCAGAACGTGGTCCTCCACATCTGGTCCCCATACCCAAGGGCTCCAATGTTTTGGGGCCGGTGGCCCGGTCGGCCCCAGAACCCCATCCAACTCTAGTGGTGTTGTGCAGTGCCAGATCTATTAGGAACAAGATGGCCATTATTGCTGATCTTCTTGGGACAACTGATATGGCTTGCATCACTGAGACCTGGCTGCGTGATAATGCTGGCCCCATTTTGGAGGTGGGCATTCCGGCCAGATTCTCAGTGATACACCACTCAAGAGTGGACTGCAGAGGCGGGGGTGTAGCCATTTGTTTTAGATCAGAATTGGGCCTTGTGGGCATGCCAGTTGAGGAACCCAGATCATTTGAGTGTATCGATGTTGCAGGTGTGGGGTGTAGGATCATTCTCATCTACCATCCACCCAGGGATGAGAAATTATTCCTGCAGGAAGTTGCGGACTTCATTGTCAACATGGCGTTTGAGTCACCCAGGCTGATGGTACTGGGTGACTTCAATGCCTGGGTCAATGACAGACTTTCACATTTTGGTCAAGACTTCCTCCAACTTATGTGTTTGCTGGGCCTCACACAGGTAGTTGCCTCTGTAATTCATGTTCATGTTCACTCACTCAACCTGGTTTTCCTCCTGGGGATGAAGACCACTGATTTGGTGGTGGAACCAGTCAGATGGTCCTATCACCACACCATAAGGTTCAATTTCCAGGCTCCCCTCTATAGGTCTGCCCCTGTGGAGATGGTCAGATACCGCCCTTTGAGGGATGTGATCCCTGATGGTCTCTTGGCAGTGTTAGACCTGTCGGGATTGCCAGGGTGCAAGTGGGAGTCCAGAGAATGTAGTCCAGGCATCGCTCCTGTCCGTGTTCATCCTCTCTGTCTTTGCCCGTGGTCCCCCTGGTTTGATGGGACCTTGAAGGAGTTGAGAAAAGTTGGATGAAGGTTAGAGCAATGCTGGTGGAAATCCACCCTGGATGCTGACCACCTTAGATTGGTGGAACACTATTGGGTCTAACAATCAGTAATCACCTGTAAGAAGGCAGAGTTCCTGTCTGGGCAGATTGCTGCAGCTCAGAATCGACCAGCCCAGCTCTTTCGAACCGTGGACGGGTTGTGCAACCCAACCTGTCTGCAGGTCCAAAGTGCATTTTCACAGCTTAAGTGTGAGGAGTTTTCGCGATTCTTTGCTGATAAGGTGGCCAACATCAGGGCAGAGATCCAACCAGCTCACTCTATGGGGTTGATGGTGGTCGGTGCTTGGCCACTGCACCTCGGTTTTCTTGTTCTTCTTTTGACCAGCCAGAGATCGTTGATATCATGCTGATTGTCTAGAATATGGGGCTGGCGTGCTGTCGTTTGAACCCGGGCCCAACATGCCTCATATTGGAGTGTATTGATTCTATTGGCCCTGTCCTGGCCAAGATTGTCTGGTGCTCCTTGGAGATGAGTGAGTTGCCTAGCTCCCTGAAGAAGGCAGTGGTGACACCACTCCTTAAGAATGCTTCTTTGGACCCAAACTGCTTGACTTACTACAGACCTATCTCTAACCTTCCTTTTGTAGGGAAGGTGATCGAGAAAGTAGTTGAGCTGCAGCTGGAGAACCACCTTACCATCCATGATATCTACGATTCTCTCCAGTCTGGTTTTCGGAAGAGGCATAGAATCGAGATGACTCTGGTTTGAGTGCTCAATGATCTCCTGATGGCTAGAGATCAAAAGCACCACTCCATCTTGGTGCTTCTTGATCTCTCATCAGCTTTTGACACCGTGGACTGTGGGGTGTTTCTCGAGTGCCTGAGGGTCATCTGTGGCCTGGCAGGTTCAGTCCTCAGATGGTTTCAATCATTCCTCTCTGGCAGGCTTCAGAGGGTGGTGTCTGGGTTGTTTTCCTCTGACTCATTTTTCCTGCCTTGTGGGGTCCCCCAGGGCTCGGTGCTCTCTCCAGTGTTGTTCATGGTGTATATGCTGCCTCTAGGAGACATTGTAAGATGGTATGGGCTGAGGTTTCACTGTTATGCAGATGATACCCAGCTCTACCTGTCTTTTGTGCCCAACCAGGATAGTGTGATCTTGGTCTTTAACAGCTGCTTCACAGAAATCCCGGACTGGATGAAGTCCAGCTGGCTGAAATTGAATTCTGATAAGACTGAGGTGTTGGTGGTGGATCCAGGTCTCCGGCTAGAGGGGTCGGTGGCAGGGCTTTCTTCTGGGCTCTGGCTCAGGAGTAGTCAGCTGCCTTCCTCTGAGTGGGTGTGAAACCTGGGGGTGATCCTTAATGATAGGCTGACACTGCGCTCACAGGTGTCTGCAGTTGTCAAGTCTTCATTTTACCATCTTAGGAACATTGCTCGGGTCACGCACCTTGTTTCATCCAGAGACCTTCTGATGCTGATCCATGCCTTAGTGACCTCGCACCTGGACTACTGTAACTCCCTTTACCTAGGGCTTCTGGGGTTGATATCCACCACTTGCAACTGGTGCAGAATGCTGCAGCTTGGTTGTTGACAGGGGCTCCTCGTTCAAGCCATATCACTCCTGTGCTGTGTGAACTGCACTGGCTGCCTGTTCAGTGGCAGATCACCTTCAAGGTCGGTCTTCTGATCTTTAAAGCCCTGCACAGACAGGGTCTGGGCCACCTGCAAGAGCTCCTGAACCCTTACTGTCCTGGCCGCCCACTCCACTCAGCTGATGAGAGGTTGTTAGAGATTCCCAGGGTACAGTTGAAAACCTCTGGTTCCCATGCATTTATGTTCATAGCCCCAACCCTGTGGCATTCTCTACCTCATCAGATTCGAGAGTGCCGGACTGTGGAGAGCTTTAAGAAAGCTTTGAAGACCTATTTGTTCTGCCAGGTCTTTGATCACTCCATATAATATGTTGCATCCATTTGTATTTATAGCTTACTGATCAGAATTGGTTGGTTACTGTTTTATCTGTGTTAAACTGTTTTAAAGATCTGTATGACTCTTTGGTTTTAGATATCGCACTTTATAAATAAAGTTTATTATTATTATTATTACAAACAAACTATCCACTCCTTTTATTAGGGATCTCTGGATTTCTGCCCAAGTGTATATATAGTGGGAATTGCCATGGATCTGCTACGAAAAACAGAAACTCCTTTCCCCGACCCACTGTTGCCTGAGCCCAGAATCCTGAACACAAAATCCCAACAGCGGGATTTTGCATTTTTTACATGTTTTGGGGGGCTTCACCCCCCCGCACCCCCCAGAATTAATATAACAAACTCCGAGAGGGGGCCAAAACCCCACTGTCGGGATTTTGTGGTTCGGGATTCCGGGCTCGGGCAACCATAGGTTGGGGAAAGGAGTGTTGGGTTTCCGTAGTGATGCCAATTGCCGCACACTTAACTTGAAACTCCTGATGAGATGGACTATTGTTAACATCTTCAGACAACTGTGCTTATTTGGTAACCAGTTAGCACTGAACTGTGACTAAAAGTGAGGTTCTGCCCACCCCTGGCCCCAGTCAGACTCTGCCATTTGACAACACTTCAGGAAATGTTCCTTCCTCAAAGTCCATAGCTTTTACAGAAACTCTTTTAGTCTCTTTCCTCTGGGAAGCTGTGACAATCTTTAGTCCATCAGGGGATTGCCTCTTGGAACCACTGATTTCTCAGTTACTTCTCACATTTTCAGTGAAAATGAACCCACTATGGTTCCACTGGCACAGGTCTAGAGTGAGAAAAATTATGATCAGGGGTCCCTCACTCAGCCCAGAGTGGCTGGCAGGCACCTCTTGCCCACTGCTGGACAGAGAGCTCCTTCCTCTTCACTCTCCAAACTGGAACACACACTCTGAACTCCCCAAGATTCTAAACTGCTTCCCCTGAAGCAGAAACAAAGAGCTTATGCTGCTGCGACAGTTCTAAATGACATCACTCATTCTCTGCCCAGCCTAGCTAGGTAAACAATGAGATAATGTGGTAGAGTTTTTCTAAAAACTCCCTACTGCTGCCCAGAGACCTACAGTGCCTGGTCTAATACTGATGGGGTTCTAGTAACCATAGTAGACTGGGTGGTTACATAGGGATAGATTTGGGAACATAGAGGTGGTGGAGAGGGAGGCAACATGCCTATCTGGTGCCATGGATTAGAGGAATAGTCAATGGATTTTAAGAATCACTACAGCAGAAGGGCAGGGTGGAGCTGAATGTCATTGTCCAAATTGGGACCAATGACCTAGCTAGAGATGCAGCTGGGATTGATCAAGGGGGAGTTCAGGGATCTGGGGAGGGGCCTAAAACATGTAATGCTCATGGTCGCCTTCACCTAGGTGCTACCTGTATACAACCAAGGGGAGGACAGGGATCTCAGCATCAGGACCTTCAACTTATGGTTGAAGGAATGGTGCAGAGAGGAGGGGTTTGACTTGGGAAGATGAGGGCCTATACAAAGGTGATGGCCTACATCAATTTAGGAGAGGAACTGCAGTCCTCAGTGGACAGTATTATTGTCATGATAAACAGGAAACCACAACTGGGACATGGCTATACCAGGAAACATGCAGTTCAGGAAGGATGAGAAGGGGAGGAAATGTGGAGGGGGGAAGCTTGTGTTATATGTCTGGGAAGATATCAAGGCAACAGAAATTCAAAGAGGTAAGGAGGGGCTGGAGGTACTGCAGGTCACCCTGGAGACAGCAGATGGAGCCTTCATTCTCAGTGTGGTGAGTTACAGACTTCCAGTACAAGGGGAAGATCTAGACAAGGAAATGGGGAAGCCATTAGCAAGATGGCAGACGGGGCACTTCTGTCTATCAAATATTGATTGAGACCTCCTGGCTGCAGCCTCAGCTAGAAGCAGGGTCATCCTAGACTCCCTGCAGGGGGCATTTCTGAGGCAATTAGTCAAGGAACCCA
The DNA here is from genome assembly GCA_016271365.2 of Neoceratodus forsteri. Lineage (NCBI taxonomy): Eukaryota > Metazoa > Chordata > Ceratodontiformes > Ceratodontidae > Neoceratodus > Neoceratodus forsteri. The sequence goes on along the minus strand of CM057453.1, from coordinate 410,280,183 downwards.
CTCGTGATGGGGCAATACTGAACCTGATGCTTATGAACATGGACAGTGTTGCAGACATAAGGGCGGGAAGCCATCTTGGGACCAGTGATCACCGGGTAGTGTGGTTTAACATTAGGAGAACAATGGAAGTGAACAACACAAGGATGAGGGTCCTGGACTTCAGGATGGCAGATTTTTAAAAAATGATCTGGTGTGGGATTACCCTGATGGAGTGGAAGGACAGTGGGCCAGATTAAGGGATGAAATAGTTAAGGCAACAAATGTATGTGCAAAAGAGGTGAGTAAAAGCAGGAGGAAAAATAGACAAATACGGTTCTTAATGGAGGTGATGGCAAGGGTAAGGGCAAAAAGGACAGCATTGAGGAGATACAAGGAGATGGAGAAGGAAAAGGACAGAGAGCTGTTCCTGCAAAACAGAGAGAAGCAGGAAAGGTGGTGAGAGGTGCTAAGGCACAAACTGAGAAAAGAATAGCCAAGGGGTAACAAAGGGGAACAAGGCCTTTTTATCGTAGGTACATAAATGAAAAAAGAAAGACAAGGGGAGAAAGTGTGAGGCTCAGAAGTGCAGAGGGACAAATACTTCTGTTCTGTCTTCACAGTGGAAGGGGAAGGGGATGGGCCACATATAGGTTACATAACCACTGGCGGGAGACAAGTAGACACAAGTCCATTTGAAGAGGAAAAAGTCCTGAAGAGATTTGCAAATCTAGGAATGGATAAGGCAATGGGGTCAGATGGGGTACATCCATGGGTACTGAAGGAGCTCAAGGAGGTACTGGCTGCATCTCTGACAGTCCTGTTCAATAATTTAGTAGATATGGGGTGGTCCCAGAAGACAGGACAAGGGTAGATGTAGTCCCGCTCCATAAGACCAGCAGCAGGGAAGAGGCTGGCAATTACAGGCTGGTCAGTCTGACATCAGTAGTGGAGAATCTAATGGAGTCACTTTGAAAGGAAATACTTTTATGCTACCTTGCATCTGGCAGGTTACAGGACCCAAGACAACATGGATTCATGGGAGGGAGATCATGTCAGACAAACCTGATAGAGTTATTTGACTGGATGACTGGAGAAATTGATCGGGGTGGATGTGGCCTACTTAGACTTTAGCAAGGCTTTCAACACCATGCCATATAGGAGGTTCATATTAAAAGTGGGAAGCTTGAGGATGAGAACCAAAGTAGTACATTGGGTACATAACTGGCTGACGGATAGACAACAGAGATGGTGGTTAATGATACTCACTCGGGGCAAGACAGAGTGACCAGTGGGGTTTCCCAGGGCTCAGTACCAGCTCCAGTTATCTTTAAAGAGGGAATCCAGCCAACATTTCTGGCATCAATAAATTCAGAATTTGGATCAGCATATCTCTAATCAGCCATCTGCCCAAAAATGAGATCTCTGAGTTACTTTGTTTAAAAGTAACAAGTCATTTTGTAACACTAAATGTACTGCCTGTTCAGAAAAGCCAGTTTCAGTGAAGAGCTACAGATGGTGTCATAACCAGAACTCGCAGCCTAGTTCCCCTTGCAAGTTACCTTATAGGATTTATTTCTCTCATGTTACATAAAACTGCAGTTGTGGTAAACATCAGAAAAAGGAAGCTGACACTGGGTGGGTTAGCACATGCAGAGTCATAATGTGCAGATGCAAGGTACAATACTTCAGAATGTGACAGGGGGTGGAATGCAGTGGCAAACATGACTTTAGGATAACAAAGTTGTGTGCAATTTTCAGAATACTACAGGTATGAGATTTCAAAATGCCACCAGATTGCAATTGAGGAATGGAGCAATGACTCAATCTCAGAAAGCAGCTGGGACATGCAATTCTGGAATGTGGCAGGGATGCTAAAATTTGTAATGTAGCAGTGTAATATATTTTTAGAATGTGGATAACATACACAGTTTTGAAATGTGGGAGACACATAGTTGTGGAAGGTGGCAGGGATTTGTAATTTCATAATGTGTCATGGATGCATAAATTTGGCGTGTGATGGTGATGCACAATTTCAGCATGGTTGGGATGCTTGATTGCAGATTGTGGTGGCAACATGTAATTTCATAATGTAGTACTGTATGGACACAGACTCTCAGAATGTGGTGGTGATGCAGTTTCAGAATGTGGTAGTCACATACAATTTCAGAATGATGCCTGTTGGTGTGTGGAGTGTGCTGCGGTAGTATGGTTGGTTGGGGGGTGGGGTGTTAGGGTTGAAAACCCTAACACCACATTTCCATACTTTTGTCACTTTAATATGAACCCTAACTGATGCATTAACAAAGTTTTTTGCAATGAATTCCCTTACTTTTTAAGAATGTGTAATCTTACCCATATTTGGTTGTATAGTGTGTTGTGGGAGCGCTCCCATGCATGTATATAGTAATTGTCCCTGATTTTCATGTGGAAGAGCAGGGTCCATGGTATGCATAGGGCCCATAGGGCCCTGTGATCCCATCTATCCATAGGTGTAGAGACACTGTAATTAACCCTCATCTCCAAGGACCCTGCACTCCCATGACTCCATAATAGTATTCATATGTGGGAGTGCAGGGCACTCCAGGCTCTGCGCTCCCATCTACCCATAAGTGTAGACACATTGTAATTAATCCTCATCTCCCTGCTCTCCCGTCACTCCATAATGTTAGCCATATGTGGGAGCACATGGCTCTCTGGGTCCTGCTCTTCCACCTATTCATAAGTGTTGAGACATTGCAATTAACCTTTGTGCTGCCAGTGGCACAGTATCACAGTTACCATAGGGACATTAATAAAAATTTCCACTGCAGTTGCAATCAAGGCCTGGCAATATGCATAACTGCTTACCTAAAGGTGTACTAAACTGCTTTTCACAAAACATCCATATCACAAATTGTTTTCGAGATCTAGCCCCCAAAAGGTGCCTGACTGCCACAATGTTATCCTATGGGAAATTTCTAAACTTTGAAATGTTATAACTATGGAACCCATGCAAATTTTATCAGCAAACAATCAAAAGGCACATCTGTGGGGAAAGCCCTTTGTACCCTGAAAATTTCAGCCCATAGGTCCAAACCGTTTGTTTGTAATGCAGTGGCAAAGAAACAGACATAACTGGAAAGTAGTGTTGCAAATTTGGGTAGTAGTGTCACAAATAGTGACAGCTTTCACAGCACAGTGTCGCAATTTGTGGCATTACTGATGTAGTTTTGCGACATAGTGTTGCAGTTTGCAACAGTTTTGCAACAACAGTGCCGCAAATTTGCGACACTACCAACAGCTGAATAAAATAAACATTTCCAGGCAGTATTTTTAAAAACTAATGACAGTGTTTCGTGTTTCTTGAGCCACGATTAGGTAAACACAACTGTTGATGTTTACCAGGCAGCAGCATTTTTTGAACTATATTGTTTTTTTCCACATCACCAACTGAAAATAAGATGGTGGAAGCATGACACTACTGATTCATTTGCGGCATTAAAAAGTGCTTTCGCGAAGGCAAAAACTGCTTTCGCACGGAACATATATTCTTACCCATACGCTATAATGGTAAACCTAAAAGTTTAATAGCTTTTGAATGGATTCATTTTTTTTCACCAAACCTTCAAAAGGCAAATCTGCGAACCAGACCCCATAAACCCTAACAATTTCAGACCAAACCCCAAGCCATTTTGGAGAAATGGCATGACAAAGGATTTGCACCTAAATGGTAAATTTCTAATTTTTGGCACTCCGCATCTCCACAACCACAACTCTGACCAGAATGAAACTTGTCAGATCCAAAGATCTATGGTACTAGATGGTGCATGTAAAATTTTATGCGGCTTGGTCATACAGTTGCAAAGTTATTAAAGTGCAAGATTTGGGGTTTAACATAGAAGTGGCTGTTGAACCCTAACTATAGTGGCACTACCCTGCCACTATATATATTACAGGGGTGCTATTGCACCCCTATAGTTAGGGTTGCTACAGCCTTTCAATGTTAAATCTCAATTTTTGCACCTTAATAACTTTGGCATTTTTCGATGAAATTGCCCAAAAATTGGTATGTGCTGTCATGTTGCCAGTGTTAAAAGATGTGGAAAGTTTTGTGAAAGCAGCTTTTACGGTTTTGAGATATAGTCAAAGAGCCAAAAATGTACTTTTTTTCCCCATAGGATAACATGGGATTTTCTGCCCTTATCTACAGCACACACAGAATGAAATTTTTCTCTGACATTTTTCGGGATGACGGGGTGTGTGCCAGGGGTGTGCCTTCAGATGGTTTGGTGAAAAAATATATTACCATTTTTGAATTATAACGATTTTTGTGACAGATGCAGGACAGGCTGTTCAAACAGTATATAACATTTACTGTTCAAACTGTAATGTTTGAATAGTAAATGACCATTTACTGTTTGAGCTTTACTGTTTACTGTTTAACTTTTCAGGCCAGATTCTGCCATCTTGTTTTCATTTAGCGAGGCTGAAACAGTTAAATATTTTAAAAAATACTTCCCCTAGATAAACACCATTAGCTGTGTTTATCTAATCTGGGCCCGAGAAACACAATTCTGGCATTACATTTTCTGTATGGTGTCCCTAAATATGATTTTTTTTGGCTGGTAGTGTCTGCTGCAAATTGCAGTAGTATCCTGAAACACTCTTGCGCGTGACAGTATGGTGGGGTGGGTTTGTGGTAGTAATCAGTACAATAGCCCTGCTCATTTGGGGGCAAAGAGACCCAGAATCCGATTCCTCAGCCCCCATTTAGGTAAACACCTACAGGGTGTTTACATAATGAATGTCTGTTTTTCCCTTTTTACTGTTTCGAAGGGGAAGGGGCAAAGGAATATTAATATTAAATATTTAAAGCTCTGATGACATTAGGGTGCCCAATCCCTGTGTTGGCAGCATAACACCACCCTCTACCCACCATTGTGGGACACTGGGGAGCCCACTCCCAGTGTCCCCAGTATGATCCCCCCAGCAGTGCAGGACACTGGGGAGCCCACTCCCAGTGTTACCAGTAAGTTCTCTCACCCCCAGCAGTGTGGGACACTGGGTAGCCCACTCCCACTGTCCCGAATTAAGTCCCTCCTTGTTAAATGATTTCCCTCCTCCACTTTCCTTACACTTTGCCGACAGCAGGGTGCCCAATCCCCATATCAGTAGTAGCCCCTCCCCTCAGTGTGGGACACTGGGTAGCCCACTTCCAGTGTCCCCAGTTATGTCCTACCTACCAAAAGTATTGTCAGACACTGGGATCCCATCCCCAGTCTCCCACTGTTGGTAGTACAGCACCTTTAAAAAAATTAAACAGTCCCCTGACATCTTTTTTTCCCTATGAAAAAAGAAAACGGTCCCTCATCATCACCCCATCCCCATCCTCATCCTGACTCTCCCACTGAGCAACCCACCACTCCACCCCACCCTTGCCCTATTATTACCACTCAAGACTGTTGGCTGTCATCGTCTGTGGACTGGTACATGTCTGCATTCTTCAAAGTCGAACCACGAACTGAATGATCAAGGTAAGTGCCGTATAAAGGCTGTCAATGGCATTTTGAACTTGTGTTGATATCTCAGCCATTTCTAGGTATATTTGTGTCAAATATTCAACATGGGCTTTTTGGGACCCCACATCATGAACACTGGCATTGTCATTTCATTACTCAGTCCCGAAAGGTGATTTCATGGTGACTGCATGGAAATTACCTTTCAGGACCAACTAATGAAACAACAGTGCCAGTGTTCATGAGGTGGTGTCCCAAAAAGCCCATGTTGAAAATTTGGTGCAAAAATACCAAATAACACCCAAGTTATTCGTGGTTGTTGAAAATTTGCTACACGTGTGCTTAACTTTTGAAGTTTTAATATTTTCACTCCAAATTTTCAACATAGCCATCTTTTCACACCACCTCATGAACAGTACAGCTGTCATTTTTCACATCCTGCTCAAAATGTATTTACAGTACGTGTTCATACAGAGCTAAGTCAGCAGCTGGCCGCAGTGGTGAGAAGTGAGCTGTGCCAGTTGCCAGCTAGGTATGGGCTGGGGAGGGAGCGGGGTGGTCTGGCACTGTCGGTTGGGGGCGGAGCCATTAGATCACCGGGGCTATTGTACACAACATAACAGAGAAGCAATAAGTTCATTGAAAATGAATATTTTCAAAGATTGGGGATCGGGGCCATGATGGAGGCTATTTATTACTGTTTTGAGGGATCAGGGCTGGAAGGGGGGGCTATGTATGTATATATTGGGGATTGGGGCTGGGAGGCCACTAGCCTATGAGGGCTTTATTATTACTACAATCGAGATCAGGGCTTGGGGGACCAGTAACCCACAAGGGCATTTTCATTGCAACAATTGGGGATTGGGGCATGGTGGATCAGATAGCCCTGAGCGGCTTTTCCATATTTATCATTGGGGATTGGGGCTTTGGGGGGTCAGATAGCCCTGCAGGGTTTATATAGTCTTAAATCAGGGATTGGGCTTGGGGGGCTCTAGCCCAATAGGGCTATTTATTTCCTATGGTCAGGGAATGGGTCTGGGGGGCACTTGCTCCCGTCTACTGCCAATGCCGCAGGCTTGTGGCAACCTGGTTGAGTAAGCCCTCCATTTGGTGTACCTTTCAGGTTGCCATAAGTTGCAGGACTTAGCTGTGGGGACCCTGCCCTATACAGAATCATGCACAGGGTCCCTGATGCAACGACACTTGGTGCAAGCCACCATTGTCGCAGCTTACATCTAAGCTTCAAAAATCTGGCCCCTAATTTCTACAAGAAGCTCAAAAGTCTTCTAGCACCTGTACTACAGGCTACCTTTAATTACATCTATCAGCATGGTACTTCAGACCTCTCTTTAACTGAGACCCTCATCATAGTTTTATTAAAACCTGGGAAAGATCCTTTAAAAGTTACTAGTTATAGACCCACCTCTCTTATTAATTTAGATTATAAAATATTTGCTAAAATATTGGCCATCCAATTAGATAAGGTGTGGGATTCCCTAATTAGTAAACCGCAGGTTGGTTTTGTTCTGGGGAGACTTTCTGCAGACCATCTATGGAAGTTAATGCATCTTCTCTCCTCCTCATCCAGGGAGTCCTCCACCCCTGCAACATTGGTCTCCCTGGATGCAGAGAAAGCTTTTGACAGGGTCTCCTGGGACTATTTTTTTAGGATCCTTCCTTAGTACCATATTCCAACTGAGTTTATAAAATGGGTCAAAGTTCTATATTCCCACCCTTCTGTTCGTGTTTTGTGTAATGGGGTCAGTTCAGATTTGATTTATTTTTGGCAGGGCACCAGGCAGGGATATCCTTTGTCTCCATTTCTTTTTAATTTTTTTTTGGAGCCTTTGCTTAGGAAACTTAGTGCCATCCCACAGATTCAAGGCATCCCAGTCGGACCGCAACAATACAAGTCATCAATCTATGCAGATGATATATTATTACATTTAATCCAACCTGGTACATCCCTGTCTGATGCCTTGTAGATAATCAAACTATTTGGTAAACTTTCAAATTATAAATTAAATCTGGATAAAACTGTAATCATGCCATTAAATGTTTGGATGACTAAGGCAGATTTGGACCATTTAGGGTTGGTGTGGGTAAAGGATAAACTTAAATATCTAGGAATATATATCAATATTTCCCCTATTAAAATGAAATATTGTAACTTGGACCTTTTAATTGACCAAATTAAACATGATTTGGCTCATTGGACCCTCCTTCCCATTTCTTTCTGGGGGTGGATTAATATATTGAAGATGACTGTGTTACCACGTGTTTAATATCCCCTTATTATGCTCACTCAAGCCATCCTACAGTATTGGTTTAATAGTTTGCATAGAGTTCTATCTAATTTCCTTTGGCAGGGCAAACCACCTAGGAGAACGTTTGCCAAATTGGTGGCACACAAAAACAGAGGGGGTCTTCATATTCCTAATTTTTGTTTATACCATTTGGCTATACATAGTACTCATTACCTCCAATGGTATAAAAATCCCTTAGAAGATCACCTGTCAGATTATATACCTCAATGGCTAGAAACAGAATGGTTTCAATGCTACCAATTAAAGTTAAATATTACTGATTTATTACATATCTCATATAGTAATATCCCTTGTCTTTTACCTAGTACACCAATAGATACATCAGTTCATGCACACAAACAATTGTGTACTCTTCTCCATTTATACCCTATGCAAGATGTATCACAACCTCTGTTAGGAAATTTGAACTTATAAATTTCAGGGCATCCCCTTATTTCTGCTTTTTGGCCTTATCCAGAGACTAGATTAGTGGAACACTTACTTTGGGATGGAACTTTGCCAAAATTCCTGGATGCCCAGAAAACATTTCAAATTCCTGCCAAGCACTGTTTTAAATGTTTTCAACTCTTTCATCTGTTGCTCCATCATTTTGGATTGGGGCCTTGGTCTAATGTGTATGGTCAAAACATACTCAATATGGCTTCCAAAGCATCTTCTCCCCATGTTCTATCTTTTTTTTATAACCAATTTTATGAGTTACTTCCCAGTAAGGAGACAGGAACTGCTATTTATTGGGATCAAGCTGTCCCTATGGCTGGAGCATCTTATGATTGGCCCCATTTATGGAAACATATATAAATACCTTAAATGAGATAGATATCATTGTATGCAACTTCAAGTGTTTCATAACCTTTATTATGAACTGGGGATCGTAAATATGTGAAGCTGATTGGCTGAGAGGTTTTTGAAGCCGTGATGATATCGGGCTACATCATCACAGCTTCAGAAAACCTCTGGTCACCAGCCTCCTCACTGACCGCGCAGTGCTCTTCATCTCCCACAGTCTGGAGTGAGTCAGACTTCTAGTTGGCCGCTATTTAAAAAAAAAAAAAAAATGAACTCCCACCAGCTGCACACACGACATAATTCAGCACAACGCAAGCAGTAGGAAAACGCTTTCAAATCAGCGTGTCCAACAGCATGTGAGTGGCAGCAACGAACAAGTAAATTTTTTCCTCTGAAAAGAATAAATCAGACACCCTCGCTCACACTCTAGTCATTCTCATCTCACACAAACCGAGGCTCCCCCACAAAAAGAAAGCCATATGCCAGCCACAAACAAAAAACTGCCAGTCTTGTCCCAGACATTCATACCCATTCTAATGAATCGCACCAAAACTCTACCTTTTTCTCGTTCATAGGGCTATTCCATTAAACGTGCCTGGCAGTGCTACACATCATTGGCTCAGCTCCCCAGCTTCCCTCTCAGCATCCAATTCGGCATACATTCTCCCACAACAAAAATAATATAAATAAAGTGCAGTGTGAATGGGGAACATTGTAAAAAAAAATTGAAAACTGCAATGGTAAGGTGTGGGTTACCCACTCACAAGAGCTCCACTTCCTCTATCATGGCCAACAACAGTGCCACCTGCTGCCCAGAGCCCTCCAGGAACTATTTTATTTAAGGTATTCCTCCAACACCCTCAAAACACATTTTGAGAATGTTTTAAAATGTTTCTTTTTTTTTTGGTTTACTTAAAAAAATGTTTAAACCACTTCATAATAGCAACAGTGCACTCCAGGGTGTGGTATATCGTGGGATATCGTCACTTCTTGGGTCATTGGATGCACTTGGCCTGCGGCCTTGTGCTAACCACCCGAGGCGTGACGATGTCCCTGATACTCCACACCCTGTCGTGCATTATTGATTAATTATACACCTGTTAAATTACATAAAATAGGTAAAGCCCCATCTGACCTCTGTACATGTTGTGGTAAAGAACAGGGTGCCTTGTTCCTATTCAGTCAGAACAGCACTACAATAATAGCACTGCTCAGAAGAGTGCGGTCTACACAGCGCTTCCATGGACAGTGATGGGGGAATAACAGCACTATGTAGTAAGTGCTCCCCAGGTCACTGTCTGTAGTGCTACAGCTGGGCACAAGGGGGTGGGAAATCAGGAGGCTAACTGAGCTACTCTCGTGGTGTGGAGCACTAATGCAGTTGCAATTCAGCCAGAATAATGGTGGTGGTGATCAGGGTTCTAATCCTGGTCTCCAAAATGTTGTTTTTTTTTTCCCCAAAATCCAACTCTAAATCAGAGCTGGTTATTTTAAGTACTGGGGTGGGGGGGCAATACAGTTTTTGGTGGTAGCGATCGTAAACCAGATTTGTGATTGCTACCAGTGGCGCTTTGTTTGTTTGGGGCATTTGTTTGTTTTTCACAGTGCTGTCCATGCAGTCACTGTTCTGACCTAATGCCTACATTGTTACACATATTGTAGGAATATGAGAAAGTTTTACCCTTTTGGGATACCACACGTCATCATCTAGACACCCTGTTGGGTTTGGACTCTGCATTTGTCCCAGAGGTATGTCTCTTGGGGTCATATGGCTCTGATTTCTGCTTGTGCCAAGAAAGTCATCCTATGGCATTGGTGTGATCAGGCTATATCTACAAACCTGGAATGGTACAAAGAAATTTTATTTGCTTTGCATGCAGAAAAAATGATTGCGAGTATAGCAGATCTTCGGTCAACTTATAAGAATGTATGGGAACCATTATATGTATTACTGTCCTTCCGAGATGTTTAAAGTGCATCTTTTAAATTGCTAGATGGGTCTGGATGTAGGGTATGGAATCCTTTCCTTTATGTTAAAAGGTATGTTTTACTAATTTACTTCTGCTTCTGATCTTATTTGTGCCCCTCCCAAATGTTTACTGTATCTGGCTCTCTGAAAGTCCTTTGGTTTATACCGACTTCAATATGGAAGTTTTCTCCTCTGGAGTAGGGGGTTGGGGGATGGGTAGGGGGAGAATAGTTTTTGTGTTTTGTATATTTAGTATTTTGTTGTTTATGTTGATTTTGTATTTTTGAAATGTCTAATAAAGAATAGTTAATTGAAAAAAAAAATTATCTTCAAGGATTGGTGCGAGTTATTTTTCTGTGCCCGAACAGGCACTGCCAAAGTTAGGCAATGCACATGCTGCATTCCATGATTGTGCCAACCCTGAGGAAGGCCATGCCCCAGATTCACCAAGGCTCAGGGCACATCTTACCTTAACATCACGTTTTCTTACTCTTCATACTTTGTGCTTGAACCCTAACTGATGCAGTCACATACTATATTTACCGGTTAGCCTATATATTGACTGAACTGACACCAGTGTTGAATGCTGTAATAGCTGGGTTCCGTTCCATAACTGGCTGGCGTTAATGGCATGATTGTTAGCCAGTCAAACCGAAAGTGAAAACCACTGCTTCTTGCACTCACAGAAATGAAATGCCACAAAAAGGACAATTGCAATTTGTTACCACGCAGCACTAAATTGACTAGTAATTATATAAAATAAAGAATGGGGTATTACATTAAGAGTTTTTTTACACACCCTCAGTGTGCAATAACATCACAAACTGCTTGTGCTTTGTATCCTGTAGGACAGTGGGCAGTTTTAAAATGGCATGGGACAGGGTGCGAAGGGGGTAAAGGTGAGGGGGGGGGGGCAACTGCGATGTAAGGGTGCTAGCTACACACTCAAGCAGACTTGATAGAAGATGTGGCCTGTTTCTGCTGGCTGATTCATATGTTTGTATGAGGTTTTACACACCTCAGGTGTATAAAAAAACTTAATATGCACAACACCTCTTCCATTATTCTTTGTATAAAATATCTTTTAAGGCTTTTTCCCCCTCACTCCATCACAAGTTACAGTACAGTATATGATTCCACAGTAGTTACATACCATTCTTATCTGACTGTAGAAGTTTACATATTAATCAAAAACAAAGTAAACAAAAAAAAATCATATTCATTACCTTACACTGACAATCAAGTCAGGAATGTTCCTGATTCTATTGCATTCAGCAAGGGGGACCACATGTTCACAAACATCCCAGTCATTCCTTGAGTTTTATATTGTACTGTTCCAGGGACACGTGCATCAGGAGACTTGAGACCACCTAGCTACAGTTGGTGGCTTTTCCCCCACCCATGATTGTGTCACTTCTGTTTTGCATTCGCTGGGGCTAAGGACCATAATACAGTGAACACTGGTGATCTTTGCCCTTCACTCAGAGGAGGTCAACTCCTAAAAAGAGTTGCAGGGGGAGAGATCAGAGTGTAATGGTGCAACTATTTGCATAACAAATGCCATCTCCTTCCAGAAGCAGAGTACTGTGGTGGACATAAACGTCAAATGTATGAAAATTCCCTTCTCATAGTTTTTTGCAATTTTTTTTTTTAATTTCTTTTTATCCCCCCTGCTCCCACCAGTCCCACACCTTCAGGAGCATCACAGAGTCTACTCCTGCAACCACCTACCTGGTCCACCATAGATCCCCATGGAGCCTCGGCTTAGCCCCCGGGCAGGGATGGGATGGGGCCTTGACACCCCGACACACACATTTCGTTGGATACTTGGTCAGCCAGGCAGGTGGTCGCACATGAGAGCTAGCTCCTTGAAACGCCATCTCCCTAGGACCGGCAGGCATTTTCCAGTGTTCCTTCCTGGAATAGCAATTCCCTGATGTCATGGCACTAATGCCAATGTTCCCGATGTCCTACCCCCTGTTGCCAAGGCCCTTGGTGCCAGCATAGCCAAAGACCTCCATCTAGACCTGCCCATTACTTCAGGTGCTGACAACCTGCAAGACCTCTGGCCTCTGCCAGGCATCAGCAGATGCCAATCGCATCCCTCCCCCTCCCCCCCAGAGAAGGCAAGCTGTCATGGGATGCTGCAGCCTTTTCCCCTTGGCTGGCCCTCCAATGACCCAGGCTCGCTCCCAAACCCAGGTCACTGGCATCTCAGATGGAAGTCCAACCGCTGTGCCAGCAGGCCAGCTAGTTTTTTGCAATTTATTTTAATAAATATAGTCACTGAATATTTTCCTTGTTCCATTATGGTTAATATATCTGCCTAGTTTGTTTTATTTGTCTGTTCCTCCAAGCTTTTTTTGCGATATAATCAAAACTTGAAACCAGTTGTTCTTTTGCCATTTTCCTTTTTTTTATTACTTTATTGTTTGACTTTTTGTTGCTGGTACCCCCATTCCTCACATTGCACCTGGAAATGAGCCTTCACTCAGTGTGCCTCTGCCAGTCCCCAATTTACAAATAAAAGAAAAAAATAAAGAGGGTGTGGGGTGAGTATGTGGGGATGGTGAAAGTAAGAAAATGTTTGCAAGAGAAGTGCATAAAGATTTAAAAAGAGTACAGGAGTAAGGTATACAGCAGTCTAGGCAACATTATAATTTCAGTAGGCCTCCGAAGCACAAACTAATAGAGCATTTTTTGCATGATTTAGCCTAATTAACACTTTAAATGGCATGCATTTCCATAGCCAAAACAATATTAATGCTCAAAAACTTCTCAGAATGATCTAAAATTGGTCTTAATGTCCAGAATGACATCTTCTAATAATCTGTTGGTCCTCCCAAATGGATTTACATAAAACAAACAAACTGTGAAACACCTTCATCTTATTTTGTCCTTTCCCTGTTACATATTAGAGGACTTCGGAGGTAATGAGTATAATTCAGTGACAAATCCACTTCAGCCTTTGGTAATGCCCTTAGTGATGGCTTCAAAACGTTCACTGGCTCTCCTGGATTTGTAGTGTTTAACACGCAGATAAAGGTAAACTATGTTTTTAATAATGATGGATTACATTTTCTAGTTACATACACTTGGATTCAATTGAATTTTCTGAAGCACACCAGTGGAAACAGTAATTCCTTCCTGTGAATAATTGCAGTTATTGTATAATGAATGTGATTAAAGGATGTGAGATGTACAGTAATGTAATTTGATTAAAATACCGCCAAGAATTACTTGGAGAGGCAAAAAAAAAAAAGGATTATAGCTGCATTTTTACTGTTTCAGACAATGACAGGGAGATTTGTTGCCTTCTGTACAATTTCCAGCAGACACAAGTTCCCATCCCCCACAGAAATACAAGTGTGCAGAACGTGTGCAGCATGCATGCTGCATGCTTATTAAGCATGCTTGCTGCATGCATACTGTGCACTTGTATTTCTGTAAGGGGTTTCTGAGGATGGTGCCACAATTGAATTCACTATTTTCTGACATATCTCTCATAAAATTACTGCATTAGCTTTTTCTAAGGAATTTTAACAAAACGCCTCTCTGATCTCACTCTTTCCATTGCATAGTGGGGCGACTTTCATACTTTCAGGAGGGTAGTCCATAAAGTGATGGGCAGTAATATAAAAAAAATACTGGAGTAAGAAGAGACAATATGAGGAAAGCCCAGTAGCTAGACCACAGAACTGAGAACACAGAGACTCAGGTTCGAATCCCACCATAGTCACTGACTCACTAGTTGATCTTTAAGTGATCTGCCAAGATTAAGAGATATACCTTACTTATTTTGGTAGCTTATGTCAACAGAAGTCTGCCTCTGTAAATTTTATATTTTTCTCTGCAATCTTTCTGTAAGTGGAAGAGATCATTTTTTGGCATGCTGAGGTAACCAGCCAGTCCCATCCACTTCCTGGTTGATTGATCCACCCCCTGCACTCAGGCACATAATGCCATGTGCCTAGGGAAAGCACAGGGGTGCTTTCCATTAAATTTTATAGGGGTAAGTTTTAGGATTGATTTTATATATAATAATGGCCATTTGGAGATTAATCAAGGGCACTTGGTGACTAACAAGGGCTGCGCTCTCCTTGTGCACATGTCATTATGTGCTTGAGTGCGGAGGCAGACCAGTCAACTGGGAAGTGGCAGCAATGGGCTGGTAAGCTCAGTAGGGCTGAAATAAGATCCCTTCCACTTTCAGAAAGACTTCTCAGAAAATTATAACATTTACAGAGACAGACTTAAGCTGACATAAGCTACCACAACAAATAAGGCATATCTTAATTTCAAAAACTTGCAAATCACTTTAAGAAAGTCATTTAACCTCCCAGTGCTCCAGCTGGAAAACTTACAGAAGGTGGGTCCACTGAATATTAGATACAGTTTATTGTTCAGTGCTGCTGTGTATGGAAAGCCATACACTTCCAAATGTGGTTGTACCATAGTAGTGATGTCAGATTGCTACTGTACTATGGTAGCTACTGTATGCCTCTTCTGTGGTACAACAGCAAATAATCCAGTGCCTATTAAGATTCCTCTTGCATACCAACACTGCAGATTCTTCACAATGAAGATATCAGCAAAACAGAAAACACTGTTTGATAAAAAGTGAACAATTGGAAATGTTGTCCGCTCATGTAGCTATCACTTAAATTACATTAAAATGATTTTTGTTGTATCCATTTGTTTGTTGTTTTCTGTTTTATTGACCACAGTTCAAGACAGTGTTAGAAGGAAAGCAAATACCCTCACTGTCCTCTTGTCATGGCTGATCCCCAGGGGCAAGGTGGGACTAATCTATTGCACCATCATTCAGAAGGCCCCTGACCCCCTCAGAGAAGGTCAGGGCTAAATGGTCTCTGGTCCTGTGTTCAGAAATATCTGAGACATGCTAGTTGCAGCTCGTGTCTCTCATTCATAAAACTTGTCTGGACTCTAGAAATCTCTTGATTCAAAATAAGCTCATGCACATGCTAGACTCAAATCCCTGGGACTCCTGAGTCATGACACCTGTTGGCTCTGCTTCTCCCTTGGAGCAGACCTTATCCATGTCATCTGGAGCTGTCCAAAGATGAATGCCTTTTGGGCCCAAATTCACCATTGTTGCTGCTCAGAACTGTGGAGGGCCCTTGTGCTATCTCCACAATTGTTTAACCTGGGCCTATCTGTGCAACCCCTTGCTGTCCTGCAGCCGCTGCTTCAGTGGCTCCTGATGGTTAACACTGAGGCTCAGAGACTTATCCTGCAGCACTGTCAAACCACAGACATGTCCACTGTTGCTCAGTTGAATCCTCAGTCAGATCTCTCATCATTTTGGACAGGATGTCCCACTTCACTAAGAAATCCATGCCTTCATATCGAGTCCTCTGGGATCCCTCCCTAACATCCATATACTCCCCACAGGACCCTACTCATACCAATGCGCAACACACCAGGTCTACCATGGGGACAGAGTGATTGGAGCTAGAGCAGCGGCAGCTTCCATTGTTGCCCCGCAGCACTGCTCATTCATTTATGCATTCTTTCCAGTTGGTGGTGATGTTACTGATCCGAAGACACTAGTAAATGTTTTACTGTTACAGCAACCTAATGCACTATTACCTAAGTTTGTGTCACGTAATGTGAGTGTACTGCTTGTTCATATGTTTGTTATGAAAAAAAAAATTAATAAAAAGAATTAACTGCAAAAAAAGAAAGAAGGTAAATGAATTAGAACATGTACTATACAAAAGTACTCATGGGAAACCATACACAACCAGGCTGATAGTTCCTTCTCTAGGTGAGGTGACATTACAGAGACCTCTCGAGCTTTGCTTTCTATGTCTATGATATAATATCACCCCTCAATGGAAGCATAACCTTATTGTGTATGTTTCCCAATATACTATTCTATATGTCACATCTCAGCTAGGCCATCCTGGAGAATTAACAGTAAACAAAATGTTGGTCTAGCCTCTGGTAATGGTTCATTTTTACGGTTGTATTCTTGCCAAAAGAAGCATGACATATATAAACAGAGTTGGTGGCTAAAATTCCACACAGTAGCCCCCCCATACACACACACACACACACACACACACCTCACTGGCACTCTCAGTTGCAACTGTTTCTGTTTCTTTATGATCTGGACTTTCAATAGGACCGCTTTAAAACTGTCTTTAGAGAATGCTTTCCCCATAACGTATAATACCCCCTTCAAAATTCTGCATCTGCCCCTACCTAGTGCCCATGTCATTATAACATTTATTTGATTTTTTTTTATTTATTTAGCCAGGATAGCTCAGCTGAGACACAACATCTCACTTCCAGTGGGATCCTACTTCTAACCATGTCTGCAGCTAGAGGGACTGGAGCACTGGGAGGCTAAGTGGCTTGCCCAAGGGTTCTACCAGGGGTACAACCTGTGATCTCCTTGTTCCCAAGCAAGTGCTCTAACCACCGATTTTCAGCATTTGACAAACATTTTATTAATATACTGTATTCAGCTAGCACAATTAATTAGAGAACAGATTGTTTAAATTTCACGTCTTCTTCCCAGGGTTTGCCCCTTTGTTTTTTTTTTTAAACTTTTTAAACAAGCTTTCATCAGGATTTTCTAACTCCATAGTGCACTTGCTATGACATCATAGAACTTAATATTCTATATTTCTATGTTTCTATCATGACAGTATTAGTCTGTAATTTCACAGACACAACATTGATAGGTCAGTGGGGAACAGTCAGATGGTTTTGAAACACATTGTAGAATAGCAACTTATTTGATATTGTGAAATATTTAAAAGAATAATAATGGGAGGAGGTCAAAAACATAGAAAACATGTGTGCACTGTAAATGAAACTGCTGTACACATAATTGTTGTGAATATTTTATTTGAGTGGATACCCACTTATTAAAAAAAAATCTTGTTAGTTTGAATACTGGTACCACCAGATACTTGGGATTTAACAGTGACAACAATGCACTAAGCTACTGAGTCTCCATCCACGATGGAGTTTGATTCTGAAGAGAAGAGGCAAGGAAGGGTGTGCCTCCAGCTCATTAGGCTGAGTCATCCTGTGGAAGTCATTTTAGGCTTTGGTGGGGCATTGTTGGGCAGGGGTGGCAACCATGTTAGAAGGATCTTCCACCCGATGCTACTAAAGGTTGCTGCAAAGTACTAGAAAGGGCCATAAATAAAGGAGTAGGATAGAAAAATGAAAATGGAAGCCAAAAAGGAATATGTGTGTATATATATATATATATATACTGCAAAAAAACTTCATTAATGCATCAGTTAGGGTTTATGTCACAGCAACAAAAGTTTGGAAATTCAATGTTGGGGTTACCCCCCCACAACTCCCCCATCCTCCACACACCAACAGATATAGGGGTGTGTCATGGGGTCATAAGGCCCAACTCTCACCGCATTCCATGTGTAAGCAAGTTGACATGCTGATGCTACAGTACAGAAGAATGGGGTGAGAGTTAGAACTGATGAGCCCATGGAACACCCGACATCTGTTGGTGTGGGATGGGGTGGGGTGGGTGGGTAGGGGGGGTAACCCTAACATTGAATTTCCAAACTTTTTTTGCTGTGAGATCAACCTAACTGATGCGTTAATTACGTTTTTTCCAATGAATTTCCTTACTTTTTGAAAAATGTAATGTAACTAGTAAATGATATGTGTTGGTGGGAGCGCAGGGGCCGAAGCAAACTGCCCATTTGTGCATAATGTTATGCATCTGTGGGAGCATGGGCCCTCCTGGCCCTGTGCTCCCACTTACACATAACAATGGAGTCATACAGTAGCCCTATAGACCTGAAAAGGAACCCATGCAACACTAATTTGCCAATATCCCACCACTCCACCCTACAGGCACCAAAAGGCAGTGGGGCATGCCATGGGGTCATTAGACCCAATTGTCACTCCATTACATGTGTAAACAAGCTGACACTCTACAGTATAGGAAAATGGGATGACAGTTAGGTCTGACAACCCCATGGCATGCCCCAATGCCTGTTGGTGCCTGTAGGGTGGGGGTGAGGTGTGAGGTGGTAGGGGTGGTAACCCTAACATTGAATTTATAAACTTTTGTCGCTGTGACATCACCCCTAATTAATGCATTAACTGAGTTTTTTGCAATGAATTTTCCTTCTTTTTGAGAAAGTGTAATGTAAGTGGTTAGTGATATGAGTTTGTGGGAGCACGGGCCCTCCGTCCCTGCACTCCCTTCTCATTGCCCAGTTTTTGCATAATGGTATGCGTATGTGGGAGTATACAGCAGCCCCATAGTACTATAATGTAACCCTTGTAACACTTATTTGACAATATCCCAGTAACTGTAGAAGCTAAGAAGAAAGTTCTACTGCAGGTGTAATCTATGACTTCGAAACTTCCTCACAGGCTTAGTCCTGGGGGTAGCAAAAAATCCGTATTTCGAATAATTTTCAAGAGACGAGTGCCGGAAGGCACTGCAGGTGCTGCAGTGTTATCCTATGGGAAATTTCTCAGCTTTGGAATGCTGTTACTATGGGCCCACTGAATGGTTTGGGACCAAACCACCAAAAGACACATCTGTGGAGCCAGGGCTTGTCACCCTGCAAATTTCAGGCCAAAAGCACAATCCGCCTTGGCACAATGAAATGACAAAGAAAACAACACATGGGACAATCTTGTCGAGCATTGTTTTCGCGACAACAAAAATGTTTTCATGACATCCCTATACCTTATAATGGAATGTTTTCAAGCACAAAAAACATGTTGTCATACACAAAAAAAATTTTTTCGAAAACGTTTTTGTAATGCACATGTAAATTTTCCCACAGGCTGCAATGGGACATGAAAAACTTGCATAACTTTTGAATGGATTAATATTTTTTCACCAAATCTTCAAAAGGTACCAGTTTAACCCAGGCCACATATAAACATGCTACTTTGAATCCACTCAGATGCATTCTTCAGTCTTTTAAGCCCGAGCAAAAATGTGCAATTTTTTTTTTCACTTTGTGATGCTCTATGGTTCCACAATCGTACATTCGACCAGACGAAACCTACCAGATCCATAGATCTATGGTTGGACACTGCCATGCAAACTTTCAGGCAAATTGGACAAACAGTTCAAAGTTATTAAAGTGCAAACTTTGAGGTTTAACATTAAAGTGGCCCTCCAACCCTAACTATACTTATAATATAAATATATATACATAAATATATATATATATATATATATATTAGAGCAAAAAAACTCCATTTAATGCATCAGTTAGGGTTGTTCCACAGTGACAAAAGTGAGTAAATTCGATGTTGGGGTTGAAACCCCCTTGGACCCCTCAGCCCACCCCCAACCGGCATCGAGTGCGGCGTTGGGTCATTGACTACTCTCACCCCATCACATGTAAAGAAGCGGGAATGAGGAGAATGGGGTGAGAGTTGGGACCCATACACAATCCGCACCCCAATGCGCTGAAGGTAGAGCTGGAGGAGGCTCAAAGAGTTCAGCAACATGAGGCCCTATTTTATCGCTATGGGGTAACCTAACTGATACGTCATCAGATTTTGCCTCTACTATCTTACTTTTGAGAATGATGAGAAATAGTGTAAAGTAATGCAGCGGCGGGAGCCCGCCACATGATGTCTTGTGACATAGTAACAGGAGCAGCAACACAAACACAAGGTGGAAATGCAAATGGTAACAGTAGCGAAAACCCAAGCGCAAATGACAAGGCAAAGGGTAACGCACACGGTGGCGTACATGGGAACGGTAACACAAACGGAGACATAAACACAAGTAGAAACAGTAAGTGTAATAGTAACAGAAGCACAGACCCTGTTTTTGCTGAACAGCTGGATAGAGAAACACAAAGAATGTATGCATTGTAATGGGCATCGAAGCTTAAAATGAGCATAAGAAGCACTTAATTGCAAATATCTCAGCAACCGCATGACGTAGAAAAAAAAATTTAAATTTCCAAAAATCATGATTTTCCTGCCTAGGCTTTTGCTATTACACAGCCCATTGGGCTATGCAACTTGCAACAAAAAATCTGTATCTTGCATCGTTTTCGAGATACGAGCCCCGAAAGGTGCGGCGTACGCCACCATGTTAGTCTATGGGGAAAAATGCCAACTTCGGAGTATTGTATCTTTGCAGCCATGTAATATTTTTTCACCAAACCACAAAAAGGCACATCTGAGAGAAGTTCACTGCGTTCCCTCCAAATTTCAGCTCAAAAGACCAACCCGTTCTTTAGTAGCAGGGTGGCAAAGAACCGCTGTCATTTTGACCATAGTCTGAAAAAGTAGTGTCCTGATTCGCGAAAGCTTTCGCAAGCATTTCTGAAAGTGTCGTGAGTGCGACACTACTTTTTCCAGAAATTTGAAAACATATTTTTAGGGTGTTTCACCCCAAAATAAAGACATGGCTAGCATCCTCTGGGTTCAACTAGGTAAACACAAAAAGAATTGTGTTGCTAGAGGGTCACAAATTTAAATGGCTAGCATTTTTCTGATTGCTAACTGAAAACAAAATGTCAGATTTGTGACACTACTAGAGCCATTTGCGACACTAAAAAGTGCATTTGCGAAAGTGTCGAACTTTTTGTTAACTTTTCCCATTGACTTATAATGGAACTTGTTTTTTGAATAACCTTTGAACCTTTCAATATTTTTCCACAAAATCTTCGAAAGGCACATCGGGGACCATGGCTGCACGTTCCCTGAAGTTTTTGGACCAGTCGCCCAAATAATGCGACCTGTAGGCATGAGCAAAGAATTCACCAGAAAGCATAAATGCACGTGCAGATCATGCTTAATAACTCTGCAGCTGTATATCAGACCAGTATGAAAGTTAGCACATCCCAAGATGTATGGTTCTTGATCATGTATACCAAATTTTAGGCAAATCCATTAAATGGTGCCAAAGTTATTAGGGTGCAAAGTTTGACCCTTTAACCTTAAAAGGGCTCCTCAACCCTACCATGCTACCATATATAGATATATATATATATATATATATATATATATATATATATATATATATATATATATATATATATATATTTTATAGTTGCGATTGTCACCTCTATAGTTAGGGTTAGCTGCAGTTACATACTAAAGTCAAAAGTTTGAGCGTATAACTTTGGACCCATTCAATGGATTTGCCTGAAATTTCATACATGCATTGGGTGCACTAGATCTCTTGATTTGCCAAACTGCCTTTTGGTCAGAGTGCTGGTCTTTGTGTATGAAAGCACTGACAAATGCAAAATTATCCATTTTTGGAGGCACTTTTTGGCATTCTTAATGTGGTCCTGCATGACCATCGTGTGGCATGCCACTCAGTGAGATGGCTTGTTTGAAAGAGCTTTGGTGGCCGAACATGCTGCTTTTTGTTTGGTGAAAAAATATTAAGGCATTTAAAAGTTATGGCACTTTTAAGTTTCCATTATAAGTCAATGGGAAAATTTATATGTATATCTTGCGATCAAAGAATGGGGTTCTGGCCGTCTGGTCCCACCTGGCGGTCAAAGAATTTGCAGCCTTCAAGAATCTTTGTCCCTGAGGATTTTCAAAATTCTTTGATCGCGAGGTCCACCATTTAGTTTTTTATTTTCCAATTGGAAAACACAAATATCTCGACTCAGGGGTCACTTCTGAAGTAAAATTTTGATGGGTTTTACTCAGGGGGCTCTGATCTACCAAGCCATGCCTTTGGCTTCATGCAAATCGGTCAAGAAATAGAGTTATAAGCTTTTAAAACCTGAATTCGTGTCTCGCTGATGATCTTTGATCATGAGCCTGCAAATTCTTTGATCGTGAGATTCTTTGATCGCGATCTTGCATCATGACCTAAAAACACTAATATTTTGGCTCAGGGGTGGGCTAGGGACACAAATGATGGTGGGTTTTGCTCAGGAGGGTCCATTCTATCAAGGCATGCTGTTGGTTCAGTTCAAATTACTGAAAAATTTGCGTTTCACCATTTTTAATTCTTTGTTCGTGAGCCTGCAAATTCTTTGATCATGAGATTCTTTGATCGCGATCGTGCACCATGAGAGAGGAACGAGATGGCCCAATTTAAAAATCAAGTTTCTCAGCCCTGGGGTGTCTTAGGAAGTCAAATGAGGGTGGGTTTTACTCAAGGGTCTTCGTTCTGTTGAACCATGGCAGTGGTTTACCGCAATTCCTTCAATGTTTTGATTTATAATATTTTTAATTCTTTGCTCATGAGCCTGCAAATTCTTTGATTGCGAGCCTGCAAATTCTTTGATCATGAGATTCCTTGATCGTGATCGTGCACCATGAGAGAGGGATGAGATGGCCCAATTTAAAAATCTATTTTCTCAGCCCAGGGGTGTCCTAGGAAGTCAAATGAGGGTGGGTTTTACTCAAGGGTCTTTGTTCTGTTGAACCATGGCAGTGGTTTACCGTAATTCCTTCAATGTTTTGATTTATAATATTTTTAATTCTTTGTTCATGAGCCTGCAAATTCTTTGATCGCAAGCCTGCAAATTCTTTGATCGTGAGAATCTTTGATCGCGATCGTGAGCGAGAGACGAGATGGTCCAATTTAAAAATCTATTTTCTCAGCCCAGGGGTGTCCTAGGAAGCCAAATGAGGGTGGGTTTTACTCAGGGGGCTTCGTTCTGTTTAACCATGATGGTGGTATACTGCAATTCCATCAATTTTTTGATTTATAAGATTTTGAATTCTTTGTTTGTGAGCCTGCAAATTCTTTGATCGTGAGCCTGCAAATTCTTTGATCGTGAGATTCTTTGATCGCCATCTTTGATTGTGAGGGAAGAGCAAGATGGCCAGATTTTTTATAATGGAATAGATAGGGAAATTTTACCAATCTTTAACATTGAATATCTCGGAAATGGTTTGGTCTTTTTACTTGAAATTTGGAGGGTGTTTACGGCATGTCCTGTAAATGTGGAATTATGGTGTTTACGTGTCAGACAAAATTTCTTTTGCAGAGATATTGCATGATGCACTTTACATGTTGTGGACAGTGTTTTGCTTGTGGTGGTGGCTTGAAATGATAGGATTCCTAGCCTTAGTGTCATGGATGTAGCTTTCAGTCATTATGTGTGTTAAATGTCAACAGGTGCGGAACTGTGCCAGTCTGATGAATGAAAATTTCATATGTTAAATTGTTATATCTCAGACATGGTTTGGTCTTTTTACTTGAAATTTGGAAGGTGTTGACAGCATGTCATGTGGATGAAAATTACAGTGTTTCCATGTCAGAAATTTTTTTTTGGTGGAGATATGGCGTGGTGCAGTTTACGTTCTGTGGACAGTATTTTGCTTGTGGTGGTGGCTTGAAATTGATAGGATACCTAGCCTTAGTGTCATGGATGTAGTTTTCAGTCATTGTGTATGTTAAATGTCAACAGGTGCGTTAGTGTGCCACTCTGACGAATAACAATTTCAAATTTTGACATGTCATATCTTGGACATGGTTTGGTCTTTTTACTTGAAATTTGGAGAGTGTTGATGGCATGTCCTGTAGATGTTAATAGAGGTGTTTACATGTCAGACAATATTTTTTTTGGACATATTGTGTGACACACTTTACGTTTTGTGGACAGCGTTTTCTATTGTTCCACTAGATTAATATTTGTTTGGTGGTGGCCTTGCTGTTGTGAATGTACTTTTTAGTCATTGGGTTTGTAATGTGGCCTGACACTTACATGTTGGTGGGAGCGCGGGGCCCCAACTTGCTCAACTTTCTACAATCTATTCTTTCTTAAAAAGTAAGGAAATTCTATGCAAAAAGCTTAATTAATGCATCAGTTACGGTTCTTCTACAGTGAAAAAAGTGAAGAAATTTGATTTTAGGGTTCCCACCCCTTGAACCCCCCAGCCTGCCCCCACCAACAGGCATCGGGGTGTGCGCTGGGGTCCTTGGCCCTAACTCTCACCCCGTTCTCCTATATTGCACCACCTCAGCTTGTTTACACATGGGATGGGGTGAGAGTTAGCTCAGGACCCCAGCACACCCGATGCCTGTTGGTTGGGGTGGGCTGGGGTGGGTTCAAGGGGTGGGAACCCTAAAGTCAAATTCCTCACTTTTGCTGTAGAAGAACCCTAACTGATGCATTAACAAGGTTTTCATAGAATATATATATATATATATATATTATAGTGGTGCAGTCGTGCCACTATATTTAGGGTTGAGATGTCACTTCTATGTTAAAGTCAAAATTTTGAGCATTAATAACTTTGGACCCGTTCAACAGATTTGCCTGAAATTTGTTACACATGATGGGGCATGGCAGATTTCTTGATCTGCCAAATTTTGTTTTGGTCAGACTTACAGTCTTTGCGCATGAAAACGCTGAAAAATGCAAACTTATCCATTTTTGGAGGCAGCTTTGGGGATTTTGGATGTGGCTCTGTGCAGCCATTGTGTGGTATGATGCTCTGTGAGATGGCTAATTTGAAAGAGCTTTGGTGGCCGAACATGCTGCTTTTTGTTTGGTGAAAAAATATTATGGCATTCAAAAGTTATGCCACTTTTAAGTTCCCATTATAAGTCAATGGGAACATTTATATGTATGTTTTGTGAACAAAGAATAGGGTTCTGGCCATTTTGTCCCACCTGGCAGTCAAAGAATTTGCAGCCTCACAGTTCAAGAATCTTTGACCCAGAGAATTCTTTGATCACAAGGTCCGCCATCTTGTTTTTAGATTTCCGATCATAAAAACACAAATATCTTGGCTCAGGGGTCACTCCTGAAGTAAAACTTGGATGGGTTTTTCTCAGTGGGCTCAGATCTATCAAACCATGTCTTTGGTTTCATCCAAATTGGTCACAAAATAGAGTTATAAGGTTTTAAAATCTTTGATAGCAGCTCGCTTTACGATCTTTGATCGTGAGCCTGCAAATTCTTTGATCGCGATCTTGCATTGTGAGCTAAAAACACAATTATCTCAGCTCAGGGGTGGGTTAGGGACACAAATAAGGGTGGATTTTGCTCAGGGGGATTCATTCTATCGAGGCATGGCATTGGTTTGGTTTAAATCGCTCAAAAAATCGCGTTTCACTATTTTTAATTCTTTGGTCGCGAGCATGCAATTTCTTTGATCGTGAGCCTGCAAATTCTCTGATCGTGAGATGCTTTAATCACAATCATGCATCCGAGCGAGGGACAAGATGGCCCAATTAAAAAATCTATTTTCTCAGCCCAGGAGTGCCCTAGGAAGTCAAATGAGGGTGGGTTTTGCTCAGGGGGTTTTGTTCTGTCAAACCATCTTGGTGATTTACCGCAATTCCTTAAAATTTTTGATTTACAGTATTTTTTGTTCTTTGATCATGAGCCTGCAAATTCTTTGATTGCGATCCTGCAAATTCTTTGATCATGACATTCTTTGATCGTGATCATGCATCGCGAGAGAGGAACGAGATGGCCAAATTAAAAAATCACATTTCTCAGCCCAGGGGTGTCCTAAGAAGACACATGAGTGTGGGTTTTGCTCAGGGGGCTTCGTTCTGTCAAACCATGGTGGTAGTTTCCCAGAATTCCTTCTAATTTTTAATTTATAGCTGTTCTGTGTCTATGGTTATATTATTTTATAACATGGGCATCTGTGTTTCAGAAACATAGAAACATAGAATTTGACAGCAGATAAGGACCGCTTGGCCCACCTAGTCTGCCCATTTCCCTACCTAACGGATAAGCTGCAGATCCTAGTTAACCAACAGCCTACTTCCTCCTGCCCCCCCACTAGAATTGCCTTATGTCTGTCCCATGCATTCTTGAATTCCCCCACTGTTTTTGACTCTACGATCTCCTCAAGAAGGCTGTTCCATGTATCCACAACCCTCTCTGTGAAGAAATACTTCCTCACATTACCTCTGAGCTGTCCCCCTCTATCTTCAAATTGTGCCCTTGTTTTTGCACTTTCTTTTTCTGAAAGATGCTACCCTTTGGACTTTGTTGATTCCTTGATTTATTTGAACGTTTATCATGTCCCCCTCCCTCCTTTCCTCGAGGCTATACATCTTTAGTTCCTTTAGTCTTTCTTCATATGTCTTCTGATGCAGACCCTGCATCATTTTGGTTGCCCTCCTCTGGACAGCCTTCACCCTGTCTATGTCTTTGTGGAGATGGGTTCTCCAGAACTGTACACAGTACTCCAGATGTGGTCTTACCAACTGTCTGTACAGAGGGCCAACAACTTCCAGTTTTCTACTTGTGATGCCTCTCCCTATGCATTCCAGTATCCCCCCCAGCCCTCCTTACTGCCTTCTCACATTGCTGGCCCACCTTTAGGTCATCTGATATGACTACCCCCAGGTCCCTTTCCATTTTTGTTGTCATTATCTCACCCCCACTGTGTACTCTTCCCCTGGGTTTTTGGTTCCCAGGTACATTACTTTGCACTTCTTTGCATTGAATCTAAGCTGCCATACATTTGACCATTCCTCCAACCTTGCCAAGTCCCTTTTCATCCTTTCCACCCCACCTTGTGTATCAACCCTGTTGCAGATCTTTGTATCACCTGCAAAGAGACATACTTTCCCTTCCAGTCCCTCTGCAATGTCACTTATAACAATATTAAAAAGGACTGGCCCCAGTACTGAACCCTTCGGTACCCCACTAGTAACCTCCCTTTCTTCACTGTGGACTCCATTTACTATTACCCGCTGTGTCCTGTTGTCCAACCAGTGTTTTACCCAGGCTACCACCCTGGGACCCACTCCCAGGCTGGCTAATTTGTTTATTAATCTTTTTTGTGGGACTGTGTCAAATGCCTTGCTAAAGTCTAGGTAGGCCATGTCCACAGCCTCTCCCAGGTCTACTGCTTTGGTCACCCAGTCAAAGAAATCAATTAGATTCATCTGACATAACCTTCCTGCTGTGAATCCATGCTGCCTTGGGTCCTCTGCCCCACTGGCCTCTAGGTACTCAACAATTCTTTCCTTCAGCAGTGATTCCATCATTTTCCTTACCACTGAGGTCAAACTGACAGGTCTGTAGTTTTCTGCCTCT
Source organism: Neoceratodus forsteri (assembly GCA_016271365.2). Lineage (NCBI taxonomy): Eukaryota > Metazoa > Chordata > Ceratodontiformes > Ceratodontidae > Neoceratodus > Neoceratodus forsteri. The sequence continues at coordinate 410,252,630 of CM057453.1, read as the reverse complement.
GTCTTGCTCCAACTTTTGTGAAGGGTAATCTCATCCACCCTCCTCCAGTCCTCAGGTACCACACCATCCTCCCATGGTTTATTAAAAAGGGTAGTCAATGGTGTTACTAGTTCTTCCCTTACTTAGAAAGGTGAGTGGATAAAATGGGTCACCTGAGCATTCATTAATTACTAGTATTTCAAGAGTAAGTGGATGTGGTGAGAAGTCACGGAGGACAAATGTCACGGAAGTGACTGAACTAATTGTGCAGCAGTTTGAAAGGAAATGAGGACCAGCCATGTTTATTTGCAACTTAGTGATGTAACCCACCCACCCATCCAATGGACACTGTTAGTCAGAGCTAAAGTGCTAGGCATACTATATATCCCCGTAGTGAGATACCAAGCAAGTATTAAAAGAGTTGGCTGCACTCAGTCAGGAATTTTCACAGCTGCTCATGTTGTTTACACTGATTGGTGAGCGCACAACTTAGATTAAGGCTCTGGTCATCGGTGGGCTCATGATGTGAACTGCTTCTTTCCCAAGGAATACAGAGAGAGAGAGAGAGAGAGAGAGAGAGCCCTCCCCCATCCTGTGCTTCCATGTCCAGAGCCCCATGGGCTGGAGTGACATTTTCTTTGCCCTGGACTACTAATGTCTGTAGCAGCACCCCACAGTATCTGCAGTTAGCAACAACCTGAGAGGTGTGAATCAGTGTGAAAGCAGCTCTCCGTGCTGCTTGCATTCCATTGCCTAACCCTGCAACTGGGTGCATGATGAGAGAGACAGAGTGAGCGAGTCATTTAACACAGAATTGTTTCTCTCTGTCTGTCGATAATTGCTGTTGTGTGTCTTTTATGTGCGTTGCTGTGGCCGTGCACCCTGTCAGTTGCTCTGTGGATGTCGGTGGTACAGTTCACAGTCACATTCCATGGTGAAGTGCAATTGTACCACATTATGTCATTCCTGCTATCTCAGAATTGCAGCATCCCTCATCAAAGAATGCCTTACATTAGAAAGTAAGTACCCACTGGCACCAATAAAGTACAAAAAACAGGACCATATGGAACAGTAGGTAGAAAAGAGAGGCACAGCATGGCACAGTAAGGGACAGAGATAGAAAGAGAACAGAAACACATGTGTGTAAATGCACAAACTGTACTGTTAAAAAAATAATATATATGCACTCTGCAGTCATAATAGCAATATAGAAACACAGCACCCACTGTAGTGTTAACAGTACAATAAAAAGGTGCAGGTGCTCCTTGATTTAATAATGTGTGGCCTCTTCACCACAAACTTGTGTGTTTAGGACTATTTTTAATGTAGCAGAAGACAGAAAACTGTGGCTCCACGGCCAAAAGTAGTGGAAGAACACTAAACAGTTCCCACATGTTTTGTCTGTTATAACAAAAGTTCGTGTGCATATGTCTCCAAATATGGCCCATGTTATAAGTGCAATAACCCACTCCAGAATGTGTGGTTAGTGGGGATTAATCAACACCCTGGGTGCTGTGAGGACACTTGGCCTGCGACATCGTGCCTCACAACACACCCGGGGTGTTGATCAATCCCCAATAAACACACATCCTGTTGTGGGCTATTGCTTACATCCTATTCAAGCTTTCAGTGGGGGGTGCACTCCACGGACCTTGTAACTGCATGTCTCAATCAGGTCCATGGGCGTAGTTGCCGTGTACAGTATGTCTGTGATTGGCTACCATTTCAGGTAGGAAGAGTGACTAGTGAGGGGCAGTTTGTTTAAATGCCACCAGTTCAACAAACAAGGCACTGTGTTTTTTCACTTTGGAGCCTAATCAGAGGAGCCTTGTACTCAAGTGGAACTGCAGGAGAGAGAGACCGAGGAGAGCCATCTACCAAATCCTACAGTGGCATCTTCATCTCAGGTGGAGAAAGATCACCATACTGGTTGTGCAGAGCAGACAGAGCACCACTGTTGTTGTCCTCCAGAGCAGTGACCTAGCCTAGCAAGATTTTGAGCTGAGGTTGGAGTGGCTGGTGGCTGCAAGACAGGCAGGGACTTGTGAGCTGAGCTGATGCGAACTGAGGAGAACTGGACAAGAGGAGCAAGTGAGTTGAGGCTACCAGTGCATGTCTGTGTGGTCAGGAAGAAGCTGAGATTCGATCACTATCCTTTACATCAAAACTGAGCTGTATTTCATTATTTGTTTTTTTTTCTCTTGAGTGAGCCCAAGTCTCAGTCTGTCCCACTTCACTGCATGGCACCGCAGTATTCCTGGCTGAGGATCAATTCACCAACTTGCACAAGTTCTTAGTTTTTTATTCTTTATCAAAAAGTAAGGAAATTCTATGCAAAAAACTGCATTAATGCATCATTTAGGGTTAAACACAAAAAGTCAGGAAATGAAAAATCTTTAGGGTTGCCATTCTTATTTACTGTGGCTTGTAAATGTAATTTCAGATGGAATGGCATGACATTTAGGCCTCACAACCCCAATGACACACCCCATCAGCTGTCAATCTTGAGATGATTGGTGGGTCCGGGGGGGGAGGGGCAACCCCAAAGATTTTTCATTCCTGACTTTTTGTGTTTTAACTCTAAATGATGCACTAATACAGTTTTTTGCATAGAATGAAAATATATATATATATATACATATATATATATATATATATTCATTGCAAAAAACTTTGTTAATGTATCAGAAACCTAGAAACATAGACTTTGACGGCAGATAAGGACCGCTTGGCCCACCCACTCTGCCCATTTTCCTATGTATCAGATAAGCTGCAGAACCTAGTTTTACCAACAGCCTACTTCCTCCTACCTCCCACAGACCAACAGGTGATAGGGTGTGACTTGGAGTAGTCAGCCCTAACTCTCATCTCATTCCATGTGTAAGAAAGCTGTCATGGTCCAATAGAAGAGAATGAGGTGAGAGTTAGGCCCGATGACCCCAAGGCACACCCCATCACTTGTTGGTCTGTGGATGGTGGGGGTGGGGTGGAGGGTGTTAGGGTGTCAACCCTAACACCTCATTTTCCTACTTTTGTGACTTCAGCCCTAACTGATGCATTAACAAAGTTTTTTGCAATGAATTTCCTTACTTTTTGAGAAAGCATAATCTTACCCTTATACAGAGGGCTCTGCGCTCCCATGGTATCAGTTGCTTTGCAGTGAATTATCATCTCCCTGTGGGAGCACAGGGCCCTCTGGGCCCTGCACTTTCAGTATTAAATGAGCCCTGTGCTCCCACTTGCATGGGCCCTGTGCTCCCACCTTCGTACAATTGTAGAGACACAGCGCAAGCCTAGACTCATTCCAAGTAACCGTTATGCGGCAAATGACACAATATCTTAGTAACCATAGCAACCTTGGAAAAATTCCACTGCAGTTGCAATCATGGACTGGTAACATGCATGCGTGCTTAGTACTAAAAGTGTACTAAGCTGTGCTTAATGAAAAATCTGTATCTCTAACCATTTTCAAGATATAGGCACTGAAACACGTTGCATTCACCGCAGTGTTATCCTATGGGAACTTTCTCAAATTCGGAATGGCATAACTATGGAACCGATGAAAAGTTTTCACCAAACCAGCATAAATCACATCTCTGGGACACCCATTTCTACCCTGCAAATTTCAAACCAAAAGTCCTAACCATTTCTTTGTAGTGAAGTGGCAAAGAAACAGCAACCTTTTAAAATCCCTGTTCATGAGTTGTCAAAATCCTTGTTAATGAGCCGAATCCCTGTTCATGAGGTGTTAAAATCCCTGTTCATGAGCCAAGCCCTGTTCGTGAGGTTGGACCATCTAGTTGTGCCATTCCTTCCCCTGTTACAGGTGCCACACAGATGACCGGCCAATATGTCTTCAGGGTCCTCCCTCAGCCTGAGCCGGCGTGCCCCTAATTTCACTCCCCATGAGACAGCACTGTTGGTGAACTGCGTTCAGCAGTGGGGTAGGATGCTGCTGCCACCTGGGAGCTGGAGGAGCATTGCCACGGAGCAGGAGTGGGCATGGTCAGCCATCTGTGCATGCATGGCAGAGACGACAGGGACATGCCAGACCATCTGCCAACTGACACACCGCTGGCAGGACCTGTCACGGAAGGATGCTGGGATCCTGCAGAGGATGCTCAGCATGGCATGGCACAGAGACACAGACATGTGGTCTGGGTAGGGTCTCCGGTGATGGTATGTATACCCACAGCTGTTCCTCTGTTGCAGCAGTGCTGGCATGGTGGGCATGGTGTGAGGTGCCACACACACATTCTCACCTGTTGCTTCACCCCACAGGTTCCATTGGCATGACCCACAGCATGCAGCAGGGCTGCATCACTGGCCTCAGGCAGGAGGTGCTTCACTGGAAGTCAGGTAAGTACATACATTGGTCCCCTTGTGTGTCTGTGGCAGGCAGCCACATTGTGGCTCATGCTGCACCCTCACATTGATTGCTTATGTGTGTGTGCCCCCTGTCTGGGCCCGGCACTGACCACATCCTTTACATTCCTACAGGTGTCCATAGCAGGCTGCCACAGTGGCAGAGGGCCTTGCTGAGGGATATGGCTGACGTGAAGGCCCATGATGCAGCAGAGTACCTGCTGCACAACTGGCGCAGGCAGCGGAGGGCCAGAATCCTGCCACTGACCTCATCCTCCTTCTCCTCCTCCTCCTCTGCAGTGGCAGCTTCCGATGGGGACCTGGCCATAGATGATACACAGTCAGTTCAAGGGGACCCACTGACATTGGGCAACAGTGGCCAGAACAGCCACAGATGCCCAGAATGGCCACAGATGCCCAGAATGGCCACAGAGTGCACAGTTGCAGCTGATGAAGACTGGGCCATGGCTGCACCACCTACTGGGACCACTGAGAAGGACATTGCAGCATGGGCAGGTGAGGTTGCCCCACTGTCTGACACTGCACCATGCGCTGCTGGCCCTGCAGCAGGGGACACTGAACCACAGAAGGAAGCAGCCATGCCAGGGATGCAGCAGGGGGAGGCATTGCCTGTTGTGGCTGAGGGACCCAGTGCTGAACCTGTGCAGGGTGGGGGCCTTGACCGGAAGCACCTTGTGGTCCTGGTGTCAGCCATTTTGCAGGACATTGGGCACCTCCATGGATCAGTGGGCGCCCTCCTCACTGAACTCCGGCAGACCTGAGTCACATGGGTCTGCAACAGATGGACGTGGGTGGGGCTGTATGTGTGGGTGGGCTTGTATATAGGGGTGGATGCTATTGGTGGATGGGACTGTATGTGTGGGTGGGCTTGTATATGGGGTGGATGGTATTGGTGGGTGGAACTGTACTTATGGGCATTGTGGGTTATTATCGGGTGGGCGGGGCTGCTTATTCATGTTGATTCTTGTGGGTGGGATTGTGTTTTGGTTGTTGGGCCTGTGTTGCGTTGTTTGCGGGTGTGGGTTGGTGTTCGGGGTTGTTGTGGGTGGCTGTTTGGGTTTGGGTTTACTGTTTTGTTACTGTATGTTGCTGTTGCCTGTTATTCATCCCCTTCCCCCTTCCATTATTACCCTGTATCCCTGTACCAGTTGTTTATATTAAATCCTTTTGCCATACACACTGTGCCTCTGTGTCTGTTCCAGGTGTGCATGGCTGTGTGTGTGTGTGTCTGTTGCCATGCACAGGAGGGCATACTGGTGGTGGTGTCTGCTGTCCCCAGTGTTCCCTTCCTGTGCATCGGGTTGGTGTGCCATTTGTGCTGCTCACAGCACAGGCCACTGTCCCCAGGCCACTTTAGTGTGGTGTTCTGTGTGCTTTGAGTCACCATGCATGCTATGGCATCCATGCCACCTCACATTGTACCTCCCAGCTGTGTGGTGGCACGGTGCCTGTGCTGCGCCCTTCCACCTTGAGGTGCCATTGTTCCCTGCATGTGGCACCACTGGCACTGACGTTGGTGTGTCTCATCACCATCTGTCCACTGGTCTGTGCCTCCCAGTGCTATGTCCCTGTCATGGTTACACTGTTTGCATGTATCAGTGGCCATGGCAGGGGCATGGTGCCTGGTGGTGCCATCATCCCAGCATTGTGTCTGTGGCCTCTGTGCACCCTTTGTACCCTGTGCCACACTGCCCCTGTGTGCCTGCTTTCCTCAGACACTCTCTGTCTTATCTCCTATGGTGTGTTGCTATGTGTCTAGCCTGTCTGTCCCTGTTCCTTTCTATACTGTGTAAATTACACCTGCTCCCATCTGCTGTAGGTTACACTGGCTGGTTTTGGTGTAAGTTGTGGCACTGCTGCTTCTAGAATCCCAACCTGGTGTTTCTCTTCCATTTTCTTGGTGTATGTTCAGTTGTGCATTGGCGTACCTGTAGGTATGCTGCAGCTGCAGCGTAAGTCGCAATTGGCATACTGCATTGCGTCAATGCACGTCTCACAATGTAGAATAGCATCTGGCGCTTTTGCTGGACGTATTTGTGACTTGCACCGTTCCCGCTGGTGCATCTGCATTGCTCATTGGCATATGCTTTGTGGAATCGGGCCCTTGGAATACTAAATTGCTTATATCTCAGGAACCGTACGATGTAGAAAAAAAATTAATATAATTTATGACTTTCCTGGCTAGTTTTGCACTTATCCCCCTAATGGGGGGCTAGGCATTTTTCTGACAAAAAGTCTGTATCTCAAAGCGTTTCCGAGATACGGGCCCCAAAAGGCGCAGCAGATGCCGTAATGTTATCCTATGAAAAAAATTGTCAACTTTGGAATACTGTAACTTTGCAGCCCTCTCTTAACTGTCTTCTCCACAAATTTCAGCCCAAAAGACCAAACCATTATTTTGCAGCAGGGTGGCAATGATTTCCCATTCTTTTGGGCATAGTGTCGCAAATCATGACACTTTTGCAAACAAAATCATGGAAGTGTAGCAAATGTGACACTACGTTGTGACACTAAAGTTTACAAAAATTTGAAAAACATATTTCTGGGGTGTTTAACCCCCCAAAAAAGACATGGCTAGCATCCTCAGGGCTCGACTAGGTGAACACAAAAAGAATTGTGCCCCTAGAGGGTCCCAATTTTAAATGCCAAGCATTCCTGTGACCAGCAACTGAAAAAAAAATTGATGACTCACAACACTACAGGGGTCATTTGCAACACTAAAAACTGCATTTGCGACACTGTCAAATTTTTAACTTTTCCCATTGACTATAATGGGAAATTTGTTTTTTGAATAAGTTTTGAACCATTTAATATTTTTTCATGAAATCTTTGAAAGGCACATCAGAGACCCCAGCCACATGTTCCCTGAAGTTTTCAGACCAGTCACGCAAACCATGTGACCTGTAGGCACGAGCAAAGAATGCACAAAAATGCATAAATACAGCTTTATATTGTGATTTATAGCTCCGCAACTCTATATCCAGCCATTATGAAACTAGGCAGATCCAGAGATCTATGGTACCACTCCATGCCTGCCAAATTTCAGGCCAACCCGTTACACGGTGGAAAAGTTATTAAGCTGCATAATTTCACACTTTAACCTTAAATGGGGTACTCAACCTTAACTATAGTGGCACTACTGTCCCACTATAATATATATATATATATATATATACATATACATATACATATATATAGAGAATAAAGGATGGTGGAGTGTGAGTTATGAGAATTTAATGCACACCCAAGGTGTGGGATGCTGGGAAAGCATCCCACACCGAGGGTGCTCATTAAATTCTCATAGGATACACACTTCCCCATTTTTTATTTTATATAATTTGCTGGAGAGCAATTTTTTCCAACCCTAGTGCTGTGATCACACACACACACACACTCACTCCACACAGACACACACAGACAGACAGACACACACACACACACAGACACACATTTTGAAAACAAGAAATCCCCATGGCAGCTTTACTGTAGTTCTCTGCACCAAATGCAGCAGCTTCCTCCCCCCCCCCAGCTCCCACTCTAAATTAACCAGCTGAGCTGTGCAGCAGTCCCCAGTCCCTCTCCCTCTTGCCCCACATCACCTGCCAGCTCACTGTACTCTCAGATTGGGACAATATTTTTTTTTAAATGTAACGGCTAAAACCGCAATTGTGATTATGCTCGTGCTTACCTGTGTCAGCCACAGACTGTCAGACACCAACGGTGTGTGTCGCAGAAAGCTAGCGAAATGCAGGATCAACCAGATACTTTAAAAAAATAAATGGTACTAGTTTAAGTAGGAGCAACAAAAGAAATAAAATGAACGATTAGGTGACGATTTAACCACGGCAGCTTCTCGCTAACTAAGATACGGAGCCGCCGCCATGTTTTCAAAACTGTTTAGCCGCCCACACAGAAAATAGCAGCCAATGAGGGAGCGCTCCCTTTTGATAGCGGAGCGCGTGAATGCCGTAATAACCAACTGGTTATTACGGCAAATATCAACTCGGTGATCCAATTGAAAAAAATGATCACCAGTAATTATATATATATATCTACCTACACCACACCAGTGGTGAATAAAATGGGTAAATAAATCATGTTATTTGGGGATAAATATTTATTTTCACCTAGAACACCATTTATATAACTTAGAACATGTTATTTCCACTTAGAATCTGGAAATGGAACACAGAAAACAATGGGCCAGATAGAAAACGTACAATGGAAAGAAAGGCAGTTTTAAGCTAAAACAAAGTAAAACACCAGTGAAAACACTACAAATGGTGTGGTATATATCAAACACATAATGGGTTGCAGTAGAACAACACATTTACTGTATCTCCACACATGAGTGGTAAGACCTTTATAACTAACTCATGGCTTTGCCACGCGTGAGTTATGGGTCTTACCACTCACTAGTGGAGATAAATGTGTTATTCCACTGCAGTCCATTATGTATTCTATATATATATATATATATATATATACACACACATATATATATATATATACACACACATATACACACACATATATATATATATGTATATATATATATATATATATATATATATATATATGTATATATATATATATATATATATATACACACACATATATATATATATTTTTTCATGCAAAAAATCCATTTAATGCATCAGTTATGTTTGTTCCACAGCAACAAAAGTGAGAAAATTCAATATTAGCGTTCCATTCCCCTTTGACGCTAACCCCACTGTTTCTCATCATTAGGCATTGGGTATTGTGGGAGTCATCGGTCCTAACTCTCACCCCATCCCATGTGTAAACAAGCTGAGGTTGTGCAGTATAGGAGAATGGAATGAGAGTTAAGACCGATGACCCCAACACACACCCCAAAGGCCTGTTGGTGGGGGGCTGGAGGTGGGGTAAGGGTGCAAGGGGTGGGAACCGTAACATCAAATTTCCTTGCTTTGTCACTGTGGAACAACCCTAACTGATGCATTAAACAGAGTTTTTTCCATGATGTTCCCTTCTTTTTGAGAATGAGCACTATTAATAGTGAATTTTTTGTCACATAGTAACGCTAATGCAAACGAAAGCACAAATGGTAATGTACATGGTGACACAAAGGTAAATGGTAACACAAACGATAAGAGAAACACAAGCACAAATGTTAACGAAAACAGAAATGGTAACTCAAACAGTAATGCAAATGCTAATAGCAACAGAAATGCAAACATTAACAGAAACAGTAATGTAAACTGTAACACCAACGGAAACGCAAACAGTAAGAAAAATGTAAACGGTAACAGAAACGCAAATAGAAATGCAAACCGTTATGGCAATAGTGCCACAGAAGGAAACAGTAACAATCGACAATGGAAATGCAACAAAAATTCAAACGCTAAGGGCAACAGAAACGCAAACGGTGATGAAGACACAAACAGTAACGGTAACACAATTGGAAACGAAAACAGTTATAGTAACAGCAAGGATGATGCCAAAGTGAACAGTAATGCAAAGGGAAATGCAAAGGCAAGCTCATACAGAAACACAAATGATAACGTGCATGGGCATGGTATCACAACTGGAAATGCAAATGCTAACAGTAATAGCAATGATGAGGCCAAAGGAAACACAAATGCAAACGCAGGCACGTACGCAAATGCAAATGGTAATGCACACGGTGATGCAAAACAAAACGCAAACAGAAACAGTAATGGAAATGCAAATGGTAACAGTAATGCATACGCAAGTGCAAACGAAAAAGGAAAGGGAACGCACATGGTAGTGACAGTAACGGTAATAAAACGGTAACGGAAATGCAAGTGGAAAACAGTAAGCGTAACAGTAACGAAAGTGCACACCCTTTTTTTCCCAAAAGCTGCATAGAGGAACACAGTGAATACAAAGAATGTATGCATAATAATGGACCTCGGAGCAGAAAATGAGCACTTGGAATACTAAATTGCTTATATCTCAGGAACTGTACGATGTAGAAAACAAATTAAACTTTTATATGATTTATGACTTTCCAGGCTAGTTTTGTAGTTAGCCCAGCATTTTCCCGACAAAAAGTCTTTATCTCGAAGCATTTCTGAGATACAGGCCCCAAAAGGCGCAGCGGACTATGGGAAAAACCGTTAGCTTCGGAGTACAGTAACTTTGCAACCCTGTAATATTTTGTCACCAAACCACCAATAGGCACATCTGTGGGATGTTGGCTTTCTCAAAAATAATCATGAAAGTGTCGCAGCTGTGACACTACTTTGCGACACTACAGTTAAGAAAAATTTCAAAAACATATTTCTGGGGGGTTTAACCCTCCAAAAAAGACATGGCTAGCATCCTCAGGGCTCGACTAGGTGAACACAAAAAGAATTGTGTCCCTAGAGGGTCCCACATTTAAATGCCAAGCATTTCTGTGACCAGTAACTGAAAAAAATGGCTGACTCCCGACATTACAGGAGTCATTTGCAACACTGTCAAATATTTTAACTTTTCCCATTGACTATAATGGGAAACTTGTTTTTTGAATAACGTTTAAACCATTTAATATTTTTTCATGAAATCTTAGAAAGGCACATTGGGGACCCCAGCTGCATGTTCCCTGAAGGTTTCAGACCAGTCGCGTAAACTGTACGACCTGTAGGTGCGAGCAAAGAATGCGCAAAAAAGTGTAACTGCAACAAGGTGCTTTGTAGCTCCGCAACCGTATATCCGACCATTACGAAATTTGGCAGATCCAGAGAACTATGGTACCGCTCTATGCCTGCCAAATTTCAGGCAAATTTGTCTTACAGTGGCAAACTTAGTAAGCTGCTAAATTTCACACTTTAACCTTAAATGGGGTACTCAACCCTAACTATAGTGGTACTACCGTGCCACTGTAATATGCCATGGGCTGCATGAAAATAGATTATTCTTTCTGAATGGCTGGTTCTGATCTCTATTGACCTCATGAGTGGTGGAGATGTACCAAGCCCCTTAAAACTACATGTAACAGCCACCTTATTAACTTTTATAACATACGAACATACGAATGTGCCAGCAGAAACAGACCATCCAGTCTAAGTCTGCTCGAGTGTGCAGCTAGCACCCCTAGTTTGCAGCTGCCCCACCTCCCTCCCAATTTTCATCCCACTGCCACCCCCACCTCCCCCACCCTCACTCTCCCCTGTTCCCTGTCCCATGTCCTTTTGAAACTGTTCACATATTTACATGATACCACCCATTCTGGTAGGGCATTCCATTTTGCTACCACCCTCTCTGTGAAATAGTGTCTCCTCATTTCCTTCCTAAATCTTCCCCCTTCTATTCTTAGCACATGCCCCCTGGTGACCCTCCCCCTCCTTAACTTAAAGACCCAATCTGCCCCATTCTTATCGATTCCCCTCAGATACTTGAATGTCTCTATCATGCCTCCCCATCCCTTCTATCCTCCAGGGTGTACATATTCAGGTCTCTCAGCCTGCTGTCATAGTCTGTCCCTTCCATTCCACATATCATCTTTGTTGCCTTCCTCTGAACCCCCTCTGGTAGCTTGCTATCACACTTTAGGTATGGCTTCCAAAACTGCACACAATACTCTAAGTGTGGCCTTACCAGTGACCTGTAGAGGGGCAAGATTACCTCTCTTTGCCTGGATGAAAAAACCCTCACTATGCACCCCAGCATTTTGTTCACTTTGAAGCCACTTTCCTGCACTGGGCAGTGTCATCCATGATCCCTGTTATCATTACCGCAAGGTCCTTCTCCTCCTCAGTGATCCCCAACTTAACCCCTCCCAGCCAGTATTCTCTCCTTGGGTTTTTCACACCAAAGTGCATAACCTTGCACTTCTTTGCATTGAACCCCAGCTGCCACCTCTCTGACCACTCCTCTAGCTTGCTTCGGTTCCCCTGTAGCTGCTTCCATCCCTCTTCTCCATTCACCACTGCTCCGATTTTGGTGTTGTCAGTGAACAGACTTATCTCGCTCACCACCCCATGTGCAATGTCTGATGTGAAGAGCCCAAACAATACTGGCCCCAACACAGAGACCTGTTGCACCCCACTTGTCACCGGCCTTGGAGTTGAGAGCTCCCCTCTCACCACCACCTGTTGCAGCCTCCTACTCAGCCAGCTTGTGATCCAATTCATAATTTTTGACCCTACACCAGTTAACTTCCCCACAAACTGCCCACGAGGCACGGAATCAAAGGCCTTGATGAAGTCCAAGTAAAGAACATCCACTACATGGCCCTTATCCAGCTCACCTGTCACCCAGTCATAATATTGTATCAGGTTGGTTTGACAAATCTTCCATGAAACAAACCCATGCTGCCTCATATCCTGGAGGCCATTGTCCTCCAGGTACGACACCAGTCTTTCCTTTAGTATTGTCTCCATGAGTTTGCACACTATGGAGGTGAGACTTATCAGATGATAATTACCCGGTTCATCCCTTTGCTCGCTCTTGTGTAATGGTTCTGCATGTACCATCCTCCAGTCCACCGGCACACATCCCAACTCCAGTGAGGTGCTGTACAGATCTGCCAGTGGCTCCGCCAGCACCTCCGCCATCTCCCTCAGCACCTTGGGGTGGATACCATCCAGATCTGGTGCCTTGTCTACCTGCATTGCCCTCAGTCCCTCTAGGACTCTACTTGCCTCAATTCTTCCATCTGTTGCCTCCTCTTCCCCTGTCCCCACCACTCCCAGCCCATGGTGGTAGCAGTCCCCCCTTTTCTTCTGTGAACACTGAGTAAAAGTATTCATTCAGTGCTTCTGCCTGCTTCTTACCCTTTTCCGTCCACTCCTCACCCATTTTTATCCTCACTATTGTCTCCATACACTTCCTTTTCTCCCTGATGTATTTGAAAAAGTCTTTCTCTCCCCCCCCCCATTAATTCGCTGTGCTAATCTCAGCTCCCTCTGGGCCTTGGCTTCTCTCACTTTTCTGGTCACCTCCCTGGTCCATCTTGCATACTCCTCCCTGTCCACTTCCTTCCCTGTCCTTCTATACCTCTGGTGCACCTCTCGTTTGCTCTTACCACCTCCACTACCTTACTGTTCAACCAGCATGGTTTTCTCACTCTGCTCCTCTTACTCTGTGCCTTGATGCAGGCTTCTGTTGCCTCTGTAATCCCCCATTTAATAATATCCCGTTTCTGCTGTGCATCCATCTCCCTCCTTATGCCCTCTAATTTCCCTTTCAGTACTTCCTGCATCCTCTCAAAGTCTGCCCCCCTGAAGTTTACTACCTGAGTAACTGATTTCTCTGGCTCCCTGCACATTGAGATATTAAACCATACCATCTGGTGATCGCTGTCGGCTAGTGGGTCCTCCACCTCTATTTCTCTTACTGCCTCCCCATTCGACAACACCAGATATAAAGTGTTCTTTAACCTAGTAGGTACAGTAACCAACTGTGTCAGGAGACTCTTCTGGATTGCATCCAGAAGCACTTGCTCCCTAGCACTGGAGGTGACTGGAATGCTCCAGTCAACCCCCGTCAAGTTGAAATCCCCCATGATGACCACCTTCCCTTTTCTACATACCTTTCTGATTTGTCCTGCTAATTCCCTGACAAGCTCCTCAGACTGCAATGGTGGCCTGTATTCCACCCCAAACCTCAGTTTCCTACCCCTTGAGTCTTGGAGCTGCAGCCAGATTGCCTCTGTTCTCCTTTCTTCCCCTGCGTCCCTTGTGCATTTGATAACAGCAGCCCTAAAATCCCCAAAAACTCTACCAACAGAAAAGTACCATAACCTACAATAAAAATCCACCCAACACCTTCCCTCCACTCTCACTCACCTAGCAAGCAGGTCTATCATGTTTGCCCTCTGTGCTGCTGCTGTCGCTCTCGCCCCTCAATGCTCCCAACCTCAGTACACTTTGGCTCAGTGTGCCCACCCAAAAATGTTGCTCTCGGGCAGATCGCGCACTGCTCCCTGGAAGACTGCACAACACTACTGACCGGACCACACACCATGCTGCTTCCAACTACATGACATGCTGCTTTCCATGTAGAACGTAAAGGGAAGTTCACCAGAGTCAAGCCTCCTTTTGTAGGCCCCTGCACTACAGAAACATTACAGGAACAAACAACAGCAGTTTTGTAAGAACCCGCTACACTACAGAAAAACACTAAGTACCTTTTTAAAAGTACATACCGCTACACTATGGAAAATCGCTAACACAGACAACTACAATGCACAATGAAAAATAACTGCACTATGGTAAAATGTAGGATACAGCAAATATGTCCAATCTAATGCATTATATGAAATAAAAGATGGCAAAGTCTGGCATATCTGATGAAATAATACTATCTGAGGGTCAAACAGGGAAGCAGCTTTATAGCTTGTTCTCCCCCTTGATAGTATTATATCCTTGCATATAATACTTTTCCATCTCTATATATACTGTAGATAAATACATACCGAATATATCACATACTGCAACAGTGTTCTCAAAGACCTGTGTAATACTACAGTCGATTCAAAATATGGTGGAGCTAATTTTTAGTTAATTTTAAGTTAATTATTTAAAAGTAAACTTTTTGAACCCAGACTAAATCTTTATGCATGAAAAGTAAGCTGTATGCCTTATCCAAGAAAAAAATATTTTAAAGGAGAACTTGACACTGTTTACATTTCCAATTATAAATAAAGCTTATCTTGATTCTGTGTTCCTAACACAAATAACTCTGTCTTAACAGTCTTGCAGTCTGCAATTTGAATAATTTAGAAACAGATATCATACAGCTGGAACACTTGCTCCAGCCAGTGCCAAATTCATGTTGAATTCTGGGAGATCTCTGTGTGGTACTGGGAAGGAAGTGAGTCATGATGAGTTCATTTGGCTGAGCTGTACTGTGCAGCAATACCAGCAGAACAGCAAACATCAGTCCACTGACATGGCAGTCCTGAGACAAGTCCTTATCTAAATAAGCACTGATGATGGCTTTTGTTTAGGTCTGTAAGGGTCATTTATTTAAATTTCAAGGCCTTCTAAACCATTTACATTAAAACTTTAGTGAAACTTCCCAAGAGCAATCCATGCAATGGCAAATAATGTTGCTCGCTTCAAGCTTGAGGCAGTACCTGTTACAGTCATCATCATTGCAGCTTACTCAGCAGACTGATTGATAGCCTGTCTTACAACTATAAAAGACACAGTAGCTTCTGGCAATTCTTTGAAAGAGCTTCATGTCATACTATATATAAATGTCACTGCTAAAAGCAAAACAATTAAAAACTAGGAGAGAAGGCCTGTCCATAAGGGAAGCCGCAGAATGGTATAGTTCTTTGAAACTCCACCACATCAAAGAACTGGCTTCTGTTTATGACTACTGTCTACAGAGAGCTAATATGCTTGCCAAAAAAGGCACAAATCCTAATTCTGTACTTAGTAAACAATGCTTTCAGTGTTAGTCCCTCCATGACATGATGCCTGCTTTGCCACCCATCTGCTTCAAAAGAACTGGCACGCCCCAGTACAGTGTATCAACCAGTGATGGTATTTCTGAAGAACACAGCTCTTGTAGTAAAACAAGAATTTGGGATCTTGTTCTGAAAAACAAGTGGGGGGGGGTGGTATTGCTGCTACAGGGACAGGAAGAGCAAGAAAATTAAAACGGATAATGCAAGGGGCACAATTCTCAGTAGCAAGGGACCAGAGATAAATTGCTTTGCCACAGTTTATGGCTGGTCCCTTGGGTGCAACTCCCTGAGCTATGCTCATACAGAGTCACACATCCCTTTGACACCAGTGCACATCGTAGTGTGCTGGTGTGTGGAAGGGGGAAGGGTTGCCTTGAAAATGGCATGCAGTGCCATGCACAGAACACCAGACACAGCATTCTACCACCACCCTGTAAATATTAGAAGATGGTGATAGGGGTGCAAGAGTGTTGCATTTGTTGTGTACAGATGTTGAGGATCAAGATCAACATGGGCCCAGTTCAGAAATCGGACAGGCATGTGAGAACAGGGCTGGGGGGGAACACTGGACTATCAGGAATAATTTTTTACTGCAGATTAGGTTGGGTCCCACTATATTACCAGACAGAAAACATCATGGAACACATACTCGAGGGTTATCAAAGAGCCAGTAGTGATCTGAAGGTACAGGTCATGATGGAAAACTGTAGGGACATCAGTGTAGGTATTACCACCACATGTGTATATGTCTGGAACAGTATGGTGCCCAACTGGACTACTTGCTTTGCATTTTGTGATCTGCACCAAGGACTTCAACCCAACCCCTGGCACAGATCTTCACTTCTCAGTATAACACTTGCATGTGTTGGTGCAATGGAATGCTCTTTTTGTCCTGTTTTCTGGTGAATAAATGTGTTACTGAGGCTTGGGCCAGTGATCAGCAAGTGGTGTTGGTAGTAACACATTGCATTACCAATCCAGTGACCCAGGCAGGTGTTCAGAACCCATGACTTCTGTGTTGGGCCTGGTTATATGAACAGTGCAGCCTTACAGACCAAATTAAGAAGAAGACGGACCATCCCACGATATAGCGGTGTGTATAGCTAACAAACTAACTACTCTCAAAAAAAGCTCACACACACCAGCCCAAGCAGTATAAATATACATCACAAGGCCAATGCAAGTATAAAAACTATTTTATTTACTTACATATGCAAGATTAAAAAAAGGTGGACATATAGCAAGGTGTGCATCCACAATGTGCTACAAATACGCCCAATTATGTTTTGTGCCCCTAAATGGCACTTTATCAAGAGTAATGCAACTCACAACTTGTGCTACTTAAACAGATCCTTACATTGTGATGTCTTCAACAATGTTGAGCTTTTAAAGCAAAACTGAACCGCCAAGTACATATTTAAAAACATACGAAAAACATATGAAAAAAATGCATACAACCATAACAATTACACACAGCACATACATATAGGTTAAAACCATGGTCAAATATCCATAGGCTAATATAAATAGTCCCAACACAATTAATTATATTCTTCACTGGTAGTATTCGAACAAGTGTTTCTGTATTCTTCACTTGCAAATGGTCAAATGTCTATAGGCTAATATAAACAGTCCCAACACAATGAATTATATTCTTCACAGGTGGGACTCAAACTAGTGTTTCTGTATTCTTCACTTGCAAATGGTCAAATGTCTATAGGCTAATATAAACAGTCCCAACACAATCAATGATATGTTTTACTGGAGGGATTCAAACAAGTGTTTCTATATTCTTCACTTGTATCATTCTTCACTTTGCAGACACCTCCTCAGGGGACCATGAGAAACAGGAATATTTACACACATTCAGGGGTCCTAAAAACTGAGATGAGACATAAAACATTAATATCATTCATTACAAAATATTCTGCATTGCAAAGTCCCAGCAATGCTAGATACTAATTTAAATCAGCCATTAAATCAGAGATCAAATTCACATAGATAATAAAATATCAAAATGACCAGGATGCCCTAATAACACAGGAATCATAGGAATGAGGAAATTTCAAAATGCTCATTTATTCTTGGAGCAATCAAACTGCCCAATGTGAACATCCAGAATGCTTCTCTCTTTAAAAGTGCCACATACAAATCACCCCCTCTGGGACCTAGGGACACATTTTCTATTCCACAGAATACCCAGTTATGGTCACCAATACCCCTAGTATGTTTAATATGTGCAGCCAATATGTTATCTGGGTTTTCTGTTTCAGTATCACATATATGTTTCCCCAGGCACAGTTTGTAAGCTTGGGTTGTTTTATCCACATAATGTGCCCCACGGAGATATTCAGCTCTATAAACTATACTTGCAGTATCACATGTAATGAGTTGTTTGATTTCAAAACTCCTCCCTGATGTACTACTATTAGAATGCTTGCACCTTTTAATATATCTACATAATTTACATCTCCCAGAAGGTGTACTACCTACAGCAGGTCATTCCATATAACTATTTGAATCCTGTTTAGAAATGGGTTGTATTGAGCTGACCACATTAAATATTTTTAACAATATGGGCAGATGGCAGCTAGACACCTTTAAGAAAGAGTTAGTGTCTATGCATTTTCTAAAAAGCTCTGTCCCAATTTTCCCATCCACCCCTTTGCCAATTACAAAGTCAAAAAATGCAAACCTCTCCCTATCATATCTGAGAGAAAAATGCAAATGAGGATTAGAAGCATGTAAATAATCAACAAATTCCAACAATTGTGTGTCAGTCCCTTTCCAAACCATAAATAAATCATCTGTATATCTGTGATATACTGTAATTCAATGACAGAAAATAGCATGTGAATCAGAATCTTGTATAGTCATCATTTCCCACAGCCCCAGGTATAAATTAGCATATCTGGGGGCTAATGACATCCCCCATTGCTGTCCCCAAAAGCTGTAGGAAAAGTTTCTCCCAAAATATGAAATTATTACATTTTAAAACAAATTCGCAACATTTGGGTACGAATGACAAATTCTAGATCATATTCTCCCACTTGTTCCAAGTAAAACTGAATACCTTCCAAGCCACCCTGGTGTGTAATATTAGTATAAAGTGATTCCACATCGAGAGTGACTAGGATTGAATCTGAACTCAAAATCATCCCATCCAATGTATAGAGAATATCAGCAGAATCTCATACATATGAAGGGAGGTGTGAAACAAGTGGTCTGAAAAACGAATCAACAAACTTAGACAGTGGTTCTGTCAAACTTCCTATGCTGGCCACAATTGGACAACCTGGTGGGTCCACTAAACTCTTATGAATTTTTGGCAAGCTATATTTCATGGCCAGCAGTGGGTGTGCTATAGTTAAATACTTTTTCATCTCTGTGCTAATAATCCCCCTTTCACAAACAGCAACAAGAAAATTATCAGTGTATTTTTTTTATATTCTAGTGTTGGATCTTTTGTTAGAGGTTTATACAAAATCCTATCATTTAGCTGGTGCCAAGACTCATTTTCATATTTGTCCATATCCATAATAATCCTCCACCCTCTTATCAGCCTTTTTGATTGTAATAGCAGGATTTGCTTGGAGATCATTTAAAGCTTGCCGATCCTCCCTAGTAGTATTAACAAAATATCACAGCCTCTCTGCCTGAAACAAATTCACGTTCACATACTTTTTCAAAGGCTCAACCCACAGGAGCAGCTGGTGAACAAAAAGCAGATTTAACTCTTAATTAGCCATTACCCTAACGTATTTCATTATTGACTCCCCCGCCTATTTTCAAAAAAATATTTTAAATTCAACTTCCTAGTGAATTTATACAAATCTACAATACAATCAAATGGAGTAATGTCAGAGGTAGGGATAAAAGATGTACCTTTAGACAATACTGAAAATTCAGCAGCTGTTAATATATGTTTTAACAAGTTTATCACTGTTAGCGTCTCCTCCTTCTGTTGTAATTCTGCCTGTTTGGTGGCCAATTCTGTTGTCTCCTACTGTCTGGATTCTATTAGCCCCAGCCTCTCCCACATAGCTGTTTGGATCCTGTGTTTCCCTGTTGTTTCCATCATCATCATCATCATCATCATCATCATCATCATCATCTTCTTCTTCTTCTTCTTCTCTTCAGGTTTGTGTTTCCTGAAAACAAATTCTGGGACTCTGTCTCGGCACCACCACAGGCTGCTGTGGGCTTTCTACTAAAAATATTGTGGAGCCTGTACTCACCATGTCAGAGTCTGCACCGGCCTGAGAAGCATCACTAGTCCCATTATTCTTCGGGATATACTTATGTAACTGTTCTCCTTTTTTGACAATCCACATGAACACTTTATCATTTTCATAATCCCCTTTGTCATGCAAAAATTTATTTTCTTTGGCCATTTTAATTTTTTTATACAGTTGTTCTATAGCTGATGCAAGATTTCTCTTATAAATATTAAATTCAGGATGGTCAGAGACAGGCCAGATTATTTGCTCACATTCAATTAATTCAGCTTCCACCTCAGTCTGTAATTTTTTAAAATCTGTTAATATAGCTTCTATTAAAAGAGCACTCCTTTTTAAAAGTGTTTCTTTCCAAATTGTCATTAGACTTTCTAGGACTTGTCCAAATGCTGGACACTTCAAAATATGTAGACCTTGTGGGACTCTGTTTATACTTAAATAAGCTTGAAGAGTTGTCTGTTGTCAATACATTCTTCACACATGCAAAGCCATTTTTTCTAATTGGAAGAAGACTTGTTTAATATTAATCATGCCTCCATCATTACTGGCAATATTGGGGTTAACTTAGGCTGAAACAAGTATTGATAGGACTCCTCTTTGTGCACAAATCACTCATTAAGCTGGATGTGGGTGATACAGCTACCAGTTTCACTACTCGGTCCAGGTGCGGCTTCTGCCACAGTGGATCCAAAAACTTGTGATAAACTGTTAAGTTTCTCAGGGCATAACCCAAAAATACAAGAATCAAAATTAAGAGGAGGGTTCGCCCCAAGATACTGTGGTGCATATAACTAACAAACTAACTACTCTCAAAATAAGCTTGCACACGCCAACCCAAGCAGTATAAGTATACACCACAAGGTCAACAAAAGTACAAAAAATATTTTATTTACTTACATATGCAAGATAAAAAAAGCTGGGCATATAGTAAGATGCATACCCACAACATGCTACAAATATGTCCAATGGCATTTTGTGGCCCTAAATGGCACTTTATCAAGGATAATACATTTCACAATTTGTGCTACTTAAACAGATCCTTACATTGTAATGTCATCAACAATGTCCAGCTATTAAAGCAAAACTGACCCTGCAAGTACATATTTAAAAACATGAAAAAATTCATACAACCATAACAATTACACGCAGCAAATAAATATACAGTAGGATAAAACCATGGTCAAACACCTGTGAAAGCTAATATAAACAGTCCCAACACAATCAATGATATCCTTCACCGGTGGGATTCAAACAAGTGTTTCTGTATTCTTCACGCGTATCATTCTTCACTTTGCAAATGGTAAAATATCTGTAGGCTAATAGATATGTATGTGTGTGTGTGCATGAGTATTTTTTGAGAGCAGACTTAGAGACTCCTAATCGTTGGGATTAGGGACAGCGAATAAGGAAAAGAGGAAGGTGAAAAGAGAATATTAAAAAGTGTTACCAATTGTTATTGAAAATGCACCCTCCCAACCCCAAGTAAATGCAAGTGCAAACAGACTGCTTCTACAGAGCTCAGTGCATTCCACCTGATCCCATTTAAAACATTGAGATGCAGGGCTCCTCCATGAGTTTTTTTTTTTCTTTTCCACCACTGACAGGCATATATGTGTAGCGTACAGATGGTCATTTATATAAAAAGGATGGCTTCCTTACTCTGTTGTGTCTGTCTGGCTATGACATTCTTTTGTTATTGCACTGTTCTCCCAAAGCAAGAACAATGCACAATGGATGATTGATATCACTGTTCAGTTGGCACTATTTCTCTCACAGGGGTTTCTTTACTTTTCTACAGAGTAAAATGTTGTTTCTTTTCAATTCAAGTTCCTTTTAAAAAAGTATTTTTTTTTATTATTGATTTCTCTCCTGGCTTACCTGGCCTGCTCCCTTTCCAGGCAACTTCTGGGGACTCCGGCCGCTGTATGCATGCAGCTCACTGCAGGGACCCTGCCATTTTATCTCCTGCAGCTTGCCCCCCACAGTGGGGTGGTGGGGAGCCCCCTATCTTGTCCACCTATTCTGGATCCAGATCAGCAGTCCCGAGCCAGTGCAACTGAGGATGGCCATCAAGCTGCCCAGCCAGGAAACCCAATTTTCCTATTTTACTGTTCCCCTAAGTCAGTGGGCATGCAATGACGCCGGCAGCCAGAAGCGAGCATGCATCCACACGCGCCCCTGTCCTGGCATCTGTCCCTGACTCCTCCCCAGTGTACGACGTGTGTCCCTGACCCCCAGCCTTCACCAGGGGGCAGTCAGGTGCCGACCATCTTGAACCCCCCTCCCCAGAGAGGGAGAGCAGTCCATCAGATGCTCAATCCCTCTCCTCCTCTGCCAGCCCCCAGTGACACATGTTTGCTCCCGAACCCGGGTCACCGGTGTGGTGCGAGGTGTGGCAACCTGTGCCTCTGCCCTCAGCGCCACCAGGCCAAGGCTTAAAAAAAGTCTTTAACACAATTTATTATATGTTAATATGAACATTTACAGCATTTCTTATGGTTCTAAAATTGTTTTCTAGTGCACTTCCTATGCCAGATCTACTCATATCAGTTTATAGTTCTCTCACCCAAAGAACTAAAGAACAGACTCATAACCAGCTACACCCTCAGTTCTGCTCCTTATTTATTTTTTATATACTGGTACGCAAACTGCAGTCAGATATAGCAAAAATTGGGATCTGACTGAATGTTTCCCCTCCAGCAGGGGGGGTTTAACAGGGATGCTTTTTGGCACCATCCCTGTTTAATATATATATATATATATATATATATATTAATTCATTGTTGGAATATGAGGTAGAAGATAATTTAGATGCTTCAAATACAAACCAAATAATACATTCATTGACTTATGCCGATGATATTATTCTCTTATCTCACCCAGGATAGGTTTACAAAAAAAAAATTATATTTTCACTCAAAAATGCAAGTACTAGGAACTGAAAATAAATGAAAGCAAAACTTAAGTAATGGTGATGGGATCTAATCCCATTAATTGCCACAAAACTAAGATTTTTATAGATAACCAATTAGTAGAAGTAGTGAATGAATATGTATACCTAGGAATGAAAATGACATCAGATGCTACATGGACAATACATCTAAAAGAACAAAGTTCTAAAGCCAAAATAATAGCTAAAGCTCTATTAAAGTTTAATAACCAGTATGGAGGGACTACCATAGTAGCAGCTCTTAAAGCAAGATATGTAATATATAATCCACTCTAAGGTGTGTGGTCATGCTTTGATACACGCACACCTTGGTGTGTGTTGTGCAGCCTCGTGTGTTGGCCACCCAAGGCGTGCGTATATCAGAGCACAACTGCACACCCTAGAGTGGGTTATCTATTTTATGAAATGGCAAAACTGTTTTAGAGGGGGGTGAAAGTGCAGGTGTGCAGTTGCACTCTGATATACTCATGGTCATGTGATGTGTTTCAACCAACCAGCAGAGATCATTTTTCCTACCCATTTTATAAGTAAAAATAAACCCAGTTTTACTATATGGAGCAGAAGTGTAGGGTTCTAAAGATAGAACAAGTATAATTTTGGAAACCCCTTTAACATACTATTATAAAACCTTGCAAAATGTCCCAAATTCAATGTCTAATGCAATGGTCAGGGCAGAATTGGGAAGGATAAAAATAAATAATATAAAAGAATTATGCTTATTAAGTTATTGGATAAAAATAATTAACAACTCTGACAATATTCTCCCAAAAATATCCATAGAAGAAAAAAGAAATTGGGATACTAAGGGGATTAAATCAAATTGGCTCGAATATCTCCAAATGGTACTAAGTAAGCTTAATCTACAACATTTATGGAAGGATGTAGAAAGAAAAATAACAGACCCTCAATATAAAGAATTAATAAAAAAAAATGTATAATTTATGCGTAGGAACAGGACATGACAGCTACAAAAAATCAAAACTGTGCATTATGGTAGAAACATAATAAGATCAGCCATTTCCTATAGTAGTATTTGGCTTTCCCTATCTCTATGAAACAAAGAAAAAATAAAACTTGGGCAAGATGTGAGCTAATTAAAGCTACTGTAAGTATATCTATTTTAATAGATGCATTTCTTCTGATACACAAATACAGGACAAATGTGCTTGCCCCTGCAAAAAGGGGTTTCAAAAGGATTTAAGGCACTGACATAATCATTAATTGCCCACTATATACTAAACCAAGAAACCTGTATCTTGCTCATATACTTACGATTTATGCAAATATAATGTATGATGTGGTTTTTACAATACTTCACCCCAGAATCTATGAAGAAGCAGTAGTAATGGCCAATTTTTTGCATCAGTAGTTAAGTATAAAAAAAGGGTTTGTAGGAATTCTAATAGGCAACTAAATCAATCTGCTTAGAAAGTGCAGGATCTAATCAGAATACTGTATTTATTGCTATTGTGTAATAATGTATATTTGCAACTATTGTATGTTCTACTCTCCACAAAGCACTTTATTTGTTTTAACTTGATTTTAACTATGATCTGTGTATGTGTTATTTGTAAAAATCATGGTACTCATCTATTATGATTGACCAATAACATTGAAATTGAATTGAAACTGACTCATAATCCTAATTATAGAATGGTGGTTGGAAATGGAGCATTCTGGTTAGCTCACAGTCATTTTGAAGGGTTATATTAATGGCTGGAAAACCTAATGTACAACTAAACAGTTGGGGCCAATACACTGACACTAATTATGGAATCACAAAACAAGGTGTGAGCAGGCCTCTGTTGACCACACACATATCCAACCAAAAATGTCTTAGTCATTATAAAGAGTTCCACTGACTAAGTTGTAATGTAAATTAACACTTACAGATGTTAGTGTGTGTGCAAACAGGTTTTGCAGACATTAACAACCAATGAACACAACGAGTAAACCTCTGTGGATGGCATGGCACACTTGCTTGGTGTGGGTGTTTGTGGGTAACACTGAATGTAAGGGAATGTACATGGGAGACAGTGAATGGGTTTGGGTGGCCTGTAGATGAGGGTGCATTTGTGAGGAGGATCTTAACATGACAGAGAATATGTGTGGAGGGTCTGTGAATGTGTGGGTAGGTCTATCAGTGATAATGACTCTATATACAGGGTCTGTGGGTGACAGTCAATGTGTTTGGGCAGTTTAAAAGTGAGACTGCATGTCTTTGGGGGTCTGAGAATGATAGTGCATGAGTCTGTGGGCTTTGTGAGGTTACAGAGCATGTATGCAATGGTGTGGGCGTGAGAGAGCATGTGTGGGAGGGTCTGAGGGTGACAGTGCAAGAGGGGACATAAGGGTGACAGCGAATGTGTGTAGGGTCTGGGGTGACAGCCCGTGTGTGCAAGTGATGACTTTGTATATGTGGGGGAACATGAGGATGCCATTGCATGTGCATGGTGGTGTGAAGAGGACATTGTGTATATGGTAGGGGTGGTAGAGTAGCACAGCATGCTTGAGCCCTGTAACTCCTAGTTGGATCTGCTGTGTGCATCCAGTTATTTTGCAGCAGGCCAAAAGAGGTAACCTAAATGGTGCATTTCTCAATAGATGAGCTGTCAGGCAAAGCCTGAATGATATGACATGTGGGGGGAAGGACTCTGAGTCCTCACTGAGCATTCCTCACTGAGCTTTTCAACATTCATTGCAAGGAGGGCTTGTCCTGTTTGTAAATGATTAAACTGCTTCTTTTGCAAGTTTTCTCTGTCTGTGCACTCACTTTTTTCTTTGTGTCTTCACAAAAACCCTGACATTAGGATGAAAGCAGAGAAGAATGGGAACTGACCATCTGACTCCCCACTCTATCTGATCCATGGAAGGTGTGGGGACCCAACTCAAGGACCATGCTATACAGACAATCCTGGGAGGAACAGGAAGTGAGCCAGACTGAGTGGGAGAAGGATGTCGGAAAAAAAGACTCATATCATTTTGTAAGAGGAAGTAGAATGGGGTTCCTTTGGGGTTCTGACCAATTTAATCTTCGTGTACAATAACAAAATATTTTTTTTCAGACTGCAGGCTATAGAGAATGGAAGACAGTGAGGTGTGGAGGGGGGGCTGCAGTACCTCCGCCAACCACTAGGGTTGCGCAGAATACCGCCAGGTCTGGTTGGCAGTAGTTTCTCCATGCAAGGGCCTTCGCAAAAGGCCTTTGCATGAAGCAATGACTTTGTGACTAGGACTGTAGGGATATGCAGGTCCCCTCCCCCCTCATTTGCATTTGAGGCCTCCCTCACCACTTTGCCCCAGTGCAAACCCAGTTTGCAGGTGCAAATTGGGCTTTTTGGAAACCAGCTTCGGGCAAAATCCAGTTTCCATCAGGCTTCTAAGTTTACTCCTACCTGGCTCCAAATGTAGCTGCTTCTCCTAATGAAACCCCATCCAATGCACTTTCTCTTGCCAGCAGCATCCCTACCCAGCTCAACTCTTGCACCATCTGATCTTGTTGCTTCTTCCCCCAAGGTCCCTTCTTACACATGCACATGATGCCAGCACCTTACCCACCACACAGTCTCCTCATGCATGTGCCTCTCCTCCATTCCAATGTGCCATAAAAATGCACAGACTTAACCTCTGACAACACCCAGATGGGCTACTACCTTTACATAGCTCCTAGTTCCTATGTTATGCTTTGTATTATTTTACCTGTTGAATGTTAAATTTTGTTCTTTCTGTATTGCCGAAATGGTACTTATGTTACTTATTCTGTTTTGTTATGTCACTGAATCAATATTGCTCAGCCTTTGTTATTCAGTTTTTAATACTGTCTTTGACATGGTGTAAATAAATTGTTATTCTGACGAGGAACCCTTGTAAATGAGCATTTCTACTCAAAGGTATATTTCTGAACTTTGAAATAAATAAATAAATAAACTATGTTTGTGCTGGGGCAAAGTTTTGTGAATCTGGCCCCTAGTCTCCCAAAAGCAATAAGAAGTTTCCAGATGTTTGCCCTATGGCAGTAGAGTCCTGCAGAGTTCCTTTAGAGCCCAGACAAGTCTATACTGGCAGCAGATCCTGGGCCCAAAGGGCTTTATTTGTTAACAGTTCCAGAGGTGGCAGGTCCTGTCCCCAGAGAGCATTTTATTTAAAGTCACCTGTGGCATTGGATCCTACCAGTATTTGTGAAGGGTACAAAAGAAAGTGGTGCTGAGCTACTTTCGTTCATTCCAGAACTGCTGGTGTGGGTGTGTGGGGGAGGATGCACTGCAGACAAAGTGCCAACGAGTGGCATCAGTTAATGCAAGCACTGCAGGTGAGTGTAATGGGGGGGCACTACAGGGAAAATTCTGCCAGGTGACTTCTAATGAGAGTACACAAAGGCAGTTTGTTCTTGGCCCATATGGCCATTACAACACACTGTGAGTCACTGCAGGGCCAAAAGCACTGCCATTGTTTAGGATTCAATGCAGTTTACAAACATTAACCCAGGGCAGTTAGCGGTTACGAGTTTGAGAGGACAGTAAGCACCCAGCTTTAACTTAAAAATATATCTATATATGTATTTGTATTTTCTCTCCATACTGAAAGTAGCAGTGTAAGTGGGTAGAAAAAAAAATAGATTTTTAGGCAGTGTGTTGAGCACTTGTCTTTAAAATTTTAACAGGTAGTGTGAGGAACCTAGCACAGGACATTCTCTATTCAGGCTACTCTCTACAGCTAGCACCTGTGACTGTCTCCCTTATCATGTTTTCCCAAACCTTGACCTTAGCACTCAACTTCTTTCATAGTAACCTAGCACTCTTCCCTCCTACCCCTTCCCGCATCCCCTACCTCCCCTAAACTTGCCCCATCTTTCCTCCGTCCTCCTCCCACCTCCTCTCTTACTCTTCCCAGCCCACCTCACATCTCTTCTTACATCTTGTGCCCTGTTTGTCTTGACAAAGCCTGCTGTCTGATATCAATGTACTGTATGCATTTTCCTTTGCCTGAAACTGATTAGCATAATGTGTCTCTGTTGTTTTATGATAACTGTCCATTATGATTTTGTGTCCATTATGATTTTTGTACCTCCTATTTACACTTTATTGTATCGTACTTTACTGTCCTGTTTAATCTGTTGTCCTTTCTACTGCGTGGAATCTTTGTAAAGAGCTCTTAGCTTAAAGGTATATGTAATCCGAGACTTAAATAAATTAATTAATTAATCTTGGGGCTGAGTAGTTTCAGAAAGCCCTGTGAATCAGGTGTGTAAATGGGGGAGGTTAGCTGTCAGAGGCTTAGTGCCTTCTAACAAGAGCACTACAAAAGGCTCCATTGCCCAGTATGTCTCATCACGCTTGTGTACCAGCGTGTGAGTGGAACAGGGCAGGAATGGAACAGGTTACTTGCATCTTAGGCATCAGCAGGCATTCACAGCCAATAGCAGGCACACAGGGAGCTCTGCCTGACTGACAAGGTAGGGTAGGGTACCTGTTATCTGTATAGGGAACTGCAGGTGGTGTGCCAGAAATTATCTGCAGGGAAAGAAACAAGCAGGCAGCTACTACAAGTGGTAATAGGAGAGACACCCTATCTAGGGTAGGGTGCAAAAACTGTTTGAGAAGGGCATCAAGGAGAAGGTTAATAAAAAAAAGAGAAGGTAAGATGCAGAGGGTTAGAGGGTATGATATAGCCAAGCAAGTAAAGAAGAAAGCAAGGGAACAAAGGGGGAAAGAGAAAAGCAAGTAGCACCCTATCTAGGGTAAAGTGATAATTAAGCATTAAGACATAATGGGGTATGGGTTGTGCTGGATTTACCATATGCCCAGGGGCATTGTGAGGCACAATGCCACAGGTGGAGTGCTTTCAACCCCTGGGTGTGCGGTAAACCCAGCACAACCTAAGCCCAAAGTGTCTTATTGCTTATTTAAAATGGGCTTGTTAAAAAATTAAATAAAAGTTAATCCTTTTAAGACAGTTAACATAATGCTTAAGATTACAATTAATGCAAAATAATCCCTCCGCTATTGGTGTTACCATGGTTGCTGAACACTGATAGCCCTCTCACTTATGGTTTACATTAATTAATAGCTAAATATATACATAAACGGAAGTGTTACATTACTAGATGGGCAGATGTCACAATGTTTCAGACACTATCTTGCTGCCCAGCACTCCCATCACTATACATGCATCACGTACTGGTTCAGCATAAGAACACCAGTATTTTCTTCATCTCAGGCCCCGCAGATGGAGATGCAATGCTGGGACAAGTTGTGAATCAGTCACATTGACCGCGATTATAGGATCTGGTATGTTGCTGCTGATAACATTTAAAATGTAACACTGACTATTTTATATTTAACACAGAGAACACTGTTTAGAACAGTGAACAGAAATGTTCCTTTCATGTTTTTTTTAATTGAATGAAATGGCTGTTTGAAGTGTAACATTACTAGATGGGCAGATGTTGTCATGTTTCCGATGCTGTCTCGCTGCTCAGCTCCCCCCATCACTTGACCTGTTCGACTTACCAGATCAGCATGAGAACACCGGTATTTTCTTCATCTCAGGCCCCTCAGACGGAGACTCATTGCTGAGGCAGCCTGCTAGTCAGCCGCAGTCGTGATTTTAGGGTCTGGTATGTGCCTGACAGAACATTTAGAATGTAACACTGACCATTTAAAGTTTAACACAGAATACACAGTTTAGAACAGTGAACAGAAATGTTTCTTTTATTTCCTTTTTAATTGAAAGAAATGACTAATATTGATGAATTATTGTTTAAACAGTTACTGAGCACTAGCGCAACAGACTCTTGAGTTCCTAGTGGGTACATGGGCAGCAAGAAAAGACACTGGTAAAATAAAGGAAACTAATGGTTACAATTAAATTATGTAAAAAACACACGTAGACATAGTATGGATTTTATACAATATTCAATACCTTTATTAAATATAAAAACAAAGGAAAAAGTGGTCCCCATACACTCGGAGTGGGTGGGCAAATAAATAAAAATGGAATGCAGCAGGAGATGCACTTTAAGTAGGGTGAGGCCAAAATAATAAAAACTGTCTGCTGTTCGCTGTAAAGAGATTTCTGTTTAAGACCTGGACAGGACTGGCAAAGTAGCAGCTGACAGGGGCGAGTAATTTGTGAGGGTACTGTTAGTAGAGAAAAAAATGGGTACTGTTTTAAAACTTAAAATTTTAAAATAGAATAATGCATTAATATGACCCACACTGAACCCTGCCTGGCTAGGATCTTTTAATATACCAAGCATTAAGCTAAATCTGGGTCATGGCTGGACTGTGCCACATTGGCCAATCAGAGTGCTGGTGATTGCAAGTCCATTTTATATAGACTGTTAGAAGGTAGAGGTGGTAAAGAACCAGGTTCAAGAAGGGGGCAATAGGGGCAAGGTCCAGTTTATTGCAGTAGGTAGCAGTACGTAAAGTCAATTATGGGAGGGGTGCAGTGCAGTGGATATGGAGCTGCAGGTTTCCGTGAGACATTCTGGAGACTGAGGTGTTGCCGAATCTGCATGCACCTCTCTGGGTTGAGGAAGGAGGTCACTGGTCTCCGGGCTGAGCTGGCTAGGATTCAGAGGACCTCTTCCCCTACCTAGGGGCTACTGAGTCTACCACCATTGACTCAGAGGTTGCCTAGGAGAAGGAGGGATGGTTGGACTGTGGTGGGCTCTATGAGGATGACAGGTCAGGGGCACATTCCTCAGCCTGTGCCATTACAGAATTTCTTTGCCATTCTGGTGGGACGGGACTGCCAGGAGGAGGCACCCACAATAGTGGCAAGGGGGGATGTGAGGGTCCTCCACAGGGGAGATGGAAGCAGCTTTCAGTGGGGAACTCAATTCTTAGGGGGTAGCTTTGGAAAAAGGAAGGGGGGTGATGGGGAGGTAAGATGCTTACCTGGTGCCATAGCTCAGGGGGATAAGTAGCAAATCCTAAGGATCACTACTGCAGCAAGATGGGGGTAGCTGGATGCCATTGCCACCTAGGAACTAATGACCTTGCAAGGGATGGGACTGGGATTTTGCAGGGAGAGTTTAGGGAACTGTGGAGGGGCCTAAGGCAAGTAGCACACATGGTGGCTTTCGCCACGGTGCTGCCTGTTTATGGCTGAGGGGAGAATAGGGTACTGCACACCAGGAGCTTCAACTCATGTTGACAGAATGATGCACAGAAGAGGGATTCAGCTACATTGGGGATTGGGAACCAATCTGGAGGGATGAGATCTATACAGAGGTGATGGACTGCATTTATCTGAGAGGTGAACCACAGTGCTCAGTAAATGGTTTAAACATTATTTTGATGAACATTTAAACTAGCTGAAGGGGGTGGTGGAAAGACAAAGGGAGACATAAACTGCCCGTCCCACACAGACTGAAGCAGTAGGAATGGATGACCCTTGGGGTGGAAACTTTCCCAAGGAGCAGGTTAATGGGAACAGCAGAGAAATAAAGGACAAGGGGGATGGAAACTAAAGTTGTAAAAAGAGAGGGGAATATGAGGCAGGCATGAGGGGAGGAAGTGGGGTTGCAGGCAAAGCTGAATCAAGGTGTAGAGGGACATGTGTGCAAATGCAAGGAGCCTTGGAAATAAAATTCCGGACCTTGAGGCCATCATGGAAGAGGCATACCTGGATATTGTGGCCATTACTGGGTCATGGTGCACAGGGTGCCACGACTGTGATGTGGTCATACCAGCCTACACTCAGTTCAGGAAGGATAGGGAGGGGAGGAAGGGAGGAGGAGTTGTGTTGTATGTTTAGAGAGGGTTTCAAGGCACTGGGAACACAAGAGAACCAGGGAAGAAAGGAGGAGCTTGAGGTACTGTGGGTCACCTTTAAAACAAGAGCCGGAGCCACCATTTGCACTGGGGTGATAGAGTGTACAGACCTCCAACACATAGGGTGGAACTGGATAAGGCACTGGAGGAAACCATCAGCACAATGGCAGAAAAAGGGGGAGGTGCTGCTGGTGGGGGACTTAGTCTGCCATATGTAGCTTGTAGCCTTCCAGCCGTTGCCTCAGCTAGAAGCAAAAACATCATAGACTCCCTGCAGGGGGCATTTCTCAAGCAACTAGTCAAGGAGCCCACTCATGATTGGGCAATACTAGACCTGGTGCTTACAAACAGGAACATTATTGCAGACATCAAGGTGGGAGACCACCTGGGGACCAGTGATCACTGTAGCAGGATGAAATCCTCCCACTGCATTTTTGATTAATGAAAACAGAGAATCAGTCCTTAAGGGGCTGCAAGAAAGCCTTACAGCCACAATAAGTCTGATTTAAGGTACAAATAAAAATGATAGCCTGCTGAGACCTGAAATATTCAGTGCAGGAAAAGTCTTACAACATGTCAAATAAATGTTACTTTCTATCCTTTTGGCTGCAGCCTTCCTTCTATGCTGCTATTCTATCTTGTCTTTGCTGGACTGATCACCCAGCACTGAAACTTCAATACTCTTTCTTCTTCTCTTTCTGACCCCACACACACACACAGCTAGCATTAAGTATACAAGAGCTGTCCTAGCACAGCTAGAATTAAATAAAAGTTGTGTACTTTGGTGCTGTATTCCCCTGTTAAATTTCCATGTGTAAAAT
Organism: Neoceratodus forsteri; assembly: GCA_016271365.2. Classification (NCBI taxonomy): domain Eukaryota; kingdom Metazoa; phylum Chordata; order Ceratodontiformes; family Ceratodontidae; genus Neoceratodus; species Neoceratodus forsteri. Next base: position 410,220,063 of record CM057453.1, on the reverse strand, counting down.
AGTGAACCTGTGGAGGAAAGTATATAAAATGAGTCTGTGTTTTGTCCCTATAAAATATAAAGAACTGAAGAACTACAATAAACCACCTTTAGTTTTGTATGGAAGGCATCAGGAATCCCAAAGTTCTTACTGTTTGAAATGTACCAAACACGTTTTACAAACTGCTACCAAACAATGCATTAGCAATGTATTTTGTTTTACTGCATATTGTTGGTTTAATTTGTATTTCCTGATATTAGATGAAATGTTTCTTTAGGCCAAAACTGTACACATTGCTAGATATTGAGGAATATTTACCTGTTTGGGAAATGCCTGACTCCATGTGCTTTAGTTTGTAGGCATCCATTTTGTAGATTACTGTGTGTTCAGGCCGGCTGAACTCTGTGGGCTTTATAGAGCTCTAGCATGAAGAAGTCGGGGAACAAGAAAGGTGGGATTTCCTGCCAGGAAGTGCCTTTCTTTATTTTCTTATTGCTTTATTTTTTGATTGTTTAAAAGCTGATGTGTGTTAGACTATTGTTTTTCATGTTTGCTTACTTTTCTGTATGAAATAGACATACTTAAAAGTGTTACAAACATTTAATTAACATTTAAAGCTATGATTGGCAGGTCACATGATCTCCAGCCCTATAAAAGGAACTGGCTAAGCACAGTCTGGCAGATAAGATCTGAGCTGTGGAGGGAGCAGTCCTCTGCAGGAGTGAAACTGGCTGATGCAAGAGGGGAGTAGTTGGTGCTGGAAGCAGTCTCAGAAAGACTGACCAATGGTGGTGCTAGTCAAGGCTGGGATGTTTTGAACCAGAGCTGACTTAAGCAGCTAGAGGAGTGATTGGTGTTCCTAAAGTATTGGCTGCAAAACTGCAAGTATAAGTAGGACCACCCTCAGGCACTGGATTTGTCCCTGTGAGCCTACTGGCTGAGTGGGAACTGACAGCATTATAAGCCAAGTTTTGTTACAGTTACTGAATATCATCCTGACTAGTCAATGAGTATGAGCAACACAGAAGTTCCAGATCTGCATTGTTGAACTGTATACGGTATTTCCAAGTGTGTGAAGTCCTTCTGTAATAAAGTGTGCTGCCCTATGGGACATTTTAAAAGAACTTGTCTCGCTTTCTGTGTATTCATCCAACCCCCCCTCCCACAATCACCATACAATGTGGTTAAACATAAGGAGGCAGCAGAAGCAAATCACACAAGGACGAGGGTCTTGGATTTCAGGTGGTCAGATTTTTAAAAAATGGGTCAATGCCTCAGAGATGACCTCTGGGAGGAGGATTGCCTGAGTGTGGTAGAGGAACTGTTGGGCAAATTAAGGGATGGCATAGTGAGGGCAACAAACCTCTGCATGAAAGAAATGAGCAAGAACAGGAGAAAAAGAGACCACAATGGTTCTCAAGGGAACTGACTGCTAAAGTAAAGGCTAAAAGAGTAGTGTTCACAAAGTACAGAGAGACTCAGAAGGAAGAAAATAGTAAGGTGTACCAGGAAAATTAGAGAGAAGTATGGAAGGCAGTAAGGGTGCAATGGTGCAAACTGGGCAAAGGATAGCCAAAGGGGTAACTAAGGGGGCAAGACCCTTTTTAAGGTGCATAAGTGATAAGAGGAAGACAAGGGGATGGATTGTGAGGTGAAGAAGGGCAGGGGGAGACTGTGCAGAGAAGTATCAGAGAAAAGCAGATATCCTGATTAGATACTTCTGTTCCGTTTTCACGGTGGAAAGGGAGGGGGGGGTGAACCACATAAAAACAGCAGGATTACTGGGCCGGAGGGACATAAACACAAGTCCATTCACAGAAGAAGGAGTCCTGAAAGGACTTGTGAATCTGAAAGTGGATAAAGTTATGACACCAGACGGGTACACCCAAGGTTGCTAAGGGAACACAAGGACAGCTTTATTCAGCAACTCACTGGAAGCCGAAGTGGTTCCAGAGGACTGGAGTAGGGCAGATTAGTCCCGCTTCATAAAAGTGGCAGCAGGGAGGCTGGCAACTATAGGCTGGTCAACCAGACATCAGTGGTGGGGAAGTTCATGGAGATGCTTCTAAAGGATAGGCTAGTGGAGTACCTTGAATCCAGCAGGTTACAAAACCCAAGGCAGCAAGGATTGACGAGGGGAGGTCACATCGGATGAACCTGATCAATTTCTTTGACAGGGTGGCCAAAGAAATAGATCATGGTGGGGCAGTGCATGTGGCCTGTTTAGACTTCAGCAAGGCTTTTGATGCCATACACATAGAAGGCTCATAAGAAAACTGGGCAGTTCAGGGGTGGGTTCCAAGGTGGTAAACTGGGTATGAAATTGGTTGATGGACAGGCAACAGAGGGTGGTGGTTAATGGTACTCACTCTGGGGAGGGAAAAGTGACCAGCAGGGTACCTCAGGGCTTAGTACTGGGACTAGTCCTCTTTGATATCTTTATAAGTGACACTGCAGAGGAGCTGGAAGGGAAGGTATACCTCTTTACAGATGACACCAAAATTTGCAATAGGGTAGATACTCTGGATGGGGTGGCGAGAATATGAAGAGATCTGAGAAAACTTGAGGAGTGGTCAAGGGTATGGCAGCTGGGTTTTAATGCAAAAAAATGTAAAATCATGCACCTTGGACACAGAAAACCAGAGGCAGAGTATAAAATGGGGGAGAGGTACTGACAATCACTAAACAGGAAGGGACCTTGGAGTAATCATATCTGATGACCTTAAGGTGGCAAAGCAATGCGAAAAGGTCATAGGTAGGGCAAGCTGAATGTTGGGGTGCATAGGGAGAGGTATTGCCAGTAGGAGAGAGGTGGTATTACCACTGTATAAATCATTGGTGAGACCCCACTTGGAATACTGTGTCCAGTTCTGGACATTACATCTCAGGAAGGACATAGACAGGGTAGAGGCTGTCCAGAGGAGGGTAACTAAAATGGTGCAGGGGCTGCATCAAAAGCCCTATGAGGAGAGATCGAAGGATCTCAATATGTACACCCTGAAAGGAGGAGGGAGAGGTGGGATATGATAGAGACCTATAAATACCTCGTGGGGGTGAATAAGGTACAGGAGGGGAGTATTTTTTTAGAAGAGGACGTGCACAAGAACAAGGGTGCATGAAATGAAGCGAAAGGGGGGAATTTAGGAGGGACATGAGGAAGTACTTCTTTACTGAAAGAGTAGTAGGTGTCTGGAACAGTGTAGCAGGCTTTCAGGTCAGTAGCAGGTCCAAGGAAAGATAGTGATTATAGCTCTTTTGTGAAATGGGTCAGAAGACAGATGGCACTGGTGCAGCAGGTACTCTTAAATCGAGCACAAAGCTTGAGATAAGCTGCTAAAAACCAATAATAATTGCTCTCCCACTGTTCCCTCCCTACTACACTGCTGTAGTTCCCAGACTCCAACTTCCCTGCCGAGTACAGTTGGGCAGTTTCAGCAGAATATGCTGGACTGATTGGCTGATGTCTAGCACAAAAAGGCATTTGCTGCTTCAGTGCTGGCTGGCTCTGGCTGCTGCACTTGTTCTCCTCTCCAATCCCTCCCAGGCCAGACTGAACAGCCAAGAATCAGCAGTCCAATCAAGCAGCAGCTGGGCCATGGTGCCACTTCAGTCTTCCTTTTCCCCACAGCCTGGCAGTGTATGGTGATGCACAGTGATCATGCACCTAAGTCTTGCTTGCAGTGAGCGTTCCCTCAGTCTCACAGTGCTGCAGTCAGCTCAGAGCGATAGCCATCAATGTAATTCTTCAGCTGGGAGTTGGGTCTGAAAAAGCACATCAGTGCTATGGTTCCCCCTCTGGGTCCCACCTGATATATCTACCGCCATGGACCTGAGGAGGAACAGATATATAGAACTTTTTTATGCTCTGTGGTGGAGCATGAAGCTTGCCAGTGCAGCCAGTTGGCTGTTGCTTCCTCTGCAGGCTCATGCAGTGCATGCAAACACAGAAGCCTACCACCAGTGAAGCTGGAAGTTGGTTAATAAAAGTCACTCAGCCAGACACCACCAAGCATGCAGAAACAATGAGAGGAAGTGGAAAAATACACAGCAATGTAGGGCAGTGGTACTAATGGCCAAATCAGGCTTGAATTTGGTACTACATGCATAATCTGGTACACTTGGGAGATACGGTTTCAAACTGTACTGACAGGATGTTCAACCATTAAAATCTGCAGTACAGTACTTCCATGGCCAGCACACACTTATGCGGGTGGCCCTAATCTCCATGGGTGGTCCTCAATTCTGCAGCTGTCTCCATGGCCACGGAACTGTGGTAAACAGGGGGCCTTGATTTTAGTCATATGATATCACCTCTGTGACACCTTCAAGGAAGATCATTCCATAAGAAGGATCTCACTGTTAGTGGCTCAGAATGTACAGTAGCTCGATTACGTCTGACTGAAAGATTGAAAGGCTGGGGGTTCTTGCCTTACACCAGGAACTTTGGGTAATACCCAGAACTGATTCTGTAGTGCAGTACAAGGTGGATGCTGCATTGCTGAGTTGCTGTCCTTTGGATGAAATGTAGAACCAAGGTCTCTTTCTGCCCATCCCTGGTCACAGTGCAGGTGAAAATTAAAGATTCCATTGCCTTTACTGAAGAACAGTAGGGGAGTTTTCTCAATGTCCTGGTCAACATTCCCCCTCTCATTTAAAACAGGCCCATATATCCCCCCACCCCACCCAGGATTCACCTGAAAATATGCAGTCAATGCCCAATGTATCTTTCATGATAAAAAATTACAAATAAATTTCCTGACTTTAAGTTATAGGGACTTTAAAGTGAGATACTTTTCTGCACAGGGATGCTGTGCTATGGTGCGGGCATGAGAGACCAGTTCTTGGAAGGGGTGTTGGTTTCAGTTGTCAAAGGGCCCAGGTGCCAGATGGGATGCTAGAGCCAGCTGTCACAGGGTGTACCACTGCCAAAGTCAGAGGGTCCAGCTGCTGGAGGGGACACCAGAGCTAGAAGGTTCAGCTACTGGAGGGAATGCCAGGCCTGGAGGGTCCAGCTGCCAGAGGGGACACCATAGCTGGAAGGCAGGTGCTGGAGGGGATGCCAGACATGGAAGATCCAGCTCCCAAATACCCAGCACACTGCAAATAGTGGAAAAAAAGTTGAAAATAACATTTTAAGAAGGTGAAAATGAGCATGTAGTACATCTGTTTCTTATGGACAGTTTTCTTCACTCTATTTCCACTTTGATAATTTAATGTTTTAATCCCCATTTAACAGTGCTGACTTTGATAATATGGAGCCCAAACATATTCACCTAGGTGCTCCTTTCCTTGCCCCTCTATAGCCCATATCTCCAACCTCTCCCTACTTTCTGGGTTGTCCCAGACATGTGTAAGGTGGCTACGGTGGTCCCAGTTTTCAAAAATGTGACCCTAAAGTTTTGAACAATTATCACCCTGTTGCAATAGGATCAGCAAGGTCCTGAAAAAGATTGTTGCCTCCCAGGTTACTGAATACCTCCTCTCTAAAAATGTACTGTCGCTGGAGTAGCAAGGGTTTTGCAAAGGGCATCATACCTCCAGTGCTCCTACCACTGTTACTTCTGCCATCAGGGATGCCACAGACCATAGTGAACTCATGAGGGCAGTTTTTGTGGACCTTTTAAAAGCTTTTGATATGGTGGACCATAAATCCCTTTGTCTCAAGCTCCATTCCTCTGGACTGTCTAGCCATGTCTTTGTTTGGTTCTCCAGTTCCCTTTCTAGTAGGCGATTGTTAAACTTAACAGGACTTTGTCTGAGTTTACACCCATCAATCTGGGGGTTCCACAAGGATAAACTCTCTAGGGTGCCTGCTCTCTGTAGCTTGACTTTGTTTGTGGATATCTTCGTGCTGTTTACCAGTGCAAACAATATTAGTACTGTTAACACACAGCTAAATGATGCCTTCCATCACATGCAGTCTTGGATCACCGCAAATGGTCTGGTACTAAATGTTAGGAAGACACAAGCAATGTTCTTCTTCGGCTTGCATGGTAAGATTAAGTCCTGCCCCAAACCCTTGGAAATCACTAGCACTGAGGGGGTCCCCTATCTCTACTGGGCAATCCTTTAAGTACCTTGGAGTGACCCTGGGCCCTCAGCTAGATCTTTCCTTGCCTTTTTCAAATGTATGTAGAGCTGTTAAGTGCAAACTGAATCCTGCCTATAGGGCCAAAAATGTTCTTACTCCTCAAGTCCATGTTGTCGTTACTAGTGGGGTTGCTCCTCCCCAGCCTTAACTATGGCTTCACTACTTATGTTAATGAGGGTAAGGGCTCTCTCACAAAATGGGCTGTAGGATATAATAATGTCTGCAGCTTTGTTCTTTCAGGTGCCCGCCTCACACATCACCATGAACGTTTTGTAAACTGGGATGGTTAGTCCCTGCAAACAGTCATTCTTCTTCCCTGGGCTGTTTTGTAGTTATGATTCTTAGAACTGCTACTTCATCTATCCTGGCAGGTCAGCTAAATATGCCTGTCCAGAACTACCAACTTAGGACCCTTGACCAGTCCTTATGGTGGCTCCAAAGACTCATACTAAATACTCGCTCCATCTTGAGGGACAAGGCTTTCCGGCTTGGACACAAAGGTTCTGGAACTTCCTCCTGTCCCTTGCTCTTAAGGCTGCCTCCCATTTACTTTTCAGAAAGCTCCTCTGGGACTTTCTGAAGGTCAACTCAGTCTGCCCATGAACGTAACTATATGGTATTTTATCCTGGTGGACTGGAGTTTTTCCATGCTTCTGCCTCCTAGTTCTCTCTCTCTCTCTCTCTGCTTGGGTTAACTCACTGTCCTGTTACTAGGGGTTAGTTATCTTGTAGAACTTACTTCAAACTGTTTCTCTGATTTGTACCCAGCTCAAGTTTATAACTGGTTTATGTGTACTGATACTTGTTATTTTGGAATTGTTCTACTTGCTGTCTATTGCAATTGCCAACCTGTTCATCCTGCTGCTTGTTAATATTCACTGTATTGTTGTTGTTGTTTTAGTTTTTGTAATGCCTTCTAACTCTCCCGTGTTGTACCTGGAAATAGGCACAGTGCCTAGTGTGCTGACCTGGTCAATAAATGCTAAATAATAGTTGCTGACATTTGCGACTTATTACTATAACTGTAAAAACAAACCTTGTCTCCCTGTTTGTTGCTCAGTGAAATTCGTATTATTTTTTTTATTTCATGAGTGACACATGAAGTCCTGCCCCCACACTCGAGGTGTCACATTTATTTTACGTGGCATGCGCAAGGAACGTCTTGGGAGAATGGGACACTTTGGAGGTGTGCCTGCCCTGTGCAATCCCCTGCTCCGTTAAGCAGGCGTGGCGGTCCTGCACCAATCGCTGCGGTGCTGTGTATGACAGTGGTGGTCTCTTCAAAGAAAACCACCGCTATGTGCTTGCAGAGTGTCACACCCCCCCCAAAATCTTTGCTGCCACACTGGGAGCCCACCCCAGCGTGGCAAACGTCCTGCATCATCTGCCGACGGGGGTGCCCAATCCCCCATCGGCTCCACCTCCCCCCCAAACAGCTTTCCCTGCTGCCACGCTGGGAGCCCACCCCAGCGTGGCAAGCGTCCAGCGTCGTCTGCCGGCGGGGTGCACAATCCCCATCGGCTCCACGGCCCCCCAGCTATCCTTCTGCCATGCTGGGGCCCACCCAAGCGTGGCAAACGTCCGAGCGTCAATTATAGAAAAAAAAAAACCTGTAAAGTAAAAACGGTCCCACGCAGTCTCCCACCCCTTCCCACAACCCGCATCCACCACTGTACACCTGCCTCCCCACACCCCCCTCTCACCCCATACTTATCTCCGGAGCTCGGCGCGATGATCATCGCTCGACCGGGAACACGTCTGCACTCTTCAAAGCCGACCGCGAACTGAGGAAATGCCGGTAAGCTGTATAATGGGCTAGATGGGGTTTTTTCAACTTTGTTGCATATCTTAGGCACTTTTTGGAATTTTTGCAGCAAATTTTCAACATGGGTTTTGGGACCCCTTCTCATGAATTCTGTCACTGTCATGGCGTTATTCTGGCCCAAGGGTGATTTCGCGAGTCACTGTGTGAAATCACATTTTTGAGCCAATTATCAAAGCGACGGTGCCAGCGTTCATAAGGTGGGCTCTCAAAAAGCCTATTTTAAATTTGGTGAAAAATCCTAAAAATGACCGTTCTGGCGTGCATTAACAGTTCTACACAGGCTCGTAAGTTCGCGAATTTTCAATATTTTCACTCCAGATTTTCAACATTGCCATTTTACCACACCTTCTTATGAGTAGTACAGCTGTCATTTTTCACATCTCACCCAAAACGTGTTTCCGCCCATGTAGCACACAATGGCGCAGTCGGTGTGCGAAATCAATGTATGGGACACATTAAGAAAATCACAGTGACACTGTTCATGAGCAGAGGTCTTAAAATGGCTGTGTTGAAAGTTTGGTGAAAAAATTCCTAAAAATGACTGTTTTACGAGTGTGTGTTGCACAGTTCTTATGCACGCTTTTAAGTTTGTGAATTTTCAATATTTTCACTCCAGATTTTCAACATTGCCATTTTACCACACCTCCTTATGAGCAGTACAGCTGTCATTTTTCACATCCTGCCCAAAACGTTCTCGCTTCCATGTAGCTTACGCTTCAATGGCGCAGTCGGTGTGCAAAATCAATGTATGGGACACATTAAGAAAATCACAGTGACTCTGTTCATGAGCAGAGGTCTTAAAATGGCTATGTTGAAAATTTGGTGAAAAAATTCCTAAAAATGACTGTTTTACAAGCGTGTGTTGCACAGTTCCTACGCACGCTCGTAAGTTCGCGAATTTTCAATATTTGCACTCCAATGACTTCCAAATACCTAAACAGCACATAGAAGCAAGCAACATTCAGCATTGACAAATGCTTGTACTTCTTTGTCACTGATTTTTTTAAGCCATGTCCAACTGCCAAATACCACTGCAAATACCTGCAAGCGAAGGTTCGGCATTGACAAATGCTTGTTTTAACTAGTGTCAACCCTTGTTAAAATGCAATACAATTACATTTTATATAGAGTCTTTCACACAAAATGCTTCTCATAAGGCAGGGAAGGCATTATACTCTGGTAGTTAGAGTGAAGACCTAGTAGACCTGGGTTTGATTCCCACAACCGCCACTTACATACTGTGTAACTCTGAGTAAATTTCTTTACCTCCCTTCTTTCCCAGGTCACACATAGAAATCAGCTTCAGGGCAGTGTGCCTTTCCAACTAAAAATTCTAAAATCAAAAGAAACGATTCATAGTGAAAATGAAAAAGAACCCTGCAGTTTAGAATTATACAAAACAATGCCATTACCGTGTAAACAATGCTTAAAGCATTGACAGTTTACATTGTATAAGATACAAAGTAGTTTCCACAGCACTGGATTTGATGACAGTTTGATAGTCAAGCACTATGACAATGAGAAAAAAATTGTTTTGAAAGAGGCAGAGAAAGAAAATTGGGAATGGAAGGCAACAGAGTAAAGCTAGTATTTTAAGAGAGCTTTCAAAATCAAAGGAGGAGCACAAAAGTAAATACAATTCCAAGAGAATAAAAGAAGACTACCATACAAAAAATGTTATCACTACATTTTATAAATAATAAATGCTTTTCAATCAACTTACAACTCTAAGCCGACTCTGTGGCACCGGGTGAAGGGGTTCGCTCGGCATGCCAGCAACCTGAGTTCGCGCTCCGAGCCTGGGTACCAGGAGCAGAGTCTGGCAGGGAAGGGATGCACAAGCATCCATTCGATGCTTCCCTTCCGGGGGGGGTACTGCCTGGGCACCTCTGGGCGGATTGGGTGTGTGCTTGGGGGACGTAATGCCCCGGCACACCCCCTCACATGCCCCCACTCGAGGATGCCACCCACAAGACTGAGAACTTGGTGGGATGGGGCAAAGAAAATGGAAAAGGGTGTCTTGGCTGGCCGGATGATGGCTGCTGGATCCTTGCCACCACGGAGCTCCCGGACAGACAGGGATCGGCCCCAGAAGCACCCAGGACCAAGAAGGTAAGGCCATGAGTCCCATTCTCCCTGGAAGGAGAGGACTCACCCACCCAACAAAGGGATATGTCAGGTTACCCTGGGGGGCTGCAATATGGGACAGCAGTTGATGGTGGGGGTTGCCTGTGGCAATGTCCTAGGTGGCTTGAAGGAGGGGCCAGCTGAGATGCAGGGGAGGAGCAAAAAAAAAACATACAACTGTAACCTGAACAGCCACCCCTAATGTCTAACTGGTACATGGTTAAAATGGGGGGAGTACACACAAAAAATAAACCTAAGGCTGCCCCCCCCAAACAAAACCTAATTACCACACAAAAAAGATCAATTCTTCTATGGAGACACATTCCTGAACATTAGTTTCACAAGAAAAATACTGCCATGAAAATCACAACATTCCAAGGATTTCAAAGTCTTTTGGCGAGGTAATTCCGTTCCCCACAGAAGCACATTTTAAGCAGTGAGTTACATCAGATCATGCCCATCCCAATGTTATATTTTGTGCTACTGTGTGTATTAGATGATATCCTGTGCTGTGCTCTGTGAGATGTCTGTGATGGTGAAAGAATGTAATTTCTTTTTTTTAATACGTTTTTATATACTTTTTGTAGGTTTTTTCTCCCTGTGCCCCGGGGCCCCGGCACATGACTGTACATACACATGGAGGTAGGCATGTATGCACACTGGAAGTCAGCTCAACCCCTTTCCACCCACCCATACTGCTGCCCCCTTCCTCCTGTATTACCCCACCAGACCTCCACCCAGTGGGGATGGAAGTATGGGAGGGGTGACAACCCACCCCCACCACCCCCTGGAGAGGAGAGGAGAGCAGGCTGATGGCTTGCTCAATCCCACTCCTCCTGCCCCTCCCATGCCTGCACCCCGATGACCCAAGGTCATTTCCGAACCCGGGTCGCCGGTGCAGTGCAAGGTAAGGTGCCCAGTGCCTCAACCCTCAGCACCACCGGGCCGGCCATTAGAATGGAATTTCATGCAGTTTGGCCAAGAGCACCACAAAGCTGAGCAGCTCTAACCCCTAGACTGTTTATCTGATCTCCCTGGGCTTCAGGAATTCTAGTGTTGTCCATTTCATCTAAAGTCATGTAATTTAATTTCATGTTCATTTTTATTTTAAACAAAAACCTATTGACAGAATTTGTTCATTTCCATAGGTTTCCATGGTCATACATAGACAATACAAACAGTACTATTGGCTGAACTAATATAGTTTTTTATTAAACTAATCAAGTGCCCATGCCTCGTTTCTTGTCTAAGTATAGATGGAAGTGAATTCCAAAAGGCACCAAGCCAGCAGTAAAAAGAAGCTTGCCCTATGTTCTTATTACAGTTTGGTAATTTAAATCTCTGGTCATATTATGATCTGGTTTGGCCTTGCTGGTTCCACAGTCATGGGTCTTAAATTTACTGGTACGTCACCATGTGTTAGTTTCCAAGCCTTTTATTCAAGCTGGTACTAAATTCTTTGTTGTAACAGTTGCCATGTAGAAATTCTGTACAAAGTACATGTATGTTGTTCACAGGGAAGATTAAAAGCAAAACAACATGATTTATTAATGAGAAGCTCAGTTCTGTGTAGAAATGTTATACCAGCTGAGGAGTAAACAGCTAAACCACAATCAATTATGGGAAATGTGCGTCAAAATGAGTATCTTTCTTCAGATGGAAGATTTGATATATTTCTAAACAAAAAAATAATAATAAGTTTCTGATTAATTGCCTTAACAAGATTATTTGTGTGTTGTTGAAAAGTCAGCCAACTAGGTTCAAGCCAAGATATTTCTACATATCAGCTTGATCCAAGATACATCCAGCTAATGCTTTTATTTCAAGTGGGATTTGGGAAACAGTATCTTTCTTAATACTGAATAAAATGTTTTTTTTTTCTTTTCTAGAATTCAAACAGTTTGTTACAATTAAACCATTATTTAATGAAATCAAAATCAGTCTGCTATAAATTCACCCAGATTATTTCAGTTTTTGAAGTGTGAAAAGATTACAGTACCATCCACGTACAGCAGCACCCTAGAGAATTTAACAGAAAAAGGAAGGTCATTGAGAAATAAACTAACAAGTAATGGACGAAGAAGTAGGAACCTTACATATTCATTCCAGTTAATCTGCATGAGGACTTTACCTTGTGGGTGTAGGCAAGTAGAAGCTGTTGTACTTGCTTCTAATTCAGCTGCAGTCCCTCAAAAGGAGCCTAGGTGCCCATACCAAAGTAGTATTAGCTCAAATATTCTTTTGTGCTACTCCTGGAGGTTAATGATGACCCAGAAAGTACAGTCTGGACACTTCTGTGATACTGGACTTATGGACAGGGGTTGGTTGAACCATCTGAGCAGCCTTCTAAAAGTAGGTTGGGCTCACCCAGTGATCCCTCTTGGGCATCCCAGTTGTCCCTCCCAAATGCAGGTCCCCTTCTGTATTAGGATCAATGCTCAGAGGTATGCTTAGAACTATGTATACATTTATGGGAGTGCAAGGAGGGTCACTTAAGGATATAAGTATTGCCTTGTAGGCTCTTACATCCCATTAACTATGGATCTAAAGATGTAAAGACACTTGTATCCATAAGAGACACTCCTAGCACCATTATAAACTTACTATATGTCGCACTCAACTGTTTTTTTAAATGAACTTTCTTACTGCCAAAATGTTGCATTTTTTTATGATGTTATCAGCACCAATAAGAAGCCCATTACTACGGTACAGCATTTGAGATACTCTTATGGAAATAAGAGTGTCCCACGTTCAGCTGAATGAAGTGCTGTGATTGGTCAGGACTGGAGTGTTATGTGACACTCTCAAGATCTATAAAGTAAGGTAAAATCTGCCCTGCTGTGGCCGTCGTAGAAGTTGCCCTGGTCGACCAGTGGTAAATACTGTCATGGGTTACTGTACAGGGTTCTACTTGCCTAATTGTGGGTGATTGTGAAAGATTATAAATGCACTGCAATGTCCTTCAGCCTCCACAGAAGCAATCAGCTACTGATAAATTGAAAGAATGGTTGGAAACCAAGAATGAAATACAGTTAGACAGATAGAAACATGGAAACAGAGAAAATTGATGACAGAAAAAGGCCTCACAATCTATTCAGTCTGCCTTGTGAGGCAGTACATGCACCCTAGGGGTCTATAGGAATCACAAGTTCCATAAGGCCATACAGTACATCCAATAGTTATCTTCTGTTTGTCTGTATATTCCAAGTGGTCATTGGCTTGGGAACCACAATATGTTCTTTTGGTGGCCCTCAGGTGTTACTCACCATTGTCCAAATTTCCTTAGATCCAGAGTGAATATAAATGTTCCTTGTGGTGCTCTCCCCCAAGAGCCATGCAGTCCACAATCCCTAGTGGGGATGAACCTACACACAGGTTACTGGGCAAGGCAGGAAAATGTTTTCCTGGCATAGATTAGGAGAAGAAATAGACTAGGGTTTTCATAGATTTCATAGATATTTACAAGCGTGCTGCACAAGTATTATGCAAAGCAATCACTAGCTGTGCATTTGATTTCACTCCAATGTGGTTGTGTTGCTGGTTCACACAAGGTATGCAGTAAAATAATACACACATTGTGTTACTGTTACTCAGTTTAACTTTTGCACCAAAGCAATTTATGGAAACATTCTTGAATAACATTTTCCCTCATAACAGGTGAGGAAGTAGTGCTGTCATTCCAAATGTTGTCACTTTTCCCGGAATGCTGTCTACATTTGTTCTTAACCTGAGTCAGAACACAAACAATCACAGTGAATTTATGTTGTGGGTTGGATGTCAGCACAAGCAATTATTTAACAGAGAACTTGGCAATGACCCCAGAAGATTAGAAAATGTGACACATCACAGAAACAGAGATGACCTAATGTGTCTACTTTCCATCTGATGCATGCCAGCATGGAGCTGGAATGTCAACAGCTGTGCTATTTGTTGGCGATTCCTCCTTCTTTCACCTCAAACTGCTACCTCTTTCTGCATCTTGTGTAAAATAGTAATTCACCAGCATGGACTCTGCCCAGAGTTTGACGAAAAGGTGTGATGACCTGGTGCAGCAAGGTACTCACTTTTTGCACCCTGGGGACATGAATTCCAATCTCTGCATACTGCTCATTTGGCTGCAATCTCAGTTTACTGAACAGCCTAGTTTATGGATGTGGTTTATGGGATGCAGTGGAGTTTGGTTTCCTCAAAGGTAAGAACAGTGGCTGTTTGTAAGAAAGAAATAATGGAGTAATGTGTGTAAGTACCCTGTGGGAGCTTACTAGTTAAATTTGCTGTAACTAAGTGTAGTTAGGCAGGGAAGCTGCAGTGCCATGAGGATTGGGATGTGGGCCTGCCAGCTGATGGCAGGTGGGGCCTCACCCTAGTGGGTATAAATAGGCGTAGTTTGACACCAAAAAGAGCTGGAGTTTGGCCCATGAGTTTGTTCTATAGGGCCGTGGCGGGGCTGGAGTGGACCATACGCCACCCTGACCCTCCTCCCTCAAAGACCATCAAAATGTGGCAACTTGGGGCTGTAGAGAGTGAGATGGAGCAAGTAATGGGGTCCCTCTGCTGCCATTTTGTGGGAGCTGGAGCCTGGGAAGGAACATAATGGATCCCGCCAACTGAACTCCGGCACCTTGGTTTGAAGTAGGCACCAGAATCCCAGACAGTACAATTCTCACCCGTGGACAGGTACCTCCCTTGAGAGCCTGTGAGAGGACTGCAGCAGGGCTGGTTATAGCAGGAGGGGCCTGGGGAACGGTCCAGAAGTGGCAGCCTGGATCGTTGGTGAGATAGTGGTGAGAGAGTGGTGGCAGCCTATCCCCTATCCCCTTTCCCCAGACCAAGTGATGCTGCAGAGTTAGAGCTCTCAAGGTGAGTGCAGCCTGTGGAGGCATGAAGAGTTCTGCATGGGGTGTGAATGTTTGGGACTACAAGTGGGGTGGCAGGCCACCTGTGTGCTCCGTGTGGCACTTCAGCCAAGCCCCTGGGTGAAAGCATTCCTGGATAGAAATTGCTGCATGAGCAAAAAGTGCCTCGGGTCTCTGGGATCATTTCAGATAAATAAAAACTTCCTGGGATACTCAGAGCAGGCATGTGGCATCAGTGATTGGGTGACAAGATGGTTTTTGGTGAGATTGTTCATGTTTAAAGTAACACTACCATTGAGACAAAAGGGCTTCTTGTTTTAAGGAAACAAATCAGAAATGGGACTGGGGCAGTAGAAATGTCTCATGTTGTCCCTGTTTACAACCTCTGATTAAGTATTTAATTGCACAAGGAAAGGGAGTTTAAGGAAATGTGCTGGTGAATGGAAAGTTTGGAAAGTTGCCAGGAGTATGTAAAGGAATTGCTGTGTAGTGTGAAGTACAAATCTGGTGTGGCCTTTTAGGCCCACAGTAGCAGTACTGCAGCCAGGAACTGTAGCCTTTTCAGCTAAAGGAGAAGTACTGCGTGAAAGAAAATCAATTTGTTGGAAAAAGAGATTGCTGCAGATATCTATGGCAGGTTGTGTACCTGCGAAGTTGCCCCCACAGTTCTTATGTACCCAACACTCCATGGAGTGGTTTATCAATTCACTTGTTTACATTAAGTGAGTTCTTTGCACTTTTGATTCCGGTGTTGACAGTGGATTTAATTAACAAGGACTGTTTCCATGTTTGTTGTCTGTTAACGAACATTGTCCCCTGCAGCCATGCCCCTCGAAGAAAGGGAAGTGCCTGCTCCACCCCTGCATGCGAAGCCATCTTGCAAAATTTGATGAATGAGGTAATGAGAATTTTAATTTTCTTGGACTGTGCTTTCTGGCTGTATAGTACCCCCTTCCACATCTGTCCTATCTGGCATACCCCTAGACACTATGAGGGGGGGCTTGCATATGCATGAGGCAGCTGACTTCACACCCCTTGAGTCTAGCACGCTCCTCTTTTTTCCACTCTTTCTGCCTCCTACAGTATCTTCCTCTGTCTGTTCCATCTGGTTCTTCTTTGACTACTTCCCATGTATGACAATCCTGTCTCTAGCCAGACCTCTCATGAATTACTATCCCCACACCCCAAAGCCTTCTGAGGCAGCCTCTTTCTGCAGTCTTTATCCGTAATGGCTAGTGGCACACAGGGCCATGAGCATGATAGGACCATCATCATCATAATACCCCCAAGGAGGTCATCCTTAGTTGTTCCCCATCGTCTTCCAAAGGACACCAGCATCAGGGGCCACCATGTGTGCACACACTTGCATGTCAATGTGCAGCCATCAACTGCCGCCTCACTCCCACACTAAGCACCTCCAGCTGCACTACCACCTACAGTCACCCAGGTGGAAGTATCACAGCAAGAATGCTGCCCTCAGACATACAGAAAGAAAGCATCCACTGGCATGCTCAGTTCTACTCCCTGCTGGCCCTACAGATGTCCCTTACTTGGGATACCAACACCAGCATCATGAGCAGTAAACCTGCCACTGTGCCACTAAGCTGGCCACTAGCACTCTCTTATACTTAAGACTAAGTGCTGACAGGGACAATGCTTCCTACTGAAGAATGTAACTATATCAGTCCTTGCCCCTCTCCCTCCAAAGTGGGAGTGTTGTCTAGAGGCATGCAGAAATTAATAAAACAAATGCAAATAATTTGTATAAAAATAAATAGTAATAATAATCAGTACTCCAAAGCAAGGGCACCCATGTGAAAATAGATTACTACAGAATATTCCATGATATGACAAGGTGTGCCGTAATGAGCATTCTGTTTGTTTAATAAGATAATCTATTCCTCAGACCAGGAAGGTATCACAGATTGACTACCTCATGAGGATCTTTCTAGTAACCACACAATGTATTCTCACTGTCTTACATGCTGCACACAGCACACCTCATAGTTCTGCAATGCCACAGCTGATCAGCAACTGAATGGGGCAATGTTAATACCCCTTTAATTACTGATTGATTACTTGTCTCCCAATAATTAACATGTAAGATGCTGATGAAAGTTTTAATTCAGCATGCCAAAAAATGCAAACAGGAGATAAAGCTACTTTCATTCCTGTTAAGTCACTAGTTATTAACAAGAAAGAGCTCTACAGTTCAGATAAGAAGAGGTAAATTACCTGTACCCATAGTTTCAGTGCTGGTATTCAACAGCAACATACCCGTATCCAACAAAAGAAAAGCTGCACAGCACATTAGCTTGGTGGTGCTAGCATAAAAAGTGAAAACTTCCCTCATGATACCCTTTGACAGTCACCATGTACTATGTACATAAGAAGTACTTGCTGAGTCTTGGATTTACAAATAAAACCATGTTTCTTCATTCATTCTTAGTTAAAAAGAGCTGATTAACCAGTCAAGAAGAAAAACAAACAAGCAGACAGTAGTGCTAAGCAGTGCAGATAACTAACATTTCACCCTCATGTAAGAGGGCTTCTTTAGAGTGACAAGACAATACTGAATACACCCCTAATGTACTGCTTTCAAGTAAAATTATTAAAATCATTAGTGTCTGTGTGTAGTGTGCATTGTCCAGTGCTGGCTTATGGTGCGAATAGGTCTGCATGGCATTATTGGGATTGTATCCCTGTGGGCTGGGGTATTTGGGTGGAGACTGGTATTCAGGGATGTTGATTGTGCACAGTGTACCAGTATAGGTATGGGGTTGTCTTTGCTGTGCAAAAGGGGATGTGCCATTAGTACTGCAGCACCTTTGACGGCATAGTATACCGATAGTTATACTGGGCTGGCAGTATAGCTTAGAGGTTAGAGTAATGAGCTGTGAATGGGCATGGTACATCCAGCAGACCTCGGTTTGATTCCCACACCCTCCACTTACATACTGTGTGACTTTGAGCACATCTCTTAACTTCCACAGTGCTCCCGGATTGCCCCAGAAAACAGGCATTGTGCCTAGTGAGCCTTACCCAGTTACCAAAGAATAGAAAAAAAGGTTTCATAGCCTGTGATCTACTATGTCATGCTGTGGTTTGGCATTTGCATGTGCAGATCACACGTATGCTGGGAATGCCTACATGCAGAGCCACACTGCTACACTGCATGAATGTGTATGCACTACACATCCACACAGTGTGTGGTTAGTGTTGTGGATAGGTCTGTGGCTTACTTCGGTGGCTTTGGCATGGACATTCCTAAACATTTCCATGATGTGCCATGTAAGGCACGAAGACCATTTGTGGATTGGACCCAAAGTGGCTTACTATGCACACTGAATGAGGATGATGATGGTGAACTTGTTTTTAAATATTACTTTAATATTTTTATTAATTCTTAAGGACATGTTTTTAAGGAACTATACAATGATGGTGTTGGTGGTAGAGATAGTGTGACATGCAGGAAATCATGCTCCAACATGAAGACAGTGTACAAGACCAGAACAAATAAAATGCCTCACTAGGCACAAAGGAAAGGTAGTCAATACCCCCTCCCAAAAAAAAAGGTCACCTACAGCAGAGTGCAAAGAACATGATTGGATGATGATGGTAAGTGTTGTATTATTTATTATTACTACTTTAATATTATTTTTGCTTTAATTTTTTTTATCGTTAGTAATTCTTAAACAACACCAATCCATCTGGTGTTTTGCACCCCTCGCCAAAGCCCCTGGAGCTGGCTTACGTTCTCAGGCGTCAGCCCATAAACTTTAAGAAAAACTCTTGGGAAGATAAACCAGCTCCAGGAACTTTGGCTAAGGCTCCAGAATTTATGCCCTTTAAAGAAATAAACAGGTAGCTTATGAATTTCCTGCTGGTACAGTAGGTTCCAGTGTAGTGGGGTGATGTACATATTTTTTCAATGTCCTACCCCACAAATCAAGGCTTTAAAAAATCAGGGACAAAGGACCAAACTAATGGACACATCTTACAAATTCTTGGTATCCTCTCAGGAAGCCAGTAGATTAAAAGGCTTAGTCCAAAATACATTTTCTGAAGAAGAAAACAAGCCCGCAGCTTTTAATGTTTGACATCATTTTGTGCTTACTATCCCTACTGCTCAATCATGGAAACATAAATTTTAGGAGGGACATTTTGGGACAAAATCAGGGACGTCCCTGAAAATCCGGGACGGTTGAGAAGTACAGTTTGGTGATGAAGATTGTGGTTTGTTCATTTTAACAGTTTATGTATCCAATCTGAATCCATGAACACTACAGGCTGCTGAAGAATACACTGATGGGAGTCGGGCCTTCAGTAGCAAAGTATTGTAATATATATGTACCCCTTGTTGTGTATGAAAATCCATACACAGCATAGTCTTGTTGTAGGACAGTTCAAAGGTCACAGACTGTTGTTGTAGTTTCATTCTGATGTTACAATGATACTACAACAACTTTCTTCCTTTGAACCACCCACGAGACTCCTTTATCTTCTAACAGAAATATGGCGAGCGTGGCTAGGAGTCACACAGCTCAGCTAAACTGCGGCTCCCTCAAAAACATCAAGTCAGCTTAAGTAGCACATGTTTAAAAAAATGAAAATGCTGGTTGTTTTAATTGTTACTATCAGGCGAACGAATGAACAAATGAGTGAGCAGGGGCAGAGATGAGCGGGCAGCCTGGCATGTGCCAATCACTTGATCAAACACCCTAATCATTAAACCATATGCTATATACAGCAACATAGTATATGCTCAACCATACACAAACAAGGCTGTGTTATAATCTTGGGGTTTAGAAGACATTGGGACCTCTCAAGCTTCAATCTTGCGGTCCCTATGATGTAATTTCAACCCCTCAGTGGAAACACGACCTTGTTGGGTATGGTTGTCCATACACTATTCTATATGTGAAGAAGACTGTGATTGTAGTGGCATAAACAATGGATGTATCCAGTTTGAATCTGAACACTGCAGGCATCTGAAATTACACCCCCCCCCCTTCCTTTTCCTCCCCTTCAATTTAGTGAACTACTTGAGCATGTGGTGATGGCGGTGGGTGATGGTGGAATGTAAGTTTCCACATCTGTGTCATCCCCATAATTAGCTGCCCATCCATCATCACTAAGGGGCAACTGACCGTGAGATGTCAGAGTTCCTGTCTAAGGGGATTGCTACAGGGAAGAACAGACTAGCTCAACTTTTTGGACTACTTCTTCCGGTCTGTCTGTAGCAAAAAAAAGCTTTTTCAATTGTGCGTTGAGTTTGCTCAGTTCTTCTCTGACAGGTTGTCCTCCACCTGGTCAAGGATCTCACCAGTGAAGCAAGTATTGCCCTGCAGTGATCAGCCTGGTAGGAGCATAGGCACGCCTTTTATCTGGGAGGAATTTAGACCAGCAGAGGTGACTGAGGTCATTGAGGTGATCTCGAAGCTGAAGCCCACTTATTGTGAACTGGACCCGGCCTGAACCTGTTTCCTGGTGAGAGGTATTGAGACCGTTTGTCCAGTGTTCCTCAGGATAATCTGGTGTTCGCCTTTGGAGGAGTCTTTCCCGATGCCTTGAAGGAGACAATGGTGAGACCCCTTCTGAAGAAACCATCACTTGACCCTGATGTCCTGGCAAATTATCGACCTATCTCCAACCTTCCATTTCTAGAGAAGGTTGTTGAGAAAATAGTAGTGCAGCAGCTCGAGGTGTACCTCATGGCCTTTGATATATAAGAGTAATTCCAGTCCAGTTTCAGGGTAAGGCATATACTAGCACTGAAACGGCATTGGTTAGGGTGAAAAATTACCTCCTCAGGGCAAGAGATAAAGGAGAGTGGTCAGTTGTCATTCTCCTTTGATCTCTCCTCAGTATTTGACATTGTGGATCACAATGTGCTTTTGGATCGACGTAGAGAGTATTGTGGACTCACCGGTACTGTCATCAACAGGTTTGAGTCCTATCTCTCAGACAGTAAGCAGCGGGTGGTAATTGTTGGGGAATTTCTGCTCCTTCAAGAAGCTCTTGCCATGTGGAGTTCCTCAAGATTCGATCCTGTCACCAGTGTTAATCGTGGTGTACATGCTACCCCTGGGTGAGCTCATTTGGTGTTACAGTTTAGGTTTTCACTGCTATGCAGATGATGCCCAACTGTATATGTCCTTTGGCCCTGGAACACATGATGCTGTGGAAGTGCTCAACAACTGCCTCACCGAGATCCAGGACTGGATGTCCTCCAACTGGTTATAACTGAATCCCAACAAGACAGAGGTCCTGGTGATCGAGCTGGGTCACGGATGTGATGGGGGTGCCTCTGAGGTGGAAACAGGACTGGTCCTGGGAACCACCCTGTTGATGGCTTCCTCTAGGGTGAGAAATCTGGGCATCTTTCTGGATGACAGGTTGACACTTGATGCTCAGGTGTCATCTGTTGTTCAAAGTGTTTTTTACCACTTAAGGAATGTCACTCAAATTAAAACTCTAGTTCCGCCCAAGGACCTGTCTTCACTAATACTTGCCTTTGTTACATCCAGCCTTGATTAGTGTAATGCTCTATACTTCGGGGTCAATGGAGGGAGCCTCCACCGGCTGCAGCTGGTGCAGAAAGCAGCAACCAGGCGACTGATGGGCCTGTCTAGGTCAATTCACGTGACCGAAGAGGTGGGCAAAGTTGACATTCTTTGCTTAGTGAAAAATTTCACAAAATTTGAGCATTTTGCAAAATTTTTCACAAGAGCGAAATTCCGCCAGCGGAATGCGGAATTTTGCTCGCAAAATGGAGGGGTAAAATTCCACCGTTTCTAGGGGTGTGTGAAAATTAAGCCCTGGTGGCAAGCAGTCCCTCCCCCTGAACCCATCACCCATTTCCCAATGTGTTAAAAAAAATATCCTAATGGCCAGCAGCCCCCCCAGAGTACCCACCCACTCGATGTGTTAAAAAAATAAATAAATAAACCTGGTGGCTAGCAATCCCTCCCCTGCCCACACAATGTGTATTAAAAAACAAACACCCTGTCTCTGGTGGCTAGCAGTCCCTCCCACCACCCGATCATGGTGTCCAGTACTGCCTGATCCTCTCATGCCACCAGATCACACCCGCCCGCCAGTTCAAAGTGTTTTCAAAAACAACCACCCTGTCCCTGGTGGCTAGCAGTCCCTCTCACCACATGATCATGGTCCCCAGTATTGCCTGACCCCCATCCCTATCCCAGATCCCCATACACTGGAAAAAACATTTTTCCCTTGTTGTCTAATGAACCCCAGCCCTCCCTATCCCCAATCGAAAGTATGTTTTTTTACTTATTCTCCCTGGTGGTCTAGTGACTCACCCCTTCCCCCATCCTGGCAAGTAGTGTCATACCCTGTTCCCCCCATCCCGAAACAGAGCACGCCACCGGCACAGCTCTCTGCTCTCCTCCACAGCCAGTAGCCCACTAAGATATGAATGAATGAGTGTGTGCACTGCACACGCGCGCATTCATTCACATGTCAGTGGGCTGCCAGCTGTAGAGGAGAGTGGAGCACTGTGCCGGTGATCCACTCTGTAACTGTTTCCAGGATGGGTGGCTGTAGGGACACTACCTGCCAGGGCGGGGGGGCAGGGTGGACCACCAGACCACCAGGAGAATAAGTAAAAAATACTTTTGATCAGTGATAGGAAGGACGGGGTTCACTAGGAGCACCAGGGAAAAATCTTTTTTCACTATATGGGGATCTGGGATAGGAATGGGGGCAGGTAGTACTGACACCATAATCGGCAGTGGGAGGGACTGCTAGTCACCAGGGACAGGGTGGTTGCTTTTTAAAACACTTTGGGAGGGTGGGCGGTGTAATAGGGTGACATGGGGGTGGTCGGGCAGTACTGAACAGCATGATCGGGGGGTGGGAGGGATTGCTAGCCACCATGGACAAGGTGATTGTTTTTTAAAACACTTTAGGAGATCAGGTGATGATCAGGAGGGGGATGGGCCGCTAGCCACCAGGGTTATTTATTATTTATTTTAAAATGCATCAGGCAAGCGACCGGTGAAATACCACATTTCTTGGGTGGAATTCCGCAATTTCACACCCACAGAAAATTTTGCAGACTTCTCAAATTCCACAAAATATTTTGCAGGGCGAGATTGCTGATTTTGCGGGAACTTTGCTTGCAAACATGTTATTTCGGCACATCTGTATATGACTCCAGTCCGGCAAGCTCTGCACTGGCTGCCTGTCAGGTGTAGGGTCATCTTCAAGGTGGGCTTGCTCACCTATAAGGCCCTACACATACTGGGCCCTGGCTACCTGGCTGATCTCTTGATACCAGCCACCTCAGTCCACTACTTCCGGTCCGCCACCAGGGGTCTCCTTCCAGTTCTGAGGGCCAGGTTAAAAACATCTGGTGATTGAGCATTTGAGGTTGCTAGCTCAGCCCTCTAGAACTCGCTTCCCATCTTTCTTAGGGAGGCCCCGAAGGTGGAGGCATTCAAGAGGGGTCTTAAGTCTCATCTTTTCAAGCTGATCCAGAAGCAAATGGTTTGATTCCTTTTATTGGACCAACATAGATGTTACAAAAAGAAAACAAATGTCTAAGCTTTTGGACCAATCAAGTCCTTCCTTGGAGACTTATGACACTTGTTCAGAGTCACATTCTATTAACACCCAGATCATACATAAAAAAATTAGGAAATATTCTCATTGGTTAAAAGTATCTTTTTCCAAAAATCACTATTGTAAATGCAATGAATAGTATTCCATTAGCTTGCTATTACTGAGAATTTTTTCAAGAACATCCATTAGATAAGCTGAACATTGAAGCAGGCTAGACATCTAACAGTAATTATTAATGAATGAGTGTGTTAGGAGAATACATTCAAAATTAAAAGCAAGACCCTTAGATTTAATACCACAAATGTCAAAGTTAAAACTTGATAGTATTATAGGATAAAAAAAATTAGACAACAGAAATGTATGTATGGAAATAAGAGGGGAATACAAAAAGTTACCTTGTATGAACAACTGTTTAAAACATTCATACAGAATTAAACTTATCTGGAGATATTTTCTAAACTATACTCTCAACCAGTTAACACTCCATAAACATTAAAACATACAGTGCTGTAACAATATTTTCTACAAGATATTATCAATTGTCAGTATTGTTGCCAAATAAAAAAATCAACTCCCAAGGACCACCTAGAAAATTAGTTCATGCATCTTAAAATGTTCAAAGTTCAGTAATGAGTCAATATATAATCAATTAACTATATGAATAGAAACAGTTTTAGGAATCTGTATAAAACCCCACACAACTCCCTCCCCCCCCATACAACTTAAAGGAAGCTTGCTCAGAATCATCCTACTTTTATTGCTTATATCAAGCAACATTCACCCTAATCCTGGCCCTACTGGTTATGCATCCACACACAACCACCATAAAAAAGGAACTATTAAGTCCTGGAAACCTTCTCCCGACTCCAGAAGAAGCTCATACTCTATGAAAGGGAACCCCATGGGTTGTCCCCAGGACCACAGGCCTAAATATCCCTCCTTAGTCTGGTGCATCCATGGCTTCCTTGCCCACTACATCTCCAATAAAATGCTGCTATCAGGGAAAAGGCGATGCTCAAGAAGCTACAGACTCCTTCTGAACCACATTAGCTGCCTACTACTGCTGCTACTAATACTATCAGGTAACATACACCCCAACGCTGGCCCTCCTCGCTCTCAGAATAGCCCACAACAAAAATCTGCAGGACTCACCCTGGCCACCATAAACTTCTGCAGTCTGCTGCCCAAACTGGTATGGATTACCAAACACAACCCTGATATCCTCTCAATTGTGGAAATGTGGCTATCACCCAAGGTACTGGACTCTGCCATTGTGCTGCCTGATACACCCTTTTTAGGCAGGACCGTACCTCAAAGAAAGGAGGAGGGGGTTGCATAGTCTATGTAAAGGACACACTTCAAGGGCATATCCTTCCCCTCCCCAACAGAAGCACCAATCTGCAAATCCTACACATCAAAATCCTACTGGGTGCTCACAACAAGGTTCTTATGATCCTCACAGTCTACATCCCACTTAAAACAACAATTCCTGGTGCTAGCTACCTCATGGACTTTATTGCCACCCTGTGCCTTAACTCCGAGATCATTCTTCTCGGGGATTTCAACATCAGCTGGCCCTCTCCAGCAGCTGCCATGGTGAGAGATACTCTAGTCACTATCCACTTTTTCTAGATGGTAGCAACCCCAACTAGGGTCAACTACAAAACTGGTACTACTACACTGCTGGACCGGATCCTCTGAAACCAGCCAGCCCACATCACCAACACCACTGTCCTCCCTGACTCATTGAGTGATCATTCACCCATTACCTGCACCTGGCAAAACAACTTCAGCAAGCCACCGCCAACAACCATAACCAGCCGTGTACTCCTCAAAGGGCACCTACCACAACTCAAAGCAGACCTTCAAGGCCTAGACTGGTCTGACCTACATGAAACAAATGACATAGACATCGCACTTGGATGCTTTATCACAAAATTTAACCCCACTTATGATAAACATGCCCCACTGAAAACAAGAAAATCTAAAGCTCCCTGCAACCCCTGGATAACACCAGAACTCCTGCTACAACTCAATGCTTGGGACCAACTCTGGATAAAGTTCTACCACTACGAACTAAAAAGTCAACCCCCCCCCCCCTTAATCAAGGTAGCACTAATTGTTCTCCTCAATGACCCATCCTAATGCTCTCGAGGTATGTCACCCAAGGAATCCATAATGCTGTCTCACTTACATGCAGGACAAATGTTCGAATGCTATGAACTACAACTTACCAATATGATATATAATACCCTAATAACTACTGCTATGTGTAAACAGCTGAATACTGTATGCCCATGACTTCCTGTATTATGTAACTGCACAAAGTTCATAATGTCTGTACTGTTATTCCTGGGTCGCCCCTGAAAAATGGACCTTCAGGGCCCAGTGGGCCTACCCGGTCATCAAAATTCAATAAATAAATAAATAAAATAAAGGCATGCACACATGGTACATCTGCCAATATCCAACTATATAAAAAAGTTAGAAAAAAGTGCACAAAGGCTATCCGCCTAGCAAAATGCTCCTACTATAAGGAACCTCTCTCCAACTCCTGGAACTGCAGCAAATCCTTCTGGGCCAACCTTAGTGATATTACTGGCAAGGATCCCAAAACACCCCCCTCCATGCTCCTAGTCAACGATGTACCGACAGTGGATCCACTCCAAATAACAAATGCCCTAAACACTGTCTTCACGGACCTAAGTGGCGCACTCCCAGCAGACTACTTTGACCCTCCAGTCCAGAAGCACCCAGTAGGTGATCAATCCCCTATGGGGAACTGCCCACTTTTTTAATTTAGAGAAGTCAGCACTACTGAGGCTAGAAAGTAGCTTGAGAAGCTGCTGGGCAAGTTGAGGCACAGTGGAGACACCCTGGACCTTAAGTTCTTCGCTATGGCACTTGCGGAAGTACTAAGCCCCGTGACCACCATCATCAACCTGTCCCTCTGCCACTCTCAGTTCCCCCAGCTCTGGAAGTTGGCTTCTGTGCACCAGTTCACAAAAGTGGAAACTGGGCACTACAGAAAAACTACAGACTGATCTCCATACTCCTGCCACTCTCCAAAGCACTTGAACGGATAGTGGCCGATCAGCTTGTGGAATACCTAAATGTGCACCAACTCCTATGCCTGGAACAACATGGGTTTTGAGTGGGACACAGCACTATCACAGCCCTGTTGGAATTCACTGGTTATATCCACCAAGCCTTGGATCTAGGGCAGCTAGTGGAGGCTACCTTCATCGATCTAGCAAAAGCTTTTGATAAGGTTCACCACACACTCCTCCTTGAACAGCTAGCCAACACTGGTCTCTCTTCTGATACAGTTCTATGGTTTAATATCTATCTCAGCAATCACTCACAGTGGGTCAAGACTGGAGACATTGCTCAGATAGCAAACCTGTTCGCTCAGGGGTCCCTCAGGGATCAATACTGGGGCCCTCCTCTTCAGTATCTTCTTAAATAAACTTCCAGGCTCTTGTACCAATCACATGCTATTGTATGCTGATGACAATGTCATTTTCACCTGCAACTCCAACCCCAAACTACTTCAAAACAACCTCCAACTAGGATTTACTGCTACCGAAACATGGTTTAAGGAGCACAGATTAATCCTTAACTATAAGAAAACTAAGACTATGATCTAATCCAGCACCCACAGCAAACACAAGACCTTCCCACTATCCATCCTGAACAACAGTGGTGATGTGCTGGACCTCATGCAGTACTTTAAATTCCTGGGTATTACCCTTGACTCCAACCTGTCCTATGCACAGCATATTGACAACAGAGCCAAGACCATCAGTTGCAGAATTGGGATACTCCACCACCACAAGCACAGCCTTACATATGAAGCACATAACATGGCCATCACCAGCTCAATTGTTACCCTCGTTGACTATGACCTAGCAGTTTATGGTTCTGCACCTGACTCAGCCCTCCATCGCATCTCTCTAGCCCTTAATAAGGACTTCCAACTCCTTACAGGTGCATCAAGGTTTACCTACACCTCTGAGCTCTATTCACAGGCAGGGTGGCTCCAGCTGAAGAGCAGAATTAAGTACCATACCTGTCTACCAGCCAAAAAAGAAAACACACCAAATCTGATGCCATCAGGGGACCAGAATCTGCTCATGCACCATGTAAGTGCCAGGCTGACCAGAAGCACCCTCAGCCAAATTTTCAGTGAACCTAGATGCCGCACTGCACAGGGTCAATGTGCATTCTGCTACCATGCACCACACTGGACCAATGCTCTTCCTTCAGCCATCTCTGATACCACAGCCATTGGTGCTTTCAAGCATAAACTCAGGCAGCACCTTGCCACAGATAACAAATTGTAACTGCGTTGGCCATGCATGATGACTAAAACAACTTTCCTACATTTGGACCACAATAAAGGAGTAGCACTTAGTGTTCCACCTAATCCTAGGGGCACCTACCTTTACAGCACTTCATTGTCCCACCCCCTCCGTCTGCCCCCTCCCCTCCCCGCTGGGCACCCATTCCCCTCTCTGTCCCCACCCTCATGCCCCCATGTCTGCTGTTCTCCTAGCCCACTGTCTCAGACCCTCCTTAAATCTGTTCTTAACCCCTTACACAGGCATACACTTCACTATGCTGCAGCTGTGCCTGTTCTCCACTCTGTTTCTCCTCCCACAAGTAGGCTTAACTCTCTCTGATGCAGGCAGCTTCTCGCCAATGCCATAGCAATGTCTAAATGTTATACTTTAAGCTAAATGCTATCCCAATTTTGTAATCCACACCAATTTATTGTCTGCCTAGGTTGTAATGTATTATTTTGTACCAATGCAATTTTGTACTTTCTTGTAATGTAATGTGTTGTATGTAATGCGGTGTACCTGTTCACTTTCTTCTTGTAACTGATGTGGAACCTAAAAATGAGCATCCGCTCACAGGTGTTCTCCAAGATATCATTAAATAAATAAAAAGTAAAAAAACTCCAATGGAATTAAACTCTCCCTCCCTTCCCCCAGGAAAAGATAACTAGAAAATAAATGTATATTTACTATGTATGTGAGCCAAGAGTCTTAACACCCTGTAGCATAATTATGACATGTACCTGAATATAAGCCAACCTAAAAATGTAAGCACAACCTCAACCTCTCCCCCCACACACAGCCCCTACCCCACAAAAAAACACCATCCTCAACACCCAAAAAAACCCACACAAAATTACCCCCCACACACTAAACTTTCCCCTCATACACACTTACCCAGGACCACCCAACCTCCCCAACCCCTCTCCCCCCCACACACACACATGTATATTTGGTGAAAAACCAACATATTGATAACTAGTTACTGTAAAAAGGACTCTATATAAAAAAAAAAAAAACAACACACTGAAGTCCTGTAAAATGTCCATCCTATGAAGTAAAAGTCTGTGTAAGTTTAAGTGGGGTAATGTGTCATGAAACCCAAATCAATGTTCATGCCATCTGCTACCATATTGAGAAGTAAAATAAGCTTAATCTCAAAAGTCTGTCTCTGTTATGCATTTTATTAACCTTTTAAGACCATTACTGGCATATCTGAGATTGAGTGGTCATTCTGGGAGAAGTGTTGCCCCACTGGTTTGTCAGTCATCTTCATATTAATGACATGTCTGTGTGCATTCTAATGCAGAGAGCTTGGCTTTTCAAGCTGGCTTTCCCGGACTAACCAGAGTTGATTTATATTTTTAAGACTGTATTTGCTGATTAATTATAACTGCACTATATGTTGTATTTTAATGTATTTATGTTTCACGGTTTGTTTTATTATCCTGGATTACCCTGCCTGTTATTGTGTAAGACACCCAGAACCTCCAAGATTGGGCACCATATAAATAAATGTTACCTTACCTTACCTTACTATTGTCTTGCTCCCCTTCTTAATTAGTACTGCTGATGGAGATGCCACTGTCAAGTGGTGTTTCACCTCACACTTTCTTTGCTTCCACCTGAGAACCAGCAGCAGCATCAACACCAGCTTGGACATACCTGGAGATGAGTTGTATTTTAATGCAGTTGGCCTGCCTGGTTAAATATATTTAAATAAATAAAGCATTAATATGGCATGGATTCTTCATGTCAGCCACTTCAAAATTACTGGTTTCTTAACTAGTTCAGTTGTCAGTGCTGGGCCGCCAGCAGGGATTGGCCACTTAACACTGTACTGCCTTTCATTGTGTGAGATGCAACATCCTGCATTGTAGAAGTTGATCTAATTACATGAACAGTCTTTTTCTTACTAGGGATAGTATCACAAGATTCACTTTGGTTGACAATCTTTTCATTGTGTCCTTGTACTGCAGAGAAGCCAACACATCCTACCTCCCCCTCCATTGCTATGAGTGGCTTTTTTTTCTCCTTGTCCAGGTTGAAGGACTTATTATGGGATGATACTCTTTTTATCTGTATTTGCCATATTTTAGTATATCCCAAGGGCTGTCACTATAGCACTCAGAAAAACACAGCCACTGATGCTATGTTTGCTTTTCCCTAGGCAATGTGAAGTGTCAAGCCTGAAATGCATTGAGACAATCCTGGTTATGAGGTAATCTTATACACACACACACACACACACACACACACACACACACTTCTGCCTGGTGTGATAAAGATGGGAGTTTAAAAAACAGTAAAAAGAGTAGAAAGTGCAAGAGCATAACATAAGCATTAGCATGGCTTTCCCTAGGCCTACAGCTGGAAAGCCATGTTACAGTAACAACAAGAAATCTTTATAAAGTAGGATCACCAAATGGTCAATATTAAACATGGTTGATTGTGGAAGGCAGACACCAAGATATTCCATGGTGGGGCCACACCATGAAGCATGTCCAAAGCAATTTACAATGGTTTGGGGGGCCTTATTTTCAATGCCCTGGAATAGGTCCATCTATGAGATGAACCAACATCCAGTAGGCCCTATTGGATCAATCCCCTACTTGGGCACAGCAAGAACAATTCCCAAAACAGCATACAAGTATGACAATGATATGTGAGTTATGGTAGAATGCTTCCAGTTTTGGAAGTATCTTCCATTTTCAGCCCTATGACAGATTTTCACTACTACTAGCAGGTTTGAGATCATGCACCCATGATGTCACCAATCTGTTGTGAACTCACTACTGGGCTATTCCTTTCTCACCCCACTTCTGCACTTACCCACAGTACAAGGTATGGCATAGGAATTCCTATTCGCTTCAAACATTCCAGGCCCTGCTTCTGTATTTGAATTGTCCTCCCTTTGATTTGGTTCTATGCACTAGGAAATGGAACACAGGTTAGCCATTAAGACAAATGGTTCACCCATGACAATGCATGGGCAATGTGGGCAGTATGCCCTCTGTGCGGCAACACTATTACAGCAAACACATCGATGCCAACAACATTGACAGTTCACTGTAATAGTCCACCTGAGACCCCAGCACTCTGTCCCCTGGTCCTGTATCTCCTCCCCAAATCAATTCCAAGTTGGAGTTTATAATCCATAAGTTTGGGGGGATGGGGGTAGAGACCCCCACATTGGGGGTTCTTGCAGCAAAGCCTCCTGATAGAAAAGGAACCTGGTCTCCTTTTGGATTTATGTCAACCGCAACTTGTGGTCAACATAAATCCATCGCTGTGATGTCGGTCAACAAAATAGTTGTCAAACCACCATTGTAGATCCATGTGGGCAACATTGTTTAGGGTGTAGGAACTATGTTGCCCAGAATTATCGCAGGTGACATTGCGCCACCCAACAGTTGCAGTGGCAAGACGCGTCCCAGGAAACACTTAGATTTTTTGAGAGGCTTTGCCCCTGCACCACCCAAATATAAATATAACATCCTCCATGGTGGGCATGCCATGAAGGGCAGAGAAACTGTGAGGATGCCAAAACAGGGTATGAGTGCAGGATGATCTAAAATTCAGATCGCCCTGCCATGCCTTTGTAGCGGCACCCACATTACAGGGCCCTAATCACGGCACCCTAACAATGGCATACCAAGACAAATTACCTGTACTATTTAAAAAAGCTCAGTCACAGATGAATTAAATATAAAACATCTAATCGTATCTACAAAATGGATGCAATATACAGTACCAGTCACATACAGTGATGTTGTTTTTACAGCAAAGAAATTAAAAATAAAAGGTAACAAACAATAGACTTGTAAAACAAAAAAAATATCAACTAAACTCTAGATTGTCTTACTACACAGCCTTTGAAAAGAGAACTTCTCATACAGATAATCTCACTGGTCACTCTGCATAAGCAGTGGAAAGATTCCTTCCTTCTCTCCAAATGATCACTAAGCAGTTAGATGTTGTACGACATTGAGATCACACAGTTCTCTACTGCTTCTCTAAAAGAGTAAGAGTGTATTGCTTTCTTCTAAACACCAGTTCATACTGCAACTTAAAGTTACCAGCATTCTTAGGTTTGGTGCATACCATTCTCCTATGCTCCCCCGTCCCTAAAGAAGCAGTTAGTTTGTCTCATATTTAGATTCTAGGGAGATGAGTAACTGAAGAACAGTCCTTCCTGCCTTCATTCAGATTCAAACCCGGAGATTGCTCCTATGCCTGATCCTTTTCCTCATGGAGTACATGGGATGAGGCATGCTAGGATGCCCATTTCACAGTTCTTTGAAGTTAACATACTCTATTTAAGAATCCTGTCACTGCTGACTTAAAGTCTACCTCTCTGCTATCATAGTGGGTTACTTCAATGATCCCTCTGTTAAGCACTTTCATGTCAGTGTTCCTGATTTTTATAGCAATCTGCACCAACCATAGTTACAAAGACCTATGGAATTTCCAATCTGTTTAACCCAGACTCATACCATATCTCTGATTCATATCAAAACATACACTACAGATGTTTTATATAGCTGCATTAAATGCACTCATCATCATCATACCTCAACTCACAGAACACACAAAAAACTAATTGTCAATACAAGTGTCACATCCCTGTCCACACTCCAGATGCAGTCCACAACAGGTTGCCACCTCAATAGCTGACCATATTCAGAAGTGATTCTCTTACCTGGGTGCTTTCTTGGTCCAAATTCCACCAGAGCCACTGCTCACACTGTTCAGTGCTCCTTTGGCTAATGGCAAATGGCCTTCCCCTGTCATTTACTCATGAGAAACACTTTACTTCTAGAATATGATAACTGTAGCCTTTTTTTGCCTCTTCAGAGGCAGCTTGTGGCTTTGACAATACCAACAGTTACAGTAAGTATTCCTCAAAAAGATTCAGTCACAGAGGCATGAAGTATATAAAGTAATATTTACTTCTTCACAATATTTATACAGACTACAGAATATCACAATACACAAAGACTATGAGAATTACAGGGTTACTACAGAAACTGAAAAGAAATGGTCTGCATATAGCTGAAGAGAACACATAGGGGGAAACTTCCTATAATTTCTTAACTCTTAGCAAAGTAGAAAGATTTGTAACCACACAAGAAAACTTTGTGAGCCATGGTAAACTCTAACCTTAGATGGTTAACATATGAAGCCCCAACACTAGCTGACTTACTAGGGTCTGGCAAGTCCTCAAAAACCTTCAGCTGCCAGTCCCCCATGATGCATCATCAAATATGTCACTCTGACATCATGGATTTGGCAATTTCTATGTCTGTTTAAAGTACTGCCTCTCTGGAGAGCTGACCTCAATCAGAACCTTGGATTTTGTGGACTTAGCCACCCTCTCATTGTTCTGAGTCATGTCTGCCCTAGCAGGTAGTGGCTGTATGGCCAGGACAGTTTCCTAACCTGAAAAACCTAGGCCTCTTTAAAAAGCAACTCTATACTTCAGCGTGTACTTTCATAAATAAAATGTTTCAGCTGTTACAATTTACTACAGAATACTTTTTTTCATTTTTAAAGTTCCTTTCCAAGATTTGTTTTATTTTTTAATTATTTATTCTTTATTGGATAATTTAGAAGAACATACAATACAATACATGACAACATTAATTCAGAAATAAACACAAATACAATGGACAAAGGCACAAACTGGAAAACCTAAGAAAGCCTAAAAAAGAAACAAAAAAGAAAGAAAGATATAAAAAACGAAACATCGCCCCACTCACCCAATGACATGAGCTATCAAATTTTTTAAATACTCTTAAGTCTAAGACTGTTTCAAATGGAAGAGTGAACTTAAAAAAATGCTTAAAAGTGAGAAATTCTAAAACTTGGGAGAGATAAATCTATACCTCTAAATCCACATAATTAAGGGGTTCATGGGATGTAAAAATGATATCTATTAACCTATATGAGTCATAGAATAATAAAAGGTAGAACAGAGCAGTGAAAATTAATTAGCTAATTAAAATCAATGCTAATATTAATAATAGAATAATAGAATTAATTAGCTAATTAAAATTAATGTCAGTATTAATAGCAGAATAATAGAACAGAAGGGACTCTTTTCTAAGAGGTTATGAGAGCAGTAAGTTCTACAAAGTGCCCCATTTGGTTTGAAAGTTCTGTAAGTTCCTGTGAATGCTAGCAGTTAATTTAGCTAATTGTAAGTTGTGTAATACAGTCGAAGACCATTAATTAAAAGTTAGGATTTCATTATCCAGCCAATGCCCTAATAATATTTTAAGTGAGATAGATATTAAGGCTAGCATAGCTCTATCAGAATGGCTGGATAAAAATTGTAATATCCCAAGATACAACCTTCAAAATGGAAAGTGCCTTGTAAATGACATTTGTCTATTACCCTCCTATTAATTTCTAGTTGAAGTGGACTAACTAAAGGACATCTCCATAATATATGACTTAAATTGCCAATACTGGAGTTACAGCGGGTGCATATGTCGGAACTAATAAGACCTCTTTTGAACAAAAAGGAATGTATTATGTAGGCATTACGTTAAATCTTGAATTGCATAAGTTTTAAATTGTCTAAAGGAATATACTTATAAATATTTTCTCAAAGATGAGTTCAGCTTAAAGCATTAAATTCAGATTCTAAAAACCTGTAGGAGGGATGAATTGGAGCCTTGGAAAATTTAGTGAGTCATAGAATATTATATGTGTTTGCAATAGGATGTCTCTTTGCATTAGAGTTTTTAAATCTGGTTAGAATGTCTTGGCAATCAATTATCCAAGGAAATGGACCAAAATAAGAAATTAGAGTGGTTCTCAATGCAAAAAGAATATATTTCTTGCTCAGGTTTAATTTGCCTAGAAGTGTGCTTATGATGCATAGATAAATATTTTCTAAAAAGATGCTACATTTAAATGCTTAACTTCAGAAGACCAGGGTTTTTTGAATATCTTATTATTAAGTTTGAGATCTTAATTGTTAAAAATTGGCTGATTTTGTGTCCTTAAAAAAAAGTGTAAATCCAGATATTTATTAATCTGGTTGTATTCTTTTAGTGAGATTCTAATTGTAGAGTTTTTAAGTGAACAAAGTAAATTTGTACACATGGGCCCAGATATTCAGAACAGTTGCACATGGTGCAACCGAGCTGCACCAACGCAACTACAGACTTGCACCACAGAGCGATATTCAACCACCATGGCTGCTTGGCGCAAGTCTCATTGTGCCATGGCACAAATGTAATGTATGCAGCGCAAGTACAAGGGGGCGTACCCATGAATATGTGGCGCAAAGGCATATTCAACCCAAATCTATAGTGCAAGTCAGGAGCAAACCACAGGATGCACCAGCCAGACTTGAGCCTATAAAAACAAGCTCAAACACACACACACAGCATATGCACAACCCTGAGCAGTAAGCCCAGCACTATGGACACAGCACCATTCCTGATGGAGCAGGTAATGAGGGGTGTGAGGAGAAGAGAGGAACAGCAACGTGGCCAATGAAGGGCCAATTGATGGTATGCCCAACACAGACGGTACCGTGCCCACCTCACCTTCAAGGACTACAGTGATGTGGAGATCATGGGCTGGTACCACCTAAACAGGGCAATTCTGAGGCAGCTCTGTGAGCTGTGCAGTGATGAGCTGCAGGCACCCACCAGATGGAGTCATGCCATGTCTGTGGAGACCAAGGTGACAGCAGTGATGTGCTTGCTCACCGCGAGCACCTTCCAGAGACCAACGGGTGCCACCACAGGGCTCACCCAGGTGGCCACATCCCGCCTTCTTACACAATTCCTCAATGCTCTGCTGCCACATGCGTCAGAGTTCATATAATTCCCAAGCACACAGGCAGAGCCTACAGCAAACTTGCAGGACTTCCACAGGGTGGCACACATGCCAGGCATGATAGGGACCATAGACTGCACTCACATGATAATATGCATGCCACCTGGCCTGGAGAGGGTGGCATATATCAACCAGAAGGGATACCACTCCATCAACTGCCAGGTGGTGTGCAAATGCCACGGGGTGCATCATCAATGTCTGCACCACACACCCCGAGAGTGCACACGATGTCTACATCTGGCACAGTTCTATACTGTGCCAGACAGTTGAGCATGGGGATATCCCCACAGGGCATCTGTTAGGTGAGTAAGGCATGGGGATGAGGCAGGTGCAGCAATGCTGGGGGAGGAAGGTGAAAACACAGGGGAGGTGGGGTGCAGGAGGCAGAGGGCAGCAAGGGCAATGTAGTAGCACAAGCACAGCACAGAGATAATCAAACTCTTTCTCCACACAGGTGACAGTACATACCCACTGAGGCCCTGGCTGCTCACCCCCTACCAGTGACTGTCCTCTCCCACAGAGGAGAGATTCAACAAGGCACACACTGCCACATGCAATGTCATCAAGCGTGTCTTTGGCATGCTCAAGATGTGATTCCATTGCTTAGACAGGTCAGGTGGTGCCCTACAGTAGAGCCCATTGAAAGCCTGTGGCCTATTCCTGGCCAGCTGCATGCTGCACAACATGGCCATTGACTGTGGGATAGCTGTCCAGGTGGATGAGGGTGACAGCAGAGGGCAGGATGGTGAAGATGGGCCAGAGGGGGGTGTGCAGCCAACCATGGGGAGGCAGGACCCCAGGCTGGCGGCAGAGGCCAGGAGGCACAGGGCCACCATCACACAGAAGCATTATGGAAAATGCAGGTATGTGTAATGACATGCGTGCAGGACCTGCATGGACCACCACCCCACCCACAGGTCTGGATGGGCACATAGGGATGTATGCAGTGACACAGGCACACACAGCATGCACGGTGGATGCAGTGTCACACAGACACACACAGTAGACAGCACAGGCAAGGGCACACACACACACGGGCTGCAGGACATGGCATGGATCAGATGCATGACACCAGTGCACAGGCACAGCCGGCGTGGAGCTGCCCTCATCATACCCATGCCACAAAGCCCAGAAGCCTGGCCAGCACACACAGGGGGTGTGCACCACCCCACACCTGCACATCACCACATGCACAGGGCACCACCACCACCCAAGTGTGCACTGGGCAGTAGCAGTGGACTGCAGGGAATGGCAACACACCCAGCAGGCCTACCGCATGATTCCACGGCTACCACAGCCACATGGGCAGCTGCGCCCAGGCCATTCAGCAGCCACGGGCTGCAC
Source organism: Neoceratodus forsteri (assembly GCA_016271365.2). Classification (NCBI taxonomy): domain Eukaryota; kingdom Metazoa; phylum Chordata; order Ceratodontiformes; family Ceratodontidae; genus Neoceratodus; species Neoceratodus forsteri. The sequence goes on along the minus strand of CM057453.1, from coordinate 410,183,049 downwards.
AACAGTCACCGGGGGAGTGTCCAACACACTCACGGGGATGGTGGCCTGAGAACGCGACTGTGTCCTCACTGGGGTGTAGAGCCAGCTGAACAGGCCCATGCTGGGGGTGTCAGGGATGGCCACATCAGAGCCTGGCATCTGCCATGCAGGGATCGCCAGATGCCGGGACCATGAAGTTGACATCTCACTGTGGGGGGTCCTATGCACACGGCTGTGCCCAGTGGCTACCAGAGATGCAAACCCAGCCACAATGGTACTGGTCATGTGGTCCAGAGATGCGGTCATGGCCTCCCGCAGCTGGCAGAGCTCATCAGTGAGCTGCGTACAACCACTGTCCTGATGCTTGGCCAGCTGATGCACCTCAGCCGGCAGTGCATGGATCTCTGTGGCAAGCAGCACCTAGTTGTCTACAGATGCCCACAGCAGCCTGGTGTGCTCGGCCAGCTGGTTGGCATCCTGCGCATCCTGGTCCAGATGCCAGCCTGCTTGGGTGATGTGGCAAATTGGTCAGCACCCCACTCAGGTGGATGCTGCACAGAGGACCACACAGGGGGTAGTGTGGCAATGGGCACACCGTCGGTGACCCCTGTGGCATGCTGCTCAGTGGTCACTGCATACTGCCACTGCTGCTCAACCATCTGCTGGTCTGTGCCCAGCGTGGCCATCCCCGCAACAGCACCCCCTTTGCCAGGCACAGCGGTGGCACCACACACCACTGTGCTGGTGTACACAAGCGGCAGCTGCGCAGCCACAGGCGCAGCACTGGGCCCTGACAGTGCCTGCATCTGTCCCTGGATGATGGCTGGCACCACATGCCTGGCACTGTCCAGGATCAAAGTGATATCATCATCGGAGTCAGACACGCAGCCCAGCTGGGTGCCTATGCACTGCACAGGTAGGCTCACACCCATCAGGAGCTTCAACAGTGCATCATATGACTCCAGCCCCAGGACATCCAGCAGCCCCACACTGTTGCATCGCCGTCAGTCCCTGTCACGGATGTCTGTGGACATCGACGGCACCACCTCCTCCAGTCCCATGTCGGTGTCCTCCTCCTTCTGGACAACTCCACAGAGATGTGATGACATTGGAAAACAGGAACACAGAGTCAGTGGTGGTGTAGCACCCATGCAGGTGGTACCTGCACCCAGGGGTGCATGCTGCCATGGCCACGATCCACTGGTGCACCATGCACAGCTGTAGGCCACACACTCATGGGCCATGCAGTACGGCGGCAGGACCTCCAGCATGGTACAGCCCTTAACCCCCACCCATGCATGTTGTGTGATGACTCACCGTGCTGTGAGGGGCTGCCACCCATCTAAAAACCACCACCAGGAATGCCCTCTATAGCAGCATGGTTGATGGTGGCCTCCACCAGCTCCTCCATCATCATCAGCATAGGTACAGTGGGTGGTCCTCCACTGGTCCTGCTGCATGACGTCCTGATGGCTGCCACCTTCTCTTTAATGTGGCACCTGTCCATCCCCACCTTCTTCCAGCACTCCTGGATACTCCTCTGGTGTCTGCCATGGGCATTCACATAGGTAGCCACCGCCTCCTACCCGGCCGACCTCTCCTGTGTTGTACCCATGGCCCCACTCAGCAGGTCCTCCCTGTCAAGGTAGGCTTTGAGCAGGGCCTGCTGCTCCTCTTTAGTGAAACTGGGCCTGTGCTTCTTGGCAGGCCCATGCTCCTCCTCTCCCTCAGCCTCAGACATTCTGCTACCTGTGGACAGTGACAGCAATGGATGTCAGTGGCAGCATGGTACAGTACAGTGCTCTGTTGCAGTGTAGGTATGGGTCTCTCAGTCCCAGTGTTAGCATCTCCTTACCAAACAGGCTGCAATACCAGTCCATGGTCTGTGTTGTGGCACCGCATGCAGCGCAGGCGAGGATCATGCATGGCGCTGCACAGGGTCATGCTCTGTGCCATCAGGGTCATGAACGTGACCCCGTGCACCCACCAGGTCATGCTGCTGTGCGCATGCACGGTGCTGTGCAATACACCACCACAGCGCACACCAATCATGCATCTATGTGCTGTGCATTTGTGTACACCAGTACACTATTGTGCAATGTCCATGGGCCACACCACGTGCATGCTGTGTGGGCCATAACATGTCCCATGGTCAATTTGCACTGCAGCCATGCCACGCACCAGGAACACTCCTCAGGCGGTCAGTCGGGCCGAGGTCAAAATGTGCAACCTAGTTGCATTAGTGGAGCCCTTTGCACCAGAGCTGTTTGGGCAGGTTCCAATGCAGCAGCCACGGAGTAAGGTGTGGACTTGTGTGGCCATGGCCTTGGACTGCTGCACAGGGGTGCAGCGAAGTGCAGAGCAGCGCAGGCACCACTATGGTGACATGCACCGGAGGGACCCGGAATGGCTGAATGGCTTTGGGGATATATCCAGCATGGGCCTGTGCCACAGCTAGGTTAGTATTCACATGTGCCATGCATGAACCAGGTGTACCTGCATTGGACATATGGATGCACAGCGTGTGCCACTGCTGGGGGGCAGACATGGTCCTGGTGGTAGCTGTATGTCAAGCATGGCTGACATGTGCAATGCTGCTGTGTATGTTGCAGTCATGCAAGCACCAGGGTCACAGGGCAGGCGGTGTCCCACTCTGCACCATGCTGGCTGTGTGGTGGGAGACTGTCTGTGCATGGCTGTTCCCTCATGTCCACCTCTCCCATTTCCATCCACAGGACCAGAGGACCACAGGAAGGCCAGGGCAGCCATGGCCACAGTGGTCAGGTGTGCTGATGGGACAGCAGCTGGGACAACAGGACAGTGGCAGCCAGGTAGGCTAGTTCACATTACTGTACTGTGCATGTGTGGATCTTTGTAGGTCACAGGGTCTGGACATGGTCACCACTGCTATGTGTGGGCACTGCCTTGTTGGGTGCAATGTCCAGTGGATGTGCCAGTATTGCATTGCATCTGCCTGTATCGTGCCCATATCCACTGTGCCGCCCAGGGGGGTGGGTTGTGCGCATGGCCTCCACTGTGTGTGTGGCCATGGGTGCCTGTGGTCCACACTGTGTGCCTTGCATGTGTGCCACTGTGTCCACTGCACTGCCCTGTGTGCCTGTCTGCACTGGTGTGGTGTGCTGCATGGATAGCTGGTGCAGCCCTCCATGCATGGGGCCTTGGCAGTCCGTCCACTGGTGTTTGCCTCCACTGTCCAGTGCACACAGTGGGTGAGCTGAGGCTCAATTGGGCATATTCCTTATTGCCTGTTCTGTCCCTTCCCTCTAGGTTGGACCAGGGTACAGCCCCAGCAGAAGACAGGCCAGGTAGTGAGGGCCCTGTATAACATCTTGTTCCAGCAGTGGCAGATGGAATCACTGATGGTGTGGCAGCTGTGGGTGATGGTGGCATTGCAGAGGGAGATGCACCGACTGGTGGAGACATTGTGCACCAGACCTTAGCCCCTTAACATTGGGGCACAGTCTCTGTTTGCCCAGTCCTTCCCTGTTGTCCTGCCCATCCCCACATCCCATTGTACAGCCCCTGGACCCTATCCCCTGGCTCCCGTGACCCTCTCCAGTCCCTTATTTTGCACATTGTAAACAGTTGCCCTGTTGGCTCACTTTTGGTTGTTTATTGTGATTAAATCCTTTTCTTTGCTACATCTCTGTGTCTATGTTTCCTTTGCAGGTGGTATGTGGAGCCATGCTGCAGGTGTCTGTTGTGCTGTGCTTAGCCATGTCCCTGGTGTCCCGCTGCTGTCCCCTTGGGCAGCTGCACATGTGTGCACTGGGCATGTGTGCCATGTCCCTGTTCTGTGCATGTCCCTATGTTGTGTGTCTTGCAGTGGCCTGTGACTGCCTCTGCACCTTGTGCCCTTGCCTGCCTGCCCTGCCCTTCTGTCCACCTGTCGTGCTGCCCAACACTGGTGTGCCCCATGGTGCTGTGCCCTTCTCCGCTCTGGGTGGTAGCCTGTGTGCCCCTGGGTGGCTTGTGCCTCCCTCGCCCCGGCCCACAGACCTCTGTGTTTGTGAGTTCTCCTGGCACCATGGCCCTGGCACCCTGCGGCATGGCCTTTTGGGTATTTCTTGTGTGGCTCTGCTGTTGGCATGCCAGCAGTGTTGGTGTGTTGGCCCGATGCTTATGCCATGGTTGGTAGACTGGGGTCCTGTTTGCACTGTCCCCTGGTCCCCTGTGTTGGCTCCCAGACAATGGGCCCCTGTTCTCTATTGTGCCATGCTGGTGGGGTACTGTGCCCCTATGCCCCTGTGTGTCCCTGCCTGTGTGTCCCTCTTGCCTGTTGCCTTTGCTCAGCCCACTGTGTTGTGTGTTCTGGCCTACTCTCATGCATCCATGGTTATGCTGGTGCATCTGTGGTTGCACTGGGGCGCATCTTTGCTATATTCAGCCTGGTTTCATCGGAGCATGTTGATGGCACATCTTCTAAATATGGCATCCTTTACCAAATAGCGCATCTGCGTTGCGCTGCACCATCATTGTGCACACCTTGGGAGCAAGTCTGAATATCTGGGCCTTAGTGTACAACAGATTTTCTGGATAGATTTTATAGTTTTTAATTAAATAGAGTTCAATGTCTAACCAAACTGGTTTGTAAATAAACTCACTGGTTGTAGGGAAAGTCTGTTTAATATATTTGTTAATATGGGTAGCCATATAATGAAGAATAAAATTAGGCATTTTAATGCCATCCTGAGATTTGGGTAGCATTAATGTAGTAAGTGCAATTTTGGGAGGTTTACTTTGCCAAATAAAATTATTAGTGCATGGAAAGGGGCAAACCAATTTAAAGGAAGAAAAACATTTAACATGTTCAGAGGCTAGAAAAGCCTGGTAAATATTCATTTTTAATATGTTCACCCTAACCCAAAATAAACTGGTGAGCAAATCCCACCTATTTAGATCTTGTTTTAGCTTAATAATTAGATCTGACAAATTTCATACTATTTAACTGAGTATTATCCTGTGTTAAGACTATGCCTAGATATTTAATATGATTAGGTGTACATAACAAACCAAAGTTAGCAATGTCTTCTTTAAGAACTCCTCTGTTTAGTGGCATTACCATTGTCTTTTTCTTATTAAATTTATAATTTGCTATTTTACTAAATTCTTGTATGATATCTAGAGCAGCATGAATTGACTCATTAGGATTAGAAATATGAAGTAGCACATCATCTGTGTACACTGACAATTTTAAATGGAATGGACCTATATTTATACCTTTGACCTGATGATTATTATTTAAATAAAATAGGAGGGTTCTAAGTAGAAGTTAAATTGAACTGGGGATAATGGACATCCCCATCAAGTTCCACAATACATTCTAATTATAGATGAGAAAATATCATTACAGAAAATGATTGCCGTAGCCTGTGAATAAGGAATTCTGAGCCATTTAATAAAATTAAACAGCAAACCACATTTTTGGAGTGTGGCAATAAGGAAATCAATATTAACTTTATCAAATGCCTTATCCACACCCAGGGATAGCAGAGATGCAGGGATTCCAGCATCTCTAGAAAAAGAAAAGGAGAGGACATCTGACAATTTTCTAATGTGGTCACAGGGGTTCCATGTCATAATGGCGATTACGGAATAGCGATCGCCATTACAGCAAGTGTACATCACCGAAAATTAATTTTGACGATGCACACTCACAGTGCAGACAAAAAAGGGACCCGAGACCTACAGGTTTCATTCTTAATGTGGGGAGCTGTGCCCCCCGCACCCCCCCACTTATGGATTCTCAACTCCAGGGGAGTGCATGTCGGAGGGGTGAAAAACTTAAAAAATATAAAGCCGCCTACTGGCAAAAAAAATCCACACCGCACCACACCACACCGGACCTGAACCCTGTACCCTGCACCTCTCAGCTGACCACCCTCCCCACTACGGTAGTGGACCAGCTCGGCATCTGCCTGCCACACCTCCTCCCATATACCATTCTCCCCTACCTCCCCCCACATGTGTGCAAGCGCGTGCATGTACCCACTACATCCCATCATGGTATTTCACCCACCCCAGTATCCAGTTGTCATCCCTGCTTGATAGCCATGAACACAGGCACCATAATTGAGTCACTGTTTTTTGTAGGCACCCAATTTCGGTCACCTTGTTCACTGGATACTAATCACTGGCTGTCTGGATGGCATTAAACCTATTTGTTCTCTATGAATCAAGGGGCTCCAATTGTTTTTAATTCTCTGGGCTAATACAGAAGTGAGAATTTTGATATCACAATTGATAAGTGAGATAGGATGGTAGCTGCTTGTTCTGTCCTTAGGTTTATCAGGCTTTAGTAAAAGAATTATTAGAGCCTCAAGATGTGCATAATCATGAAATCCATATGTAAGAATATAGGTATAAACTGACTGGAAGCTAGGAACCAGAGTGTCCTTAAGAGTCTTATAAAAGTTTGCAGTAAATCCGTCTGGGACATGTGATTTATTTAGTTTTAAATTGTTTATTGCTTCTGATATTTCTTGATTATGAATAGGCTTAGTCAACTCTTCAGCTAGAGTTAGATTAAACTGTGGACATTTAAAATTCTTTAAGTATGTATCAAAATCTGATTGAGAAGGGGAATTAGGAAAAGGGCCATAAAGGCATGTATAGAAATCTACATATTTTAATAGAATTTCTTTTTGGTTAGTCCTGACTGAGTTATCCTTTTCTGAAAAAATGGATGCAATATTTTTAGAAACCTATATATTTTTAAGTTTATTACCAAACAGCTTGCTGGGTTTTTCACCTAAGTCAATGTATTTCACTTTTGTCTGGAAAATAAGAAATTCTGCTTTTTATTTAAAGTAAAATATTCATCTTTGTAATTATTTAACTCGTGTATTGTTTTTTCTGAATACAAAACAGTAATTTGATTCTCTAGTTGTTATATTCTGTTGCGTAGGAGTTCAATTTCAGCTTGATTTTGATTTTTCCATTTTGAGGCCAGACTAATGAATTTGTCCCTAGTATAGCACTTGCAGGCTGACCAAACGATATCCAATTTTTTAGTTGATGGAAGATTAGATTCCATAAAGTTAACAATTAGCTGGTTGATATGTTTAATATTAAAATCCTCTTTAAACAACTGGTTATTAAGGTGACAAATAAATTGCTTAATAAATGTGGAATCAAAGGCATGTATCTTCAAAACAAGTGAATGATCAGAAAGCATTCTTGCTGAAATCTGAGTATCAACTAAACCAGATATAAGAGGCTTACTAATTAAGAAATAATCAATTATTGTATAAGAATTATGCACTGGTGAAAAAAAGGAATACTTTTTGGAATTTGGATTTGTTATTCTCCAGGGATCAACAAGGACAAAAAGATCTAAAACGTCCTTAAGTGCCCTGCTATCTACAGTTAACTTTGGCCCTACATTAGTGGATTTATCAAGATGAGGATCCAGTGGAAAGTTCCAGTCATCACCTAAAATCATATGATAATGAAGAGAATTGTGATAAAACTGCTGCAAGCTGCACTAAAAAAGCTGCAGTGTCTAAATTGGTTCCATAAATGGAACCCAGAAGTATTTTTGTGTTATTTAGCAGTCCAGCCACTAGAATGTACCTGAATTCCGAATCAGCAATAGTGTGAGTCTGTGAGAGATTAACTGATTTACTAAGCAGGAGGGCTACCCCCTTTTTGGAAGTTGTATTACTTGCCCCATATATTGTTTTATAATCCAATTTTTTGAACAGGTTAATTTCTGAGGAAAGCAAATATGTCTCCTGAAGAAATAAAATCTTACAATTTAGGGAAAAAGCATGGTTTAAGACTTCTAGCCGTTTAGATTTAGAGTGAGTCCCTTTTACATTCCATGTAGCATATTTAATATTATTAGCCATCACTTAACAGTTTCAAACTAAAAATAGCTATAATGTCACCCCAAATTCCTGAGGGAACTGCCATCTTGATATCATGTTGAGCTAAATTAAATCTACCCTCATGTCCTTACCTCTCCAATCCCACATTGCAATCCCAAAGTTATAAATTCACCCCATAATCTAAAAACAATTACAATCTTGTCTATACAATAGTCAAAAATGAATATGACCTTCATGTCAAAACCTCCCCCAACCCATAATACAGCCCCCATAAAAAAAAACAACAATTGCAATCCTTAAGCAATAGAAAATAGTAAGGAATACATAGCAAAATAAACAGTCTGTAATCCCTCTTAAGGTAAACTCTCCCAGTCCCAAAGACCAACCTACTAACAGCATTAAGACTGTGATAATCCTTCATGGCAGTTTCTCAGCATCTCCAGCTTTAATACTAAAGCAAAGGGGAAAGAAAAAGGACAGCCAACAATTGCAGTCACTGAATAGTGGTGACCCAAGATTATGAAGTTATTTAACATTTATAATAAATTAAACCTAGACTGCATTAACCATCTGCTAAACCACTATTATAACAATGGTGTAAATATATAATTGTACAAATGTAAAGGGGTGGAGTTGAATCCTTAGTGATTTAGAGGCCATGAAAGCAGCTAGATATATATATATTGCCTCATATCTAAAGTATGCATATACATGAACAAGACAAAGACAAAACGGGAGTATGATTTAAATATATATCAACCCTCACCATTAACCATAGGTGAGAAGCCATTTGTACAGGAAAAGAAAAAAAAGTATTAAACCAAAACAGAAGTGTAAGAATCCCAAATATAGCAGGTACCAATGACTTCACCATTCTTATGAGAGCACCGATTAGAACAAAATAATACTACATACAACATGCTTTAAGTAGTTCCAAAACTAAAACACCATGTATCGGCCTAGTATCCTAAGGAAAAGCACCTGCTTGTGCAGAATATGAAACTAAATATAAATTGAATATGGAGCTAAGCCTTAACCATATTTAGGAATTTAAAAATGGAAGATCAACCATTTTCTATGTTGCATTTAGTTCAGTAGCTAAATCACTTTGTAACTGGTTTAAACTTAGAAATCGTCTTAAGTTAAGTGTGTGCTACCCAACTAGGCATATACTCGGCTTAAACTGAACATAACAAAAAGCCCTCTAAAGAGCCTCAAACAGATATGAATTAATACATTAAAAGAAAATTATTTAAATAATTAGTATAGTCAACTTGAAAATAAATTTGCTAGGTCTGCACAAAACTACAGTTAAAGCTCGTTTTGGTGAGGAAACTGTCTCACATGTACTTATGCTATTATAACATGTACAGTATGTGGATAATGAATTATTCATCAACTGTATAGATAATATGGAGATGATCTAGTCACATGTGTTTTAGGACTATCCCTCTTAAAGATATGATTAAAATAGTGAAATGTAAAGTAATGTAAACCCCAAAAAGCTATACATCAGAAGAGCTAGTGAGCATGAGAAGGCAAAATTCATACTGTACATGACATCAGATCTGAAATTCTGACAAAAGTCCAGCATCTGTCTCCATAAAACAGCGGCTCCAAGTTCATGTTCCAGGCATCAATCAGACCAGTCGAGCAACATGACCCAAACTATGTCCAGCTGAATACTGAAAAGTAGCTAACTCCAAAAACAAAGGTCCATCCAGAAAGGAAAAGTTCCTTCCAAAAGTCGCCTCACAGCAGGATACAACGTAGACCAGATTCAGCTCACTCTAAACAGCTCCAGGAAGAGGTCTGTAAGAGATTTCTTCACCTGCTCTGGTGAATCATAGACAAAGGTATTGCTCTTTTTAGTAATCGATAACTTAGCTGGGTATAGCATTTTAAATCAGATTCCAGCAAGTATAAGTTTATTGACAAGGGGAGTGAATTCTCTTCTATGGCTTCTGACCGCATGGGGCAAATCTTAAGTAATGCGGATATTTCTGCCTTCCCAGTAGACATTCTGAGACAGTTTGATCCTATTTAAAATATGCTGCTTGTCTAAATAGTTTAAAAATGTCATGATGAAGGGTCTGGGGTGCTCACCAGGATTCGGCAATGGTCTTAGAGCATGGTGAGCCCACTCAATTATATATGTTTGCCCACTGGGTGAAACTCCTGCCAGGTTTTTGCAAAGCACTTGGGCAAAGTGAACCACATCTGTGCCCTCCGTTCTTCCAGGCAAACTAGATATGACAATATTATTGCATCTGCTTTGACCCTTCAAGTCCTCTAATTTTGCTTCTAATTTTGTTAACTTTTGTCTCAGGTTTAATGATTCTGAGTCTATTCTACCCATCCAATCCTCATAGATGAAATTCTGGGTTCAGCATCTCCCATCCATTTACTTGATTTTTTCCATTTTAGCTCTAATTACTTTTGAATCTTCGAGAAAAGCCATTATCACATCTTTAAATGGGTTTAGCTACAGAAGAATTGTTTCTTCAGTTAAGGTATTAGATCCCATATTAGCTACACTTGCTTTTGGTGAAGTTCGCTTGGTTCTCATTGACCCTCCAGCTCTGTCAGGCATTGGTGGTGGGGTGTGTTTTACTGGAGGATATTTCATTTCCACTTCCATTATATTCAAGATAGCTATTCTTCTAATATTCCTCAGTAGAGTCCAGTTATTTAAGAAGATCAGTATTTGCAAAGGAAGTCCCTTTTGTACTTAAATCAGCAAAAATAAGTGGTAGAAAACCAGAGCACTGAGAAAAACCCACTTACTCTGCTTGAGTCATCATGTGATCACACCTTTCCAATATTTACAGCACATCTTTTTTTTTTTCAAATCTAATATACTTTATTGAATTTTCAAAAAAGTAAAACCAAGGCCCAAAAACACAACAATAAAGAACACAAACCCACACACCCCTCCACCCTCCCCTGAAAAAAAACTCACCCAGCGATAAAAGAGTAATATTATCAAATTGCAGGGTGACATAATGAATGTAATAAGAAAAACTGGAAAATATACTACCAGAGTAAAGAGACAAGACACCCTGCTAATATACAAGATGATAGAACCCTGCATGAAAAAAAATAAACCAGTCCCTCCCTCCCCCCAACTCCCCCCCCGGCAACTGGGAGACTGTCTAAAATAACCCCACTTACACATCCAGGGCATTGAATAAATGAGGAGTTATCCAACTGCAAAAAAGCAGTAGCCGAGGGTGCCCAATATCTATAAATTACCCAGTCAGATAAAGTCAGTGTTACAAAGAAACAGCAAGAGAAGATGGGGAACTTATAAAGTTAGTAGTGTATATAAGAGTTCCCAAACCCTCCAATAGGTGGAGGTTTTATGGGTAAGATTAGCAATGGTCCATTCAGCTTGTAAAGCAAACAATATCTCCCTAAACCACTCAGTAGTGGAGGGGATATTTTGATCCAGCCAATGTCTCAAAATCACTTTTTTTTCACAGAGAGATATAAGGGGCATGTGGAGTTTTGATTTCCAACCAAGGTGTCACCATAATCCCCCAACAAACACACCTCTGGAAGAAAGGCCTCAGATTGACCAACAAGAATATCCAGGCGGGCCCAAATCGCAGACCTAAAAGGGACAACCTTTTCACAAGTTCAAAGGACATGTAGCAATATACAGGGTTCCTTAGCACATCTGGAAAAAAGATTTGATGGCAGTTTACCCATTTTATATCATTTGTCTGTAGTAAAGTAAAGACTGTGCAGGACTTGAAGCTGAAGAAGGTGATATCTGTCCCATTTAATAAACCCGTATAAGCGTCACCAGCTACGTGCCCAATTACATGGGGGAGTGAGGAAAGGTAAGGCCTGATCCCAGCAATAAAAAATTGGGCCTTCCATCTGTGCAAGGAAGTCTGAGAGCTGATGATAGTAAAATAAAATGATATGTGATCTAGGGGCTGAGGTGGCCATGGAGAGGACATGAGTCTGATGCAAGGCATCCCAAGCCCCAGAGCCAAAATGAGACACCAGTATATGGGAGAGATGGAGATATCTGAAACAAGTAGGAGGGGGTAACTGAAACCAAAGTCGGGCTTTTTGAAATGTCAGAAGCTTCATTGCAACCACCAAGTCAATACTTTATCCACCTCAACGAAGGGCCAGACAGATGCTGTAAGAGTATGGCCCCCAATCCGGAAATTCGGGTTGCCAACAAGAGGTTGTAGAATGTCCTTGCAAGGCTGCAACTTGAGAAGGGTACACAATTGTAAGTGAGCGCATACAGACGCCTCTATTGGGGAGCCCTGTAAGGATTTAGGACATTTTTTAGGAGAAATATCAAGAAGCGATTGAGTGTCCAGTTCATGCGATGAGCAAAGAGTGTGCTCTGTCTCTAACCACACAGGCTTATATATATAAAAGGGTCCCCTCCTGGATGCTGATGTAACCAACAAAAAAATGGGAACAGTGAATAGTGAGGTAGTACAGGTTGCAGTTGGGTACCTGAAGACCTCCGTGCTCTTTAGACTGCATCCATTTAAAAAGTGCCCTTCAGGGGAATCTTATGATGCCACAAGAAAAAAGAAATGATCCTATCCAATTGCAGGAACCAGGACTTTTGGAGAATGTGGTTGTACATATACAATGGGTACAGCAGATGGGGAAGAACATTAATTGTAACAATACTGATGTGGCCCCAAAGGGAGTGGCAGAAGGTTCCATCATTGCAAGTCAATGGGAATAGTATGGACCACAGCATCAAGGTTATAGTGTTTCCATTCAGAAGGTGTAGAAGTGATGTGCATGCCCAAATATTTAAGTTTATCACAGATCCAGACCAACCTTAAATGCTCTACTTCAGATCTCAAAGTAATGCCATTGAGCGGCGTCACCTCTGTCTTGGACAGGTTTAGCTTATTGTTGGAAAACATCCCGAATTCCAAAATAATGTCCAGGGCAGCAGGTAAGGACAAATCTGGGGAGGTGAGGTGGAGAAGAATGTCATCCACGTATACGGACAGCTTGTACTGGAAAGGCCGTACAGAGATACCCTGTACTTGGGGAGAAGCCTCAATCTTCTGAAGTAGTGGTTCAAGAAAGAGATTGAATAGAAAAGGCGAGAGTGGGCAACCCTTCCTGGTACATTGATATAAATGAAAAGGAGCTGACAATACTCCATTACAGAGGATATGGGCAGAGGTGTGTGAATATAGCACCTGAGCCCAATGTATAAAGTTGAGTGGAATGTGAAACCTGGGTAACAAATTAAACAGGTAGTCCCAGGAAACCCTGTCAAAAGCTTTGTCTGCATCCAGGGAAACCAACACCGATGAAACATCAGAGTCCCTGGATGCAGAGATAAGATGGGATGAAGTACAAAGGTGATCCGCTGAAAGCCTGCCCGCCACAAAGCCAACCTGTTCTTGACTGATAAGCAAATGCCAGACCTTATTCAACCTCCCAGCCAACACCTTCACAAGAATCTTGAAATCAACATTAATGAGAGATATGGGACGGTAGTTTGAAATCAACAGAGGGTCTCACCCAGGTTTCGGTAACACCAGAATGGTGGCCTCAGTAAGGGAAAAATCCGAATGTTGTCACGAAGCAAGAAGGGGGACAAGCATAAATGAAGTAAGGTAGGATGATGATCAGAGACAACTTTAGTGAGGTAATGACAGTCCACCTCTCCAGACAGTTGTTCAGCACGTAACAAAAAATAATCAATCCATGAGAAGGTATTGTGGGGAAGCAAATTAAACGAAAATTCCTGCAAGTCCGGATTCAGTGCCCGCCATGGATCCATAAGTCCAAGTGTATCCATAAGGTCCCGGAGAGCCATCTGCCCCAGTGACAAAGTTAAGGTTCAGGGATCCGACCAGTCCAAATGGTTGCTATACACCACGTTCCAATCCCCCCGACCAACCAGGGAAGAGGGGTCCAGGGCGCAAGATGAGTCATTAGCAAGGCAAAAAAGGCAGGGTCATCAGTCGTTGAACCATACACTCCACATAAAATGACCTCCATATGTCCCATAAAGGCACGCAGGATAAGAAACCTGCTTAGGGGATCAAAAATTTCCTGAAGCAGGTGAAAGGGAACATGCCTTGCTACCAGGATAGCCACCCCCGTTTGCGTGAATCAATCCCCACCCCAAAAGCCTGCCCTACCCAGAAGCACCTGAAAAGGAGCACCTGGGAGGGTGGTAAATGGGTTTCCTGTAAAAAGGCTACATCAACATCAAGCTTACGTATATGAAACTGAATTTTAGCTCTCTTAGTGGGAGACTGGGCACACTTTATGTTTCATGAACAAAACTTAAACACTACCGCCATCAGAGCAGGAAAAAAGAAACATTAAGAATGAGGGTGAGGATAACTAGCCCTGGGTGCCCTGGTCCTCGTAAAGTGTAAAAGGTATCCCGGTGGTACCACCCCCCCAACTCTCCCCCTGATCCAAAATGAGTGAAAGCTCAACAATAAGGATAGTGGGGAGGCAACAGCACAACATTCCTCCACCACCCAACAAGTATAAAACTGCCCAGCAACCCATGAAAGGAACATTAACCACAATATCAATACAAACATCTGAAACACCCATCCCCACTTCCCAAACAATATAGCCTGCCCCTCCACCCTGATATAAAGACAGCAATACGATCATTAACCAGAACAATGCTCCCCCTTCCCTTCTCATCCCACCCCCATAAACAGTGAAAGCCTCCATATCACTCCACAATTTAGTGCATAACACGCCTACCAAACATAGCATTATGCCCAACCACCCTGCTCCCACCCCACAGCCTGAACATAATAACATTGTACACACTACCTAATTTAGAAGTAGAGATAGCAAAAACAGCTCCAAAAACAAGCATTAGAAAATTAAAGTAGGCACATTAGACCCCACCCCAACCCAACCCAGAAACCCATCATGAAACTACACCATATCCTAACTATTATAAAGCAAACTGACTCCAGTAGGAAAAATTAACATAGCCTTGTTGACACCAGTCCCAATCCTCCACTGCGGGGACCAAAATGGCAGAAGACAGTCCTGGAAAGTCCAGAGGAGGCAACGATAAAGTAGTCTAGTCCAGGAGGGGCCATAGTCCTTCACCACACAGCTAGATTTGATAGGAACAGCAAGAATGGTCCAGCATCCAATGAAATAAAATTATCCCAAAACTGTTGCCCCCCACCAATGCCTCTACAGGCAGGCTTGAGAAAATGCCTGATGGACAACATCTTCTGAAGGTCAGCCACCTCGAATGAACAAACTTCTAAAGAGGACAAGCAGATAATCCAGTCTAGCAGCGGGCAACAGGAGCAGATTGTAGCAGGCCAAAGCAGGTTGCAGGAATGAAAAAGCATGGACGTGTCACTGTTCATCCAGATCAGCATAATGTACAGATCAGCAGTATGAGAAGCAGGGGCCAGAGAAGCGAGTCTCGGAAAGAAGTCCAAGGGGGTCCAAATGCAGCAATTCAGGAGGAACGTAGGTCACATACCAAAGGTTTCCAAATAAACAGAACAGTCCAGAGTCCCGAGGGTAGGTAAGACCAGCATAATTCAGAGTCCATACCTCAGTGGTACAATGTAGAGTCACCAGCAATCCTGAGCAGCAGTCCAACCAGAGAACAGGGCTCATCTTTCTTTAAAAAGGTCAGGCAGCAGTGTCTTGAGCTTCCACATGGCCACTTCTGGTGTATCAAAGGAGTGCCAAGTACCGTTGATGAAAACTTGCAGGCGAGCAGGGTAAAGCATTCTAAATTTAATCCCTTCCACTATGATCTTGGTTATCATGGGATGAAATGTGGCACATTTCTGATGGGTCCCCACTGGCAGATCCTGAGTGAGCCACAACTTTGTGCTCTCCTACAAAATCTTCTGAGCTCTCAAGTTTTTGAGAGAATATGTTGCTTATCGAGAAAATTTAGTAGCTTCAGCATAAATGGACAGGGAGGGAGCCAACCAATGGTTTGGGGTGAAGAAGGTGGTGTGCCCACTCGATGATGTACCCAGGGCCATTCAGAGAGGGACCGACTACTCTTTCCAAGAATTTCTTTGTGAACAGGATTGGTGTGCCCCCTCCTCACCCTCCAGGAGCCCAAAAATAGTTAGATTCGTACAGCGACTCCTCCCCTCCAAATCTTCAATTTTCGCTTCAAGCTTAGTTATTCAATGCCGCATGTGAGTCGCATCTGAGTCAGAGTGATCCTTCCATTTCTCAGTCGAAAAAGTACAGGTTTCCATGTTCCTAACCTGTTTGTCCAGATCACTTAGATCCATCCTGAGTGACCTCAACTCCTACATGATTTCTTTAAGGGTGGATTTGAAGGGCTCCAGCTCCTGAAGGAAGTGCTCTTCCGAGAGTGGGGTAGACACCACGGTGGGAGTGGCAGACCAGCCCGAGCCTTGGGCCTTTGGCCACTTAGCATGTTTATCTGGGGACTGTAGGGGAGTGTGCCATGGAGTCACTTGCCACATCTCCGCTTCATACATTTTTGTGGGAGAAACAACTGAAACATTACATGAATACTCCAAACACATAGTAGCTGCAGAATCCTTGCTTGAATGAAAGAAGAACGTATTGTACACAGTAGGTAGTTTTAATAAAAAAAAAATGGAGTAGAAAGGAACGTTGTAGAAAAGCTGCTACTTGGGTGAGACGTGAGAGCATCACGTGACTCCATTTACAGCACATCTTGATAGCCCATCTAAAAAGACTGTACAGAAAACATTTGAAAACATTTACCTCTCCCCTGTTAACTTCACAATACGTTTGTTTAAGACATCATAGTGCTCACTGTGACAACACACTGATGTCACAGACAGCAATTGTGTGCTTAGCAGGGGAGAGCCAGATTCATTTTAAAGGACTCTGAAATTATTGCTGCATTATTTACAATATCTAGTAGACCAGCAGCAGGGGAAAAAAGAAACAATAACAAATAGCTAGAAAATAATAGCATTACAACATAACTGATGTATATCTAGTGTTTTTAAGCTTTTTATTATAGTATAGAGTTGATCTTTAAAGCTCCCTAATTAAGTAGCCAGGGGTCCTATCATTACAGGACAAATGGTTTGTAATTGCTTCCCAGAGGAAGCTGCTTTAGCCCCTTGCAACAATTTTTAATCTCCTTTCTCCAGCACATCTCTGTCTCCTTAGCAGATAGTCAGAACAATAAGAAAGTACAAAATTAAATAGCAAGTTGTTACAACAAGAAAAAGAACTGCATTTACATCGTAAGTGCGTCACCAACCCAATTCAGCTAACCCATCAGGTTGATGGTCTAGCTGACTGAGTAATTCTCAGGGTAGTGGCACTGGCTGAGGGAGAAGGAAGCCAGTTGTGGCTCCCCAAAAGCATGATCCAACTAACCAGAGCAGCTACAGTACTTACCATCATAGAAACATAGAATTTGCCTGCAGAAAAGGATCTCTTGGTGCACCCACTCTGTACAGATGTTCCCTGCCTAATCTATAACTGGTCTCTGGTGACCCTCCCTCCTTGCCTATTTACTAATATTCCCCTATGTCTATCCTATGCATGCTTGAAGTTCCGCACTGATTTCACCTCCACTACTTCTGTCTGCAGTGTCTTTCATCTTCCAGGTAGGTCAGCTATCAAAGTGTGAATACCAGCTGTTAACAAAATCAGGTGGGGATTAATACTACTAGAATTAAGAAACGTAGCTATTATGGGGCTTGGGGCTACAAACTTGGGTTAGGAGTTTGGTGTGCATTTTGAAGAGCCTTACAAGTACCTGCAGTCTAGGTCAGCTATCTGGAGGATATCTAAGCTGTAAACAGAATCAGGAGGGGGTTTGAACTTTCATAAAGTAAGAAGCTAACTTGTTTTGAGTGTACCTTTTGTTAAATAATAAACTAAACTGCTCAGAGTGTTTCTTTTGTTTTCAGCAGGCAAAGATCTCCAGGTCAGGGGCTGAAGGATAAGGAACAGAAGATGAAGGTCACATGACAAGCATGGACCAACAGGGGCTTAGCAGGAAGTCCCAGGGATAACTATTACAGTTTAAAAGCTTGGGCAGCAGTTTTCTCAAGGTGCATTTTCCAGTCTTGCAAATGCCAACTGTACAAAGGCAGGATAAGCATCAGGAGGGGGATTAAATTGGCAAACAAAGAAACTGAGCTGTTTGGGGGTGTTTGGGCTAAACACTTTGGGGTAAGGAGTTTCAGCTTGCCTTTAAATAAGCCTCACAAGTGCCAGCATGGTAGGTCAGCGATCGAGATGAAGTATCAGCTGTTAAAACTGGGAGGAGCAGCAAGAGGAAGGAGATGCTGCTAGAACTTTACTTCTCTTCTACTGGGACTAAAGAACTAGAACGTACTACTTGGACCTTCAATTAAGGTAAAAAAAAAACAAGAGTAGTGTGCTTGTCTGAGTAGGGTGAAGAGAACTGTTATCTGTGCAGTTAGCTAGGTGAAGAAGAGAGCTGTAAATTAAGGGGTGTGGCTTAGGCAGCAGAAAACCAGATGTTTGCATTTAAAACTGCCCTAGATAGCCTTTGGCAGAGAGCAGCAAGAGGAAGGAAGTGCTGCTAGAACTTTACTTCTCTACTACAGGGAACTAAAGAACTAGAACTTACTACTGGGACTTTCAATTAGGGTAAAAAAAAAACAGAAGTTAGTGTGCTTGTCTGAGTTGGGTGAAGTTAGCTAGGTGCAATGCAGTTAGTTAGATGAAGAAGAGAGCTGTAAATTAGGAAGTGTGGCTTAGGCAGCAGAAAACCAGACGTTTGCATTTAAAATTGCCCTAGATAGCTTTTGGCAGAGGGCAGCAAAAGGAAGGAAGTGCTTCTAGAACTTTACTTCTCTACTACTGGAACTATATAGGCCTCCCCCCAACCCACACTACCACCATTAGATAGTTCCACTTTTATAGGCACTGGATTTGACTGACAACAGGAACTTCCTGTTTGGGAGCAGGAAGGGAGTGATTACAGAGGCACAAAAGACTCACCACCCATAGAAGGAAAAGAGTAGCTCTCCCTTCCCCATCTCCTGGAGGTCTGACTCTGAGCAAGTAAGGAGACTTCTGAGGAATACAGGAACTTCCTGTCTCAGAACAGGAAGGGCAGGAGCTGTAAGGGCATGAAGGCAGTAGGAAAGTAGGGAGAAAAAACAAACAAAAAAAAGAAGAAACAGAAAGAGTAAAGAGTAAGCATACAAAGCAACGGGTGAGGAGCCACAAATAAGACATGATGGGAGTGGTGCAATGCAGTGGCTGTGGAGTGGCAGTCTTCTGGGAGACATTCTGGAGGATGCAGTGTTGTCCCATCTGCAGGCACCTCTCTGGGCTGAGGGGGGAGGTTGCTCGTCTCCAGGCTGAGTTGGCCAGGATTCGGGGGACCTCCTCTCCTACCCAGGGACCACAAGGGCCTGACTCAGAGGTTGCCAAGAAGGAGCAGTGGTGGGACCATGGTGGGCTCAGAGAAGGTGAAGGTGGTAGAACAGAGGCACATCCCTCCAGTTGCGCCTCTCCACAATACATACACTGTTCTGGCGGAGCATGGTTCCTCTATGGAGGCACCCGCAGTGGACACCAAGGAGGATGCTAGGAACCTCCACAAAGGAGACCCACAAGAGGGTGGCACGGGATCCCACAGGGGAAGGAAACAACTCCCAGTGGGGGGCTCAATTGTTAAGAGGGTAGAATTAGGGGAAGGAGGGGAGAGGGATGTAAGGTGCCTTCCCGGTGCCATGGCTTGGAGGGACAGGGAGTGAATTCTCAGGCTCGCTAGAGCAGCAGCATGGGTGAGGGAGCTGGACATCTTTGTCCACCTAGGGACAAATGACCTGACTGGGAATGGGATCAGAGCAGTGCAGGAGTTTGTGGACTTAGGGAAGGGCCTTAGACAAGTAGCATGCACAGTAACCTTCTCAGAGGTGTTGCCTGTCTATGGCATGGGTGAGGCTAGGGTGCTCTGCACCATGTATTTCAATGAATGGTTGAAAAACTGGTGCAGAGCTCAGGGTGTGGGCTTTATTGGGGACTGAGGGTCCGCCTGGAGGGATACAGGCCTATACCGGCAAGATGGTCTGCATCTGTCGGGGAGTGGAACCAGGTTCCTAGGTGATAGATTCAAATGCTTCATTACTCACATGCATGTGTAAGAGGCCTCAGTATGCAGCATGGCTCTTGCTGCCACAGTGCAATCAGGAAGCCATAGCGGCACCAATTACACAGGTAAGAAATACCTTTTCAGCCTCATACTTAGAAGAAACACAGAATACTATGTGAAATAACATACTAAAACTTGTCCTGGTCACATTTCAGCACTGTATGTGGATATAGTAGTTCAACTTGAATGCTGTAAAAGATTAGCAGACAAGTGAGCAGGTACACACGTTTAAAACCACCTAAGAGCAAACTAAAATATAGGGTGCTATGTGGGAAAGCCGACTAAGGCTTGTTTTGGTTCTGTTTCAGAGCTATTCATGAAAGCACAAACTTAAAACAAGATTTCATAAGTGCTCGCAAACAACCATACAGGTATGCATATTTAGATTTTCCAACAGCTGAATCACAAAAGCAGAGTACTGAAGTTTAATTTAGAGTTCTGTCACACTAGGATGTCTCATAATTAGAAGCAAGCTCAGCGGTATAAAGGAAACATGTATGGTATCAGGCTTGTGCTTTAAACAGATTTTAAATCTGCATTAAAGCAGTAAAAAAGAATCTTCATTAACTGGGACATTGCCAGATATGTGATTAAAGCTCTTTGTGGCTTATAGGTTTGGAACCAAAAGCGGCAGGCTTGGTATACCTTAAAGGCATAGCGATCTAATTATTTTGAGTAAAAAGTAAGTACTCATATCGTTATAGCTATATAAGCTTTATAGAAATCCTTTGGTGGGAAACATCTAATAATGAAGTTTATTTTGTGACCTTTAGGTCAGGTTACTTGGACAAGTGATGCTATATATATTTGAAGTTACTTGCAGTACTATATTTTTAGCAATATTTAAGGTATTTGACCTTTTAATATTTTCATTATCGATTGCCATGGTCACAAGAACACAAACCGCTCATGTTTAATATAAAATGGGAATTATAACAGATAGAATGATTTTGTTAAACATATATGTTGAATGTAGCTAGGAATGATGTTATGTGGCAGCATCAGCAATGCGCTGTCATTAGTAACTAGGAGGTAGCCTACAAGCACAATGGAGAATTTTGGGTCATTAGCATTCTTAGCCATGTGATTTGGATAACTATACAATGGATTTGAATTTAATATGCATGGATGTTATTGTAACCAGTCATTCACATTTTCACTTCCAGTATTATGAAATATAGTAAAGGAATAATTAAATAAATAGTTAACACAATGACGTGACAATCAGATTCCGTAGGAATGATTTTTTTATAGCAATTTATTCTTTTTATAATCCCCCAGAAGAAGCCAGTATATGGCATGGGGCATTCCATAAATAAACGAAAATTATTAACAAACCATCGATGTGTGTATGGTGTTTACCAAGAGCAGCTGGACTTCTCATTGACTTTTAGAGTTTCATACCATATGACCGGCTCCACAGCTAGAAACATTTCATTCAACACTGAATTTCCCTTGGACTTTTGAAATTTAAGCATTTAAACTAGCCAGGGAAAGAGGCACTGAAAAGGAACAGGGAAATCCCAGCCCCCTTCCCCACACACCAAACAGGGTAGTTAGAAAGGCAAACACCAAGGTAAAGAAGTCCATAGGGAGAAGGACAGTGGCAAATGGAGAAAAAGGCAAAGACAGTAAGGACAGGGATGGGGCTAAAAGGGGTAAGGCCATCAAAAAATGGAGGGCAATGAGTACCAATGCCCGTAGTCTGGGTAACAAACTCCCTGAACTAGTGGCCTTGATGGAAGAGGAATGCCTGAATATCGTGGTAGTCACAGAAACATGGTACATAGAGAACCATGACTGGGACATCAACATACCAGGGTACACAATCTACAGGACGGACAAGGAAGGTAAAAGAGGGGGAGAAGTCACTCTCTATGTAAGGGAAGGGATCAAAGCAATGGAACTAAAGGGTAAACAAGGAGGAGAGGAGGCACTGTGGGTCACCCTGGAGACAGGAAATGGCACCACAATCTGCATGGGAATTGTATACAGACCCCCATCTCAGGGGAATGAAATGGACAAGGAAATGATAGAAGGCATCCTTAGGATGGCAGAAAAAGGGGAGCTTTTGTTGATGAGAGTCCTGAATATGCCAGATGTTAACTGGAGCACCTTTGCTGCAGCCACATCCAAGAGCAGGATCATTCTCAATGCCCTACAGGGGGCATGTGTCAGACGGCTAGTATTCAAAATCACTTGGGAGGGAGCAATCTTAGACCTGTTACTCTCAAATGAGGACAGAGAGAGGATCTCAGATTTAGAAGTGGGTAGCCATCTGGGAACAAGTGACCACCAAACAGTGTGGTTCACCATAAATACAGCCGTAGAGTCAAGCCATACAAAAGTGAGGGTACTGGACTTTAGGAGGGCTGACTTTGGCAAAATGAGAGAGTGCCTCAGAAAAGCACTAGCAAACAGGCAAGAAGGAGGGGTGGAGGAACAATGGGGAAAAATCAAAACTGCCATCACAGAGGCAACAAGCCTTTGTGTGAAGCAAATAAACAAATTAAAATGAAGGAAAAAAAACACTATTGTTCTCAAAAGAGGTGGCGGGGAAGGTAAGGGACAAAAAGCATTCAGGAAGTATAAGAAAACACAGAAGGAGCAGGACAGAGAACTGTACCAGTTAAAGCAGAAGGAAGTGGGGAAGGCAGTCAGAATAGCAAAGGCCCAAATCAAGGAAAAGATAATCAACTCAATTAAGAAAGGGGATAAAGCCTTTTAACATAGAAACAGAAACATAGAAGTTGACAGCAGGAAAGGACCGCAAGGCCCATCCAGTCTGCTAATTTTTTCTACCTTATGAATGTGCCATAGGCCTTTACTCTGTCAATGGCCTATGTATTCATAGTCATCTGTACTGCTCCCTTATGTCTATCCCATGCCTGTTTGAAGCCCTGCACTGTATTCATATCCACCACTTCCTGAGGTAGGCTGTTCCATGCATTCACCACCCTTTCTGTGAAAAAGAACTTCCTCACATTACCCCTTAATGGCCTCCCTCTAATCTCATGCTGTGTCCTCTTGTCCTGCTATTTTTCTTATATTGAAACATGTTAGACTCTTTCACCTTGTTAATGCCCTTAAGGTGTTTGAATGTTTTGATCATATCACCTCTCTCCCTCCTTTGCTCTAGGGTATACATATTGAGCTCCATTAATCTGTCCTCATATGTTTTCTGATGCAGTCCCTGCACCATTTTGGTTGCCCTTCTCTGGACTGCCTCCATTTTGTTAATGTCCTTGTGCAGGTGCGGCCTCCAATACTGCACACAGTACTCCAGATGGGGCCTAACCAGTGTCTTATAAACAGGGATTATTATCTCCCTCTTACGATTTGTGATACCCCTACTAATACACCCCAACATCCCTCTAGCCTTACCTACTGCTTTAGTGGTCTGCTTGGATGATTTCAGGTCATCTGTGATGATGATGCCCAAGTCTCTTTCTTCCCTTGTGATTGCCAGCAACTCCTCTCCCAACCTATAGGTAGCTTCAGGGTTTCTCTTCCCTATGTGCATGATCTTGCATTTCTTTGCATTAAACCCCAGTTGCCACTCTTCAGACCATTTTGCCAGTCTTTCCTGTTCTCTTTTCATTCTGCCCTCCTCATCTGGATCATCTACTGTGTTGCAGATCTTGATGTCATCTGCAAATAAGCAAACCTTACCCTCCAGTCCATCTGCAATGTCACTGATGAAGATATTGAATAGGACTGGCCCCAGGATTGATCCCTGAGGTATCCCACTTGTGACTTGCATCTCTTCTGACTGTATACCATTTACCACCACTCTCTGTTTTCTGCCCGCCAACCAGTTTGCCACCCAGTTGACCAACTTCTGACCCACCCGAGCCTACCAGCTTATTAATCAATCTTCTATGTGGAACAGTATTGAAAGCTTTGCTGAAGTCAAGGTAGGTGACATCAATTGCACCCCCTTGGTCCACCACTCAGGTTATCCAGTCAAAGAAATCTATGAGATTAGTTTGACAGGACCTTCCTATTGTAAACCCATGCTGTCTTGGATCCTGTGCTCCTATGGATTCCAGGTGTTGCACTATTCTTTCCATAAGGAGTGCCTCCATAATCTTGCCCACTACTGAGGTAAGACTGACTGGTCTGTAGTTCCCTGCCTCCTCCCTGCTGCCACTATTGTGGAGCGGGATCACATGAGCCCTTCTCCAGTCTTCTGGGACCTCTCCTGTGCTCAGATACTCACTAAACAGTTCTGCTAATGGTTCTGCTAGATCCACCCTTTGCTCCTTTAGTACCCTGGGATGTATGCCATCAGGCCCCATTGCCTTGTCCACTCTGAGCTTAGCGAGTGCTTGTAGGACCCTTTCTTTTGTAAAGGGACTCGTGCACACCTCCCTCCCTCCTGTGTCCATGATGCTGAGCTGTAGGCCCTGCCCTACCATCTCCTCAGTAAATACTGAGAAGAAGTATCTGTTTAGGATAGATGCTTTTCCTTGGTCCTCCTCCATACACTCCCCCTTATCCCCTGTGATCTTAGCAATATCCCCTCTGGAATTTCTCGTTTCACTAATGTATCTATAGAAAGTCCTGTCACCTTCTTTTACTGTTCGTGCTAGTGTTTCCTCAGTTTGGGCCTTTGCCTGCCTTACTGCCTTCCCTGCTTCCCTTAGGGAAGTTTGGTATGCCTCCCTATCTTCATCCGCTGTGTTCCCTTATATTTTCTGAAGGCCAGCCTTTTGGCTTTGATCTTTTCTGCTACTGTTTTTGAAAACCAAAGTGGTTTCCTCCTTCTTTTGCTCTTGCTTTTCTCTCTAACACAATGGGATGTTGCTTCAAGTATTGCATCCTTAATGCTTGCCCACTTTGCCTGTACCCCTCACCTGTATTTCTTCTTGCCAGGGCTAGCTTAACTCTGTTGGCCATCTTATCAAAGTCAGCTCCTCTGAAGTCCCATATTTTTGCCTTGGAATGGGATGATTTAGATCTAGTGACCAAATTGAACCATGCCATGTGATGGTCACTGGCCTCCGGGGACCTTCCACCTGGAGATCTGTGATCCTTTCCCCCATTAGTCAGTACTAGATCCAGGATATCGCTGTCTCTTGTAGATTGTTGTACCAATTGTCTGAGACCCTCCCCCTGCAGGAGATCCACTATGTGTATAGTTCTGATGGATGTTCCTGCTAATATTGACCAATCTGTATCTGGCATGTTGAAGTCTCCCATTATCAGAACCTCCTCTTTAGCTGTCATGTTTTGTATATCTTCTAACAGTAATGTGTCTATGTCCTCCCCCTGGTCTGGAGGCCTGTAGACAACCCCAATTCATATGACTGTCCCATTTCTTGTTTCCAGGGTGACCCACAGTTCTTCTGGCTCCTTATGTGTATTCTGAATTTCTGTAGCTTTTATATTTTCATTGACATGAAGGGCGACTCCACCCCCCTATTTTGCACCTCGGTCTCTTCTGAACAGTACATAGCAGGGTACTGAAGTCTCCCAAGTGTGGTTACTGGTGAACCATGTCTCACTAATGGCTACTATGTCCAGTTTAGCCTCTGTCATTGATGCCTTCAGGTCTGGGATCTTATTTCCCAGACTGCAGGCATTGTGTACATGATTTTCCATTGGCCAGATTTCAGTGCATTAGTTGTGGGGTGAGGTCCGGCTATTCCCCTGTGCGTCGTATGGGGAGCCGGACCTTTTTCCTTACCTGGTGATGCAAATGAACTACAAACATGCTGAACTCCTGTTTGATCATGAGCTGAGGGCTTTACTCCTGGATGGAGGTAGGTATCAACTCCCCAAATCATGGAGTTTCTTATGATCAGAAATGTTTTGCATTCCTTTTTGCTTTTTTGTTTTGGTCCCTGTTTTGGGCGAGTTTTGTAGCACTAGCTCTTGTGCTGCAGTGTTCTCTGCCCCTATGTTTGATTTTGGAGATAGAGGCAGATACCTGTTTGTAGTTTTTATATGGTTTGTGGAGGTGATACGTTGGTGAGCATTGATTGATGGGGCACCTGATTTGCTCCTCCTAACCACCTGCCGACCTCCTGGACTAACTACCCTCTGCAGTCGAGGTGCTTCAGTTGGTTGCTGGAGAAATGGCAGGTGGTTCTTGTAATATATTTCCTCCTGAATATGCGATTTGAGGCATACAATCTCTGGCCATGCTGTCCGGAGCTGAGCCCTTAGATCTCTGATGGTCCAGCATGTAGGACAGCATCCTAAATCCTGTATAACTGCCCTTTTGAAAAGTGTCCTGCAGTACCTGCAGTTAATAATATCCATTCCAGTTGAGTTGGCGGGTTTATAACCTGGTCTGAGTAATTAGAAGGAGAAATGAAAGCAAATGTTTCTTAATTTTCTTTTGTTTGTTTTGTTTGTTTTTGTATAACTTTTTATAACAAGTTAAATTAATTGTGCCCCTGTAAGTGAGGTCACTATGTGGATACCCCTCTGATCCTCCCCTTCCTGCTTTGCTACACGAAATGTCACAGCTGTGCTACTCTATAAAAGGAGTGTAGCATGGAGTGTTTGGGGATGGGGGTGGGTGGTTGGGCCCTTCCCCTGCCAAAAAAGAAGAACCACAGATGAAAGAAACAAGGAGGTACTGTATGAGCAGAAACAATCAACCAACAACAAATGCAGTCACTATCCCTCAGTCTGTATCTCGTATGTGCTCCTGTAATTAGCCCTGAAAGCTTAGCCTAATGATAGATAAAATTGTAAAACCTGTAAGCACCACCTGTAACAATTTCACAGAAGATATACCCTGCAAAAAACACTTTGCTACAGAGAAAAATAAAGCAGTAAAAAAGTAACAAAACCTGTAAGCACAACCTGCAGAACACTTTAACAGAAGATACAGCTTGCAAAAACAATTTGAATCAGGGAAGATTACAGCAGTAATCTGAAGCACAAAACAGTGGATTCAGTCACATATCTTGGACTGTGTGATGCAGTGCAGTCTACTGCCCATTGTGCCGCTGTGGACCAATGGGCGTACCGCTCGCCTAGCCCATGCATCCGCGGCGGCGGGCGGCTTGCGGGTGGGGAGTTGCCATCTGCCGCTGACCGGAAGCAGCGGAGTAGGAGCCAGTGGAGGGTGGGAGGGTACTGCTGGACCACCAGGGATGGGTTCTTATCTTTGTTTAGACTTCTGCCCGTGATCACAGTAGTGGTCCACTGACCACCAGGGATATAGGAAATCATTTTAAATACTTCTGCCATGCGTCGGCTGTGAGAGTAGTCCACTGGACCACCAGGGATATAGGAGATCATTTCTTAAATACTTCTGCCCGCGATCGGGCTGCGAGCGGTCCACTGGACCACCAGGGATATAGGAAATCATTTCTTAAATACTTCTGCCTGCGATCGGGCTGTGAGTAGTCCACTGGACCACCAGGGATATAGGAGATCATTTCTTAAATACTTCTGCCCGCGATCGGGCTGCGAGCAGTCCACTGGACCACCAGGGTTATAGGGGTCATTATTTAAATACTATGCCCGCAATCGGGCTGTGGGCACTGTCGCCAGCAGGGGCTGCAGCTCACAGGGTGCCAGGTGCAAGCTGCCAGGGATGTGGCGCACCTGCATGCAAATAGGGCCATAATGACATACAAATGGCTCCATTTGCATCTTGCATGCATTATGGCCCCATTTGCATGTGCACCTTTGAATATCATAGTTGATGCACCTAGCGTAATGGCACTTGTGCTACTGCATCCCCCTGCCCCTCTCTGGCCACTTGCACTGGTGCAGTGCCACTGTGCCATGCACATTGTGGGTGGCCACAGAGCGATATTCAACGGTGCTGAGCCATGGCACAGCACCGTTGAATATCACCCTGTCAGCGCCCTGGCACATCCAGGTTGCACTGCGCCCAGGCTTGTGCAACAGCCTGGAGCAGTCTGAATATCCCACCCATAGTGTTTTCCTACCTGTGCATGCACAGTAGGGTTTTTTCAGATAACATTCTGTGGCCAAAGTAAAAATCTGATGCCACAATTGCTGTTTTTTCTGTTTGCCACTGAACTGGCAGGGTACCAGACATTTTTGGTGTCGTACCAACTGCCATCTTGTTGTTTTTTTCCACGAACTGACAAATGTAGAAATATAAAAAAAATGCTGAGATTTTTTAAAACAAACATCAGAACTACAACTAAAGCGGGACCCGTTTAGCTGAATTCTGACA
This sequence comes from Neoceratodus forsteri, assembly GCA_016271365.2. Taxonomy (NCBI): domain Eukaryota; kingdom Metazoa; phylum Chordata; order Ceratodontiformes; family Ceratodontidae; genus Neoceratodus; species Neoceratodus forsteri. Next base: position 410,154,902 of record CM057453.1, on the reverse strand, counting down.
TTTGTTTTTAATATTGTGCCCACTAGAGCTTTGTCTGGGCACCTCAAATCCCTGGGTGCCCGAGCTTAGTAAGAGGATTGAGCCCCCAGCCGCTCTGCATGAGAACACTGGGAATTTCTTGTCTTCTGCAGCCACAGCTGAAGTCATGCTGCTGGTGCAGTGTTAGCTGTGAGCCGCCCTTTACCCTAGTATCTAGTGACACCCCCCACACATGCCGATCACTGTCCCTGGTTTCTAGTGGAATCCCCAACTCTGCCATCACTGTCCCTAGTATTTTGTGGCACCCCCCACTCCGATCGCTATCCCCTAATTTTTATTTTAGTCCCCCCCCACCAGCAGCCCATTGTTTTATTGAATGTGCAGATATCAGGGGGCAGTCCCTGTATCAGCATTACAATCCCCTCTCCCCAGCAGTGTGGGACACTGGTGAGCCCACCTCCGGTGTCCCTAAATATTATTTTAAATCTGAGAAAAAGAGAATGGTCCCTCGTCATCCCCTCCATCCTCCTCCTCCATCCTGACCCTCCCACTGAGCACCCACCACCCCCTTTAACCTATACTTACTGCTAGAGGTCGTATGCTGTCATCTTCTGTGGATTCAGACACGTCTGCACTCTTCAAAGTCAAACCATGAACTGAGAAATAAAGGTAAGTGCCATATAATGTATTTCATTGGCGTTTTGAACTTATGTTTATAACCTTGCAATTTTTAGGAAATTTTTTGATAAATTTTCAACATGGCCTTTTTGGGGGCCCACCTCCTGAATACTGGCACTGTCATTTCGTTAATCAGACCTGGAACATGATTTTGTAGCTGCTGCATCGAAATTACCTTTTGGGACTGAATAACAAAATTTCACCACCAGAGTTCATGAAATAGGGTCCAAAAAGGTCATGTTGCAAATTTGGTGAAAAAATTCCTAAAAATGGCTGAGTTATGAACGTTCATTGATTTTTTTCTATGCATGTGCATAACTTTGGTAATTTTCAATATTTTGACTCCAGATTTTCAACATAGCCATTTTTTACAGCACCTCATGAACAATACAGTTGTCCTTTTTCTCATCCTGGTCGAAACATATTTTTGCACCTGTGGCATGAAATGGTGTTTTGGCATGGATTTGAACATGTTCACCTATTGGGTTTATGAGGTGAGGTCATAAGAAGACTATGTTGAAAATTTGGGATGAAAATATGAAAAAATGCCAAAGTTATGACCATTCATTGCAATTTCACCACGTCCGCTTGTAACTTGGGAAATGTTAAATATTTTCACCCCAGATTTTCAACATAGCCTTCTTATTACCCTATCTCATGAATGTCACAGCTATCATGTTTCAAATCCTGGCCAAATGTGTTTTTGCACCAGTGGCATGGAACAGCATTGCAGTTGCACAGAATTACGTTTTGGTGGGGATTCGAACATTTTCTGTACTGGGTACATGAAGTGGGGTAATACGATGGCTATGTTGACAATTTGGTCACTTTTGTCCTATAAATGGAAGTGCAGGGCCTGGAGGGCCCTGTGCTTTTACAGCAATATACATATAGGCATCTATGGAGGGATAGGAGCACAGCACCCAGTGGGCCATGCACTTCCACAGGCAAATAAGGATACGCTTATACTATCTCAGAAAGTAAGGAAATAAATTGCAACAAAATTGTGTTAATGCTCTAGTTAGGGTTAGAGCCACAAAAGTAGGGAAAATGTGGCATTAGGGTTTCCAAATCTAACACCCCACCCCACCCCACCGCCATACTGTGTACACCAACAGGTGTCCGGGGGGGTGCCTTGGGGTTGTCAGCCCTAATGCTCACCAGATTCTCCTATACTGTACCCATCTCAGCTTACTTATGGAATGGGGTGAGCATTAAGGCTGACAACCCCAAGGTGCATCCCCCAATGTCTGTTGGTGTGCGCAGCGTGGAGGTGGGGTGTTAGGTTTGGAAACCCTAATGACGCATTTCCCTACTTTTGTGGCTGTAACCCTAACTAGAGTACTAACACAGTTCTTTGCGATTTATATATATATATATATATATTTAAATCTTGGCACGAGCAACAACAACAAAAAAAATAAAACAGTACAACACAGAAGCAGTTGTCTGAGGTGGTAGGGGAGGGAGGAACCAGGCAGGGGCTGCATCTGATCCCCACAAATATATTTAAAAAAATCTTGTTTTGCTGAGGAGTACTACCTAGGAGAGCAGGGATGAGGGAGGTCACCAATGGGGTCCCGCAAGGGAGCAGGGATCAGTAGGATAGAACAAACACTGGAAGAGGAAGGTGTTTACCCAGCTATGAACCTGTTGGTATGATACTCCTCCTCTTTCATTGTGAAAGTTGTGCTTACAGTTATTATTTGTAGATTTGCATGTACTTTAACAGCATATTTTAATAGTACAAGAGAAGCAATTTAAAATCAGATATGTTTTGACCCTAAAAGCTCTTCATTTAATTTCAGGCCAAATCGGGCCAATTCAGGTTTTGCCTGGCCCAGCTCAAAATTGGCCTGTTGGACCAAATTTGCTGACTTGCACGACCCTACTGTTTGGGGGGTTTTAGCTACATGCTTGAGTTACAAATTTGGCATGCATTTTAAACAGCCTTGCAAGCACTAGCAGTCGAAGTCAGACAGGATCTTAGCTGTAAACAGAATCGGAAAGGGGTTTTAACTTTTGCATGATAAGAAACTAACCTGTTTTAAGTGTTTATTTTGTAACAACAACAACAAAAAAATAACCTGTTTCAAATGTGCTTTTGTTTCCAGCAGGTAAAGCTCTCCAGGTCAGGGTTCAGAGGATAAGGAGCAGGAGAGGAGAGTTACATGTTGGTCACAGACCAACAGGGGCTCAGCAGGAAGTCCTGGTTGGAGGATATAAGGCCATCCACCCAGCGTGTCCCATCACTCTCCTGTCCCAGAGTATGAGTGGAACAGAGCAGGAGTGGAACAGGTAATTGGCATCTTTGGCATCTGCAGGTGACAGTAGGCAAGCAGGGGGTTCTGCCAGACTAACAAGAAAGGTGAGATACTCTAAAGATTTGAATAAAATTACTGTAAACTGTATAGGTAGCTACATGAGGTGGGGTAGTGGGTAACTGCAGGGAGAAAAAGCAGGCAGATAGCAGCCACAGATGGGAGAAGAGGAGGTACCCTATCTGGGGTAGAGAGAATTAGCATTTCGGGAAGGATAATTGGGGAAATTAGCAAAAGGGAAAGCAGGTAAGACACTATCTAGAGTAAGGCGTTAAAGCAGGTCCTGACAGAGGGTGTAGGTAGGAAAGGAGTAATTAAAGGGAAGGGACAGTAGAGGAAAGTTACATTTGGAAACAGAAGGGAGTGACTCATTTTAGAAATCACTGGAGTGGTACAGTATAATGATTGTGGAGTTGCAGTATTGTGGGAGACATTCTGGAGACTGAGATGCTGCCCCAACTGCATGAAACTCTTTGGATTGAGGGCAAAGGTCGCTAGTCTCTGTTCCGAGTTGGTTAGGATCCAGAAGACCTCTTGCTCCACCTAGGAGCCACTGGGTCTGCTGCCATTGCTGAAGAGGTTGTCTATGCAGACAAGGGCCAGCTGAATCTTGATGGGTTCTGGGTGGTTGGCAAGTCAAGGACACATTCTTCAGCCTGTGCCACTGCAGAATTCCTTCACCATTTTGGTGGGATGGGACTGCTGTGAGGAGGCACCTGACATGGTGGCAAGAAAAGATGTGTGGGTCCTCCAAAGGAGAGGCCCCAAGGTGGGGGGTAGAGGACCCCAGCAGAGGAGAGAGCAGCTTCTGGTGGGGGGCTCAATTGTGAGGGGAGTAGATTTGGGAGCAGGAAGAGGTCAAGAGAGGGAGGTTAGGTGCCTACCTGGTGCCTTTGCTCAGAGGGATGGACAGCGGATCCCAATAATTGCTAGGTAGCAGAGCAGGATGGGGGGGCTGGATGCCATTGTCCACCTGGGGACAAATGACCTAGCAAGGACTGGGGCTGGGTTAATGCAGGGTGAGTTCAGGGAACTGGGGAGGGGCCTAAGGCAAGTAGCATGAACAGTGGCATTCATGAAGATGCTACCTGTTTATGGCCAAGGGAAGTATAGGTACTCTGCAACAGAAGCTTCAACACTTAGCTGAAAGAATGGTGCAGGGAGAGTTTGGCTTCATTGGGGACTGGTGCCAACCTTGAAGGATATGGGGCTATACAGAGGTGCTGGCCTGCATCTTTCTGGGAAGGGGGCCACAGTCCCCAATGGAAGACGTAAGTGTTACATTGATGAAAATTCAACCTAGCCAAGGGGGAGGTGGTAATACAAAGGGAGGCATAACCTGCCCCCCCCCCACACACACACAGATTGAAGCAACAGGAAGGGAGGGCTCAAGGGAAAGAAACTCCCCCAGAGCATGAGTTAAAAGAGGCAAGGGCATAGTAGTGGACATGGGGACAAGAACAGAAGATGTGGAAAGGGAGGTGTTGAGGGGGCAAGGCATGAAAAGGTAGCGAGGGCAGCTAGTCAATGAGCCTACTCAAGATAGGGCAATACTGGACCTACTGCTCACAAACAGGGATGGTATTGCAGACATCAAGGTGGGATGCCACCCAGTGACTAGCAATCACTTTACAGCGCTGTTAACATAAGGAGAGTAGGATGAAGGTCCATTACTTCAGGAGGGCAGATTTTTAAACATGGAGGAATGCCTCAGAGATGACATAGTGGGGGGATGTTGGTCTGCATGTATTTGCGGATGCCCAATGTCAGAGCGCACTCACAGTTCTAAAATGGTGCTGAAGTGCCGGTAGGCTCATCCAGGGTTAAGTTTAGTCTGTTGTAACTAAGTTCAGCTAAACACTGCTTATGATAGCAGAAAGCAAGCTGAACTTGGCAAAGTATTTCATTTTTAAAAACTAGCACCTTAACTTGTGTAAATCCTGGTCTGAAAGTCTAGTCGTGACACCAGGCATGCACATCAGCCTGTGCATGACCGATATCACGGATTTGCATGAGTTAGAGCACTCATTTTTGAGTTCGCACATGCACTGTGAACTCCTTGGGATAGTGACTTTTGAGGAGTGTGACACTGTCTGTCCAATGCAGAGAGCTCTGCAAGGGATCGACAGTATCACACCAGTCATCAGCCAGGCTGGTTCTGACACTGTTTTGCCTAAAGAGGTCTGAACCTGAGAAGAAAAAGTCTCACCAATCATGTGGTGGCTTTTTCCTTTCATCTGCAGGTCACCACACAGCAAAGAGCTGTTTGCGTTGTGACGTCTCCACCCCCCCCCCACTCACCACCCCACCGGTCCCTTCCTGAAAGGTGGGAGGCGGTGCTTTCCTCGCCTGCCTCTCCACATCCCGTTGTCTCCCTTTGCTTATTTTCTCCCACCTGTGTGGAGTAGGCCACAGCCTAAGCGCTGTACAGGCTGGGAGTATTCAGTGCCCAAAGGCACTTATATTCTAAGTGCAAGCGTGCTAGTGGATCCCCCCACCTGCCAACATCGGGGTGCTCAATCCCCATTTCAGCATGTATCCCCCTTCCCTCTTTAATGTGGCACACTGGGAGCCCACCCCAGAGTGCCAAAAACTACCTGTGGTGTTTCCGACACCAGGATGCCCACTGTCAGATGCACCCCCTAACACCCCTATATTTTCCGACCTCAGGGTACCCAATCCCCAGATCAGCATTGATTCCCCCAGTACTCTGGCACACTGGGAGCCCACCCCAGTGTGCCAAAGTCCATGAATAGTTTACCTGTAAAAAAGAAAACAGACCCACAATGTCCCTGGTGCCTTGTTGTTCCTTCTGGCCCCCTCCCCAAACCTGCACCCTCCCTCTGCGCACCCCGCTTCCCCATGCCCCCCTCACCCATATTTACCTCTGAAGGTCAGAAGCAATGATCTTCTGTGGACTGAGAACACGTCTGCACTCTTCAAAAAATGACCACAAACAAGAAAATCATGGTAAGCTCTATGATGGCAATCAATGGGGAGTTTCAACTTAGGTTGATATCTCAGCCACTTTTTGGAGTTTTGGTCCCAAATGTTCAACATGGGGGTCTTGGGACCCCACCTCATGAACAGTCACTGTAATTTCATTTCTCAGTCCCAAAAGGTGATTTCACAGTCACTGCATGGAATCACCTTTTGGGACCAATTAACAAAACAACAGTGTCACTGTTGATGAGGTGGGGTCCCAAAAAGCCCTTGTTGAAGATTTGGTGAAATAACTCCCCAAAATGACTGTGTTATGAGTGTCCATTGCAGAGTTTCTATGCACACTCATAACATCATCAATTTTTAAGATTTTCACTCCAAATTTCCAACATTACCATTTTTCACACCCCCTTATGAACAGTACAGCTGTCATTTTTTGCATCTTTCCCGAAATGTGTTTTTGTACCTGTGGCACAGAATGGCACGGTTGCTATGCAAAATTAACTTTCGGGACAGATTAATGAAATTCCAGTGCCACTGTCAATGTGGGGAAGTCGCAAAAAGCCATGTTCAAAATTTGGTGAAAACATTCCAAAAAATGACTGCATTATGAGCATGCGTTGCACAGTTTCTATGTACACTAGTAACTTTACCACTTTTTCATATTTTCACTCCAGATTTTCAACACTGCCATTTCTTCACACCTCCTCACGAACAGTGCAGCTGTCATTTTCCACATCCTGTCCAAAACGTGTTTTCGTACCTATGGCATTGAATGGCACAGTCGCTGTGCAAAATCATCTTTTGGGATTGAGTAACAAAATGATACTGCCACTGTTCATGAGGTGGGGTCCAAAAAAGCCCACATGGAAAATTTGAAGCAAAAATGCCAACAAACGCCCAGAGCATTAGGGTTTCCAACCATAATGCCCACCCTGTACAGACTGACAGGCATCTGAGGTGTGGCTTGGGATCATCGGCCATAATGCTCATCCCATTCCACCCCCGCTCTGTAGCCACTGACTAGCATCAATGTGTGCCATGGGGTCTTCAGCTCTAACGTTCACCCCATTCTTCTATACTGCATCTATCTCAGCTTATTTACTTATGGAATGGGGTGAGTGTAAGGCAGACCTCAAAGCACACTCACTTTACCGTTCAGTGTCTGCAGGGTGGGGGTGAGGTGGATGGAGTGTTATAACATGACCCAGGCACACACCCAACACCTGTCAGTCTATGCAGGTGAGGTGTGGGTTGGCGTTACATCAGTACTTCACTGTCATTCCTATTATGCATCTCTCTAACTCCTGCACTACCAATGCCAATACCAGCAAGCAAACATTCAGCATTGACAAATTCTTGTTTTTCTGATGAAGTAAACCAGTAATGGAAGAACATAAGAATTATGTGTTGACAGTGATGAACCTTAAAATGCAAGGCAGAGGAATATACACAGAAAAATATGAGAGGCATGTATAACAGCAATACCAACAGGGAACTTTCTGCATTGACAAATGCTTGCTAAAAATGAAATTCTTTGGCGAGTTCAGCTTGCTTTCTGCTGTCACAAGCAGTGTTTAGCTGAACTCAGTTACAACAGACCAAACTCATCCCTGGGTGAGCCTACCAGCACTTTGTCACCATTTTAGAACTGTGAGTGCACTTTGAAATTGGGCATCTGCAAATACGAGCTAAATGACATGATTACAGTTTTTGAATAAAAAGATAAAAATGTCTATAGATTTAAGCCATCCATTTCTGAAGTGTATTCTGCATCGCATTAGAGATTGCTGCAGGGGTGCAGGTACATTTTGGAATATATTTAAAAAAAAAAAGTAAAAGGTGGACAGTGTCCCTTTAAGACCAAACAAAGGCAAAGATCTTTGCATATTTGGGACCCAAAAAATTGGAATCCCTTCCCTACAGATGTTTGTAGGACTCAGACAAAGTCTCAGTTTAAAACTAAGTTTAAACAATACCTACTTGCTCATTCTAGTTGTAACTGCTTTGTCTAAGGTTTTCATTTGCTGGCAGTATAGCCTAGAGGTTAGAGGAGCAAGGTGTGAACGAGCTTGATACATCCAGCAGACCAGGCCTGAATTTGATTCTCACAACCTCCACTTGCATACTGTGTGACTCTGAGCAAGTCACTTAACCGCCCAGTGCTCCCTGGTCGCCCCTGTAAACAGGCACTTGTGCCTAGTAGGCCTTACCTGGTTATCAAAGACAAAAATAAAATGTGTTTTTAATTCTTGATTTTATTATTGATTTGTAATTATTTGTACATTTTATATATAACTTGTTATTTTAAATGCTGTATGGAGCATATATTGTATGTTTTACTGTACTGTCGCTTTGTATCCGGGTCACCCCTGAAAATAGGCCTTTGGCCTAGCATAGTTTATCCAGTGAACAACAAACAAACAAATAAACAGGACAAGACCTTTTTCAGATACATAAGGGAAAAGAGAAAGACAAGGGGAGGGATTGTGAGGTTAAGAAGGGAAGGGAAGGGAGAGACTGTACAGAGAAGGATCAGGAAAAAGCAGATCTCCTAAACAGATACTTTGCTCAGTCTTCACAGTGGAGGGAGAGGGGGACGGACCTCATAGAAGCAGCAAGAACATTGGGGGAAGGGAAGTGGACACAAGTCTGTTCACAGAGGATAGAGTTCTGAGAGGACTTGTGAATCTGAAAGTTGTTAAGGCTATAGGTCCAGACGGGGTGCACACAAGTGTGCTGAGGGAGCTCAGGAAGGTGCTGTCTGCACCTTTGACAGCCCTATTCAACAACTCATGGGAAACAGGAGTGGTTCCAGAAGACTGGAGGACAGCAGATGTAGTTCCACTTCATAAAAGCAGCACAAGGGAGGAGTCTGGCAACTATAGGTCAGTCAGTCTAACATCAGAGCTGTGAAAGTTAATGGAGACACTATTAAAAGAAAGGCTGGTTGGGTACCTTGAATCCAGCAGGTTACATGACCTGACGCAGTACAGATTCATGGATGGGGGGGGTGTCAGATAAACCTGATAATTTCTTCGACTTGGTAACCAGGGTAAGAGATCAGGGTAGGGCAGTGGACATAGCCTACTCAGACTTCAGCAAGGCCTTCAACACTGACCCACATAGGAGGCTTTTAAGGAAACTGGGTAGACTGGCAGTGGGACACAAGGTGGTAAACTGGCACAGAACTGGTTGATGGATAGGCTACACAGGGTAGTGGTAAACGGTGTTCACTCTAATGAGGGAAGAGTGACCAACAGGGTACCTCAGGGCTTAGTGCTGGGACAAGTCCTCTTCAATGTCTTCATAAGCAACACTGCAGAAGAGCTGGATGGGAAAGTATGCCTCTTTGCAGATGACACCAACATCTGTAATAGGATAGATACTCCTGAGGGGTGGAAAGAATGAGTAGAGATGTGAGATAACTGGATGAGTATCAAGGGTATGGCAGGTGGGTTTCAATGCACAGAAGTGCTAAATCAAGCACCTAGGGTACAGAAACCAAGGGGCAGTGTATAAAATGGGGGTAGAGCTATTGATGGTTACTAAGCAGGAACAGGACTTTGAGGAGGTATCTTATCTGCTGATCTCAAGGTGGCAGAGCAGTGCAACAAGGCAGTAGGCAGGTCCAACGGGATGCTGGGGTGCATTGGGAGGGGAACCACTAGCAGATCATGAGAGGTGGTATTACCGCTGTATCAACTGTTGATGAGACTCCACCTGGAGTTATATATCCAGTTCTGGAGACCAATCACAGGAAAGACACAGACAGGGTAGAGGCTGTCCAGAGGAGGACAACTAAAATGGTGCAGGGGTTGCATCATAAGCCCTATGAGAAGAGTCTGAGGGATCTCAATGTGTACACCCTGGAAGACAGGAGAGGGGGACATGACAGAGAGATAAGTATCTCGTGGAGGTCAACAAGGTTCAGGAGGAGAGCATTTTTCAGAAGAGAAGATGCACAAGAAAAAGGAGGCATGCAATGAAACTGGAAGGGAGGAAATTTAGGAGGGATGTGAGGATGTACCTATTCACTGAAAGAGTAGTGGGAACCCAGAACAGTCAACCAGCAGAGGTGGAGAGTGAAAACACTGGTGGACTTCAAGAATTCATGGGATGGCACAAATTAATCCTGGCAGGAAATAAGCATGTGTGTGTGGGGGGGGGTAGCAGGAGATCAGGTAGGGTCTGTGGTGGCAGTATAAGCAGGGACCATCTGGGTAGATTGGGTGGGCCAAGTGGTCCTTACCTGCCAACTACTTCTATGTTTCTATGAGGTGGAACCAGGCAATTCCCAGCAACAGACAAATCCTAGCAAACGTGGAGCATCTGCCCCAGTGGTCCTGCAGTAGATGGCATCTATACAGCATGTAAGTGATATACATGGGAGTTGACCAATGGACTAACATGATCCTTGGAAACTACACCTTTGAAGATATACTGTACCTGGGCAAAAGGCAGATGCTGACCACCTTGAAACATTGAGCTCAGAGTGTGTAACTTACTTGTGTTGGGTGAGAGGCCTGAAATATTTTATTTCACCATTGTTCCCCCATCCCCTAACCCTCAATTATCTATATCACTATAGCCACAGCCATCCTCTGGCTTTTAGGGTGGATGAGTGGCTGCCTTCACAGTCAAAACCACTGCAGCTGCCTGGTCTGTTAGTAGGACATACACGTTATGAGCAAGCTGCACTCTCCTTGGGACACAAGCACTTCACCTCTGTAATGCGTCCATCCCCCACCCAGCCTCAGCATGGGATTATGGGATTTACATGTAAACTCAGCTACTCGTGTGGTGGTGCAGCATACTGTTTCTGTGCCACAGGGTCAGCCACACCATATTGTTTGTTCACCCCCCCCACACACACACACATATCATCTGTTACTGGCCCCTTGAGATGAACCCTAAAACACACCACCATTGGTCCCAGCCCTTCTCCATACAATGAAGGGCTGGTTAAAAAAAATGTTCATGTATTTAATATTATTGTCCCATAGGACCAATACCTTCTTAAGAGGATATAGCAACTGAGTAGCACCCAGATACAGGTTCCTGATTGTAAGTCAGATGTCTGGGCCAGCTCCATTTCCTTGGCCTTCCCTCTCTTTCCATGCAGAGCTCCTTGCCTGCGCAGGTGTGAACCACAGATGTGTATGCCAGTCTATTGTTGCACCAGTGGGGCATGGAGCAAGACAGACTGGCTACACTGTAAATAGGTCTGAGTCAATCCATGTTGTGAACAGAGGCCCATCTTATAATTTCCCCCTTAACTAACCCGTAACTGAAAAAAAATTCCCTCTGTCTGTCAAGCGTGAGCCTGAAGCAAAAGTTGTAATGTAGTATGACAGAATCTTTAACTGGTAATCAGTGAAGACTCGGGGGTTCATGTCAGACTGCAAGTTTGTTTTCCTAACTACACTGCCACTGGAGATACGGAAAAGGACAAAGTAAATTGCACCTAATAATTGTCTTAGCCTGAAGAGTTAAGTCTCTCTTTTCTTTTTTTGACAGGTGTGTTCAGATTAAAAGATTTATATTGACTGAAAATCAATTGTCTGGAAATGATAGAAATGTCATTAATGTAGGGCTGGCGTCTTCAATACCTTTAATCTCCCTGGTTGTTTAATCTGCAGCAGAGAACTTTCAGTTATCTGTCATCGAGCTCCCGCCATCCACTTTCATCTGCAAAAGTCTTGAATAACGACATGCTTTTGTTGTGAAACTCACATCACAGTTTAGCTGTTCCTTCACAAATCCAGCCAGATTCTATATTTATTTATTTAGTTTTTGTTGACCGGGTAAGTGCATTAGACAAATTCTGCCTATTTTCAGGCACGACCCGGGGGAAGGGGATACAGGTGAATGCCAACTGACCTTGAACCAGATTAAGCTGTTGGTGGTACTTTTAGAGAATGAGGGAAATTTGGCCAGGACACCAGGGAAATTCCCCTACTCTTTTCAACAAGTGCTATGGGATCTTTAACATCCACCTGAACTACCACCAATCCAGGCAGATGGGACCTCGGTTTAACATCTCATCCAAAAGATGGCACCTCAGAAGTGCAGCACCCCTCTCATGCTGCACTACAGTGTCAGTACTGGGATATTAACCCAAGTGCTAGATGTGGGAACTGAACCCACAGCCCTCTGATCTCCTGGCCTCAGAGGTGAGTGTGCTACCTACTGAGCAACTGACACTGCTGTATCTACCTTTATATAAACTGTGGTATGGGAAAAAGAATCAGAGTTTTTAATGAAGAAGAAAAAAAAATTTAATTTTAAAATGAGACTTGTGCAATCTCCATGGCTGTAATGTTTAAACTACTGTACTTACTGCTTGGGAAACAATACCACATCTTATGGACTTCAGGAGGACAGATTTTGAAGAAATGGGAAAGCACCTCAGAGAATGCCTCCAAGGGGGAAAGGCAAAGGGGAAATGGAGGCTCAATGGAGAAAAATTCAGGAGGGTATAGCTCAGGCAATGGCATGCTGTTTGAAGGAACTGAGCAAGGGAAAGAGGAGGAAGAGGCCACTATGGTTCTCCGAGGAGGTGGCAAAGGCAGTGAAGGAGAACACAGCATTTAGAAAGTACAAGGAGACCCAGAAGGATGAAGACAGGGAAGTATATCTGGCAAAACAAAGTGAGACATGAAGGAGGGGGAAGGCAGCTAAAGCACTAACAGAAGAAAGAATAGCTAAGGAGATCAAAAAAGGGGACATTACCTTCTTCAGGTATATTAGGCAAAAGAGGAAGACAGGGGGAGGGATAGTGAGAATCAGGAGGGTAGGAGGGACTGCACAGAAGAAGATCAAGAGAAAGCAAAAATACTAAACAATAATTTATGCTTAGTCTTCACCATTGGGGGTAAGGGGATGGACCAGCATGCTGCAGTAAGCACCAGGGAGAGGGGGATGTGAACACAAGCCCATTCTCGGTGGAGAAGGTCCAGAAGGGACTGGAAGCCTTAAAGGAGAATAAGTAGTAATAGTAGTAGATTTTATTTGTTTGGGACACCCTTCCCTGAAGGCTCAGGGTGCCCTTACAGTAAGATTACAAATACATACATATATAAATAGCAGAACAGGAGCAGTAAATAAAAAACATATACATATAAAATCCCAAACACAATTAAAACAGCTGAATCCATTCAAGTTCTTAAATGGGCCCCTCAGACTCCAAAAGCATGTGCACACAAGAATGATTTCAGTTGGCGTTTAAATATTTCAGTTGACGGTGCCTCCCGGAGGTACCCCAGCAATGAATTCCATAACGCTGGGGCAGCTACCTCAAATGCCCGGTCTCCAGAGCTCTTCAGCCTCACTCTGGGGATCTCCAGGAGAGCACCGGTAGCTGATCTGAGGGGGGGCGAGTTGTGACATAGGGATGCAGGAGATCCTTCAGGTAGCCCAGACACAAACCATGTTGGGCCTTGTAGGTCAGAAGATCTACGTTGAAGGTGATATGCCAGCGCACTGGCAACCAGTGCAGTTTGTGCAGTACTGGGGTGAGATGACTGAATCTGGAGTGACCAGTCAGCACCTGTGCCACTACGTTCTGCAGCAGCTGCAGGCACCACAACGCGTCACCTCCAACTCCAAGGTAGACGGCATTACAGTAGTCGAGTCTCTAGGTCACGGAAGCATGAACCAATGTGGCCAGGTCTTTGGGTGGGACAAAGGGCTTGATCCTGGTGATGTTCCGGAAATGGTGAAATCCAGTCTGGACAACTGCTGACAACTGAGCATCAAATGTTAGCTCGCTGTCAAACACAAAGCCCAGATTCTTCACTCTAGATGAAACCTCCAGTTCTATTGGGCCTATAAAAAGGCCTAATCAATCACCGGAGGTTCCAAGTGCAACCCTCTGACCCAGCTCTACCACCAATACCTCAGTCTTCCCAGGGTTCAGTCCCAGCCAGTTCGACACTGTCCGAGCCTGGATCTTGGCCAAGCATTTATTCAGCACATCGACAGCATCAGGTCTACCAGGTGTGAAAGACAGGTAGAGCTGAGTATCATCAGGGAAGGTTCAAGATAGGCCAGTAATTTGCTAGAACGTCAGGGTCCAGTGATGGTTTCTTCAGCAAGGGCTTAATTAGGGTCTGTTTTAGAGACTCCAGAAAAACCCCAGCCAACAAGGAACTCCCGACTATCCCGGCAAAGACCAGGCCTAGCGCTTTGACACAGCCAACTAGTAGCTGTGTTGGGCCCGGGTCTAGGTCACAGAATGCTGGTTTCAGCCTGAGGACCTCCTGCACTATCACCAGCCAGAACCCACCCCATGGTGGCCGGATGCAATCGATCTCATGAGAAACACCACTGCTGGAGAATTGGAGCAATCACAGATCTCACTGAGGAGACTCTGTATGAGAAGAATCGAGCAAACTTCTCACATTTGTGAGTTGAAAAGGCTCTAATGCATTCCAGAGCGGTTTCCAGAGAGGCTGGATATAACAGCCTATCTACAACCTGGAAGAACTGAGCTGGTCGATTCCTCCCAGCTGCAATCATCCTAGACATAAAAGCTGCCTTTTTCTGGATGATTGCAATCTGATACCCATCATAATGAGTCATCAGAACCAGCTTGTCCTCTCCAGACCTAATCTTCCTCCAGCGCCTTTCCAACCTCCGCCCCCTTATCTTCAACTTCTTTAGCTCCCCATCAAACCAAGGGGAACCAGGGTGTGAGACAAGGGGTGTACATGGATTGGCACCAGGTTGTTCAAAGTCCCAGCAACAGCACTATTATAGGCCATCACTGCATCTCCCAGGCTGCTGGTGCAAGCCTGCAGAACAGACAAAATGTCCAGTTCTGCCATCAGTCCCTTTGGCTTGAACACCACTCAAAGGGTGGAACTAGACCATTTCCACAGGGGATGGGGCATTTAGGAGGGCTTTAAAGCTGAATCGAACAGTGCAATGATCAGACCAAGTGACCCAATCAATCTTGAAAGTGTCAATTTCAAGCCCCAGAGAGAACACAAGATTGAGCGCATTTCCAGACTGGTGGGTACTAGACATGGAATGCAGGATCAGGCCCAGAGCATCCATACTTAACAAGAGATCTCGGGCCCCAGGTGACATCACATTGTCCACCCAGGTGTTGAAGTCGCCGAGAACAATCCATCTCAGTGACTCCAACACTCTCAGTGACAAAGGATGCCACCTCCTGCAAGAAGCCCTGGTCCCACCCAGGTGGACGGTAGACCAGGAGCACTCTAAATTTCACACTGGAACCCCCCAGCACCACCACATGCTCAAAAGAACTGGTGTCCCCAACTGGGTGCAGCATCAGGCCCAGCTCTGACCTCAAACAGATCGCAACCCCCCCGATGTCCTTCCTTGGGCAGTGCACAGCAGAGTACCCAACCAGAACAGATGTCTCTAGCACAGGGCCCAAGGTATCTCCCAGCCAGGTCTCCATAATGCAAGCCAGATCAACTGACCTAACAAGAACAGCCCTTATAATGGTCTTATTAGCCATTGACCTGGCATTGCAGAGCACCACCCAAAGAAGATAAATGGTTGGGGCCGGTTCATCAGCTACCTGTCCTCTCGGTCCGGAGGATACCCTGGGTATAGAGACAAGGCACAAGGGACCTCTATCTTACCTCTATCTTCTTAACCCAGGGCATCTCCTGGTCCCCACTACCTGAAATGACTCTCCCCAGGCTACATCCATCTTTCTCTCTCTCTCTCCCTCCAACACCCCTCCTCAGAATATCCAACGTTTGCATCTCCACCATACCGCAGCATCAAGCAGTGGAGTGAGGAAGGGACAAAGATCTTTAAAAAGAGAGGGAGAGTAAGCCAATATCTGGGTCTGAGGTGGAACCCCCATCCTAAAAGAAAACTACTACTATCTATACACTGAACTACCACTAAATTAAACTTAATCAATCATCCAGCCACTCACTCACACACACTCACTCACTCATCACACACCACAACCTCAAAAATCCTCCCCAACCCAACAAATAAATAGATTGAAAATGTTGCACAAAATGGAGTCAAATTTAAAACAAGCCCATACAGTGAACAGAGGCTAAGCCCCAGCACAGTCAGGGAATTTCCAGCTATGGTCCAGAAACCCAAAGGGCTCTCACCTCCCTAAGCAAATCAGAAGTTCAATTCCAGAAAAGGTTCGACTACACCAGGGCCTCTCATCCCCTGGAAGTCCGGATTTCTAGAGTCTAACAGACCATCTCACGGCTTAGGAACTGGGGCCAAACCAACACCCAGGATCTGAAGCCGATTGATGGTATAAAGGCACAATAATAGAAGCTCCCAACTGGGTTAAGGCTACTCAAGGCATTTCACTGCCCCTCTCTCGTGGAGGACAAAATCAAAAACGCTGTACCTGCTACAACATCTCTGAACTTGTCACCCCTCTCAAGCCATCTTCCAAGAAGGGAAAAAAAGGTGTAAACCAGATATCTACAATATCAGTGACGGCAGAAAATGTCAGAAAGTGAATGTCCTAGTCTGGCCTGGGAACAGTGTGTACCTGACCTGGAAGCAGAAACTTCAACCAGCACCGGGCATCACAGATCAGCATCCTGCTTGAGTCAGTCCTCCACTCAAGTCCTCCAGCTGCCACACTCTCCTCCGCTCAATAGTGAACAACTTCTACACCCAGGATTCCACTCCAGTCTACCTTGGATCAACGACTTTGCAGCACGGCACCTCTCCTCCATGGAGAGTCACTCAGAGCAGCAGCTCCAGACTCCAGCTACAGGAAAATGGACCCTAATCAATGTCCAACATGATGGGACTGGATGGGATTCATCCAAGATTCCTAAAGGAACTGAGCATGGTGGTGGACGCCTCTTGGGCAGCACTTTTTAGCACCTCAGTGGAGATGGAAGAAGTTCCAGAGGACTGGAGAGAGAGGCCGATGTGGTCCCTCTGTACAAAAGCAGAAGTAGGGAGGATGCTAGTAACTACAGGCCAGTCAGTCTCATATCAGTGGTGGGAAATTAATGGAAACACTACTGAAAGAGAGACTCATGGAGCACCTGGAGGCAGAAGGGCTGCAGGACCACTGGCAGTGTGATTTCACCGGGGTGCGGTCATGCCAAACTAATCTCATAGATTTCTTTCACTGGGTTACCAGGCAGGTGGTTCAAGAGAGAGCAGTGGACATGGTCTATCTGGACTTCAGTAAGACTTTCAACACTGTACCGCACAGCAGGCTAGCTAAGAAGCTAACCAGCCTGGGGTTGAGGGAAAAAGTGACAAGTTGGGTATCAAACTGGTCAAGAGACAGGAGGCAAAGGGTGGTGGTAAATAGTAGCCACTCAGGTTATAGGAAATTGACTAGCAGGATGCCACAGGGGATTGGTGTTGGGACAGGGCCTCTTCATTGTTTTCATAAGCGACATTGCAGAGGAGCGTGAGGGCAAGGTGTGTCTCTTTGCAGATTATACAAAAAAATCTGCAACAGGGTTGACACTCAGGAAGGGGAGGAGAGAATGCAAAGGGATCTGAGGAAACCAGAGGAATGTTCTAGGAGGTGGCAGCTGGATTTCAATGCCAAAAAGTGTGAGGTTATGCATTTATGGCTATGGAATCTAGGGGCTGTGTATGAGATGCAGGGAGTGGAACTTACAGGCAACAAGCAAGAAAGACACCTAGGGGGTCATCATATCTGATGACCTCAAGGTAGCTAAGCTGTGTAATAAAGCAGTGGGAAAGGCTAGTAGGATGCTGAGGTGCACTGGGAGAGTGATTTCTAGCACGAGGATGGAGGTGGTACTGCCATGATATCGCTCACTGGTGAGGCCCCACCTGGAGTACTGTGTCCAGTTCTGCAGGCTGCAGCTCTGCAAGAACATTGAAAGTGTGGAGGTGGTAAAGATGAGGGCAACCACAATGGTGAGAGGGTTGCATGATAAGCCATACAAGGAAAGGCTGCAGAAACTCAAAATGCACTCCCTGGAAGACAGGAAAGCAAGAGGGAACATGACTGAAACCTATAATTACCTCACAGGAGTGAACAAGGTGCAAGTGGAGGGTCTATTTCAGGAAAAGAAAGGCACTAGAACAAGGGAGCGTGCAATACAGCTAAGAGGGGGAAGTTTAGGAGATATGTGCAGAAATACATCTTCAAGGAAAGGGTGATGAATGACTTAAATTGTCTGCTAGAGGAGGTAGTGGGGGCAAAGACTGTGGGGATCTTCAAGCTTGTGTGGGATAGGCACAAGAGCATATTATGTAGAATAATAGGGAAGGGAGTGACACATATAACCAGCTAGGATCAGTGGTAATGGAATAGTTAGGGACAAGGGACAAACTGAGTGGGCTTAACTTAAATTTCCTTTTCTGCCAACACAGTCCATGTTCTGGGTTTCTGTATTTACATAAATATGGAATTCGTTGTGCAGAAGGAGGAGGCAGTTTTTTTAAAGAGGTTGTCTAGAATGGGTTATAATGGACCTTATTCATTTAATGAGAAAATGTGATAAGTGTTGGAAGTCTTATACTCTTTCTAGATCCCCGGCTGTTCTTCAGGAGTATAAGACACTCAGAAATAAATGTAAAATCTGAAATTAGGAAAGCCAGGGTTGCATATTGTTTAAATAAACAAAGGAATTCCAGGGCTAATCCTAAAAAGACTTGGAATTCCTTAAATAAAATTTTGGGACAGGGTAAAGTTGATTCTGCTCCTATTCTTCAACATAATGGACAAAGTATAACTGATCATTTTAGGGTATCCAATATTTTAAATAGTCATTTTGGGAATTTAGGCCCCTATAGAACTCCCATAGATTTGGATGTTGTATTTGATAATAATGACACTCATAATGACACTAATCCAAAGTTTTATTTTAAATCCCTTTCTCCTTCTTTAGTAAAAAAATATTTTTTGGAAAATAATCCAAAACCTTTCGGGGTCAGGATGGTGTTGACATTAGGATAATTAGGATGGGTATTGATTGTTTTGTTTATCCATTAGTACATATTTTTAATTTTTCCTTATATCATAATGTTTTTCTGAGTAGCTGGAAACAAGCAGTTATAAAAACTATTTTAAAGAATGGCAATCCCTCATTAGTTATTAATTATCGTCCAATCTCTCTTCTATCGCCTATTTCGAAAATTTTGGAAAGGATTGTTATGGACCAGACCTTGGATTTCCTTGGGAGGTATTCTTTATTGTCTGAGAATCAACATGGCTTTAACCCAGGGTATAACATTGAGGCAGCCTTGGTGGGGTTCACGGGCAGTGTTCATGGTGCACTTGATAGTGGACATTCATGTGCGGCACTGTTTGTGGACCTCACCAAGGCTTTTGATTTGGTTGAATTTGATCTTCTTCCTGGTGTGCTTCATGGTCTTCATTTTTCTGATGAAGTGAACATGTGGTATCAAAATTTTTTGTTTGAAAGATCTTTTAGAACTATTATTGGTTCATCTTTATCCTATTCTCTTCCCCTAGTTTGTGGTGTGCCCCAGGGTTCAATTCTGGGGCCACTCATTTTTTCCTTATTTATGGATTCTGTTTCTGACATATGTACAAAAACAGAAATGATTTTATATGCTGATGACGCCGTTCTTTTTTGTTCTGATCCCAGACCTAATGTCGCCCTTTCCCATCTTCAAACTGATTTCAGTCATCTGCAGGATTGGTTATCCTTAAGTCACCTGGTTTTGAATTCCCAGAAGACCAAAGTAATGGTGTTGTCTAAAAAGAAAAACATATCTAATGACTTGCTTTCAATTTTTGATAGGACAGGAAATATAATTGAAAATGTTTCTGTTTTTAAATATTTAGGTATTACGTTGGACACACATTTTTTTTTTTGAACCTCACATTCAGAATCTTAGGAAAACCCTCCATCAGAGATTGGGTATGCTTTATTGAGTTAAATCTTTTTTGACTTTGGAATCCAGAAAGCTTTTAGTACATAGTTTTCTGTTTTCCATACTCGATTATGGTATGCTTATTTACACATCTTCATGTACCAATGTTTTGAGTCCTCTTAAAGTAATTTACCATTCAGCTTTGAGGTTTTGGCTAGATTTACCCTTTTGAACCCATTGCTCTGATCTGTACAAACAGTCATTTTCATTATCTTTTGAAAATCGAGTACTTTATAAAATGGGCATTTTCTTATTTAAAGTTAAATGTAATCTTTTTCCTCTTTCTACTTCTATAATGTTTCCCAGATTAACTAATGCATTGTTTACTAGGTCTCAGTATAATTATAAATTTAAAATACCATTTTTAAGGCTTCCTTCAGACAAAGATCTTTATTATTTAGAGCACCTACTTTTTTTAACAGAATTCCTTTAGAAATTGTTCAAAATAGTCCTTCTCAAGATCATATGAAATCTTTAGAAGTTGTTGATAATAATTCCTGTCAGGGCTTTAAGACAAGATTGAAACAGTGGCTATTTTCAAAAACATGATGTATTTTTTATGAATTGTATCTTACTGATTGAATGTATTGTTTGTATATATGTTTGTTTGTTGGTATTTTGTGTGTTTTTTACTTTTAAACTTGTCTCCAATGAAAACAGGCAGTATGCTCAATTGGATTTACAAGTATAAAAACAAAAATAAAAAAAAATGTCTAACTACTTGCAAATTAAATACCAGGTGACATCAGAAGAACTCAGTTGTACCACATTTTTCCTTTTAATCAAACTTTTCCCTGTTCCCCGACTCTTCAGACACTACCACCCCAGCCTCCTCATCAACCTTCTTCTGGACTTATCAGTTACCCACCACTTGCCCAGGATTGTAATAGTGGTGGGTGGCCTGCAATGTCACTGATATGCTGGCCTGCAGGGGGGTGCCAGTTTAATGGCAAACCAATGCTGTTTTCTCTAGCTTCTGTTTTTTCTTCCAAATGGGTGCCAGTGTGCATTGGCGCGCACACTTGTGCCTGGTAGTATTTATTCATGACACCATTTGGAGGCTTCCCTTCCCCTTTCGGTGGTCCCACTGTGCTGTGGGTCTCTACCAGGTGGCAGACAAACATTAGAATACTGTGTCCACTCCCCTCCCAGAGGAGAATTGCCTCAAAGATGCTCGCTCCTCTCCACTCCCGCCAGCCTCCGAGCAACCTGAGTCCATTCCCAAACACCGGTTACCAGCATAGCAAGTGATAGAACTGCTGCTCTAATGGACCAGCTGTTGTGCCACATTCTTAATAATCTAGAATTTCAAGCTATGCCATTCATCATTATGAGGCAATTTAGATGAAAATACCATTCCATATCTTACCATTCATCCATAGCTGAGGTTTATTCAGGGGCTGAAGATGTAACCATCTGCTTGTCACAACATTGTAATTTCCACAGCAACAGACGGTGATGTTACAATACCTCCCTACAAAATAATAGAATGTAACAGCAGTGTCAAAATTGTCCTTTTAAGGTAGAGCCACATCCCAGCACTGAGATATACAACTACAATATATATAAAATAATTTAGGGGCACAGTACATGATAAGGTTATTTTTACACACTCATTGTTTGTGATGGCTTCATAAAGCATGAAAGCAAAGTTCCAGTGGTTTGGAAGGTTATCACAAACCAATGGGATGTCAAATGAGTTGCCCCATATTCTACTTTATATGATCGCTAGTTGTTCAACATAAAAAATGCATTACAAAAATCTAGTTTACAGACCAAAACATGTCTGAGAGCCTCATCTGGGTTGTGAATTTGGTAGGGGTGTATTTAATATGTAGCGAGGGCAGTAAGAGAGAAGAGGAGGGAAAAAAGAAAATGCCTGTAGACACATTGATCAACATTTGAACAATGCAATTCCACATGAGAATGACATCATAACTGTGTATAACATGATTTGTAGTATCAAAACTGTGTCTAATCACAATCTAAAGCAGCAGTGCAATGAAATTGGGGCAACATTTTCACCCCGCCTTTTTCATTATAAAAGATTCCAGACATCTTCCAATTTTATTGGATACTAACATTTTCTAGTTCCACCAACATCTGAGTATTTCATAAATGTTTTAATTTAGAATTTTCTCAAGAAAAAAAGATGGCTGCCACATTTGCCTTAAAAATAGTATTGTAGACTAGGCACGAGTTAATACTGCGAAACAAAAACATAATGCACAGCCTACTGTAGGAAGTATCTAGAAGAGCAGATTTGACAGGCATGCTGATATTTTTTATTAACCGTAGCCATAACTACTGTAGCTTTTTGGAATAAAACATTTTGTTGTACTGCTGTTTTAAAAGCTGGTGAAACACATCTAACCAGATGTCATGCAACATAATACAATACAATTCAATGCAATAAAAAAAGAAGAATTCAATAAAGGTATTTTTTTTGTACACAGAGGTAGCCAGTGACATAATACAAAATATCCAGATGTATCACAATATATTGTATTTGTTACAAAGATGCAATTAAGTTGTATGGTTATTTATTTTACTGATGTTATTTGCTGTAGTTTATGTTTTGTTTTGAAAGGCACCATGAACTTTAGGAAAAGGGAGCCATTGAAGTAGAATTGCCCTGACTTGCCTTGCCTATTACAAGAAATCCCCTTTAATTGCTATTAGAGTTCTGTAACATTTCCAGGTATAGTCAGATGTATAGTGTATCTTGTCATTGCCTACCACTGTATTTTTCATGCAAGGTGTATCTCAAAATGCTTCACAATGAAAACAATACAAACAGAAAATTAAAAGAAATCTAGGTTGTGCAATGGCCCCACCTGGTGGTGCCAGCCATTAGAGCACTGCATGTCCTTGTGGGAGGCATGACTCCATGTTCTTAACAGCTTGGACAATTGGGGTCCATGATGTGTTGCACTGTGATTGCAAACTGATTCAGGGGTGTAGCTCTGCCAACTATAGCTACACCTTCTATGATGGAAGAGGTGGTGGTGGCATTGATGTAATGGGTGGCAACATGACATCAGCCACCTCCACCCCGGGTCAAACAGTTGCCCTTAGTGAATCCATGTCTCGACACTGGAATTCAGGGATGTGGAAGGGCCTTTAGCCTCAAATAACAAAGGAGAGAAATGAACTGTTTCCTGGGAGCTTGGGGCATATGTACTTAAAAACCATAAGTGAAGAGAATTCAAAGTCTATTTTTCCTCATCCCAGCACTAAAACATAAAACTGAAGCCAACTGCATGTCATAGGGGAGTAGGTAGGATTTTTGAGGGGAGGGGTGTTTAGATATAATATTTTTGAATTGAGACAAATACAAGCTGGGGGTCTGAGGGCTACTAGGGCCCCATAAGCTCTGGGGGGTTTACATGCTCTGTAGTGAGTTTTGGGGCTTTTCTTGAAGAAAAAACACACCTTTGCTACATGGTCCCCGCCCCTAATTTCAGGGGAAATTTTCTTTTTTTTCCCCATGGAATCAGGGGTGTCAGAGACTCTGACTGTCATTATAGTCTGCAGCTCCAATGGTTGTGGACAACTGGCTGTCCAACAGTACCATCAAACACCCACCCCATATGCAGTTTTTGTGATATACTGTGAAAGACTTTTACATAAAGGCTGGGGGTCTGGGGGCCGCTAGGCACCCAGAAGCTCTGGGGGGTTACATGCTCTGTGGAATCCCATCAGTGTTAGCCTTAGGAAGGAAGGGGGCAGCTGATAGAGGGCTTATTAGAAGCTCTTTATGTGATATTGTTGTTTACTCAGCCTGTGCAGAAGATGATTATGTCATTTAGAACTGTTGCAGCAGCTTGAGCCACAATGGAATTAGCTGAGGGGGACAGTTTTAGATGTTGGGTTTGAAGTGCAGTCAGTCTGTAGTAGTCCAAGTGAGAGCCCAGTAGAGTGGAGCTCTCAGAGTGAGAGGTGCATGCCAGTCTGTCCAGTGACTGGGTGAAGGGAATTTTGTCATTTTTCTCACCCTAGTGAGTGGGATAACAGCAGTGCTACAGGAAAGTGGTGGAGACTGTTAATGCTAGGGCAACAGTGTGTCATTTCAGAGAGAAATAAGATTGGAACTGCAGTTCTGTGGATCTAAGGGGCAATCCCCTGATAGATCAGAATAATGTCAGCTTGCCGGCCCAGTGGCGCTGAGGGTTGAGGTGCTGGATGCCACACATTGGGCAATGCCTGCGACCCGGGTTCGGGAATGGACTCGGGTTGCCAGGGGTTGGCAGGGGGAAGGAAGGATTGAGCATCCTGCGACAGCTCTCCTTCCTTCAGGGTGGGCAAGGGTCATGAGCCGTGCTGTACTGACACCCAGCAGAGTCTGGGTGTTCAGCAGACCCCAGGCGACTACAGTGGGAGAAGAGTTGGCAGACATCTGCACTTTAGTGCATTGATGTAATTGCACATCTGACTCTTTGGAAGAATTAAAGAGGGGATAAATGGGCACCTCTGCCTCTATGAAGCCTTCCTTGGGGCTTTAGTTAGCCACTGCCACTGGGGTCCCCCCAACTAGTAACTGGTTCTGCGGGGGCTGGATATGGGGGTCCCAGCTCCATGGCCCTGCCCTCCAGGGGGAATAGCTGGGGGTGATCGGGGCTCCCAGGTGACAGTTGGTGAAAGACCAGGGCCGTGACCAGGGTGGATACCTGGCGGAGGAGCCCTCCAAAAAAAAGAATAATGTCAGCTGCCCTGTGAGGAGACAAGAGAATGTTTCCAGTCTGAAAGCTAGGGAACAGCTAAGTGCAACATTTTCTTCAGTCACATGTCTGTATGGCAAGTTAAACAAAACTGTGAGTACAGACACAGAGACTAACTATTTTTGGATTGCTGTCTGATGTCTGCTAATGTATGTGCCCAGAGATAAGGCTGAAAGACACCAGTCTGAGCCCCAGCCTTACCACACATATGTGCTGAATGCTTGAATTTATTGTAGATTCCTCTAGTGCCCTAGAGAGTGCGGAGGGTTGAGGCATTATGTGTAACCTCAAATGGATGGCAGAGGCTGGCTCGGGCTAGGGTAGGAGGAACCTCACCTAAAATTCAGTCAGGGCTAACTGGTCTCCAGAAAGGCCCAATTATTTCCTGATGTTAGCCGAGCCCATTTTGTAGGATGAAATACTGAGTGTGTACAGCATAAACACTGAGTAAATTAAGTAATGTCCAAGGTAGCCCTAGGAAACAGGGGCAGACTGTCCAAGACAGAAAATAAGTAATGTCCTAGAGATCTTGTAACAGAGGGATGGGCAGGTTCTAATTCTGTCTAGAGAAAACATAATGCCATTGTGTTCAGAGGAAAAAAGAGAGTTTTTGCCTGCCTCACCTGTGCGTGACATGACAAACTTGGGGGACCAGCATGTTGTGTGTGTTTACCATCTTTTGTGTGAATAAAGCCATACTTCACAATCCCATTTCCAGTAATGGACATTTGATCTGTGTTTCCAGTGTGAATTGTTGTGGGGCACCCTCAGAAGTTAGACCTAGCATAAGCCTAACAGTTCTCTCCCAGAACTCGGAGTAAATATAACTGATCGTTTCGTAATCTAACCCCATCCTCTAGATGTTGAGCCGAGTAATTGCTCCAGTTCCAGGAGCAATGCCTATATACTGCCACCTTGTGGTTTGATGCCTTGTCTGAGTTTGTGTACAAGTCAGGGGGGTTCTGGTTTCCAAGATGCCACACTTGGACCAAGGACAAAATTGAATTCTAGCATTTTTTGCCATAAAGTGTTTTATACTCCACAGGTCAGACGGGCAGCTGTTCAGCCCTGTCCTTGCATCCCCATGACCAGTTAATGTGGAGGGAGGGCCACCCTCACCACACCACAGTACAGAAGTTCCCCTGGGACCAATTGGTAGTGCAGCCAGGGGAGACTGAGTGGGGCTTCATTAAACCTGCCATCCTTCCATTTTCCATTTTTCTCTCAAGTATTTCACTGCCTGCAGTGGCACAGAAGTGCATGCACGTGGAGGCATGCACACACTGCAGAACTGCAGCTTCCTCTAGCTTCTTTCGAAACCTTCTTGGAGCCTGCACTACCCACGGGCCTCCACCCGCTGTCAGTCAAAGGACAAAACCGCTTGGGCAAACACTCCCTGTGAAAGGAGAGCAGTCCTTGGAACTCTCAATCCTCTCCCCCGCCTGTCCCCTAACAACCTGGGATCATTACCAAATTCGGGTAATCAATATGACAGTGGGTGAGACGTAAACACCTCAGTCTTCTGCACCACTGGGCCTGCCCTCAAATTCTAGCATTTCATAGATAAATGGAACAGTGTCCATAGGAACAGCATTCATCTGACTTTGTTTTTATACATTTACCTCTAAAAAGCACAAGAAATGTTCCATTAAGTTACAGGAACCCCAATCCATGACATACACACATACAAATATACAGGGGATCCGTACTAAATCCTGACACACATTTGCCCGTCTTCTAAAATCCCGACACCCTAATCTCGACTGCGCAATTGCCTGACAATTTATAATCCCATTATTTAAAATCCTGACAAATATAAACAGAAATCGCCTGCATAGAGTTCTCATTAACTGTCTTCAGGTCTGGTGTGCCCCAACTCCTGTTCATACCACTCTTTGTACTTTTCTAAAATCGGTGACTGGGCATCTTTGATGGAGCTGTGCATTTGTCTGCTAGTTTCTTCAAGATAGGGGAGAAATCCAGCCATTGTAGCCACTGCCAGGAATGTGGCATCAGGGTGGAACTTGTATAGGGGTTACAACACTGCTGTCAACTGGAAGTATTTCCCGAAAATCTGCCAGTGAGGCCCCAAAAGTTGCCTTCAGTTTTTGAAATGAGAGCAGGGTGTCGGAGACTGGGAGAGATAAGTCTGAAACAGCCATACCTCTCCACTCCCAGTACTTCCACCAGAAGGGCTTGTTTCTAAACTGCTAATGACTGGAGGGTGCACCGGAGGTAATTATAAGACCTGTGGGGGTCTCTTTCATTCCATACCCTTGCTCCAAAGCTTCCGCTGCAGTCTTGAGAATCGGGTGTGTTGCTGTCCTAGGGTTACCCATTGTGGGAGAAGGGGATGTTAATGTAAAGTATTCCACTGTGATTTATGCATACTTTATATATACTTAATTACCTTTACTGAGAGCAGGAGGTTTAGAAATGTTTACTGAGAGGAGCAGCTGTATTAGAGGATGCATGTCTATAGTTGCGACTTGTGTTGGAACTTATTGAGAATATTGAAAATAGGAAGTTTACAAGTTGGCATGTGCACAGTCAGGATTCCAATGTCGGGAAATGAAAAGTCAAGCAATTGAGAGTCGAGATTTAGTACCTAACCCATATACAGAATGGATACACGCTTGTGCACTTAGCAACATGAGGGAAGGAGAGAAACAGAAAACCAGGACAAAAAACATGGGTGAGCTACAGAGGGTGACTTGGTGCTGGTGGTGTGGCATTCCACCATCATCCATGTACCTATCTATTTACATAACACCCACTAAAACCTTGTTGTGAGCATGCAGCCTGGTCACAAGCTGTTAGTGGGAGTAATGTAAATACCAGTTACAAATGGTTAACATTTCTATCAGGGATTTAATTTACACCCATGTCACATTGTGCCCCCCCATGACACATGCAGCTTTGGTTTATAGGGCTGGCCAGAGCTGTTCTTACAAGCTTGTGCAAATCCTCAGTAATCACAGAGTAGACCAGTCACAATTAAATAGAAAAAGTACATACAACTTTGTACACTACACATACACAACACTGACTGAGCAGCCAGGTCAGGTCTGACGCTCTCTGTCACTGAGGGCCTACCTCACAGAGTGTGGACTGGCACTGTATTCGATTGGATGCAGTTCACACCAAGGTGCCTAGGGACTTTATAGACAGCACCACGGTGGCAGAGCATGCCTCCCCAGGGTGTGAGTCAGTCAAGTCAAGACCTGGGAACTGTACAATACAGGAGTCACCACCGAGGTTATCGCCCGCCCACCTCCTCACCAAGGGACAGTTACAGTAGGAAGGCCATAAGTGCGTTTTGTGTAGCATTTATTTTTTTTTGAAGTTTGCATAACACAAATGGCAGAAATACAGTATCATGGGGGTCCCATGGAACTGCAGTGTACAAAAAGTACTTAGTTTGTGGTGCAATACAATAGGTTACACAAGTGTTAGTTTTGAAAGGGCACACAGCTATAAGTTACCCACAGTACAAGAAAGTTCATGACAGTAGTGGAGAACAATTACTAACACTGTTGGTGGAGGAGGCTAACCACTTGTAAGGGGGAAGGGTTTGTACCTTTATACACAGATGCACACTACTGATAAATGAATAGGAAGTGGGTGCTGCCAGTCTATAAAAATCTTTAATTAGTGGCGGGTGCATAAGAAAGGGGTTTCAGGTGGGGAGAATGGGCCTGATAAGCTCTTAGTCTCCTCCTGACCAATCTTGATTTCTTATGTCCTAATCTAGTTCCCCAGTCCTACCTCTCATTTCAAAGCAGCAGACTAGATAAGGACATGGGGTTAAGGGTCACTCACATCTCACAGGATACAGTCCAGAATCCTGTTGGCTTTTTTTCACTGGTGCAATGCACTGCTTAGACTACTTTTGATTTTGATTGTAATTTACAATGAAGTAGTCTAAGCAGTGCATTGTACCAGTGATAATCATCCCCAAATCTTTTGTTGCTCTTATGCCCTGGTCTCCCTCACATTCAGGGTATTTCTCCTTCCCTTATTCCTTGCTTGTACGGTTGTACATGCATCACCTGGACACCTGGCAGTCTCCACGCCACACTAAATGGCATCTGGCACATCTGCTGTTTATCATATGTGCCATACAGTAGCCAGGTCCTTCTCTGTGACTAATCAGAAAGACCTGAGGTCAAGGAAATATGCAGTTTCTAACTAAGTCTAGGCGCTGAGCAGCCATTTCTTTTCAATTCAATCTGAGCATACAATAGTTGCAGTCAGCAGTTCTGACAGTAATACCTCCCCTAATAATCCATAGCTAGCTACTAGTACTACCATCAACATGTGAGTGGTTGGCTTCTATATGTGAAAAAAAAGCCAATAAATACCATGGCTGTAGAGGGTAATATTTAAATTGACACCACTGTCACTCTGCCACTGATTTACATATGTTACATAAAATATATCAGAGGCTGTAGTGTGTTACTTAGTATAATTCCTGTGATCCCCTGTCCAAAGGGCACTACCAAGTTAAAAGTAAACCTGCATCTTATATAGAGAGGGGTCAGAGGTATCTAGAAGTGACATGGAGGATTCCTACGTCCAAGATGACTTGTACTGTGTGAACAAGAGTCTAGCCTTGTTCTGTGCAAGTGCATGGTGGGACTCAAAGGAAGCAGCCCCACGTGAGTCATAACCAGGTTGGAAGTAACGTGACTGACTGAGCAAGTCACTTGATATTAGTTAGGCCTTCTACATGGTGATGCACAGGAGTCTGATTAAGAAATTGAGCAGCCTAGGGGTGGGATCCAAAGTGGTAAGCTGGGTTAGAAACTGCTTAATAGATAGGCATCAGAGGGGGTGGTTAACTGTACTCACTCTAATGATGGAAGAGTGACCAGTGGGGTGCCTCAGGGCTTAGTACTGGAACCAGTCCTCTTCGATGTTTTCATAAGTTAGAAGTGAAGGTATATCTTTTTACAGATGATACCAGAATCTGTAATAAGGTGGACAGTCAGGAGGGGTGGAAAGAATGTATAGGGATCTTGGGAAACTCAAGGAGTGGACAAAAATATGGCAGTTGGGGCTCAATGACAAAAAGTGTAAAATTATGTACCAAGGGAATAGGAACCAAGGAACTTAGTACAGGATGGGGGGGAAGTACAGTCTGTCACTAAGCAGGAAAGAGACCTTGGGTTACTACAGCTGATGACCTCAAAGTGGTAGGACAGTGACAAAGCAGTAAGTAAGGTCAATAGGAAGCTGGGATGTATTGGAAGAGGCATCTCCAGTAGGAGAGAGCTAGTGTTGCCACTATATGGCTCACTGGTAAGACCCCATCTGAAGTATTGTCTAGTTCTGGAAGTCGCACCTCAGAAAGGACATAGACAGGAGGGTGGCAGTTCAGAGAAGGGCAACTAAAATGGTTTAGGAGTTGCACCAAAATCCCTACGAGGAGAAAGGAAAGACTGAGGGATCTCAACATGTACATCATGGAAGAGAAGAAAGTGAGAGGGGATGATAGAGACCTGCAAATACCTCACAGGGGTGAACACTGTGCAGGAGAGGAGTCCCTTCTCTTTCAAAGGAGAAAGAGCAGTAGAACCAGAGGGCATGCAGTGAAACTGGAGGGGTGAGTCTGACAGAGATGTGAGGAAGCACTATTTCACTGAAAGAGTGGTAGATGCCTGGAATAGACTGCCTGAAGGAGTGGTGCAGGTGAGAACAGTAGGGGCTTCAAGCATGCATAGGACAGACATAAGGGAATATTAGTGAATAGGCAGGGGAA
Organism: Neoceratodus forsteri; assembly: GCA_016271365.2. NCBI lineage: Eukaryota > Metazoa > Chordata > Ceratodontiformes > Ceratodontidae > Neoceratodus > Neoceratodus forsteri. The sequence goes on along the minus strand of CM057453.1, from coordinate 410,124,618 downwards.
AGGGGGGCCGCTGAAGACTAGTTAGGGTCTGTGGAGGCAGACTAGGCAGGGACCATTTGGGCAGACTGGGTGGGCCAAGCGGTCTTTTGCTGCCAACAAATTCTATGTTTCTATATTCCTAAGTTCACAGCAATTGACTAAGCCATCTTGGGAGGAGTTGTGATAAACTGATGGCAGTGGGTGGATTTTGTGAGTGCTCCTTCCCTAGTGGGTGCCAAGCAGTTGGCATCAGGAAACATAGTGTGTGCATGGAAAAGATAAGTGGTGACTTAGCTCACAGAGAAGTGGATTTCATATAAATACGTAAGCAATAAGGCATGATGGGGTGTGTGTAGAACACATTTTACCGCACATCCAGGGGCGTAATAAGGCACGAGGCCAAAGGCCGAGTGACTTTAGCTACTCGCCATGTGGTAAAATATGTTCCATGCACATCCCAGAGTGCTTTATTGCGCTTATAAAATGGGCTCCTTTTTTTAAACTTTTTACCATTGGGAAAAGCATGTTTATATGTACTGTAGAAACAATAGATTTACTTGTGTTTATTTATGATCAAATAGTCCTTCCGCCCACTACAAATGATGTCATTGATGATGTCATTGTATTGTTGCCTACTTTCTTCTTCCTGTTTTTTTTCTCTCTGTTTTCCCCACATTAAAAATATGGAATGTTTGTCATGGAATGTTTACCATGCAATACATGGATTCAAAATTCTGCTCAGTTCCACTGCTAGAATGTTACTCTCCTAACATACTATACAAACACACAACAAAGGCCTATGTTACAGCCAGAGACTCAATTATCTCACTGTTAGAGGAGAAGAGATTTCACTGATGAGCAGGTAAAGATAGAAGGGGGATTTGTCATTGTCAGCAAAGAAACATTTGTAATGAAAACTATAAACAATACTTAATGTTTCTAATTTGTTTATGTGTGTAAGGAGAATGTGATGATCAGGGAAACAACATTTAATTAATCTGTTTTGTTTTATATTTAGGGTAATTTTATTTTTAGGACCCTGTACAAGTAAATGTGATGCTTACAGTAACTGGGCAAAAACAATGGCTGCCAGTTGAATTCTTCACATTCTATTAGAGTAATGATTCCAGTGGTGATCAGTGCACATTTGGCAGCACTTTTTATTTTCCATGTGTGGAACACAATTGCTTCATGAACATCAGTCAATCAGATTTCAGGATTTTCTCTTACCATCTTAGAATATCTGTTCAGTCACAGAGCAAAATATACAAAGGGGGATACTTTGTATACTGCTGGGGTATTTTTCTTAGTGAAGCATAGTACAGTGACAAAGAACTATGCCTGGAACATGTAAGAGGCTTACTGTGGCACAACTACAGGATTTTTGCCAACAGTTACAGCCTGCCTATGGAGAGCAAAATCAGACCTCACAGAGTCTTGAGAAATGTGACCTGCCGACATGGTGAAGCTGAGGGCTGAGGCGCTGGACACCTTACCTCACGCTACGCTGGCGACCTGAGTTCAGGAATGACCTTGGGTCATCAGGGTGCCGGCACAGGGGTGGAGGGTGGGAGCAGAATTAAGCACTGGCTCTTCTCTCCTGGGAGTGGGGGGTTCACCTGCCCGTAGTCTCGCTATCACTGGATGGAGGTCCGGTGACAGGCGCAGGTGGTAATGGTGTGGCAGGTAGGGTGGGGCATCCCATAGTGCATGGCATGTGCATGCCTCCACATGTGCGTGTGATGCTGGGTCAGGAACAAAAAGTTGAAAATCATACAAAACTACTTACGGGAAAAAAGAAAAGTGACCTAAAGAACCAGGAGACTAGGTTTACAGATGAGTCTGGGCAGTTTGTGCAGTCATGAGACTGAGGTTAGTGAGAATGAGCCAGAGCCCAGAACAAATGAGAGGGGGGGAGTTGAGCATCCAGCCCAGAATGACATGATAAAACTGTAGTTTATACTGGTAAAGGTAAAAACAAATGCAGAACTGCAAAAAACAAAGTGGAAAGCTGAGAAGCAGAAGACCAAACTGGAGGCAGAGGAGCAAGAGAAAGACTGCCAAGGAGCAAGAGAGGCAGCACCAGTATGAGATCCAGATGCAACATCAAAAGCTCCAGATGCAAGAGAAGTAGGAGCAGCAGTGCCGAGACAGCAAGAGAAAACATAAGCAAAAGAGGGAGAAACATAACCATAAGAGGGAGATACAGATTCAGTGGCAGAAGCACACCACCACATGCAAGGGAGCCTCCCTCCCAAGAAGCTAAAATTAATTCTAAAATTATTTCACATTACTAGGTGGTGCATGATCTTGACCTTTTTATGAAATCTTTTGAAAGATTGTGTGGGCAGTTTAAATGGGACAGGGCTATTTTGAGTGACACACCTCACGCTATCTTCTCATAGGCAAAGCCTTAGAGGCATTCCCTGGAATTGATAATGCAGATTGCACAGACTATATAAAAGAGAAAAGTATTTTATTGAAATGTTTTGAATTGACTCTCAAGACATATAGGCTCACATTTACAGGACAAAAGAAAGCACTGGGGTAGAGTTAAACTGAAATGTGTGTTCAGTTGTGCAATGTATTGGAGAGAGATGGTTGGAGGGTGAAAAGGCAGTTAGTGATGGACAAGTAAAGGATGCGTTTTAGAGCAATTTCTTATGGCACAAATTGTGAGTGTGGCTGTTGAACTTGAGCAACCTGCCCTATGAAAAGGCAGCTGAAAAGACTGATCAGTTTACAGCTATCACTCTGCATCTGCAGTGAAAACACAATGGGGAAGGGACTTTGGTTAGTGTAAAGGAAACCACTGAGGTAGCCAAAAGGTAAACCAGCTGGAACCAGAACCTGAACCCAAGGTAGAAAATAGTGCTCCTAAAACTAAGGAGTTAGGGGATTGAAGGTATTATATATGCTGGAAACCAGTGAATTTATTATACAGTTGCACAGAAATAAGGGGCAGAAGGCAGATAGATGGGATGGGATGAGCTTCTGTGGGAGCAGCACCTCGTGGCCTGAGTGGAATATGCTGACTCTAATTCCACTACTCACATGTATCCCATCCTATTTAATGGTGAAATAACAAAGGGGTTAAAGAGACACTGTCAATCCCCTTAAAGCGATTTACCAAGTTTTGATATATGAACGCATATACTGCAAGGTGACTGCATGTAGAACCAATTCGCAATGTATTTTGATAGATGCATAGCCTATTTTAGCAAATTAAATCAGGTTTTCAGCCTCACAAACCAGGAAGTGTCATTTTGTGTATTGGAGCCTGTATTTGGTGACCTTTGACACTCATTACCTTTGCAATGTCACCACAGGGAGATCAGTGCTCTGCAATTAAAATTAGTTCTTGGTCACAGCAGTTCTGTCTTGATAACAGAGCTCTTGGTAGCAGCATGCAGCACGACAGTAGCAATGTCAAACAGTTCATTTTCAGGGTCCAATGATGAAAGCATTATGTTGTCCTGCACTAACAATGATCTTTCAGACACTGACATAGTGCCACAGTTTGACAGCCACTGCATAGTAGATCCCCATAGGGATGACCCTATGACAGCAGCAAAAATGATGTGGGCAGTAGCTCAGGTAGTCAGAGCAGTAGTCCCGATCCATTCCAGTACAGCAGTGTGAGCAGACTTAGCAACAAGACTGTTAATATTTTATTTTGCTACTTAGTGCTACAGTTTGGTTCCCCGTCATTGCTGTCATTTTACTGTGCAAAATCGAGGTATGGTGTGTGTTCTGTTACTCCCAGCATCGATGTGCCCACACAAATGCTAGTGATAGTACCCTAGGTTTTTATTTTTTGGGGGGGGGGATTGCTTTCCCTATGCTAACAAGTTGTTGGCCACTCCAACTTGACACTGAGAGCACAGCTCGCTCTGGTGGCAATGCTTGAGCAGGATAAATGGCTCACAATTTGTCCAAATCCAATTTATCCAAATTCCCCACCTGGTACTAGTTAGTAGTGACCTCCTGCCAATTGATTTATCAGTCACTCACTCTGACGGAGCACAAGGTGGAAATTACAAGTAGGTACCTTGTACCCAACCACTCCAAACCCCCCCCAGCTGTACACATACACTTAGTAAATTGCTGCAGCATAGAACTTTTATTATCTGTAAATTATTTACTGTTTGGGTCTGTCTTTGCCCTAGTGCCAACTGGTTTATGCCATAGCTTTCTTCTCTGTGTTATGTGTGTGTTTGTGGGTGGGGGGCCTGCTTGTACTTTCCCTTTTAGAGGGTATCAGTGATTGAGTAATGTGTTGAAGTCACCGGTTCCCCTGTTTACGGCATGTTATAAATTTAAAACTACAAATTATTGCACCAGCTTTGTGTTACCTCTAAGCGCTCAGGAACTATACAGACTGCAGCTGTCATTAGTGTCTGCATAAGCATCTGTAATACCATCCTGGCATTGGCTTATTGTCGCTACATGTGTGCCTCCAGGTGCATTATGAATTGAGCAAAACATACACAGTACAGTCAGTCATCGTCCCCCACCCCCAAGGTTAAAAATGAAACTGCCAATACCCTTGTCATGGAGAAAGGGACAGCATTTATGTTTAGATAGCCTAAGTACCATTTGATTGGTCCACTACAAAAAGGGGCATATCCTTGCGGTAGGTACTCAAGTGTTAGACTGTATTTGAACCACCCTTCCTTACTTATGTCACCATATTTCATTACCACTTCGGTCTGTGTCAAGCCGTTTATGTTTTCCCATTTTTTCCTTTACAGTGGATCTCTATTTGCACGTAAGTGTACAACAAATCACGAGATGCTGCACTATACTGTCTCCCATGCCTTACCGATGTCATGGTGCATTGTGTAGACTCCCTGCAATCATTGCTGTGTAGCCCATATTTTGGTTCAGACATTATTCCCTAAGTATGCCGAACTGACTAGCACACTTTGCAATATAACACCACAGAAGCTGTACATTGGTACCACAGTGTCGGGAGAGGATGGCAACTGCAGTCTCTTCTTTTGCTGATGCTCCGGAGCACACACAATGATGCTATAATCCTAATTATAAATAAAGACTGTATGTTAAAATGTTAAAAATCTAAGTGTTTTTAATTTTGAGATACACTGTTAACTATGTATAGTATAACTATGTACAGTATATACTGTAACTGATTTTATTGCATTCATTTATAAACTTAGCAAGGAGCTGGCAAGCTGGAGAAACAATTCAGTGCACCATGTCCCTTTATTCATGCACATCTAAGCATACTTTGGTGATCAGTGTTATGGTGCTTGCATGAGAACATCAAATGAGCCCAAGAAAACACAGGAGCACAAGAAAAAATATAAACTGTCTATAATGATGGTGACAATCAGAAATGCAATAGCAAAGGCAGTTTACTGAAGCAATCACACTGGAAGCAGCACTTGCCAAAAATACACAGTTTATTGCACTGTTCTCCTGGGATTGGACTGTGCAGCTCAGTGCTCATACTCTTGCTGCACATTACAATTCTGAACTGTTGAAAAAGTCATCCATTTAACACAGACCTCTATGTACCAATACTGAAAAGCTTACTTCAATTTATAGATCTGCCCAGTTCAAAAGTCGTCCTTTTGTGTCCCAATACGCTACAGATAACAGCTCCACTCAGCTAAAAAAAAGTATTTTTTATACAGACTTGTTGTTATAATTATGTACTTAACATACTAACATACTATTTGCCAGCAGATTAGGCCTTACGGTCTATCGAGTCTGCTCAAACCTCAGATCCTTAGTTGGGTGCTGAGGCCCTCCTCCCCCCTTGTGTTCCAGAAACCTCTATCATCTATCCCCGTCCCCCTGGGACAGGCCATCATCTGATACATCCACTTTCTGTGTCTGTCCCACTGTCTCTTGAAGTCCTCCACTGTGGATCTCTGAACCAGCTCGCCAGGCAGTGCATTCCAAGGGTCCACCACCCTCTCAGTGAAAAACCTCCTCCTCTTCCCCCCTCACCCTTCCACTTTCCAACTTCAAACCATGCCATCTGGTGATACCTCCTTGCTTTAGTCTAAAGATCCCCTCCATGTTTACCCTATTTATTCCCTTGAGGTACTTGAAGACCTCAATCATGTCCCCCCGTCTTCCCTCTCCTCAAATGAAAACAGGCAGAGCTCCTCAAGTCTGTCCTCATACGTCAAATCCCCTAGCCCTCGTATCATCTTAGTTGCCCTCCTCTGTACCCTCTCCAGGAGCTGTATGTCCCTCTTCAAGTGTGGTCTACAGTACTGTACACAGTACTCAAGGTGTGGTCTAACCAGTCCATTGTACAGCAGCAGAATCACTTCCTTGCTCCTAGAGGTGATCCCCCTTACAATGCATCCCAACATCCTGTTTGCCTTGCTAGCCACTCTCCTGCACAGCTCAGAGTTATTCATACATGCATCCACCATGACCCCTAGGTCTTTTTCCCCTATTGAGGCCTCCAATGCCTCCCCTCCCAGGGTGTACCTGTGTTTAGGGTTTCCCCACCCAAGATGTAATACCTTGCACTTGGTGATATTGAAATTTAATTTCCATGTGTGAGCCCAGTTTTCCAGGGTCTCCAGATCCCCTTGCAGGGCCAACCTCCCCTCTTCTCCCTCAACTACTGCTCCCATCTTGGAGTCATCAGCAAAGAGACTCATTTCACACCCTATACCCTCCCTGATGTCCGATATGTATGCATTAAACAGGATCGGACCCAGGACCGAGCCCTGCGGTACTCCATTACCAACCTCTCTAGGGTTCAAGAGCTCCCCACAGACCACTACTCTCTGGGTACATCCAGCTAGCCAGTTTTCAATCCATCTGACCTTCAAAGGGCCTACTCCCAACCCCATCAGTTTCTCCACCAGACCATTGTGGGGGACAGAGTCAAACGCCTTGCTGACGTCCAAGAATAATACATCCACAGGCTTTCCCCTGCCCAGTTCTGATGTTACCCATTCATAGAACTCCACAAGATTGGTTTGACATGATCTACCTGGCACAAACTCATGCTGCCGACTATCCAGACCTCCCACCTCCTCCAAGTACACCCCCAATCATTCCTTTAGTATACTCTCCATTAATTTTCCCACCACCAAGGTCAAACTGATGGGTCTATAGTTACCTGGTACTTCCCTCGACTCCCCTTTATGGATTGGCACCAAATGTGCCTCTCGCCAATCCCTAGGTACCCTCCCTGTCTCAAGTGACCTGTTGAAGAGCTCCGCCAGGGGCGCAGCCAGTATGTCCGCCAATTCCCATAGTATTCTTGGATGAATGCCATCCGGCCCAGGAGGTTTGTCTTTCTTTAGGGCCTTGAGGGTTAACCACACCCTTTTGGTGGAGATAGCATCATCTGTCCCCTCCACCTTACTGGCCTTTTTATCCTTATCCTGATGTGACACCCCTGGGGTACCTCTCCCTCCCTTCCTCTTGCTCCATTTCTGTTGCTCCCCTGATCCCACTCACTGCCACTTCTATCCCCATCATGCCTTGCTTTGTAGATATCCCATCCCCCTCCCTAGTGAACACAGAGGCAAAGTACTCATTAAATACCTCTGCCTGGTCTCTCGCCTCTTCCACCCACCCTCCTTCTGATCTCAATCTGCTGAGATGGCCCTTAGTTTTCTCTGCTCCCCAATGTACCAGAAGAACCCCTTTTCCCTCCATGTATCCCTGTGCAGCCACTGCTCTTACTGGACTTTGCCCCTCACCATCCAGGTGACTTTTCTAGATGCAAGATGGTACATTTCCTTATCCCTATCCCTCTTGTTTTACATTTTTGTAGGCCCTTCTTTTCTCTGACCACTACCTGAACCTCACTGGACCACCTGCATGTTTATGTGACCTTGCTCCCTTATGTTTCACCTTAGCGCAGGTCCTGACTGCCTCATGAAGTCCCTGTTTTATGACCTCCCATCTCCTTTCCACATTTGTCATTGATGTAATCCCTTTCAAGTGATCCTTGAGAATATTTCCCATGCCCACAAAGTCTGCCCCCTGAAGTCCACTGCCAGTGTCCTAGATCTCACTCCCCATGCTTATTTGAAACCAGACAGTATTGTGGTCGCTCCAAGTCAGGGGATCCTCTACAACCAGGTCCCTTACCAGATCCCCATCTGCCAGAACCACGTCCAGGACATGCCCCTCCCTTGTGGGCTCCATCACATGCTGTGTTAAGAACACATCCTGGAAGCCGTCCAGCAGCCTCTGCTCCTTGGCCACCTTAGAGGACATGGTTCCCCAGTTTGTACCTGGCATATTAAGGTCCCCCATCAACACCACTCCTTCCCCTTTTGGTCCACACTGGGCAATGATGTTGTCCAGCAAACCACCCTCCAGAACATCATCCATCCCGAGGAACCTATATACTACACCCAGCTTGACCTTATCTCCTGCTGGGGATCATAAGGTGATCCATAAGGCCTCCACGTTTCCCTCTGCCTCTTCTACCCTAGCAATTTCTATGTCATCTCTAATGAACATAGCCACTCCACCCCCTCTGCCCTCCTTTCTATCCTTCCTAAGCATAGTGTACCCCTGCACGTTTAGGTCCCAGTCATGTTTTTTGTTGGCCCACGTCTCTGTGACCGCCGCCACATACTTGCAGCACTTATTAAAACTGTAACCCTGTACTCAAGCAATGTAGATTGTTATGTTCCTAGAACTGATGGACCAAGGACACAGAGCTTAGTCAGATGAGTAAAATTGAAAAATCAGGAGAAATCACCACTTCTGCAATCCCAAAAGCAAGTATTACAGCTGCCAATATAACAAACCGTTTCAGTCATCAGTGCTGTAATTTTTGCCAGTTCAGTTTTGGATCTGCACTCACTGAGGCTGGGTCCAGGAAAGATGAATGAATGAGCAGTGAGAAAGGTGCAGTGGGAACACCTTCCCTGTGCTGATGTCACTCATGCATGTGGATGCACTGCTCATGTGCGAACTTCAAACAAAGAAAAAAACATGCAGAGACAACTGTGGCACAAAAATGTTAAAAAACTAAGCATCTGAATATATTTAATACTTAACTTCAGGGCAGCTGAGCTTTACATCACTCAATGAAGGGAAGGTGCTCTGCAAGCATGACATCGGGGGGAAGTTGGTAAATCACTTTAAGCCACAAAGTATCTCTAGTTTGGAAATCTCAAATTACAACTAGTCACATTCTATAGAGATCGCTGATGCGATGAGTAGTTTGATTCTGCTTTGTTTGTTTTTCCTTTTAAAAGTGAAAAACACACTGCCCACCACACTGGTGTGTTACCACACAAAAAGGTGTTTGTTTGTTTGTAGTCCTTGATCAACTCCCACTCCATCTTTCCTAGACTTGGGAAGCCCTCCAACGCAGTCTAATCACTCATAATGCAGTGGGAGGAGTGGTGACTATTGCATAATGAGTGGCCGTGCTGTTTGGAGGTGCTCCTAATGTTCAGGAAGCAAACAATAAGAGTGAGTCAAGATCTGAAACAAAATAAGGTTGGGTATAATTACAGTGTTAGCATGCATTTTAGTTCTACTAAGAAAAGAAGCAAAAAAAACATTTCCAACAACATTAATGCCATTAAAAGCAGAAGTTCTGTGCCCCAGCCAACAACATTTATATTTTTCAGAGAAGGTAAGCAATCATAAAATGTGGGTTTACAACTGTAACCCCTAGGTGGCACTATCCCAAGGGCTACTACCCCTGCCTGTTTGACTCCGGACAGGTTGAGGGGCCTAGGTCCTATGGCGGGTGCCTCCACCCAGAGATCAGGGTTTGTAGTGGTTAGACTAGCTTGGTCACAGCCCTCTGGGACACTGAGACCCCCTTTTATTCCCTCTAGTGGCTCACACAGTACCCCGGAGTTACAGCCCCAATACCCCACATATACACACTGTTCACTCATATAGATACCACTTACCCTCTAAACTGATTCTGCAGCACATCTCTGAGGACCCCCTGTAAAATAAGGTTAAACGACATACACAGCAAAACACAAAACTGTTTCCATAAGTACCAACACCACAGACAGTATATAGTATAACAACAACAAATCTGATTTATTTAGGGGGCAGTAACACGGGAGGGGCAAATCAGGTTAATTGGTGGCATTAAATCACAGTACTGTGACCACATACAGGGTCTGAAAAGTCACACTCTGGGTACCTGGGAGGGGGCTAGCCAGGTCTGTTACCCGGGGTTGGCCGGCAGGTACAGATGAATGGGGCCCTGTAGAAGAAAATATATGCACAACACCCAATTGCAATCCGGAGCCAGATGGCTCAGTCCATGAAGCAGGGGAAACAACAAGAATTAGATGACACACTTGTGATTGAAAACAGACTGCAGGGGAATACCCTGATTTGTACTCACAATGCACAAGCTGAGGACCAGATGCTACTGTAGATGTTCTTCTGGATTGCCAGAACAACAGGGCATGGAGACAAGATCCTTGTGACTGGACCCCACTGCAGTTGATAGCAAACGTATTTAGTCCAAGCTAAGCTGGGGTTTGCTGCCAGCTTCAGCACACAGCACACAGCACACAGCACCGGGGATTGGAAATAGCGATTCCCCACAAGCACTACACACATTCATATGTAAAAGGAAAGTACTATACCAGGCAGGCTGCTCCTCGATCCCGATCACAATTACTGCAAAATACCAGGGGAGCACACACAGCAGCTTCAGTTCCTGACAGACCAAGCGCGATTCAGCAATTTCTCCAGTCTTCTACAGGGTGAGCCTGGTTTCCACACTTCTAGTGCTTCTTTCTCCTCACAACTCAGATTCGGTCCAAACTGGCACTCACAAAGGCTGCACACTGAAACTCAGGGCCTCACACGTGCTTCCCACGTGAAACTATACACCACAGAAGCACACAGCTCCTTCTCTCTTCACTGCCACAACTGATCTGATCTTTCCAGTCACAGAGCAGGGCATTTCCTTTAGCTCCACACTATTCTGTTGGCTGATTCAGCTGTTACTCACAATAAGACTCCTTCTGTTGGTAGAAAAAGGCACCAAGGTCAAAACTACATTTCCCAGAGTCACTGTCCATATAATCCCCTTGTGGCTGGCTCAAAATTAAGAGTCCAAGTTCTGATTTGTCCACAGGTTCCATTTTAGGGAACCCTTAACCCAAATAGCCCAGCACAGCAGTTTAGGTCCAAAATGGAGGGGTAACACACACAGAGTCCCAGCTGCAAGAAAAGCAGGTTAGACAAACTGCATTTTACTCAACACTCTAACTGGTTTCAGGCAAACAGTTACATCTTTCATTTAGGCCCCGTTTGCACTCTTAGCAACTGCAGAAACAGAGCGATTTCTCTGCAGCTCGGGCAGGATTCGAGCATTAAATACACAGTCCCCCCCACACAAACTAATTAAGTCTGCAAGCAGACAGCTCTTAAAGAGACAGTATGCGGAGGCTCAAATAACACTCACTTGGAACCACATTTAAACAGCTCAGACGCTGAACACCGCCCAGACTTGGAGCATTCAGGAAAGCTCCTGGAAGACTTTTGGGAACCCCCATTTGCAGGGGGGTTACACCATTAAAAATAATATGACACAAAAAGGGTTGACTGAGCCCATTCAAGAGACATAGGTGCTTCTCCTTCCATTGTGAAACAGAATTTAATAAATAAGGAACAGATTCCACCAGGTCTGGTCACAATGGCAACAGTTATCCTAAGTTGTGAAGGCAGGAAAGGGATACAGGAGGAGGGAGTGGTACCTGACCTACATGTTAATGTAATTTTGGGGTAATGATTTTGCCAGTAAAGGAATTTTGACTGTGTTACCACCTGTAGTCAGATCAAGAGACAGTCTGTCAAGGAAAGAGTGGGAGGAGTGCAGCCAGAACCAATCGTTACTTCATCAGAAAAGAAAGTAGCCTCTGTAGCTGAAGGACTAGCTAGGAGCAGAAGTTCTGTGCCCCAGCCACAGACAGTGGAGACCCCAGCTGACAGCATGTCTCCCAATAAGAAAAAGAGGCTTTTAGGGAGGGTCAGCCATAAGGAGCTGAGAAGGATACTCAAGCTGGCCCATCCCTACAAAACATTAGAGAACTGGAGGCCATGGCTGACTGTGACTCTACAGGAAAAGATAAAAAGTAGGCATACTGGAGAATGGGCTATTGTACAGAGTACTAATAATAAATAGAATTTTTTAAGGTGCTTTTAAAAAGTTTTGAAAGCCTTTACAAGCTGTTGTGCTTAATTAAGAGAGTCAAAAGCTAAATGATAGAGGTAGGTTTTTAGTTTTCTTGTTAGAAGTTCTAGATCCTGGCATGCTTGAATTTCCAGTGGTGGTTCTTTCCAAAGTCATGGGTCACAAAACAAAAAGGCATGATCACCAAAAGTAACCAGTGTGGAGGCTGGAATGTTGTAGAGAAAGACATCAGAAGAGCAAGCTAATGAGTCGTTGAATGATGATGAAGCAGTTCCGATAAATATACGAGGGTAAGATTAGTACGGCATTTGAATACAAGCGGAAGTGTTTGATAATCAGTTCTGTATTCAATTGGAAGCCAGTGAAGTTTGGTGAGGAGAGGTAAGACATGATCAAACTTCCTGGAGCCAGACAAAATACGGGCAACAGCATTTTGAATGAGCTGAAAACGATGCAAGGTTCATGTTGCAAGACTGGGCAAGAGGCAGTTGCAGTAGTTTAGTCATGAGAAAATAGTAAAAGAGTGGATCAAGGTGGTGGCAATTTAAGGGCTTAGGAAAGGGCGAATTGTAGCAAAGGTGTGCAGATGGTAAAAGGCAGAGCTGTCAATCTTGCAAACATGGGATTCCAGTTGAAGCATTTGCACTAAAATGACTCAGAGGCTGGGACAGCTATGGCTGAAAAAAATTGTAGTGGAACTCTAATGCACACCAAGGTCAGATAAATTAAGCTATCTGAGCTTAGCTTTTGTGTCACATACAAGAGGTTCAGTCTTGATAACATTTAAAAAGAGAGAGTGTGCGGTCATCCATGACTGAATGTCATCAAGGTGCAGAGACAACCAAACAAGATTGGCATGGACGGTGTTGGTGATAAGGGCATAAATCCGACTGTCATTGGTGTAGCTATGGTAAAACAGACCACAAGCATTAATAATGACATGGCAGTGCACATGACGAGGTGACACCTTTGGTGTCACTGGACTGCCTCAACAGGAGGAGAGGTCCATTACTCCTTTTAAGGAGGAATAAGCTGGGCATTTTACCATGAGGTTGCGCAGTGAGTAATGGTGGCTCTAGCATCTATGAGAGTAGAATCACTTGGTGAGTTTTATTCAGCAACTAAGTAGCATTTGACTGATTAAAGTGGCAAGATTGAGAGAGTCCACTTACAGTTTTCATTTATTCTTATATGAGGTTTTGAAGAAATGGAGATTCCCCCAAAAAATACATTTCTGGAGTGTACAAGCCCACAACGTTTTAGTGAGTGCTACATTAATCAGATTGAAGTGGTTAAAAAAATATATGAAGTAAATGTAATGCTTATGAAAATAGTTTGTGAAGGCATATAAACTGACTTACTGTAAACTGCAACTTAGTGAGTGTTTTCAAGAGAAATAGTGTGTAGTCATGTATAGGTAATAATATAATAGAATTATAGAAGCTTGACAGCAGAAAAGGACCACACTGGCCCATCCAGTCTGTCCTATTTCCCCCCACACACACCTCCTCCCTCTAGCCAGCCCCTGCCCTTCCCCGCTAGTCAGACCCATATGTCTGTCCCATGCCCTCTTGAATCCCTCCACTGATTCAGCCCCCACCACTTCTTCTGGTAGTCTGTTCCAGGGATCCACCACCGTCTCAGTGAAGAATCTCCCTCTCACATTGCCTCTGTATCTTCCTCCCTGTAGTCTGAGGCTATGCCCTCTAGTCCTGACGCCCTCCTTCTTAAGTAAACATGATGAAATTTGTTTAATTTTGTATGCTTTTCGGATTAAAATAGGGGAAGTGCATGATTGTTCTGTGAAAAACAGAAAAATGAAAAGCACAGAAAAAATATTGGGATCACAGCATAAGTGTATATCGGGGATGACAGATAGATAGATAGATAGATAGATAGATAGATAGATAGATAGATAGATAGATAGATAGATAGATAGATAGATAGATAGATAATCTTATTTATATTTGATATAGAGAAAAAGAACTGAATGCTTTATGGAACCACAGAAGAATGTATAAATTGTTTGGAAGTTAAAAGAGGAACATGCTCACCTTGAAACTATTACGCAAGCCCGATCCACTTGTAATTTGATTAACTGACAGAATCTCTAAAAATAATATATATATTTATTATCAGTTTATAATGTGTCGTAGAACGATGTTAACCTTAGGAAATCATCATTTTCTAAGGTTGTTATACCATCGATGTGATGTAGTAATGTTGTTAACCTATCAATGCTACGTCACATCGATAGGTTAACAACAGGGATTGGTCTGCGCATGTGTGTGCCTTTTTTTTTTACACTCGGGAACCGACAGATGCATGCAGCGGTAAGGGAAGGACTGAACGGACGCGGTGGTGACTATGTTTTGAAAAGTAAGCAGCCATTTTCACTTTTTTTTCGGACCATACACTATAAAAAATAATGTATGGTCCTTCTATCAGCAATCGGTTACTGTTGACCGTCTCGAGGTTCCCATGGTGATGTAAACCTCTCAAGCTTCACTCTCGAGGTTTACACAGTCACCCCGGCTACCTCTACACGGTTAACAGACCGGTTACCGATAGAGGACCATACATTATCCTTTATATTATACTAAAACATTTTACCCTATTGCTGCTTTTAGAAATATAAACAGTTTCACAATACAGTGACATTTTTTGGTCACGAAACATTGAGATTTTTAGGCTTCAGGCTATTTAAATAAATTTGTGGTAAGTGAGATGGTCTCAATTTCTTGTTTCCTTTATTTATTTATTTATTTATTTAGTTAAACATCAGTTTAGAAACCTTTGAGCCAGAGGCTCATTTACAAAGGTACCTCATCACAAAGAGGACATCAGAACAGTAGTACAAGGGACACAGTACTTACAACAAAAAAGTTACAGTTCAATTACAATTTTGTTTCAATAGAATACAATCTCCAATGAAGCAAAAGATAACAAAAGGTGCAAAACTTATGGTCGGGGGAGAGCTGGTGGGAGTAGAAGGGAGGGAGATAGGGGAGGAGGAATTAGTAGGGAAAGGAAGGGGGCCGCTCAGTGAGCATTGTCAAACAGAGTATATATTTTTTTTTTTTTTACACTAGGCTAGCGGCAGTTGCATTTGCGAGAGCTAAGGAGGAAGTTTCTGAGCCTGGGCTTAAAGCAAGCTAAGGTTAGTGAGTTTGAGACACTGGCAGGGAGGGAGTTATACCAGTGGGGCGCACGGTAAGGGAATGCCTCGGCCTTGAGAGTCCTGGCTCTCGGAATAACTAGAATGTAGCTCTTGGACGAGCTGCGGCGTGATCAGGAGTCGGTGCAGTACGGCGAATGGAGTTGGATAGGCCTATGGGGGATAGGCCACGCAGAGCTTTAAAGGTGAGCTGGCATGTCTGATACATGAGTCGCTCTTCCAGGTTGAGTAGGGTAGCCAGGGTGTACAGCTCACATGTGTGAGTGAGTCTGGGAGCACCAGTGATAAGTCTGCAGGCCTTATTAACTGTGAGGCGAACCTTGTTGAGGGCAGTCTGATCTGCTGAGCCATAGACCGGAAGGCCATAGTCAATGAGAGACATGACAGAGGAGGTGACAGCCTTTTATTACATTTTGGACTTGGGACCATCTCCTCTGGGTGAAAAGATTGTCTTGCCATTTCAGGATCAGAGTTCCCTACACCATGATGTTTTTCGATAATAATGTCTGCAAAGGGAGCCATATACAGCACAAAAAGAGGGTCCGGGGCGGAGCCTTGTGCAACACCAACAACTATTGATTTAGGTGGAAGATGGAAGAATTAAAGCTGATAGTTTGAGCTCTGCTGGAAAGTTATGAGCAGAGCCAACTCAGGACTGTATTTGTGATGCCAAAGACGGACTTCAGGTGCGTGAACAAAATGTCATGATTAATACTGTTAAAAGCAGATGATACAGCTAACAACAGAATAATAGAACTCCTTCATGATAAATAGTAAAATGTAATTGACACACACAAGAAACATAGAAACATAGAATTTAACGGCAGATAAAGACCGCTTGGCCACCCAATCTGCCCATTTCCCTACCTGATGGATAAGCTGCAGATTCCAGTTAATCAACAGCTTACTTCCTCCTGCCCCCCACTAGAATTGCCTTATGCCTGTCCCATGCATTCTTGAATTCTCCCACTGTTCCTGACTCCACAACTTCCTCAGGAAGGCTGTTCCATGCATCCACAACTCTCTCTGTGAAAAAATACTTTCTAACATTACCTCTGAGCCGTCCCCCCTCTATCTTCAAATTGTGACCCCTTGTTTTGCACATCTCTTCTTCTGAAAGATATTACCCTCTTGTATCTTGTTAATTCCCTTGAGATACTTGAAAGTTTCTGTCATGTCCCCCCCTCCTTTCCTCAAGGGTATACATATTAAGCTGCTTTAGTCTCTCCTCGTATGTCTTCTGGTGCAGACCTTGCACCATTTTGGTTGCCCTCCTCTGAACAGCCTCCACTCTGTCTATGTCTTTGCGGAGATGGGGTCTCCAGATTGCACACACTACCAGATGGGGTCTCACTAACTGTCTGTAGAGAGGGATAACAACTTCCTGTTGCTACTGTTAATGCCTCTCCTATGCATCCCAGTATCCCCCAGCCCTGCTTACTGCCTTCTCACATTGCTTGCCCACCTTTAGGTCATCTGATATAATTACTCCTAGGTCTCTTTCAATTTTTGTTGTTGTTATTAACTCACCCCCCATTGTGTACTCTTCCCCTGGGTTTTTGTTTCCCAGATGCATTACCTTGCACTTCTTTGCATTGAATCTGAGCTGCCACGTAGTTGACCATTCCTCCAACCTTGCCAAATCCCTTTTCATTCTTTCCACCCCACCTTGTGTATCAACCCTGTTGCAGATCTTTGTGTCATCTGCAAAGAAGTATACCTTTCCTTCCAGGTGCTCTCCAATGTCACTTATAAAGATATTAAAGAGGACCGGTCCCAGTACCGAACCCTGTGGTACCCCATTAGTTACCCTCTTTTCTTCACTGTGGACTCCGTTTACTATTACCCTTTGCATCCTGTTGTCGAGCCAGTTTTTTATCCAGGCTACCACCTTGGGACCCACTCCAAGGCTGGCTAACTTGTATATTAATCTTTTGTGCGAGACTGTGTCAAATGCCTTGCTAAAATCTAGGTAGGCCACGTCCACAGCCCCTCCCTGGTCTACTACTTTGGTCACCCAGTCAAAGAAATCTATTCGGTTCGTCTGACATGACCTTTCTGCTGTGAATCCATGCTGCCTTGGGTGCTGTGCCCCACTGGCCTCTAGGTACTCAACAATTCTTTCCTTCAGAAGTGATTCCATCATTTTCCTTACCACTGAAGTCACACTAACTGGTCTATAGTTTCCTGCCTCTGCCCTGCTCCCACTTTTGTGAAGTGGAATCACATTTGCCCTCCTCCAGTCCTCAGGTACCACTCCAACCTCCCATGATTTGTTAAAGAAAGTAGTCAGTGGTGTTACTAGTTCTACCCTTAGTTCTTTTAGTATTCTTGGGTGAATCCCATCAGGCCCCATTGCTTTGTCTGCCCTCAGTTTCAAGAGTTCTTTCAAAACCCTTTCTTCTGTGATTGGACTGGTATCGACCCCCCTATTCAGAGTTTCTTCCTTGTTTGGTTTAGACACCTCCCCCTCCTCATCTGTTGTGAATACTGAGCAGAAATATTCATTCAGTATTCCTGCTTTTTCACTGTCACCCTCTGCCCACATTCCCTTCCCTTTATTAAGTCTCTGTATCCCTCCCTTGGTCTTTCTTCAGCTCCCAAATGTGCCTATAAAAGGTTTTATCCCCCTTCTTAACAGAGTTGGCTATCTTTTCCTCAGTTTGTGCCTTTGCTATTCTGACTGCCTTCCCTGCCTCCTTCTGCTTTAACTGATAAAGTTATCTGTCCTGCTCCTTCTGTGTTTCCTTATATTTCCTGAATGCTATCCTTTTCTCCTTAACCATCCCTGCCACCTCTTTTGAGAACCATAGTGGTTTTTTCCTTCATTTTGTTTTATAGCTTTGCTTCACACAAAGCTTGTTTCCTCTCGATGGCGTTTGATTATTCCCATTGTTCCTCCACCCTTCCTTCTTGCCCATTTGCTGGTGCTTTACTAAGGCACTCTCATTTCCCAAAGTCAGCCTTCGTAAAGTCCAATACTCTTTTTTTTGTATGGCTCGACTCTATGGCTGTGTTTATTGTGAACCACACTGTTTAGTGGTCACTTGTTCCCAGATGGCTACCCACTTCTAAATCTGAGATCCTTTCTCCTTCCCCATTTGAGAGTACCAGGTCTAAGATTGCTCCATCCCGAGTGGGTTCCAACACTAGCTGTCTGAGGCATGCCCCCTGTAGGGCATCAAGAATGACCCTGCTCTTGGATGTGCAGGCAGCAAAGGTACTCCAGTTAACATCTGGCATATTCAGGTCCCCCATCAACAATATCTCCCCTTTTTCTGCCATTTTACGGATGCGTTCTGTCATTTCCTTGTCCATTTCATCCCCCTAAGATGGGGGTCTGTACACAACCCCCACGTGGATTGTGATGCCATTTCCTGTCTCCAGGGTGACCCATAGTGACTCATCAACTTCCTGTTTACTCTTTAGTTCTGTTGCTTTAATCCCTTCCCTTATATAGAGAGCTACTCCTCCTCCTCTTCTTTTACCCACCCTGTCCCTCCTGTAGACTGTGTATGCTGGTATGTTGACTTCCCACTCATGGTTCTCTGTGTACCATGTTTCGGTGACTGCTACAATATCCAGGCATCCCTCTTCCATCAAGGCCACTAGTTCAGGGAGCTTGTTGCACAGACTGCGGACATTGGTACTCATCACCTTCCATTTATTTTTTATGGCCTTACTCCTTTTAGCCCCACCCCTGTCCTTAACACCTTTTTCTGCATTTATCCTGTCCTGCTCCCTACTGACTTCTCTGCCTTGGTGTTTACTCTCTAACTACTGCACTTTGTGGGGGGAGGCTGGGATTTCCCTGCTCCTTTTCAAGTGCCTCCCCCCTTGGCTAGTTTAAATGCTTACCAATGAAGCATTTAAACCTGTCACCTAGGATCCTGGATCCCCCCTGGACAGATGCAGACCATCGCGCCAGTATAAGCCTGCATCCCTTCAGGTGGCTCCCCAGTCCCCAGTGAGGCCAAAACCCTGAGCTCCACACCAGTTTTTTAACCATTCATTGAATCCCATGGTGTGAAATACCATAGCATCATCCTTGCCATTAGACAGGCAGCACCTCCAAGAAAGTTACCGTACATGCTACTTGTCTAAGGCCCCTTCCCAACTCCACAAACTCCTTTTGCACTGCTCTGATCCCATTTACAGCCAGATCATTTGTCCCTAGGTGGGGACATCTAGTGCTCTCCCTTGAGCAGCTGCTCCCACGATCCTGAGGATTCGCTTCCTGTCCCTCTAAGCCATGGTGCCAGGCAGGCACCTTACCTCCCTATCCCCTTCCTCCCCCATGTCTACCCCCCTAATGATTGAGTTCCCCCACCAGGAGTTGTTTCCTTCCCCTGTGGGGTCTCGTGCCACCCTCCTGTGGGTCTCCTTTGTGGAGGTTCACAGCATCCTCCTTGGTCTCCACTGCAGGTGCCTCCATAGAGGAACCACTCTTTGCCAGAACAGCATATGAATCATGGAGAGCTACAACTGGAGGGATGCACCTCTGTTCCACCACCCTCTCCCTCCCTGAGTCCACCTTGGTCCAACCAGTCCTCTTTCTTGGCAACCTCTGAGGTAACGTTGGTGGCCCTGGTGGTCCCTGAGTAGGGGAAGAGGTTTCATGAATCCTAGCCAAGTCAGCCTGGAGATGGCCAACCTCCTCCCTCAGACCAGAGATGTGCCTGCAAACAGGGCAGCATCACAGCCTCCAGAATGTCTCCCGCGGAACTCTGCTGCTCCACAGCCATTGCACTGCACCACTCCCATCTGACTTATTTTGTGTCCCCTCTCCTGTTGCTTTGTATGCTTATTGCCTCCTCCCTCTATGTATTTTTACACTTACTTTCCTACTGCCTATGTGCCCTTGCAACTCTCACCCTTCCTATTCTGGGACAGGAACTTCCTGTAGTCTTCAGTAGTCTCCTTCATCCGTGCTTGGATTCAGACCTCTGGCAGCCAGGGGGGGGGATAAAGAGTTATATATTTTTTTAGGTTCCTTCAAGGTTGCTGAAACTAACGTGTCTCAGTGATCCTTTCCTTCCTACTGCCAAACAGGAAGTTCCTGCTGTCAGTCAAATTCAGTGGCTATAAAACTAGAACTGGCTTTGGGTGGGAAGGAGGGCAATTAGTAAAAAATCTGTAGTTCTGGACTTCTGTTTCTTGCTCTGCAACCAGTTCTCTTCTGCCAGAAAGAGCCAGAAGTTGTAATTGGAGACAGGTGCTTTTGAGGGCAGTTTCAGCGTTGTGAACAGTTCAGAAACCAGACTGGAATTCTGGCAGAAGTTGGTTAGAAATGAGACAATCAGTTAGTTGATGGGCTACTGCTTTCTCTAACACTTTGTAAATAAATGTCAACTGGGCAATCGGATGATACGTGGAAAGAATATTTTGGTTTAAAGAAGGCTTTTTTAATATTGGCAGGACTAAGCCAGTCTTGACAGAGGAGGAAAAGGCACCAATCAATAAGGAGGAATTGATAAGAGCAGCAACGAGTGGAATGAAAATGTGAAACAAGCCCTTTTAAACCAGGTAAAAGCAGGGTCCAAGGGGAATGACTCAAGACTGGAGTTTTTGAAAACTGTGAGGAGCCAGCTCTGTTAACAAGACTGAAGGATGAGAAAGTTGTAGAAAAAATCTCAACCGAGTCAGAAGAAGCTGGGGTTGGGGGGGTAGACAGAGGGGAAATACTCAGTTTGTCATCAGAGAAGGTGTGTAGATCCTGAGCAGAGTGAAGTAGTAGGTTTTGAACAATTAGGCTTACTGTGTTCATGGCTTGGAAGAGCTTGCTTGGGTTTCCTTTTCAGGTAGTACAGTAGTAAGTTCTTCATAGTGGTTCTTTTTGGCATCAAGCAGATGTAGTTTGTATTTTTTGCAGTGTTAATAATATGATTCCTGAAAAAGCATTTAGCTATGCTTGTGCCACTTTCTCACACGTTGCTTGTGTTTCCTTTTTGTCTAAAAGTAGACTGGGTGAAAAAACAGGGGTTTGGAGGGTGAGTAGGAGCTTTCAGAAACCAAGAGGGGGGTCAAGTTTGACAGGAACAGAAGATTATGTGTTATTATACCGGTGGGTCAAAAGATCTGGACAATCAGCAAGTTACGCTTCACTGAGGAAACTGGTGAAGGTGGAACATAATTCTGGCAGGTTTATTGAGTGGAAATAGCAACCAATCCGGCTGGCGTCTGGATTGGTATTTGCAAGGCTGAAAAAGGAGTCAACAACAAAATAAAGTAGGAAATAGTCAGAAAGTGCCATGTCATGGTGAGTTATGCAAGCAATAACACACGACGAGGTGTGGGTTACCTCCTGATAAGAGCACACCCAGGTGTGTTATGAGACATGAGGTGCTTGCGCCGAGTGCCTTATGCACCTGGGCGTGCACTTATCAGGAGATAACCCACACCTCGGAGTGTGTTATCGCACTTATAAAATGGGTGTTGCTAGTAAATTAAAAAAACGAACAAGAAAAAAAGAAAAATCCTCAATTTTTTTTTAAAAAGGAGCTTTTAGTAGTGTTAATAATGAAAATAGTTCCTTGTACAGGTATTATAACTATATGATGGCAACTACAGGGCACTCCTCCCCCACACCAATACAGTGATGCTGACTTGTGTAGTGTCTGTCTACCAAACAGATAGACCATAGTTTTATTTCACTCAGAGAGAGTGGGTGGTTTTATTGTGAGGGACATTGAGAGAAAGCAGGCAGTTTGTGCTGAGTGATGACAGTGTAAGGAGGAGCAAGCATGTCTGCCCCTGCTCCGCACATACACACACAGACACAATTGTGGAAAGTATGTTTAGTTCATGTATATTTTCTTACATTCATTAGTTTCCTAATTTTTTTTGTTTGTTTTTTGTTTGAGGGAGTAAGCAGCAGTTTCAGGAAAAGTGAGTGTGAGTGCTTCTGTGTTTGTCACCCGTATGAGGAGCGAGTGTGTCCCTCACCAACAGCTATAGAGAGTGTAATTGAAGTGTTTCAAACTGTAGCGGCATGGCATTGTGGTACTGGACAAGGAAATGAGCAGTTTATTTGTGGCGATGGCAGTAATTAAATAATTGCAACAATAGTACTGGCACTAGACTGTTCTAGGCGCGGGTCTGAGGTTTCGATTCGTGGCAGCATAAAGGGTGGATCAAAGCAAGGCACGTGGGTCAGTTGATCCATTGCTTGTCATCTGAGACAGCAGGTCAGAATTTGTTTTTGCACTGGTTTTGTTGGGGATTTGTCTGTCTGCAGCTAAATACATTCACTGAGAGGTAGTAAATGTGTGTCGGGGTGTGGGCAGGGAGTGTTGTACAGCAGTTCCATACCCAGCTTCTGGCAAGGGTAGAGGTTGGCACAGTGATATGTGCTGTTGTCTGTCCTGACTGGCTGAAGAAGTGCTGGTTGGCACAATACATGCTGATAAGGACACAGCCACGGATGCATCTTAGCCAATCAGGACAAAGAAAATTGCAGACCTATTTTATGATGGAGAGATAAAAAGTCCTTGGGAGATGACAACATCAAGCCAGTAACCTATATTATGAGTAGGAGCGCTGATGTGCTGAGAAAAGCTGGAAAGGTCAGAAAGATCACAGCATTTGGTATTTTGGTCTACTTGTAAGTTGAGATGAGAATTGAAATCCCCTAAAATGAGGAGGCATGAAGACTGAGGAGTTAGGTGGACAAAGCTCAGAGAAGTCCTTAAAAAAGGACATCAAGTCTGGCCTTGTGACACTGAGGGTTGAGGCACTGAAAGCCATACCTCACACTGTGCCAGCGACCAGGGTTTGGGAACAAGCCCAGGTTGTCAGGGGTCAGCCGGGGGTGGGGACAAGGAGTAAGATCAAGCCACCGCAAGGCAGCTCTCTCTTCCTGGGAGGGACTGGGGGCTCCCCAGCTACTGGCCACCCCATGGAGGATGGATGGCTTCGCCGACCTGAGGAGCTCGGGTGATAGCCATGGGGAGGGGTGGAAGGGACTGAGCCAGCTTCATGGAGCATGCGTGCGCCTCCACGTACGCACAATGCCTATGTGCTGGGGCCCCAGGAAACAGGGGAGAAAACAGGGCAAAATACAGAAATTGTAAATAAAAAAAAAGACATCAAACACTTCGGACAGCAACAGACCACCCCGATGATACACAATGGTGGTTTAGAAAAGTGAATTACCAGATGTTCAAATGAGTCAAAAGAGAAGGTGTCAACCTTGGTTGTTGTCAGGTGACTTTTCCATATTCAGCCAAGTCCCCTACCAGTGCAGAGGCACAAGGGAGAGCAGTGGGATTAAAAGCTTTGGTGACTACGCTATTAATGGTGCTGTGATCATTGCAAGGAAGTCACGTTTTGGTGAGACAAAAAAGATTAAGGTATAAATTCAAAAGGTAATCATTTCAGCTGATGCCCTTATTGATGACAGAACTTCAGCTCAAGAGATCAGTTCTAGTACAGGTGCTAGTAGAGGCACTAACAGGTTTAGACCTGATTTCAGTTAGATGTAAGTTCTTAGTAGCTTGCCAAAGGGGATATGATGGGTTAGACTAAGGACAATGACCAGTAATTGTACTAATGAATTGTGGTGGGTTATTTGATTTAGTTGAATGGATGGAATCCACAGGGGAAGGTTTGTTAGAGCCAGTTCACCAGCATGAGCCATATGAGGTTTTTCTAAGTATACCTGACTTTCGCATTGAAAGTAAGTGTTCGAGATAAGTTTGTCCCTGGATCTTGATGGTTGGTGGGTGCAAAGTAGATGCGAGTTATAGCAGAACATTTGGGTATCATTTAGGGAAAGAAAAAGCTGCCACTTGGTAGCCTATGCTCCACGTTAGGTGCTGGGACAAGAGCAGCGTTGTAGGTGGAGATCCCAAAACAGAATATAGAGCAGTTGGTAGAGATGAGTAATGAAAACTGAATGATGATGCAATAGAAAAATCAGCAGTGGGGGAGATCACACTCCCTAACTGAGTGAGAATGTCGGCCGCGGGGGAGAACAAGGCTCCTGTGAAGGTAGGCAGGATATCGGTCACTGGAGAACAGCCCTCAATGGTGGGAGTCAGAGTATATTCTGCTGGGGAGAACCATGCTCCCAGATGGTGGACAAGATATCTGCCACAGGGGAGACTGTGCTCTCAAGTTAGAAAGCAGGAAATCCGCCAAAGGAAACACAATGCTCCAAGGAGGGATGGTCAATAGCTCAGCCACTTGGGAGGCAACACTCCATGCTGACTGCCACAGGAGAGATAATTCTCCCAGGATGACAGACCTAAACATCAGCCACAGGGGAGGGTGATGCTACTAGGAGATTGAATAGTAGACAGCCACATGGGGAAGTAAGGCTGTGAGACAGCTGACATAGGAACATAGGATCTTCAAACAAAAGAGAGCATATGCCCATCTAATTTATCTGCGATATATTTCAACAGTTGTAACCATGGATCCCTGTCTTCAAGAGATATTTGCCTAATCCACATTTGAAAATTTGCAAACTGCCACTCATGACTAATATCTCAGGTAGTTTGTTCCAGACTTGTTCTACCCTCCGTGTGAACCATTTTCCTCTCTTTTCTGTGTTATAAAGATGCCTTATTAATTTGAACTTGTGCCCCCTAGTTCTTTTCCCTTGAACTCAAGATGAAAACCTTCACTTATATCATCATTTATTATTGATTTGTACACAGCTATCAAATCATCGATGGGTCTCCTCATCTCTAAACTAAACAGTCTTAGTCTGTTTCAGTTTCAGTTTAGTTTCAGTTTAATTTTTATACTGGAAAAGGCCATTTTGAGCAAAAGCTGCCTGTTTTCAGAAGTGCCAAGTAATACGATAAACACAAACACAACTGAGCAAGTACAATAACTGAGTACAAACAACTAGCAATTTAGCAATACAAATAATACAATTAAGTGATTTTGCATTAAAACAGACCAGGTACTAAAAACACTAGAAACAGGAAACAATTGGAGCTGTATGCGGAGGGTAAGGATATCAGAGAATGGGGGGGATAGACCTGGGGAGTAGGGTGGGTATTGGGGGGACAGTCCATGGGAAAATGGTTTGCATGCTGAGAGGGAGAATGGGAGCAGTGGTGGATGGATGGAGACGAGGGATGGAAGCAGCTGCAGGGGGACCTGCGCAAGCTACAGGAGTGGTCAGACAGTTGGCAGCTGGGGTTCAGGGCAAAGAAGTGTAAGGTTATACACTTCAGGGTGAAGAACCCAAGGAGAGAATACTGGCTGGGTGGGGTTAAGCTGGGGATCACTGAGGAGGAGAAGGACCTAGGAGTAGTGGTAATAGGGACCAGGAACAATACTGCACAGTGCAGGAAAGTGGCTGCAAAAGCAAACCTGAATATATATACCCTGGAGGATAGAATGGATGGGGGGGACATGACAGAGACATTCAAGTATCTGAGGGGAATCAATAAGGATGGGGTAGACAGGGTAGACGGGGTCTTTAAGATAAGGTGGGGGAGGGACACCAGGGGGCACGGGCTAAGAACAGAGGGGTAAGATTTAGGAATTAGGAGACACTATTTCACAGAGAGGGTGGTAGCAAAATGGAACACACTACCAGAATGGTTGGTATCATTTAAATCTGTAAACAGCTTTAAAAGGTCATGGGACAAGGAGCAGGGGAGAGTGAGGGTGGGGGATGTGGGGGTGGCAGTGGGATGACAAAGGGGAATGGGGGTGGGGTAGCTACAAACTAGAGGTGCTAGCTGCACACTCAAGCAGACGTAGATAGACCGGGTGGTCTGTTTCTGCTGACACATTCGTATGTTCATACGTTAGTAAGTAGAAAAGAGCTCCGTAGTCGAACAGTGGAAGTAGAAAAGTGGTGGCAAAGAGTTTTTTTGATTCTGTGGTGAGGAAAGTTCTGGCTCTGTACAGCATACTGATTCATTGGTATACTTTCTTGATCAGCATGGTGGAGTGGTGGTCGAAATTCAGATGGCAGTCAAGGTATAGACCGAGATATTTTAAATGCGTGCACTCTTGATGGCGTTCCCATCGTTGTCAAGGATGGTGAATTCAAAGTAAGTGGATTTGTGGGGGTTGGAGAATACCAAAGATTTGGTTTTCTTAGAATTAAGGACAAGTCCTTTAGAGGTAAACCATGAATACTTAGTGCGGAAATCATGCTAAAGCTTGTCATGGAGGGAAGGTGGGCTCTTATCTTTACAGTACAGGACAGCATCATCAGCATAAAGGATATGTTTGGTGTGTTGGCAGATTTTAGGAAGGGAAATGACCATGAGGGTGAATAGGAGGAGACCAAGGATAGATACCTGGGGTATGCTGCCTTTGATGGGACAGGAGTCTGAGAGAACGCTGCTTATGGTGGTTTGATTGGACCTGTGTGAGAGGTAGTTATGGAACCAGCTGACTACGTCGGTAGAGAAGTGTAGAGAGGAAAGTGTGGTAAGAAGAACATTGTAGTCTACAAGGCTGAAGGCTTTTGTGAGATCAACAAAAACAACCGGTGTAGTGACCAGTATCCGAGGCTTTGTTGATAAAGATGGTGAATTTATCAGGGCTATCTCAGTGTTGTGGCCCTCTCGGAAACTGTGTTGTGACTCGGATATGAGGTTATGTTTCTTGAGGAAGTCAGTGGCTTGGGTGTAGATAATTTTTTCAAGGATTTTAGAGAGGGGGGTCGAGGATAGAGATGTGTCTGTAGTTATTGGTGTCATCTTTTGGCCCAGATTTATGTAGGGGTTTGATAATGGTGCATTTCCATTTGAGCAGGTTGGTGTCTGAGCAGAGGGAGTAATTCTGGATGTTTGAGAGGGGAATGACAAGGAATTTGCAGCCTAGCTTCAAGATCTGAAAGTCAATATTGTCTTGGCCGATGGAGGGACAAGGGTTGTTTGATTTGATTAACCTGACCACCTCAGCAGATGAGAGGATGCGAAAGTAGAAGGTAGGGTGGGGGTGGGGGTAGGAGGGGAAAGGGGAGACTGGGCTTATACTTGCTGAGGTCACCAAAATGGTTATTGAAAAGATTAGAGACTGCGAAGGGATCAGTGACCGGGAGGCCGCTGTTCAAAAAGGTGAATTGTTCTTGGTGATGCCCCTTCCCAGTGAGAAGGTTGAGGATGTTCCATGTGTACCTGGGGTTGGTCTGGGAGCAATGCTGTTTGTCAAGTAGGCAGTTGGTCTTAGCAGCATGAACCGTGGAGTTACATTGGTTACGCAGTTTTATAGTGCTGGAGAAGATGGGGGAGTTTGTTTTTCCTGTAGTTGGCACAGGCCTTGTCTCTTTCCAGCATGAGTTTATGAATGTCTCTGAAGACCCATTCATGGTGATTGCTTTTAATTCTGATTTTTTTCATGGGGGTAAGAGTGTTGCAGAAAGCGACAAATTCATTCAGGGCATCATTAATATCAGTAATTGATTCTGTGAAAGACCAGTTGGTGGCAACAACTGCAGTAGCAAATTCAGTGGGTTGAGTTTGTTTAATTGTCTTGCAAAGATAAACTTGTATTTGCTATGGGTGGTTTTAGTAGACCAGCCGCAGTGGACCACACAATGGTCACTGATGCAATCAGACATTACCCCAGATGAGGTGACATGGGAAGGTTGTGAAACAAGGATCCAGTCAATGAGAGAAGCATAGCCAGACTTGTAGTTTATGCATGTGGCGGAGCAGATGATTTGATGGAGGTCGTGGCTGTTGATGGACTCCCTGGGCGGGGTGTATAGGAGGGGATAACCAGTTAAGGTTGAAGTCACCGAGGATAATCCATTCATGTTCAAGAGGTAGGGAGTTCTTGAGGGAGAGAAAGGTGTCAAGGTCCTTCAGGGGAGTACCAGATAGCAGATAAGCTATCCTGACTGTGATTAGCTTGTTTTTCCAAGGAGGATGCTGATCAAGAATGATTTGAGGCAAGAGGTTTCAAGGTGAAAAACTATTATGGTTGCTGAGAGGTGGTTGGAGACCCAGAGCAGACAGCTCCTTCCTCTTTTCCCATTTCTGTCTCTTCTAAATAGGGAGTAGCCATCAAGGTTGACTTCCGTGGGGGGTATCTTGTCGGTGTGTCATGTCTCAGAGACAGCAATGATGTTAAAATGGTTAAAGGATTGAAGGAGGGATTTTTTGGCCATTAAGCTCTGAATGTTGAAGTAAACGAATTTTAATTCCCTGGTGTCCGTAGTGTTCATGGATGGGTTGTTGGTAGAACATACGAAATGTTCCAGCAGATAAAGGCCTAGAGGTCTATCAAGTCTGCTTGAATGTGCAGCTAGCACCCCTTATTCTGCAGCTGCCCCTTCCTTCCACCCTTCCCCTTCATTAACCCTCCCTCTTGTCCTGTCCCATCCTCATTTGAAGCAGTTCACTGTTCTACTGCATACCACTTCAGCAGGTAACGCATTCCACCTAGCCACCACCCTCTCTGTAAAAAAGTGTCTCCTCATCTCCCTCCTGAACCTTCCTCACTCCAGTCTCATATCATGGCCCCTGGTGGCCCTCCCCTTCCTTACTTTGAACAGCCCCTCTGTACCTGTCTTGTTTATTCCTTTCATGTATTTAAAGGTTTCAATCATGTCACCCCTGTTCTCCTCTCCTCCAGTGAGTACATGTTCAACTCCTTCAATCTCCTCTCATATGATAAGTCCCCCAGCCCCTTGATCATCTTTGTCACTCCTGCGCTGCACCCCCTCCAGTAACTTAATGTCCCTCTTCAGATACGGACGCCAGTACTGCACGCAGTACTCCAGGTGTGGTCTAACTAATGACCTATACAGTGGCAGAACCACCTCCTCCCTCCTCGAGGATATACCCCTTGCAATACAACCCAGCATTTTGTTGGCCTTTGCAGCTGCCTTCCTACATTGTGCTGAGTTGTTCATTGACCCTGTAATGAGCACACCCAGATCCTTCTCCTCCTCTGCCTGGGCTAGCTGCACTCCCCCTAGCTGGTAACTCCTCCTTGGGGTCTTCATCCCAAAATGCAGCACCTTGCACTTTTTGGCATTAAAGCCCAGTTGCCAGGTGTCTGACCAGGTTTCAAGCTTTGCCAGATCATCCTGC
Source organism: Neoceratodus forsteri (assembly GCA_016271365.2). NCBI lineage: Eukaryota > Metazoa > Chordata > Ceratodontiformes > Ceratodontidae > Neoceratodus > Neoceratodus forsteri. The sequence continues at coordinate 410,095,286 of CM057453.1, read as the reverse complement.
AACCCCTACCAGCTCCCTAGGTCATCCACCACCACGCCTACCTTGGTATCATCAGCAAACAGACTGATCTTGCTCTTGATGTCCCATGATATGTCTACAATGAATGTCCCAAACAACACTGGTCCCAACACTGAGCCCTGAGGAACACCGCTCATCACTGCCCTTGGGTGTGAGAGTTCCCCACCCACCACCACCCTCTGTTGCCTTCCCTGCAACTAATTTCCTACCCATCTCACCAGCTTTGCACCCGCCCCTGTGCCTACTAACTTTCTTCCCAGCCTTCCATGTGGCACTGAGTCAAATGCCTTACTGAAGTCCAGATACAGGACAACCACTGCATGGCCCCTGTCCAGTTGCATAGTTACCCAGTCATAGAACTCAACCAGGTTGGTTTGGCAGGATCTGCCACATATGAAGCCATGCTGTCTGCTGTCCTGTAGTCCTTTGGCCTCTAGGAGGGCCACCAGCCTCTCCTTCAGGATAGTCTCCATTAGCTTACCCACGATGGATGTGAGGCTCACTGGTCTGCAGTTTCCCAGTTCATCTTGGGCCACTCTTGTGGAGGGGGCACCACATGACCATCCTCCAGTCCTGAGGTACACACCCCCAGATGTGAGTGAGGCATTAAATAGGTCTGCCAAGGTCCTGCAAGGACCTCTGCCTGCTCCTTCAGTACCCTGGGTGGATGCCATCTGGGCCTGCGCCTTGTCCACCCTCAGTGCCTTCAAACCCTCTCGAACTCTGCTCTCTCCATGATTTCCCCATCTGTCACCACTTCCCACCCTGCTTCTGCCATTTCTCCCACCTTGGGTGTTACCCTCCTCTTCTCTTTAGTAAATACTGAGCAGAAGTACTCATTTAGTGCTTCCGCCTTATCGCACCCTGCTTCCACCCAACCCCCCTCCTTCCTAATCCTTACTATGTGGTCCTTACAGCTCCTTTTCTCCATGTACTTAAAGTCCTTCTCCCCTTCTTAATGCCTTGTTCCAGCCTGAGTTCCGCTAGATACTTTGGCTCCCTTACTGCCCTTGTCACCTCCTTCGATTCTGTCAAGTACTCCTCCCTGTCCTCCCTTCCCTGTTTTCTTGTACTTCCTAAAGGCAGCTCTTTCCTCCTTTCCTTTTCTATGACCACCTTGCTCAACCAGATCGGTTTCTTAGCCTAGCCTTCTTGCTCTGGGCTTTGCTAGCAGGTTTTAGTTGCCTCCACTATCCCTAGCTTTATGAGCTCCCACCTCTGTTAGTGTCCATACTAGATTGAATTCCTGGCCAGGTACCCTTACCACTTCCCCATCCTCCCAAAGTTGGCCCTCCTGAAGTTCAGCACTATTGTGCCGATTCCACTCCATCCTTGCCCATATCCAATGTGAGCCATACTGAGTGGTGGTCACTCCTTGACAGCGGTTCCTCCACTGTAAGTTCTCTCACAAAGTCCCCATTTGTCAGCACAAGGTCAAGGGTATTCCCTAACCTGGCTGGTTCACTGACCATTTGCAGCAGGAAGCTGTCCTGGAAGGCATCCAGCAGTACCTGCTGCCCCTTCTGTTCCTGGTTGTTGGGGTGCTCCAGTCCACTCCTGGCATGTTGAAGTTCCCACAATCACCACCTACCCTTCTCACCCAGGTCCTCCTGATCTGTCCACTAGTTCCCTGTCTAACTCCTCAAGTCATGAGATGGTGGCCTGTACACCACTCCCATTCTAAAAATCTATTCTTGGAATCCTGGATTTGCATCCAAAGTGACTCCATACTACCATTCTCTTCCTCCTCTTACACACTTCAGTCCTTCTTTCACATATAGTGCCACCCCTCCTTTCCCAATCACCCTGTCCCTACAAAATAACCTGTACCCTGGTACAGACAGGTCCCAGTCATTGTATTGGATGGCCCATGTTTCCATGATGGCTGCAATGTCCACCTCTCCCTCTGCCATGAGAACCTGTAACTCTGCAGTTTTCCACCCAAGGCTCCTAGCATTAAGGTAACCACCTTCCACCCTTCCCCCATCCTGCCCTCCTTTCCTAGCATCACCAACAGTACTTGCCATTTGTCCTTTGTCACTGTCATGGGGGTAGCTCATATGGTTTCCCAACCTGTGGTTCTCTGCATATCTCTTCCCTAACTGCCACCCCCACTCTAGTTTAAATTCCTAACTTCCTCTATGTACTCTTCCATCCTCTGTTTCAACACTTTCTTTCCTCCTCACTCAAGTGTAGTCTGTCCTTGGCATAGAGACTACTGTCCTCCCAGGTCCCTCCCCACCCCCCCAACAGCACATACCCTTTAGCACAACACCAGGTTCTGAGCCATCCTCTATTCTCAGCTTTCTTGTTGTAGAAGGGGAGGTGGGTCTGGGGTTGGGGTGGATGGACCCAGAGATGAGAAGAAGGAGGAGTCTCCACCATCTACTGTAGAATAGGATGTAGAGCCTATTAGGTCTTACTGTGGGGTGGTGATTGGAGGTAACTTGGGAACAGAACCTGAAACTGGTGCACTCGAGCAGGAGGGTGAGCTTATAGATGAGATCATGGGAGGAGGGGAGGACAAGGGGAAAGGGGAGGGTGGATATGGGCTGAGTGATTTTTAGAGGGGGAAAGGAGGTGGAAGAGGAGGACAGGGAGAGTGGGAGATGTGTGGAGCTGAGGGGGAAGGGGAAGAGAGCGGCAGGGGAGTTTAGTGGGGGTTCGAGGTTTGGGCAAGAAAGAGGGGGAAAGGGAGGGGAGGAGGTGGGGTGGCATTCCACCCAGTGAAGAAGGTTAAGAGGATAAACAGGGATAAAGGAGGGAGAGTTCCAGTGAGAAGCATTAGATTGCGGGCAGTGGTGACTCTTACAGGGGTCGAGGAGTGGAGCAGTGGGCTGGGTGAAGGGGAGAAGAAATAAGAGAGATTAGCAGCAAGAGGTGCCTCCTATGTGAACAGAAGAACCTTAGTCTATGTCTAATGACATAGAGGAGTGAGACCGCTGAGGACTGATGTGAGGGTGGCTAGTCCAAAATCAAACACAACAAAGCATGCAGCTTAATTTGAGATTAGTCAGTCAATGTTCATTCATATACCAATGAATATAACACCCTGGTTAGACAACAATAAGGGGCAGAATCACAAACAGAACTGGCAGATATAGTTGTTGTATAAGCCGGGAAATAATTTACTTGACAACATTCAGAGCCAGCAAGCAAAGAATAGGGGTTCAGTGCACCAGAAGCATCCATAGCAGTAAATATCTGCCAAAGACAAGGCTGGCAACACAGGGGCCAGATTTAGTAAGGGGCCCAGGCAGTCATGACCTCCACAGCAGAGTTAAAGGGAAAGTAGCATCAGCAGACCCTCTCCACCACCACTGCAACTACCAGGAGTGGGCAGACAAAAGGAGGAGAAGGTCTGCAGCCTGCAGAATCCAAAAGACACAGTTCTTAGATTGGCAGAGGTACAGCAGTTATAGTCAGAGGAAGTGAGACGACACAGCAGTTGGAGAAGAAGTCCCAAATTACCAACACCATTTTAAGTCCCAGGTCAGCAACACTGGTGAATGTACAGTGAGTGGAAGTTGCTGGTGGCAGGGATCCAGGAGCCATGACGGTATTGAGCAGTAGAAATGGGTAATTAGGGAGGGCAGACCAGGAACCAAAGGTAAAATGAATTCAAAACAAAATAAGCAAGGATAAAACCAATAAAAACAGTAATATAAAACTGTGAAATAAAAACAAGCAAATGCTAAACCAAAGGCTGTATATACACAGTGAGCACAATCAGAGCTTACTCAGGCACCATCATCATAGTTACAGTTATACTACACATTGGGCCTTGGGGTTAGCAAACAAAAAAGTGGCTTACATACAATTTGTTTTGGCCCAGTATCTTTGGATATGTTGCAGGCTATTGCTGGACTTGTCCATAGTGTCAGAGGGTGGAAAAGGCTGAGGGCAAGGCTCGAGTGGCTTAGATTCCCCTGCCTAAAATCATAGAAGACATATTAAAGTGCAGCCATGGGCGTTAGAGGACCCCAGGGCACCCTGAGTTACACAGGAAAAAGGATCATGATGCAGTCTTCCCATGATAAGAAAGAAATGGCATTACCAGTGTGTAGCCACCCAGAGACAAGACAATTTTATTTTCATAGCTCCCATCCAAGGGACTCAAGGTACTGCATAATACCCATTAATAAACAGAGACATAAAACACAATATTTATTTATTTTATTTAGTTTTTGTTGATCAGGTAAATGTGCTAGAGAATAAGTTGCGTATTTTCAGGCATGACCTAGGAGATTACAACATCATGAGCAAAAGACAAAACAGCAGGTATACAAACAAATACTGTGAAATAATTTAAGAAAAGGGGATATGAGACATAATATCCAGCAAAGATCAACAAATCAACGAGCAGCAAAAAAAAAAGTAAGAACAGTGCATCACATTTGATACAGGCAACAATGACAATTACCAGGGGTAAGGCCTAAGAGCAAAATGAGCAGACAAAGTAAGAAAAATAACCATTAGTAGATTCAGGAACAGGAACAAATGTCAGAGTAACAGATGGAATAAGTCAGGTCAGGAGCAAGGGCATATGTCAGAGGGACTCAAATAACTGAGTAATTTTTTGAATGCAAGAGGTCCTGAAGGTGAGATGGTACAGAGTTCCACATCCTAAGTGCAAAATGGGTGGATGTCTGCTCACCCATTTTGGAGCAACACTTGGGTAAGGTTAGGAGGGCCTGATCTTTGGAGCACAGTAAATAAGTTGTATCACCAGGCGTGAACATGGCGGCAAGTGAGGCAGGTTTAGAGGGCCTAAGGATGTTATCAATTGAGCAGTATAGGGTATACAGGTGCCTAGATGAGGGAAGAGCCATCCCAGACTGGAATAAAATTAGCTGTTGTAGGTAAGTCAAGGAGTCAGTAGGGCAAACCGACATACATTATTTTAGGACACATTTGATTTGTGGAAGCAGCATGCACTAACCTAAATAAAAGTGGTAAACCCATAGCAGAGGCTGGGATGTAAGACTCCCTGGGCAATAGCAACCCTAGACACAGGAGACAGGCAAATCGGACCCTATACTTGAGCCCAAGTTTGGCATTAACAGACTTGCAGATAACTGAGATATAATGCGAGAAGTCCAAGACAAAAGCAAGGGTGATGCCTAAGTATTTGGAGTGGTCAGCTATGAAGACAGGGGAGACATCAAGACAGTGGATTTCTAGGCCAGTTGCTCAGGCCTGAATCTTTTGAGCAAAAAACGGAAGTCCAGAACTACAGATATTTTGCGAATTAATCACTTCTGTCTCAGCAGGAGAAGTACCTGTTTGGATTAAGCAAACAGATACTTTATTAGAAGAAGGGGGTCTCATTTAAGTAAAAAAAAAGAGTTTTTTTCTGAGGAAGGGGGCAGTATCAGCTTAATCTACTGAGAGCAGAGAGTTAATCTAAATGGGGGTGTGGCATAGCAGCTTAGGTGTACAAAAGCAGCTCTCTCCAATTCAAGCTTCTGGTTGTTTCTGGCAGAAGAGAACTGGTTGCAGAGCAAGAAACAGAAGTCCAGAACTACAGATTTTTTTACTAACTAATCACTTCAGTCTCGGCAGGAGTAGTACCTGTTTGGATTAAGCAAACAAATACTTTAATAGAAGAAGGGGGTCACATTTAAGTAAAAAAAAGTGTTTTTCTCTGAGTAGGGGGCACTATCATATTAATTTACTGACAGCAGAGAGCAAATCTAAATGGGGGTGTGGCTTAGCAGCTTAGGTGTACAAAAGCAGCTGTCTCCAATTACAGCTTCCAGCTGTTTCTGGCAGAAGAGAACTGATTGCAGAGCAAGAAACAGAAGCCCAGAACTACAGATTATTTACTAATTAATCACTTATGTCTCAGCAGGAGAAGTACCTGTTTGGATTAAGCAAACAGATACTTTATTAGAAAAAGTGGGTCTCATTTAAGTAAAAAAAAGTGTTTTTCATGAGGAAGGGGCAGTAACAGCTTAATTTTCTGAGAGCAGAGAGTGAAACTACTTGGGGGTGTGACTTAGCAGCTTAGGTGTACAAAAGCACCTGTCTCCAATTACAGCTTCCGGCTGTTTGTGACAGAAGAGAACTGGTTGCAGAGCAATAAACAGAAGTGCAGAACTACAGATTTTTTGCTAATTAATCACTTCTGTCTCAGCAGGAGTAGTACCTGTTTGGATTAAGCAAACAGATACTTTATTAGAAGAAGGGGGTCTCATTTAAGTAAAAAAAAAGTGTTTTTCTCAGTGGAAGGGGCAGTATCAGCTTAATTTACTGACAGTAGAGAGTGAATTTAATTGGGGGTGTGGCTTAGCAGCTTAAGTGTACAAAGGTAGCTGTCTCCAATTACAGCTTCTGGCTGTTTCTGGCAGAAGAGAATTGGTTGCAGAGCAAGAAACAGAACTCCAGAACTACAGATTTTTTACTAATTAATCACTTCTGTCTCAGCAGGAGTAGTATCTGTTTGGATTAAGCAAACAGATACTTTATTAGAAGAAAGGGGTCTCATTTAAGTAAACAAAAAGTGTTTTTTCTGAGGAAGGGGCAGTATCAGCTTCATTTTCTGAGAGCAGAGAGCTGAATCTAATTGGGGGTGTGGCTTAGCAGCTTAGGTGTACAAAAGCAGCTGTCTCCAATTACAGCTTCTCACTGTTTCTGGCAGAAGAGAACTGGTTGCAGAGCAAGAAACAAAAGTCCAAAACTATAGATTTTTTTACTAATTAATCACTTCTGTCTCAGCAGGAGTAATACCTGTTTGGATGAAGCAAACAGATACGTTAGTAGAAGAAGGGGGGTCTCCTTTAATTAAAAAAAAGTGTTTCTTCTGAGGAAGGGGCAGTATAAGCTTAATTTTCTGAGAGCAGAGAGTGAATCTAATTGGGGTGTGGCTTAGCAGCTTAGGTGTACAAAAGCGGCTGTCTTCAATTACAGCTTCTGGCTGTTTCTGGCAGAAGATAACTGGTTGCAGAGCAAGAAACAGAAGTCCAGAACTACAGATTTTTTACTAATTAATCAACTCTGTCGCAATAGGAGTAGTACCTGTTTCGATTAAGCAAACAGATCCGTTATTAGAAGAAGCGGATCTCCTTTAAGTATAAAAAAGTGTTTCTTCTGAGGAAGGGGGCAGTATAAGCTTAATTTTCTGAGAGCAGAGAGTGAATCTAATTGGGGGTGTGGCTTAGCAGCTTAGGTGTACAAAAGCGGCTGTCATCAATTACAGCTTCTGTCTGTTTCTGGCAGAAGAGAACTGGTTGCAGAGCAAGAAACAGAAGTACAGAACTACAGATTTTTTTACTAATTAATCACTTCTGTCTCAGCAGGAGTAGTACCTGTTTGGATAAAGCAAACAGATACATGATTAGAAGAAGAGGGTCTCCTTTAAGTAAAAAAAAGTGTTTTTTCTGAGGAAGCGGGCAGTATAAGCTTAATTTTCTGAGAGCAGAGAGCGAATCTAATTGGGGGTGTGGCTTAGCAGATTAGGTGTACAAAAGCAGCTGACTCCAATTACAGCTTCTCACTGTTTCTGGCAGAAGAGAACTGGTTGCAGAGCAAGAAACAAAAGTCCAGAACTATAGATTTTTTTACTAATTAATCACTTCTGTCTCAGCAGGAGTAATACCTGTTTGGATGAAGCAAACAGATACGTTAGTAGAAGAAGGGGGTCTCCTTTAATTAAAAAAAAGTGTTTCTTCTGAGGAAGGGGGCAGTATAAGCTTAATTTTCTGAGAGCAGAGAGTGAATCTAATTGGGGTGTGGCTTAGCAGCTTAGGTGTACAAAAGTGGCTGTCTTCAATTACAGCTTCTGGCTGTTTCTGGCAGAAGATAACTGGTTGCAGAGCAAGAAACAGAAGTCCAGAACTACAGATTTTTTACTAATTAATCACTTCTGTCTCTTCAGGAGTAGTACCTGTTTTGATTAAGCAAACAGATACTTTGTTAGAAGAAAGGGGTTTCATTTAAGTAAACTAATAGTGTTTTTTCTGAGGAAGGGGCAGTATCAGCTTAATTTTCTGAGAGCAGAGAGTGAATCTAATTGGGGTGTGGCTTAGCACATTAGGTGTACAAAAACAGGTGTCACCAATTACAGCTTCCGGCTGTTTCTGGCAGAAGAGAACTGGTTGCAGAGCAAGAAACAGAAGTCCAGAACTACAGATTTTTTTACTAACTAATCAATTCTGTCTCAGAAGGAATAGTACCTGTTTGGAATAAGCAAACAGATACTTTATTAGAAGAAGGGGGTCTCGTTTAAGTAAAAAAAAGTGTTTTTCTCTGAGGAAGGCGTAGTATCAGCTTAATTTACTGACAGCAGAGAGTGAATCTAAATGGGGGTGTGGCTTAGCAGCTTAGGTGTACAAAAGCAGCTGTCTCCAATTACAGCTTCCAGCTGTTTCTGGCAGAAGAGAACTGGTTGCAGAGCAAGAAACAGAAGCCCAGAACTACAGATTATTTACTAATTAGTCACTTATGTCTCAGCAGGAGTAGTACTTGTTTGGATTAAGCTAGCAGATACTTTATTAGAAGAAGGGGGTCTCATTTAAGTAAAAAAAAATGTTTTCCATGAGGAAGGGGGCAGTATCAGTTTAATTTACTGAGAGCAGAAAGTGAAACTACTTAGGGGCGTGGCTTAGCAGCTTAGCTGTTCAAAAGCAGCTGTCTCCAATTACAGCTTCCGGCTGTTTCTGGCAGAAGAGAACTGGTTGCAGAGCAAGAAACAGAAGACCAGAACTACAGATTTTTTGCTAATTAATCACTTCTGTCTCAGCAGGACTAGTACCTGTTTGGATTAAGCAAACAGATACTTTATTAGAAGAAGGGGGTCTAATTTAAGTAAAAAAAAGAAAAGTTTTTCCTGAGGAGGGGGCAGAATCAGCTTAGTTTACTGAGAGCAGAGAGTGAATCTAATTGGGGGTGTGGCTTAGCAGCTTAAGTGTACAAAGGCAGCTGTCTGTAATTACAGCTTCTGGCTGTTTCTGGCAGATGAGATCTGGTTGCAGAGCAAGAAACAGAAGTACAGAACTACAGATTTTTTTACTAATTAATCACTTCTCTCTCAGCAGGAGTAGTACCTGATTGCATTATGCAAACAGATATTTTATTAGAAGAACGGGGTCTCATTTAGGTTAAAAAAAATGTTTTTTCTGAGGAAGGGGTAGTAGCAGCTTAATCTACTGAGAGCAGAGAGTTAATCTAAATAGGGGTGTGGCATAGCAGCTTAGGTGTACAAAAGCAGCTGTCTCCAATTACAGCTTCCAGCGGTTTCTGACAGATGAGAACTGGTTGCAGAGCTAGAAACAGAAGTCCAGAACTACAGATTTTTACTAATTAATCAACTCTGTCGCAGTAGGAGTAGTACCTGTTTCGATTAAGCAAACAGATCCGTTATTAGAAGAAGCGGATCTCCTTAAGTAAAAAAAAGTGTTTCTTCTGAGGAAGGGGGCAGTATAAGCTTAATTTTCTGAGAGCAGAGAGTGAATCTAATTGGGGGTGTGGCTTAGCAGCTTAGGTGTACAAAAGCGGCTGTCATCAATTACAGCTTCTGTCTGTTTCTGGCAGAAGAGAACTGGTTGCAGAGCAAGAAACAGAAGTACAGAACTACAGATTTTTTTACTAATTAATCACTTCTGTCTCAGCAGGAGTAGTACCTGTTTGGATAAAGCAAACAGATACGTTATTAGAAGAAGAGGGTCTCCTTTAAGTAAAAAAAAGTGTTTTTTCTGAGGAAGCGGGCCGTATGTTTTAATTTTCTGAGAGCAGAGGAGCTTAATCTAATTGGGGTGGCTTAGCAGCTTAGGTGTATGCAAGAAGTGTCTCCAATTAGCGCTTCTCACTGTTTCTGGCAGAAGAGAACTGTTTGCAGAGCAAGGAACAAAGTCCAGAACTATAGATTTTTTTACTACTTAATCACTTCTGTCTCATGAGGGTAATACCTGTTTGGATGAAGCAAACAGATACGTTAGTAGAAGAAGGGGGCTCTTTTTAATTAAAAAATAGTGTTTTCTTCTGAGGAAGGGGCAGTATAAGCTTAATTTTCTGAGAGCAGAGAGTGAATCTAATTGGGGTGTGTCTTAGCAGCTAGGTATACAAAAAGGTCTGTCTTTTTGCTTACAGCTTCTGGCTGTTTCTGGCAGAAAGATACCAAAACTACAATTTTTACTAACTAATCACTTCTGTCATAGCAGGACTAGTACCTGTTGGATTAAACAAAACAATCGTTATTAGAAGAGGGGTCTGTAAGTAAAAAAGCTTTTCTCTGAGGGGCAGTATAAACATTTCAGACAGCAAGGCGAATCTAAATGGGGTGTGGCTTAGCATCTTAGGTGTAAAAGCAGCTGTCTCAATTACAGCTTCCGGCTGTTTGGAAGAAACAGGATGCAGAGCAAAACAAACCAGAACACAGATTGTTACAATTAGTCACTTATTTCTCAGCAGGAGTAGTACCTGTTGGATTAAACAAACGTGCCAATGAAAAGAGGTCTCATTTAAGTAAAAAAAAATAACCATGAGGAAAATGGCAGTGTCAGTTTAATTTACTGAAACGAAAGTGAAACACCACAGGCATGGACAGCAGTTTCGTGTTCAAAGCAGCTGTCTCCAATTACAGCTCCGACTGTTTCTGGAAGAGAACGGTTGCAAAGCAAAACAGAAGGCCGAACTACAGATTTTGCTAATTAATCACTTCTGTCTCCAGCAGGACTAGTACCTGTTTGGATTAAGCAAACAGATACTATTAGATGAGGTCTAATTAAGTAAAAAAGAAAAGTTTTTTTCTGAGGAGAGCAATCAGCTTAGTATACTGAGGCAGAAGTGAATCTATTTGAGGTGTGGCTTGGCAAGTGTACAAAGGCAGCTGTCTCAATTCAACTCTAGCTGTTCTGGAAAGAGACAGGTGAAACAGAAACAGAAGTCAGAACTACAGAATTTTTAATAATTAATCTTCTCTCCAACAGGAGTAGTACCTATTGCATTAAACAAACAGATGTTTATTGAAAAAGGAGATCATTTAAGTAAAAAAGTGATTTTTCTGATGAGGCAGTATCAGCAATACTGAGTAGAGTTAATCTAAATGAAATGTGCACAGCAGCTTGGGCATAAAAGCTGCTATCTCCAATACAGCTTCAGCATTTCTGAAAGAAGAACTGGTTGCAGAGCAGAAACGAAGTCCAGAACTGATTTTTACTAATAATCATACTACAGTATGAATAGTACCTGTTTGGATTAAACAAACAGATACTATTGAAGAAGGGGTCTCATTTAAGTAAAAATGTTTTCATGAGCAAGGGCAGTATCAACAATTTTTGAGGCAGAAAGTGAAACTACTTAGGAGTGTGAAAAACCAGCTTAGGTGTTAAAAGCAGCTGTCTCAATTATGGCTGTTTGTGTGAGAGAGAACTGGTGGTTGCACAACCAAGAGCAAGTGCCAGAACTACAGATTTTTGCTAATTAATCACTTCTGTCTCAGCAGAATGATGCCTGTTAGATTAAGCAAACAGATCGTTATTGAAGAAGAGTCTCCTTTAAATAAAAAAAGTGTTTCTTCTTAGGAAGAGTATAAGCTTTTTTCTGAGAGCAGTGAATCTAATTAGAGGTGTGAAAGCAGCAGAAGTGTGAGGCAGCTGTCTCCAATTCAGCTTCTGGCTGTTTCTGGCAGAAGATGGGTTGCAAACTAGAAACAGAAATCAGAACTACAGTTTTTACTAATTAATCACTTCTGTCAGCAGGAGAAGTACATTTGGATTAAACAAACAGATACTGATGAAAAAAGTCTCATTGAAGTAACAAAAGTGTTTTCTGAGGAAGGCAGTATCAGCTTAATTTACTGAGAGAGAGTGAATCTAATTGGGGGTGTGGCTTAGCAACGCAAGTGTACAAAACAGCTGCATCAATTACAACTCGGTTGTTTCTGGCGAAGAGAACTGGTTTACAGAGCAAAAACAAATCCAGAAATAAGATTTTTACTAATTAATCACTTATGCAGCAGGGTAGTAACATTTGGATTAAACAAACGATACACAATAGAAGAAGGGTCTCATTTAGTAAAAAGTGTTTCTGATGAGCGAACAGTATCAGCATAATTTTCTGACAGCAGTGAATCTAATTTAGTGTGGCTTAGCAGGTGTACAAATGTAGCTGTCTCCAATTACAGCTTCTGGCATTCTGGCACAAGAGAACGTTGCAGAGCAAGAAACAAGTCAGAACATGAATATTTCAATAATCACTTCTGTCTCAACAGGGTAGTACCTATTTGATTAGCAAACAGATACTTTAAGAAGAGGGGTCTCATTAAGTAAAAAAATGTGTTTTTTTCAGGAAGGTAATGTCAACAATTTTCTGAGAGCGAAGTGAATCTAATTGGGGTGTGGCTTAGAGCAATTGGTACAAAAGCTGCTGACCAATACAACTTCCGATATTTGTAGCGAAAGAACTGGTTGCAGAGCAGAAACAAAGTCCAGAACTACAGATTTTTACTAATTGGTCACTTCTCTCCCGCAGGTGTACCTGTTTGGATTAAGCAAGCGGATACTTTATTAGAAGAAGAGGTCTAATTTAAGTAAAAAAGTGTTTCTCTGAGGAGGGCAGTATAAACAGTGCAGGCAGAGAGTGAATCTAATTGGGGAATGACACAGCAATAAGTGTACAAAGAGCTATCTATGACCCAACTACAGCTCTTTCTGGCAGAAGGGAACTGGTTGCAGAGCAAGAAACAAAAGTCCAGAACTATATATTTTTTTACTAATTAATCACTTCTCTCTCAGCAGGAGTAGTACCTGATTGCATTAAGCAAACAGATACTTTATTGAAGAAGGGATCTCATTTGAAAAAAAACTTTTTCTGAGGAGGGCAGTAGCAACAATCTACTGAGAGCAGAGTTAATCTAAATAAGTGTGGCATAACAACCTTAGGTGTTCAAAGCAGCTGTCTCCAATTACAGCTTCAACTGTTTCTGATGAATGAGAACTGGATTCAGAGTAAGAAAGTCCAGACCTACAGATTTTTGCTAATTAATCACCTCTGTCACAGTAGGGTAGCACACTGTTTCGATTAACCAAACAGATCAGTTAGTAGAAAAGGATCTCCTTAAGTAAAAGCAAGTGTTTCTTCTGATGAAGGGCAGTATAGCAATTTTCACAGCAGAATGAATCTAGTGGGGGTGTGGCTTAGCAGCTTAGTGTACAGCGCCTGTCATCAATTACAGCTTCATACTGTTTCTGGCAGAAGAGAACTGGATGCCAAACGAAACAAGTCAGAACTATAGATTTTTTACTAATTATCCTACTGCCACAGCAGGGGTAATACCTGTTTAGATTAAGCAAACCCAATCGTGAATGAAGATCTTTAATTAAAAAGTATTTCTTCTGAGAAGGGAGACAGTATAAGCAATTTTCTGACGAAGTGAATCTAATTGGGGGTGTGGCTTAGCAGCTTAGGTGTACAAAAGCAACTGTCTTCAATTACTGCTTCTAGCTATTGCTGGCAGAAATAACTAATTGCAAACAAAAAACAGAAGTCGAAAACAGATTTTTACTAATTATCCTTCTGTCTCATAGGGTAGTACCTGTTGATTAAACAAACAGATAGTTTGTTAGAAAAGGGTCTCATTTAAGTAAACTAATAGTGTTTTCTGAGAAGAGGCGATACGGCTTAATTTCTGAGAGCAGAGAGTGAATCTAATGGGGGGTGACTTAGCAACTTATTTGTACAACAGATGTCACCAATCAGCCTCCGACTGTGTTATGGCGAAGAAAAATGGTTACGAACAAAACCGAAGTCGAACTACAGATTTTTACAATTATCTTCTGTCTCATCAGGACTAGTACCTGTTTGATTAAGCAAACAGTGCTTCAATGAACAAGGGGTCTCATTAAATAAACCAATGTTTTTTTCTGAGAAGGGCAGTATCAGTTTAATTTTCTGAGGCAGTGAATCTAATTGGGGTGTGGCTTAGCAGCAGGTGTACAAAAACACTGTCACCAATTACAGCTTCGGTAGTTTCTGGAGAGGAACTGGTTGCAAACAAAAACAGAAGTCAAAACTGATTTTTACAACTATCACTTCTGTCATAAGGAATAGTACCTGTTTGGATAAGCAAACAGATACTTTTGAAAGAGTCTCATTAAGTAAAAAAAGTGTTTTTCTCTGAGGAAGAGGCAGTATCAACTTGCATTACTGGCAGCAGAGGTGAATCTAAGTAAGAGTTGTGGCTTAGCAGCTTGAGTTGACAAAAGCAGCTGTCTCAATGCAGCTTCAGCTGTTTCTGGCGAAAAGAACTGGTTGGGCAAAACAGAAGTCAGAACACAGATTCTTTACCATAATCAATAATCTCAGCATTAGTAATACCTGTTGGATTAAACAAACAGGTACTTTAATAGAAGGGTCTCCTTTGGTAAAAAAGTTTTCATGAGGTGAGGTCAGTATCAGTTTAATTTTCTGAGGCAGAAAGTAGAAACATAGGGGCGTGACTTAGCAACATAGGTATTTCAAAAGCAGCTGTCCCAACACAGCTAACATTTCTGGAAAAGAACTGGTTGCAGAGCAAGAAACAGAAAGGCCAGACACAGATTTTTGTAATTAATCACTTGTCTCATGGGGTAGTACCTGTTGGATTAAGCAAACAGACACTCCTAATGAAAGAAGGATCTAATTTAAGTAAAAAGTGCTTTTTTCTGAGGAGGGGCAGAATCAGCCAATTTTACTGAGAGCAGAGAGTGAATCTAATTGGGGGTGTGACAGCAGCTTAGTGTACGAAGAGCAGCTGTCTACAATTACAGCTTCTGGCTGTTTCTGGCAGAAGAAGAACTGGTTGCAGAGCAAGACACAGAAGTCCAGAACTACAGATTTTTTACTAATTAATCACTATCTCAGGAGAAGTAAGTACCTGATTGCATTAACAAACAGATACTTTATTAGAAAAGTGGGTATCATTTAAGCAAAAAAGACATTTTTCTGAGGAAGGGGTAGTATCATTAATTTACTGAGAGCAGAGAGTTAATCTAAATAGGGGTGTGGCATTGCAGCTTAGGTGTACAAAAGCAGCTGTCTGCAATAATAGCTTCCGGCTGTTTCTGGCAGAAGAGAACTGGTTGCAGAGCAAGAAACAGAAGTCCAGAACTACAGATTTTTTACTAATTAATCACTACTGTCGCGCAGGAGTAGATACCTGTTTGGATTAAGCAAACAGATACTTTATTAGAAGAAGGGGGGTCTCATTTAAGTAAAAAAAAGCTTTTTTTTCTGAGGAAGGGGGCAGTATCAGCTTAATTTACTGAGAGCAGAAAGTGAATCTAAATGGGGGTGTGGCTTAGCAGCTTAGGTGTACAAAAGCTGCTGTTCCGAATTACAGCTTCCAGCTGTTTGTGGCAGAAGAGAACTGGTTGCAGAGCAAGAAACAGAAGTGCAGAACTACAGATTTTTTGCTACTTAATCACTTCTGTCTCAGCAGGAGTAGTACCTGTTTGGATTAAGAAAACAGATACGTTATTGAAAAGGGTCTCCTTCAAGTAAAAAAGTGTTTTCTGAAGGCAGGCAGTATAAGCAATTTTCTGAGTGCAGAGATGAATCTAATTGGGGTGTGGCTTAGCAGCTTAGGTGTACAAAGCGGCTGCCTTCAATTACAACTTCTGGCTAATTTCAGCGAAGATAACTGGTTGCTGAGCAAGAAACAAGTCCAGAACTACAGATTTTCTACTAATTAATCACTTCTGTCTCGGCAGGAGTAGTACCTGTTTGTTGTTTGGTCACTTTATTAGGCGAGTCTCATTAAGTAAACAAAAAGTCTTTTTTCTGAGGAAGGGGCAGTATCAGCTTAATTTTCTGAGAGCAGAGAGTGAATCTAATTCGGGGTGTGGCTTAGCAGCCTAGGTGTACAAAAACAGCTGTAACCAATTACAGCTTCCAGCTGTTTCTGGCAGAAGAGAACTGGCTGCACAGCAAGAAAGTATAAGTCCAGAACTACAGATTTTTTTACTAAATAATCACTTCTGTCTCAGAAGGAATAGTACCTGTTTGGATTAAGCAAACAGATACTTTATTAGAAGAAGGGGGTCTCATTTAAGTAAAAAAAAAAGGGTTTTTCTCTGAGGAAGGAGCAGTATCAGCTTAATTTACCGACAGCAGAGAGTGAATCTACATGGGGGTGTGGCTTAGCAGCTTAGGTGTTCAACAGCAGCTGTCTCCAATTACAGCTTCCGGCTGTTTCTGGCAGAAGAGAACTGGTTGCAGAGCAAGAAACAGAAGGCCAGAACTACAGATTTTTTTACTAATTAATCACTTCTGTCGCTGCAGGTGTAGTATCTGTTTGGATTAAGCAAACAGATACTTTATTAGATGAAGGGGTCTCATTTAAGTAAAAAAGTGTTTTTCTGAGGAAGGGGCAGTATCAGCAATTTTCTGGGAGCGGAGAGTGAATCTACTTGGGGTATGGCTTAGCAGCTTAGGTGTACAAAGGTAGCTGTCTCCAATTACAGTTTCTGGCTGTTTCTGGCAGAAGAGAACTGGTTGCAGAGCAAGAAACAGAAGTCCAGAATTATAGGTTTTTTTTACTAATTAATCACTTCTGTCTCAGCAGGAGTAGTACCTGTTTGGATTAAGCAAACAGATACGTTATTAGAAGAAGGGGGTCTCATTTAAGTGAAAAAAAGTGTTTTTTTTTTGAGGAAGGGGTCAGTATCAGCTTAATTTACTGAGAGCAGAGGGTGAATCTAAATGGGGATGTGGCTTAGCAGCTTAGGTGTACAAAAGCTGCTGTCTCGAATTACAGCTTCCAGCTGTTTCTGGCAGAAGAGAACTGGTTGCAGAGCAAGAAACAGAAGTACAGAACTATAAATTTTTTTTCTAATTAATCACTTCTGTCTCAGCAGGAGTGGTACCTGTTTGGATTAAGCAAACAGATACCTTATTAGAAGAAGGGGGTCTCATTTAAGTAAAAAAAATTTGGTTTTTTTGTGGAAGGGGTAGTATCAACTTAATTTTCTGAGAGCAGAGAGTGAATCTAATTGGGGGTGTGGCTTAGCAGCTTAGGTGTACAAAAGCAGCTGTCTCCTATTATGGCTTCCGGCTGTTTCTTGCAGAAGAGAACTGGTTGCAGAGCAAGAAACAGAAGTCCAGAACTACAGATTTTTTACTAATTAATCACTTCTGTCCCAGCAGGAGTAGTACCTGTTTGGATTAAGCAAACGGATACTTTATTAGAAGAAGGGGGTCTAATTTAAGTGAAAAAAATAAGTGTTTTTTTCTTAGGAAGGGGCAGTATCAGCTTAATTTACTGACAGTAGAGAGTGAATCTAATTGGAGGTTTGGCTTAGCAGCTTAGGTGTACAGAAGCAGCTGTCTCCAATTACAGCTTCTGGCTGTTTCTTGCAGAAGAGAACTGGTTGCAGAGCAAGAAACAGAGGTCCAGAACTAGAGATTTTTTACTAATTAATCACTTCTGTCTCAGCAGGAGTAGTATCTGTTTGGATTACGCAAACAGATACTTTATTAGAATAACGGGGTCTCATTTAAGTAAAAAATGTGTTTTTTTCTGAGGAAGGGGGCAGTATCAGCTTAATTTACTGAGAGCAGAGAGTGAATCTAAATGGGGGTGTGGTTTAGCAGCTTAGGTGTACAAAAGCAGCTGTCTCCAATTACAGCTTCCATCTGTTTCTGGCAGAAGAGAACTGGTTGCAGAGCAAGAAACAGAAGTACAGAACTACAGTTTTTTTTTACTAATTAATCACTTCTGTCCCAGCAGGAGTAGTACCTGTTTGGATTAAGCAAACAAATACTTTATTAGAACAAGGGGGTCTCATTTAAATAAAAAAAAAGTGTTTTTTTTTTTGAGGAAGGGGCAGTATCAGCTTAATTTTCTGAGAGCAGAAAGTGAATCTAATTGGGGGTGTGGCTTAGCATCTTAGGTGTACAAAAGCAGCTGTCTTCAATTACAGCTTCCGGCTGTTTCTTGCAAAAGAGAACTGGTTGCAGAGCAAGAAACAGAAGTCCAGAACTACAGATTTTTTTACTAATTAATCACTTCTATCCCAGCAGGAGTAGTACCTGTTTGGATTAAGCAAACAGATACTTTATTAGAAGAAGGGGGTCTAATTGAAGTGAAAAAAATAAGTGTTTTTTTTTCTGAGGAAGGAGCAGTAGCAGCTTAATTTACTGAGAGCAGAGAGTGAATCTAATTGGGGTGTGGCTTAGCAGCTTAAGTGTACAAAGGCAGCTGTCTCCAATTACAGCTTCGGCTGTTTCTGGCAGAAGAGAACTGGTTGCAGAGCAAGAAACAGAAGTCCAGAACTGCAGATTTTTTTTACTAATTAATCACTTCTCTCTCAGCAGGAGTAGTATCTGTTTGGATTAAGCAAACAGATACTTTATTAGAAGACGGGGGTCTCATTTAAGTAAAAGAAAAGTGTTTTTTTCTGAGGAAAGGGGCAGTATCAGCTTAATTTACTGAGAGCAGAGAGGTAATCTAAATGGGGTGTGGCTTAGCAGCTTAGGTGTACAAAAGCAGCTGTCTCCAATTACAGCTTCCAGCTGTTTCTGGCAGAAGAGAACTGGTTGCAGAGCAAGAAACAGAAGTCCAGAACTACAGACTTTTTAATAATTAATCTCTTCTGTCTCAGCAGGAGTAGTACCTGTTTGGATTAAGCAAACAGATACTTTGTTAGAAGAAGGGGGTCTCATTTAATTAAAAAAGTGTTTTTTCTGAGGAAGGGGGCAGTATCAGCTTAATTTACTGAGAGCAGAGAGGTAATCTAAATGGGGGTGTGGCTTAGCAGCTTAGGTGTACAAAAGCAGCTGTCTCCAATTACAGCTTCTGGCTGTTTCTGGCAGAAGAGAACTGGTTGTAGAGCAAGAAACAGAAGTCCAAGAACTACAGATTTTTTACTAATTGCCCTCCTTCCCACCCCTCCACCCTCCCAGCCAAAGCCAGTTCTAGTTTTATAGCCACTGAATTTGACTGACAACAGGAACTTCCTGTTTGGCAGTAGGAAGAGAAGGATCACGGGGACACAATAGTTTCAGCAACCTTGAAGGAACCTAAAAAAAAAAACTCTTTATCTTCCCCTGGCTGCTGGTGGTCTGAATCTAAGCATGGAGGAAGGAGACTACTGAAGACTACAGAAAGTTCCTGTCCCGCAACAGGAATTGTGAGAGTTGTAAGGGCACATAGCCAGTAGGAAAGTAAGTGTAAAAATACATAAAGGGAGGAGACAATAAGCATACAAAGCAACAGGTGAGGGGACACACAATAAGTCAAGATGGGAGTGGTGCAGTGCAATGGCCGTGGAGCAGCAGTGTTCCAGGAGACATTCTGGAGGCTGCGATGCTACTCTGTTTGTAGGAACCTCTCTGGTCTGAGGGAGGAGGTTGCCCATCTCCAGGCTGACCTGGCTAGGATTCGTGAAACTTCTTCCCCCACCCAGGGACCACCAAGGCCACCAAAGTTACCTCAGAGGTTACCAAGAAAGAGGACCGGTTGGACCAAGGTGGGCTCACAGAGGGAGAGGGTGGTGGAACAGAGGTGCATCCCTTCAGTTGTAGCTATCCACAATTCATATTCTGTTCTGGCAAAGAGTGGTTCCTCTATGGAGGCATCTGCAGTGGAGACCAAGGAGGATGCTGTGAACCTCCACAAAGGAGACCCACAGGAGGGTGGCACGAGACCCCACAGTGGAAGAAAAAAACTCTGGTGGGATTTAATCGTGGGAAGTGTAGGACGTGGGGAGGAAGGGGATAGGGGAGGTAAGGTGCTGCCTGGCCATAGCTTGGATGGACAGGAGTGAATCACTCCAGGATTGTGGGAGCAAGCTGCAATGAGGAAGGAGCTGGATGTCATTGTACCTTGGGACAAATGACCTGGCTGTAAATGGGATCAGAGCAGTGCAAGATGAGTTTGTGGAGTTGGGGAGGGGCCTTAGACAAGTAGCATGTACGGTAACCTTCTCGGAGGTGCTGCCTGTCTATGGCAAGGATGATGCTAGGGTATTCTGCACCATGGGATTCAATGAATAGTTGAAAAACTTGTGTGGAGCTCAGGGTTTTGGCTTCACTGGGGACTTGGGAGCCACCTGGAGGGATGCAGGCTTATACTGGCGCGATGGTCTGCATCTGTCCAGGGGCGATCCAGGATCCTAGGGTGATAAGCCTAAATGCTTCATTGCAAGCATTTAAACTAGCCAAGGGGCAGGCGTACTGAAAAGGAGCAGGGAAACCCCAGCCTCCCCAACAAAGCACAGTAGTTAAGAGGTAAACACCAAGGCAAGAGAGAAGTCAGTAGAGCAGGACAGGGATAAATGCAAAAAAAGCATGAAGACAGGGATGGGGCTAAAAGGGGTAAGGCCATAAAAATAAATGGAGGTGATGGTACCAGTGCCCACAGTCTGTACAACAAGCTCCTGAACTAGTGGCCTTGATGGAAGAGGATGCCTGGATATTGGCAGTCACTGAAACATGGTACACAGAGAACCATGAGTTGGAAGTCAACATACCAGGATACACCAGTCTGGGAGGGACAGGGTGGGTAAAGAGAATGAGAAGTAGCTCTCTATATAGGGAAAGGATTAAAGCAACAGAACTAAAGAGTAAACAGGAAGTTGATGAGTCACTATGGGTCACCCTGGAGACAGGGAAATGGCAATACAACTGCATGGGGGTTGTGTACAGACCCCATCTCAGGGGGAAATGGACAAGGAAATGATAGAAGGCACCCTTTAAAATGGCAGAAAAAGGGGAGATATTGTTGATGGGGGACCTGAATATGCCAGATGTTAACTGGAGTACCTTTGCTGCCGGCACATCCAAGTGCAGGGTCATTCTTGATGCCCTACAGGGGGCATGCCTCAGACAGCTACTGTTGGAACCCACTCGGGAGGGAGCAATCTTAGACCTGGTACTCTCAAATGGGGAAGGAGAAAGGACCTCAGATTTAGAAGTGGGTAGCCATCTGGGAACAAGTGACCACCAAACAGTGTGGTTCACAATAAACACAACCATAGGTCAAGCCATACAAAACAAAGAGTATTGGACTTGGAAGGCTGACTTTGGAAAATGAGAGCGCCTTAGAAAGCACTAGCAAATGGGCAAGAAGGAGGGGTGGAGGAACAATGGGGAATAATCAAAACAGCCATCGCAGAGGCAACAAACCTTTGTGTGAAGCAAATCAATAAAACAAAACAAAGGAAAAAACCACTATGGTTCTCAAAAGAGGTGGTAGGAACAGTTAAGGAGAAAAGGATAGCATTCAGGAAATATAAGGAAATACAGAAGGAGCAGGACAGAGAACTTTATCAGTTAAAGCAGAAGGAGGCAGGGAAGGCAGTCAGAATAGCAAAGGCACAAACTGAGGAAAAGATAGCCAACTCTGTTAAGAAGGGGGATAAAACCTTTTATAGGTACATTTGGGAGTGAAGAAAGACCAAGGGAGGGATACAGAGACTTAATAAAGGGGAGGGAATGTGGGCAGAGGGTGACAGTGAAAAAGCAGGGATACTGAACTAATATTTCTGCTCAGTATTCATAACAGATGAGGAGGGGGAGGTGCCTAAACCAAACAAGGGAGAAACTCTGAATAGGGGTCGATACCAGTCCATTCACAGAAGAAAAGGTTTTGAAAGAACTCTTAAAACTGAGGGTGGACAAAGCAATGGGGCCTGATGGGATTCACCCAAGAATTCTAAAAAAACTAAGGGGAGAACTAGGAACACCACTGACTACTCTCTTTAACAAATCATGGGAGGATGGAGTGGTACCTGAGGACTGGAGGAGGGGCAAATGTGATTCCACTTCATAAAAGTGGGAGCAGGACAGAGGCAGGAAACTACAGACCAGTTAGTTTGACTTCAGTGGTAGGGAAAATGATGGAATCACTTCTTAAGGAAAGAATTGTTTAGCACCTAAAGGCCAGTGGGGCTGAGGACCCAAGGCAGCATGGTTTCACAGCAGGAAGGTCATGTCAGGCCAGACCTAATAGATTTCTTTGACTGGGTGACCAAAGTAGTAGACCAGGAGGGGCTGTGGATATGGCCTACCTAGATTTTAGTAAGGCATTCTGACACAGTCTCACACAAAAGATTAATATACAAGTTAGCCAGCCTTGGAGTGGGGTCCTAAGGTGGTAGCCTGGATAAAAAATGGCTGGACAACAGGACTCAAAGGGTAATAATGTAGAGTCACAGTGAAGAAAGGAGGGTAACTAGTGAAGTACCACAGGGTTCGGTACTGGGACCGGTCCTCTTTAATATCTTTATAAGTTACATTGGAGAGCACCTGGAAGGAAAGGTATGCCTCTTTGCAGATGACACAAAGATCTGCAACAGGGTTGATATACAAGGTGGGATGGAAAGAATGAAAAGGGACTTGGCAAGGTTGGAGGAATGGTCAAATACATGGCAGCTCAGATTCAATGCAAAGAAGTGCAAGGTAATGCATCTGGAAAACAAAAACTCAGGGGAAGAGTACACAATGGGAGGTGAGTTAATAACAACAACAAAAGTTGAAAGAGACCTAGGAGTAATTATATCAGATGACCTAAAGGTGGGCAAACAATGTGAGAAGGCAGTAAGAAGGGCTGGGGGGGATACTGGGATGCACAGGGAGAGGCATCAACAGTAGAAAACAGGAAGTTGTTATCCCTCTCTACAGACAGTTAGTGAGACCCCATCTGGAGTACTACGTGCAATTCTGGAGAACCCATCTCCGCAGAGACATAGACAGAGTGGAGGCTGTTCAGAGGAGGCAACCAAAATGGTGCAAGGTCTGCACCAGAAGACATAAGAGGATAGGCTAAAGCAGCTTAATATGTATACCCTTGAGGAAATGAGGGAGAGGAGGGACATGATAGAAACTTTCAAGTATCTCAAGGGAATTAACAAGGTACAAGAGGGTAGTATCTTTCAGAAGAAGAGATGTGTAAGGACAAGGGGTCACAATTTGAAGATAGAGGGGGGATGGCTCAGAGGTAATGTTAGAAAGTGTTTTTTCACAGAGAGAGTTGTGGATGCATGGAACAGTGTTCCTGAGGAGGTTGTGGAGTCAGGAACAGTGGGAGAATTCAAGAATGCATGGGACAGGCATAAGGCAATTCTAGTGGGGGGCAGGAGGAAGTAACATACTAACATACTAAAATGCCAGCAGAATAGGCCTAACGGTCTTCTGTGTCTGCTCGTTTGGTCAGTCCCCAACCTGGGTGCTGACCTTGCTGTCCCCCTACTTCTTCTCTGGCTTCTCCTTCCCAGTTCTGGATATTCTTGCTGCATTGGATTTTGCTTCCAGAACCCTTCCCCTGTACCTGTCCCATCCCCTCTTGAACCCCTCCACTGTCTCTGCCTCCACCAGCCCCCTAGGCAGTGCATTCCATGGCTCCACCACCCTCTCAGTGAAGTAGCACCTCCTCCTTTCTCCCCTGAATCTTCCCCCCTTCAGCTTCCAGCCATGCCCTCTAGTGGCCCCTTCCTCCTTCCTCCTTCCTTCGAAGCACCCGACTGTTCCTCCCCTATTTACCCTCTTCATGCACCTAAAGACCTCTATCATGTCCCCATGATCCCTTCTCTCTTCCAATGTGTACATATTTAGCTCTTCCAGCCTCTCCTCATGGTCCTGTCCCCAAGCCCCAAATCATTTTGGTTGCCTCCTCTGGACCCTCCAGAGGTTAATGTCCGCTTTTAAGTGGCCTCCAAAACTGCACACAGTACTCAAGGTGCGGCCTCACCAAGCAGTTATACAGAGGAGTATCACTTCCTCCTTCTGGAGGTGATCCTCTAGCGATGCATCCCAGCATCCTGTTGGCCTTGGCTGCTGCCCTCCTACAAGTCTCAGAGTTGTTCATCTTGACATCCACCACCGCCCCAGGTCCCTCTCAGCCATCGAGACTTTAGCATTTCCCCCCAGGTGTACACTTGACCTGGGTTTCTGGCCCCAGGTGGAGTACCTTGCATTTCCTGCATTGAACCTCAGCTTCCACTTTCTAGACCATCTTTCCAGAGCCTCCAGGTCCCCTGTAGGGCCACCCTCCCTCCTCCCATCCACCACACTTCCCCAGTTTCAAGTCATCTGCAAAGAGACTCATCACTCTTGATTCCTGTCCTTATGTCCAATACGTAGGCGTTGAACAGAAGGGGCCCAAGGACTGATCCCTGTGGGACCCCACTAATGACCCTCCTTGGGGATGAGACTATCCCCCCAACTACGACCCTCTGGGTCCGGTCCTGGAGCCAATTGCCTATCCATCTGATCATCTGGTTCCCCATCTCCATTTCTCCCAGCTTATCCAACAGGCCCACGTGAGGAACAGAGTCAAATGCCTTGCTGAAGTCTAGAAAGAGGACATCCACTGGTCTACCCAGGTCCAAGGCACTTGTCACCCAGTCATAGAACTCCACCAGGTTTGTCTGACACGATTTCCCGGGATGAATCCATGCTGTCTATCGTCCAGGCACCTGACTTATCCAGGTCCCCCCCTAGCCTCTCCTTGACAATGCCCTCCATCACCTTGCCCACCACCGAGGTCAGGCTGACAGGCCTGTAGTTCCCTGCCACCTCCCTTGATCCCCCCTTGTGGATAGGCACTATATGCGCCACCTTCCAGTCCTGGGGCACCCACCCTGTCCTCAGAGAGATGGTGAAAAGCTCTGCCAGGGGTTTTGCCAGGACATCTGCAAGTTCCTTCAGCACTCCGGGATGTAATTTATCCGGCCCCAGTGCTTTCTCCGTCTTAAGGGAGCTGAGGGCTTCCCTTACTCTCTCTCTGCTGTGATTTCCACTTCCGGTATCCCTTCTCCCTGTTTAGCCCTTCCCCCACCTGCCAGTGATGCCTTCCCCTCTCCCCAGACCTGCCGATCGGTAAGGGTTCCCCCCCTCCTCAGTATCTCTGTCTCCTCCCATGTGTGATGCAGCACCCCCATTTTCCTTGGTGAAAACGGAGGTGAAGTACTCATTTAGTACCTCAGCCTGCTCCCCCGGGTCTTGTGCCCATCTCTCCCCTGATTTAATCCTGCTAATCTGCCCCTTCACCCTTCATTTTTCCCCAATGTATCTAAAGAACCCCTTGTTCCCTCTCCTAATTTCCCTGGCCAGGTTCTGCTCCTTCCTTGCCTTGCGCCCTCACCACTCTAGTGGCCCTTCTAGCCATCAGCTCATACTCCCTCGATCCCTTTCACTCTTTGAGCACTTGAATTGCTTATAGGCTGCTTTCTTTCCCCGCACCACCTCCTGGACCTCCCTGGTCCACCAACAGGGTTTTTGGGCCCTACCGCATTTTCGTCTTACTCTTGCACAGGTGCTGGTAACATCCTGCACCCCTCTCCTGATGATTTCCCACCTACTATCAGCGTCCATGTCTGACCCAATCCCATCCAAATGCTCCTTAAGGATCCTTCCCATTTCCCATTTCCTTAAAATCCGCCCCCCTGAAGTCGGTTACTTCCGTCTTTGTGCAGCTGTTGATTAACTAGAATCTGCAGCTTATCCATCAGGTTGGGAAATGGGCAGACTGGGTGGGCCAAGCGGTCCGTATCTGGTGTCAAATTCTATGTTTCTATGACCCAAAGAGCATGGCCTGGGTCTTGCCAATGTTCAGGACAAGGCAGTTCTAAACTAGTCAGTTTTGAAATCCGTGGATATCAGAAATGAGTCTAGTATTGATATAAATGAGGGACTTGGAGCTGGAGAAGAGCACCAAGATGTCAATGTAGAGAAGGCTCTGACTGTAGGAAGGGGGTGTTAGGGATATAATTGACAAAGACTGAAAAAGTAGCAGGCCCAGGATGGAGCCTTAGGGAACACCAACATTAATAGTGGTTAGGGTAGAGAGCACCTAGTTAAACATAACAAATTGTTGGTAGTTGCAGTATACAATAAAACAACTGAGATGGGGAAAAATATGAATCCACAAGTAGATCTCTTTGTTGAGGTTTAGGGAGGATCATCTGTGGATACCATTGCCCTCTCTGAGCAGATGACAAAAGCACAAGAGGCAGAAATGAGTGATTTGCTGCAGTCTTGTAAAGAAATGTGTGCCGGGAAACCAGGGTGTATCATAATGGGTAGGCATCATGTGGACATGGAGTGTGACAAAAGTTCAGGAAAACAAGCTCCACCATGGCAGCCATTTTTTAGAAACACCCAAGGAGGTGAAATGGGCAGGTGGCCTGAAAGCTCACTTTTCCACCACCACCACTCCCCCCCCCAACACACACACACACTTTTCTTCTTACCCCTTTCCTTTGCTCCACTTCTCTCTTCCCAGCACTTAATTTCTCTAAGCACTTTTTTTACTTGGGGTATATAATTAATGCCCCAGTTTAGTTTTTTTCTGTTGTTGGTTGAGATGTTTTATTTTCATATGGTTGCAGACATGCTTCCCCCTGATTTTTGTGTCACATACAAGGAAATGAACTGTATCTTTAAAATATGCACTATAAATGATGGTAGCCACTGCCCCTGATGAATAGTCATGATTCTGATCCAGTGCCAGGGTATTGTGCTGTGCCTTCAGCTTGCCTTTGTTTATTAAAAGACTCCTTTTTGCATTTATTCTGGATGGACTCCAGTTACTTCAATGCCACTGAGGTGTGCAGCTCCTTAAGCTGTGTTGCTGTCCTACAATTTCTGCTTGCATCCTCCCACTCCTGTTATGAGTGCTTCAAGCTCTGAGTTTGTTTGACAGCCTGAAAGTGGGAGTTTGGGTTCCAGAAAGAAAGTAGAAAAAGGAAACTAGAAAAATGGCTGTCTAAGCACAAGGCAGACAGCAACAGATTAGGGCCTGGTACCCCCAAACAAACAAAAAAGAATTGAGGAGTGGTCTGTATAGCCTGCTAGCATAACAGCATGCAAAAGGAAAAAAATGTGGGTTTTGTACATTACAGAAGTAGGCATAAAAACTTGAATCAAGGGACTCCTTAAACAGCAACTGACTGCCCTCCTGAAAAACATCTTTTGGTGTGCCAAGGAGATGCTGCTTCACATTTTTGGGAAAGGGTGATGTAATAGTTATAAAGCCTAACGTCTTATATTCTGTTATGTGTTTTATTGAGTCTTTGATTTTTCACAAGAGTCGATGTATGGAGATATCCTTTTTACAGGAATTGTAATCTTTTAATAGCATCCGCAGTATGCATTTCCACTGTTTACAGGAACTGTGATATTCCTTTGTGTAAGCCCCCTCTCATTCGAGAGAGGCTTATTGCTCACTTTAGGGTTCCCCTCCTGCTCTGCCAGGGTGTAGGTTTCTGTGGCATGGGGTCATGTTGTCACCTACAAAAACAGTGCGGCACTATACCACACTGTCAAAACAGCGACAAAACATAAAGACACTAAAACACTTGTTTTCTGCAGGGGAGGCGCATTACAGGGAACTGTGTCCCCAAACCCCCCCCCGGGCTGGATTTTCCATGGGTGGTAGAAGATAGTCACAGTTTGTGGTCATTTAGGCCCTGGGTTCCCTGGGGAGCTAGGTTAGGTAAGTAGGTGGTAGGAGAGTAGATTAGGCCCCAGTGGATGCTCAGGGAGCGCATGGAAGCAGGTTAGGAGCCTGGGCTGTCAGGGCTGTGGGGGCTGTGGTAGAGCTCCTGCAGGAGGGGTACTGGTGGTGGTAGTAGTCCTCCTCATTCCCATTTGGCAGGGCAACTCAGGCAGGTCAGTGATGGGGCTGGGGGAAGCTCTACCCATTTATAGGGCTTGTTTGGAGGGACAGGTCCTGAGGCCACTGGATGTGCCAGGCAGGCCGTAGAGTGCCTTAGCAGTTTCTCCCCATGCCAGTTAGCTCCACTCGAGCACAGGAAGCAAAAGGTTCAGCGGGGACTGGTGCTGTGGTCAAGAGAATGAACCACCAGAAAGAGGGACAGCAGGAGGAAGGCAGCAATTGTATTAGCAGGCTGCACCCACCATGTCCATGGGGTAAGAAAGGGTCAGAGAGTGGTAAGAAGAAGCTGCTTACTTCTTGAGGAAAACAGAGTGGCTCAAGCGTTTTAAAGTGAGCACTCTGGGTGCCAACCAGGTTTGTAGAGGCCTAAGAAAAAGAGAGTGAAGTTCTGGTTAGAGGGTACTTACCAGTGCCAGTGGGTTAGGAGCTTAACGCTTCTGGAAGAAACCCGTTTTGGTCTGTGTGGTAGCTTATCACTGTATTCGAGCTGAAGAATATTCTGCCTACTTAATGTATTTCTGCCCTTAAAATATCTCCCTCTCACTGACGATGTAGAAAGTTAGCCCCATGGAGCTGAAAGATTTCTGAGTTTTAGGCAAATGGGACCCCTGGGCTCCTCTAAATCATTGGTGCCTAGGAGAATAAATTTAATTCAGTTTTAGAGCCAGTCTCAGGTTTGATTTGATTCTGGTGATTAATGAAATTCACTCTTAGTTTTAGACTTAGTCCATGAGCCTTAATTTCCCCAAGGTGTTTTTAAGGAAGCTCCAACTTATACCCTTCAAGTGTCCAGGGTGTTTGGTGGACCCAGTAAATGCCATCTTGAAATGAATTTTGGAATGGGCTGCTGGAGCCGGGGGTCAAGGGGCTGCATCTGCCTGGTAAGATCTACTCTGATTATTTTTGTATGGAAGCTGAATGGAGAGAATCTATATTGTGGGCCCCCTCCCTGGTCTATCAGTGTTTTCTTCTCTAATGCCCCTAGATATTCGGGGAGGGGGTGACTACATTTGTTTCAACTCAAAGAGGGGCAATTCAGGCATTGTTGGATGGTTCAAAGATGGAGACATAACATCTGTGAGAATCATGTCAGTCAATGACCCCCTGCTGTGAAAGGAATCAGCATCAACAAAAGGCATCAGCTGAACAGCCATAATCCAACGTAAATGTGAATAGCTGTTTTGAAGACTGGCTGGGTGGGGGGTTCTGAAGGGGAATAGGGTGAGTAGCAGTTAAACAAACAGTTGCCCAGAGCAAATACACACTTCCCAACTGGAATTCTAGGAAGAGAAAAGGGCTTCTAGTCTCAAATAACCAAGAGGTGGAATGAACTGCATCCTGGGATCCTGGGGCATATTTCCTTAAAACAAGTGAATCAAGATAACCCAAACTCCATTTTTCCTCATTCCAGCACCAAAACACAAGACTGACACCTATTGGGTGTCTTAGGCAAGAAAAGGGTCAGTTCTGTGTGATTTGTTTGCTACAGTATGTGCAAGAACTTCAAAGATCTGAGGATAAGACTTAGAATTTTTGTCAGTTAACTTGGAATCTTTCTATTCTGTATTTTTGTAGTGGAACCTCTATTTTAAAATTTCCTAGAATGTGTATTTCCCCATTACTTTAATTTACTGTGTGTCTTGTAAATCTTGTATAAATATTAAATATAATATATTTAATGTATCTGTGATTGCTGTGGTGTAATAAGTACAAGTAGTCCATTTGTTGGGCAGATCCATGATCCACCATCCATTGGGCACTACCAAGTTAAAAATAAACCTGCATCTGATACAGA
Organism: Neoceratodus forsteri; assembly: GCA_016271365.2. Taxonomy (NCBI): domain Eukaryota; kingdom Metazoa; phylum Chordata; order Ceratodontiformes; family Ceratodontidae; genus Neoceratodus; species Neoceratodus forsteri. The sequence goes on along the minus strand of CM057453.1, from coordinate 410,065,875 downwards.
GTAGGGGTAGGAGGTACCAAAGCAACTAAGGGTTATCCTATGTTCAAGGAACCTTGTATTGTGTGAACAAGAACCTGGCCCTGTTTTGCATGAGGAGTAGCCTGTGGTTGAGTTCAAAGCAAGCAGCCCTGGGTGAGTGATCACCAAGCTGGTGGCTGCATGATTAAGTGAGCAAATCCATTCACAGCGACTGACTTGGACATCCTGGGAGGTGTTGTGTCAACAATGAATGCAAAATATAAACCATGCAGTATATAATACATAGAGCTGTTTACACTGTGTGCATAATAAAGGGTGATTTCAGTACAATGTGATTTGGACATGGGACTGCTGGTGAATAATTAAATAGAAAAGAAAAAATAACTTAGAGAAACTGAGGATTAGAAAAGGAAAGCAAGGGATAAAGGGGGTTGCCAATTCAGGGTGACCCAAATTGTCAGGGGTATCCTGGCCTGGAAATAGGGAGTGGGAGTATGGAGAGAGAGTGGGAGCTAAGGGAGGTGGGGTAGAGCTGGGGAGGGGAAGGGAGGGGTTTAGGAATCTGTCAGGACAGAGGGTGCTTGGTTATTGGCAGTGGGGAAAGCAGGGAGTGGCTACTGGGGGGAAAGTGGGGCTGCAGCCAGTGCCCTGCCACTTGTCTGCTGACATTCTTGTGATTCCCACCCTCCCTTCTATGTAGTGTGGGGGGGGCTGGGAGGGTAGGAGGGGCAGAGGCGGACACTAGTGGTTGGAATTGCATGTCATGTCAATTGTGCATCAAGTATCAAGGTAGTTACAAGGTAATTCAAACTCAGCAGTGATGGAATGGCTAATTATATGGCAACTTTGCAAAAAAAATATCAAGGCAATTGCAGACAATCCAAGTTCAGCAGAACCAGTGGGCAAACCCAGATCAGTATTAATTTTGGGACCTATGCATGAATGGGCGGGAACTACGTACCGGAGGCGCATATCCCACCTGCATAGATCCTCACCATGGAAGTGCACCTGTCCATGGTCTGCCCCCCCAGTGAGCAGGACTCCGCAGGGTGGCCAGGGGTGGGGTTGTGGTCCCAGGAGGGCATCCAACTGGATGCCCATCATGGGCTGAAAGTGGATCCCTTGCACTGAGAGGCGCGGGTCCAGGTGCATGAATGCCCACCTCAGGCACCCAGACCCATGCGCACATGCCCCCGTGACTGGTTGTGGTTGGTAGCCCCCTCCCACACTGCAGGACCACTACCAGAAACAGCAACCCAAAACCCTCTTCCATGCCAATGACTGCAGCGGGCCAACCCCATGCCAGTACCCCTTCCGCTGGTGACCGCGCGCGCCCTCAGTCACCCCAACCAGCATGTCAGCCTGGTGTCTCCCCATGGCACTAACCCCCCCACAGCACTATCACCCCATCCCCCATACCTATGTGCCAGTGCCACTCCTCAGATGGCCAGCAGCACAGACCTTCTCTCACCGCCACAGCCACTGGCCATCTGACATACACGGGTGCACAGATGCGCACCCGTGTATGTCAGATAACCGGTGGCCATGACAGAGAGAGGAGGGCTGTGACACTGGCTGTCTCGGGAGTGGCACTGGCACACAGGTATGGGGATGGGGTGATGGTGCCATGGGGGAACCACTGGACACCAATGCAGGGCAGAGGCGCCGGGTTCAGAGTGGGTGGGCATGCACTGTGCTGGGTTGGGGTGGTGCTGTGTGGCACAGGGGGGTTGCAGCACATGGATGGGGCTGGGAGCAGAAGGGTGTGTGTGTTGGGGGGTCCTTAGTCACCGGGACCAGGGCACCAGTGGGTGGTTGGGGGTGTTGCTTGAGTGGCCCCGGGGTATGGGGCTGTCATGTGGGGGGGTGGACACATAGGGGCTACTGCAATGGCTTTCTCAGCACTTGCCTGTTCGGCTGCTCCAGCCCTCCCCATCAGCCAGTGGGCTGTGGCAGCAGGGGAGGCCCATTACCAGTCCTCCAGCAACAGACGGTGCAATACCTGTGGGTGAGCAGTGGGTTACGGCAGAGTCCCAGCTGCTGTAACCTATGCCCCAGGTCTGCAGCCATGTGGCCAGCACTACGCAGTTATGTGCATTCTGCGTAGTGCTGGCCTGCCCCCGGAATGCCCCTGGCACATTGCAGTCTGAGCAGCCGAGAAATCGGCTGCATACCTGCAGTGCACCCCATTCGTTAATGCCATGAGGTCCATGGACCGCCCGCCTGATTCACGCGGTATCGGCCAATGTGCCTGGCTTCTACGGTGTGTTGGCATCATACATGAAACATAGAAACATAGACTTTGACGACAGATAAGAACTGCTTGGCCCACCTAGTCTGCCTATTTCCCTACCTAGAGGATAAGCTGCAGATCCTATTTAACCAACAGCCTATTTCTTCCTACCCCCCACAAAAATTGCCTTATGTCTGTCCCATGCATTCTTGAATTCTCCCACAGTTTTAGACCCCACAACCTCCTCAGGAAGGCTGTTCCATGCGTCTACCACCCTTTCTGTGAAAAAATACTTCCTCACATTGCTCCTGAGCCACCCCCCCTCTGTCTTCAAATTGTATCCCCTTGTTCTTGCACATCTCTTTTTCAGAAAGATGCTACCTTCTTGGACTTTGTTGATTCTACTGAGGTACTTAAATGTTTCTGTCGTGTCCCCCCATCCCTCCTTTCCTCAAGGGTATACATATTAAGCTCCTTTAGTCTCTCCTCATATGGCTTCTCTTGCAGACCCTGCACCATTTTAGTTGCCCTCCTCTGTACTGCCTCCATTCTGTCTATGCCCTTGCGGAGATGGGGTCTCCAGAACTGGTTGCAGTACTCCAGATGGGGTCTCACCAACAGTCTGTACAGGGGGATAACAACTTCCTGTTTTCTGCTGGTGATGCCTCTCCCTATACATCCCAGTATCCCCAGCCCTCCCTCCCTACCGACTTCTCACATTGCTTGCCAACCTTAAGGTCATCTGATATGATTACCCCCAGATCCCTTTCCATTTTTGTTGTTGTTACTACCCCCCATTGTATAATCTTCCCCTGGGTTTTTGTTTCCCAGGTGCATTATTTTGCACTTCTTTGCATTGAATTCAAGCTGCCATACTTCTGACCATTCCTCCAACCTTGCCAAGTCCCTTCTCATCCTTTCCATGCCTCCTTGTCTATCAGCCCTGTTGCAGATCTTTGTGTCATCTGCAAAGAGGCATACTTTTCCTTCCGCTCCCTCTGCAATGTCACTTATAAAGACATTAAAAAGGACTGGACCCAGTACTGAACCCTGTGGTACCCCACTAGTAACTCCTCTTTCTTCATAGTGGACTCCATTTACAATTACCTTCTGTGTCCTGTTGTCCAGCCAATGTTTTACCCAGGCTACCACCCTGGGACCCACTCCCAGGCTGGTTAATTTGACTATTAATCTTTTGTGTGGGACTGTGTCAAATGCCTTGCTAAAGTCTAGGTAGGCCATGTCCACAGCCCCTCCCTGGTCTACTACTTTGGTCACCCAGTCAAAGAAATCAATCAGATTCATCTGACATGACCTTTCCCACTGTGAACCCATGCTGCCTTGGGTCCTGTGCCCCACTGACCTCTAGGTACTCAACAATTCTTTCCTTCAGAGGTGATTCCGTCACTTTCCCTATCAGAGAAGTCAAACTGACAGGTCTGTAGTTTTCTGCCTCTGTCTTGGTCCCACTTTTGTGAAGGGGAATCACATCAGCCTTCTTCCAGTCTTCAGGTACCACACCATCCTCCCATGATTTGTTAAAAAGGGTAGTCGGTGGTGTCACTAGTTCTCTGCTTAATTCTTTTAGAATTCTGGGGTGAATTCCATCTGGCCCCATTGCTTTGTCCATGTTCAGTTTTAGGAGTTCTTTCAGAACCCTTTCTTCTGTGAAATGACTGGGATCAACCCCCCTCTCCAGAGTGCTTCTGTTAATTGGATTAGGCACCTCCCCCACGTCCTCTTTTGTGAATACTGAACAAAAGTATTCATTCAGTATCCCTGCTTTTTCACTGTCACTCTCTGCCCACCCACCATCCATTCTATTCAGCCTCACTATACTTCCCTTTGTCTTTCTATGCTCCCGATATATCTACAGTATAAAAGGTTTTATCCCCCTTCTTAACCGAGTTGGCTATCTTTTTCTCAGTTTGGGTCTTTGCTATTCTGACTACCCTCCCTGCTTCTTTCTGCCTTAAGTGGTACAGTCCTCTGTCCTGCTCCTTCTGTGTTTCCTTATACTTCCTAAATGCTATCTTTTTCTTCCTAACCTTCACCGCCACCTCTTTTGAGAACCATAGTGGCTTTTTCTTTCATTTTGATTTGTTAATTTTCTTCACACAAAGGCTTGTTGCCTCTGTGATGGCAGTTTTGATATTTCTCCATTGTTGCTCCACCCCTCCTTCTAGCCTGTTTGCCAGTGCTTTTCTAAGGCACTCTCCCATTGTGTGCAATTGAATGACACATGGTGGTTGCAAAGTAAGCCATTCTTCAATGGGAGGAGTAGAAGTGCTTGAGGAGGTCCTTACACTCTAAGATAATGAATAAATCCTAATAGCAGCTGCAACTATCTGTACAATGTATTTTTTTTACTAATTGGTTTGAAGATGTTGAAATTAAGTTTCCTCATCTAAGGGCACTCTGCAACTTATTCCAGTGTAGGGGCAAGACAACTAAATGCTGATTGGCCATAAGAGGTACAGTATCTTGGGATTTCAACATACAGTAGCTTATAGACTTTCTCATCAGGAATTATGATCTCCATGATACATGATGGCTAATTATTCAGTAGGGCTTTGACATCCACAGATAGAGATTTTAACCTACTTGTACTCAGCCAGCTTAGGGCAGAATAGAGGATGCAATGATGTGTTCAAGAATGCAAACCAGTTATGAAGTGGACAGCCTTGTAAAATAACAAGTGTAATGTACAGTAGCAAGAATGGCAAGAATGTTACTCGTACCAGCCTTTTTAAATAAAAGTGCAGTGACAGAAATCTTCATTGTGGATTCCTCAGCAGACCTAGTTTGTATCATGGAAACCTGGCTGGGAGATAATGCTGGCCTCTGCTGGGGTATCTATCTCGGACAGGTACTCTTTGGCTCATTGCCCAAGGCAGGAGCACAGAATTATAGATCTTCTCTGGGATTCACGGCATGCCCCACATGAGTGACCGGGTCACTTGAATGTGTGGCTGTTAGGGGTAGGCCAGGTGCTGGCTGTTGGATCATTCTTGTGTACTGGCCTCTGGGCCACAGGAATGAGTTCCTGCAGAAATTGATGTACTTTGTCACCAACATTGTGTTGGAGGCTCTGAGACTGATTGTTCTCAGGGACTTCAATGCCTGGGTCAACAATGAAGCTTCATCTTTTGGTCAACAATTCCTCCAGCCGATGACAGAGCTGGGCCTAGAACAGGCTGTTGCCACTGGAACTCACCAGCATGGTCATGCCTTAGAGCTGGTCTTTTCATGGGGTCTTGATATTAGTGAAGTCAAAGTTGATCTGGTCATTTGGTCGGAACATCATGTCAAGTTGTCCCTTTGTGGCATGACCCAGAGGTGCTGAGGGTTGAGGCACTGGATGCCACACCTCGTGCCACGCTGGTGACCTGAGTTCGGGAAAAAGCTCGGGTAGTGGGGTCGGCAGGGGAGGGAGTTGATCGAGCACCCGTAGGCAGCTCTCTCTCCCGAGGGGAGGGCTGGGTGGTGTCTGGAGTTCCAGTGGCCTCCGGTGGTGATCGGGGGTGCTGCAGAAACCAGGACTGCATGTCGCAGCATGGCTGATGCCAGCAGGGTTGCCATGCACCAGGGCATCATGGGTGCCCATGCGGGGGAGGAGGGAGGATGGAAAGCAGTGGAAACTAAGGGGAAAAAACCCTTTGGGCCCTGGATAGGTGACAGCCTGCAGGTCCACTGGCCACACATCCAATGCTGGACCTCCACCTCCGCCTCTTCGATAACCTGCAGGGCTGTGTCCCGGGGGGCTCCACATGTACCATAACATCTCAAAGGTTGATGGAGGCCACAGCAGTCAGTAGAACTGGAGAAGTGTAGTAGCCCAAGATAGTTTCAGGTGCCCCGGAGATAAAGAAAGTAAAAAAAAAAGTTGTTCCTTCATTCCCACCCATGTGGAGATTGTCCACTACCACCATAAGAAAAATCTGGAGCCTTGCAAACTATTGGTAGTTATGGACCTATTGAGCATGACATCAGCTCCCTGTTCTTGGAGGGCAGATTGGCTCTGAAAACTCACTAAGGTGAGTAACAGTGGGCAATCACCATAAAAAAACAGAGTTCCTGTCAAGCATGATTACTATGGGGAAGAACTGACCAGCTCAGCTTTTTTGCACTGCAGACAGATTGATCACCCCCCACCTACAGTCCTAGAAACTTTTTTTTTCCGCAGAGGCATTATGAGTTTAATCAGTTCTTTCTTTCCAAGATGTCCTCCATTTGGATCCATGTCAATTCACTCCCGTCATTTTGCTCCACAACAACTGGCTCCCAACAACTAGCTCTGGTGGTAATTGGCTCCCATGACAACCCGCCCCTTGAGAATTCACTCCCTGGTGGAGTTAATTAAATTAAGGTCACCAACAGCCAGTTGTCACGGAGTGAAATGAATCCAGGAGCTTGTCTTTTCACCTACTTCTGAGCATAACTATTTGCACACTGTGCTGCTTGCTTTGGTTTTCCCCCTCCTGTTGGTCCATTAGAACCCCAGGTTGGACCTGCCTTGGGGATCTCCTTGTTCTGTGGGGTCCTGGCCTCCACCATGTTTCGCGCCTTTCTTCTGGTCTCACTTAATTGTGCCTCCACTGCCCAGGAGTGCTACAATGCTGGCAGGTTTCTATCCCCCCCAAGCATTTTTTTTCTGCACCTTATCACTTACTTGTTCTGCCTTTGGTCCTTGTAGTGCTGCAGTAAGTCCAGCTTACCATCAGATTCTTGTATGTTGGATTGACTATCTAAAGAATACACCACAATCAGTATGTAATAAAGAGCAGTTTTATTACATATACTCATGTCAGACATATCACAAAGCAATCACAAGGGAGCTGATTTCCCACAATTCCTTGAGTATGGTCTCTTTCTCTCTGAGGTGTTGGTGTGCATACAATTATATATGATAGATAACAGTGCAGTTACAGATATGATGAACATACAGCATTTGATAAAGCATGTAAATAAGGTGGCTCCCTTGGGCAATTACATAGGAAATGAAGTTGCAACATCAGTAAGAAATCTTAGGACAGACAGAAAATCATAGCAATAAATTGAAACATTTTTATCAGTTCTCACTGGAGACAGTGAGTCTGGCAATACTTGCCAAGTAATCAGAAAAGCATACAGCATGCTACAGTGGTGGAAAAATACAGAATGTCAATGATTAGAATTATAACAGAATGTATGTGGAAACTAGAAACAGTGTATATAGCAGAAACACATATAGGTAAATGCATTGCAGACAAATATGCACATAGCAAAAATAATGAACAAAACAGTAAGAACACTAATACTTGTAGATATATAAGGTTATGGTTACATGTGGGTCAGCTGGTGGTATATAACACAGGCATAACAGTAGTGGGAAATGAAAAGTCCTTTGGGATACTACCGCAGATTACCCACATACCAGAGCTGTACCAGGTAGGCCACCCTCCTACACGGTGTCATTCAGCTCCGACACCAGGTAGTCTGTTGAGGCTTCAGGCCATAGACCATGGCCACCATGATGAAGCCAAGCAGCAGGGCGGTGAACAGCAGGGCAAAACAAGAGGCCACCACCTTACCGCAATAGTAGCCCAACTTGGATTTCGATCCCATTCCACAAGTCTTGCTCAGATCGAAGAGAGAGAGAGAGAGAGCGCACTTGTCCTGGTCCCGGATGGGTACAGTTCCAGCTTTTAACACATCTGAATGAAAAATAAAAGCAGATAATGAAATACAGATAATATAAGTGGGTATGGTTTGCTTCTGGTATTCTTTGTAAAAGTAGGGCTTGAGGTTTATACTCTCAAGATGCTACTGAGAGAAAATGGGCAGTACTTCAGATTGGAAGTGAAAAAAAATCTTTTGACTGGATTCATTTAGCTCCATGACAAGTGGCTGTTGGTAAGCTTAATTTAATTAACTCTGCCAGGGAGTGAGTTGTCGGGGGAAGATTGTGATGGGAGCCAATTATCACCAGAGTGAGGTGTCGGGAGCCAGTTGTTGCGAAGCGAAATTACAGAAGAGAATTGTTGTTCTCCCCCTCCATTTGAAGCAGGATCTCCTTAAGCTGTCTTGGATGATGAGTTGCTCCGGGTGGTCTTGGGACTGCATCCCACTTACTATAGATTGGACCCAGGGCCCACCCAACTACTTATTGACTGTGGGGGAGCCCTATGTCCAATTATTTCAGAGATTTTCTTGTCATCTCTGAGGGAGGTTTTTTCCCTGTTTCTCTGAAACGGGCAGTGGTGAGGCTCCACCTAAAGAAACCATGTTTTGATGCTGACATTCTCTTGAACTGTAAGCTGGAATTAAACCTTCTCTTCCTGAGTTAGGTGACTAAGAAGTGGTAGTGATGTGTTTGGAGGCTCAACTAGAAATATATGACACCTATGATCCTCCCTAGCTGGGATTTTGGCCTCATCACAGCACTGAGATAGCATTCATAAAGGTGTTCATTAAACACCTCATGGCAAGGATAGAGGGTATCATTTCTTCTTACCCTTTTTTAACCTCTCATTGGTATTTGACATGACAGACCATAAGGTGCTTTAGAAATGCTTTAGGCAATATGTGAGTGTTACTGATATTGTTCTACGCTGGTTTGAGTCCTGCCTGTCCAGACAAATGCAGCAGGTAGTCTTGGATAATTCCATCTCTAAGATGGCTGCCTTGAACTGTGGTTTGCCTCAAGGTTTAATTATGTCCCTTGTGTTGTTTGCACTGTACACGTTGCCTTTGTGTGAGATCATCAGGCAGTATGAGTTGGAGTTTCACTGCTATGTAGATGATATCCAACTATACTTGACATGAGCACCTGATGTGCTGTGCCATTGCCTATAAGAAACCAATTACTGGATGGCCTCTAACTGATTAAGTCTCAACTGCAGCAAGACTGAGGTGAAGATTGTCATACCAGGCCACCATGGGTCAGACAGGAAGCATCACCTGGCTGCCATCTCTAAATGGTGCCACCAATGGAGTCATAGATGCAGTTAGGAATCTGGGGATTATTATGGATTGGAGCAGGAAAATGTAACCACTCCATAACAGATGTGCCAAGCACAGTTATCAAAAAAAGAAATGGTACCATTCATCATTAGCAATCCAGAACATTTATTGTAATCAACCAATGCATGAAACCAGTTGGGCCTCCAGGTGAATTTTGTGGTGTCTCCGATCTGGGACAGGATCGTGAGTTGTTTTGCACATTGGTTGACTATTATAGATCGAGGGAGTGTTCCTGACCAATCACAAGCGCTTCTTTCCTCTGCACATGAGGCACTCTTATTCCATGAAAAGCGTCTCATGTACAGATGCCCTGGAAACGGGCATGTTCTGAGAAGTTTATTTTTTTTTTAATTATATTATTGATCACTCTTGATCAATAAATGTCCTGCATTACTAATGGTGGATGGCGCTATTTATTTTTTTGGTAACTGGTTATTATGGACTCCAAGATTACCTTAGATCACAAAGTGTCAGTGCTCATTCTTAGTGGCTTTTTCCATCTCTGAAACATTGCCTGGATCAAACCATTTCTGGTGCCCCATGACCTGGTGACAATAGTCCATGAATTAGTCACATCCAGACTGGATTACTGTAATGCTCTTTACCCAGGGTTATCTGAGAGACTAAAGCACTGCCTGCAGCTGGTCCAGCATGTTTGATCTCCAGGACCTCCATCAAAGATACTATTACTCTGCTGCTGCACAAACTGCACTGGCTGCTCATTTGATGACAGGTCATCTTCAACATATGCTTGCTGCTATACAAGACCCAACATGGTCATATTCACATGTATATTTTTGGATCTGTATGTATATAACTTATTCCAACATTATTGCTTTGTATCAATTTCTTGTAAATGTGTTACATAATTGATACAGGATACAAACAGAAAAGTTAAAAGTTTTATAATGATTCTTTGATATTTAACTGTTGTCAACATCATATTAATCCATTGGTCAAAGCGTTGTGTATTTCCCATGTTCTGTACAATTTAAGCACTTTAAAGACTGCTTTAAAATTATTGGGATTTTTTATTTATTTAGTTTTTTTTGGCCAGGTAAATGCTCTAGGCAATAAAATGCCTATTTTCAGGCATGACTTGGGAGATTACAAAGTCATGAGGAAAAGACAAAACAGCAGGGTTTACACAAAAACACAGTGAAATAATTAAACAAAGTGAATATGAGAATTGCATCAAGCAGGGATCAACAAATCAGGGAGCAGCAGAAAAGAGTAAGAACAGTACATCATGTTTGATACAGGCAGAAACACCAATAACAAGAGGCAAGGCATAAGAGTAAAATTAACAAACAAAATAAGAAAAATAAATAGCCATCAGTAGATTCAGGAGTATGATTTGGAATGAGTCAGATCAGGAGCAAGAGCATATGTCAGAGGAACTCAAATAACTGAGAGGTTCTCTTTTGATAGTGAGGTGAGGTGAGATCGGCGGAACCCAAGGTGAGAGGGTATGGATTTCCAAGCCCTGGGGCAAAATGGGCGAATGCCTGCTCACCCATTTTGGAGGAGCACTTAGGTAAAGCCAGGAGGGCCTGCTCTTTGGAGTGCAGGGGGTAGGTTATATCAGCTGTAGTGAATATGGAGGCCATTGAGGCAAGTTTAAAGGACCTAAGGATGCTATCAGTTGAGCAGCATAGGGTACAGAGGCACTGAGGGGGATAGGGAGAGCTAACCCAGAATGGAATATAGTGAGCAGTGGTGGGTAAGCTGAGGAACTTATAGGGCAATCTGACATACATTATTATAGGCAACATTCCATTGTGGAATCTGCGCACACTAGCCTGATAAAAAGAGATGAACCCATAGCAGTGGCTGGGAAGTAGGACTCCCTGGGCAATAGCAGCCCTAGCCTCAGGAATCAGGACATATCTGACCCTATAGATGAGCCCAGGTTTGGCGTTAACAGACTTGCAGGCATTTGAGATTTGTTACAAGAAGTGCAAGGCAGAATCAAGGATGACACCTAGGTATTTGAAGTGGTCAGCTACTGAGGGGTGCCATCAAGACAGTGGATGTCCCAAACCTTTTAAAATGACCCAAAGAGCATGGCCTGGGTCTTGCTGGCATTCAGAACAAGGTGATTCTGAACCACCAGTATTGAACTTTGTGGAAGTCAGAGGTGACCCTGGTATTGATATCAGTCAGGGACTTGGAGCTGGAGTAAAGCACCAAGTTATCAGTGTAGAGAAGGGTGTTACAGTAGGAAAGGGTGTTGGGAATATCATTGATAAAGACTGAAAATAGTAGCAGTCCAGGTGCAACCTTGGGGAATGCCAAAATTAATAGCGGTTAGGGTATTATTACATATTATACCATGGACATAAGTGAACAGCCAATGAAATCATCAGACTGGCAGTTTACCATCAGTGTAAATCCTCTGATAATCAACAGATGTGGATTAAACAATCCAACAAATCATCTGCAGCACAGGAGTAAATACAATAAAAATAAAAAAAACAAATCAACCTCTTTAATATTTGTATTTTATCATAGTAAAAACATGAACCTTGGTATAATAGCAATAAGACACTCAGACAATATGGGTTATTGGGGGATTTACCATGGCTGGCAAGGATTTACCCACTCAGCTATGCCTCATGGGCAAATTAATCCAGATGTGATAAATCCCCTGATAACCCACATCCCCTCATGGCTTATTGCTTAAATAATAACGGGTTAGTGATGATTATCAGCTGTGAGCAGAAGCTGTCAAACTCCATTATACATGGGTGATTATACATATGTGTATAACACAGTTTGATTATATACATATGTGTATAATCACCCATGTATAATGGAGTTTGATTGTACACATGTGTATATAATCACCCATGTTTAACGGAATTTGGTTAAGCACCTTTTGCAAAAATTCTAAAATTAATAAAATCATAAATCAAAGGAACCAGTTATTATAAAAAATAAAACATGGGGAAGTGTGTGTCAACTCAGATTTTATGCACACCCTCAGTATGCGATCCCTTGATAAACCCCTCGAGCTTCGCTCTCAGGGTTTAAGGGCATCACACACCTCGGGTGTGCACAAAATCCTTATTATATACACTTCCCCATGCATTATTCTACATTTGTGGTTTGTATTTATATTATTCCTCTACTTATGCCTTATATTGTCATAAAAGTTTTTAATCTCTGAATGATTAAAAATAAACCTTGGAATCTTGACCATCTAAAAGATCTCCTGACCTCACTTACCTCTGTCTGCCCTCTCCCCTTCACCAATATTATTTTACTGTTAGTCTCATAGTCCAGGTTGAATTGTTCCAGGGACAGGCTGTTTGAGGCAGCTGTGCCTGTATTGTGGAATGCTCTGCCTATATACATTAGATCTGCTAGCATGGTGGGGGCCTTCAAAGGGGCTCTGAAGTGCTATCTTTTTAGCCTTGCTTATTGCCTGACCTAATAAATGCATTTGTTTATTTATGTACTACTAATGTCTGTATTTCCTAGCAAGGAAATAACCTGTGTGGGATAATTTGTCATTCATTTGAGAGTTTATTTATGTTATTGTTTCCCATGTTTCTGTTTTTTGTTTCTGCTTGCTTTGTAGGGTCCCTTGAGCCCCAAGGAAAGGGAACTAAAAAAATTAAATTGCTTTGCTGTGTTCAGGCAGCAGATGCAAAGCAGGTTTTGTTCCTAAAGTAAAAACCTAGGGCCAGATTCACAAAGCCCTAGAAAACCCCACTGCTGCAGGAAAAATCCAGCTCAAGTGGGTTGCCACTTGTAGAGCCGCAGTTTTCCCCGCAGCTGCTGTAGTCACAAACATTGAGCAGGTTTATGACTGCATCCATGATTTTTGGCAGTTTGTGGGTGTTTTTTCCCCGCAGCTGCAGAAAAATGTTATGCCCAGAGGGACCAGACGTTACATCTCCCACAGCTGTAGTGGACTGAGAATACAAATTTCTGCAACTGTGGACATTTCGGTCCACATCTGAAGTTGCAAAGTGGGACTTAGTCCCATGACATTTTGTGAATCTAGCCCTAGTCTAAGTTCTTTTGCAGAGGCTATCAATATATTTGGCAAAGGATGACCTACTATCTGTATACAGCCTGTACACAGTAGCTAATTCCACTTTGTCACCTAACATAGTGGAAATAGAGAAATCATAGAGATCTACAGGACATTTATCTATTGTTGTGACTAGTGTAACCTTAGTTTTTGATACATTAAGCAACTTATTAGTAAGTAGACTGAGCTGCAAGATGTTGAAAGCAGCAGGTACCCTATTGTGCAATATAGAAAAAGAGGAAGTAAATCCTTCAAATTTATACTTCTGGTAAATCTGAGTAAAGTATTTAATGAACCAGGAGACAGCCTCTGGAATAATGCCTAGAACTGACAGTTTGGCTAGTAACACATCATTGTCGATCATAACACATGCTTTACTGAGATCTAGGAAAATGGTACCACAAGTGAACTTCTGATCCAGTGAGGTCAGTCAATCATTAGTCAGTTTGTCCAATGCTGTGGAGGTACAGTATGTGTTTTGCCCTAAAGATGGATTGCAAGAAATTGCTAATATTAGGTTGATTTAAGTAATCTCGGAGTTTTGTATTAACCAACTTATCACATCTTGATCTAGTCCCTGGAGAGGAGACCTGCTGCCCCGAAAGCCCATCCAGGAGATCCATGAAGCATTCTGGGAGAGCAAAAGATGGCGCTGATAGGGCTAACAGTTTTCTGGTGCTTGAAAAGAGAGGGGGGGGTATATATGGGGGCACCCTCGCCTTTGGAAGCATTAATAGTACAGTATAGTAAGTACAATAATGTTTCTATAACCACAGTGCAATTACAGTTTTTTATTCTATTTTAAATGGTCCCTTACCTCTTGTTTTACAGTATACCATTTACTCTCAATTCTGAGTTTGTCTTATTTTTTTATTCTAAAATATTACAAGAAACATTTGTTTTAATATGGCTCATTCCAGGTTTTCATCAGTATTCTCTATGGTTTTTGAACACCCACTGTTAACAACACTTTTCTTTTTACTAAAATGATTTAGCATGCTGTAGACATTGCTCCTTGACATTATGGGACAATGGCTTTGCAGAAACAGCTAAGAATACTGATGAAAATCTGGTCTGACCGTGTTAAAGAATCATTCCATTTACTACTTGAAATGTAAAAAAAAGTGCTGAAGCAGTCTGAAACTATGGAAAGAAAGCATTGTACAAGACAGGAAGTAAGCAGCAATCTAAAAGGGAACAAAAAGTTATGTGTGAAAATGTTCGCTGCTAACATGCTCAGCTGCTTTACATATTTTAAAAGGGCGGTGTTGTCGGGCAGCCTGCAGGTTGGATGTACTTTCTCAAGCTCCAAGTTCTGAAGATTTATTTTAGATGTATTTTTATATAAACCTGATGTTTTACTTGGTTCTTGTCAAAGCATATGATAGTTACTGACCTGAATGAAGCAATAACACTAAAAATAAAAGACCAGAAACAGGTTGCTTAGAATGTGGAGAAAGTCTTCTCTGCTGAAGCTGGAGTGAAAGGGCCTGGGCTGTTCTAGAAAAAGAAGTAGAAGAGGTGGTCTCCCAGCAGCACAGATAGTGGCTATGCTGCAAAAGATTCAGCTGACTGAGGAGGAAACCAACCAACCACTTGCTGCAGTGGAAGCTACAAATATATGAAGAAGCCAGCAGAAGAATGCCATTTGGTCTATCTAGTCTGCTCGTATTGCAGGGTCCCAGCCTGAGCTACTGGCTATGCCCCCCTCCTCGCTCCTCCCATCCTTTCCATCCTCACAGGCCATAACCCTTACCTTCCACCTGTGTCTATCCCAGGCTCTGTTGAAGCTGTCCACCATCCTCAACATAACCACCTCTTCTGGCAGTGCATTCCAACTGTTCACCACTCTCTCTGTGAAGAAGAGCTTCCTGACCTCTCTCCTAAACCCCCCTCAGCTTAAGACTGTTTCCCCTAGTGTTATGAGAAGACACCCTCCTTATCCATCCTGTTTATCCCTCTCAAGTATTTGAAGGTCTCAATCATGTCTCCACTCTCCCTCCTGTCTTCCAGGGAGTAACATGTTCAATGCCCACAACCTCTCCTCATATGTCATGCCCTGCTGACCCACAATCATCTTTGAAGCCCTCCTCTGGGCCGTCTTCAGCAGTTTAATGTCTTTTTTTTTTTTTTAAGGTATGGGTAACAGTACCAAACTCCATACTCTAGATGTGGCCTCACCAGTGTCCTGTACAAAGGCAGTATAACTTCTTCTTTCCTACTGCTGATCCCCTGGCTATGCATCTCAACATTTTGTTTGCCCTTGCTGCAGATTTCTTGCACTGCATGGAGTGCTTCATGTTGCTAATGATCATCAATCCCAGGGCCTTCTCTTTCTTTGTTGTAGATATCCAGACCCCTCCCAGGTAGTACTTCTTCCTGGGATTCTTGGCATCAATGTGCATAACTTTGCAGTTCTTGGCATTGAAGCCAAGCTGCCAGATCCTGGACCACCTCTCAAGCTCTTTCAGGTCATCCTGTAGGTCCTGTATCCCTTTGGCTGTGTCCATCCTCCACAGATCTTGGTGTCATCTGTGAATAGACATATTTTTCCCGTAACACCAACCCCAATGTCATTGATGAAGACATTGAACAACACAGGTCCCAGCACTGAGCTCTATGGAACCCCACTTGTGACCTCTCTGGTGCAAGATAAGTCTCCCCCCTCTACCACCCTCTGAATTCTGTCCCTCAGCCAGTTTTCCACCCATCTGGTCACCTTCTCCCTAACCCTGAGATCTGGTATCTTCCTGATCAACCTCTTGTGGAGTACAGAGTCAGAGGCCTTGCTGAAATCCAGATAAAGGATGTCTGCCACTTGCCCCTGTCTACTGTCTTAGTGACCCAGTCAAAGAAGTCAATCAGATTCATTTGACGTGATCTCACCCCATAAACCAATGTTGCCTTGCATCCTGGAGACCGAGCTAAGCTCAGTGATTTTGGTAGCCAGATTACTTAAAACAAAATTGCTATTTTGGAGCTTACACAGGGAGTGGAGTAACAATGAGCAATGCATGCCACTCTAGAAAAAGACATTAACTTTCTCCAGTCTAAAGTAGAAACCCTGGAGATGGGACTTCTGCAAGCTACCATTAGAGTGCCAGTTAGACAGAGTTGCTCCCAGCACTGGAAAGATTTATTGTTACAGATTTATCTCTACTATTTTCTGATTCAGGTGTAAGTATTGTGAACATTTTTGTGATCCCGATTTGAGCTCAGCACAGAGACAGGGCTTCACAGGGGCCATTGACAGCCATAGCCACTCTTCTTGCCCCAAATCCAGTATCCCACTGCTACAGACAGCCAGGACATGAGGAAACATACTCTACGAAGGCAGCAACCTTGTTTTTTATCCTGACATATCCTCCCATACTGAGCCAAGATAAAGTGATGAGGAACGGTTCTTGAACATCTATAAGTTATTCATGAACAGTTCATGAACTGAGCCCATGAACATGCATCAAAGTTCAGCAATCATGTTCATGAATGTTCATGAATTGTACAAGAGCAACCAATGGACCAACTGTGTTTGTGAATATTTTTGAACATAATAGTTCAAAAAGATTGCATGCAAGTTCATTAAATGTCCCACTGAACTTTTGTGAACACAGTCCACAATATTTTGGTGATGATAAATATCCTACTTTTACTGTATATAATTGCTTAATTCAACAGGCAACCATTTTAGCCCTATTTTTAAAAATATGTTTTCCCTATGTACAATCCAGAGGTTCCCATTCAACCTTTACTTGTTTTATTACACACACCTAAGCAATTTCCCATGTCAATTGATTTTTTTGTTAATAAACTCAACATTTTCCAATAACATTTCTTCTTGGGATACATTTTAGAATTAGCCACTTAACTTATGCTTACTTTTTTCTCTTGTTCTTCAATCATATGGAATCACTGCTCACTTTACTTTACTAGAAAGAAAGGCCCAATTGATATTTATATTATCAGAATCTGCAACTCTTTTATAATGTGGTGACTTAAAATTTGAATAATTGTTGATGTTCCAATAGTTAATTGACTTATAAAGAATGCATTGTCTGCTCCTAAACTGAAAAATTTCTGATTTTGTGATGCTTTATAACATGTGCAAAAATAGAACTAAGTTTTGTAAATAACTAAAAAAATAAGTATTTTTCAGAAAAACACCTATCAAAGAATCATCCTTGGGACAAACCCTAATGAGTCTGTAAGTTTAAGATTTCAAATCCCAACCATTTGTTTGCTATCAGTGAACACAAAACAAGGTCTCAATTAGGGGGATTTTACTTTATGTGTTGTCAACCTACTACAACTTTTGAACCGCTAAACTGATACTTACCAAATGTACAGGACCTGAGATTCTGGCACCAACTCTGCGCATGCCAAATTTCATACAAATTTAATCAAAATCGGCCATGTTTTTATTATAAAAATATTGGCTGGATGGATGGATGGATAGATAGACAGACAGACAGACAGATAGATAGATAGATAGATAGATAGAGTGAAGCCCACCAGGATGAAACCCAATTCTGCAAAATTCTGCAGCAGAGTTACTGCAGGAAACATGACAGTTTCAGTGGGAGTTAATCCCTTTTGTCATGCAGGAAACTGCAACACTACACTTCATCTTGATGGGCTTCTGGATGCATGGATGGATGGACAAATAGATAGATAGATAGATAGATAGATAGATAGATAGATAGATAGATAGATAGATAGATAGATAATACATGGATCAGGATTTTCCCCATAGGAGCCATTGTCATATATTTCCCAGTATACCTCCCAATTAAACATGTATACCTCTGCACCTAAATCTGTATAATGTGAAAAAATACCCATAGACTAACATTATAACCACCAAAAGAAACAACTTAATGACCAATTAAATCAATTAGCACATCAATTAACACACAAGCTTAACCAATAAACAAACGTTCCCACACTCACTAACATACCTAAACAGACCTCCAAACGTATAGAAATGTCTACACCACAAAGAAGAGACTGTCTAAAGCCTGTAAATAAAAAACTGCAAACACACACACTATCCTAAGGAAAAAAACCTACAACACAATACATAAAACAGTAGCTAGCCCTCCAAAACAAAAAATTCTCTCAGTCTCTCACCACACAGCAATGTATCTCGACACTTCTCAGCACTCAGATGCCATGCTATCCATGATGCATCTGCCAGTCTTTCAACACTCCAGATGCCATCACTCACTAAACAACAGTGTCCCATGAAGTTCATCAGCATTCATTCCCTCCACACTCCAGAAGATACCATGCTACTGACACTCTGCTTCCATCCACCGACCGTGGCTCCTTCTGATGACACATGCTGCTTCAAGTGCATACTCCTCCAGATCCCACAGAAGCAAGCTGCACTAATGCACAGATGCTGCTCCTGACTAAAAACACCACTCCAAACAGCAACTTCCTTCCACATGTCACCAGTGAACTAATGGATGACCAGCTGCAGGCATCCCCCCTTGAAATAAGGGTGCCCTGAGCTAGACCAGTGGTGTGGTGGGCTTAGGCAGGAGGCCTCACCACCAGCCATTCTGGCAACCCAGGTTCAGAAATGAACTGGCGTCACTCAGAGACCATCCAGGAGAAGGATGATCAAACATCCTAGAACAGCTCTCCTCCTTCAGGGAGGGGGCACAGCACATACCACTGCTTGGCTGCCACTTAGTGAAAAGTAGGTGGTGTAGCAGCAGTCCCTAGTGGAGGCTAGGTGGTGTGCAGTGGTCAACAAATAAGTAGACTGGGTGAAGGCATGGGAGCATTACTGCTTCTTCACATAGTGCGTGCATTCATGCCAGTCTGGGGCACATTCTGTGAACAGTAAAAACAGTGCAGGCAATGGATAATGATGGTGCTCCCCATTGGCTCTACACCACCCACCCACCCAATGTGGTGGTTCAAGAGGTAAGAGGGTAGGTCCTGGGAAGGGTGGATTATGGGGTGGGGTCACCTCCATAAGGGAGACCACCAGAATGTAAGGTGAATAAAGTAAGAATAAAAAAAAAACCGGTATCCTACACTATGGAAAAGCAAAAGGGCCAAACGAATGCCCATAACTGAAATGTCACTACATTATGAAAACACATGGGTTCAAAGCAAAAAAAAAAGCACACCAGAAAATGCAGGCAACCTAGAAAACCAACATGACTACAACTAAAGGTATGAGCAACAATAATCTACATGTATTAAAATAAATGATGGGTAAGTGTGGCATACACAGTAATATACAGTAAAATACCCATGGGGGGGCAAGTCAGATAATAAAAGTCGCTCACCCTTAGAGCTCATAGCCTTATATGATTAGCCCCCTCAATGGGTATATTTCCTTTTATAAAATGGGTAAAGGAAATCCTGGGCAGGAGTTTCAAAAGTCTTAGATTGCCGCAGGCCCCAGTGCACCGATGATATGGCGCACAGGACTTGTGACGATCTAGTGGAATTTTCTATCCCATGTGGCAATTGCTGCAAATTAGACCAACTTATTCTCATCTAAGTTGTGACAATCATAAGGGACATTTTTATGGAGCTTACACCCAGATATTTGGTGCAAGCTGGCATAAGTCATGAAAAATGTTGCAACTGTGCCCAAGACTGTAAAATCGGATGTAGTTGTGGCTAAGGGTTAGGTGCAGCACCAGAATCAAAGTGTCATGGTGTAGGGCTGGACGCAAGCCCTGCACCATGCTTTGAAAAGCCTGCCCCTGTGTCCTGATAGGTCAGAACCTGTGACCTTATATGACAGCAACTATGCGGCTGTCACTTTTTTGAGTACCAGGATGCAGTGCATCCAGAAATTCATGCCTCCCTTCTCGCTCAACTTCTTTAATTAGTTATTTTTTCATTTTACCTTTTGGCTCGTGATGCTCCATTTCTGAGTGCAGTAGTCTCTACAGGATCCAACCTCCCAACCTCCATTCTCTCTGCAGCCAGTCACTACCCCCCATCCCCACCCCACATGACTCCATCTCCCAAGAAACCCCAAACAAATTCTAAAAGGTTCTAGGTAGATGACAGCAAGCAAGTCTCCAAACTTTTTTTTTAACTTGTTTCATCCAGGATTAACAATCGCGACTGCCAAAACCAAAAGTAAACTGCCAAAACTGAATGCTGCAGTGTGAAAGCCCAGGAATACCAAAAAGGAAAAAAAAGAAAAGAAATAAAAACTCTTTCTATGTAAAAGTCAAGGGCACCCTGAAGCCCAAGTACATTGACATCAGTAGAGTGGGACTGTGTTGAGGAGAGCAAGAAGCAAGAGAACATCACCATCTCCACAAAAAAGTAAAAACCTAATGAAACAGCATCCTCTGCGGGCACACACCACTTCTTTACTATAGCTACTGTATTGCTGCTGAATCTATGAACTACTTTGTCACTACTTCAACAAAAACATGATTCATAAATATTTTTAATAATTATTTTAAAGGGGACAGGAATGGGTTTAGAACATCACTAATAGATACAAACAGTTTAATTTAACTAATAAACATATCTGAAACTTTTTTTTTGTCTCCCATCCTTATTTTTACGTATATTGTGATTTTACCCGCCCTTGACTGGTCTGCCTAAACACAATGTTGTGATCCTGCTCATGTTCACTGAACTCAGAGAGATTTCATTTTATGACGTTATCGTTGGTGCTGCATATATGCACGCAGTGCATAAACAGCATCACCATGGAAGTGTGGGACAGGCACAGCCACAACTTTGTCAATCACAGACATGTGAGAAATGATGAAGAACAATTGAATCTGCTTAAATCTGAAAGCAATTAATATTCTTTAACTACGTAAATCGAACAGATTCATATTTTATGAACAAGCTCTGTCAGTAGCTCATTTTCAGTTTCAGAATAACTCTTAAGTCATAGCGTTAATTAGAAAGACAGTTAATCTAAAACAAAACTAGAAAAAAAGCTACACAAAGTTATGGTGGGGCTGCTGGTAATAGTGATTAAAAGTGCACAAAGAACAAGCCCACTCACCAATGTTCCCAAAAGAATCACTGGAAGCATATGTTTATTCCAGAAAAATGAATTCCTTTATTTCCACATAATGCAGCATTTAAAACTCTCGGTAGTTCAGGTGTGCAAACATAGGTCCTGACATTTTGCTCACATGCAATTTGACAAGAGATTCAGAAGTTTTAATTTAAAACCATTTTGTTTATTGGATTAGCATGTGTTCTAATAATGTTTCAATTGTAGATGGCTCAGTTTTCTATGTATTAGTGAAACACCGTTTACTTATTTGGGATTGTCAGATACCAAAAAAAAAGTCTTACATGTGAAGTAACTATCTATCCAATTGATATTTGACAGTCATCTTTGAAGTTTGGCATAATGATTATCAGCTAGAATAAATGAACTGAGGTAACAGAACAAGGAGTTTATTGATACTTTGCAAAGCTGTCTGTGAGTGAGTTTTATGTGATTCCTTCATACACCAATAGTCAGCCGTACCTAGGACTGAACCATTGATCTCAGGATCCCAACTGAGTTAATTAAGCAGGCCTGCTAATACTGACATCTTACAATAAGTTTGGCATAATATCACATCTATTGTAATTTACATTAGCTTGTGCTTCTAAAACAAATCGAGCTAAGTACAGAGTTTTCACAAATTGCTCATGATATAAAAAAAATTTCTTAAGCAAATTCGGTTTTGCGTGTTTGGTGTTGGGTAGGTGAGTTTTAGTCAAAGAAGATTAAATCACTATTAATGACTTGCATCTTTTTTTTCTATTATAAATCACCCATTACTAGATCATTCTCTCAGTTCTTGATAGATATAGTGGTGATCAGTAATGTGATACTGAGTGCATTTAGCAAATCTAAACATAGAGAATACTGGATGGGAAACTATGCAGAACCAGTGTGTTCTGCCACTGAGGGGTTCTGATTCTCTCTGACCTCGAGAGCGATGCTTAAGAGATCCATGGGAATCAGAATCCCGAGGTGGCAAAACACACTGGTTGTGCACAGAGTTACTCATCCTGTATTTCTTATAGTGTATAGTACTGTGTGAAATATGTGTTTGTGAGTTCTTTTGCTTTCAAAATGAAACTGACTCATGCAGTCTCTAGAGGTTCTAGAATGCTGTTTTACCGCAGTAGGGTAGAATCATATTCCATTACCGTTGAACTGTGCTACAACAGCATTTTGAAAGGGATGGAATTCTATACAGAACAACACTCCACTATACACTATAATTGTATTTAGTAACATGGTTAATACCTAAAATTACTGTGTACATCAATTGGTAAACACCAAGATAGAGCAGTCGATAGGGAGAAGGGCAGGGGTAAATGGAGAAAAAGACAAAGGCAGTAAGGACAGGGATGGGGCAAAAAGAAATAAAGCCATAAGAAAATAGAGGGTAATGAGTACCAATGCCTGTAGTCTAGGTAAAAAGCTCTCCGAAATGGTGGCCTTGATGTAAGGAGATGCCTTAATATTGTGGCACTCACAGAAACATGGTACACAGAGAACCATGACAGGAATGTCAACATACCAGGGTACACAATCTACAGGAGGGACAGAGAGGGAAGAAGAGGAGGAGGAGTAGCTCTCTATATAAGGGAAGGGATCAAAGCAACAGAACTAAAGGGTAAACAGGGAGGAGAGGAGGCACTGTGGGTCACCCTGGAGACTGGAAATGGCACCACAATCCACACAGGGGTTGTATGCAGACCCCCGTCTCAGGGGGAGGAAATGGACAAGGAAGTGATAGAAGGCATCCTTGGGATGGCAGAGAAAGGGGATATATTGCTGATGGGGAATCTGAATATGCCAGATGTTAACTGGAGCACCTTTGCTGCAACCACATCCAAGAGCAGGGCCATTCTCGATGCCCTACAGGGGGCATGCCTCACACAGCTAGTTTTGGAACCCACTCAGGAGGGAGCAATCTTAGACCTGGTACTCTCAAATGGGGATGGAGAGAGGATCTCCGATTGTGAAGTGGGTAGCCATCTGGGAGCAAGTGATCACCAAACTCTGTGGTTTATGAAAAACTTAGCTGTAGAGTCAAGCCATACAAAAGTGAAGGTATTGGACTTCAGGAGGGCTGATTTTGTCAAAATGGGAGAGTGCCTCAGAAAAGCACTAGCAAACAGGCAAGAAGGTGGGGTGGAGCAACATAGATACATAGATACATAGACAGTGTCGGCAGATAAGGGCCTATGGCCCACCCAGTCTGCCCATTTGAGCTTGTAAGTTCAGTTTGTTTTCCTAGAAGTCTGTTGCCCTTACCCCTGACCTCCAGAATTCCTTTATGTCTATCCCATGCATTCTTAAATCCCGTGATTGTTTCAGCCCCCACCACTTCCTCTGGCAGGGTGTTCCACTTGTCCACCACCCGTTCTGTGAAGAAATTCTTTCTCATGTTTCCTCTGATTCGTCCTCCCTCAACTTCATCCCATGCCCTCTAGTCCTGGAACATCTTTTCACTTAAAATAGTGTTTTCCTGCACCCTGTTCCTCCCTGTAAGATACTTGTATGTCTCTATCATATCCCTCTCCTCCTGTCCTCCAGGAGTACATGTTCAGTTCCTTCAACCTGTCTTCATAGGACTTGTGATGCAATCCATGCACCATCTTTGTTGCCTCCTCTGAACCTTCTTTACCCTGTCTATGTCCTTACGTAGGTATGGTCTCCAGAACTGTACACTGTACTCCAGGTGGGGCCTCACTAGTGTCTTGTATGGCGGAATTATGACCTCCCTTTTCCTGCTGGTGATGCCCCTGCCTATACATCCCAGCATCCTATTTGCTTTACCTGCTGCCTTGTCACACTGTTTCCCTACCTTGAGGTCATCAGAGATGACAACCCAAGATCCCTTTCCTGCTTGGTGTACTCTATATCCTCACCCCCCAACTGATATATTGTGCCAGGGTTTTTGTGCCCCATATGCATTATCTTGCACTTCTTTGCATTGAATTTCAACTGCCAACCCTGACCATTCTTCAAGTTTCTGCAGGTCCTTCTCATTCTGTCTACACCCTCTGGTGTGTCTACTCTATTACAGAGCTTTGTGTCATCAGCGAACAGTGAAATTCTGCCTTCTAGGTCCTGCAATGTCACTGATGAAGATGTTGAATAGGACCGGTCCTAGCACTGATCCCTGTGGTACCCTACTGGTCACTCTTCCCTCTGTGGAGTGACAGCCATTTACCACCACCCTCTGTGTCCTGCCACCCAGCCAGTTACCTACCCACCACACTACTGTCCTGCCCACACCCATATTCCCCAGTTTGTGTAATAGTCTTCTATGTGGCACAGTGTCAAAGGCCTTGCTGAAGTCCAGATAGGCCATGTCCACTGCCCTCCCAGATCCACCTCCCTAGTCACCCAGTCAAAAAATTCAACGAGGTTGGTCTGACATGACCTCCCCCTGGTGAAACCATGCTGCCTTGGGTCCTGTAGTCCATTGACAACCAGATGTTCCACCAATCTCTCCTTCAGTAGTGCTTCCATGATCTTCCCCACTACCGAGATGAGGCTGACTGGTCTGTAGCTCCCTGCTTCCTCTTTGTTCCCACTTTTGTATAAGGGGACTACATCTGCTGTCCTCCAGTCTTTGGGTACCTCCCCTGTTTCCAGTGATCGGCTAAACAGGATAGCCAGAGGATCAGCCACCACCTCTCTTAGTTCTTTAAGGACCCTGGGGTGCACCCCATCTGGCCCCATTGCTTTATCAACTCTTATTACTTCCAGTTCCTTCAGGACCCTTTCTCATGTAAAGGGACTTGTGTCCATTTCTGCACCATTCTCACCCCTTGTACTCCCTTCAGACCCATTACCGTCTTCCTCTTCAGTAAAGACTGAGCAGAAATACCTGTTCAATATGTCAGCTTTACTGTTGTCATCCTCCACGCAGCCCCCATCCTCCCCCTTCAGTCTCACTATCCCTCCCGTTGTCTTTCTTTTTTCACTTATGTACCGGTAAAAGGTTTTGTCCCCTCTACCCACTGATTTTGCAATGTGTTCTTCTGTCTGAGCTTTGGCTTCCCTTACTGACCTCCCTGCCTCCCTTTGCTTCTCCTGGTACTTCTCCCTATCCCCTTCTGCCTGTGTCTTTTTGTATTGCCTGAATGCAATCTTTTTGGCTTTCACTTTCTTTGCTACCTCTTTGGAAAACCATAATGGTCTCCTCTTCCTTTTCCTCTTGCTAACCTGCTTAATGCATAATTCTGTTGTTCTTGTAATCCCCATTTTAAATACTTCACCTGTTCCTCAACCCCTGATTCCTGTCCCATTCCCTTAATGCCTCTTTCAAGTATCTCCCCATTTTCCCAAAGTCTGCCCTCCTAAAATCCAGGATCGTGTTTTTGTGTGGTTTGGTTCTGCTCTTTCTGTGATTTCAAACCACAATGACTGGTGGTCACTGTTCCCAGGTGCTCCCCACTGTTACCCCCCATCCACTGTCCCTGTTTGTGAGCACAAGGTCCAGTATTGCCTTCTGCCGAGTTGGTTCCATGACCAGTTGCTTGAGGAAGGCACCCTGAAGGAGTCAGGATAAATCTGCTCCTAGTTGATGCTGCTGCTGGGATGCTCCAGTCCACGTCTGGAATATTGAAGTCTCCAACCAGTACTACCTCACCCTTGTCTGCCATCCTTTGGATGGCTAGCATCAACTCCCTATCTGTTTCTTCCTCCTGGGCTGGTGGTCTATAGACCACACCATATGCGGATGGCTGTCCCCATTTTCCTTTCCAGCTTAACCCATAGTATCTCTCCCCATTTTGTTCCTCCTGGATCTCTGTGGCCCTTATGTCATTTTCACATACAGTGCCACTCATCCTCCTCTTCCTGCCTGCTCTGTCTCTTCTGAATATGTTGTAGCCAGGTATGGCCATCTCCCAGTCGTGGTTATCATTTCACCAGGTTTCAGTATGGCCACAATGTCCAGGTCTGACTGTACCATGACAGCCTCCAGATCTTCCATCTTGTTGCTAAGGCTCCTGGCATTTGCACACATAGCTTTCCATGATTTGACCTCCCTAGACTGTTTCACTGTTCTACTCCAGCCCTCCTTGGTTGTCATTTATCCTGGTTCTCCTTGCTGTCAGCTCTTCTGCTGAATTTTGCCCTTTCTGCTTATCCACCCTTGGGCACTAACCTCCATCTTCTGCACACTGCTTTGCAGAGATAGCCCTCCTCTGGTTCACTGGTTCTACTGGCGCTGTGGGGGTGAGCAAGTAGGTACCCTCCTTGCTGGCCTGCCACCCCTTTGCTAGTTTGAATGCTTGTCAATGTAGCATTTAAGCGTGTCGTTGAGTGCTTGATTCCTCCAGGATGGATGCAGGCCGTCAGGCTTGAACAAACCTCCATCCCTCCAGGTGGGTCCCCAGTCACCAATGAATCAAACCCTTCCTCACAGCACCAGTTCTTCAACCATGAGTTAAAGTTCCTGGTGCATGCACCCTATGCTCTCCCTTGCCTCTCACAGGTAGTACTTCTGAGAGAAAGACAAGTAACTACTTGCTGAGAATCCTCCCAATTCCTAAACTCTTCCCCTGACTTCCATGGCTCCCCCATTTGCCAGGTCATTAGTACCTGGGTGGATAATGACATCCAGCTCACCCTCCCTCTTGCCTTCCCAGTGAGCCCAGGATCTTCCTTCCATCTCTCCATGCCATGGCACAGGTAGGTACCTCACCTCCCTGTCCCCCCCTCCTGTGTTCCTAGCTGGATCCCTCTTATGATGGAGTCCCCACCAGGATTCCTTCCTCCTCCTCCTCTGGGGTCCACTGCTTTCCCGCTGAGGTCCTCCTTGGCTAACCTCCACATCCTTCCTTCCACTTCTCTGGGTACCTCTATTTGGTTGTCCTCATTTGCCAGTGTGGCATATGAGTTCTTGAGTGGAATAGGATCTGGGATGTCCCTCCCTGACTGCTCTAACCCTCCCTGAGCCCACTGTCATCCAAGTGCTCCTCGTTCTCAGCATCCTTTGAGGCAGTTGCATTGGACTGGGTGGTCCCTGGATAGGGGTGATAGTACTCCTGACCCAGTTTACTTCCACTTTGAGTCTGGCTACCTCATCCCACAGTCCAGAGAGATGCATGCAGATAGGGCAGCACCTCAGTGTCCAGAAGGTCTGCCTGAATATGGCTGCCCCACAGCCACTGCATTGCATCACTCCCCACATTATACTGCAATTCCACTACTTGTCTGCTACTGAAGCTCTCCTAGTTCCCTTTTTATTAATTTACTGTACTAAAAATCTTGCCACTGATCCTCAGATAATTTTTTTTTTAAAGAAAAAGAAACCAATAAATAAATAAATGAGTCAAAACACTTGTCATGCTGAGGGTGGGCTTCTTTCTCCTTATGCCCTCCTACTTCCACCCCTTACTATACCTGTGTTTAGCTCCTGTCAATCCAAGATTTAACAGGGCATATAATTAAAGAGTTGGGGGAAGGGAGGGTGAAAATTTGCAGCTATTAAAGACAGCACAAGAATTACACCACCACTATGTTTTAAATTCTCAACAGCCCAAAACAATTATAAGTAAAGACAACAAAAAAGTATAGTGTCACTAAAACCCCACAATCTAAGTTTAAAGAAAAATAGCAATACCAGTTACTCTAAAGCACTGAATTGAATATGTTTCCTTCCTTCCCCTTCTCTTCTTCTGAGAAAATAAAATCTGCTTGCTACTTTAACTCTGACTAAGCCCCACCTCCAGTTATCACGTAGCTGAGGTCAGAGGCCAGACAATTAACACCCTTCACCCAACTACAGGGCAGTCAGACAAGCCAAGATAAAATTTGCAGCAATTAAAGACAGCACAGAATTACACCACCACTATGTTTTGAAATTCTCAACAGCCCAAAAACAATTATAAGTAAAGACAACAAAGAAAGTATAGTGTCACTAAAAGCCCACAATCTAAGTTTAAAAGAAAAATAGCAATTACCAGTTACTCTAAAGCACTGAATTGAATATGTTTCCTTCCTTCCCCTTCTGGCTTCTTCTGAGAAAATAAAAATCTGCTTGCTGCTTTAACTCTGACTAAGCCCCACCTCCAGTTATCACGTAGCTGAGGTCAGAGGCCAGACAATTAACACCCTTCACCCAACTACAGGGCAGTCAGACAAGCCAAGATAAAATTTGCAGCAATTAAAGACAGCACAGAATTACACCACCACTATGTTTTAAATTCTCAACAGCTCAAAAACAATTATAAGTAAAGACAACAAAGAAAGTATAGTGTCACTAAAAGCCCACAATCTAAGTTTAAAAGAAAACTAGCAATTACCAGTTACTCTAAAGCACTGAATTGAATATGTTTCCTTCCTTCCCCTTCTGGCTTCTTCTGGGGAAACATCAAAACCACCATCACAGAGGCAACAAGCCTTTGTGTGAAGCAAATAAACAAATAAAAATGAAAGAAAAAAACACTATGGCTCTCAAAAGAGTGGTGGGGAAGGTAAGGGAGAAAAAGATAGCATTCAGGAAGTATAAGGAAACACAGAAGGAGCAGGACAGAGAACTGTACCAGTTAAAGCAGAAGGAAGCAGGGAAGGCAGTTAGAATAACAAAGGCCCAAACCAAGGAAAAGATAGCCAACTTGTTTAAGAAGGGGAATAAAACCTTTTATAGGTACATTAGGGAGCAAAGAAAGACTAAGGTAGGGATACTGAGGCAGAATAAAGAGGAAGGTGGTTGGGCAGAGAGTGACAGTGAAAAAGCAGGGATACTGAACAAATACTTCTGCTCAGTATTCACAATGGAAAAGCAGGGAGAGATACCTAATCCATTCAATAGAAGCACTCTTGATAGTGGGTTGATATTTGTCCTTTCACAGAAGAAAGGGTTCTGAAAGAACTCTTAAAACTGAAGGTGGATAAAGCAATGGGGCCTGATGGGATTCATGCCAGAATTCTAAAAGAACTAAGGGAAGAACTAGTAACACCACTGACTACCCTTTTTAATAAATCATGGGAGGATGGTGTGGTACCTGAGGACTGGAAGAGGGTGGATGTGATTCCCCTTCACAAAAGTGGGAGCAAGATAGAGGCAGGACACTACAGACCTGTCAGTTTGACCTCAGTGGTAGGGAAAATGATAGAATCATTTCTGAAGGAAATAATTGTTGAGTACCTAGAGGCCAGTGGGGCACAAGACCCAAGGCATCATGGATTCACAGCAGGAAGGTCATGTCAGACAAATCTAATTGATTTCTTTGACTGGGTGACCAAAGTAGTAGACCAGGGAGGGGCTGTGGACATGGCCTACCTAGACTTTAGCAAGGCATTTGACACAGTCCCACACAAAAGATTAATAAGCAAATTAGCCAACCTAGGAGTGTGTCCCAGGTTGGTAGCCTGGGTAAAACACTGGCTGGACAACAGGACACAGTGGGTAATAGTAAATGGAGTCCACTGTGAAGAAAGGGGGGGTTACTAGTGGGGTACCGCAGGGTTCAGTACTGGGACCAGTCCTTTTTAATGTCTTTATAAATGACATTGCAGAGGGGCTGGAAGAGAAAGTATGTCTCTTTGCAGATGACACAAAGATCTGCAACAAGGTTGATATGCAATGTGGGGTGGAAATGATGAAAAGGGACTTGGCAAGGTTGGAGGAATGGTCAAATGTATGGCAGCTTAGATTCAACGCAAAGAAGTGCAAAGTAATGCACCTGGGAAACAAAAACCCAGGGGAAGAGTACACAATGAGGGTGAGATACTGACAACAACAAAAATGGAAAGGGACCTGGGAGTAGTTATATCAGACAACCTAAAGGTGGGCAAGCAATGTGAGAAGGCAGTAAGGAGGGCTGGGGGAATACTGGGATGCATAGGGAGAGGCATCACCAGTAGAAAACAGGAAGTTGTTGGCCCTCTGTACAGACAGTTGGTAAGACCACATCTGGAGTACTGTGTGCAGTTCTGGAGACCCCATCTCTGCAAAGACATAGACATGGTGGAGGCTGTCCAGAGGAGGGCAACCAAAATTGTGCAGTGTCTGCACCAGAAGATATATGAAGAAAGACTAAAGGAGCTGAAGATGTAAAGCCTCGAGAAAAGGATGGAGAGGGGGGACATGATATAAACTTTCAAATAACTCAAGGGATTCAACAAAGTCCAAGAGGGTAGCATCTTTCAGAAAAAGAGATGTGCAAGAACAAGGGGGGACAATCTAAAGATAGAGGGGGGACAGCTCAGAGGTAATGTGAGAAAGTATTTCTTCACAAAGAGGGTTGTAGATGCATAGAATGGCCTTCCTGAGGAGGTTGTAGAGTCAAAAAGAGTGGGGGAATTCAAGAATGCATGAGACAGACATAAGGCAATTCTAGTGGGGGGTTGGAGGAAGTAGGCTTTTGGTTAACTAGGATCTGCAGCTTATCCGTTAGGTAAGGAAATGGGCAGACTAGGTGGGCCAAGCTGTTCTTATGTGTCATCAAATTCTATGTTTCTATGTTTCTATCAACTTGACCCCCACCCTGGCAGTCAAACAACTGCAACCACTGTAGCAATAAAATCTGCTTAGTATAAAAAGTACAAAAGAAAAAGAAAAACCTTTATAAACAATGCAGAGTGTCTGGAAATATAACACAATGACTACTTAAAGCTCACCCTCCAAGCAAGGGGACTACTGTGCCCTTTCGGGCTGTTTCCTCACAAGCAAACTGCATTCTGCAGTTTCAGAACCTGCTTAAGGAGAAGCTGCCCAAAGCTCACCCTCCAAGCAAGGTACGGGCATCTACCCTTGGAGGAATCTCACTTGCTCCAGTTTGCCAGTGTTACTCACACTATGTGCAGCAATCCAGAAGTTTTCTAGGAACTGCTGCCAAGAAATTAATGCTAGGACTAATCTCTGCTTGAAATGTTTTGTTTTGTCACTTTATGTAATGTTTAGTCTGATGTAGAGATTTCTTAGAGTTGATATATGTTTTGAGAGTATATATATATATATATATTTTTTTTAAGTGCCCATTTTCCCATTTGCAGTTTATATTGAACTGCCACTAGAGGCATCTTACTTTTCCTATTAATCCTCCAACCTTGCCTCTGCCTTTTTCCTGTTCTAATCACCATTGTCCCTTGCCTTGTTCTCACTTTTAGCATATTGTACTCTGAAGAAAAAAAAAATTACTCCACAGCGGCAGTCACCCTCACAGAAGGTCAGTTATTCCCCTTACCCCCCCAATAAGAAATAGCAATGGGCACCACAGCTATCGCACTCAGCCTACTCATGGTTACCTTTCTTGCTCTGCCCATGTCCCATCCTGCCCCCCTACCCTCCACCCTGAGCCCCACCCCCATAGCAGTCAACCACCCCCCCACCCTGGACACCCCTATTTCTCCACTGCACCCACCTCCAACCAATACCCCCTCCCCCCAGGACACCCTGGGCCCACCCCTTCCTTGCCATACCTACCCTCCACTTCCTACCCATCCCTTGTACCCCAACTAGCAGGACTTCACATCGGTACCTGGATAAGGGTCCTGGTCGCTGCAGACCACTCATCAGATTAATTGCTCTACTCGTTCTGCTCTCCAGGAACATACGCCCCAACCCTGGGCCGTTGTCAACTAGCCACCCCACACCCCACTCTGGTACTGGCCTCAGCATTGCATCCATGAATATTTGCAACCTCCTAAAAAAATCTACCACTCTCCAGTGCTGGTCTGTACAACACCATCCTGATGTTATAGCACAAGTCAAGACCTGACTCTCGAGAAAAACTCCCAACTCGGTTATCTCCCTCCCTGGCTACAGTCTGTTCAGGGAAGACCATATAGGCAAATGTGGTGGCGAGTGTGCAGTCTTTATGCGTAACACACTTTTAGGCCATGCTCTCCCTGCCTCCATGCTCAGTTTTAGTGCCCAAGTCCTCACTCTTAAGGTTACCCCTGACCCAGCCAGGGACCCTCTTTTTCATCACAGTCTCTTACATACCCCCGAGGGACCAGGGACCAGCTGTCCACTCCCTCACTGATTACCTCACCACACTCCCACACAAGGTGGAACAGCTCATCCTAGGTGACCTTAATGTCAATTGGCTGAGTACCACTGCCCCCCATATCAGGGACTCCTTTGCTGCCCTAGATATGACCCAACTAGTTACCTCACCCACTAGATTTAACCAGTCAGGCGGCTCCAGCACCCTCCTAGAAGTAATTCTGTTGAACTGCCCCCTTAAAATCGGGGATATTAATATACTACCAGACTCTCTTAGTGACCACTCTCCTGTCCTCTGTCACTGATCATCCCCCACACCAAAACCAGTGTTCCAGGCCACCTCATGCTGATACCTTCACCCCGGGGGTCTCAGAAAGCTAAAAATGCACCTAGCCTAACTTGACTGGTCCTCAGTCCTACTCGCAATGGATATTGACTCTGCCCTAGCCTATTTCTCCCTTGCCTTCAGCAAGGCATGCAACCTTTTTGCCCCCCCGACCAGAATCCGTACCAAGAAACACAACACCCCATGGATCTCCCCATCCCTCATCCAAACACTGAAACAAAGAGATAATCTCTAGCATATTGCTGTCAAGACAGGCAAACTGGCTGACAAGCAAGCCTATAATGCAGCACGTAACAAGTGCACCTGGGCTATAAGGCAGGCTAAGGCCGAATATTATCAAGTCACCCTTGAATCCACTTGGGGCTCATCCCATGCCTTCTGGGACAATATGAAAGAGCTTAATGGAAAGACCAGCTCCCCCCCACCATCACTACTCTCCATAGATGGTACCATCACTACTGATCCTCCCCGCATAGCTGAGTGCCTCAATATGGCTTTCTCAGATCTAAGCTCTGTCCTCCCAACTACTTTTTCAACCTTATCCCTGCCTCCACCCCCCCAACTCAGATTGCCCCACTTTCTACCTGCATACTATATCACCCCTTGAAGCCAGGCCTCATCTGCAAAAAGCCTTAGCTAGCAACAACCCCAGCTGTGATCCCCTGGACTCCAGGATTTTCCGATTAGTCCTAGATACTGTACTAGCCCATCTCACCAACCTTTTAAACTGGTCACTATGTCTTGGTCAATTGCCCAGTGCCTGGAAAATTGCAGAAATCACCCCTATCCATAAGAGTGGAGAATGAACCTCCCCTAACAATTTCAGGCCCATCTCCATTCTCTCCTCTCTCCAAAGCACTAGAAAAAATAGTGGCCTTTCAGTTCTCCGAGTATCTGGCCAAATATGACCTGCTGTGTCCGAAACAACATGGATTCTGCCCTGGACACAGCCCCACTACAGCCCTCCTGCAGTTCTCCCAGCACCTCCACTCTATTCTCGACTCTGGTCATGTTGTGGGTGCAGTGTTCGTTGACCTATCCAAGGCCTTTGACACTGTCTGTCACCCCCTCCTACTTGACTCCCTCCATCAACTTGGCTTCTCCCCTGACCCACTGGCTTGGTTCACCAATTACTTCTCTACCAGATCACAGCACGTGAAAGTAAACGGCACCCTGTCCAATACCCTGCCCATTTGCTCAGGGGTCCCCCAAGGTTCCATCCTTGGCCCCGTTCTGTTCAGCCTATTTCTCAACACCCTCCCCAGCTCCTGCTTGGGCAATATGCTACTCTGTGCCAATAATGCGGTTCTCCTTGCCTCCCACCCTGACCCTGCATCTCTACAGGAATCCTTGCAGCACACATTCAACCAAGCCAAAAAGTGGTTACTTGACCACTGGCTGGTCATTAACCTCAACAAAAACAAATCTATGCTTTTTTCGCATCACCAGAATAAGGCCAAAAATGCCCCCTCTGCATTCTCCCCAGTAATGCTCACCCTCTCGAGCAGGTGTCATCCTACAAGCACCTGGGCATCACCTTTGACTCGGCTCTTACATTCCACACCCACAGCAATACCCTGTCCTCAGCCATAACCTCTCAGATTGGCCTTCTCTATCACCACAGAGATCGCCTCCCCCAAACTGCCCTCTGACTGGCCATCAACTCCTCTGTCCTGTCCCTAGTGGACTACAGCCTACCTATCTACACTGTGGCCGACAATATCACCCTCACCAGAATCCAGACCTTGATAAACAAGGCCTGCAGGCTCCTGACCAGCACATCCCTGTGCACCCATACTTGCCTGCTCTATTCCACCGACAACCTTCTCACCTTGGAGGAGCACCTGCACTACCAAACCTGCTTACTTGCCAAAAAATCCCTGCTAGGACTCTCCTCCCCAGGGGTCACTGCATCCCTGCAGCTTGCATCCCCATCTGTTGCCACTTGTAGCTCAGTTAAAGCCACCTTTCTGGTGGCCCGTACCAATGCCTCCCTAGCCCAAAGGTTCTTACACTACCGCACCCCCACATGGTTCAACTCCTTCCCGCCCTCTGTCACTAAGTCTACCAAAATTGGTCCCTTTAAAGTCACCCTCTATAACCACCTCTTTGGCGCCCAAAGCTGTAGTTGTCCTTAATCAACTTAACGTTCGGGTCCCTCCCCGTTTCTGGCCCATAGCCTTGACAATGTCCGTTGGACTGCTTTCCCCTCTTTTTTTTTCTTTTTACCCCTGTCCCCCCCTTCCCCACCATTCCACATAGGTATTTCTCCGGTATGATGAGGGCTGTGACTTCTATTATTGTTATACTTTATACAATTGCTATTTACTGCATGTAACTTTATTCCGTAAACCACTGTTATATTGTGTTCTTTTGTTATCTGTATTGCACCTGTATGTTACCACTGTTGTATCTCACACTGTAACCATGTCTACCCTCCCTGTGATGAGGTGCCTTTGTAAATGAGTCCCTGACTCAAAGGTTGTAAATCTGACTTTCAAAAAATAAATAAAAAAAATAAATAAAATCAGTCTACATGTAAAATGTGAGGTATCTTTTTGTATAGAGAACTAGGAAATAGCAAATCAATTAACACATTGATCATTTCACTTCCTGGTCTTACTATCATTTTTTGTCTTCTTGAGTAGGCTGTTGTGTGCTAGTCATGAGGCATCAGATGGTGCCTTCAGAATAATCATGTTCTTCATGGAAAAACAGCCTTGCTCACTTTTCAAATAAGACCAACTCTGGCCAGAGCCAATAGGGCTGCAGACAAGGTCGCAACAGGGGGCTAAAAGATGGAACAACTGATGTTTTTATTTTGGTGTGCTGAAATGCTCTCACATGATGGTCAAAGTCTCAATTTTTGGCAGGGTTACTTTAAAAAAGAATCAAATCTGTTATGTTATACTGCTGTGGGAGTGTTCCTCCATCTGCATCTCCTTTTCAGTGATCTTAAAGGAAGAGGAGAGACGAAGCAGTCATGCCCATTCTTCCATAATCCTATAGCAACAGCCTGCCAATCTACAAGTCTTTACCATAGCACATTGCTCTGCACAGTGGATGAAGGCTGTCAGCTGTGAAGTAGTTTGGTTTTGTTTGTTTACTGATTTCAGGAAAGACTCTGAGCATATGTGACATGTGTTGGTTTGTGTTCGGTTCCAGTATGTTGGCCTGAGACTGGATTGCTGAGTGTCATGCTCCAGAGAAATGATTTTACTTGACTATATCGAATAAAGGTACACCAGTGCTGTGTAAGGGTGACTGTTGATTCATTATAATTTTAACAGAGGATGCTACCTTGATTCAAGTTTTTTATTTATTTATAGGTTTCCTGAGTCAGATTGTTAGAGGTGTGCCAAGTGCTGAGTGAATTGGGTCCTACCTGGCCAACAGAGGAACTGAAGTGTGGGAGATTCGAGTAGAATCAGGAGTTCAGAAGACAACTGGGAGAACCAGGGGAACCAAGTATAAATCAGAGAAAAGTGGATCCAGAGCAGCTGAAGGTTTGGAGCAGGAGATTTGGCTGGAAATGGATCTATGTTACCTATGTTATCAGATTTTATAGGATTACGTGAATACATACAAACACACAAACATATGAAAATGCCAGTGGAAGCAGGCCTTACAGTCTATCAAGTCTGCTCGATTGTGCAGCAAGCTCCTCAACTTGAAGCTGCCCACCCTCCCCACCCATCTTCATCATAAGCCCCCCACACCCTGTCCCAACCCCTCTTAAAGCCATGTACCATTCTACAGGACACTGCGCCCTCGGGTAGAGCATTCCACCTGTCCACCACCCTTTCTGTGAAAAAAAAATGTCTCCTGATTTCCCTCTTGACTCTTCCCCTTCCAACCTCAGCTGATGCCTTCTCATATCCCTCCCTCTTCTAAGCTGGAAAATCCCTTCTGTATTAACCTTATTTATCCCCTTGAGGTATTTAAATGTTTAGATCATATCCCCCCATCCCTCCTGTCCTCCAGGGAGTACATGTTCAGCTCTGCTACCCTCTCCTCATAGGAATTTCCCTCAAATCCCTGGATCATCTTTGTCCCCCTACACTGCATCACCTCCAACAACTTGATGTCCTTCTTCAGGAATGGGCACCAGTACTGCATGCAGTACACCAGGTGAGGCCTGATCAGAGACCTGTACAGGAGAAGGATCCCCTCCTATACAAAAGAGTTGGAGGTGCAGGTGGTGCTTGTTATGTTACTGTGGAATCACTGCATGGGCTCAGAGAGCGCTGCCATTAATAAATTACAAAGAACAGCTCCTGTATGGTGTCTGCTGGAGTCAGCTTCATTGGGTAATGGGGGCCTGAACCGTTTAATATTGGCAGTGAACTGAGAGTTGAGATAGCAAAGCCACACTATTTTTTATTACTTTATTTTATTTTTTATTTAAGATAAAATAGTTTATTCTTCTAATAACTAATATGACTAGAAAGATTTGGGCAGGAATGATCTGAATAAAAATTAAGTATTGGTTCATTTTTTATTGCATATAAAAATAGGATTTTCTTTCTGTTTGATAGCTGTTTTATTAGAGGACCTGTTTTTTTAGCCAAGCAATTAAATACATATTTTTTTTAATATAAACTAGCACTTCTGATAGGGCAATGAGTCTTGAATGTGCTCTGATGTCAGCAAAATTAGAGCTGCTACTCGCTCAGTACTTAAACTGGCTTGAGTGTTGTCAGTAAACAAGCTGAACGTGCCAGCAGTAAGTACTTGTGGAGCTCATAGTGGTAATGGTAGCTGGATAATTAGCTCTTTGTTTAAAAATAAAGCAGGGTGGAGTTAATATGGCTGCAGGTGCCTGCTCTTAGAGTAAGCTCCACAGAGGCAGCTTAATTAAATGTTGTTTTCAGTTGAAATATACTGTGGTTGTTGAATTTCTTAGGATGGCTGATAAGCAGAAAGTAGTATCTTCAATGTCCTTTTAAGAGTTTCAGTATTTGAGGATTAAGCTGTTTGAAAAATACTTCAGACTTGAGACTGACAGAAGAGCAGGGGAGGGAAGCTGCCGTTCGGGGGTGGAGATACCGACTGCCGACCCATATGAGCCCATGGTGGGATCCGTAAAAGCAAGCACCCCTAAAACTCTGAAAACTTCAAGCACCTATCCTAAACCCAGTTCACTTGCTACAAAGACAGCCTAAACATCAAGCTATAAACTCGCTGCTTACAACACCATACTTTCAGGACAAAGGAAACTGCATTCTCCAATTAACACTGTCTCGTTAGCTAAAGTGATAGCCACCGTGACAGCAAAACCAATTGCAGCGACTGTTGCTGACTATTCAGATACCAGATTAATTCTTAAGCAATTACCTTTTGAAACTTCTGCTTTACTCTCCATTTCTCCTCTTGCTTTGATTTCTCCTTAGTTTGGGAAGCCTGGAAAGTCAGCTGAGACTGCTGAGATGGTCATGGCTGAAAGCGCTGGTAATACAGTTGCTCCAGGTGTCAGGCACACAATTGATTCATTAGGGGATGCCATGAAAAAAATGTCTTCAGTGAGCACAATCATTCAACAGCAAATGTCATGCACTGTCAGAGAAGGTGGATTTTCATTACGATGTCAAACAAAACAGAGAAGATTGAAGCAGTCTCAAAGGATGTTGAGTAACAATAAAAATGATATTGATAAATCTGCTAATAAAATAGTTGGAATGGAGGCAACAACAGCAAATTTGATCCATGACAATTTGCTATCGCAAGAAAAATTGAGGTACTGGAAAATCAACAGTGTTATAAGAATCTTTGTGTTGTGGTGCTACCTGTGTCTGTTGATTCAGGTTTTCAAAATACCAGAGATATGCTTAAGGATGTGTTTGTTACATTATTTGAGTTACAAGAAGGTAACTGAACAGTTATTATTAAAGCATACTGAATTCCACCTAAACAAACTTCTCAAGGTATTGATCTGAATTTGCCAGCTACACACCCTGTAATTGCTGCGGTAAAAGCAGAGAGGCTAGCATTCAAAAAATACAAGGGCTCAAATAGCAACAAAGATAGGGGCGCTTACAAAAGCAGCTTGAAGGAGGCTTGTAGGGTGATTAGAGTGGCAAAAGAGCAGACTGAGGTAAAAAGTGCAATGGGGTAAAAGGAGGTTAAAAAAGCTGTCTTTATGTACATAAGTGACAAAAGGAAAAACCGGGGACTATTGTTAGACTAATAAGCAGTGATGGGAAGAAGACAGAAGTAGACAGAGAGAAGGCAGAGGTCTTAAATGAGTACTTCTGCTCTGTCTTTACAAAGGAGGAGCCTGGAAATGGGCCACCACTAAAGGAGTTAATAATTGCACGGGGGGGATTAGACACATGCCCTTTCACAGCAGAAAGAGTAAGGACTAAACTCAATAAACTAAAGATAGATAAAGCCACACACTGAGAGAACGTAAGGATGAATTGGAAGCACCTCTAGCAGATCTTTTTAGCAGATCCCTGAGAGAGGGAATTGTTCCACAACACTAGAAATGGGCAATAGTTGTTCCCATACATAAAGGAAGGAGCAGGGAGGTGGCTGGTAACTACAGTCCCTCAGTCTCACCTCGGTGGTAGGCAAGATGATGGAAACCCTGCTAAAGGAAAGAATTTTAACTTTTCTGCAAGAGACTGGACAGTTGGACAGCAAGCAAGATGGCTTCACAGTGGAAGGTCCTGCCAGACTACTCTGATCGAGTTTTTTAAAAATATTTATTTAGTTGATTTTCAAGTATAAAATCATACATCTTCCAAACAAAACCATTAAGGGGTACAAAGTGCTATAAATCATTTCATCACTAATGGAATACATTTCTGGGGTTTCAGTTAATCCAAGGCAGTGGAAATCCAAGTGCATTATGTACCCCCAACCCCAGATAACCAATCTTTAAACCGGTGCCTGCCAAAATTCCTCATGGGACAAAAGAGGGGTCTTTATCTGAAATGAAGAAAAAGCAGGGGCGCCATCTCAATTAAAATTGTGCAGAATTGTTATTACATCTAGCTATCAATCGTTCCATATAATACAATTCTGTCATTATTTTTATCCAATCTTGGATAGTAGATGGGATGTTATTTCTCCAGAGGCATGTAATAGCCTTCTTAGCCGCCAATAAATATGTAAACTATAGTTAACCCTTGGTGGGTTGGAGTCCTTCTGGTGGAACTGCCAGTAAGACCAATTCTGGAGTGAGTACCTCCTCCAGTCCTAGCAATTCAGCCAAAGAGTGGCCATGTCCCTGCAAAATGGTCTCAATCCTGGGCATGCCCAGAAAACGTGGAAGTGCGAGGCCATCTGCTCTCCACAGTTTCTCAAACAATTACCTATTGGGGGGGGGGGCTCTGCCAATTTTGCTGGTGTGTTAAAGTATCGGGAACAAGCCTTCCAGGCAAATTCTCTCGAATATGGTGCTAATGAGATCCTCATAGCTTTATATGCATACTTCAGCCAGTTCTTATAGGATACTGGGTCCAGTAATTCTCTATTCCAGGCCTCCAGTATTCCTTTAGATGAGTTTGACATATATTCCCCGAGCCCTTTATATAGAAGCCCAATTACATGTTGCCATACCGAACCTCCAAGTGTAGTTATGAACATGATTAATAGGAGAGGTACGGGTTCAGGGAGACGGTTCATTTCGGGGTCTTTATGAATCAGAAAGGTCTGGACGTGCATGTATCTAAAGTACTCCCTATTGGTCAGGCCATACTTGGCCTGTAGTTGAACAAATGGGATAGTACCATTAGCATCTAGAAATTGGAAAATAAAGGAAAGGCCCCTCTGATGCCATCACTGGAATGTATAATCAATTCTGGCTAGTAGAAATTCTGTCTCAGAACTTAGTAGTCATAAAAAACATAAAATTGAGGATAGTGAGGGGAGAGCCCTAATTTTGTACCAGGTCTGTAACATGTGTTGCATCCCCATATAGTATCCACCTAGCCCAGGCAGTGATGTAAGAGGGGGCCAAAATTATTTGCAACATATCTTGTATCACATTGATTGCACATTCAATTTGTTTCCATATTACCATACAGTTTGGGTCCAACCAGTTCAGGATCCCCCCACTACCATTGCATAAGTATATTGGAGTATACTAGGGTGAGTCAACCCACCTTTATCCTTAGAAAGCTGCAGGATAGACCATCTAATGCATGACTTATGGCCAGCCCAAACAAATCTTGCCCACATTCTATTGCATGATGTAAAATATGCAACTGGGGGAAATATGGGAATTGTCTGGAGCAGATATAACAATCGAGTAAGAACATTTGTCCTAATTATATCAATTCTGGCATAAAAAGGAAGCCATAGTCATGTCATCTGTGGAGATCCACCTCTGTATTTTGAGTAAGGGGTTCAAAATTTACTAAAAATAGATTTTGCACCTGTTGTGGTAAATTGATTCCTAAATATTTAATTTTCGAACTCCTCCATTTAAATCGGAGTAGGTTCTTCAAGGTTGGGGATGGAACAAAGTTCAGCATCAGAACTTCCGTCTTCGCTGAATTAATGACATAGCCAGAGACCTTGGCAAACTCTCCCCATATTCTCCATGCTGCAGGAAGCATCTGTTCTGGTTCAGTGAGAGTGAGTGAAATATAATCTGCATATAACGATAATTTATATTCCTTCTCATCTACTCAAATTCTCTTAACCTCACTTGACTCTCTAAGTGCTATAGTGAAGGGTTCAATATAAAAAGCAAAAAAGGGGAGGGATGGTTTTACCATGCGCAGTCACAGCGACTATGGAACATCCCCTACGACATGATTGCCAGTGTCGGCAATGCAGTGTCGATGCCTCCCGGTTTCCATAGGGGGCTGCACCGAACTCCACACCCCCAGTCTCTAGGATTCCAACTCTGAGTCAGAGTTGGACTGGGGGGGTGAAACACCCTCTGAGGCAATCCTCTGGCCATGCAGTGACCATCACAGCAACAGTCAGATTTTGGCTGAATCCTGTCGCTGTGGTGGTATTCACCGTCGGGGTTTGATGCGGTGACAGTATACCGGAGTGGACATCCCTGCCAGGTACCTCTTTTCTAAAACAAGAGGGGTTGAAATGGTTCCATTTATCCTTATATACATGGCTGGTGAGTTGTATAATTTTTTTAACCATGCTATCATCTCATTTGGGAAGCCAAAGGAGGTTAAGCCCTCCACAGAAACCCCCAAACCACTCTATCAAAGGCCTCAAAGGTGTGCAGGCCCACAAAAGTGGATGGTAATGATCTCCCATTTACATAATCTTAAAGATGAATAATTCTACATGTGTTCTGATCAAGTTTTTTGACTTGGTTACTAGGATAGTGGAGCGGAGGGAGCCCTGGATGTTATCTACCTTGACTTTAGCAAGGTCTTTGACTTGGTCCCACACAGATGGCTGCTAAATAAGCTCAAGCATACAGGAGTGGGACAGGAAGTGGTATCATGGGTTAGGAGCTGGCTTAGTCAGAGGAACCAGTTGGCGATGGTCAATGGGGCAGCATCATGGGATGGGAGATGACCAGCTGGGTGCCACAGGGGTCCATCCTGGGTCCATTACTCTTCATTATTTTTATAAGCGACCTCACTGAGGGGCTGGTGGGGAAAGTGAGTCTGTTTGCAGATGACACAAAGATCTGCAACAGAGTGGACACTGCTTAGGGAGTGGAACAAATGAAAAGTGATATGCTCAAGCAAGAAAAATGGTCCAACATGTGCTAGCTAAAATTTAATGCACAAAATGCAAAGTGATGCATCTCAGTGGGAGCAACCCAGGGACAGTCTACTATCTGGGAGGGGAGCAGCAAACAGCCACCAAACAGGAGCGGGATCTTGGGATCATCATCTCTGATGATTTAAAAGTGGGCAGACGATGTGAAAAAGTGGTGCAAAAAGCCAGCAAAATGCTGGGATGCATAGGAAGGGGCATCTCAAGTAGAAAGAGGGAAGTGATCATGGCACTATACAAGTCTTTAGTAAGGCCCCACCTTGAGTACTACATACAGTTCTGGAAGCCTTATCTCAGGAAGGATGAGGATAGACTAGAGACAGTACAGAGGAGGGCAACAAAAATGGTACAAGGGCTCAATAAATTGCCATATGAAAGCAGACTGCAGCAACTCAACATGTACTCACTGGCGCAGCGCAGAGATAGGGGTGACATGATTGAGACATTCAAGTTCCTGAAGGGCTTAAACAGAGTCCCTACCCAGGAACTCTTTCATATCAATAGCTCCACAAGGACAAGGGGTCATGAAATGAAATTAAGTGGAGGAAGGTTCCTGGGTAACATGTTTAAGTTCTTCTTTAGCAAAAGGGTGGTGGCTCCATGGAACAGCCTACCTGTAGAAGTCATGGACTCCAAAACAGTAGGGCAATTCTGATCTGCTTGGGATAGGCATAAGGGGATTGTCTCCATGAAATTCTAAGGGGGGTAGCACTCAGGGCAGACAAGATGGATCTTTGGTCCCCATCTGCCGTCACTTTCTATGTTTCTATGTATCAGAAAAAGTCTAAGATAATGGTAACTTTCAGTTTTGAGTCAGATATACATCTGATCATAATACTATCAAGAGGAAGAGCACAGACGTGGAACCACTTGCATTCGCACTGAATGTGCAAGCTGGTGGTCCGTGCATGCTCACTGCCATGCATCTGTTTGCTTGCACAATAGTGGCACATCAGGAGCTCCCCCATTGCTCTCGGATCCCAACTTCGCTTAGTTGGGGTCCAGAGACACGATGGCAGCAGTGCAGAAAATGTGACAGTATTTGTTTAAAGAGTGGCAATGACTGCTCGGGGACTGAATAGATATATATATATATATATATACAAAATAATGAGCTGCTCGTTAATAAAGGTTCATCAATATGTATGAGCAGCTCATTATTATATATGTATTCCATCCCAGAGCAGTCATTGCCACTCTTTAAACAAATAGTTCTGTGGCTTTTGCACTACAGCTCTCATGTCTCTGGACCCCAAGTACGTGATCTCAGGGTCTGGGAGCACTGGGGGAGCTCCTGATGCACTGCTGTCATGGCGAGAAGAAATATAGTGCATATGACAGTGGAGTGCTTTACAGACCATGGAGGCAACTGTGAAGCAACTCCTAAATGTTGTTCAGTGAGAGTGGAATCCATGTCTTGCTCACAAGAGGTCTGCAGGGCTCCTCCACTGCAGTCCTAAAAAGCAGAAAGGTAAATGGAGCAGTTCCAGTGACAGCCATATTGATAAAATCCTTTGATTTAAAGACACAGAATGTTACTTCACACAGAGTGTGGATTTTAAATGATATTTACACACATACAATACTGATAAAAAAGACAGGACACATTTAGTAGTCTCAATCACATTTTGTATTTCCTGTCCTCTTTAACATTTACTCATTTTCTTATTTTTTTAATCCTCAGACCCATTTTATAAGTGAATAAGACACTCCAGGGATGTTGGCTGTTGTCTGATATGAGCACTTCCCATGTGCTGAAGGCACTCGGTGCAAGCACCTCATTCCTCACTACACACACGGAGTGTGTTTTTATTAGACAACAGCCCATACCCTATTGCGTCTTATTGCCTTTGTATACTACACTTACCCATCATTTATTCTCTCTCTCTCTCTCTCTCTGTCATGCAGTCATTCTCTATGCGTACCGTGTTGTATTGTGAGGCATGAGGCTGCAGGCTTGTGCATTCAACCACCCAAGGCTTGCCTTTATCAGAGCAGGGGACTGCCTGTTTTATAAAATGGCCAAAATTGTTTCGGAGGGAATGAAACTAGAAAAAAGTGCAGAACTGCGTTGCCTGTGGGATAATGCAAGGTCATGTGGTGTGTTTGATCCAATCAGGAGAAAACATTTTTACTGATTTATTGTACTCATTTTATTGAAAGATAGATAGATAGATAGATAGATAGATAGATAGATAGATAGATAGATAGATAGGAGCAGGGAAATCCTAGCCCCTTCAAATAATCACGGTAGAAAGTGCGGCAAACACCAACATAGAGGTGTCG
This sequence comes from Neoceratodus forsteri, assembly GCA_016271365.2. Taxonomy (NCBI): domain Eukaryota; kingdom Metazoa; phylum Chordata; order Ceratodontiformes; family Ceratodontidae; genus Neoceratodus; species Neoceratodus forsteri. The sequence goes on along the minus strand of CM057453.1, from coordinate 410,021,329 downwards.
ATAGGGAGAAGGGCAGGGGTAAATGGAGAAAGTGACAAAGGCAAGAAGGACAGGGATGGGGCAAAAGGGAGTAAGGCCATCAGGAAATGGAGGGTAATGAGTACCAATGCCCGTAGTCTGGGCAACAAGCTCCCTGAGCTAGTGGCCTTGATGGAAGAGGGATGCCTGGATATCGTAGCAGTCACAGAAACATGGTACACAGAGAACCATGACTGGGATGTTAACATACCAGGGTACATAACCTACAGGAGAGACAGGCAGGGGAGAAGAGGGGAGGAGTAGCTCTCTATGTAAAGGAAGGGATAAAAGCAACTGAACAAAAGAGTAAACAGGGAGGAGAGGAGGCACTGTGGGTCACCTTGGAGACTGGAAAGAGCACCACAATCCGCACAGGGGTTGTACAGACCCCCATGTCAGGGGAGGAGATGGACAAGGATATGATAGAGGCATTCTTAGAATGGCAGAGAAAGGGAGATACTATTGATGGGAGACCTGAATATGCCAGATGTTAACTGGAGCACATTTGCTGCAGCCACATCCAAGAGCAGGGCCATTCTTGATGCCTACAGGTGGCAGGCATTAGACAGCTAGTTTCGGAACCCACTCATGAGGGAGCAATCTTAGACCTCGTACTCTCAAACGGGGGCAGTGAGAGGATCTCAGATCTAGGAGGTGGGTTGCTATCTGAGGGACAAGTGACCATCAAACAGTGTGGTTCACGTTAAACTCAGCTCAGAGTCAAGTCATACAAAAGTGAGGGTACTGACTTTAGGAGAGCTGACTTTGGCAAGATGGGAGAGTGCCTCAGAAAAGCACTAGCAAACAGGCTAGAAGGAGGTGTGGAGCAACAATGGGAATCATCAAAACTGCCATCACAGAGGCAACAAGCCTTTGTGAAGCAAATAAACAAATCAAAATGAAAGAAAAAGCCACTATGGTTCTCAAAAGAGGTGGCTGTGAAAGTCAGGAAGAAAAAGATAGCATTCGGAAGTATAAGGAAACACAGAAGGAGCAGGACAGAGAGCTGTACCAGTTAAGGCAGAAGGAAGCAGGGAGGGAAGTCAGAATATAAAGGCCCAAACTGAGGAAAAGATAGCCAACTCAGTTAAGAGGGAGAAAACCTTTATAGGTACATCGCGTAGAAAACACAAAGGGGGATAGTGAGGCTGAATAGAATGAGCGGTGGGTGGGCGGAGGGGACAGTGAAAAAGCAGGGATACTGAACGAATATTTCTGCTCAGTATTCACAAAAGAGGAGGGGGAAGTGCCTAATCCAATTAACAGAAGCACTCTTGATAGGGGGGTCGATCCCAATCCTTTCACAGAAGAAAGGGTTCTGCAAGAACTCCTAAAACTGAAGGTGGACAAAGCAATGGGTCCTGATGGAATTCACCCCAGAATTCTAAAAGAATTAAGGGAGGAACTAGTGAAACCACTGGCTACTCTTTTTAATAAATCATGGGAGGATGGTGTGGTACCCGAGGACTGGAGGAAGGCAGATGTGATTCCCCTTCACAAAAGTGGGACCAAGACAGAGGCAGGAAACTACGGACCTGTCAGTCTGACCTCTGTGGTAGGGAAAGTGATGGAGTCACTTCTGATGGAAAGAATAGTTGAGTACCTAGAGGCCAGTGGAGCACAGGACCCAAGGCAGCATGGATTCACAGCGGGAAGGTCATGTCAGACGAATCTAATAGATTTCTTTGACTGGGTGACCAAAGTAGTAGACCAGGGAGTGGCTGTGGACATGGCCTACCTAGACTTTAGCAAGGCATTTGACACAGTCCCACACAAGATTAATAGTCAAATTAACCAGCCTGGGAATGGGTCCCAGGGTGGTAGCCTGGGTAAAACATTGGCTGCACAACAGGACACAGAAGGTAATTGTAAATGGAGTCCACTCTGAAGAAGAGGGTTACTAGTGGGGTACCGCAGGGTTCAGTATTGGGTCCAGTCCTTTTTAATGTCTTCATCAGTGACATTGCAGAGGGACTGGAAGGAAAAGTATGCCTTTTTGCAGATGACACAAAGATCTGCAACAGGGTTGATACACAAGAAGGCGTGGAAAGGATGAAAAGGGACTTGGCAAGGTTGGAGGAATGGTCAGAAGTATGGCAGCTAGGATTCAATGCAAAGAAGTGCAAAATAATGCACCTGGGAAACAAGAACCTAGGGGAAGAATACACAATGGGTGGGGAGGTAGTAACAACAACAAAAAAGGAAAGAGACCTGGGGGTAATCATATCAGATGACCTTAAGGTTAGCAAGCAATGTGAGAAGGCAGTAGGGAGGGCTGGGGGTATACTGGGATGTATAGGGAGAGGCATCAGCAGCAGAAAACAGGAAGTTGTTATCCTCTGTACAGACAGTTGGTGAGACCCCATCTGGAGTACTGTGTCCAGTTCTGGAGACCCCATCTCTGCAAGGACATAGACAGGATAGAGGTAGTCCAGAGGAGGCAACTAAATGGTGCAGGGTCTGCAAGAGAAGCCGTATGAGGAGAGACTAAGAGGAGTTTAATATGTATACCCTTGAGGAAAGAAGGAGAGGTGGGACATGATAGAAACTTTTAAGTACCTCAGTGGAATCAACAAAGTCCAAGAGGGTAGCATCTTTCAGAAAAAGAGACTTGCAAGAACAAGGGGACACAATTTAAAGATAGAAGGAGTGCAGTTCAGGGGCAATGTGAGGAAGTATTATTTCACAGAGAGGGTAGTGAATGCATGGAACAGCCTTCCTGAGGAGGTTGTGGGGTCTAAAACTGTGGGAGAATTCAAGAATGCATGGGACAGACATAAGGCAATTCTTGTGGGTGGTAGGAAGAAATAGGCTGTTGGTTAACTGGATCTGCGGCCTATCCTGTAGGTAGGGAAATGGACAGACTAGATGGGCCAAGCGGTCCTTATCTGCCGTCAAAGTCTATGTTTCTATGTTTCTATGATAGATAGATAGATAGATAGATAGATAGATAGATAGATAGATAGATAGATAGATAGATAGATAGACAGACAGACTGATTTAAAATGTTGCACTCAGTGTGCTCTTCCCTGGTTTTTAATCTAGATTTAGTAGTTGCCGTATTGGTCCTTGCAAGAATAGATCCAGAAGCAAATGATTTGATACCTTTTAATGGACCAGCATAGATGTAACAACAAGAACAAAGTGCTCTAGCTTTCGGACCAACCAGTCCTTCTTCAGAAGCTCAACAAGAAGCTGAGCTTCTGAAGAAGGACTGGTTGGTCCGAAAGCTAGAGCACTTTGTTCTTGTTGTTACATCTATGTTGGTCCATTAAAAAGTATCAAATCATTTGCTTCTGGATCTGGTTTTTAATGCAACCTCTAAACTGTATAGTGCACTATTCACATTTATTCATGTGTGGCACTTATAGTAGGGTCCTAGTATTTCTGTATTTTGCCAGATTTTGTTTTTGTTTATTGCCTAGATTCTACTCATTTTTATAGCCAAGTTTATACATTTAATATTATCTAATTGGGCTTTCTGTATTTACCTAATTCATGTATCCTTGTAATTGACTAGTTTATATTATCGTACTGTAATTTGTATCCCATGACCGCTTTCCCCAGGTCACAACTGGGGAAGAGTTCCAGCTCTGTCTTTTTCCTAGCCAACAATAATAAATAAATATTCCAACTTCAGAGAAAAAAAAATCAGACAGTTGTGTGGATTCCATAAAAAGTAAGCTTGTTCAGTCAATTACCTTAAACATACTTAGCTAGTATCTCATATAAATACTGGAAGTTTGCCACGTCTACAAAAGTATAAACTAAGAAAACTGTTTTGGGAGGGACTGATGGAAGCTTAGTCCGATTATAGTAAAGAAAATGGCATAGGAACATATGCACTACTATCATATAAAACACAGTTACAGTTAGCTGGATGCCATACCTCGTGCCATGCTGGCAACCCAGGTTCGGTGATAGACTTGGGTAGCCAGGGTTTGGCAGGGAAGGGAGAGGATGGAGCATCCAGAGGACAGCTCTCCTCTCCCTGGGGTGGGATCCAGGGATGCCCGGTGTCCTGGTAGCCCCTGATGGAGATCAGGGGCACTGCAGGTTCACCGGACAATGTAAGGGGTTGAGTGCGGCAGCCACCAGCAGGGCAGCTGTGTGCAGGCATCATTGCATGCCACACTCCTGTGGAGGAAACATGGAGGAAAACCCCTGGCAGCTGGATGAGGCGATGGCGGGTCTCCCGGGATGGAATCCAACACACTCAGTGCCGGCCATAAACCCAACCTTACCCCTGGGGATCCTCGGCCTCCTTCTGTATGGGCCTGGCAGGAGAGGAGGGGATCCTGATACCGAAGCTTCGGTTGGGGGAGTAGTTCAGGCAAGCGATTAGGAGGTGATGCTGAGTGAGTCTGCTTGAGAGATGCCCCGGTCTGCCATGCAAAAAAAACAGAATGTAAAAAAAAAAACACGGTTACACTGCTGACAACTGCAGGGCTGGTGAGAGAGGTCAGAGTGCTGGGCAGAGGCAAAAAGGGTCAAGCTCCCTACAGGATGTTATCTTCATCTAGAGAGGGAGGGTTCCTGGACCTGTTGTGCTACTGTCACCTACATGATCATGGGTGGTAGTGCAGTGGGCTCTGGCAGGGGCAGGGACCCCAATATGCTGGCATGGTGTATGTAGCACCTCACTGTACCCTCATGTTGTCATCCAAAGGGAGACAATGGGGAAAACAGCCCTGACAGGCTGTAGAATGAGTGCTGGTATTCCAGACACTATACCATCAACAGTTCTCTGGCTGAGGTACTCCCAAGGGAATGACCACCCAAGGACCCTGCCACAAGAATTAACCATGGAGAAATGGGGTAAGTAGCAGAGATAGCAGATGATGGGATTGGAACTGCCTGCATTAAGGGGACAGAACTGGTAAACTAGGGGTCGTAAATTGTATATTTAAAAAAAATGGTATGCCTGCAGCTGTTCAGTCTTTCTTTAAATCCTGTACCAAGGATAATATACAGCAACAGTGTGAAGTATCCACTGATCCAGAATCCAGTATCCGGATAAATGGATCATGTACATTTGAACAGTGCACTATTCAAACCTTCAGATATCTTCACTGTTTTAGTGCACTTTGTCCACGACACAAGTCCAATACAGGGTTACAATTTTTGAAATAACTTTGTTGTGTGTTTTAGGGATTAACAAATTTGCTTTAGCTCTAAAATGAGTTCACGTCCAATTCAACCTGTGCAACTAACTCAGATCAACCCAGTTTGATTCTTCTGTTTTACTTTCTTTAAAAAAAAAAAAACACAAGCAAACAAACCCAAATAGCAATTGCTAATGATATCAATATTTGAAAGGTCATGCTGAGTTCATATGTTGTCTTTTGCTCTGTTCAAGTTCTTACTCTTGCATGAGAGACCCTGCTGGCCCTTTTTGTGGTAAAGCCAGTTTTTAGCAATATGCACCAATGTGGTCCCAAGAAAAAGGAGCCAGCAATTCAAATCAGTTCATTCGAATCTTTTTTTTTTCCAACACATTGCCTAATGTTTATAATTATGGACTTCTCAGAAATTAACTGCTTTCAAGATAAATCAGGGCATGAGCCAGACAGAGGTGTGGTAAAGAGTAATTATGATCTCAAATTAGTTTGATGAGATGTTGACAGACATAGTAATTTGTACAATAACTGATGCATTCAAGTCCGGCTTTATCCCAGCACAAGAAGAAGCAAATGAGACTGTTCTCATGCATAAGCCATTTAAAGGTGCAGAGTCACAAAAAAATTACCTTTCAGTGCTATAAAAAATTGTATTTCCTATACCTACCAGTTGTGCTAACAGACAAATAAAAATGTCTGTTTATCTCCTATAAGATATCTCCTGCTCAAAGAAAGGGTAGAATAGTACAGGTGAGAAAGATACGAAAGAAGCCATGGGAAATTTAGACTATCCAGTGGGCCTTGTAGCTCAACTGGGTAGAGCAATAGACTGGTGTGAATTCAGAGAGCCTGGATTCAAATCCCAGCTTGGTTAAAGTATTTCCTTCTCAAAAGATATTGTGCTTTTGGGTTAGCCCAGTGGTGTGATGCACCAGGCACAGAAAAAACAACCACTCGCTCTAACTACCTGATACTGTCAGTGGATATACCAAATATCAGGAAAAGCACAATATACAGAGAGCACTCACAGGAATCAAGTGCAAAATGTGAAATTTGTTGCATTAGTTATGACAAGTACGTACAAAAGGCATGGCAAACATCACTCCCCATGAGCACACACAGGTGAAAAAAAACAGCCTGGCATTTAATGGGTGGACTACTTTATCGAGAGGTCTCTCAATAATGCAGAAGCTCACCCATTAAATGTCAGAGTTTTTTCCCTGCATGTTCTTGTAGGAAGTGAAGTCTACTGTGCCTTTTTTATTCTGTGCTAAGTGAGGGAGACTCAAAACTTCCTTGCATTGATATATTATTTTATTAAGGCTCGTGAATTAACCACCTAAGATATAAAACAGTTAATGTTTTGCAGGCTAATGAACACATCTTCAGGGCCCACGGTGGTCCCATTTTAAGAACATACAAGATGTCAGTATGCAGAAAAGCATAAGCCACAGTACACGCTGTGGTATTTAAACCTGGAACATTAGACAAAAAGCACAGCAAACTTAATATTACAAGTTATCATTATTGTTATTCATAGCTTTACTCTCTGAAGACTCCGATCATCATTACCCCCTACTATCAGCATAATACTTTAAACAATTCAAATATCACCCAATTAAAAAGTGCATGTCATTAACAGCGTCCACATGGAACGCAGTTCTGACAAGACACAGGCACTTACTTAGACTTCAGTTGTGGTAAAATTTCTCACCTTTAGAGGAACTCCATTTGTTTTCCTAATAAAAAAGTAAGTAAGTTTATTTATTTGACCATGACAGAGAAAAATCATTACAGTCATTACAAAGTATTACAATAAGTACAATAAATAAGACACATGTATCATTTCACCTCTCCATACACATGCAAGTTTCATTTTCACAGCCACTGAAAAGTATCCGTTTAACAAAAAATCTCAAAGGGTCTAGAATTTCATTCTACATTGAATTATATCACATAATGATAATTGAAGGGTGACGTTAGGTGCAAAGCATTAGCTAATGCCCCTGTTGTGCAGGTATTTAAACCTACCAATACATACTGGTGGTCTTGGGGGCCCTTATCAGCAACCTCCCACTAGCAGGTAATCCCTATACTAGAAGATGGTTTATATAAGCAAAAAATGCGTGTGGACCCAAATTCATCCTCCTATTTTAAATTCTCCCATTCGTTTCCTCTTATTTGTTACAGATGAGAAAAACATTGTAGTGATTTCAGCATCTTTTTTCTCATCAGATGGGGTATAATAAACAGAACATCACATAAACAATTGCACTGTATCTTTAATAAAGTGCTAAGATATTTATTTCTTGCCTCTTTGCAGAGAATGCATTGCAGGGTTACAGGTGGTGTATTTATAAGACACCTATTTAACATGGGTATTCTGCAGGTGAACTTCTGATTTCTTTCATTTAGGATTTTTTTCAGTGCATGATACTTTGTGGTGAAAATTTCAAATCTTGCCACTGTGATGATGTTCATGTGATCAGAGACATACAACACCTCTCAACTTTTTTTTCACCAAAATGTGTGACAAGATGTGTGACGTATGAACAAAATGGGTGACATATCATCAAACATGGCACTGAAAGCTCAGACCACTATAGCCATTACTGCAACAGTGTTCATAATGTTTGCTAACAACTGAGCGTAATAAATTATTATGAATTTCTGCTTTAAAATTTCAGTGGCAAAAGTAGAATATCACCTTCCCCATGTAAGCCAAAAGATTTCTGAGAGGTAAAATGAGTGACATACCTCATAATGTGTGAAAGTTGAGAGGTGTAATCAGGGAGAATAGGCAGTGCAAGGCAATCCTCCATACTATGTGAGATTTTGTTTTATATCATGGGGCATATCTCTGTCCCCTTATTTTATCTATGCCCATTTTTTGCACATTTTCATACAGTTTCTTTGTAATAGTAGGTCTATAGGAGAGGGCTATATCAACTTTCCTCTGATAATCTGTCCAAAGATGATAAAGGTTAATTTTGATTAGGGAGGAAGTTACAGCAGTTAGCCATTGAGATTTCCTTTTTAAATTTAACTATGCAATTTTTTTCTGCTAGGAATTCTAACGCTTGTTTATTATTCCTGTTATTTATTATTGTCAAACAATATATGATCAGTCTGAGTTCCAGTTGTGCCTGAAGTGCTATTTTACCTAATTCCGCAATAACCATTGTTGTGGAACTGAAGAGTGGTATCCTTAATAAGGACTTATAACAGTACTATAATGGAGTTTCTCTGTTCTTTTGGAAGTTTGTACCCCAGGCTTCTGCTCAATGCAACAATATAGGACTGATGTTCATCTCTCTTGCTGCTAATGTTACATTTAGAGTATTCCCTATATATGTAACTAAATCTCAGCACTGTCTTTGCCACATGGTTGGCTTTTGCAATTTGTTCTATAATATGGTGACCCCATTTTCATTCAGATGGCAATCTGATTCCAAGATATGTGTATTCCTTAAAGAGCAGCTGACACCTTCAGACGGACTTTAACAAATCATAATATTTAGACACAGTTCCGTTTATACTTCACATTAGTTCTGTATTTCTCCTCACCATTTATTTATTACTGAGGCCATTCATATAAAAACAAGATATTTGATCCTGAAGAGTTCATCTATCTCTGTCACCTTCTCCCTACCTGAGGTCATAATGCGCTGCTTGTAACATCACAGATACTCCCATGGCAACAGATTGTGATATCACAACAGACGATTATGACTTCAAGTAGGGAGTAACCTATAGAGGCAAATAAACTCTCAGGGATAAAGATCCTGTATTTATGCAAATTTCCTTAGAAATAAACAATAGGGAGGAGAAATCTGTAGAATGTATATGGAATCAAAGCTAAATCGCACCTAATTACAATGTTTTTCAAACTTTTTGTTGAAGCGTCAGCAGCTCTTTAACAATTTCCACTTTTTCTTTATCCATGAAGAATAAGTTTCTTGCATTAGTTCCAAAGATCATGATTTTAGTTTTGTTAAGATTGATTTTCTTTTTTCTAATAATAATAAAACATATTGGGCTCAATATGCAGAAAATTGGGCAAGCATAGCATACCCATTTGCGCTGTGCTTCCCCTTGCTCACCCCCCTGACACCTGCGATACTCAGATGGATAGCGCTTGCCAACAGAGTGGCATTATCTGACTGAATATCAGTCCATGTCAGTGCTGGGCTAAGATGAAATTGTACTGCCCTGACACAGACCAGAGCTGCATATGACCCAGGGCTGCATGTGACCCACAGGGAATAGCACTGCCCAAAATGGGATAGCACCAAGTCCTCTGTGGGCCATATTAAGTTCAAGCATGAAAATGAGCCCATTCGCACCTCATTTAGAAAGGGTAGTTCTAGAGGACTGAAGGAGGGCCAATGTGGTCCCTCTGCACAAGAGCAGCTACAGGGAGGAGGCTAGCAATTACAGACCCATTAATCTCACATCAGTGGTGGGAAAATTAATGGAGGGGTTCTGGAGACTCTGCTGAAGGAGAGGCTGTTGGAGTACCTGGAGGCAAATAGGCTGCAGGACTACCAGCAGCACAGTTTCAAGGGGGGGGGGCATGCAAAACAAATCTTGCAGATTTCTTTGACTGGTGACTAGGGAGGTGGATCGGGGAGGGCAGTGAATATGGGCTATCTGGACTTCAGTAAGGCTGTCAACACTATGCCACACAGGAGGCTAATAAAGAAACTAAGTAGCCTGGGAAGTTGGGGGAAAAAGTGGTAATCTGAGTATCAAACTGGTTGAAGTATAGGAGGCAGAATGTGGTGGTAAATGGCAGACACTCAGGATACAGGAAAGTAACCAGTGGGGTGCCACAGAGCTCAGTACTGGGACCAGTCCTCTTCAATGTCTTCATAAGTAACATTGCCAAGGAACTGGAGAGGAAGGTGTGTGGTTTGTTTTTTTCAGGATGACACAAATATTTGCAACAGGGTGGAAAAAGAAGAAGAAGAATCATCATTTATGTGGTGCTTTTCATACACAGTGGAGAGAATGCAAAGAGATCTGGGGAAACTAGAGGAGCAGTCTAGGGTGTGGTACCTGGCCTTCAATGCCAAGAAGTGTAAAAAGTCATGAACCTGGGGATGAGGAAACAGGGCAGCTGTGTATAAGATGGGGAGGGTACTTACAGTCACCCGGCAAGAAAGGGACCTTGGGGTAATCATATATGATGATTTCAAGGTTGCAGGACAGTGTGACAAGGCAGTAGGCAAGGCTAGTGGGATGCTGGGGTGCATAGGGAGGGAGATTTCTAGCAGGAGAAAGGAGTTGGTGTTGCCACTATATCACTCAATAGTGAGACCCCACCTTGAGTACTGTGTCCAGTTATGGAGGCTACACCTTCACAAGGACAGTGACAGGGTGGCTGTGGTCCAGAAAAGGGCTACTAAAATGGTATGGGGGTTGTACAGGAAGCCATATGAGGAGCCATATGAGGACAGGCTGGGGGATCTCAAGATGTATTCCCTGGAGGGGAACAGTGTGAGAGAGGACATGATTGAGACCAATAAGTACCTCACAGGGGCAAACAAGGTGCAGGTGGGGAGTCTCTTTCAGAGGAGAAAAAGCACCAGGACATGGGGCCTTACAATGAAACTTGGGGGGGGGGGGTTTAAGAGGGATGTGATGAAATACTTCTTCACAGAAAGATAGTGGACACCAGAAGAGTTGATGAGGACGAAGACAGTGGTAAGCTTCAAGCATGCGTGGGATAGGTACTTGGGCAAAATACATAATGGAAAGGGAGGAGGGAGGAACAACAGCAATGAAGAAGGGTCCAAGGTGTTGGAATAGCCTGCGAAAAATAGGGCAGACTAAATGGGCTTACCTGTTCTTTTCTGATGACAAATTCTATGTTTCTAAGGCACTGAGGGACCATTTGCATGCCCATTATGGGCTCATTTTCATGCAGCAAAGCAGCCCATTAATGCACTTTACACCATATGACCGAGAGCCCTGGTGGTCCAGTGGTTCCTCCCACCCTCCGATCACCCATTCCCATTAATGGTAAAAACACCCTGGTGGTCCAGTGGTACCCCCAACCCCAATCATCTGGTCCCATTAACGGTAAAATATTCTTGTGGTCCTGGTGGTCCAGTGGCACCCCCACCTCCAATCACTCGTTCCCATTAATGGTAAAATATCCTGGTGGTCCAGTGGTCTCCACATCACCTGTTTTCTATGTTGTAAGTATTCCCTGCTGGTCCAGTGGTTCCCCTACCCTCTGATCTCCCAGTATATATTAATACAGCACTCCCTAGTTGTTGTTGTTGTTGTTTATTAGAAATAGCCATTGCGCTTACGCTGATTCACAATGGCAACCTAGTTCCAACATTAAAATCATTCAAATGACTGTACATACATCAACAAAATCATATGATATTCATAGACACAATAACAACTTAGTTCAAACATTAAATCGCATCAGTACAATACACACAACCACAGTATTCAATGTGCAATATATCTGCATTTTGCTAAAACAATTACAAATGTGAGCATTTGAAAACAAAAGTTTCTCAAGCATAGAGACAGACGGGGGTTTGTAATACAAATCTCTAAAACAGGGTAGGAGTTTATTCCAATACCTCAAGATCATATGACTAAAATATTGTAATGACCTTTTCATATGGGTCTTAGGGACAATTAGCTGAGAAAATTGTGACTTTCTCAAAGATGGTTCAATGGACTGAAAAGCAAGCCTATCACTCAAATATTTAGGTATGAGACCCGGGCCGGACTTCTATGCAAATAAACTAGTGTGAATATTCCTCCTATTAGCCAAGGAGACCCAACCCAGAGATTTATATAGTTTGCAATGGTGGATAGTTATGGGACATTTCAATTTAACCTGGCCAATTTGTTGTATAGTACATCTAACATATATAATCTATCTTGCGAGGCTCTAGCATATAAGATATTGCCATAATCAAATAACGGCAGAACTTGTACTTCAATTATATATTTCATTGTGTTAGAATCTAAACATTTTTAATTTCTAAACAAACAAACAAACAACCCTCCTGCCCACTTGGTCAATTAGTTTATAGTTTTGTGTTCTCCTCGAACAGCCCCCCTCCCAATCTGCCCACTTACAGCTCACCTCACCACACATACCCCACCTGGCTACTGGACGGTCCTCATAGCTGCCTATGGTGACTGGCACAGCCCTCCTCTCACCTTCACAGCTGGCTGCCATATGAGTTGTCAGTGAACACACATACTGTAGAAAGAGCTATTGTAGAAAATGCATGCTGAAAATAGAAAATAAAGTTAGAATCAACATTTTGACCATAGGTCTTCTTCAGGAATTAACTAAAAGAAAATAAAGCAAAGTTAGTCCAACTTTGTTAGACTAGTCTAACTTTGCTTTTTTTCTCTTTTAGAAGACCTTCCTGAAGAAGTCTTATGGTCAAACTGTTGATTCTGACTTTATTTTCTGTTTTCAGTGTGCATTTAATATTGCCTTTTTGTTTTGTTTCAAGTCCAGGGGAGGCCAACTAAAGAGGAGCAGGGGTTGCACAAGAAGCACTAGGAGGGGAGACTGAGGGATCTCGACATGTACACCCTGGAAGAAAGGAGGACAAGTGGTGACATGATATAAATCTACAGGTACCTCACAGGGGTAAAAGGGTGCAGCAGGGGAGTCTCCTGCAAATGAGAAAAAGCACCAGGACCAGGGGCATGTGATGAAGCTGGTGGGGTGAGTATAAGGAAGATGCAAGGAATTATTTCTTCACTGAAAGGGTGGTAGATGCCTGAAACAGACTGTCAGCAGAAGTCATGGGAGGGAAAACAGTGAGGGGCTTCAAGCATGCATGGGATAGAAATGGGGTACATTTGAAAACAGACTGGGAGGAGGGAGGATCACTGGAGACCAGTTAGGATTTGCAGAGACAGATTAGGCAGGGAACATTTGGTCAGATGGGGTGGGCCAAGCAGTCCTTTTCTGCTGACAAAAATTCAATATTTCTGTTTTTCACCAAGGCCCTTCTCTATTCTTGCACAGGGTGCCCAACCCCTGTGTCAGATGTGCTTGGTTTATTAAAAACATTTTTTAAAGAAGAACTTCCCTACCCACCATCCACTAGTACACATCCATCATTCTTTCTGTCCCACCACACTGCAGTATAAACCCATTCCCAAGCCCACCAGCAACCCATTCCAGCCCCACTCCCCAATCCCATTCATACTTTCTTATCATTTACATTTGTAAGCCCTCATGTCTCCAGTCCCTCTGGGCTTTCCTTCAGTACTTCCCCCTGTCCTCATCTTACCTGTCTGTCATCCACCCCCACACAGCCTTGGATTATAGGACACAGGGATATGGGCTATTCTCCTCCCATCATGCATCTCATCATCCTGGACATACTGGGGTCCCTTGGAAGAGCTGACATCAGTGCCATGATTTTTCCTATTGCCAGCCCCTGGACATATCAGCTAACATGAGAGGACCACACTAATGACAGTCCTCAACCAACATCTTCCCCTCCCACAGCACCCTCAGCTGCACTGCCACCTGTGATAATCCAGGTAGCAGTATCACAGTAGAGGAACAGGAGTGTATTGTTAGGGATGTTCAGTTCCTCTCCCCCAGCTGCCCAGCAATTAGTCAAGGGCCGTTCCTGAACTGGGATTGCTAGCATCACAAGCAGCAGCCCTACTGCTCTGCTAACTAGCCATCTGTCTCACCCATAATTTAAACAACAAACAACCTCTCATGTTCTCCGCCAGCCACAATCTGAATGAATGAAACCGTGATCATGAACAGCTTATTATGGTTTTATTCCATCAGATGGCAGCTGGTTGATGAGGTACAAGAAGGGCTGTGTCAGCTGCAATCTGCTTTTTATTTTAATTATGGATGGCATGGGAGAGGAGGGTCAGAGTGAGGTGCTGGTGCACTTAATCATAGGGGACCATATTGCAGTGTGTAAGGGAGAAAAAACAGGGAAGAATGGGTGCTAGTGAGTGGGGTAAGGGAAATAATTTTTTTTTATTATTTCATAAAAAATGTATATCCAAAAACAGGGTTGAGTACTCAGTGTCACAGTGGTGGTGGGGGGGGTGGATAGCAGCACTGGAGTTGAGCTCCTGGTGGCCAAAATATTTTTATTTCAACAACAGAAATCAGTAGTCAAGCACCATGGGGTGAGGGAGACAGAAATGTGGCTCTGCCAACACTACAAGAAGCGGGAGAGGCTCACTACTGACAGTCATATGGATAAACAGCATTCTCCACATCACTGTTGGCTCTGGCACTAAGAAGGCTAATTCCCATGCCCCTGCTTATCGTGAGCATGTCAGAAGCAGTAGTACATGAATCAGTCTTGTCAGAGTCCATTCAGATACTTTTCTCATTTTTGTACCACTTCCTAGCAAAAAAAATAACAATAAATCGCTGAACCAAATTTTACCACAATTGACAGATCAAGAGATATTGGGCCCAATTTTGAAACCGCCTTTAGATTGATGCAAGCTGTGTCAAACAGCAGCTTGCGTTGAATACCAGTGTGCCAGGGACCCTACACCTGATTTTCAAACAGGAGGGGTCCTGGCACCAAACTCCTGCAGTTTGCTGCAACTGCTCCCATGCATCAAAGAAAATGCATGCAGGAGTATAATGTCGCAAGCTGCCCCATTGTGGCATAAACTCCCTTCTGCTTTGGCACAGCCATGCATCCACTGCAAGCACGGTGCAAGCCTGGCTTATGCAGGTGGTCCCCCAACTGGTGTAGGCTGTGATAGAAAATCGGGAATGATGTACGCTGCAGTGCAGTGAGCTCCTTGTCTCATTTCTCTTTGACGCAAGCACCTTGCGCCATTCCCAGTGCCTTGCAAATCAGGCCCCTTATATCAGAATACAGGCTTTCTGAAATTTTGTGAAACTCTGTCATGAAACAGCTAAGACATTTCCGGGGTGTAGGGGAGGTGGTAAAAATGTAAAGATGAACTTGATTGGGGAGAGCAGAAACCAATCTAACCACCCAATGGGGGCACCTGATTGGACCAGACAGTGGGCCCGATTCTAGTACAGTTATACCTGGCGTAACAGCACTTGCACCATGTAGAATGGCGCATGTAGCAACTTACATCAGCAGTTGTGACATGCGCAATTCTACAAAGTGGCCTGCAACATGGCACAGGCCACTTGCGCCAAACAGCAGTTACGCTCCCAGTTGTGCCATAAACCCCCTGCGACATGGCACTAGGGGTTTCATGGCAGCAGTTGCACCCCATTCCAGAAGGGCAGCAACAAAGTCCCCAGTGTCGGGATTCTACAAGAACCCCCGGAGGAGAACCGGCAACATAAGTTACACCAGCTTTTAGCTGGTATAACTTATGGATGCCCCTTGGGGTCCTGTAGACCTATCAGCTGTCCAGCAGTTAGTGCACAGTGTTCCTCCCCCCGATGCCCAGCATACCCCCTGTGGGTGCCCTTGGTACCCTGCCCCTGAGTCTGACATTAATAGCCCGCGAACATAGCATACCACCTGCCCCAATTCCTACAGTAAATGTCCCACAGAGATACACACCCCATCCCTGATCCCCCTCTGCAAAGTGCCCCACTGGGTGGTGCAGTCAACTCCCCACCCGTGCCCCGACCCCAAGTTGCCAGCCTCAAATATGGCATATACCCTGCAAAGCCTTGATGATCTAGTGCCCCCAATCATTGTTAATTAAATAAATAGCACCCCCATATCCCTGGTATTCTAGTGCCCCCAATCATTGTAAATATTTAGATTGCACCCCCATGTCCCTGGTAGTCTAGTGGCCCCCCTGATTGTTGTAATGAAAATAAATAGCACCCCTGTTTCCCTGGTAGTCTAGTGGCCTCCCACCCAGCCATGCCAAACCACCCAGCACCGTCTCACCTGTCACCAGCCGGCAACTGGCATAGCCCACCTCTCACCTCCACGACCAGCCGCCGACTGAGTCCCGTAGGAGTGCTTACTGTAAAAACATGCTCAGATATCAATATCTGGTGTGTCTTTGATAAAACCACAGAAACTCAGTCAGCGGCTGGCTGTGAAGGTGAAGTGAGCTGTGCCAGTAAGCCAACTGAGGAGATGAGTGAGGGAGTGCTAGGTGATCTAACATGTTGCTATGGAAGTGAGACCACTAGAATACCAGGAAAATGGGGGTGCAATCTAATTATTTACAATGATCAGAAGGGCACTAGACTACCAGGGATACGTGGGTGCTATCAAGGATGTAGCTACTGATACTCCAAGTAAGCCATGGTGTACCAGGTTTACTAGCAGTGGGTAGCAAACAAGCTGGCTAGAATTGCTCTGCTCTGTCCATCACATTTAAATTCCTTTGCTTGGCTTTGCAGACTTTTTCTTTTAGCTTTGTTTGTGTGGGGGGTGGCAAAGTGGACCGCAGACATTGAAGCTGAAAGTATCAATTAGATCTGCATGGTCCATCTGCATAGTGATTGGTTGCAGCATCTAGTAGGGGGTGTGGCAAGTCTGAGGCAGTGAGTTTAAATGCCCCAGCAAAGTTAGAAGCCATACTATTAGTTTAGTTGTACTGGGAGTGAGAGAAGCAGTAGAAGAACTGAGGAGCAGCAAATGGAAGAACAGACTCAGAGCCAGCTAAAAGAATGAAGACTTCATGTGGAGTGGCAAGTGAAGCGAATCTGCCTACCTGCAGGGGAGAGAGAAGAAATGTCTACCGTCATCTTGGACTCATGGTGCAGTCAGTGGCATTTACCAGCAGGCAGTGAGCACCACACTAGCAGCACAGACAGACAGCAGGTCTAGTGTAGGAATCATCTGAGTGGAGGCAAGAATCTTGGACTCGGGTCGTGAGGGAGCAGGCATGAACAACAGTGGGGAGGGGGTAGCAATGTGGCAGGTTGGTGTACAAATCTGAAATGCCTGGCTACACCCCTTGGTGCTATTTATTTAATTAACAATGATCGGGGGAGCACTGCATTACCAGGGATATGGGGGTGCTACTTATTTGATTAACAACAATTGGGGGGCACTAGATTACCAGGGTGATGCAAGGTATATGCCGCATTTGCAACTGGCGACTCGGGGTCAGGGCACGGGTGGGGGAGTTGACTGCACCACCCTGTGGGGCACCTTACAGAGGGGGATTTGAGGGATGGGGGTGTGGGCAGCCCTGCGGGGCTCTATCTGCCCACTTTGGGGGGGCTGGGGGTGTAGGCAGCCCTGTGGGGTGCTTATGACTTGCTGGGCATGGTGGGGGCACCTACGACCTGCGTTGTGGCTTGTGACATGCTCATCAGGTGTGCCGCGGGTCTGCGTACATGGCCACATGTCGTAAGTCACAAGACTTAGCTGCGATGACCCTGTCCCTTCTAGAATAGGGCACAGGGTCAATGTCATAGTTGCGTGTGGCGCAAGTTGCATTTGGTGGTGACTTGCGCTACCCTTCTAGAATCGAGACCAGTTTTCTTATACGGAAGAAGAAGAAAGGCAACCACAACAATGAACTGAAGACACAAACTCTTGGGGGGAGTGGTTGGAGTGAGTTACTACTGCCTCTTATTTCTTTATTTATGGACATATCAGAAGGGGCACTCATCTCAATCATAAACTCACTAGCATGGGCAATAGAAAAAGTGAGAACAAGTCAATGCATTGTCATCTATGTGAAACAGACTTGGTCCAAATGTAATTGTGATATTGTACCTTTAATGAATTGTCAATAAAGTTCAAGTTAAAAAACAGCTGAAAAATAAGCAACAGAAAATTACAATGTAGCATTAAAGTGCCTTCCTAACTCCAAACCGTAAAAGTAAGAGAAATAAAAATATGAATTGAAACTATGCAATAAGAGAAAAAAATGTAAATTTTGAATATTCTTGATGTGTTGCATGAATGAAAAAATTGACTTTCAAATTTTCTTGGGAATTTGTTGGCTCATGCCGTATTTAAGATTTATCAAGATAAGATCCACCACTTACAGTTCTTAGTTATTAATAAAGGTGTGTAACATTGAAAAGGTATCAAAATGTAAGGCTGTACTAGGGAAGTTTTCAATTGGTTCAGCTGTTGTAAAATGTGTAAAGGATTTCTGAATGACATATGACATGTATCATCTTGTAACCTTAACCATGTAAATGTACTGCTCAACTACTCAATAAAAAGATTAACTGCAAAAAAAAAAAAAGAAGATATAAAAATATGAACAGAAGGTATTGCTATTAGTCCACGTTTGGGACACTGTCCTCATGTTTATCTATATTTTCTATAATAGCATCTGGAGGCCAATCTAGATAATTCATTGCATTTAAAACCCACCACCAGTTTTAAATAAAGAAATCCACCATTTATCACACCTCTGGTTAGTCTCACCACTACCCCATAAATGATTGCTATGGAACTGGGAGCTCATCTCTGGTGCTGGTAAACACTCCCCCATGCAAACAATATATGACACTGGAGCCCATCCATAGTGCTAGCTCACCAGGCCCCTCTCTCTCACTCCCAAAAATGTCACTCCCATGCCAGGACCCATTCACAATCTGGATACACAATGCTCCTATTTCCAAAGGTCAGTTCAGCACCAGGAACTCATTCCTAACCCCCTGCCCTCAAAGTAGGTCAGGCTCTGAGGATTCAGAAAATCTCAGCTGGTAATAGAAGCCCCCATAAATCAGCTCGAAGGCCATAAAGGCACGGAGCCCGCGCCCAGCGGTGGTACACAAGGTAACCCCAGAAAAAAGTAATCTGGCATTGTGTGCCAGTCTCAGTATCCACCATTACCTGAAATACTTTTGCCTAAGAGAAGTTCAAAGGACCTCATATCCTCCAATAAGATAGTATTTCTCCATCAGCATCATGTCTCCATTGTAATAGGACTAATGGCTTATCATGCCTCTGCCCCCAAACTGTGGAATAGCCACCCCTTCCCCTGAGTCTAGACCCTAGCCATATTTTATTTAAGAAAGAACTTCTAAAGCACCTGCTTTATATGATATGTTAATTACTGTCGCTGGATCTCCATGACCTTGGAATTGGCTTACACTGTTAGAATAGCCTACCTGCTTATATCCTGATACAAATGTAAAATAATACATTATTCTATTATAGCACTGTTATTAGCTTTACTCTGCATCTGTCTGCTGTTAGGCATTGGTCCTAAGGTTGGGCTATCTCCATGTCCAGTGTACCCACCTGTTTACCAAAACAATCAGTAAATTAAATACATTAATTAATTCCTCATGGCCGTACTCTTTTTATTTCCTCTGTTCAAGTAAGAGTGCCAATTGGATCAAATTATGTGCAGAGTGCTGCCAAGTAAGGAATGAGCTAAACTGGTCAAACTAACGTCACCTGTGATCTAAAACTCAAGTGGAACCCAGATCCCCAATGTGGCAGGACAGTGAATTCTGCACTGCAAAAAATAGTCCCCTACTTCAGGAAGTGACCTGCCCAGAATTTCTATGAACAGCCCCAGGATTTCCGTGAGTTATCAGTTCTCTGATGTCTCCCAACACTGTGAACAGTCATTTTTCTACCAGAAAAGTGTTATAGACTTTGTAGGAGCATATAAGTGTCAGTTAACTACAGTGTAGTTAAGTGTAACTACAGTGCAACTGCATTGCAATCGTAATGTAGTTGCATGCAACAAACATGTAACTACAGAGAAGTTACCTTGTTGCATGCAACTAATGATTAGTTACATTGAAACAGACAAAACAAAGCATAACAAGGCCTTTGAATGATAAAAATGGGGATAGCTAGCTATTTACAGAATATTTGAGATTGTAAGGAAAGGCAAGGAAAATGTATTTATATAGCCTGCAATAACAAAGGCTGTGTTTCTAGCACTTATCTCCACTAGAAAATATTAACTCCACTCTCCACACTCACAAGCGTACATTCACATACACACAGAGACAGGACAAGAAGACAGACATAGACAGACAGACAGCTATAGAGAGAAAGTCTAACAGACCGACAGACTGATAGATCAAGCAGTAATGGAACTACTGGTTAAAACAAGCCTAGTACTGGGCTTGTTCACAGTCGTCAAAAAGTAGTAAAGCTATTCTCAGAGGGCAGTGTCTCTGAAAGCCATAAATGACAGAATAAGCTAAGGAGGTGACATCTGATACATGGAATTAGTAGTAATGGCAAGGATTTCAAAGCCGAATGTAGCATCTGGTGGAAGCTTTTAATTACTTAGGTAGTGCAGTCTTCCATAGCAACTGGAGAGCAAGAAAAGGATTCATAACATAACCTTCCTTCTCTGTGTTGCTTAGCAATAGCATTTACTGTCGCTTTTAGCTGATGAGAATAGTGTAGTCTTACAGGTCTATCTCCATCTGTAGAGTTGACCTTTTTTGTTAGCATAATCTGACATGATCTGCTCATCTATCTCCAAACTGCTGCCGGTTTTTCAGTCGCACTATAAAATCCCACTGATTGAGTCCTGCGTTACACTGGTGCATGTTTCTAATCACCCATCTGTAGTCTTGACCGTGCACAAAACAGGACCAATGTGACAGCATTGCAAGGCTGTGAGTTCAAATCCTTGATGTTTGTGTCTTGTTATGAGCTACTTTAAGTTCACATACTATACTGTCTGATCTTACTACTTAAGATAGTAGAAATCTGAACAGGGTAAGTAAACTGGCTCCATGAGGGGGTAAAACCGAAGGAAGGAAAACCTCATAGCTTTAGCAACCAGATTACTACTCCTGGAGTCATAACCTGCTCTGACAGGACACTACTGTGGTAAAACTCAGAGCTATATCAGAGTCACACCATAGCCAGTGGGTATCACAAGAGTCCCTTAGTAGAAAAAACAAGAATAATGCATTTAAAGTTAAGGTCTTCACTTTGTTGCCTGATTGCCTAATGGCACGTGGTGTGTAGTGTGCCATGCCAACAACCTAAAATTTGAGTCCTGAGCTTCAGTTTTCACAAAAGGGGACGTAAAGGAAGTGCCAAGTGTCCTAATCACACGCCTTTAGCTTCAGGACTGTTGGTGACTCTTATTAGAGGTTTTTTGTTTTGTTTTGTTTTGCTTTTTTAAACAAAATTTCATTAAGGTTCATACAGAACTGATACATTCCATCTGTTCCATGACAATGACAACACATTTGTAATTAAAACTTAATATCTTGTGGTCTAATTCCACTTCATTTTATTAAACCCTTCTCCCAATGGTACATCAAGTGAGAAACAAAAATGACACAAATTACTAAATCTCAGTAATCTAGGTTACTGTACAGCTTCCCAGCAACAGTGGGCATTCCTAATAAGTTGTTAATAAAGGGGATAAATGTTCACATATTTGTTTCCAGCAGGTATCCTGAGTTCAGTATTTTCAACATTGTTCCATAACTTTTCTAACATCACAGTCTCCTTAACTAAGCTGAATCATTTCTGTGACAGAAATCTCAAAAGCATAATAGAGCTCCGTATTTGTAACAGACACCTTTTTGTGGCCATTGTGCCATGGCTAGAGTTGCTTGCTATGCTTTATTAAGTATAGTTCCCCTTAATCATTTAGGATTAATACATTGAAGGACCCCTTTGAAACTGTGCTGCAAAATGGTGCTAAATTCTCCAGCTGTTTTAATCCACCAGGGCCTAACGTGGTGGCAGTCCAACTGGTAAAACTGCATAGTTTTGTTTGTTTATAGTATGTTTTGAGGTCTGAGACAAAGCACTAACACTTAAGGGGAATCCTCATCTCCTCTGCAGTAATGCTGCGGGACCTTTACATCCTGATTAAGAAAAATGCAGTTAAAGTAAAAGTTTTCATGTACTTATTAATTCATAATTTAATTTTGTATCTGGTTGACCCTGTGACCCTCTGCCCACCATGTTTTCTCACTACAAGTCCCAGTGTACCCCACAATCGGACCTCTGATGATGCAGCTGACTGACTGAGGTGCGGGAGACCTCTATGTGCTGGCAGGTCATTCTGAAGGAGCGCATGATCACTGCCAGTATGGATCGTGCTAAGCTTAGCACGATCAGTACCAGCAGAATAAGTGCAGTCATGTGCTCCTTCACACTAATACACTTTTAACTGACTTGCCAGTACATAGAGGTTCCCTGCAGCCCAGTTTGTCAGTTGTGTCACATGTGGGCTGGCCACAGGGGACACTGGAACTTCTAGTGAGTAAACATGGTGGGCAGAGGGTCACACGATAAACCAGCTAAAAAATTAAATCACAAATTAGTAAGTACATGAAAACTTTTACTTTAACTGTGTGTTTCTTAATCTGGACCTAAAGGTCCTGCAGCATTACTGCAGGGGAGCTGAGGATTCCCCTTTAACAGGGAAAAGGACAGATATTTGAACCTCATTAATAATTAAAAAATATCATCTGCCTAAACATGTAATTTGAAAACCAAGTTTCCTACTGGCACTAAATATATTTTTTCCATTCCTTATAGTCCAAAATAATGGCTCCAAAGCTAAAATGTCGAGGATTAGGTAATGGAGACAGCCCTGTCTTACCCCATTTTTCATTAGTAAAGCCTTTGTAAGACCAGCATTAACTGCAAAAAAATGCAGCAGGAGCAGCATGCAACGGTCTAATAATAGTTATTAGCATGTGAATGGTTATAACATGTCCCCCATTCCCCAGCATTCTAAGCATGAACAAACAGTCCCTTGAATGACTTCCTAGCATCCAGTGCCAGTGCTAGAGTGCCTTCTACCTTTCCTGATGCCTGATTCATTATATTCTGAACCTTCCATAGCACATCCATTGCAGGAAAGGTGCTTTTCCAAAATGCTAATTTACAGCTTCCATTAATAAAAATATTAGTACTGTATCATGTTAAATCTGCTTTTCTAGGTAATTTCCTAGTCTGTAGTATATATATATATATATATATATATATATATATTGAAATTGTTTCACCAGGAAAAGCACACTGAGTAAGAACTGCTTGTCTCCTGGTGCGACCTGGGGGGAAGGGTACAGTGGGGAAGAGGACAAGGGTAGTCCAGGTCCTGACATATATGCATATAATTACAATACAGTTGAAAACATTTGACAGAAATAGTTGGACGTAGATGACAATTTACCCTTACTTATAGTAAAGTAGCAATTACATGGGGAAGTCATGTTTTATACCTTGAAAAACATATAATTAGATAATACAGCTGCATATGTTTGACAGGAATAGGTGAGTGTGAATTAATACATATACCCTAATAGTCGAGAGTAACAGTTACAATGAGGAAATCCTGCTAAGGTATTGGGTTGTGGTATATAATGAGATAGAGGTAAGTGCAAGCTAGCTAGCTCAAAAGTTGGGATCAAGTGCAGTAGCTGAGTGTGGTTAGCGAAGTAGCACCATAGGGCCTACTGGGAGAAGAAATATGGTAGTGTCTGAGGTAGAATAGATTGGAGAGTTAGCTGCAGGAGCAGTTTACTAAGCAGTGGTTGGCAAAGGCATAGGATAGTGAGCGGACAGAGGAAGAGTGGCGAATTTCAGAGGGGAAAGGTTTCCAGAGTTGAGGGAAGCAGTGAGAGAAGGCGGCCTGGCCGGCTTGGGTCCAACGTCTGGAGACTAACAGGAGCCGGGAGTCTAGGGACCTCAGAGCATAGGTGGGTGCCAGAGGGGGCAATAGTACAGAGGTCAGGTACACTGGGAAGGTACCAAACCAGTTCTTTGAGATAAACTTGTCACAGTGTATTTGGCGGCGGTTCTCAAAGGAGAGGAGAGCAAGGGAGCAGCATAGCTCGCAGCGGTGGGTGCAGGGAGGAGCGTCAAGAGCGAACCAGCAGAACGCATTAAAAAGGGTATCCAGTTTGGATAAAATTGACATTTGGGGGCTGCACTGTAAACAATATCACAATAATCGAAGGAAGGAAGTATCATCTTCTGGATAAGTTCACGATGGACCGGATAGGGGAGGCTAGAACGGTTCCGATATAAAGCTCTGAGCATGGGGCAGAGTTTTGTTAGTATAGATTCAGCATATATATATATATGGAGAGAGAGAGAGAGGGAGGGAGAGAGAGAGAGAGATGTAGATAGATCGATAGATAGATAGATATATATATATATATCTATGGGATATGACATGGCCTGACCGAAGATATCATATTTATCTTCATGAGATGCCAATGATAGCATGATATCACATGAGTGGCGAAGCCACGAGTGAGATATCTTGATGTCATTGGCCTCGAGTGAAGACAAATATATCATCTTTGGTCAGGCCATGTCATGTTCTGTTTATATAAAATATGTTTGGGGCCCTTGAAAAACAACCCCCCCAGACATACTGTAACCCCACGTATCCCCCACCAACATAAGAGATGACACATGTTATTAAAGAAATGATTTGGTTGATCCTGCCAGTTTAAAGTTGTTTAAAGATAGTTATCTGGTTGATCTTGCCACTATTTAAGCAATAAGGCATAACCAGGGGTTAGATTAACAGTCTGTTAATCACCCCCTAGGGGTATTATGTGGCACGAGGTGCAGTCAAGTGCCATACTGCCCCTAGGGGGTGATTAACTGATTGTTAATCTAACACCTGGGAGTGCTCTATTGCTATTATAAAAAATATTCCAAAAGAAAAGTGTTAAAAGTATACTTTTTTAATGTTTTTACTCATTTAGAGGGAGATTTCAATAAAATAGTTTTCCACCAACAATTTAAGAATGCTGGTTCAGAATCAGAATTCATCGTTCCAGTCATTCAGCAGTGCTAGAGGATGGAATGTTGATAGGAAGAATCCATGTGCCAAGGTGATCAGGCTGTACATGACAGTGTAACAGGGATTAATGTAAGGCTGCTGGAATCCTAACAGCCAATCAGATTGCAGCATTTATGAGACCCTTTTTATAATTTTAAATAAGTAACTATTTAAAAAATGTTGGCCCCTTGAAACACAAGCCCCCAGGGACAGCCTCACATATCCCCCACCAATATAAGAGATGATACTGAATTTAAATAAATCTCTGGTTTACCCTGCCAGTTAAAATTTATTTAAAGGAAGTTATCTGGTTGATCCTGCCATTATTTTCAACTAAAGCAATCATTTTAAAAAAAGTATCTGGCTGATCCTACAACTCTGTATTTTCACTTTCTACCCCAAAATGTAGCGTGACCGAGCGGTCTGAAAACTGGAACATTACTCGCTGTCAGCGCTTCACACTACAGCAGTTTGTGTCAGAACTCCTGGAAAACTGTGTACATTTGTACACTTTCAGTGTCTTTCTTCAAAAGAAGCTCCTGACTCTACCGACACGACAGAGAGCGAGTCGGTAGCTTCAGAACAGGAGAAAGAAGTGAGTGTTGCTATAGCAACACTCGCTGGTGCTTCGCTACATTTTGGGGTAGAAAGTGAAAATACAGAGTGATGGGATCAGCCAGATACTTTGCTAAATTGGTACTTATCCTAAGATAATGTCAGGGTCAACCAGATATCAGAGGTCTGTGGGGGGGACAGGTCCTAGGCAGAGAGTCGCACACCATAGAAAGTGAAATATTTTCACTTTCTTTTAAGTGACATATAGGAACATGGAGATATCACTGTGAAGTATAGGATCATGAAGACATCAATGATATCTTCACTGGCTGGCTAAGATAAACCCTTTCTCGGATTTACGATGCTATTTCTAAGCTCAATGAAGTGGCTACTTTTTTTTTTCTAGAAAAAAAAGTAATTTAAAAAACATATGAAAAACTTAAATTATAGTAGAACTGGACAATCTTACAAGTAAATGAAACTGGAAGCCGTCTGGAATCTGTTATATTTAAAAAAAAAAGGTAGAGCCATTTTTTGTCCGACTTCATTTGGCTGCTGCTTTAATGAAGCCTGACTGATTAGGGTGAATGGCCCCCGAGATATGCCCCACCAGTCTGTTTATTATCATTCAATTATTTTATAGTCTACTGTATGTTCGGTATAGCAATTGGGCAATAATTGTCGATGTTGGAGGTGTCTTTATCCTCTTTTGGGGTTAGTACTACAATAGTTGCTTTCATGGCAGCATACAAGTTTGCAGGCCATGGTTATCTGGGGGCCAATTGCAACTGACACAGTAGGCATAGGACTCAGGGCTTGTGGATGAACTGAAGTGGAGCCTGACTCACTGGGTAAGAAGAGACAAAACAAAAAGAAAAAAATACAATTAAGGGCTTCAAACTGACTGTTTAGCAGAATAAATTGGTGAGGGTGGATGGGGGGACAACTACATAATGCAAATGCAGGGCAGAAGAGAGCCATGTCTGGAGGGTGGTGGTCAGCAGCTTTTGACAGGATAAATTATACGAAGATAAAATAAAGAAAATGCAGTTGCAAATTGAGTAACGTACTATACAGCAGTACATACCTACGGCATTTAAATTATACAGCTAAGTGAAACAGCGCAACAGCAGAATTGTCATTTCAGTATTTCTCTCTCTCTACAGATCTCATCATACTTAAGCAATAAGGCACGGTAGGGCATTGGTTGTACTACATTTACCCCATGATCGGGGCGCTGTAAGTCACATTGCAAAGGAAAATGGGCTCAGAGACAACTTTTAAAAAACAGAGACTCTAAAAGTTTTCAAACCCACAAAAAATATAATGAAATCTTGCTAAATAATGCAAAATAGTTTCTCCACAGATGTTTTTCACCTGTCAATCACCGGTCTTCTTCATATTCAGTGCATTGTGTGATGTTCACCATGGATAGAAAAATTCAAAGCTCTGTATTATCTCAGTAATAGAATGCCCCCACACACACACACACACACACACATGCAATGGTGACATGGAATACATGATGGTGACACTTCTGTAAAGAGTACAACCACTGGGTTTTTGTGATAACGGTGAAAGCCTAAAGGTGATCACCGTTATCGCGAAGTCAGAGTGCCAAAAATTTATTTTGGCACTCTGATACCCGGCACACAACAAAACAGCCCCCACCCTCCCTACTTAAAGATTCTCAACTCCAGGGGGAGGGTGCATGTCAGGGGTGTGTGAAAAACATAAAAAAAAAAGAAGGTTCAGGCCAGGCACAACAAAAATGCACCAATGCCCAGACCTGAACCCAGTACACTGCCCACCAACCCATCCATCACACCACGGGGTCAGCTAGGCAACCCACCGTGACACCACTCCTCATATACCCTCCCGCCCCTCGCTGTGTGTGCTCGCTTCCCCCCATGCACATACGTAAAGTGATATCCCATCACTATATTCAATGACCCCCCCCATTCGAACGCCCTACCCTACTGTAGCCCTGAAGACATGCGCCAGGAATTGGGTAGCCATTATTGTAGGCACCCAATCGCTGGGTAGCCATTATTGTAGGCACCCAATCGCCGACAATAATATCTCGTGCTACTCAATCATTCCATAATGAGAGCCAGTTTTTGAAAGGAAAGTGGGTGGGGGCCGGGAGGGAGCAAATGGGGATGTTCAACAAACATTGCACAGCAACACTTGTAGCCAGTCAGCATCAAGAATTCTCCCAACCCATTTTCTGAAAAAAGTACATTACCCTGTCATCTTGAAAAAAAAAAGATCATCCCTCAGCTTAGAGCTGGGGGGCATCTGGTTTTCTAAGTCCCCATGTGCAACTTGCTGATGCAGAGAAATACCTCACACAACTGAAAATGTTATTTTCAGCATTTTGTTTGTATATTGGTGGGGTTGATTGTTTTTGACCAGGTATAGTAAGCAAAACAAATGCTATTTTTAGTACTACCAGATGTAGCATTTTGGCACAGTCATGTAAACTAAATCTCTGCAAGTTGCTCTAAACTGTGGAAAGATTGCAAAAAAAACCCAGTCGTTCTGAACATTGTGTGCATGTCAAATTGCAGCTCTGCAAAGGTACCCACCCTTATTACTAGGTTTACTAGGTTTGATGGACAAAAGAATGCTATTGTCTGTCGAGATTGTCCTCCACATGTGTGGACCATTTGTCATAATTCTAATTTAATAACCATTTATCAAGATTATTTTTGAAAATCATAGTAGTTTGTGAATCAATAATATCTTGGGGCAATGTATTCCACAACCTAGGAGTTCTGATAGTGAGAAAGTGTTGTCTTTTATTTGTGTTAGCTTTTTTAATATCCAATTGTTTATTTTGTAACCTACCCACAATTTTTCTGGTGGATAAAGTTATACCACATTGTTCCATCAGAACAGGTACATAGATACATAGACAATGTTGGCAGATAAGGGTCTATGGTCCACCCAGTCTGCCCATTCAAGCTTGTAAGTTCAGTTTATGTTTTCCTAGAAGTCTGTTGCCCCTTACCCCTGACCTCCAGAATTCCTTTATGTCTATCCCATGCATTCTTAAATCCCGTGATTGTTTCAGCCCCCACCACTTCCTCTGGCAGGGTGTTCCACTTGTCCACCACCCGTTCTGTGAAGAAATTCTTCCTCACATTTCCTCTGAATCGTCCTCCCTCCAACTTCATCCCATGCCCTCTAGTCCTGGAACATCTTTTTCGCTTAAAATAGTGTATTCCTGCACCCTGTTCCTCCCTGTAAGATACTTGTATGTCTCTATCATATCCCTCTCTCCTCTCCTCTCCTCCAGGGTACATATTCAGTTCCTTCAACCTGTCCTCATAGGATTTGTGATGCAATCCATGTACCATCTTTGTTGCCCTCCTCTGAACCTTCTCTACCCTGTCTTGTCCTTACGTGGTAAGGTCTCCAGAACTGTACACTGTACTCAGGTGGGGCCTCACTAGTGTCTTGTATAGTGGAATTTTGACCTCCTTTTCCTGCTGGTGATGCCCCTGCCTATGCATCCCAGCATCCTATTTGCTTTACCTGCTGCCTTGTCACACTGTTTCCCTACCTTGAGGTCATCAGAGATGATAACCCCAAGATCCCTTTCCTGCTTGGTGCATGCTATATCCTCACCCCCCAACTGATATATTGTGCCAGGGTTTTTGTGTCCCATATGAATTATCTTGCACTTCTTTGCACTGAATTTCAACTGCCAAACCCCTGGCCATTCTTCAAGTTTCTGCAGGTCCCTTCTCATTCTGTCTACACCCTCTGGTGTGTCTACTCTGTTACAGAGCTTTGTGTCATCAGTGAACAGTAAAATTCTGCCTTCTAGGTCCTGCACAATGTCACTGATGAAGATGTTGAATAGGACCAGTCCCAGCACTGATCCCTGTGGTACTCCACTGGTCACTCTTCCCTCTGTGGAGTGACAGCCATTTACCACCACCCTCTGTCTCCAGCCGCCCAGCCAGTTACCTACCCACCACACTACTGTCCTGACCACACCCATATTCCCCAGTTTGTCTAATAGTCTTCTATGTGGCAAGGTAATTTCATAATTTTGAATAGTTGTAAGAGATCACCTCTAATTCTTCTCTGTTTAAGGGAATATAAACCTGTTTTCTGTAGTCTAGTATCATAATCAAAATGAATAAGATATGGAACACGTTTTGTAGCCCTACGCTGGATTTGTTCAATTCTGTTTATATCTGAAACCAGATAAGGACTCCAAAACGAGGAGCCATAATCCATATAAGGTCTAACATGAGACCTATACAAGGTCATGATACATTGTTCTGACGTAGAGACAAATGTACTGTTTATCCTGTGAAGAAGAGCATTAGCTTGACTGGCTATTTTATTACAGTGAGAAGATGAGGAAAGCTTATTATTTACTAGTATCCCAAGATCCTTTTCTAAACTAGATGCCCTAATAATAGTATTGTTCAAAGTGTATATTTGTTTGGGGTTATTTTTCCCCGTGTGTAAAACCGCACATTTTGTAACATTAAAGTGCATTTTATTTATGTGTGCCCAGTGTTCAATTATTGCAAGGTCAGTTAGTAAAGTGTTTCTGTTAACTGCATTATTTACAATACCCCCTAGTTTTGTGTCATCAGCGAATTTCATTATGATGTTAGAAGAAAAAAATGTTCATATCACTGAAGAAAATATTAAAAAGAGTGGCCCCAAAACAGAACCCTGGGGAACACCACTCGTTACCCTGCCCAAATCTGACAAAGCGCCATTTACCCTAACCCTCTGAGTACGATTGCTCAGGCAACTGTTTATCCATGAAACTAATGTCGATGAAAACCCTAGATGACTGAGTTTTTTAATCAAAATGTCATGTGACACTTTGTCAAAAGCTTTACTGTAATCTAACAAGATGACATCAGTCGAGATGTTTAAATCGAGATTCGAGCTAATATAGTTGTAGAATGAAAGCAGGTCTGTAGTACAAGAAAAGCCTGTTTTAAATCCATGTTGAGCTGTTTCAACTATATTCAAGGATTTCATTTCTATTGCTAGAAGAGTTTTGATTATTGTTTCTATTAATTTACAAGGAATTGAAGTTAAGCTAATCAGGCGGTAGTTTTCGACTTTTGAATGGGAACCTTGTTTGAAAATGGGAGTTACTATTGAGGTCAACCAATCAGATGGAACTCTCGATTCATAGAGAGATTTATTAAAAATAATAGCGAGTGGTAGGGCAATTGTATCTTTTACTCCTAGAAGAAATTTGGGACAAATATCATCAGGGGCAGGACTTATTGATTTGTTTAATGATTTTAATAATTCATAGATGTCATTTTTTAAAACCTTATAAATTATATGACTTAAAGAGTTTGTGTCAGGAAGAATTTGGGATGTGTCCTGCACAGAAACTGATGAAAAGTAGTTATTTAAAGCCGAAGCGGTTTCTGAATCAGAAGTAATTATTGTCTTGTTAATATTTAATGGACCAATAGTTCTATTATTTCCTTTTTTGCTGTTTAAGTAAGAGTACAACGTTTTATGCAAAGCTTTAGTGTGTGCAATACTAAATTCTAAGTTGCGTTTTGCAAGTATAATCAATTTTTTAAATATTTTAACCTATTCCCTATATTTAATTAATATTTCTTTATTTTGATTAGTGGGACATTTTTTTAATAGTGAGAATAACTTTTGTTTTTAAGAGATTTGTTTTTTAATGGCTCCATTAAACCAAAGGGGAATTTTTCCTTTAGTATTATATTTATATTTTTCAGGAACATACAGTTGTTCAATTCTTGAATTTGTGTTTTTAGGAAATCCCATGCTTCTTCAGTACTAAGTGAGGAAAAAATATCATCCCATTTAAGAGCTCCAAGATGTTGATTTATTTCATGAAAGTCTCCCAGATCATATTGCTTGATTTTAAGTTTATTAATCACAGGACGTTGACGAAGTGGGATGCTAAGAAGTATGGACATATGGTCACTATTACCAAGAGGATCCGATATTAATAAATCAGTCACAGGGATGTCTATGTTTGTTATAACAAAGATCTAAGATGTTACTTCCCCGGGTAGGTTCCTTGACCAGTTGATATAGTCCCAAATCAATAATAGTTGCAAGAAATTTATGGTCATGTTGATTTGAACCCATTAAAGTCTCCCAATTTGTGGTTGGGAAATTGAAATCACCCAAAATTAGAACTGAACCTTTGTTTGCTATCTGGAAGATTTCATCAGCCAACTGTGTACTTTGGGTAAAATCTGTGGAAGGTAGATGATAGCAAGTCCCAATCAGTATCTGGGAAAAACCTTTAGGTTGAATATACACCCATACACTTTCTGACTGAATGTTCATTAAGGATTCATAAGAAGTGATGTCCTCTCTAATGTAAAGGCTGACCCCACCACCTATCTTTTTATCTGTTCTATTTTTGAAATAGTGTTTGAATCCTGGAATTTCAACTATCCATTTTCTATCAGCATTGCCCCATGTTTCTGTTATAGCTATTAAAGACAGATCAAGGGACTGAGCCTTAAGTTCCAGTTCTGCATGTTTGGAAATGTTTAAAGAGCGAGCATTAAGGGTTAGAATGTTCATTTGATTTAGGTATGAAGAGTGAGTCCCAGTAATAAGAGTATTGATAGTTGACCCAATCTCCCCCTTATCCATCAGCTTAAATGGTTATTTATGAAGGTAGCAGCCTTACGTCCCAATAGTATACTTCCCCGTCTGCTAAGATGCAAGCCATCCCAACAAAAGAGGGATGGACTGTTATGAAATTCTTCCCAGTGTGTCAGACAGGAAATACCTTGTCTATAACACCATTTTTGAAGCCATTCATTTAAAGCTTTTATTTTGGCTGTAATATATTCTGTGGCTCTTGGAACTGGCAGAATTTCTGATAGACATATATTACAGCCACATTCTACTAGTAAATTACACAGGGAAACATAATCCTGTTTTAGTTGCTGCAAAGGTAATTTGGAAATGTCATTAGTTCCTACATGTATAACCACTAGTGGATTTTCTCCAGCTGGTAATAGGATTTGTTTGACCATTGAGGTGATGTCTGAAACCCTTGCCCCCGATAACTAAAACAGGTTCGATGTTCCTTGTCAGGGTTGCAAACAACATGGTCTATATATTTTGTGATGGAATCTCCCAGGACAAATACTTGCTTTTTAATAGGAATCTGCACCTGAGCAGTTAAACGGAGAGATATAGGGGGATGAGTCTAACCAGCAGGAGTCTGCTCACTAACTGTTAGGCTATGTTTTGGCATATTAGAAGCACTTATATCAAATTTATGCAGCTTTGTATGAGCACATGCGCACAGTTATTCAGTTTTTGAAAATCTGTCCCAAGGTTCATTAATGTGCTGTACCTGTATCTTCAATGTACCTGATTTGGGTAGCTCTAATTATCCTTTCACTTCCAAAGAGCACTAAATTCAGTATATAAAAGTTCTAAAAAATTGCAACCAACCTTCACAGGCTCTTCAACAGTAAAGCAACAGAATATTAGGAGAGTAGTTCTCATATCAAAATGAATTCTTTTACATTTCTACTACTGACATTCCATGACCCACCTGCAAGTTTTCCCACAGTCTCTGGTGCCACAGGCAGGTAGCTAGAGTACAATTACTAGATCAGCAAATGTTTGCCTCCTTTCACAGGGCAAACAAGAATACTGTCTTTCTCCAAAAAAGGTGTCCTTCTGACACAACAGCAGCAGTTCAGGTTTCCTACCTTCAAAGTTGAAAAACAGTGGCAGTTTTCATGGCAAGCTTTTAACAGTGCTGTTCTCTCTTTGAGAGCTAATCTCTAACCCATCCAGATCAAAGAGCCATCATTCTCTGTCCCTCTTCCTAAACGCTGACTGAAACAGGACCAAGGAGCATGATGTCATATTCCAGGCTGATAGTACTAAAAATATGTCCACTTAATTAACTGCACCTGTGACCTTCCTCCTATAAAATAATGACTCCCCAGTCTGTTCTCAGACAGAAGGAATGTCCGTGTTATCTCTGGTATTGGTGCCAGCTCCAGAGAATGCTTAATGATGCATTTAACTGTTTTAAGGACCTCAACCCATTAATGTCTTGCTCCCCACTGCAGTAATAACCTTGCATAGATTCCTTTCTCAAAAGTTGCTCTTTTTAGGTCTGAGGGGTTAACCTGCAAGTTCCTAGTGAAGGAAGAGGTACCGGGGTCAAAACACCAGCTCTAGTGTACAGATTTACTTTTCATAGTTACTGGGGCTCCATGATTAATTACTGGGGCTCTGCCTCGGTAAGCCCCATTTTAATTCCAATAGTGGTTTCATGTGTCATTTTCCATATAATGGAAAATGCTGCAGCCTGGTTGATATCTGGTAAAATAATTTTTGATCATATCACACTGGACTGCACTGAGCACCAGTTAGATTCCATACCACCTTCAAGATTTGCTTGATGATATTCAAGGCTTTGTACAGGATAGGTTCCAACTATATAAAAGACCTCCTGCACCCACAAATGTATGTCAGTTCAGTCACTCCACTCTAAAGGGAAGAATCTGCTGGTTGTTTCACATAGCTGTTTGAAATCTTTGAGGCAAAGGGTCTTTTATGGTCTTCCCACACATGTGGAATGCCTTACCAATACAGTTGTGTCAGATATCCTCTGTGAAGGTTTCTAAAAGGACTTTTGGGACCCATCTTTTCTACCTGGCATTTGATGGATTATTTTCATATGTAAAAAATAAGAGAGATTCTGTTGTGCTTGTTATCTGATTTTATGATTGTTTAAATGCTTATAACTGTTTAAACTGAACTATATATACAGTGGTTTCAACCCTCGGGATGAGGCACTATATAAAATAAAATGTGCTTGTTTGCTTGCTTACTTACATGTACGCAAGCAGTCCTGGGCATTTACGGGTGCAGAAGGCGCTAACTAAATTATGCATTTCATACCCTGTACAGTTAATGCATGGTCCAGTTGGTATCACATTTGCTTGTCAGACGGACTTTTAGTCCAACATCAGGACTGGAGCTCATACCTGAATGCTGGCCCTATAGTGCAGCACTAGGGGTGCTATAATGTTGGGGCATACTTTTCTTGAAGGAGATATAAAACCAAGATCTCTTCAGATCATCTCTGGTGCTGTATTGGTGGGTGCCCACATGGAAGTCAAAGGATGTTTAGGACTTTTCACAAGAGATGGGTATTTCCCTAGTGGCCTGGTCAGCACTGCATTTATTTATTATTTTATTTGATTTATTTACAATTTTTACCAGGAAAAGTACACTGAGCAGTGTTGCTCATTTCCAGGAGCATCCTGGGGTTGGGGGGGGTAGAGCATGAAAACATGGTAGCAAACAACAAAATACATCAATCATCAATAAACACAGTAATCAAATACAAGGTACAACTATAGCAAGGTACAACTATACAAGGTACAACTATATAAGATGCAACTATAGTAACAATCCAACAAATCTATTAGAAATACAGTAAACAAGAGTTGCAAACCTGTTCTGGTTCATATTTATGGCTGTGTACAAGGCGAGGGGGTTGGAGGGTTGATAAGCAGAATGGTTGCCACTACACATTTGCAGTCACTGCACACCACCTGTCACTCTTATTGTTTATTTTAAATACATCTCAGTGCTCCCAGATTGACTTGACAGTTTTCTTGTAATTCCATGGCAAGTTTCCTGGGATTTCCTGTAGACAGCATTGTTTGCTATGGCAGTTTAAGTGCTGTATTTTCCTGTATAACCATTGCAAGTCTATGGGAACAGTTTCCTGGTAGATGACTCCATTTCCCTGTAAAATACAGGAATCCCTGTAGATCTGGAAGCCCCAACATATGCACGAAAGGAGCTAGATAAATGCAAATTCTTCTACTTTATCTTCTTCTAATGCAATATAAGCATTGCTGAATCAATTCTTTATGAATGAGATGACATCACTCGGTAGTATTATGTGTATTTTGTAGAGTTAATGCTCCATAGCCGGGCAGAAATAACAGAAACAGTCAATGAACACAAACAAATGAAGTGAAGCTTTTATTACAGGGTGCAAGAACAACATATGAGTAACTGATCCTTTGAGAGGTGTCTTCAAAGTACATGATAAATTACATATGATACAGAACTTCGGCCAAAAAGTGTGCTTTCAAGTATGATGAGCTTGGTTTTCCAGTCTGAAAGTCAATGATGTCCTATAAATGTCAAAAAATATCCAGCAGTCAATGCAAGATCTGTCATCACATCTCAGAATGACAGGTTTGTTTCTGGAATTTGGAAACCAATTGCCTATAAATGAAAATGCATGTTTTTTTTAATGCTTTGTGAGGAATAAATAAGACATAAGGTTCCACTCTACCTACCTGGCACATGCTGTAGTATTCTTAAACATCTCAGATGTTAAGGAGACTCCCCCCACACACACACACACAAACTCTCTTGCTTGCCCTACAATGTTGATTGCAGTTCTTCAGGATCCCATACCTTTGCAAACAGTGCCATCTCCTGGAACAGGAGAAATAGCGTATGGAAAAATGTTTTGTCATGTTATCCTAGTTTGACTATACAAGGCTAGGAGAGGAGAGGAGAGGTACAGTATTATAAGCAGTTTATAAAATGGGACTCACACTCTTTCAGAATCCTAGCAGCTGCATTGGCCTAAATACATCAGCTGACCATTTGTAAAGCTCTAGTACTGTATACACACAGTTCTTAGCTAACCTGCCCCAATCTACACAGTAGCAACCCAACTAAATGAATATAAAATCTTTTTCCATTAAAATAAAAAAAATTTTTTTCACTTTTTAAACATAAAACCCCAAAACAGGGCTTAATTTATTGCTTTTGTGTTTTTTCAAAATAAATGCACATCCCAGATTCATTCAAAGGCATTCAATCCTTGTTATCAAATTCACATAGTCTACCAAGCAACAACCTAACGATAGGAAAATACATTTTGTTTCCATTAACAAAAAAAAAAAAACATTTTCCATTTTATAAGCACAGCAACCCACTCCAGGGCATGGGTTTTTGAGACTTAGTGCACTTCCCAAGTGCTTTGAAAGTCATTCAGCCATTGACCTTGTGCCCTCCAGTTTACACCTGCAAGTGCATTAATTCTCTAAAGACACATGCTCTGCTGTGAATTATTTATTTATTCAGCTTTTGTTAACCAGGTAAGCACACTAGACAGTCATATGCCTATTTTCAGGTGCGACCTGGGAGATTACATGATACAGAGAACAACTGGTATAACAGCATTTCAGAGAAAGGAAAATAGTCAGATGCAGCATGACTTAACAGGAAGGTATATAAAAACATAACATGACAAGGTAGCAGTTGACAACCGAGTGTTGTACATCATATAACAGGATAACATATGATAGCAGCAACTAAAATACGTAAACACATTGGTCTAGGGGCGAAGTCTAGGCAGAACCATAAAGTGCAACACAGTGTAGAAGGGGTTGTTATCTTAGGAACAATGACAGGTCAAGGTGAGTTTCAGAATGTCCTAGAGGGACTTTCTGAAGCAGATATGGGAGGGGGAGGTACGGACAAGGGCCAGAAGGGAGTTCCATAGTCTGGGTGCACAGACGGCGAAAGCCAGATCACCCGTTAAGGTCCGGATCTTGAGAACTAGGAATACCTGTGGGCTACTAGATCTTAGTGTGTAGGAGAGGTTTGGAGGCTGGAATAGGTCAGCAAGTACAGGGGGAGTGGCAGTTCTGATGATATTGTCAATGAAATTGCCCATAACAAAGGTTTGGTGGAGGTCAGGGGGGAGCCGCTTGAGCTTGTTGTATAGCTCACAGTTATGAGTGACATGGTGGCAGAAAGAGCGAAGAAACATATATTGTTATAGGTAACATCCCTTTTTGGCTAGACAGGTTTTTGGGGTGTGTGTGAAGGAGACAAGTCCATAGCAGAGTGTGGGTAGAAGGACCCCCTTAGCCAGGGCAAGATGCGCAGCTGGGGTGAGGCAGCTTTTATCTCTGTAGACCGGGCCCAGCTTGCAATTAGCAGCCTTGCAAGCATTGCTTAAGTGCAAGGAGAAGTCGAGCTGTGGATCGAGGGTGATCCCCTAATATTTAAGGGAGTCTGCAACCTGCATTAGGGCTCTGATGGCTCCAGTGACTTTTAGGGTG
Source organism: Neoceratodus forsteri (assembly GCA_016271365.2). Lineage (NCBI taxonomy): Eukaryota > Metazoa > Chordata > Ceratodontiformes > Ceratodontidae > Neoceratodus > Neoceratodus forsteri. The sequence goes on along the minus strand of CM057453.1, from coordinate 409,983,804 downwards.
GCTGGGCAGGCTTTAGTTTTGGCCAGGGAACCAAAGAGCATTATCTGGGTTTTTTTGGAGGTTGATGGCTAGTTTGTGGTCCTTTAGCCAGGACTGTATGAGATCAAAGTCAGCACTTAGCTGGGTGTTGATGACATTGATATCCTGTTAGCTGGTGAGGATCATGAGGTCATCGGCATAGAGGGAGGAGCAACTATGAGCTGGGACTACAGGCAAGTCGTTGACAAAAAGGGAGAACAGAATGAGCCCAGGAACAGACCCTCAAGGTACCCCAGAGTTAACGGGCATGGGCTCCAAGAGGACCTTGTTAAATTTAGTGAGTTGCTGCCCACCAAGTAGGTAATTTGTGAACCAGGCGAGGAAAGGGATGGAGAGGCCAAGTGACCGGAGTGAGGAGCACAAGAGTGTGTGGTCAACCAGATTGAAGGCTTTTGAGAGGTCAACAAAGAAAGCCCCGGTGAAGTTGCCTAGTCAATAGCAGTCCTGATCTCAGAGGTGGCTTTGGTCAGGGCAGTAGAGGTGCTGTGCCCCTTGTGGAAGCCATGTTGGGCTGGGCTAAGTAGGTCATAGCTTTGGGTGTAGGCTGTGAGCTGGGTGGCAACCACTTTTTCATGCAATTTTCTAATAGCTGAGAGGATAGCAATAGGGCGGGAGTTATCAAGGTTTCATGGGTCACCTTGTTTGTATACAGCGACAACCTTAGCCAGTTTCCACATGTCGGGGATGATCCCAGTAATGAGAGATGTGTTGAAGATATGGAAAATGGGCAGGGCAAGGAAGGTGGCCCCAAGACAAACATGTTAGGGCTCTACATTGTCTTGACCAGCACCTGTGTTGGAGAGAGGCCAGTAAGAAGTCTCAGAGTTTCACTGACGGTAACAGCCCTGAAGTAAAAAGGGGGTCGGGGGTCATCCCAGTCTGAGGACTATGTGAGGGATTGAGTTCTCTAGGAGTAGGGAACTGGGAGGTGTAGGCAGATAAATCAGAGATTTGGGAGTTAAATGCATTAGTGATAGTTAAGGCATTGTTACAGCTGGCCCCGCCGATGAGCATGTCAGTGACATAGACTCTGGACGTGCCACTAACAATATTCTTGATGTTTTGCCAGAAGCTCCTCGGGTCCCTAGCAGAAGATAACAGGGTGGATTTACAAAATTCATTCTTGGCTGAGTGGATGGCTTTTTTACAAGTGTTTCTGAGCTGCCTATATTCCTGGAAGATAAACACATCATGGGTGGCCTTGAATTTTGCCCAACATTTGTCCCTTAATTTCATAACGGAAAATAAGCCTCCTTGAAGCCATTTGGTGACAGTGCCCCTCCCTCTCCTTTTAGTAAGAGGGACGTGTTTATCCTGCAGGGAGGAGAATATTGCAAGGAAGTTATCAAGGGCAATTGAAGTGTCATTTGTGGCTAGGACCAGGGACCAATCTGTGTGCTTCAGGTCAGCATGGTAGAGCTCAATGTTGAATTTGGAGAAGTCCCTCATTTGGATCACTTTGTAGGGGGCTTTAGGTGGGAAGACTCTCCAGGTTCAGTAAGTGAGGGAGTGATCGGATATGGCGTCAGGGAGGGTACCAGATGAGACAATCCATTCGGGCCTGTTGAACATTATCCAGTTGAGGAGGGTGCCTTTTATCCCAGAGGAAAAAAGCCTAGTTGGTTCAGCAATAAGTTGGGAGAGGGCAAGGTCTGCCAGTAGGGGGTCATATTGCTTGGCTTTGCAGCCTATCCAGTTCAAGTTGAAGTCACCAATCACCAGTAATTCGTTGGCACGCACCTTAGGTCTAAGGCTGTCAAGGAGGAAGGAGAGTCCTTGTACGCCACATTTGGGAGGGTTATAGGCACAAACTAGGTGCAGTTTTTTTGTGCTACCCAGTAAAAGTTGGGCATAGAGAAATTCACAGGTAGGGCATGGAGGGGGCGGATGAGATAACACTGACACATTAAGGTGAGTCTTATAGTAGAGTAGCAGGCCACCCCCTTGTATTTTCCCGGCTTGATCCTAATTATATTGTACCCTGGAAGGGCACACACAGAATCTGGGGTGACAGATTTGAGCCACTTTTCCGTGACCCCCAGTAGGTCAGGACGGCAGATGGCAACCCAAGCAGAAACCTTGACGTGATTAGGCAGGAGGCTATGGATGTTAAGATGGGCAATTTTTAAGCCCTTTGTCATAAGCCAAGGTGGGGGAGGCAGGCAGGGAGGAAGTCAAGATGTCAGGGGGCCCATGGTTAGGTTAAATATCTCTGGCCAGTAGGATAAGTAACAGCAGAAATTGCTTACATATAACACATAACAAGGTGTGCTTTATCTACACCATTGTGTAAGCTCCACAGTAATAAAAGGCTAGCAGTTTAGTCTAAAGGTTAGCGTAATGAGCTGTAAATGAGCTTGGTATATCCAGCAAACCTTGGTTTGATTCCCACAACTGCCACTTGCATCTATGTGACTCTGAGCAAGTCACGTAACCTCTGTGCTCCTGGGTTGCTCCTGGGTGGGCCTTACCTAGTTACCAAAAAGAATTAAAAAAAAGCAGTTAAAGGATGCCTCTCTACTGAAAAATATCAGATTTTCAACAATTATGGTAAACTTTAGCACTAATTTTCTAGGTTTCATTTTTACTTTCTTCTGATGGTGTTCTACAAAATATTTCTGACGATGCAGCACTTACTTCACTGAATCTTTCAAAAAGGATCTGAATGTACCCGGTGGACTTCGCAGTTTCTGTCTGTGATAACACAGTCTTTTGTTATGGCACTATGATGTCATAAACAAAGGCACTATGAGGTCAATTGGAGACAGGAAGAAAAAATTGCTTACCATAGTAATATTGTTTCTTCCAGGGGATACCTCACTATGCTTAAATGAATCTGACGTTAGGCAGTAGAACACAGCACCATCTTGAGGCAGAGATTTGAACTTGCATTCTGAATTCCATAATTTACATACATTATACTCTCTGGGGTAGTTCAACTTGTTAGCCTGACTGCATTTGTTAAGCATAGTAAGGGATTCCTGGGGTTTGAAAATGCTTTTTATACAAGCTTTTGAGATGGACCAAAAAATGAGTAATAAACCCTGGAAAAGAAAAATAAAATTTAAAACACTGTATTCTAAAGTGACTTGTAATAGCTAAAACAGCATATTTATGGAAGTACATGCTGAAGTATAGAGTTGCTCTTTAACAACACACTCCAATCTGTGCATTAAAGGGAGTTATGTAATGGGTAGAGAAAATGCTGCATTCTCATTGGTTGAGAGCAATTCCTAGCCATATCTTTATGCAGCAACAACCCAGCAGCTGGTAGTTTTCTGACAATCAATACACAGTGCAACCACCTATCCAATCCTTACAGAAGTTTTTTAATGTTGTGGCAACCATGTTGATAATATAAACAGCATTTATACCCACTACCTGCCCTAACCCATCAACAACAGTTTCAATCCATTTCAGTAAATCCCCATCCCCACCGAACCTGCAAAAGTCATAACAGCTACAAAACCCATTTTACAGCATTGACTAACTTGCTTAAATGGTTTCTTTTTCATTTTTCCTTTTCAAGTTTCTACTCTTTGGTTGTTAAGTTGCTTGACTCTCACCTGGCATGCTCTTTTTCACATCGGTCTGCTCACACACACACCCAACTCCTAAAAGACAGCCTGCTCTGCCACTACACAAACCACCTCTCTCCTAACAAAGCAGTTTTCTTCAAATGCCACCACAAATTTCATTTATAGCCAGTAAGTTTTTTTAAAATAAGTGTGAGTACTATCGCAATCAATTGACTATCCCTTGCACATGCAGCTAGTTATTCCAGAGCAGCGCCTTCTATAAACTCACCCTTTAAAATTGAGAAAAAAAAATTAAACTCCACTGACACAAAGCTAACTTCTTTAATCCTGCAATACAGAGACAGTCACTGTTTGAGTCAGTGAAAGTAACTGGAGTGGGGGGGCCTAGCATTCATTTACTTTTTGCTGTTTCTGGCTATCGGCAGCAATGCCTTCTCTACACAGCGCCACATAATGGTGAAAACGTGAAACAGAAATTGGACTTTTTTTAAAAAAAGAAACCTTTAAAACTGCATTTTTAAGTGTTAAGCAACCAATTTTGAACCCATTTTTATCAGTGCAATAAGACAGTCTGGGGATATGGGTTGTTGTCTGGTAAATGCACTTCCCAGGTGATGAAGGCACTTGGCACAAGTGCCTCATGCCTCAATACGCACATAGGCATGTGTTTATCACACAACAACTTACACCTCATCATGCCTTATTGCTTACATAATGTGTGATCCAGGGATTTTAGATCATACTACTAAGTGCTAAGATGTCAAGAGCATAGCTGGGTGCCTTCACCCTCAGGAGTTTTGAAGCCCTGGGAGTGCATTATCTCCCTGTACTGCACAGCCTGATGTGTCTAACCCCCGTGTAAAATGATTTTGCTTTGTAATAGAAATAAAGAGAACAAAACCAAGTTATTTTTTCTATGAAGTCTGGACTGAGGATTTCAACCAAGGATGAAAATACTGAAGTGCCTGTACTTTTTAAGAAGAGATGCATCTTTAATATATCTTCAAGCTTAATAAGTTTGTGTACAATTGTAAGGCTATGCCTGTAGTTCGATGGGAAGAGCAACAAACCACTCCCCCGTGAGGCCTTAAAAGGTAATCCTCCTGGCTAGTCCAGGATTCATTTCTTTGTTGTGGCCATAGGCGCCACCTTCCTTCACTATGGCCTTGTCATATTTAACTTGCACCTCCAATCGCTCATTTCCATCTCCCGTGCCATCTTCCCCACCTCAGCCCTTCTACCGCTACTGCGGTTTTGTTCTCCCCTCCCTGCCCATCCCTCGTACCTCGATTGTTCCCTTTGGTGTTTCTTCCCCATTTTCTCTGCCTTTCCAGCTCATGTCTCCCCTCTTCTTCTGGGTCAGTGCTTTGTGACATCCTGGCCCAGCATTCCTCTGCCTTTTCCTCTGCTCCTGCTTCTCCCTTGCTCCCCTTCCTCTCCTACTTCTCTCTAGCCCCTTCCTCTGCCCTTGCCCTTTTGGTAGACTCCTCGCTCCACCACTACAGCGTCAAACCGCTTCCAGTGCTGGCTCCTCATTCCATTCTCCATTCCTGTCCTCTGCTCTGCATCTTTTCGCTCCACCACGTAGTTCCTCATACTTACCGCCTGCACTGTTTCCTATCCTGGGCTTTCAACCATCATCCGCCACCCTCTTCAACCAGCCAGCCATGGCTGCCTGGATGATAAGCAGACTGAACAGCTGGCTGGCTCCATTTCTGAGGATGACTGAAGTGGTGGCATCTCTCTCTCGTGTCCTGTCTCTCTTTCCACATTTCGCCTTTGCTGTGCTGCTTGGATTGCTACCTGCTGCTTTTTGTGCAGTATCCTGCTTGTGCTCGCCCTTCCTGCTGGGATGGTCTGCTCATGCCTCTCTGGCAACATTTCTCTGGCCATCGCCATCTCTTTCCCTCCTGCTTCTCTACTCTGTGCTTTTAGGATTCCAGCCCTACCATTGTTTCTGCTTCATATGATTACCTGCTTCTTGTTTTACTCTTGACTTGGCCGCCCAGCCCCAGCTGCTGGCATGTTTCGACTCATTCTGTCTTAACGTTTTAGTTGGCTATTTGCTGTCATAGTGCCTAGTTCGTGGCAGCATTGAATCGCCTCGCCTGCTTCTGCTATCTTCCATTTTGTCTAGCCTTACTTATAGTACTCGTACCTCTACCATCAGCTGCCGGCTTTGCCCAGCCGTTCTCGTCTCTCCCACTCAGTCAATTGCCCTTTGCCTCGACTATGCCTTTGTGGGAGTTCCTGCCCTACCACTATTACTTCACTACTGACATGTCAGCTATCTACACCTTCGTTCCAGAACCTCATACTTGTCGTCCCCTTCCTGCCCTTGTCTGTCATTCCATCTGTCAGCTCCCTCTATGGTAGGTCTGCTGCCTCTGTTACCTCAGTTTCCTTTCTCCTGCAATTTTATTTCACTTCTTGGTGTCCTGGTGCCTAGTTTGTGGCTCCCTGTTTTTCCCACAGCGGGGGACAGCTGCATCATGATGGGCACCGTGGCTCCGGGCAGCCAGCTTTCTGCCATCTCCCACTCATACTGATACCCCTGTCTTCCCTCCCTTCACAGTACCAGCCTCCCGCAGCTTGACTCAGCTCTTCCTTCCATTTGCTGCAGCCTACACTGCTTCCAGTACCTATGTGCATTCCAGCCTTCCTGGCTACTGTGCTCCCACCTTCTACTGTTTCCTTGACCCTCGCTTCTTCTCCTTTCTCATCCCGTGCTTTTTTGTGATGGTGTTTGCCTATCCTGCCATCACCACACAGATTCATATCCTCCTCTTACCCTAGTCCTATGTTCTGGACCACTCGACTCACGTATCCTCCACTCCACGTCAACCTCCATCATTACCGAACCTCATCCTTCCTATACCCTACTTGCCATCTTACCTACCCTTAACTGTACCGGTCTTCAAGGCTTTCACTCCATTATCATACATCGTCCATTTCATACCTTATCTTAATGGTACCGGCCTTCAAGGCTTTCACTCCATTATCATACATCATCCATTTCATACCTCATGTTCACTGTACTGGCCTTCCAGGCTTCACTTCATTATCATACATCATCCATTTCATACCTCACCAACTTCCGGCCTCCAAGGCTTTCAATCCACCATCATTTCTCATTCATTTGTTCTCAACCATCCTCTCCTCCCATATTGACTTTTCAACTCATCATAGGCTGCAGGCTTTGCCTGGCCATCTTCATCTCTCCCCCTCGTACCGTTCATTCCCATTCTGCAGTCCCTGCCAGCCTTTAGGCTTTCCTCTATCAGCATACCTCGTATATTCATCTTGAACCTCCACTCATCCATTACGACTTCATAGCTCCAACCTCACTACTCCTTGTACTTCATTCCTCACCCATTGGCTGCCATCTTTGCCCAGCTGTTCTCGTTACTATCTTCATGCAGTTCGATCCACTCCTAATTTGGCTTCTCAGTGGACCTGGCATGCACTCCCATAGTTCCTATTACAACCTGCCTCCTCAGGACCCTAGTTAGGGTCTCCTTCACTCAATCTGACCTCTCTGTAGGTCTATTTGTTCACATTGACTATTTGAGCATACCCCTCATATGGGCCTCATGCTACCTCGACTCGACCTGCTCTCCACCCGGAGACATGCCTTCCACACCCATTGCTCCATTGCTCCATGGCTCAGAGATAGCCTGTAGCTGATGGTTTTGCTATGTACCCATGAAGTCCACATCTAGAGCTTGCAAAGTTTGGAGCGGGGTCCTTCTCCCTGGCCCATAGTGAGAATGTCTTCACTCCGGGTGGACCTTCAGTTGTCCCTTGTTTCGGCAATACATCTGGATGCAGAATTTAACATTTCAAGCTGTGAGGGGTCAGGCTTTCCTCAGCAGTGCCCCTTTAGCTGTCTAAGTGGGTTCAGGGGCACTCTTTCTGCAATTCTCTGTCTGACTGCCTCTGCTCTGTTTCGTAGGCTCATGTAGGCCGGCTGAGTGCCTCAGCTGCCATTTCTCTCCTCCTTTGCTTTTGGACATCTAGTTGCAGACACGTCACTCACAACCCTCAACAGCATTCCTGTTAGAAGAACAGAGCGAGAACTTCATCTAAATTGGAATCTTTTCCTCTTCCCTCGATCTTGACTCTAAATTGCAGTAGATGAGCCATCACTAACCAAAACATCCTTCAGCCTGGAGGGAAGGCAACCTAGGCCTTGGATCCCCAGATATTTCCTCCTCAAAGGGTGTTTTTCCTCTCCTCCTTGCTGATGGTCATAATATTTAGATAGAGTTAGTGCTTTCATAAGTTCCATAGTTAGGTTCCGCTGTTGGATGGAGTTGGATGTAGCCCTGACTGTTCCCTCTCTCCTTAGGAAGTCCCATCTCCTGCTTTGTGTCATATTTCAATCCACTAATTCTTCCTAGTCACCTCCTTTCCTCTCCCATCCTGCCTATCTTCATCTATTGACTTCCGTTCTTGTCCTCAGTTTCATTCTGACACCTCGCTTCCTTCGCTGCTTGACTCCCTTTTGGGTACTCTTTTTGTGCTTCTTCCTAAGCTACCTTTAGCCAAGGGAATCATTCCCACGGCACCTATAGGGGTGGAACCCTCCTCTAGGGTTTCTCACCATTGTACCCCTACAGGGAGGTATATCCTATGGATAGAGAGGCAAACAGCCACAATGCATCTAAGTTGCAGAAGCATACATCATACTAGTTGCGTAAGCACAACGAATTGCAAGGCTATGCCTTTAGTTTGATGGGCGGAGCAACAAACCCACTCCCCCATCAGGCCTTAAAAGGCACTCCTCCTGGCTAGTCCAGGATTCATTTCTTTTGCTGCCCCTCCATCCTTCCCTTCTCCTCCAGTGGTATGTCTCTCTTTCCCGTGGACTTCTTCCTCAGCTACCTTTAGCCAAGGGAATAATTCCCACGGCACCTATATGGGTGGAACCCTTCTCTAGGATTCCTCACCATCGTATCCCTACAGGGTGGTATATCCCATGGATAGAGAGATGAACAGCCACAATGTATCTAAGTTGCATAAGCATACATCATACCAGTTGCATAAGTACATCGAACTCAATAAGCAGGTCCCACAGGGCAAATAATCAAAGATACAGTTTGATACTTTACTTTCCCATTTCGGTCAACCTGCAAAATAATTTCACTTGGGGAAACCTGAAAATAAATGTACTGTGATTCTTTTGCAAATGTTTATCTTTTACTTATTTATTTATTGATTTATTGATCTGTTTATTAACTGGGTGGGCACACTGGTCCCAGGGACCATTTTCGGGCACAACCCTGGTCAGAGAGATGGCACATTACACAGACACATTGGAAATATATACATCAAGTGAGAAGTACAAGGAAGTAACAATTCTGATACATGCATAAAAAATGAGAAAGGATATGTCACTTAAATAATAACAATATGAAAGAGTCATAGTTTACAGTTACAACCAGATTTAGCTAGGAGGGCTACTACCAAGTTTGACTTGTATGCCTGAGTAGATGCAATGGTAAGAACAGTGGTTGGGAGACTGTTCCAGAGCCTGGGAGCTGCTACCAAGAAGGCTCACTGCCCCATGTTAGTTTTCGAGCAAGGGACACATAGTAGTTGCTGAGATGAGGACCTTGTCTCCATTGAACAATGTTTAGTTCCAAGGACCCTACCTAAGGGAGAGGCAGCGCCCACCACAATGGTTTTATGAACAAGGGCTCCCAGGTGGAATTTATGTCAGGCCTGGGGTGTTAGCCAACCTTGGGAGGCGTACAGAGAGTAGTGATGGGCAGTTAGAGGGGCAAAGAGAATAAAACAACAGATGCAGCTGCAGGTTGTGTTAAGTTGGGTGAGTTCACTAGATTGGGTCTGGGAGATGGCTGGGGAGAAGTATTCTAGAAGAGGAAACATTGTACCTTATCCTATCACCAGCTGAGCTTCAGGCATTAGAAAGTGCTTTAGGTGGTAGCAAGCCCCAACCTGCTGGTGAATTCTCTTGATCATTATTTTGATCATTATTCCTATATGTTTACTGAATGTGAGGGAAGGGTCCAGTGTGAACCCCAGGTATTTGTAACTCCTGACATGCTCGAGAAGTATACCGTCAGGGGCCGAGATAGCTAGGGAGCTGACCATATATGCAGGTATTTTGGAGAGTTTCTGTCCAGACCCAAATAGTATGGCATTGGTCTTCTTGGTATTAACCAATAGCATGTTAACTGAAAACCAATTGTGTGTGATTGTGAAATCATAAGCGAGGGAGTGTGACAGGGATGGGAGATTGAGGGTGCACCTGTACAGGATAAGATTATCCGCATACGTGATTTTCAGACAGCCAGAGTTAATGTATAGTAGGTTATTTATGAAAAGGGAGTATAGAGTCAGGTCCAGTATAGATCCTTGAGGGACCCCAATGGTCACTTCTAGGGGGGATGAAAGAGCTCCACTAACCCAAGCACTTTGTGACCTACCAGAGAGGTAATGATGAAACCAATTAGCAGTCCCCTCAGAGAAGCCAAAGGAGCCAAGATTCTGAATAAGAAGGCTATTATCGACGAGATTGAAGGCTTTTGATAAATCAATGAAGACAGCCCTGGTAAGCATACCTTCATTAGCAGATGTGAATACATGGTCAGTGAAGCAGACAGTGGCTGTGGTGGTGCTAAACCCCTTCCTGAAACCATACTGAAAAGGGGAGAGTACTCCATAGTTTTCTATGTAGTCAGACATTTGCCTGAAGACTATCTTCTCTAACACTTTATTGAGGTGTGACAGTATAGAAACAGGTGTATAGTTCTCCATGAGTGCAGGATCCCCATATTTGAAAATGGGGACTACTCTAGCATGTTTCCAGAGTCTTGGTATGGAGGAGGTGGCTAGTGACATGGTATATAGAAAGGCAAGGGGTGATGTAATGTAGCCAGCAATTAGCCTCAGGAATCTGGGGTAGAGGCCATCACTGCTTGCACTGCCAGATTTGGGGAGTGCCATGAGAAGTCTGTAAATCTTCTTGGGGCTAGTACGTTTGAAGTGGAAAGGGGCACTGCATGGAGTGTTGGAGTTGCTGGTGACCTCTGGGTCACTATTGTTATTGAGGGGGGAGTTTATCTAGGTAGGGCTGGAGGTCAGTGAATTTCTGATTAAGTAGCTCTCCTATGACGCTTGGCTCAGTAGCTAAGCCTGTGTCTGTGAGCAGCCTGATAGCGCTCTGCTTTGTGTCAGATTTAGTTAGTGAGCTGATAGCAGACCAAAATCTGCAGGGTCTCTCAAGTTATGAAACTGTTGATTTTTGAGATAGGATGCCTTTCTAAGTCTGGCCTCTTGTTTACAGATATTGCGGAGAACTCAGTATGAGTTCCACAGAGCCGGTGAAGGGTTCACTTTATACTTTATGTTGATACTGTAGCAGGAATGTATTCTGTATTTTCTTTCCCAAAGTGTTTTACATTTAAGACTAGAGAAATGAAAGGTTAAGATAATTATTTGTCAGTCTGAGATTGCAAATTCTTTCAAAATATTTTTGCATGTAAATGCTTTTCTTTTCCATATAATTTTACCAGTAGAAATGTTAACCATGCAACTGCAAGTAATAGCACTATTTGCTGTTTTATTGCACAAGTCTGAAAAGTTGTGAGCAACTTTATGTAAATGGTAACAGCCAGTCAGACCACTACATTCACTTAGTTACTGTGAATGTTAGAAGGGGAAGAAGACTATTGGTCCATTAAGTTCCTGAATGCAGCCAGTAAAAAGGTTAGTATAGCACAAAACATTGAGATGTTCCTCAGGGTGCCTTCATGAGTTACTTGCCAGGTGCACTGGACACTGTTACTCTTTGAACTGCTGCTCCATAAACACAGGATCTGATGCATTTTGCCTCACTGAGTACTGTGACGTTACAGTATGTAGCACTGCCTATGTATTCTTCCTATACTGATTGTGAGCAGTAGAACCTATGCTAATATTGCAGTAGTGCATCCTGACACTGTGCTTTTTGTCCATCACATTCCTCCCTTCTGTCAGCTCAGTGGGAGTACCCGATACCCTTTTGTTGAGTCTAAGCTTGAAGGTTCAAGGTATTCAAGGTACAAATATAATTTATTGTTTGACATATAGAACTTTACAAAAGTTTTACAATAATCTTTCCATGTATATAAATCACATAGAAATGCATTCACATAAAACAAACAATTCCTTATAAATAATCTCTCCTAAAATTCATATAGGAATTTTACAAGTTGAGTTCCTTTAAAAAGTTTACTAATCTCTGTAATTCACTTGTGTCATTTGTATTAAACAACTGTCCCATAATTAACTGTCTATAATGTGGCGTATTATAATTTCTCAAAATTGGTCCAATCCAATGTCTCCTTTGACTTTCATAGATCGGACAATATAACAATACATGTTCAAGGTAATATTTTGTTTTGGCATCACATTTACAAAAAGGGGATTCTACTCCTTGCCTTCTCTTATTGTGATAGATGTAATTAAATTTATATAACTCCAGTTTAAATCTGGTTACCATCATTCTATCCACTGGGTTGATTAATTTTGGTAAGTACGAATCAAGTCCATGGTGCATTTTTATATTTTTAAACCAATTAAAATGTTTCAAGTTGTTTATTCTCTTTTTATCTATTTTTAATGCATCTTCTCTAACTATTTTGCCTATTTTTTCTCCAATTTCAGAAAATGAAAGTTAGTAGATCTCGTACAATAAATAACCCAACCCCAGTGGGTAGAACAGAGTCTTAATGTCTTTAATTATGGAGGAGGAAAAACCTCTGTCATTATATTGGATTATCTCCTCCAACATTATCCTGGGTAATCTTGTTTCAGGTAACAAAAATAATCTTAGTATATGTTTTATTCTTTGAATTCGAACTAAGGTTACCAATGAGTACTGTCCAAGCTCTCTTCATAATATTTCAATTGGTACTGAATTTGGTACTCTCAGTACATACCGGTATAATTTGTTTATAACAATCTCTAATGTTTTTATGTGATCGCCTTCCCAAATTTCTGCTCCGTACAAGATACTAGTTTTTAACTTCATATTTATAGTTTTTAGGGGACCGATAACACTTCCATTTCCATATTTCCCAGCAAATCTCTTAAACTCATTTACTGCTGTATTACGTTTACCTCTTATTAACATCTGCTGACTGTTCCATAGTGTATTTTCTGCAAATCGTAACCCAAGATAGTCATAATGTTTTGTTGTTTCCACTCTCATTTTATTTATATACAAACTTGGAACTTTCTGTTTTCTATTTCCAAATATTACCATATTTGTGAACTTGAAGGTTGTTGATGTATCAGCTGATATGACACAATCTGGAAGTTTATCCCAGGTGTCCACCACTCATTCTATGAAGCTGGTTCTTCTGACATTTCCATTGAATTTTCCTCCTTTCAGTGGCATCATGTGTTCCCTTGTTCTCTCATCCTTGTGCATCCTGAAGAACAATGTCTGATCTGCAGGTGTTATCCCTTTCAGATGTCTGAAGACAATGATCATTTGCCTTCTGATTCAGCTGACAGACCCTGATCCAGAAAGAGCCCGACCCAAACAACAAACAGTTAAGTCCCAGCTACTGGCACCACATTAATTATACGAGATTTATTTACTAGTGTTGTATCCCCAATGCCACCCAGGTTACTACAGTGTTTATTAGAATGTATACTAGAAGTGTTTTCTAAAGTGTTTTCTTCTGTGTCTACAAAGCCATTAGCGGTGTACTAGAATCCAATGTAGTGTAAAGGATTTTATTTTGTTTAGTCATTCTGGGCAGCAAATGGTTAACCTTCAGGTCTTCTCTGACACCCCTGCCAGCCATCTGGGCAGAGGTGCCCAGTGGGAGGGGCTCTGCAGCAGCATGAGCCAAAACAGAATGTTGCAGCTACCGTCAGTTGCTCACTGACAGCAGAGCAGAGCAGTCACCAGTCTGACTGAGGAGAGCCACAGGAGAGTTCCAACTATCTCGTCTCCTGATTTGAGGTCCCTAGTCTGGACTCAGAGTAGCTGAGTGTTGAGTTGTGGTGGTGGCCTTCTCCTGTGGTGTACTGCACTGTGGGGTGATGGACTTTTAAGACATCTGGTCATGGGAACCGTGAGTAAACTGCGGGAAACTTCCTTGAACTGTGAGATACTCTTTCTTTGTTATACAGTTGAGAGCTGGCTCTTCCAGGATAGTCCCAGTGGGAATGCCTGTGAGAGCTTGGAGGGACTAAGCTTCAGTTTGGCTGACATGATGTTTGAAAGATAACAGTCTGAGTCATGCTTCACTGGCACGGTTTCTCTGGGGGATGAAGTGGATCACCCTGACTGGAAAATGGAACACTAGCCTCTCTGACCAGAAGATGGGGAATGGCTCTTGTACTACAAAGTTATACATGTCACAGAGTGTTCTCAGTAAGGACATAAGCTGTCCCTAAAGTGTGCAATGTCTGACAAGAAAGTACTGTGTGTTTGCAAGTGAAGACACCAGCTGTCCCCAAAGAGTTTTCCTGTTTCTGACAAAAGTATTATCAGTAAGGACACCAGCTGTCCTTGAAGTGTTTCTGCCTGTGTGGAAAAATGTGCTTTGTGAATCCAAAGTTGTTTAAATCCTGGGAGGACTCATGCTCTGTCCTGGATCTGATCCCAGAATAGGGGTAGATAAAGAGACCTTTGCTTGATCCCTAATTCAGGGACTTACTTGGAGGTCTGCACCTACAGCTCCCAGTAGGGCAGAACATTTGTCTGTTTCCATCTTGTGACAGAATAAAACCTGCTACTTGACCCTAGCTAAAGGAGAGGGCATTCAGTTGTGTTTATTGTGTTTTACTGGTGCTCTATCATAATTTCACAGGTCCCCAGTGCCATGACCCACCCCAGTTCCTGGTGAATAGAAATAGTTTGTGTAACAATTCCCTCAGGAGCCAAGCACAGAAAGCAAGCCCTAGTCATAGTGGTGGGGGGCCATATGTCAGCAACAAGGGAGGCTAATACTGTAAGGAGTACATATTGCCTTTTACATTTAATTTTTCACACAGGATAGGTCCCATGAGACACAGTCTCATTTAACAGAATGACATGGGATTCAATAGCACAACTGCACCCAATTGTCACTTACTACCTCCTAGCAGTATCTCATTTTTGGACTAGTTCAGCTTCAGCCATTTTCTCTCAACAACTACTACAGATACAATCACTGAACTGTGCAGAGCCAACCTTACTGAAGATGGATGTTGTCCAGGACATGGAAATTGTTCCCTGCTCCTCTTAATATGTGTTATAGAATCTTTAACTTCTGACTGGACAGCCACTAGATGTGAGAACAAGGCACATTGGTTTATTGCCACATCAGAATAACTGCACCTCAAATGAAACAGCACCTTCTTAATTATTCAGTGCCGGCACCTGGTAGGACCTCAGGTCCCCTAGTGTGGGACTACAGACAAAAGCTTTCTGGCCCAGAGATGAATGTACTAACTTCTGAGTCAGTAAAATGGTACAGGAAGCACTGCAGGTTCTGGTAAATGTTGGAATATTTCCAATGCACCCTCTATTTACATGACATGTGGCCAATAAGGTGGAAAATAACATGAATTCTCACCACACAGTGGTGATCCTTAGTAATTGGGAATGGACATGGCTTACAGTCTGACACATTGTGGAACTATACATACTGTAAAATTATTACAGTATCACAAATTGTTTAGGAAAAGCTGTCATGATCAAGTCAGGGTGCCCTGCATACATCACGTGTGGTTTGATCTTGATTATTCCTTACAAACATATCTTCAGATTGCTGTGCCTTTTTTAGATATATTCAAAGTATTCTTATGGTTTCATAAGCACTTAATATCTTCATTCCTGGATCACCTAGAACATTTCCAAATAATTACTTTACTCTGTCATTGTTTTTAGCTGAAAATGATTTGCTGAGCATGCAGTCATGCTGAGTCCTTAGATTAAAACTAGACTGGCAGTTCATATGACATCCTGCTGTACCTGGCATGCAGACAATCAAGTCTTCCCAAGCTATATTGGCTTCAACCCTCTGTGGCAGAAATAGAGATGTCTTTGAAACTACTGTAAATAAGTGAAACACAGTTTGCTCCTTTTTATGTTTGCGTATGCTTGGTAGTGGACTCCCAGCATTTGGTTAAAAAAGGCACTTCCACCATGGGAGGGGACCAGCCAGGGTTCTGATCCTACAGTACAGTATGAACATATAAACAATAGGATGGATGAAGGCTTGGCACCCACTGAGACGGCCCCCTGCCCCCACTTTTCTGTGGTAATACCTCTTTACATTTTCATTTCTTCTAAAGTTAGTTTTGTGGGACCGTGGGGCAGGAGGTGGAGGCGTACCTTAACCAATTTAAACACCAATGCAATTGAACTCGTTATCCACACAAGCATATCCAGCCAATCGGTAGATGTTTATTTTCAATACAGGATGCACGCCATGGCTACTCCCAAGCATGGAGCAGATGTAGCAAAGCTACATTAGAGTCTCAGATACTTCCGGACCCCAAAGGAAGGACTGAAGTTAATTCAACACACTTCATTTTTAATGTTGCATTTAAACCAGTAGCTCTTTAGTGCACAGGCTCTTAATAAATCTTGCTAGCTGCATCACAGAAGTTTATAAGTAGCATGCTGATGAATGTTTGCCCTGGCACAATCCTGACCAGCTTTCCCTTGGGAATGATCCCCCTCAGGAGACTAATTCTCAAGAGGCGCTAATGGATGCTTCCACACTCCACCCTTGCTTGCTGCCTACAAGGAATATATAAAGTCCACAAGTACAGGGTCTGGTTCATTGGCACAGCAGGAGGCATGTGCCTCGCAATGCTGGTGACATGGGTTCAGGAGCAAGCCTGGGATACTGAGTGCCAGCCAGGGGGCAGAGGATAGAGAATTCCAGACACCACACTTATCCACCTGGCAGGAGGGTGCCAGTAACTGCTGCTGTGCTACCACTTAGGTGACCACAGTTGGTGGTGCAGTTGGAACTGTAGACAGAAAAAGAGAGGGAGGATGCTGCCAGGCTCCAGCATGAAAGGCACACATTGCATGTGCACCCACACCACAGAGTCATCAAATTCAGAGTCCCAAGGGCAGGAAAGAAAATGAAAAAAAAAAAAACAAGAGCACAGCAGCATGACATCAGCACTCCCAGGCTCCATGAAACCAACTGGCCACCTCACCACCTAGAACTTGATTTTCCTGTGGGTGTAGATTCTGCTCTCAATTACCCCACCTCTGCGTGGTAAGCTGATGACAGAAGTTGTGGGTGTCAGTGACAGAGAAGGCAGGATGGGTCTGGGAGGTCATGAGGCTAAGAATGACTACTCCAGAGAAAGAAGCAGAAAGAGGAAATTTAAAAAGTCCATAGTTACAAGGACCCACAAAAAGAAAAAGAACAAGATGTCTGCAAATGTCACTGTTATGCTGAGCCTCGACTGGGACCCAGGTACCCAGCATTCCACCTTGCTGGCCCCAGTCAGGTGGGTGACATTGCTGTGCCTGTACCTTTTTTCCCCCTGAAGTCTCTCAGCTTCAATCCTACAGAGCATTGGCTGCTACTTGAAGTTTCTTCCTTCATCAGTGATAGCAGTGACCAGGGTATACCTGGCTGAATGACCCACCTGCCCTAGCAATCCAGGGGTCCCATGCTAACTATCTTACTCAGAACCCCATAATAAGAGCTGAGAGCAAACAGCCCAAGAGACATCTACATCTCTGCAGCTGACTCATCGTACTGTACATGTGAAAATGATATGGGTGTGCTCTAGGTGAGTCAGGTATAATATATTGTGGTAAGAGCATATCCAGGAAAATAATGCACTCAGCCAGAGCAAGGTTACAAAACAGGCAGACATCATCACTTCCCCAGTGCTTTGAGGCCTTCAGCCTCCTCTTGAGTGGGTAGAGACTAAATGATTCCCGTTGCCTTTTTGTCTCTGTACTGATGACATCATGTGGTGCATATGGTACCGTGTCAGCTACATAAAACATTTTGAAAGAAATTTTTCAAGGTTTAAAAAATATGTAGCTGATTCTTCGAATCCACTTACTGAGAACTAAGCCACATGCAAATGCCTGACATACAACTCAAATGGAAGTCAAAGTAATTCAAATTTAAAGTACACCTTTCATTAGGTGAAATGGCTGTGGTCTCATAAGGCTCCACCTTCCCGATACAAAATCAATAAATCAAGTACTCCAAGAATATCAAATTAGTACTTTCAATAACCACAATTTTAATATCCTTAAATGCCATCAAGTTAGTAAATTGGGAGAGAACATGCTAGGATAGACAAGGATCAAACGGGGAAAAAAACAATCATCCATGCCAGCTGCTACTATACAAGCCTAGAGGAAGTAAAGTAAGGATCCCAAGTTAAAAATATGTGATTTGTGGTGGGGGTGCTACTCAGTGCTGGAAAAATGGGAGTGCTAGTGAGGATGTAAGGAACAAATATTTACTAAGTAATTATAATCTTACCAGACATAAACTACCTGCTGAGAGGAAGAATTAGAAATATTTAGGAAACAGGTAATAAAGAATGGGAGAGCCAATATCTATCCAGGAAATAAAGATAACAATGATTTATGAGCAAGAATTCAAATTGATAATGCAAGCAAGGTTATCATAATTAAAATGTTGGGGATTCCCATGTGCTATTTTATATGATTTCAATGCTTGATTTCTAGATAAAAGAAATAAATCATTAATTTAATCAAGGGTTGCATTCTTTCTGGTAATGCTGTTCCTTCATAATTAAGCAATAATCCATGACAGGGGCTAAGTTGTTGTGTGATTTATACACACCTCAGGTGTGGTGTGGCACAAGCTGCACACCAAGTGACATAAACCACCTGAGGCATGTGCAAATCTCACAGCAACACACCCTCTTGAGTGCATTATTTTGATTATAAAATGGGCCCTTTAAAAAAGACAAAAAAATTATATGAAAAATAATTGATTTATTGTTAATTCTTTATCATTTCTATGCTTCGTAAAACAGTGCCAAATATAAGGAATTAGATCATGCTTACAGTGCTTCTCCCTCTCCATAAAGGTAATTAGATTTGTTTATCCTTTAACACATTTTCTTATCCTCCTGCCTGCTAACCTCACTGGCTGTTTTAAATTTTACTTGAATTATTTAATGAGAGAGGCAGTGGTTCCCTTTCTAGGGCTGCAGGTAGGCAGAGCCTGCAGCCCTCTTGCGTTAGATCTAAAAATTAGCTACCAGATTCAAACCATGGAACACTTCCTTTGGAATTTTCCAGTGATCCTTCCACATCTTTGTAGCCCTTCAATTTAACCCTTGCAGTGATGCAGACTGAACATCTGTCCAGAGCTCAATCAGATTCATTCTAGTTCTTTCAGCAGCATAGAGGTTAAGAAACAAATGCTCTGGCAATCAGCTCTCCTCCCCAACCTTGTAGTGCTTCAGTGAGTACAAGAAACACGTTTTCTTTTGAATACAACTTGGTAAACAGCATGTTTTGAGCTAATGCTAATGGTTAATGCAAGATGGCTGCACATAGCCATCTTGCTGTCTGTAGCTGGAAAAATAGAGCGCCATGGCACACATTTTTTGAATTTTCAGTGTATGCTTCCCCAGTTTGCCAGTTAAATAACATATTCTCTTGTATCTGCTGAGTAGACCAGTTCCAACACTATTTTTCAGCTTGTTTATTATCGCAATGACTTGCTATCTTTGAAGATTAATAATTTACTTACATGACTTCCAGCAAATAACAGCATCTAACTGCAGAGCAGTTTCAAATTACATTCTTGGTCATCTCTCCCAGTGTGTGTGAGAGTGTGTGTGTGTAGCAATGATTTACAGTATTTCCTTTGAAGAGTTGAGTTATGTTAACCCTTTCAGGACCTAATAAGTGGCATTGGAATGCTCATGGTTTTATATTTGCAGGAAGGGTAAATGCTAGGCAGCTAATGTTTTAGGGGGTTTCACAGGTTGCAAGGGGCATCATAGGGGATTACAAAGAAATCATAGGGGTGTCAACTGTGGTGTTCCCAGACTGCACAAAGCATTTCCATGTAGGACACCCTCATTTTCCCCATCTTTTCCATGTAAAACTGGGAGAAAATGCCTGTATATTTTCCTGTGCGCTCAAATCAATACATGTACACAACTGACTTCATTATGCCTGTCAGTAAAATCACTATAACAAATGTTAAGGCTGTTTTATGAGCTCTTTAGCCCTGTTACAATGTACTGCCACAGGATAGCCTGGCTGAGATGCAGTATGTCATATTCAATGGGCTAATACTTTTATCCATTTTGGCAATGTACTGACATAGGATAGGTTTGCTGAGATGCAGTATCTCATTTTCAGGGGGTCCTAATTTTACCCATTTTTACAATGTACTGATACAGCTTAGCCTGACTGAGATGCAGTATCTCATTTTCAGTGGGGTCTTACTTTTACCCATGTTTACATCTGCGTGCAATGTACTGACACAAGTTAGCTTTGCTGAGATACTTAAGGCTACCATGTCCAACATGGTGGAGCTGACTTAAACTATGTATATGTGAGTATCGCACATATGTAGTCATGTCAGTGCTGCCATGTTACGGCTGACTCGGGGGCAAACTGCGCATGCACAAGTATCATGCATGTGCAGTTCTGTAATCACAGCAGTATCAGTTACATCTTGCTCTGGTGCAGTGAGAGCATCATATATTCTTTTCAATGCTCTTGCCACTCCTAAAAGCTCTCCACAGCCGTATCAGCTCAGTGCCAGCAAAAGCTAAGGGATGGCCAACACTGGGGACCACTCTACTGTCTTCATGTCCACAGTCTCTATTGGCAGGTCATTTTAGAAGGCCACCACCTTGTGGGACAAAATATGCTTCCTAATGTTACCCCTAAACTTGCCATCTGTGACCTTCTGAGCATGTCCCTGTGCCCTGCTGGAGAACATATCCATATGCTCAATCCCGTCAATACCCCTGAGAATGGGAAGATGGAGCTTATGTCCCATCTCAGCCTGCTGTTTCACAGGAACAAGCAAAAGAATGAGGAGCACCCACAAATGCAGAAAGCACCAGGACCACAAAAGTATTATTCACAGTCCTTTATTAACTAAAGTGCATAGTACACCCACACATAGTGAGCATAAAAAAGTGGCAGCTGAGCCTTTCTAGCATTTCTCCTGACCCCTGCCAGGCACCATCAGAGTGATTCACTGTGATGGTGCCTGGCAGGGGCTGAGAGAAGCGTTATTTTCAGAGCGGCTAAACTGTCACTTTTTTATGCTCACTGTGTATGGGTGCACTTTGCATGTTAGTTAAATAAAGGACTCTGAATAATATTTTTGCAGTCCTGGTGCTTTCTGCATATGTGGGTGCTCCTCATCATTTTGCTTGTTTCAGTTTTTTAATTGGCTGAGCACCATATTACTTGTCCCACGGCTCCAAATCCATTTTGCTTTGTTCCACAGGGAGAAGATGGTAACAACTACTTGTAAACATAAATGTGGATATATTATATGTTAGATCCTTCCAGGTATTCCTGTTTTGAAAATGCAGCTTTCCCTTAACAGTGGTACCTAATCAAAAAGCCCACCAACAAATTTCTTTTTATCTTTAGTACTGGACACATTCTCTTTACTGCTGCAGTAAATGTAAACACTGGAGGAAATATAAAGAAATCGATAGAGGGAAGCTTACAAAGGATGTCAGTAGGCATTTTATGTGACTGCATAAATATGCAGAACTAAAAAATGCTACATAAATTCACTGCCACTAAACAAGTGGCAGATGGGGGGGAATTGTCAACACAAAAGGGGGGGCTTGGTTTGCACTCAGAGAGGAGTGAGAAGTTCAGTTTTCCTATGTGGGACAGTGACCCACAGGGTGTAAAAAGTTGGGGTTATTGAAAATATGATGGCTCATAATGGTCTACATAGACCATTTTCTTAAAGCAGCAGTTTTATCTTCAAAGAAGAAAAAAGGTGGGTCGGAATTGACAACCATCTGACATTTTCACAGTCCCCCACTCAGAAATGAATAGTGACACAATTTAATTTGCTGCAGTGTAAGACTGCACCAAAGAATTCAGCATCTATGCCAAGCTGGTGTTTCTCTGCTTGACATATGTGTTGCATTCATTTGGCAGGGTCTTTATTGAGTACAGTACTACAATAAATTTTCTTTACCTTATCCTCACTTCCATCTGAATGCACCCTAATCCCCTTTCTGCCCTGATATCATGATATTTAGGGCTTGATTAAGTAAAGCTGTATCCAAATTTCCTCCCCGTGGACCAAGTTAAACTTTTTCAATGTCAAAAAAAAAAAAGACTAGGAATGCATTCCCTGGCTTTGAATAAATTTAATATGGGGTGGTGTTATACTTTACACGTTCTTATGTTCTATGATTCTAGTATGTTCACCTATTAAGTTATGAGGCTATGTTGAATTTTGCAAAAAGTGGGCTCATAACTTTGGTAATATTCAACATTTTTACCACAACATTTCAACAATAGCCATTTTGGAACAACAACTCATAAATGTGACAGCTGTCATTTTTCAACTCCTGCCCAAAATGTGTGTTTGAAGCACAAAAGTTGATTTTGCAGTCCCTGCACAACATCACCTTTATGTCAGGAGTCGAACATTTTCTCTGTCCTTCTTTATGAGGCAGGTTCATCACAAGGCTGTGTTGAAAATCTGGTGTAAAAATATTAAAACAAAAAATAACAATTTTCAATATTTTTAACCCAGATTCCTCTCCTGCAGCTCTATCAGGTCTGGCCAGATTTTGTTTGTCAGTGCTGGCGTTGGGACAGAGCAAGCATGACAGATAGAGAGTGGCTCATTTCAGTGGTAAACACACATGCTAGGTGAGAGTGTGAGCAGCTCCCTCATGGCTGTGAGCACCCATTCACTTTCAATTTCAAAAAGAAAAGGAGGTGTGACACTTAAGCAGGACTATGTCAGGGTTTCATTGTTGTAATTTATATTTGCCAGCATTTTTTTATCTATAGTATCACTTGCTTGTGGAGACACACTAAGTATCAGCACCTGTACTTGCAGTTATTTATTTGGGGTGGGGGGGTGTCAACTGTTATCAGTCTTAGAGGAATTCCAGGATCACTGCACTGTCCAACTCGTAGGACAGCATTTCCTGCAGAAGTTGTTCTAGTGCAGGGTGATTGCACAATTCAGAGTCACAATTTTATTACTTTTGGATGGTTTTTTTTTTCACAGTCAGTTTTCCGGTATTAAATAGAATGGCATATTTACAAACACAAACATTCCGACTCTTGATCTACATGTTTATACAACATGTGATCAGGTCAGCTGGGACTTTAGCCATATGTACATTGTGGGATTTACACATGGCTAAAGCCCTAAGGCCATGATTTTACTAACTCATTTTATAGTGAGAATCAACTGATTAGCATTAGGATAAAGAATGTGTATATTGGGAAGAGGGGGCAGAAAAAGGGAGAGAAAAGAGAACAGAAAGAAGGACAGGGATGGAAGTCCAAGGACATTCTTGATTAGGTGCTTCATTCGATAATGCACCCTAGGTAAAGGCAAAACAATTTAATGTGTTTCTCATTTCATTCTTCTATTCATGCAGTTTTCATGTGATGATCAATGATTATAGGAAGGTAAACAAGTCCAATTCTTCATTATGGTAAACTGGGAAAATGGCTTTTAGGTAGGATTGTAAAATATCTTGAATCCAGTGGGTTACATGACCCAAGGCAGCATGATTTCATGGTGGGGGGGTCATGTCAAATGAATCTGATAGATTTCTTTGACTGGCTGACCAAGTAACTAGGTCAGGGTGGACAGGGCCTACTTGGATTTCAGTAAGGCTTTCAACACCATTCCACACAGGAGTAAACAAGCTGGGTAGCTTAGGAGTGATCCCAAAGGTGGTAAACTGGATAAAAAAATTGATTGGAGGATAGGCAACAGAGGGTGATGGTAAAGTGAGTTCACTCCAGGGAAGGAATGATGACCAATGGAGTGCCTCGGGGATCAGTGCTGAGACCAGTCCTCTTTAATATCTTTATAAGTGACATTGCAGAGGAGCTGAATGGGAAGATCTGCCTCTCTGCGGATGACACCAAAATCTACAATAGGGTGGACACTCTGAGGGAGGGGGAGTGGAAAGGATGAGCAGAGACCTGACAAAACTAGGGGAGTGGGCAAGAGTATGGCAGCTGAGTTTCAATGCAAAAAAAGTGCAAAATAATGCACTTAGGGCACAGAAACCCAGGCACAGAGTACACAATGGGTGGTGTGGTATTGAAGACCCCCAAACTTGATAGATATCTGGGGGCACTCATTTTAGATGACCTAAAGGTGGGCAGGCATTGCGACAAGGCAGTAGGGAGGGCTAGCAGGATGCTGGGGTGCATAGGGAGGAGTATGACAAGCAAAAAGAGGGAGGTGGTGTTGCCTCTGTATAGATCGTTGGTAAGACCTCACCTAGAGTACTGTTTCCAGTTCTGGAGACCACATGTCTGGAAGGACATAGACAGAGACAGAGTGGAGGCAGTCCAGAGAAGGGCAACTAAAATGGTGCAGGGTCTGCATCAAAAGCCCTACAAGGAGAGACTAAAGGACCTCAATATGTACACCCTGGAACAGAGGAGGGAGAGGAGGAGAATGATAGAGACCTTTAAATACCTCAGAGGGGGTAAATAAGGTACAGAAGAGAAGTATTTTTCAGAAGAAAAGGTGCTCAAGAACAAGGGGACATGCTATGAAGCTGGGGAGTAAATTCAGGAGTGATGAGAAGAAGTACTTCTTCACAGAAAAAGTGGTGGATTTCTGGAACAGCCTTCCAGCAGAGGTAATGGGAATGAAAACAGTGGTGGGTCTTTAAGAATGTATGGGATAAGCACAAGGGAATCATAGTTGAAAGGAAGGGGGAAGGGATAAAGAGCTGTAGATTGGGCACAGTCTGATAATAGTGTGAAGGGAGAAATGGAAAGACTGGATGAGCCAAGCGGTGCTTATCTGCCATCATATTCTATCTTTCTGTTTCTATGTAGAAAATTAACTGGCTTTTCTTGTATAGTCACTTCTGTATAAAACATTGTCTTGGTGACAAGGTATTGCTTCCAGTGCCATAACTCTTATGACCTCAGGGTTTCCAACTCTGGGTCAATACAAAGAAGATTGTGTCCATGACTTTTGACACCAATCAAAAACTGGCCAGGCTCTCACCCCCCCCCCCTTCCCTTTTCTCAGCATTGGATGGAACCATCTCTGGAGGTTGTCCCTGCCTTCGAGTACCTTGGTGTTTGGCTTGATAGCAAGCTTGACTTCTCCATCCATATTGACGCCATCCCTACCAAGCTTTTTCCTGGACCTGGTGCCCTGTACCACCACAAAAAATGCCTCTCCCTCTAGGTATGCCTGGAGTTGGTTACTAAAATGGTTCTACTGATCTATGACTACACTGACATGGTCTATTGTAGCACCCCTTCTTCCTGCCTTGCCAGACTGGATTCCCTCTGTAATGCCTTCTGTTGTTTGCTACTAATTCTCCCCCCACACTCATCATTGCTTTCTCTATTCCTCCCTCTCCAGCCTACCACAACCAGTTCATTGCCAGTCCCACTCTGTCTTCCTTATTGCTAAATACTGGTTTGGGTCCCTTCCCTCCTACCTTTCCTCTCTAATATCTCTGGCCTCATCCTCTTTTTACCGTCTCTGCTCCAGGAATTCCCATACCTTCTCCATCCACCACACTGACTCCTCTGCAGGTCAAGCAGCTTTCTTCTACTACCTCCCTTTCCTCTGGAGCCAGCTGCCCTCTCCTCTACACCTCTCTCCCTCACTTCCTGCTTTTAAATACCAACTGAGACATATTTCTGCTCCTACCTGCTCCTGCAAAACCCCTCTTGACTCTTCACCCTCTTTTCTGTCACCTACTCCGTTCAGTCCCCCCTATGCTGTTACTACTGTAATGCGACCTTCTGTCTTTCTATGGACGTTGCTAGCACTGTCACTGACCCTGTCAGGTATTGAGCACTGTTGCTGACTCTCATGAGTGTCCATTTATTATGGCAAAACATATCATTGCTGCTATTACACGTGGCATCCACATGCTACTTCATCTGTAAAGCTGTCTGTTGTAACCACCATTTGTTTTATAGTCCAATCAAATTTTTTCTGATATCCGGATATAATTCTCAGTTATGGCATGTTATTCCCTACATATTCACTTCCCTCTGGGTCGCACCCAGAAACAAACCTCGGTTCAGTGTGCTTTTCCCAGTAAACAATTTTAAATAAATAAATAATGTTATTCACAGCAGTGTAATGCTATTGCATGGTCTTGGTGATGAAACATAGAAACACAGAAACATAGAATTTGATGGCAGATAAAGACCGCTTGGCCCACCCAGTCTGCCCATTTCCCTACCTGATGGATAAGCTGCAGATCCTAGTCAACCAGCAGCCTACTTCTTCCTACCCCCACCCCCTAGAATTGCCTTATGACTGTCCCATGCATGCTTGAATTCCACCACTGTTTTTGACTCCACAACCTCCTCTGGAAGGCTGTTCCAAACATCCACAACCCTCTCTGTGAAAAAATACTTCCTTAAATTACCTCTGAGCTGCCCCCCTTCTATCTTCAAATTGTGCCCCCTTGTTCTTGCACACCTCTTTTTTTGAAAAATGCTACCCTCTTGGACTTTGTTGATTCCCTTGAGGTACTTGAAGTTTCTATCATGTCCCCCCTCTCCCTCCTTTCCTCGAGGCTATACATATTAAGCTCCTTAAGTCTCTCTTCATATGTCTTCCAGTGCAGACCCTGCACCATTTTAGTTGCCCTCCTCTGGACAGCTTCCATCCTGTCTGTGTCTTTGCGGAGATTGGGTCTCCAGAACTGCACGCAGTACTCCAGATGGGGTCTCACCAGCTGTCTGTACAGAGGGATAATAACTTCTTGTTTTCTACTGGTGATGCCTCTCCCTATGCATCCCAGTATCCCCCCAGCCCTCCTTGCTGCCTCTCACATTGCTTGCCCACCTTTAGGTCATCTGATATGACTACCCCCAGGTCCCTTTCCATTTTTGTTGTTGTTAGTATCTCACCCCATTGTGTACTCTTCCCTGGGTTTTGTTTCCCAGGTGCATTACCTGCACTTCTTAGCATTGAATCTAAGCTGCCATACATTTGACCATTCCTCTAACCTTGCCAAGTCCCTTCTCATCCTTTCCACCCCACCTTGTGCATCAACTCTGTTGCAGATCTTTGTGTCATCTGCAAAGAGACATACTTTTCCTTCAGTCCCTCTGCAATGTCGCTTATAAAGACATTGAAGAGGACCGGTTCTAATACTGAACCCTGTAGTACCCCACTGCTAACCCCCCTTTTTTCAGAGTGGACTCCATTTACTATTACTCTCTGTGTCCTGTTCTCCAGCCAATTCTTTACCCAGGCTGTCATCTTGGGACCCACTCCCAGGCTGGCTAACTTGTATATTAATCTTTTGTGTGGGACTGTGTCAAATGCCTTGCTAAAGTCTAGGTAAGCCATGTCCACAGCCCCTCCCTGATCAACTACTTTGGTCACCCAGTCAAAGAAATCTATCAGATTTGTCTGGTATGACCTTCCCGCTGTGAATCCATGCTGCCTTGGGTCCTGTGCCCCTCTGGCCTCTAGATACGCAACAATTCTTTCCTGCAGAAGTGATTCCATCATTTTCCCTACCACTGAGGTTAAACTAACAGGTCTGTAGTTTCCTGCTTCTGCCTTGCTCCCACTTTTGTGAAGGGGAATCACATCTGCCCTCCTCCAGTCCTTGGGTACCACCCCATCCTCCCATGATTTGTTAAAGAGGGTAGTCAGTGGTGTCACTAGTTCTATCCTTAGTTCTTTTAGAATTCTGGGATGAATCCCATCAGGCCCCATTGCTTTGTCCACCTTCAGTTCTAAGAGCTCTTTCAGAACTCTTTCTTCTATAAATGGGCTGGTATCAACTTCTGTATCCAGAGTGTTTCTACTGTTTGTTTTAGGTACGTCCCCCTCTTTCTTTGTAAATACTGAGCAAAAATATTTGTTTAGTATCTCTGCCTTTCACAGTCACCCTCTGCCCACCCTCCTCCCTTTATTAAGCCTCACTATCCCTCCCTTGGTCTTCCTTTGCTCCCTGATGTACCTATAAAAGGTTTTATCCCCCTTCTTAACTGAGTTGGCTATCTTTTCCTCGGTTTGGGCCTTTGCTGTTCTGACTGCCTTTCCAGCTTCCTTTTGCTTTAACTGATACAGTTCTCTGTCCTGTTCACTCTGTGATTCCTTGTACTTCCTGAATGCTTTCTTTTTCTCTTGAACCTTCACTGCCACTTCCTTTGAGAACCATAGTGGTTTCTTACCTCGTTTTGTTTTGTTTATTTGCTTTACACAAAGGCATGTTACCTCTGTGATTGCAGTTTTTATTATTCCCCATTGTTCTTCCACCCCTCCTTCCTGCCCATTTGCTAGTGCATTCCTTAGGCACTCACCCATTTATCAAAGTCAGCCTCCTAAAATCCAGTACCTTTGTCTTTGTATGGCTTGACTCTATTGCTTTGTTTATTGTGAACCATACTGTTCGATGATCGCTAGTTCTCAGATGGCTACCCACTTCTACATCTGTGATCCTCTCTTCATCTCCATTTGAGAGAACCAGGTCTAAGACTGCACCCTCTTGAGTGGGCTCCAATACTAGTTGTCTAAGGCATGCCCCCTGTAGGGCATCTAGAATAACCCCACTCTTAGAAGTGGCTGCTGCAACTGCACTCCAGTTAACATCTGACATGATGGTGTATGATGGCTCTGAGATGTTGCTGTATGCAGACTTTTAGTGGTCTAACTGTCCCACACATACTAAGCCACAGGGGCACCATAGTATGCATACCACAAATGTGGTACAGCATGTGATAAATGGATTTATACTCATTGTTTTATCCATACTGGTGTGTCGGAAGGTTTTACCTTGAATTCCCAGTTTCAGTATGCTGCAAGTGTCACAAATGAAGAAGCCTTGTGACCTCCATGGTGGTAATGACTCACTGTGACTTTTTAACAAAGTATAATGGTAATGTGTCAGGTGGTCCTGACTGCTTTTTCCTTTACTGTATGTTACCCTTGGTGGATTCCTTGCAATGTATGTCAAGTCTTTATCCATGGCTGAAACATGCCAATGTTTGTATATGGTATAACTTAATTCCTATGCCATAGCATTGAATTCCATCACAAACATGATTTTGAGGTGACTCATGATGGTGTCTTTGACAGTAGATCTTTTCTGTGCAGTTGATGTGCCCTGTTAAAGGTTTCTTGAAGTACTTCCTCACTGTAACATCTTGTCCTGAATTGTTGTAAGAGTTCCAAAGTATTGTTCTCAAATGCAATTTCTGAGCAATTCCTATGTAGCTACACCAGTTAACCATATGGTATGAAACATAGAAACATGGAATGTGTCAGCAAAAAAAGTACCAGTAGGCCCATGTAGTCTGCCCTATTTTCTCTGCCTAACACTGCACCCTAGACTCTTTTTCATCACAGGGGTCCCTTCCTCCTCCCTCACCTCTATTTACTATACCCATGTGCCTATCCCATTCATGCTTGAAGTTCCCCACTATCTTTGTCTCTGCCACCTCCTCTGTCAGGCTGTTTCAAGTGCCCACCGTCCTTTCTGTGAAGAAGTATTTCCTCACATCCCTCGTAAACTTCCCCCACTCAAGCTTAATGGCATGTCATTGTGTTCTGATGCTCATCCTCCTATTTAGGAGACTCCCCTCCTGCACCTTGTTCACCATCATTAGGTACTTATAGATTATTCATGTCCCCGCTCATTCTCCTCTCCTTTAGGGAGTACATGTTGAGCTCCCACAGCCTCTCCTCGTATGGTGCCTCATGCAACCCCTGCACCATTTTAGTAGCCCTCTGGGCTGTTCCACCCTGTCAATGTCCTTGTGGAAGTGCAGCCTCCAAACTGGACACAGTACTCCAGGTGGGTCCCACAAGTCAGCAATACAGAGGCAACACCACCTCCCTTCTGCTAGAGCTCCCCCTCCCTATGCACTGCAGTATCCTGCTCACCTTGTCTGCTGCCCTGTCACACTGCCTTGCCACCTTGAGATCATCAGATATGATCACCCCAAGGTCCCTTTCTGGCTTGGTAACTGTTAAGTGCCTCCCCCATCTTATACACATCCCCCAGGTTTCCCCACCCTAGGTGAATTACTTTGCACTTTTTGGCATTGAAATGCATCTGCCACTCTCTAGCCCACTCTGCTAGTTTCCTCAGATCTCTTTGCATTCTCTCAGCCCCTTCTTGGGTGTCCACTCTGTTGTAGATTTTTGTGTCAGCTGCAGAGAGACACACCTTCCCCTCCAGTTCCTCTGTACTATCACTTATAAAGGCATTGAAGAGAACAGGGCCCAATACTGATCCCTTTGGTACTCCACTGGTCACTCTCCCATCCTCTGAGTGACCGCCATTTGCAACCACTCTTTGCCTCCTATCTTTCAACCAGTTTGATACCCAGCACACCACCTTCTTTCTCACCCCTAGTTACAAAGTTTCTTTATTAACCTCCTGTGTGGAATGGTGTCAAAGATCTTACTGAAGTCCAGATAGGCCACATCCACTGCCCTCCCCTAATCCACCTCCCTTGTTAGTGAGTCAAAGAAATACATGAGATTTGTTTCACATAACATTCCCCTTATGACGTCATGCTGCACGTTTCCCTGCAGTCCATGTGTTTCCAGGTATTCAATCGGTCTTTCCTTCAGCAGGTATTCTGTTAACTTCCCCACCACTGATGTGAGACTGACTGTTCTGTAATTACTAGCCTCCTCCCTGCTGCCGCTCTTGTGTAGAGGGACCACATCAACCCTCCTCCATTCATAGAAACATAGGAGTTGTCAGTAGATAAGGACCACTTGGCCTACCTAGTTTGCCCTAAATTCCCTACCTATAGTGCCACCAGAGACACTACTTGAACTCCAGCTTACACTGCCTCTTGCCTCTAAGATTCCCTTGTGTATATCCCATGCATTCTTAAATCCTGTGACCATTCTAGTCCCCACCACTTCCTCTGGGAGGCTGTTTCAAGCATCCACCACCATCTCCATGAAGAAGTACTTCCTCATGTTTCCCATGACACCCCCAGTTTCATATTGTGCCCCCTTGTCCTTGAGCATCTTTTCCTTTTCCTTAGTAAATCTCAGGTGACTGAAAGGACTTAACTGCTGTGAGGTTTAAATTACTTGTAGAAAGATCTGGTAAGTAGGGGGAGTGGCTTAGCTAGAAGGAAGCTACATTTAAAGACTGCCTTAGAAAGTTTCTGCTAATAGCTTGGCAGAAGACACCAGGAGAAAGGACTGCTGTGTGACTGAACTTCTCTGCTGGGACTATATTGCCCTCCTTCACTCCCTCCAGCCCCCACCCAAAGCTAGTTCTATTTTATAGGCACAGAATTTGACTGACAACAGGAACTTCCTGTTTAGGGCAGGAAGTTAGTGATCACAGAACCACCAAGGACCCACCATCCTATAAGGCAAGAGTAGCTCTCCAGCCCCCTCTAGCTGCTGAGGTCTGCCTCTGAGCAAGTAAGTGGTCTATCAGAGAATATAGGATATTCTTGTCTCAGAACAGGACAATCAGGAGCTTAAAGTGCACACAGGCAGAAAGTAAGGAGAGAGAAAAAAAAAGAGGAAAAGAGTAAGGATTGCAAACAGTTAAGGGGGCCAGACTAAGACATGATTGGTGGGCAGTGCAGTGGCTGTGGAAAGCAGTCTTCCGGGAGATGTTCTGGAGGATGCTGTGTTGTCCCATCTGCAGGCACCTCTCTGGGCTGAGGAAGGAGGTTGCTCATTTCCAGGCTGAGTTGGCCAGATTTGGGACCTCCTCTTCCATCCAGGGACCACCAGTGCAACTGCCGTTGCCTCAGAGGTTGCCAAGAAAGAGGAGTGATTGGACCACAGTGGGCTCAGGGAGGTGAGGGTGGTGAACAGAGGTGCATCCTCCCATTGTACCTTCCACAATTCCTATGCCATTCTGGCAAAGTGTGGTTCTCTCAATGGAGGCACCACAGTGGAGACCAAGGAGGATGCTGGGAACCTCCACAAGGAGACCCACAGGAGGGTGGCAGGGGACCCTGCAGGGAAGGAAACAACTCCTGGTGGGGACTCCATTGTTAGGAAGGTAGAACTGGGGAGGAAGGGAGAGGAGGTAGGGTACCTGCCTGGCGCCATGGCTTGCAGGGACAGGGAAGCGAATCCTCAGGGATTGCCGGAGCAGCTGCACAGGTGAGGGAGCTGGATGTCATTGTCCACCTAGGGACAAATGACCTGGCTAAGAAAGGGATTAGAGAAGTGCAAGAAGAGTTTGTGGAATTGGGAGGGCCTTAGTCAAGTAGCATGCACGGTAACCTTCTCGGAGGTGCTACCCATCTATGGCATAGGAGAGGCTAGGGTGTTCCGACATGGATTCAATCAGTGGTTGAAAAACTGGTGTGGAGCTCAGGATTTGGCTTCATTGGGGACTGGGGTCACCTGGAGTGATGCTGCCTATACTGGAATGATGGGCTGCATCTGTCCGGGAGGGAACCAGGATCCTAGGTGATAGGTTTAAATGCTTCATTGGCAAGCTTTTAAACTAGCCAAGGGAAGAGGCACTGGAAAGGAGCAGGAAAATCATAGCCCCCCCAAATAATCACGGTAGTAAGTATGGCAAACACTAACATAGAGGTGTCGAGAGGGAGAAGGGCAGGGGTAAATGAAGAAAGTGACAAAGGCAAGAAGGACAGGGATGGGGCAAAAGGGAGTAAGGCCATCAGGAAATGGAAGGTAATGAGTACCAATGCCCTTAGTCTGGGCAACAAGCCCTGAGCTGATGGCCTTAATGGAAGAGGGATGTCTGATATCAGAAGAGTCACAGAAACATGGTACAGAGAGAACCATGACTGGATGTTAACATACCAAGGTACATAACCTACAGGAGAGACAGGCAGGGGAGAAGAGGGGGAGGAGTAGCTCTCTATGTAAAGGAAGGGATAAAAGCAACTGAACAAAAGAGTAAACAGGGAGGAGAGGAGGCACTGTGGGTCACCTTGGAGACTGGAAAGGGCACCACAATCCGCATAGGGGTTGTGTACAGACCCCCATGTCAGGGGGAAGGAATGGACAAGGATATGATAGAAGGCATTCTTAGAATGGCAGAGAAAGGGGAGATACTGTTGATGGGAGACCTGAATATGACAGATGTTAACTGGAGCAAATTTGCTGCAGCCACATCCAAGAGCAAGGCCATTCTTGATGCCCTACAGATGGCAGGCATTAGACAGCTAGTTTCGGAATCCACTCATGAGGAAGCAATCTTAGACCCTCATTACTCTCAAACGGGGCAGTGAGAGGATCTCAGATCTAGAAGTGGGTTGCCATCTGAGGACAAGTGACCATCAAACAGTGTGGTTCACGTTAACTCAGCTACAGAGTCAGTTTCACAAAAAGTGAGGGTACTGGACTTTAGGAGGGCTGACTTTGGCAAGATGGGAGAGTGCCTCAGAAAAGCACTAGCAACAGGCTAGAAGGAGTGTGGAGCAACAATGGGAATTATCAAAATCAAGCATCACAGAGGCAACAAGCTTTTGTGTGAAGCAAATGAACAAATCAAAATGAAAGAAAAGCCACTATGGTTCTCAAAAGAGGTGGCTGTGAAAGTCAGGAAGAAAAAGATAACATTCCAGAAGTGTAAGGAAACACAGAAGGAGCAGGACAGAGAGTCTGCCAGTTAAGGCAGAAGGAAGCAGGGAGGGAAGTCAGAATAGCAAAGGCCCAAACTGAGGAAAAGATAGCCAACTCAGTTAAGAAGGGGGATAAAACCTTTATAGGTACATCAGCGAGCGAAAGACGAAGGGAGGGATAGTGAGGCTGAATAGAATGAACAGTGGGTGGGCAGAGGGGGACAGTGAAAAAGCAGGAATACTGAACGAATATTTCTGCTCAGTATTGACAAAAGAGGAGGGGGAAGTGCCTAATCCAGTTAACAAAAGCACTCTTGATAGGGGGGTCGATCCCAGTCCTTTCACAGAAGAAAGGGTTCTGCAAGAACTCCTAAAACTGAAGGTGGACAAAGCAATGGGTCCTGATGGAATTCACCCCAGAATTCTAAAAGAATTAAGGGAGGAACTAGTGAAACCACTGGCTACTCTTTTTAATAAATCATGGGAGGATGGTGGTACCGAGGACTGGAGGAAGGCGGATGTGATTCCCCTCACAAAAGTGGGTCCAAGACAGAGGCAGGAAACTACAGACCTGTCAGTCTGACCTCTGTGGTAGGGAAAGTGATGGAGTCACTTCTGAAGGAAAGAATAGTCGAGTACCCAGAGGCCAGTGAGCACAGGACCCA
The DNA here is from genome assembly GCA_016271365.2 of Neoceratodus forsteri. Taxonomy (NCBI): domain Eukaryota; kingdom Metazoa; phylum Chordata; order Ceratodontiformes; family Ceratodontidae; genus Neoceratodus; species Neoceratodus forsteri. The sequence continues at coordinate 409,949,818 of CM057453.1, read as the reverse complement.
AGGCAGCATGGGTTCACAGCGAAAGTCATGTCAGACGAATCTAATAGATTTCTTTGACTGGGTGAACAAAGTAGTAGACCAGGAGGGGCTGTGGACATGGCCTACCTAGACTTTAGCAAGGCATTGACACAGTCCCACACAAAATATTAATAGTCAAATTAACCAGCTCTGGGAGTAGGGACCCAGGGTGGTAGCCTGGGTAAAACATTGGCTGGACAACAGGACACAGAAGGTAATTGTAAATGGAGTCCATTCTGAAGAAAGGGGTTACTAGTGGGTACTGCAGGGTTCAGATTAGTCCAGTCCTTTAATGTCATCATCAGTGACATTGCAGAGGACTGAAGAAAGTATGCCTTTGCAGATGACACAAAAATCTGCAACAGGGTTGATACACAAGGAGGCGTGGAAAGGATGAAAGGGACTTGGCAAGGTTGGAGGAATGGTCAGAAGTATGGCAGCTAGGATTCAATGCAAAGAAGTGCAAATAATGCACCTGGGAAACAAGAACCCAGGGAAGCATACATAATGGGTGGGGAGGTTGTAACAACAACAAAAAGGAAAGGGACCTGGGAGTAATCATCAGATGACCTAAGGTTAGCAAGCAATGGAGAAGGCAGTAGGAGGGCTGGGGTATACTGGGATGTATAGGAGAGGCATCAGCAGCAGAAAATGGGAAGTTGTTATCCCTCTGTACAGACAGTTGGTGAGACCCCATCTGGAGTACTGCGTCCAGTTCTGGAGACCCCATCTCCGCAAGGACATAGACAGGATAGAGGCAGTCCAGAGGAGGGCAACTAAAATGGTGCAGGGTCTGCAAGAGAAGCCGTATGAGGAGAGACTAAAGGAGCTTAATATGTATACCCTTGAGGAAAGAAGGGAGAGGGGGGGACATGATAGAAACTTTTAAGTACCTCAGTGGAATCAACAAAGTCCAAGAGGGCAGCATTTTTCAGAAAAAGAGACTTGCAAGAACAAGGGGACACAATTTAAAGATAGAAGGAGGGCGGTTCAGGGGCAATGTGAGGAAGTATTATTTCACAGAGAGGGTAGTGGATGCATGGAGGAGGTTGTGGGGTCTTTAACTGTGGGAGAATTCAAGAATGCATGGGACAGAGATAAGGCAATTCTTGTGGGGGGTAGGAAGAAATAGGCTGTTGGTTAACTAGGATCTGAGGCCTATCCTGTAGGTAGGGAAATGGGCAGCCTAGATGGGCCTAGCGGTCCTTATCTGCCGTCAAAGTCTATGTTTCTATGTTTCTAAAATGCTCCCTTCCTGTGTCTTGTTTATTCTGTGAGGTACTTGAATCTCTCTATCATATCCCCCTGTTCCCTCCCGTCTTCTAGGGAGTACATATTTAAATCCTTAAGCCTTTCTTCATAGGGTTTCTGATTGCAGGCCCTGCACCATTTTGGCTGCCCTCCTTTGCACCCTGCACCATTTTGGTTGCCCTCCTTTCCAACCGTAGAGTTAATTGTTTGTCTTCTGTAACCACCCCCGTCTCCAATGAGGTGCCAAATAGCATTGCCAAAGAGGCAGGCAGTAGCGTGCTCAGTTTCATAGATTCATAGAAAACTGTCTGGCAGAAAAGGACACCATTGCCCATCAAGTCTGCCCTGATACCCCCCCCACTCCCTCCCATCCAGATACACCCCGCACTGCCCTACGGACAATCCTTTATATCTGTCCTATGCTCTCTTGAATCCCTCTATGGTTTCCACTCCCACCACCCCCTCCAGCAGACTGCTGCAAGGGTCCACCACCCTTTCAGTGAAATAATGTGGCCATGCACTGCCCCGAATCTCGCCCCCTCCAACCTCAACCTATGGCCTCTTGTTTAATCAATTATTTTCACCATGAATAGGCTCCCTTCTCCCACCTTATTTATCCCTTTCCCATACTTGAACATTTCTGTCATGTCCCCGCTCTCCCTACTAGTCTCCAGTGAGTACAGGTCCAGCTCCTTCAGCCTCTCGTCATAGGGCATCCAATGCAAGCCCTGTGCCATTTTTGTTGCCCTTCTCTGGACCTTTTCCATCCCATCAATATCCTTCTTCAGGTGGGGCCTCCAGAACTGTACCCCATACTCTAGGTGAGGCCTCACCATGGACTTATAGAGTGGCATCAGTACCTCCTTCTTCCTGCTTGTTGTACCCCTCCCAATGCATGCCAGCATTCCATTTGCCCTGCTCACTGCTTTGCTGCATTGATTCCATACCCTGAAGTTATCTGGAATTATAACCCCCCAGATCTCTCTCCTGCCTGGTCACCTTTATTTCTTCCTCTCCCAGAATACAGCTGACTTGCAGGTTATTATGTCCCATGTGCATCACAGTGCATGTCTTCACATTAAACTTCAGCTGCCATGCTTCTGACTACTCTTCAGCATCTTTAGTTCCCTTCTCATTGCCTCCACCCCAGCCTTGGTGTCCACCCTATTGCAGATCTTGGTATCATCTGTAATATATATATATATATATATATATATATTAAAAAGCATAGGCCTGGAGCTGGTTCACCGGTGCAGTGATTGGATTTCTGCTTGTGATGTCAGCGACCCAGATTTGGGAACGGACTCGGGCATTGGAGGAAAAGCCAGGGGAGAGCCAGCTAGAGCATCCAGAGACTGCTCACCTTCTCTCTGAGGAGAGTGGATCGGGGACCCAGCGCTTGCTCACTCCTGGTGGAAGCTGTGGGTATGGCAATGCACTGGGGTCTCACTGACTAAAGGGGGCATGGGGAACGCCGGCTTACGCCTTGACACTGTGGCACACCATGCCCACGGGGAGCAAAAAAGTGGAAAAAGTGCTCCATAGCTGACCAGATGATGGTCTCTGACTCCTGTTACTGCTGAGCCCCCGATGCAGCCCAGATCCACCTCAGCTGCACCCAGGCCAAGTAGCATGTGCTAGCCGGCCCCTACCGGTGCCTATATCCCTTGGAGGGGGGATCTACCTGGCAAAGGGTTACATCTGGGTTATCCGAGGAGTTGCAATATGAGGTGGTGGTGTTTGGCATCTGGGAAGGGGTGCCAGCTGGGACCTAGGCTGCCCAAAGGAGTGGCCAAACTGGAGCAAGGGAAGGCAGAAAAATAAAAATATGGGCTCTAGCACTGACCCTTGTGGCACCCTACTCATCACCCCTTCCTCCCTGGAATGCACACCATTCACCACCATCCTCAGGATCCTGTCCCACAGCCAATTTTCTACCCACCTCATTATTTTTGGTCCCACCCCCACGCTTTTCCAACTTATTAACCAGCCTTCTGTGAGGGACAGAGTCAAAGGCCTTCCTGAAGTCCAGGTAGGCCACATCCAGTTCCTTAAGTACCCTTGGGTGAGTCCTGTCTGTTCCTATTACCTTGTTTTCCTTAATTGCTTCTGACCGCTGGTGGACTCTGTCTTCTGAAAATTGACTTCTGTCCACTCCCACCTACCCCCAGTGTCTGTTAATGCATGATGGCCCCTCCTCCCTTTCACTGTGAAGACAGAGCATAAGTATATGATTACAATTTTAACTTTTTCTTAGTCTTCTTCTGCACATTCCCCTCTCCTGGTCTCCTGATCTTCACTGTCCCACCCTTGCCTTCTCATTTTGCTCACATACCTGAAGAAAGTCTTATCCCCATTTTTGACCTTCTGAGCAATCCTTTCCTCATCTGAGCCTTTGCTGCCCTTACCCTCCTTCCTGCCTGTCTTTGTTTCACTAGATATACCAATCTGTCTGCCCCCATTTGGGTCTCCTTGTAGTTCTTGAAAGCTGTCTTTTTTCTCCTTTACCACCTTAGCAACCTTCTTTTGAGAGCCACAGTGGCCTCTTCCTTCTCTTACCCTTGCTTATTACCTTTTAACAGCTTGCTGTTGCCCTAGTTATCCCCTACTTTATTCTATTCCATTGTGCTTCCACACCCCCTTCCCCGCTATTTGCCCTTCAAGGTATTTCTTGAGGCAGTCTCCCATTTCATTAAAATCTGCTCTCCTGAAGTTTAGAACCCTCGCACTAGTGTGTTTTTTCTCCTGTTCAATCCATATGGTAAACCACATGGTACAATGATCCCAGGGCTACCCACTTGGACATCTGCAATGCTGTCCCTGTTTGTAAGTACCAGAAAGAAACATAGAAACATAGAAAAGTGAAGCAGAAGGGGACCTTATGATCCATTTAGTCTGCCCATTTTAGAGTAACTACCGCCACTCCCCTATTTACTGCCGAGTGCTTTGATGCCTTTGTATTTATTCCATACGTGTTTGAAACTTCTGACCGTCCTGACCCCTACCACCTCCTGGGGAAGACTGTACCATGGGCCCACCACTCTTTTCATGAAGAAGAACTTCTTGGTGTTGCCCCATATATTCCCTCCCTCAATCTTCATATGATGCCCTCTGGTTTTTGTGTCACTCCTACCCAGGAACAGGTCTTGCACCTGAGTTTTGTTGATACCTTTTAGATATTTGAAGGTCTCTATCATGTCCCCCTATCCCTCCTCTGTTCAAGAAAATACATGTTGAGTTCCCTCACTCTATCTTCATATGGTGTCTCGAGCAGCCCTTGTATCATTTTAGTTACCCTGCACTGAACCCTCTCTAATCTATCTATGTCCTTTTTGAGATGTGGTCATCAGAACTGTACACAGTACTCCAGGTGCAGCCTCACCAGAGATCTGTAGAGTGGGAGCACCACCTCCCTTTTCCTGCTGAAGATTCTGCTACTTACGCAACCCAACATCCAATTTGCCCTACGTGCTGCCTTGTCACACTGTTTGCTTATTTTTAGGTTATCTGTAATAATCACCCCAGGCCCTTCTACTGCTTCATGGCCTCCAGTCTCACTCCTCCCGTGAAATATTCCTAATCCGGGTTTCCCCTTCCACAAGTGCATGATCTTGCACTTTTTAGCATTGAAATTCATTTACCAGGTCCCAGACCATTGTTTCAGTTTCTTTAGGTCAGACTTCATCCTTTGCACCCCCCGGGAGTGTCTACCCTGTTACTGATCTTTGTGTCATCTGCGAACAGATACAATTTACCCCCTAAACCTTCAGCTATGACAGTAATGAAGATGTTAAATAGGATAGGACCTAATACTGACCCCTGAGGCACCCTGCTGGTCACCTCCCTTTCCTCCGCTAGTGTGCCGTTTACTAGTACCCTCTGGGTTCTCCCACTCTGCCAGTTTTGCACCCAGTTTACTACTTTCAGACCCACTACTAGGTTGGCTACCTTGTTTAGCAGCCTTCTATGTGGAACAGAGTAAAATGCTGTACTGAAATCTAGATAGATTATGTCCACTGCTCTGCCTTGGTCCACTATATTGGACACCAAGTTGAAGAAGTCTATTAAATTTATCTGGCATGATCTCCCCATCTTAAACCCATGTTGTCTAGGATCTAATGTTGCAATCTAGCACTGTCCCATCCCTAGTGGGATCTGTAACCAGCTGCCTGAGGAATGCTCCATAAAGGGAGTCTAGGATGACAAGGCTCCTAGTTGTAGCTGCAGCCTGGATGTTCCAGTTCATATCTAGTAGATTAAAGTCACCAATAATCATTACTTCCCCTTTGCCATTTTGCCTATGGCCTCCCCCAAAACCCTTTCTATATCCTCCCCCCCACCTTGCTGGTGACCTGTACACTACCCCGACACCATAAAGTCCCCTGACCCCATCTCCAAGCCAAACCAAAGAACCTCCAGCCCCTCCTTCTCCCTGCTGTAACTTTGTTTTCTATGGCCTTAAAACCTTCCTTTACATACAAAACCACTCCCTCACTCTTTTCCCCCTGCCCAATCCTTTCTAAACATGTACGGGCACCTCCCAGCTGTGGTTGTCTGTGCACCATGACTCTGTTATGGCATCCCTGACCAAACTGGACACTCTCTTCCACTCATTCTATCACTTTGCCCTTGACGCTCCTTCCCGCACCCACCATTGTGATCTCTATCATGCACTGTCTCTCCCCTCTCTCTTAAATAGATGCCTGTCCCACTGCACTAAACTTACCTCTAAACTTTGGTTGGGGGTAGTCCCCGACTACCTCACTTCCTCTTTTGTCACCCCTCCCCCTCCCTCTCATTCCCTTAGATCCTCTGACTCTCACACTCTAATGATCCCTAGGCACTCCATCCTCATTGGAGAATCTGGCTTCTCGCACCATTTCACCAAAATCTGGAACTCCCTCCCTCCCCAAATCCATCACTGCTCCTTCTACTACTCCCTTAACTCTTCTCTTCACAACTACTGCCCATCGAACTGCTCCTGCCATGACCCTCCTTAACTGTGCCCTTCAAATGACTTTTTCCCATTTTCCCTGAAATCATCCCATCCCATTCCAAATCCCTTCCCCTCTTCTCACAAAGTCGCTATTCTAAATTCCTTCTCTTCTCTTGAAGCCACTTTTCCCTCCACCTCACAGCCTTCACGCCCCTTGCAGGGTTCCCAGCATCCTGAATGGGACCAAGTGGACTTGGCTCTACCTTCTCCCTACTCTCTTTTTCCCCTCCTCTCATCCTCACTTTTATGTAATCTAGTGTCCCCCCTTTCCCTAATTCTCTACAGCTCCCCAGGTCCCCTTGCAGGGTTCCCAGCACCCTGAAGGGGCCCCTGAGGTGCTATTCCTCTCTCTCTCTCTCACCCATCCCATGCCCTACCTTCAAATGACCCCAGGTGCATGATCACAAGTGCCATCTCCCTTCCTCCTAGCACTTTCACTACTTCTCCTCTCTCTCCTCCATCCTCCCTCCTCCCCCTCCCTTTGTCTCTTCCTGCATAGCCCACACTCTTGCAGGGTCCTTAGCATCCTGGTGGGTCCCCCCACTTGCTCAGCCCCTCTCACCCTCTTGACCTCCTCATCTCCTCATCTCCTCCCTCATCCCTACAGGTACTTGGGCCTGGCTCTCCCCTCCTCCCAGTCTCACCTTCTCCTCACCCCTCACTTCTCACTCAATTGCCCCTTACCCTCCCTCTACCCTCACTATAATATGTTCTGCACCCTCGCAGGTCTCTATATAGCTGGGAGTGGCGCTGGGGCTCCCTGAGCCCTCAAGTTATATCCTCCCCCTTCCTTCCCTTAATCTGACTCTACTTTTAACCTTGCCCAACCTCCATCCTCCCCGGCATCGACAAACAGCTTACAGCTATGCACTTAAATACTCTTGCTGTCCCCCCTACCCACTCCCTTCTTCCCACTCTCCTTCTGATTCTACCTATCACAATACTACCCCTATTACCAGTTACTCTTTTTGTTCTGTATTAGGTTTCAGTCTTTGATGTTCTCTTGTTTTTCCCCTTCCTTGTCATGAAATTCACAAAATGCCATTGCTAAATATCTTGCCTTAATGTTTGTACTTTCCTTGCCATGATTTCACAACTGTAATCCACAAATATTTCACTTCAATGTTGGGACCATCCGTTGTTATTATTTAGCAAACTGTATAGCAAAATGTTTTGCTCCAATGTATATAGTTTTTGTATTGTAATCTCAATGTATCCTGTTCATATCCTATGTACCCCTTCCCCCAAGGTCACACCGGGAGATGAGTAACTTGTTGCTCAGTGTGTTTTCTTGGTGAAACATTTCAATAAATAAAAAATAAATAAATAAAAATGGCCATCAGATCAAGTTCCATCTCTGCAATGTTAGCCTTAAAGATCATGTGCAACGGTTCTTACATATTGTTAATAAAAGCTTGCATTCACTTGAATTCAAGTCCCTCTGTCATGATTAGTGTCTCCTGAAGATGTCATGCTGTTTGGTTTTCTGGTTTTCTTTAAACCAACATTTGTTAATTTGCTCTGCAGTAACTGAAAACAGTGGTGTTGTTTCTGTCCCTCTGAGTGAGGCTTGGAGAGTGATGGCATCATATTGGAGTAGCTGTCTGCTTCAGCAGTTAAGTCTCTGCTTGACTAAAGACTTGTTTCACTTCTCAATCAAAGCAGTCTGCAGAGTTAATTGTTTGCTCTCAAGGTTTTTTACTAACTGTCTCTGGTTTGTATTTAGATAGATTAGCTTAAAATCTATCATTCTGTTCTTATAAAAAGTTGATCATTTGTGTTTTAGTGCTGAGCTGAAGTGGTATGAATGTTACTCAATGAGAATTCGGCTTCTCTGCATCACAGCTGTCAGTTCTTTCTCGTCAAAACTCTGCATTATTTTCTAGCTACATAACACAGGGTTTCTTAATGGATATAAAATAAATCTAAATTGTGTTCATTTATAGAAGTAGTTTATCTTTGATGTAGCCTCCATAAATAGGTTAATGTAAGAACATTTTTTTTTCATGTCAGATTGACGAACAGGTGCCTACCACACTCTGCTATTTCAGGCACATGTTCTGTATGAACTCACAAATTTCAATTATTTGAGGAGTTCTGTGTGAAAAAAGTCAGGTATGTATATAACCAGAAAAACTATATGACATCCTGATGCCCGTTTCCTGCCCCACAGTTGAGGCAGATGCACTCTGCTGCCCCCTGTCCTTTGCCTCACAAGCCCCCTGTCTCCAGCCCCACATTCAAGGCTGCTGCACCCTGCTGCGCATTGTATTCTCCCACATAATCAGGGCTGCTGCACCCTGCTGCCTCCTGTGCAAACAGTCGAGGTTGCTGCACCCTGTTTTCCTCTGTCCCCCACACCCACAGTCAGGGCCAATGCACCCTGTTGCCCCCCCATTCCTGTCTCCACAGTTGGGGCTGCTGTGCTCTGCTGCACCCTAGAGTTCCAGTTCCCCTGCTTCCACAGATGGGGCTGCTGCACCATGCTGCCACAGGCCACCAGAGGTGTGGCTTTTGCTGCACCTGCTGTCCACTTCCATAGCCCCAAATGGGCAGGGCTGCTGCTCCACATGCATCCTGTCCCATAGCCAGGGCAGCTGTACCCTGTTGCCCCCTGTGTCCTGCTCCACAGTCAAGGTTTCTGCATCATGCTGTCCTCTGTCTCTGCCACCACAGCCAAAGCTACTGCACCCTGCTCCTGTCCACACAGTCAAGGCTGCTATGGCCTTCTGTGTCCTAGAACCCCATGCCCCCATGCTTCTGCAGTTAGAGTTGTGGCACCATGCTGCCACTTGCTACAAGAGTCATGGCATTTGCTGCACCCTGTCCCCTGCCTCCACAGTTGGGGCAGTTTCTCCCTGCTGCTTTCTGCTACTGGAGTCATATCCTTTGCTACACCCTGCTGCCCATACCCTTGTCCCAAACAGTGAGGCTGTTGCTCCCTGTCCCATAGTTTAGACTGCTGTACCGTGATGCCTCTCCTGTCTCCTGCCAAGAACAGTCTGGGCTGCTGCATCCTACTGCCCTCTGTCTCCCACTCCATAACACAAGATGAAAGTATATTTCCAATTTTTATTTAGAGCAGTTCAGGCAGTGTAGCAAAGGATCTAACTCTGGTGCAGCAGGGCATAATGAACCACTCACTCACTGTGACACCAACGTGTGTGGTGACACTTTAGGAGTTCCTGCTTTTATACACCAGGTTCAGGCAGGACTTGCTGAGTCAGCTGGTGCCTCCAATTTGTGGGCTAATTTCCTGACCTAGTTTCCCACCAAACTACCTGTCACAATTTTAAAGACAAGTTTCAAAGTTTCCAGAACACTGCCTACAAATCTTTTCCCCCACTTACTGTGCTACTTTCAATATGAAAATAAATATATATATATATATATATATACTTTTAAGGCAAAGCTAGGTGTTTACATTCCTTTCTCTCAGCAAGTCTGTACTTCTAGGACCAGACCTAAACTAACTTGACCTTTAAATCTGCTGTCCTTTGTAAGAAGGCACTAAGCCTCTGACAGCTACATCCCCCATTACACACCTCATCCACAGGGATTCCTGAGTCTATTCAGCCCCAAGATTTCTCTCTTGACCTAGTTCCCTCAACACTACCTGTTACAGTTTTAAAGACAAGTTTCAAAGTACCCCAAACATTGCCCGTAAATCTCTTTTTTCTCCCCTCTCTGCCTGCTACTTTCTGTATGAAGAGGAATATAAATAAATATACCTTTATGGTAAAGCTAGGTGCCTATACTCCTTTCTGTCAGCAAGTCTGTACTTCTAGCAGAGGCCCCCAACTTACTTGATCTTTCTGCTATTCTTTTTCTATTGCAGGAGTGTGGCACCAGCTTTTCTTGTGCAATGATGTATCACTGGCTGTTGGTTTTCTAAACCCAACAAATGACACCAATTTACCGGTAATTACAGTAAATTTAGGGTCAAGAATGGTAACTGAGGAATCATGCCTTGTCTAAGAGAATTGTAAATTCACATCATTATTATTGATATAATGGATAAATGCAATGGCCTTGGCTGCCTTGCCTCTCCACATGCACAAGACATCATCGATGAAATGTAGACAGAAAACTACATTGTCAACAAATGGACTATTGAAAGCTTCATATATTGCCACTTCCTTCCAATGAACATGAACAAATTGGTGAACAATGGCAACACTGACATGAGGCACCTCATTTTTTCAGATAATACTGACCATTACAATTTCAGAAATTAAATCAATTGTGATATTCAAAGGAGTTCAATTATCAATTTGCCTGGCTGGTTTAATGATGCTCTTGAAATCACGGTTTCAGTTGCCACTAATCACAAACTGTGATCAATTGAGGTTTACAAGATGTCACAGCCACCAGTGACCACAGACAACTATGACTGCCACACTGAATTTTCCATCTGACATAAGATAGCCAACATTAAAATTCTCCTTCAAGAAACATGTTGATAGGGGTTTGTTTTGGACCTCTGTTTCAAACTTCAAAGGAGCTGTTTTAGCTCATGAATTTTACTGAGGCAATTGTCCCATTTGCAAGCCTGAAATCACATGACCCAACTTCTGGGTCCAGGCTTACAAAGGACTGAGCAGGAGTGAGTGCTGCAGTGTCCAAGGTACCTGCCAATACCTGCATGTCAGCCAAAAGCCAAGTGGCAGGAAGGGAGCTTACTGATATATTGAAAGAAGCTGTGTTGTGTACTTGCTACGACTGTGCTCTGTTATCAAGGTTTGCATTTGCAGTGTACTGTCATGAGGTATAGTATACAGACAGTACCTGAAAAGACAGCTGGGACATGTAGTTTCCTAAACGAGAGCAGGGAAACTACAACTTGGCAGGGATGCCTCATTCTGTGTGTTTTAAAATCTCCTTTGAGAAACATCTTGACAGGGGTTTGTTTTGGACCTCTGTTTCAAACTTCAAAGGAGCTGTTTTAGCTTGTGAATTTTACTGGGAGGCAATTGTCCCATTTGCAAGCCTGAAATCATGTGATCTGACTTCCAGGTCCAGGCGTACAAAGGGCTGAGCAGGAGTGAGCACCATGAGCTAAAGCACGCAGCATCACATGTGGAGATGCATGCTGAGACACATATGTCTCAGCACATGTTATAACGTGTTGCAGTGGGTGTAGCAGAGGGGGAAGTACTAACCTGCAAGTGAACACAACAGTTGTTTGAAGTCTGGATAGTCAAAGGTATAAAGCTTTTAGTTATTGATGTGCTATTATTATGTGTCGTAAATTATTTGAGAAAATAATTAAAAATGTACTAGAGCTTGAAATAACCACTTTGGGATTAGAAGATATTATGCAGCATGGTTTTAAGAAGGGTCTTTTGTGCAATACAAATTTGATTTCCTTCTATAATTTTGTTACTGGTCAATTAGATAAAGGAGTACCAATAGATGTAATTTTTCTGGATCTAGAAAGGCCTTTGATTCAGTCCCCCTTGATAAATTAATTTCTAAATTATATAACTTAGGACTAAATGGTTATATCCTGAGATAGATTAATAACTGGCTAACTGATAGGAAATAAAAAGTAAGAATAAATTCAGAATTTTCTAGAGAAGGTGATGTTACTAGTGGAGTCCCTCAGGAATCCGTACTGGGTCCGGTGTTGTTTGGTTTATATATAAGTGATATGAGTAAAGGATGAAGCAGTGTAATAACCAAATTCGCTGATGACACAAAAATTGGTGGAGGTGTTTCCTCTCTTATTCAATATCGACAATTGTGTAAAGATCTTCATTGCATAGAACTTTGGGGATTGAAAAACAATATGAAATTCAATGAAGATAAATGTTCTGTGTTACATTTTGGTAACAGAAATCCTAAGTATCAACATTTTTTTAAAAATAAAGCACTTAAGGCTTAATATGTGAAAAAGATCTGGGGGTATGGATGGACTCTAATTTATCTTCTAAAGCACACATTAAAAAATGTTTTATTAAATGCAATCAAATAATACATTCCATAAGAAGAACATTTATATCCAGAGATAGATTTAGCATCATGAAATTATATAAAACACATGTTTTGCCACATCTTGATTATGATTATGTTTGGAGTCCCTATCTCTGAAGAGATATTAATTTAATAGAAAAAATCCAGAGAAGAATAACCAAATCAGTCTATGGGTTAAAAAATTATGATTATAATGAAAGATTGAAGATACTTAACCGGTATTCTTTGGAAACTAGAAGAATTAGGGGTGACCTGTTATTATTATAAAAAATTATAAAGGACCCTACCATAAGGGAGCATTGTGGTTTCCAATTAATTGATAGGGAGGTTAACCTTAGGTCTCATAAGATGCAAATCCAAGTTCCAAATGTATTTACAGTTAAACTTTTGAATTTTTATAATATGTGTACTACCAGGTTGTGGAATTCATTACCTTACCATATTGATGAAGCATCTACATTTGACCAGTTTAAAAAAGGCTGGATGATTACCTTCTGAGTATCAGGAAGTTGAGATAACCCCACTATGTAGTGGGAGACAATTAAATGTGCATTCTTGCCTACTTTGTCTGATTTCTCCAAGTTAAACCAAGTTAATTATCTGTGGTCATGAATCCATATTTCATTACATTAAAAACAGGAGAGATGGGGGTCAAGTGTAGGGACTGTGATATGTTTGGGTTGAAAGCAGATAGTAATTGTCCTGTCTACGTATGTGAACAATGCAGAGAAATAAAATGCTTAAAAACTATTATTGTGGGGCTTGAAATGCAACTGAAATGTGTAGAAAAAGGAAGGAAGGATGAGGGTACAGAAATGTTGTGTAGCAGTCAGTAACAGACACAGGAAAGGAGTAGAGAAAGTCAAGAAAATGAGCTCTTCCTTGTAACTCAGGAGGAAAGCAATGAAAAGAAGTGCGGGAGAAGAGCAATGAATTTCAAATTGCTCTTGTCAAATCAGTATCAGGTGTTTGAAACAGATGTACCAGATCAGGAATTTCAGGTTAACAGTAATTGGTGTAACAAGGGTTTGGCAGATGCTGAAGTGGTTACAGTTAAAGAAACAGGACAAAGGAGTGAAATGTTATTTTATGAACAGGCACTGGATAATAATGAAACAGGTGGGACACCACAGGAAGAGGAGCCACTTATTGTGGGAGTAAATAGGGAGAAGCAAGATCACAATGGAATGCAAGAACCAAACCATAGCATGAGTGAAAATATGGACACCGGGAATAATGTAGATCAGGGAACAGGTGACAGGTTATTCATACAAGGTGACTCAATTATAAAATACACGGACTCATACACTACAAGAGTGGACAAGGAGAGAGTCAAAACCTTATACTTTTCTGGGGCTAAGCTTAGAGACATATGGAGAATGGTAACTGAGATAATAACTAAGGAAAATGATAAACCTCTTGTCCTAATCCATGCAGGTACAAATGACATGAAAATAGTGAAACTGAACACATGAGTCTAGAATATATGTATCTCGAAAAGGAAATTAGTAACAGGAATGGTTACCCTATTTTTTCTGAGATTCTACCCATCCCCAGGGCAAGTAAGCAGATAAATCACAAAATAAAAAGAATAAATAATTGGATGAGGCAGTGGTGTCTAATGAAAGGCATGAAATGTGTCAAGATTTGGGGAACATTTATAGATAATGAAAGTCTGTTTTGCAAAGACAGGTTATATTTATCTAGAAAGGGAAGTAGGGAGTTGGGAATGGAGTTTGAAAATCAGATTAAAGATTATTTAAACTAAAAAGTAAGGGGAGAGAAGGTAGACAGGCAAGTGGTATAAGGGAATTCTTACCAGTAAGCTATACAAATAAAGGTAACATTAAAGTTTTAATTAGTAATGCTCAGAGTCTGAAAAACAAGATAGATGAGTTAAGATTATTGTTATACATGAATAAAATAGACTTATGTGGTATTATGGAGATGTGGGTAAAAACAGGAGATTGGGTGGATAACATAGAGAGTTGCGAATGCTATCAGAAGGTTAGAAAGTGTAAGAAGGGAAGTGGACAAACTATATATGTAACCTGAAACTTAAAATCACAAGAGACAGTAGACAGAGATAACCCAGACTCGGAGGTGGAGCAATTATGGGTTAGGGTTCAGGGTTTAAATAAAAAGATTGCCTTTGGCCTCTGCTATTTCTCCCCAAGTTTAGATAATACAGAAAATAATCAGTTCTTTGAAACATTAGGAAACAAAGATTATAGTGAGCCGACCATAGTTATGGGGGATTTTATCCTCCCTAAAATAGAATTGGACATAGAGAAAAGTAACAGTATTTCGGAGAACAGGCAGAAAGAGTTCTGCACAACTAATAGCATGGTTCAGCACGTTCAGGAAAATACTTGAGGAAAAAATAAGTTAGACCTTGTGTTTAGTAATATAGAGGATAGGATAGGATACCGCAGGTGGCAGTTATCCAACCACTAGGGACCAGTGATCATAACAGTTACATTTGAAATGCAAGAGAAAATAGACAGGTGGGTAAAACAAAAATCAGAAAATATAAAAAGGCAGATTTAATGGGTGTAAAAAAAGAGTTAAAGGCTTGGAATTGGAAGGAAGTGTTTGTAAACAAAACAACATTAGAAGTAGGAACTTTGATAGTTAAAATACAAGATTGTATAGAAAAGTATGTCCCCAAAATCAATAAAAAAAGTATGAAGAGGCCCCAGATGGATGAATTATGAGGTACAAAAAGCTATAAAAAGGAAAAACAAGGCATATAAAGCTCTGAAGAGGCATCCGTCAGAAAAAAGAAAGAAGGACTCTGCAGCTAAATTAAGAGTAAGTGAAAGAATAATAAGGAGGACAAAGATTAACGCTGAACTAAAACTGGCAACGGCCAGCAAGGATAATTATAAACAATTTTTCAATTATGTTAGCAGTTTAAGAAATGGAAATATGCACATTGTAAAACTGGTGGAGGACAGTACCCTAACAGATGACCCACAGAAGATGGCAGACAGTTCAATCAATATTTTGTAAAACTGCTCCCTAATACCACTGGTGACCAGTTTACAAGAGATGACTTGCAATATTTTGCAGAGCTTAGTCAATGTAAAGAAATTAGTATGATGGAGGTGTATGATAAATTAAAGAAAGTAAATAAACATTAGGTCCTGTGGACCCGATGGGATCCATCCCTATTTCCTAAATGAAATGGCCGAAGAGTTGGCTAGGCCATTGACAGTTCTTTTTAATATGTCCATGATTACAGGGGAGATCTTGGATGTGTGGAAACAAGTCAATATTACGTCCATATTAAAAAAAAGGAGACAAGATGGATGTACAAAATTATAGACTTATTTGTGTTACATCAGTGATAGGTAAACTAATGGAGAGATTTATTAAAGAACAAATAGACTTAAATCTACAGGAGCTGGGGCATACAGATGTTACGCAACATGGGTTTGTAGAAGGGAGATCATGCACCACGAATCTGCTCAGTTTCTTTAAGGTGGTGAGTCAGGCCATTGATGAAGGGTTACCAGTGGATGTTGTTTATTTTGATTACTCAAATGCCTTTGACTCTGTAGATTATAAGATGCTAATTAACATCATGAAGGAAATGGGGATGGATCCCAAACTAGTAAAGTGGACCACGTCTTGGCGAAATAGGAGAAACCAGAGAGTGGACATTCGGGGTCACTGTTCAAACTGGGTGGATGTGGGTAGAGGGTGTGAGGGAATTTTTATATATCCTAAAGCTATATTTGCTATTAAATGCCTTGAAGCTATGCTTGCTTTGAAAGCCATGCTGTAACAAAGTCATAATGAATGTAGTAGAAATTTCTGAGTTCATGTTTTGTTCTTTTAAGGGTTATAGAATTTGTACTGAGGTTACTTGAAGTACATTTGTAAAAACAGAAAAATAGATAAAACTGAGCAGAACTGGTTGTACCAGCCTAAATAATGGGCCTGGGCAAAATATAATAATAACAGCACGAGTGGCATTGAAGATAAGCTTGCACGTGCTATGGTGTGAGTGAAACTCATTGTCTCTCTCAGGTCAGCTTGACCCAGGCATATGTATCAAGCAGTGTTGGGAAAGAAATGGAATAAGTAGTGAAAAAGTACCTCATACATAAACCTGTTTTTCTTTTTTCTGTTACATTTCTGAAAACTTGTTATGCTGTTTTATGATTGGCTCATACTGAAATGCTGGTATTTTTCAAGATAAGAAGTGCAAAATCTAGCTTATAAAAGCTGCTGTAAACTTTAATCAATGACTATCTCCTTTGTAGAAGTCCCACATGCATGTGTGAGATATTTGATCAAATAAAGCGACGTTAAGACAAAACCCAGTGGTGTGGTTTTTGCCCTGTGACGACGGGAGTGGTTGCTCAGGTAATACTTACAGTGAGAGAATTTGTGATCACAAGGAGTACCCCAGGGATCGGTCCTGGGTCCTTTTCTATTTAGGATTTTCATTTCATTGATGCAAGTTCAGAAAGAAGTGTGATTATGTAAATACGCAGATGATGCGAAATTAGGAGCGATAGTAAATAACGATGTCTCCATAAAGAATTTTCAATTACAGTTAAAGAGTACTGAAGAGCGGACAGAAGAAAATAAGCTGGTGTTTAATGGTGAAAAGTGTAAAGTGATCCATCTTGGGCATAATAACTCAAGGGCAGTCTATATATTTAATAATCCACCCCTAAAGGTACCTGAGTGCGAAAAAGATCTGGGCATATGGATGACAGACACCTTGAGCTTCTGTAAACATAACTCAGCATGTGTAAAAAGAGCAAATAGACTTACAGGAAATATCATGAAAAATATAAGGAAAGGGAAAGGAAAGGGAAATTGTTTAACCAGGACAGGCACACTAAGCCAAAGCTTGTTTCCAGGTGTGACCTGGGAGCACAAGGAAGTTAAGTCACTTGCTCAGGGTCACACAGTATGCAAGTGAGGGCTGTGGGATTCAAACCCAGGTCTCCAGCTCAGAGCCCTAAACCTCTGCACTATACTGCTTCCTGATGAAAAAGTTCTTATACCCTTGTTCTGCACTTTGGTGAGACCTATGTTAGAATATGGTGCCCCTATAAGTACACCACAGGATATTAAATGTTCAATGGCTGTTGAGAGAGTGCAATGGAAAATTACAAAAAAGGTTAGAGGCTTAAATGGTTTCTCTTATAAGAATAAGTTGGATAAACTGAATTTATACTCTATGGAGTATCGAAAATGGAGAGGAGACTTAATTTATGTCTACAAAACATTTAAGGATGAACTGACATGGGTAACAATGGGGCTTGTTAAAAAGGATTTGTCTGACAGAAGTTCCCATAGACACCCTCATCAGCTAAAAGACGAAATATATAGAACATCTAAAAGAGGGAGATGGTTCAGTCAAGGAGTGGTGGATTCCTGGAACACATTACCATATCGGGTAGTAACAAAACCAAATGTTACTTCATTTAAGTTACAATTAGACTTATATATCAAAACAATCAAATAAAGCAAGAAGTGACCCCCTCCTTATCCTCCCCCAGCACTTAACACCCGTTTGAGCAAGTATACACCTACAAATATCTAGGGATTACCTTCAACACTGCCTTCACTTTTCACACCCACATTAATGCCCTCACGTCAGCCACCAAAACCTGGATTGGCCTCCTTTACCACCATAAGGACTGCCTTCCACCCGATGCTCTCCAGCTGGCCATCACATCCTCAGTCCTGTTCCTAGGGGACTATGGCCTACCTGTATATGGAGCCACTGATAATACAGCACTCAACAAGATCTGACTCACTCTGAACAAGGCCTGTAGACTCCTGACCAGTGCCCCCAGGCTCACCCACACCTGTTATCTCTAGTCCACTGCTAATCTCCTCAACCTTGAAGAATGACTCC
Organism: Neoceratodus forsteri; assembly: GCA_016271365.2. Taxonomy (NCBI): domain Eukaryota; kingdom Metazoa; phylum Chordata; order Ceratodontiformes; family Ceratodontidae; genus Neoceratodus; species Neoceratodus forsteri. The sequence continues at coordinate 409,931,687 of CM057453.1, read as the reverse complement.
ACTACCAAACTTGCCTACTAGCCAAGAAAATTCTGCTCGGGCCCTCCCACCAACCCCGAAATATCTGCCTCCCTTCAACATACCTCCCCCACAGTCTTCATCCACAGCTCAGATGAAGCCACCCTACTGGTACCCAGAACCAGGACCTCCCTAGCTCAGAGATCCTTTTGCTATAGGGCCCCCTCCTGGTTTAAGTCTCTTCCTATAACCGTCACTAACTCCCAAAATTGCCTCTTTCAAAACTGCTCTTTGGAACCACCTGTTCAACACCTGCAGCTGTAATTGTCACTAACGGGTTGCTCGCATGCTACTAAGTGCACTTTTTATTACAAAGTCCACCAGACTGCCTCCAACTGCCTCCCTCCCCGAACTGGTTCCTTTAATCCCTCCCCTGCCAGATATCTGTATATCAGAGGCCTCCTAAACTGATCATATGTAACTAATGTGTATGAATTGTACAAAATATCTGTTACTATGTCTTTATTCAAACTGTGTAAAATCTGTGTAGCTCTGTATGTCAGCATTCTGTAACCTTCTGCCTCTGTTGTCCTCTCTGTGACGAGGTACCTTTGTAAACGAGCCTCTGGCTCAAAGGTTGTAAATCCGATTGCACAAATAAATAAATAAAATAAATATATGAGGGATAAGAAGTTAGCATACATCCACTGTTAGTAGCAAGTCACTTTACGGTTTTTGAGCTACAAGACTTGTAACTACCTATGAACCTATATCCTTAAGACAGAATGATAAGGTTGTGATAATTTTTGGGAGACAGTGTTCTATGAGTCTAGAAAGAATTTCAGTCAGTGACCAATTTACCAAGACTGTCAGCTGTCCAGGAGGTCTTTGTGGCTTCTTTTGGAAGGGTATAGGTTGGGACCATCTTTGGAAGAGCATAACAGGTTGGGGCCATTTGTGTTTCAGTCCTAAGATATTTAAATTCAGTTTCTGTAATCCAGTCATTTCTTATGATGATGCCACTCACTACGGAGTCAAAAGACAATGGCTCACATAGAGTTTCCTCCCCTGAAATAGAGATTTAAGGCAATGGTAGTGTTACTATCTACCTAATAAAGGTTATTTCTTGACCTTGCTCAACTTGATTGTGTTATTTTCTTGGACGTGCCTCTTCATGTATCTCTGCTTGGCACAATCATGTTGGGGTCAAGGGAAGCTCTAAACCTGGTGGAAAAACATGACACAGGGACAGCTGTTGCAGAATAAAAGGTTTATTACTCAATACATGTAAAAAGGATAGCTTACCAAATCTGAGAGTCCAGAACCTCTGATCACCCGGTGTTGTCATAGGAAAAACTCGAAGAACAATACTCTTACACAAAGTTATATACTTAGAGATAAGAGGGTCTGCAACCTGGTAATGGGCTTATCTGCATAGTAGAAAAGCTAAACAACACATTTCTATTGGTGGGTAAGGTGGGCAGCTCGCACCCAAGGCTATTAAGCTTGCACGTACACAGGGATAAGCAATTATGCAGACTAAAACTACTTTTGGGTTACAATGGACTGATTCATAGAATATGCTGATCATAGCATTATGGCTAATAGCTGTAGGTGGCGCACTAAGACCACAAATATAACACTGCATAATACATCATAGCAAGCATGAGTACATACTAATAACACTTATATTTTAAGATGGTGGTCCTTTTTAGGGACTGTAGGTCAGGCAGGTCTACATATTCCCCCCTTGCTTCCTGATTAACGAGGTAACACAACAAGCATTACTTAGTTGGTAACAGTCTTGATTACAGTCCAGCTGAACAAGCAGTATAAAGAAACTTCAGTTGTGTACGATGTTGTTTAATCATGCATCTTAAACACCATAATGTAACAATCATGAAAAATATGAAGAAAACTTGAATAATAACAAAACCTTTAAAAGTAAATTCCAACCAAGTGTTGGGCTGAGCTCGTACCGTGTCATAATGTTGCACACTTAATAGCGTACGACATTATAGCTAACCCGAAATAGCACTGTCTAGGACAGCGAATGGTACAATACCGCATATTCTGCCGTAAGAGGTATTGCACCATTCACACACTCCCAGGCAGAAGATAAGACATCTGCTGGGAGTGGGTTCCACTGAGCAGCTGCCATGGCTCACTGGACAGAGCCACAGCAGCAGGCACCCAGGCACTGCGTCTGTGACCCAGGTTCGATTCCCGGTCCCAGAAATTTTATTTTTTTACAGACTTCGTGCACTCCCCGAGTTGGACCCCCCCCTTGGAGTTAAGAATCTTTAGTAGGGTGTCCCGTGGGCACAGCCCCCTGCAACAGGGGGTGTGGGGGTGGATCCCCCCACAGAAAATAGTTATGCCACATGGCACAAATCGCACTGTACTGGCAGCGTGATTTAGCAATGCAGCATAATGTCTTGCAACATTATGACCCCGTGCTGGACAGAGCTGTACTCAGATCGCCATCATGAAATAAGTCATTCAAAGAATCACCTGCCTTGGTAATATTGTTGATAATATGGATCCCTGAACTGGTGGCCTTGATGGAAAAGGGATGCCTGGATATCGTAGCAGTCACAGAAACATGGTACAGAGAGAACTATGACTGGGATGTTAATATACCAAGGTACACAACCTACAGGAGAGACAGGGAGGGGAGAAGAGGGAGAGGAGTAGCTCTCTATGTAAGGGAAGGGATAAAAGCATGGAACAAAAGAGTAATCAGGGAGGAGAGGAGACACTGTGGGTCACCTCAGAGACTGGAAATGGTACCACAATCCGTACAGGGGTTGTATACAGATCCCCATCTCAGGGGGAGGGAATGGACAAGGATATGATAGAAGGCATCCTTAGGATGGCAGAGAATAGGGAGATACTATTGATGGGGGACCTGAATATGCCAGATGTTAACTGGAGCACCTTTGCTGCAGCCACATCCAAGAGCAGGGCCATTCTCAATGCCCTGCAGGGGGCATGCCTCAGACAGCTAGTTTTGGAACCCACTCATGACGGAGCAATCTTAGACCTCATACTCTCAAATGGGGACAGTGAGAGGATCTCAGATCTAGAAGTGAGTAGCTGTCTGAGAACAGGTGACCACCAAACAGTGAGGTTCATGATAAACTCAGCTACAGAGTCAAGCCATACAAAAGTGAGGGTAGTGGACTTCAGGAGGACTGACTTTGGCAAGATGGGGGAGTGCCTTAGAAAAGCACTAGCAAACAGGCTAGAAGGAGGGGTAGAGCAACAATGCGGAAACATCAAAACTGCCATCACAGAGGCAACAAGCCTTTGTGTGAAGCAAATAAACAAATCAAAATGAAAGAAAAAGCCACTATGGTTCTCAAAAGAGGTGGCGGAGAAGGTTAGGGAGAAAAAGATAGCATTTAGGAAGTATAAGGAAACACAGAAGGTGCAGAATAGAGAACTGTACCAGTTAAGGCAGAAGGAAGCAGGGAGGGAAGTCAGAATAGCAAAGGCCCAAACTGAGGAAAAGATAGCCAACTCAGTTAGGAAGGGGGAAAAAAACTTTTATAGGTACATCAGGGAGCATAGAAAGACAAAGGGAGGGATAGTGAGGCTGAATAGAATGGATGGTGGGTGGGCAGAGAGGGTCAGTGAAAAAGAAGGGATACTGAATGAATACTTCTGCTCAGTATTCACAAAAGAGGAGGAGGGGAGGTACCTAATCCAATTAACAGAAGCACTCTGGATAGGGGGTCAATCCCAGCCCTTTCACAGAAAAAAGGGTTCTGAAAGAACTCCTAAAACTGAAGATGGACAAAGCAATGGGGCCTGATGGGATTCACCCCAGAATTCTAAAAGAATTAAGGGGAGAGCTAGTGACATCACTGACTACCCTTTTTAACAAATCATGGGAGGATGGTGTGGTACCTGAGGACTGGAGGAAGGTGGATGTGATTCCCCTTCACAAAAGTGGAAGCAAGACAGAGGCAGGAAACTACAGACCTATCAGTTTGACCTCTGTTGTATGGAAAGTGATGGAATCACTTCTGAAGGAAATAATTGTTGAGTACCTAAAGGCCAGGGGGGCACAGGACCCAAGGCAGCATGGGTTCACAGCGGGAAGGTCATGTCAGACGAATCTAATTGATATCTTTGACTGTGACCAAAGTAGTAGATCAGGTAGGGGCTGTGGACATGGTCTACCTAGACTTTAGCAGGGCATTTGACACAGTCCCACACAAAGATTAATAAACAAATTAACCAGCCTGGGAGTGGGTCCCAGGGTGGTAACCTGGGTAATAAATTGGCTGGACAACAGGACACAGAAGGTAATTGTAAATGGAGTCCACTCTGAAGACAGGGGGGTTATTAGTGGGGTACTGCAGGGTTCAGTACTGGGTCCAGTCCTTTTCAATGTCTTTATAAGTGACATTGCATAGGTACTGGAAGGAAAAGAATGCCTCTTTGCAGATCACACAAAGATCTGCAACAGGGTTGATACACAAGGAGGCATGGAAAGGATGATAAGAGACTTCACAAGGTTGGAGGAATGGTCAGCAGTATGGCAGCTTGGATTCAGTGCAAAGAAGTGCAAAATGATGCACCTGGGAAATACAAACCCAGGGGAAGATTACACAATGGGGGGGGAGCTAGTAACAACAACAAAAATGGAAAGGGACCTGGGGGTAATCATATCAGATGACCTTAAGGTTGGCAAGCAATGTGAGAAGGCAGTAGGGAGGGCTGGGGGAATGTATAGGGAGAGGCATCACCAGCAGAAAACAGGAAGTTGTTATCCTTCTGTGCAGACAGTTGGTGAAACCCCATCTGGAGTACTACGTCCAGTTCTGAAGACCCCATCTACGCAAGGACATAGACAGGATGGAGGCGGTCCAGAGGAGGGCAACTAAAATGGTGCAGGGTCTGCAAGAGAAGCCATATGAGGAGAGACTAAAGGAGCTTAATATGTATACCTTTGAGGAAAAGAGGGAGAGGTGGGACATGATAGAAATGTTTAAGTACCTCAGTGGAATCAACAAAGTCAAAGAGGGTAGCATCTTTCAGAAAAAGAGATGTGCAAGAACAAGGGGACACAATTTGAAGACAGAGGGGGGACGGCTCAGGGGCAATGTGAGGAAGTATTTTTTCACATAGAGGGTGGTGGACACATGGAACAGCCTTCCTGAGTAGGTTGTGGGATCTAAAACTGTGGGAGAATTCAAGGATGCATGGGACAAACATAAGGCAATTCTTGTGGGGGGTTGGAAGAAATAGGCTGTTGGTTAACTACATGTAGAATCTGCAGCTTATCCTGTAGGTAGGGAAATGGGCAGACTAGGTGGGCCAAGTGGTCCTTATCTGTCATCAAAGTCTATGTTTCTATGTTATGTTTCTATGATAAGGTGTGAGCCGGCCCGGTGGTGCTGAGGGTTGAGGCGCTGGATGCCACACCTCGTGCCACACCGGTGACCTGGGTTCGGGAATGAGCCTGGGTCATCGGGGTCAGCAGGGGAGGTAGACGATTGAGCATCTGGAGGACAGTTCTCCTCTCCTGGGAGGGAGGGGGGCTCCTGCTGGATGCTTGGCTGGCCTCTGGTGGAAGCCGGAGGCATAGCAAACCTTGAAGCATAGAGAAAGGTTAGGAGTGGCAGACATCAGTGAAATGCCTTGATGTCAGGTGCTGGCCACTCCACTACAGAACAGGGAAATACCTTCCAGCTCCAATGGAGATGGAGCCCTGGAGCTTGCCCTCGATTTGCAGCCGCCTTCCTGGCACCCTTCGACCAACGAAACTAGATGTTCGGGGTGTTTGGGCCCCACCTCGTCTCCACCTGGGGGGGTAATCTGAGGCTCCATGGGTGACATGAGCAGACCAGGTAAGGTGGCCTGCAGAGGGATGACTCCTAGGTGCTCCCAATGGAGATTGGAGCTCGTGGGAGGGAAGGCAAGAAAAATAGAAAGTATAAAAAATATACATATACATGAATAAGGTGTGTATCCTTTCTTTCTAATAAGGCTCGAAGATTCAAGGTGAGAGGGTCAATATGCACATTAAACACTGGTAGATACTGTGCAATAGCATTCAGATAGTCAGGGTCACTATCTATGTAATCAGTTTCTGGGGTAGGAAATAGGGTGATAATCATATGGCCAATGAGAGTGTGCTGCTGAGGTACAAAAGGTTGATCATAGTGATGTTGCACACCAAAGGTCCATAGGAGAGTCTTGTAGTTGGTAACAATGCAATACTGTCCATCAGAATTGTAGGACACTTGAACTTGAGGAAGTCACCACTTGGTGAGCTGGACAGGGCAGGTGAAGGAGGCATTTGTCATATTGCTGGTGAGTTGTTGAACTTCTTGTCATGAGGCAAAAGTGACATTTGGCTTGTCAAAAGGAGATGTGTCATTAAGAGTTTCAATGGCAAAGAGGTCATTATCAAACATATATGACCAGTCCATAGAAATTGGATTGTAACCGCAAACAGGCTTGGTTACATCAAAGACATCACATCTACATAAATAATGGTAACCCCGTTTGGCACAACAGTCAGTATGTGGGGCTACCCAGGTGTCCAGCTGAGGATGAAAAACCAGCAAAGCAGGCAAGTCAATCCATTCTCAATAGATGCTGCCCTCTAGATGACCCATGGAGTGGATATTTGCCAGCTTGTCAAAGACTGAAGAATCCTTGTCAGAAAACAGAAGGGACACTGTGAAGGTAATGTACATAATATCCCACAGAGCACATTGGTGTGCAACATAGCAGGGTCCTCGATTCGGGTGTGGAGTTACATAGCCCAAGTTCCATGCTGTGGCCAAAGAGAAGGACACAGACCGATCCATGCACCAGGTAGTGCATGATAGGGTTCTACAAGAGGGGCAATACCATTTAGCCATACGTCTATCATGGATCATATCCAGGATCCACCCTGATTCCAGATCTTGGAAGAGATTGGTGATAGTAGTGATAACAAAAGAATCATAAGCTGAGCAAATGATTTCCCTGCCTATGTGCTGTTCAGAGGCTTCCTTATTATTTTGGAAGCTCAATTCGTTGAGTTTGTTTTGGGTCTTATTGAATAAAAGTGCAATATCATGCATGTCATACACCATGAATCTTTCCCTTTGGGAAATACCATCTAGACCGTGTAGTATGGGCTGCATCACATTCAGACCTAAATGACTGTTGAAATTTTTGATTTGACTTTGAATTTTTACCAAATTCCCTCGGTTCCAGATTGACATTCCTGAGTCAAATAGACCAGTAACAGTGCCTGTTGCACCTCTTATGTCAGCAAATCCAACAGCTGCTTGGGACGTTGGGGGCAGAACACTCCTTGGTGTTCCATAGTGTGGGGCCCAGCTACAGGGTCTTGTGCACATGCTTGATATGCTGCCATTAAATCTAACAACATAACAGTATGGAATTTGGATACACTGTTTAAGGACAGTGGCCAAACTCAGCCATATTCCAGTGAGTGAAGCTCAAGACAACAGGAGCATACATAAATTGGACATTATTAATGAGACTCCCTGGAATAGAAGTTGCGGCCAGAACACTGGGTGGACCTGACTCCATTGTTGAACATTGTAAGGGATCATCCTTTGCTGCTGAGAGTACTGTAAGGAAAAGAGCAGCAGTTGCAATAGAATGATTGGAACAAAATTAGCGCATGGTGGCATTAGAGAATCTAGTGCAGAAGTCTGGATTCATCATGGCTATAAGGTTGTAAAGACCTGTATGTTGCTGTGGTACTTGGCGGATGCACAAAGGTCCATTGGGGCAAATACGGGTATTGGGCCAGCCTTGGAAAGTTTCTTTGGAGAGGTAGGCTACTGGAATCTGTTGCCCATTATAGTTTTCAGTCTTCCATTCTATTTGTAAAGTGGATTGGTCTGGAGATACCACCATGGCATTCAGATAGGCATCGTTCCCTTCACGAACAGTGACAGTTGTGGATGGGAGGTCGATGGCTACACCTTTAGTCGGAGTTGGAGATATTAGGATGCCAGGCGGGAAGTAGATTATATCCCAAGGGTTCAGGACATGAAAAAGTGTTTAGTCTATGTTGGGGAATTGTGGCACACTAGCCAGCATGCATGGCAGAAAGAAGATGAGGAATATCATTATTTTCTGAAAAAGAAGAAGACAAAAAGGTAAACTTACAGATCTCCCTCCATCAGCTGGGGGAAGGAGTATTAATCACCCATGTACAATTTCATTTGATTGGCATGGTACTATTTGTCAGTGGGCTTCTTGCAGTCTGTCAGCCCTAGTTGATAGATAGCAGGGCTCAATGTGTTGATGGTGTCACGTGGGCCCGCCCATTTGTTTGTGAATGGGTGGGTGGGAGTGGAGAATTTTAGTACCATTACTTGATTTTCTACTTGCTAATTGACTTCTTTGACTTTCTTGTCAAAGTACATTTTGGACTGCTGCTGGGCTTGGCTCAGATTTTGAGCAACAAACAGGTGGATCTGTATCAGATTATCTTTCAGTTGCGCAACATAAGTATCTGCCAACACTCTGCCTGCGGTAGAGGCATTCAGATCAATCCATAGATGTTCAGGTAATCTCATTTGCCTGCTGATCATCACCTCGAAGGGTGTACGTTGGATTGCTGCAGCTGAGGTATCTCTGATTGCCATTAAGAGTAAAGGCAATAAGTGTCCCTACCTTTAGCATTCTGGTTCGCAAACTTCCACAACATGAGCTTAATCTGTCTGTTAGCTCTCTCTACCTGTCCTGATGACTGAGGGTAGTATGCAATGTGAAACTTCTGTAACTTGTGTAGCTCCAAGTAACTGCAAACATTCTTGCATCAACTCACCTGTGAAACTGTATCCTTGGTGAGAGTCTACCTTGAGGGGTAGGCCCCACCTGGTATATACCTGATCTGACAGGATTTTGGTGGTGACTTTTGCCATGTTTTCTTGACATGGGAAGGATTCTACCCATTTCATGAAGAGGTCAATAATGCCAAGTGCACACTTCTCATCCTTGCTGGTGGTGGGCAAAGGTCCAATGAAATCAATTTGGATTGCATTCCAGAGATCAGATTGTCTCTGGGGTAGCAGTTTGAAAATGTTCTTGCCAGGAACTGGGTTGTTTTGAGCACAGGTGATGCAATTGTCCACATAATGTTGGACTTCTGCTGTCATGCCAGGCCACCAGCCTGCAGTTTTTAGTCTCTGCAGTTTTGTTTACCCCTTGGTGTCCACCTGTAAGGGTATTATGGATGTGATGGATGAACTCAGGTCAAAGTATTTTGGGAATAATCCAGAGTTTTTGATCACCAGAGTGGTACAGAACCAACTTCTGGTCTGCCAAGAGATGAAGGTTGTCAGAATGTCTTTTGAATGGGTTGTTCAAAGACATTTCTTTCTCTGTCTCCTTGGAGAGGTATTCATATACCCTTTTATTTCTGGACCTGCCATTTGTACTGCAGTGAGATCCAGAGGGACCACTTTGGTCCTCTTGTGGGCGGCCACTATATGTGGCCCAGTATGGGTTTTCAGAACCCATGTTTCCCCCCTTGAGCACCATCTTTGGTTAAAAATGTCTGCTAGATCATTGTACTCATGGAAAGGTTCAGCCTTGGAGTGAACCTTAACCTTGTGTATGTACAGCTGAAAAGAAATTGCTCAGCAAAGTTGACAATGTGTATGAACAGGTCCCTGTATTTCACAGGGTTGCCTTCTGAAGAGGCAAAATCATGGGTCTTCCAGAAAAGAAGAAATTCTGTCAGGGGGTTGCACACCCAGGAAGAATCAGAGTAGATGGTAGTGTCCTCTTTTCCCTCATGGAGGAGTTACAGGGCACGTGCTACTGCAGCAAGTTCTACATATTGGGAAGTTTTGATGGTGCACTTCCTGGACACCTAGAAGGTGTCACCCACTGAATACAGGACCAGGACCCCAAAGCCTGCAATTTTTTCTCCTTCATGGCAGGAAGATGATCCATCTGTAAAAATGTGGCAGAGTGCAGGGTCTTCTAGAATGCACTCAGTGGCTGACAGGAATGGGCCTGGTTCTGGTAGGGTGTGTGGCTCCAGGCCACACTCATGTGACTCTCCTTGGTATAGGAGACCATGTGCCAAAATGGAGGGCATTTTGTTGAGAAGCACAGTAATGTCTCTATCCTGTAAAAGGAGAGACCTATGGGTGAGTCTAGTATTAGGCACATTTCCATCTCTGATTCTGACTTTCAATAGGAAGTTGGTAGGGGTGTGGTTAGTGTGCAACACGATAGGGGAAAACCCTATAAGGTAGGTGAAGTGTTTGATGGCCCAAAAGGTTGCCAAGAGATTTCTGTCACAGAGACAGTACTTCTGCTCCACAAGGGAGAGAATCTGAGAAGCACAGGCAATGGGCCTAAGGGTACCATTCATCTTTTGTGCAAGGACTGCTGACATGCCCACCTCAGAGGTAGCAGTTTCCAAATAGAATGGCAGTTCTGGGTTAGGTTGACCAAAGCTGGAGCAGAGGCCAAAGCCTTCTTCAAAGAAGTGGCAGCAACTGTATGTTCTGGTGCCCACTGCCAGGGGACATACTTCTTCAGGAGCTCACACAAAAGTGCAGTTCCCTGTGCAAAGTTGCAAATGAAATCCCTGGAGTAGTTGAACAGACCCAGTAAATGTCTCAGAGTAGCCACACTAGTGGGCAGTGGCAAATCTTGAATGCCCTGGACCTTGTCCAGGGTGGGGCTCCTACCCTCGGCAGTGATGCGCAAGCCCAGAAAGAAAACTTCTGGTAGGCACAATTGTACCTTTGCAGGATTGCACCTGTGATCTGCTTTCTGTAGGAGCATCAAGAATTCATCTAGAAGCTCCAGGTGTTTCTCCAGGCCTGTGGTGGCCAGGAGGAGATCATCCATGTATTGCAAAAGGCATTCTGTTGTGGAAAAGCTCCATATGGCATTCCTCAAATAGATGTGGAAGAGGGAGGGACTATTGTGGAATCCTTGTGGGAGGCAGTTCCACATGTACTGACATCCTTCAAAGGTAAAGGCCAACTTGTATTGGCTTGAAGGGAGTGACCAGAAACTGCTTAAGATATCTAGTGTACGGAACCACTTGTATTCAGGTTTCAGAAGCTTGCGTACATCCGGGCAGATGCCATGGTGGGTGCACAACTGGGGTGACTTGGTTAAGTCACCTGTAGTCAATGGTAAGCCTGTAATTGCTTTTAGGCTTCTTCACTGGCCAGATGGGGGAGTTAACTCTGGACACACTGGACCTAATGACCCCTTGCTTCAAAAGGGAATCAATAGTTGCCCTCAAAGAGGGTATTGCCTCCGCAGGAAATGAATATTGTCTCTGACAGGATGGCTCATCACCACTGACTTGTATAAGAGGGCACATCCTCGCACAATCATATTTATGTTTGGCAAAGGCCTCTTGGTGCCTTTGCAAAATTGGTTTCAGTTGAGGTAAAAGCTCATGGTGCTGCAGCATGAGGATGACATCATACTCTGCATCATTGGCTTTTACTGCTGCTACCACATGCGGGTCAGAATTGAGAAGCATGTGGCACTGACCAGGTATCTGGCACAGTAGCTTATTGGCTAAATCTACCATGCAACCATAGTGTGAGAGGAAGTCTACTCCCAAGATGCTCTGGTGATGACATAGTATCATGAGATCCAAGCGGTGTGTCACCTCAAAGATATCGATGATGACTGGTATTGGTTTGGACCAGTATGTTGTGATCATGGTCCCCTCGAAGGTCTGGGCAGAAGTGGGCTTCCCTGCTGACCAACGAGATAGTTGCTACAAAAATCGAGGTATCGGGTGGGTATCCTTTAAAAAGTTTAAATGAATGTTCCTGTGGGTGGTGGGTGTTGAAATATCAGAAAAAAAAAGAACCAGGCACTTTCAATCCTTATTCCAATAAATGTTAATCTTTTTTATTCCATAGACATCACATAAGATCCTTCAAAACCCAATGTTTTACCTCTTTAGGCATCCTTCAGGGAGTGGGATCTTTGTGCATTCATATAGGAAATATTTCAGCCTCTTCTCTGGAGACCTCTATTGAACTGTAATTTTGTTTTTGTCAGTTGTTGTATAAATTCATTCCTGGGGTGTTGAGATCTCCATGGTAGTCTCTCACAATGGACTACCTTCACTGCTGCTACCACATGTGAGTCAGAAATGAGAAGCATATGGCACTAGTCAGGTATCTGGAGCAATAGCCTGTTGACTAAGCCTACCACACAGCCACAGTGTGAGAGGAAGTCTACTCACAAGATGCTCTGGTGATGACGTAGTATCATGAGATCAAAGCAGTGTGTCACCTCAAAGGTACCAATGATGACTGGTATTGGTTTGGACCAGTACATTGTGATCATTGTCCCTTCAAAGGTCTGGGCAGAACTGGCTTCCCTGTCAACCAACAAAATAGTTGCAGGTTGCCTTGGTGCAGTACAGAAACAGCAGTGCCCATGTATAGAAGTACCTCTTGCTGGTGGCCCCCAACCAGCACTTCTACACAGGGACATCAGGAATCATCGGTTACCAAAGTGATGATGATGTGAACCTGGGGCTGACATCGTTAGCCCGATTCAGAGTGCTTCTGGTTAGCATCTTCTGATGAGGGGTCTATCTCTCAAAGCATCTGTAACACTTCAGAGTATGGAGATCTGAACTGCCTGCCCTCATCAGATTCCTCTAGTGGAGGATCGGATGGGATGACAGCCATGGTTTTTGCCAGGATGGCTACTGCCATAGATTGGACTCTAGCCTTAAACTCCCAAAGCCAGTTGCTTTCCTCAGCCAGTTCCCAGTACGAAGGGCCAGACCACTGCTTTGGCTGTTATTCCCGTTTGCATTCTGCTGGTTCAGCTTCTACCAATACCTCTGTTTGGTTTTGTTCGGCCTTCCTCGGTTCTGGTAAGAGAGTTTGTCCTGTTCGGAATCTTTTGATTTCCCTTCAACCACATACTGGGTAGATGGTTTGGTACAGTTCTGCACCACAGCCACTTTGGCCTTTGAACCTGAGCCTAGGTCCCTCACATAAATTTGGTACATGTGTTCCACCCTATCCATTATGTTTTGGAATTGGCCCCATCTCAGGAATACCGCTGTTTCAGTCTTCTTGCAAAGGGCTGGTTGCATGTTTTTCAAGAACAGGTTTTTGTACTCAGTTGAGTTTTGGTCTGCAGCCTCATTGGCCAATTCTTTGCCAACTGCGTAGGCAAGCCACAAGCAGCTATCATACTATGCTGGGGTCTCTTTGGCGAATTGCTTCACTGGATGGGCTAGTATCACTCCAACCATATTGGGATTGTGCACTGACAGGAGGCTGGCCGTGACTAAGCCAAATTCAGCCTTGATGTAAGTATGTATCATGTCGGGCAGCTTGGCCCACAACATGGGGTCTACAGTTTGTTTTAACATCTGGACTCTGTGCTCAGGTGGGAGGCTGAGCATTTCACATTGGTTTTGCACCTTTTCCAAATGGCAACTAAGATTGTTGCCAGAGGTCATGTGGCCTACTTTGTCCATGATAGTCTGGATGGCTTGTGTGGACTGCAGAGCAATCGGGGTGGACCCCATGTGCCCTGTCATGGACTTGACAACCACCTCATCCATAGCATTACCCACACCCTGAAGGAGGGTCTGTTGCTGCACCTTCTTCTTCAACATGTTGGCCATGGCTTGCTGGATCACCACGGACTGTGCCCCAGAGACTCCGGCCTTTGTGACTGCTTGTTCAATCAGGGCTTCCACTTCGTCCTTGTCTTGTTTACTAAAGATGGCTACCGGTGGTGGGTGAGGCCTCCATGCTCCAGCATACCAAGGGCCACCATCTTGGATCTCACCATCATCGCTGTTGTCAATCTCTGATGACACCAGATCGATGGACAGGGGATACGGTATAGATTTCACATGACCCTTCAGGATTGCCAGCTGCTGACATAACTTCATCATCTTGGCTCTACACATCAAATGATTTACCCTGCCTTTGTACTGTCCCTTACTGACATGCTTTTGCAAAACTCTGCGGCACTCACTTCACGATTTTCCCTGATCTCCCCGTCCAATGCTTCCTAGCACCTTCCCAGCTCATCATACAACTCCTCATTCTCACTCTGCACTGTATCATTTATACAAGTAAGCAAATCATTCAACTGTAATGCATGCTTTTTATCCTGCTGCAACCTTTCACAATCCTCTCTCAATCTAACAGCCTCTCTGTCTTTCTCCTGTACAGTACAATGCAGTTCATTTTGAGTCTCATTTTCTAAGCTTTTGGATTTCTTGGTCCAACTCCCTCCATTGCTCACCCATTTCTTGGGACTTGGAGCCCAGTTCTTTTTTCAGAGCTAGGACTGGTTTCCACTGCCTGTAATGCACTGTACAGGGTGGCAACCCTCAGGGCCGGTGTTAGAATTTTGGGGACCCTCAGCGAAATTAATGATGGGGGCCCCCATCCAGTTATCCTTTTACATGTGGCCCATGTTTTACTTATGTTTTATGGAATTAAAATGCCAATGCACACATAGGTGCTGAATCTCATTTTTAAACCTAGAAACAATCCATGCCTCTTATTTTAACACATTAATCAGTTTTACATGTTTAGGCATTAAGACATGATGAGGGGTTAGATTACTGTCTGTTAATCTAACCCTAGATGTATGAGATACAAGGCTTTATTCCCTCAAGATTAAATTAACAATGTAATAGAAAGGCCGGAGTGCCTTAATGCTATTATTTAGCTAGACTGCTTCTATACTCAATTCAGGAATGAACTCAAGTCATTTGGTGCTGTCCTGGGGAAGGAAGATTGATCATCCCAAAAACAGCTCCCCTTCTGCAGTGTGGGGGGGGGAGTTGTGCTCTGCCACCTGGCTGAAAAAGAGATAACACAGTGAAAGCACTCACTGGGGGATGGATGCTGCTAGCATGCCAAGCACCAGTATGGGCAAATGAACCCTTGGTAAAAACTGGGATGAAAACTCCCACAGCTGGTCCCACACTACCAAGAATGGTCTTCACCTCACCCACCACAGATGGTCCAGGTAAGTGGCGGAGGTAAGGTCCAGAGCAGATAGGACCCCTACCCTAAGGGAAAACATCTGACACACCTGTATGAGTGCATCAAGGCCAGGAATGACTTCTAAAGTTCACACTGCACAAGGGAAAATATCAGTGATATTCTCATTAGAGCCATAGCATACCTGCTTTATGACATGCCTTTTATCATACAATGGCAACAAAAAGTAATCCAAGTGCATTCTGATTGTTCAGTGTCCACTGTTGCTTTAATAGTTTTAATGGGGTTTATTCCATATAACAGCAATAAACTAGTTAGCGAACATTAACAAAACTATTAAAAAAATCAACCCCAATACCTTTTACCAGCCTCATCCGACCATGTGATCAATCGACCTACCACAGAGTACTTATATTTTATTGTTTTGTTATACCTATTATTAAAACAAACAAACAAAATAAACTATGTTTTCTTAACCTCTGTAGCCTATGTCACTCCTAAATTCTGGTGCCAGCTTATAGGCCCTACAACCAAAAGACAACCTCACATTTGTACAATTTTAAATTCACTCAATCATTTACATTACTGTATACCCAACCAGGACACAGGAGATATATTTAACTTAGAATTTAATTAGAATTTTAGAAAGAAGAATTAGGAATCTGAATTTAGAAAATGCAAACAAACTTACCTGCTTAAGAAGCACTCAGTCAGCATAGGTCTCAGAGGCATACCGTCAGCACAATGACATTTCGATAGCGAAGACCACCACAGCGACAAATCTCAGCAGGTCACTGTGATGGTTTCACTTCACACCACTGCTCTCTTTCCAGGTGTTGCACACCCACCTCGAACCAACTTCAACTCTGAGTTCATTTTCTAGAGATGAGGGGGTGCTGGGAGCACAGCCCACCACATGCGGGGTGCAGGGGGTGAAGCCCCCCTCAAAAAACACTTAGTTCCAATGGGAACAATGCCGACTGTTGGCATTGTTCCTGTTGGTGTCGGGGCTGTCGACAGCATTGTTGTTGTAACATGACGAACTGGTCTCAGAAGGGACAGAGGGCATCAGGAAAAGACTGAATTTTCTTAGCCAAGCCAAGGAGGCAAGAACAGAACAGAACAGAAAGTTGGAGAAGTTTCAAGCAACAAAAAGCAGGCACCAATGGATCCTTCACTTGTTCCAGCAGCAGTTCATTATGTGATGATCTGAAGGACAGGAACTCTCTCTCTCTCTCTCTCATAGGAAGTGAAAAACAGAAGAAAAGACTACAGACTGCAGGGCCTTTCTTTAGGCTCAGGTCCTGCTTGATAAACCTGCTGGTGCCAGAAATTTTATTTAAAAGGGCCAATCAGCATGTGTGCCCTGAAGTAAGAGTACTATCTGCTTGGTTCTCCAAAATCACTAATGGCTGACATTCAGCCAAATTGCTGCATGCCTATATTACCCCAAAGTACTGCTGAAGCCGAGCGCACCTAGCCCAAAGTATGGTTCGGTTGTTTGCACTGGAGCTGAAAGTCCAGTGCAGACTCCCTCCACAACCATCAGTAGCCTCCGATGCCTGATTCTTTACTTCTGTCTCACTCGCTGGCACACTTTGATTTCCCCCTTCCCCTAGCAGTATGGGTGATGGGCAGAGCAATGCCTTTTGCAAGCTAACTCCAATCTATTAATCAATGAGCTCTCAACCCTCCCCCTCTCCACCTTCCTTGAAGCTTGGCTTATGCTTAGAGACAAACATGTTTATCCCCTTCCGTCCCTCTGAAGTGTTGGCCTGTAGATTAACTACTCATTTGTCTCCTGTCCTGTAACTTGTAAGCACTGCTACATATACAATCCTGTTGTGAGACGCAAGGACTGAAACATGATTTAAAAACAAACTTAACAAAGCTCTTGCTTTCTACCTTCCCACGCCGTCCACACTAGGCAGGCTTAACTTGTACATGAATCATCAGCTGGCAATGGCATGTCTATATCAGACAGGACCCGTGATGTCATCAGCAGTGCCTTCCACTGGCTGCCCCCACTGTCCCTGCCTCTGGCTCATAAAGACATTCTCAGCAATGTCAATGGGGAGGGACTGCACTAGTACCTACAGCACAGACTGCCAGACATTTTCAGGAATGTCAGTGGGGAGGGGCTGTGCTACAGCACAGCACAGACTGCCTTGAAGAAAAAAAAGTTTCCAAAAGAAAAGTTTTACCCGTAGGCTGTTGACAAGACAGAATTAGAATATATGGGAATACTGGACTGATGTATCAGTCGGTGGCACAGCAAGAGTAAAAGTTTCTGTTTGTTGGAGGCCCCAGCTGCATGTGGGGGCTGCCCACTGCTGTGGGTTTGTGGGCACCTAAAGCCAGCCCTGGCAACCCTTGCATACTTTTGGTCATGTTTCTTAACCATAGGTTTGGTCTCCAAATACAGCATGTACACATACTGTATCGGATGACCGTGCAAAATCGCCCCAACCTCCAATGGGAGGTTAGAAAGTTTGAGACATCTAACTTGAGCTCAGCGCTAATGGCCATTCTGGAAGGTTCCACTTTTCCTGCACAAGCCTGGAGTCCAAGGGGTATTGATCCACCTTGTGCTCTACAGCTAGGCAGTTACACATTTACATAGAAACATAGAAACAGAATTTGATGGCAGATAAGGACCTCTTGGCCCACCTAGTCTGCCCATTTCCCCTACCTCACGGATAAGCTGCAGATCATAGTTAAAAAACAGCCTATTTCCTTCTACCCCCACTAGAATTGCCTTATGTCTGTCCCATGCATTCTTGAATTCCCCCACTCTTTTTGACTCTACGACCTCCTCTTGAAGGTCGTTCCAAGCATCTACAGTCCTCTCTGTGAAGAAATACTTCCTCACATTACCTCTGAGCCATTCCCCTTCTATCTTCAAATTGTTCCCCTTGTTCTTGCACATCTCTTTTTCTGAAAGATGCTACCCTCTTGGACTTTATTGATTCCCTTCAGGTATTTGAAAGTTTCTATCATGTCCCCCCACTCCCTCCTTTCCTCGAGGCTATACATCTTAAGCTCCTTTAGTCTTTCTTCATATGTCTTCTGGTGCAGACCCTGCACCATTTTGGTTGCCCTCCTCTGGACAGCCTCCACCCAGTCTATGTGTTTGCACAGATGGGGTCTCCAGAACTGCACACAGTACCCCAGATGTGGTCTTACCAACTGTCTGTACAGAGGGTCAACAACTTCCTGTTTTCTACTGGTGATGCCTTTCCCTATGCATCCCAGTATCCCCCCAGCCCTCCTTACTGCCTTCTCACATTGCTGGCCCAACTTTAGGTCATCTGATATGACTACCCCAAGGTCCCTTCCATTTCCATTTTTGTTATTGTCAGTAACTCACCCCCCCGGCCCATTGTGTACTCTTCCCCTGGGTTTTTGTTTCTCAGGTGCATTACTTTGCAGTTCCTTGCATTGAATCTAAGCTGCCATATATTTGACCATTCCTCCAACCTTGCCAAGTCCCTTTTCATCCTTTCCACCGCACCTTGTGTATCAACCTTGTTGCAGATCTTCGTGTCATCTGCAAAGAGACATACTTTTCCTTCCAGTTCCTCTGCAATGTCACTTATAAAGACATTAAAAAGGACCGGCCCCAGTACTGAACCCTGTGGTACCCCACTAGTAACCCCCCTTTCTTCACTGTGGACTCCATTTACTATTATCAGCTGTGTCCTGTTGTCCAGCCAGTGTTTTACTCAGGCTACCACCCTGGGATACACTCTCCCAGGCTGGCTAATTTGTTTTTTAATCTTTTGTGTGGGACTGTGTCAAATGCCTTGCTAAAGTCTAGGTAGGCCATGTCCATAGCCCCTCCCTGGTCTACTACTTTGGTCACCCAGTCAAATAAATCAATTAGATTTGTCTGATATGACCTTCCCGCTGTGAATCCATGCTGCCTTGGGTCCTGTGCCCCCCTGGCCTCTAGGTACTCAACAATTCTTTCCTTCAGAAGTGATTCCATCATTTTCCCAACCACTGAGGTCAAACTGACAGGTCTGTAGTTTCCTGCCTCTGTCTTGCTTCCACTTTTGTGAAGGGGAATCACATCCACCCTCCTCCAGTCCTCAGGTACCACACCATCCTCCCATGATTTATTAAAAAGGGTAGTCAGTGGTGTTACTAGTTCTTCCCTTAGTTCTTTTAGAATCTGGGTGAATCACACCCCATTGCTTTATCCACCTTCAGTTTTAAGAGTTCTTTCAGAACCCTTTCTTCTGTGAATGGGCTAATATCAACCTCCTATCCAGAGTGCTTCTATTGACTGGATTAGCTATCTGCTCCTGCTTTTCCATTGTGAATACTGAGCAGAAGTATTCGTTCAGTATCCTTGCTTTTTCACTGTCGCTCTCTGCCCAACCACCTTCTTCTTTATTCAGCCTCAGTATCTCTGCCTTAGTCTTTCTTTGCTTCCTAATGTACCTATGAAAGGTTTTATCCCCCTTCCTAACTGAGTTGGTTATCGTTTCCTCGGTTTGGGCCTTTGCTATTCTGACTGCCTTCCCCACTTCCTTCTGCTTTAACTGGTACAGTTCTCTGTCCTGCTCCTTCTGTGTTTCCTTATACCTCCTGAATGCTATCTTTTTCTCCCTTACAGTACCTTCCCAGCCACTTCTTTTGAGAACCATAGTGTTTTTTTCTTTTGTTTTGATTTGTTTATTTGCTTCACACAAAAGCTTGTTGCCTCTGTGATGGCGGTTTTGATGTTTCCCCATTGTTGCTCCACCCCACCTTCTTGCCTGTTTGCTAGTGCTTTTCTGAGGCACTCTCCCATTTTGACAAAATCAGCCCTCCTGAAATCCAATACCTTCACTTTTGTATGACTTGACTCTACAGCTAAGTTTATCGTGAACCACACTGTTTGGTGGTCACTTGTTCCCAGATGGCTACCCACTTCAAGATTGGAGATCCTCTCTCCATCCCCATTTGAGAGTACCAGGTCTAAGATTACTCCCTCCTGAGTGGGTTCCAAAACTAGCTGTGTGAGGCATGCCCCCTGTAGGGAATAGAGAATGGCCCTGCTCTTGAATGTGGCTGCAGCAAAGGTGCTTCAGTTAACATCTGGCATATTCAGGTCCCCCATCGGCAATATCTCCCCTTTCTCTGCCATCCCAAGGATGCCTTTTATCATTTCCTTGTCCATTTCCTCCCCCTGAGATGGGGGTCTGTATACAACCCCTGTGCAGATTGTGGAGCCATTTTCAGGCTCCAGGGTGACCCACAGTGCCTCCTCTCCTCCCTGTTTACTCTTTAGTTCTGTTGCTTCCCTTACATAGAGAGCTACTCCTCCTCCTCTTCTTGCCTCCCTGTCCCTCCTGTAGATTGTGTACCCTGGTATGTTGACATCCCAGTCATGGTTCTCTGTCTACCATGTTTCTGTGACTGCCACGATATCCAGGCATCCCTCTTTCATCAAGGCTACCATTTCGGGGAGCTTTTTACCTAGACTATGGGCATCGGTACTCATTACCCTCCATTTTTTTATGGCTTTATTGTTTTTGCCCCATCCCTGTCCTTACTGCCTTTGTCTTTTTTTCCATTTACCCATGCCCTTCCCCCTATCGACTGCTCTATCTTGGTGTTTACCTCACTAACTACCCTGATTTTTTTGGGGGGGCTAGGATTTCTCTTTTCCTTTTCAATGCCTCCCCCTTGGCTAGTGTAAACGCTTGCCAATGAAGCATTTAAACCTATCACCTAGGATCCTGGTTCCCCTCTTGGATAGATGCAGACCATCACAACTGTATAGGCCTGCATTCCTCCAGATGGAGCCCCAGTCCCCAATGAAGCCCAATCCCTGAGCTCTGCACCAGTTTTTCAACCAGCCATTAAATCCCATGGTGTGGAGTACTGTAGCCTCATCCATGCCATAGGCAGGTAGCACTTCTGAGAAAGTTACCATGTGTGTTACTTGTCTAAGGCCCCTCCCCAACTCCACAAACTCCTGTTGCACTGCTCTGATCCCATTTTCATCCAGGTCATTCATCCCTAGGTGGATAATGACATCCAGCTCACTCCCTCTTGCAGCTGCTCCCATGACCCTGAGGATTAATTTCCTGTCCCTCCAAGCCATGGCACCAGTCAGGCACCTTACCTCCCTTTCCCCTTCCTCCCCTAGTTCTACCCCGTAACAATTAAGTCCCCCACCAGGAGTTGTTTCCTTCCCCTTTGGGGTCCTGTGCCACCCTCCTGTGGGTCTCCATTGTGGAGGTTCCCAGCATTCTCCTTGGTCTCCACTGTGGGTGCCTCCATAGAGGAACCATGCTCCACCAGAGTGGCTAATGAATTGTAGGGAGGCACAACTGGAGGAATGCACCTCTGTTCCAACACCCACACCCTCCCTGTGCCCACTGTGGTCCAACCATTCCTCTTCTTGGCAACCTCTGAGATAGTGGTGATGGCCTGGGTGGTGTCTGGGTGGGGGAGCAGGTTTCCCAAATCATTGCCAGGTTAGCATGGAGACGAACAACCTCTTCCCTCAGACCAGAGAGGTGCCTGCAAATAGAGCAGCAACGCCATCTCCAGAATGTCTCCCAGAAGACTACTGCTCCACAGCCAGTGCATTGCACCACTCCCCACATGTCTGTGTCCCTTCCTGTTACAGATGCTTTTTTGGTTTTTGTTCTTGTTTTAGTGTGTGCAAGCCTGTGAGTGTCTCTATCCCCTATTCAGTGTTCTGTACCTTTAAGGATATGAACAGGTGTATGTTGTTAGCAGTTTTGAGGAAGTGATGTCAGAACCCTGCTTTAAAGGAAGTTATGCACTTGGGGCGGGTGGGGTGAGGGTAGGGGTGGTGAGTAAACCTATGCCATCCAGAAACCATCAACTGCAACTCTGACCCTCCACCCCAGGGAGTGCCTTCCTTCCTTTCAGACACCTATTTCACAGAGTTTAAGTAACAGGTCTAGTCACAATACAGTTCCTCTCTCACAAATTAAAGTTAAAACTAAGAAAAGTCAACCCCAAAAAACAGAATCAATACTAGTTACTTACACAGGTCCAAAAAGTAATAATTCAATTCCATGTAGTTTAGAAAATAATTTGGGATACAGAATCCCATAGACCAATGACGCTAATGAACGAGGGAGCTTGGGCTCGGACACCTTCATGATACTCAGTCCTGTTCATGGTGTGGAGGGCCTGAAAGATCATCCCTGTGGGTTGAATGGGTGGGTATAGGTTCGAGCACCTTCATGTTTCCCGTGCCCATTCATCTGCACACTTTTTTTGTACTGGTCCAGTTCTGTCTAATCAGGTCCATGCCATGGTCGCCATTCATTGGGGTAAAGGCAGGATCTAAACCTGATGGCAAAACATGACACAGGGACAGGTGTTGCAGAATAAAAGGTTTATTACCCAATACATGTAAAAAGGACAGCTTACCATAGTTGAGAGTTCAGAACCTCCAAACACCCGGTG
The DNA here is from genome assembly GCA_016271365.2 of Neoceratodus forsteri. Lineage (NCBI taxonomy): Eukaryota > Metazoa > Chordata > Ceratodontiformes > Ceratodontidae > Neoceratodus > Neoceratodus forsteri. Next base: position 409,909,293 of record CM057453.1, on the reverse strand, counting down.
TCATCATAGGAAAAACTCAAAGAAAAACACTCTAACACAAAGTTATCTACTTAAAGATTAGAGGGTCCATTACCTGGTAACAGACTCATTTGCATTGTAGTAAGCTAAACAACACATTTCTATTGGTGAGTAAGGTTTTCAACTCGCACCCAAGGCCGTTAGGCTTGCACATACACAGTGATAAGCAATTAGGCTGACTAAAACTAATTTTGGGTTACAATGGACTGATTCATAGAATATGCTGCTCACAGCATTATGGCTAATAGCTGTAGGTGGCGCACTAAGACCACAAATACAACACTGCATAATACATCATAGCAAGCATGGGTAAATGCTAATATCCCTTATACTGTAAGCTGGTGCTCCACATTAGGGACTGTAGGTCAGGCAGGTCTATGATCAATAGTTTATTACTTCAGTACCTCTTGTATACCGCCTGAATTTAAGTATAGCAGTTAAGGACAAAGAGATACTCATAATGAGCAATACATTCCCTAAAAAAACTGGACACAGAGTCACTGAAAACCTGCAAGACATGCGAGCAGCTAGACAGATGAAAATGATTGTGCATTACTCTGCTGTGAATCCCTGTGATATGCACAGTTCACACTGTAACAAGGCCAGTTCTGAATGTATTAATAATTTAATGACAGTCACACCCCTAGGTAGCCCCATAGTTAAGATAACTTTTTGGAGACTTACACAGTGCACACACTTGTATAAAATTACACAACACTCTAGACTGCTTTGCATGGATTTGCAAGCCTTTATGTGATTTTCAAGGTGCCATGGAGCCCTGCAGAGACCATAAAATCCAGGACTCTGTACATTTGCAGCCATAGATACATCCAGATATTTCCAGATATTTTGTGGTATATCTAAAGAGATTCTCTCTGGTGGCCAATAGTGGTACAACACATAGTCAGGGAATTTCTCCAGAGCTATCACAGGAATTTCAGGAAATATCTGACCAAGGCGATGGCTGCAACTGCAAGCCCCACCTGTTAAGCATGTTGGTGTAGATTGCTAATGAGTGTGCAGCTTTACCTTTCTGAAGATGGCCCTGGATCGTGTGTAACTTGTCTGGTGAATTTGATATGATGTGCTATCTCCAGCTTGGAAAGTTACTTGCGGTACCTAAGCACCCAGGATGATGTTCCCCAGGAAAATCTGAATAGCAGTTTCAATAACCAGCAGGCCCACCCCACAATACAATAATGGACAATGCAAATAAGGCACTGTTAGACAAGCTCTACACTAACTTGTTTTTTTTCTCTTTTAGATATTTCCTGAAGAAGACCTAAGATCGAAACGTAGATTTTTAACTCTATTTTCTATTTTCAGCATGCATTTAATATAACCATTTTGTTTTGCTTTTAGACCACATGCTGATGCAGCGCCTTGTCTTTGTTTTTTTACTGTTAGACAAGGACTACAATAAATGTTCCTTTTTTTAAACAGAGTGTAGAGGGAGTTTATGTCAGCAGCAGAGTGGATAGAGCATTGTTTCTTTTTTTAGAAAGTCTAAGGGGTTACACAGGGTTCTAGAAGCATCCCAGTAGGGGAACTAATCAAACACAGAGTTAATCAAATGATAGGAAGTTTATCAAACACAGAGCTAATCAAACATAGAAAACTCTGGAAGCATCCAGATAGGGAAAACTCTGGAAACATCTAGATAGGGAAAACTCTGGAAACATCTAGATAGGTAAGACTCTGGCAACATCCAGGTAGGAAGTTAATCAAACATAAAGAAACAAATGGGTAATGGTCCTTTAAGGGAGCTATCTTCTCCCCTTCTTGGCTCCAGATGGCCTTGATCCAGAGAAAATTTGTGAGTTGAGGAGCCTCAAAAAGCAATAAATGTAGTTCCACACATGTGATTCAGTTTGATTCTTTTTTCATTTCCTGTCCCCTACATTTCGCTCCAATAGAGCTTCATCATGGGGAATTGAATCTGTTAAGAAATAATAAAATATTTTGTATATTTTTGTGACTTTTTACTTTACAATTCATATTTTCATATTCTTCATATTTAGTTGTGATATTATCATATCAACTGAAAATATTATTTTCTCTTCTATTGTAATTTTCAATTTTAAATCTGCTGCCTGTAAACATACAATATAAATACATTTTTAGTTGTCTTACAACTTTTTTGCTTGAGATCATGTGCACTCCACCAACACCCTGTGCTCCAAAAATGGTTTAGTGTAACACAGGTTATAAACCTAACTCCCCTTACCAGAGGCACTTATCTCACTGAGTGTATCACATTTTAGGCCAAGCCAGACATTTTTACTTCTATTTCTGTCCTTTTCAGTACTGCATCAAAGTCTGCAATACATGGTCATACCTAATTTAATGTAAAAACAAAGACAAGATGCTGCATCAGCATGTGGTCTGAAAGCCAAACAAAATGGTTATATTAAATGCACGCTGAAAATAGAAAATGGAGTTAAAAATCTACGTTTCAACCTTAGGTCTTCTTCAGGAAATATCTAAAAGAGAAAAAAACAAAGTTAGTGAAGAGGGAAGGTAAAATAAGGGATATATATGTGGGGAAAGAAGAAAGGAGAAGGCTCAGGGAGAAGTGATAAAAGGCAAGATTAAGAGAGAATCTGTGAAACAAAAGGGTGATGATGAGAAATACATGGCATAATAGGAGAAAATGAGCTGGATAAGTCTCCAGGTGGGACTGATTAACAGGGCTTAGTAAGAAGGCTGAAAGGTGACAAACGTGGGGGAAGGAGACCGAGATGGAGACAAATGGTGAAAAAGGAAAGAAGTTAAGTGTGTACAGATACCAACAGACTTTAGGGAAAACAAGGGCTGAAAGATGTGAATGGAAAATAAGTCTATCATTTAAACCAGAGGGCTGCTGGGAGCCAAGGCGGATGATCATCTTGGTCTTCATGTTTTTTCTATGGTCAGAATCCCGGAAGCCCTGCTGAAGGACACAAACAGAAAGGTCATTGGCACCGTGGTCCCTGGAAATAAAGTGGGATACAATGGGTTTACTAGTGTCTCCATTCCTGACTGCCCTGTAATATTACCTGAAATGGTCAGCAAGGCATCTACCAGTCTCTCTGATGTAAATAGCTGCACACTTCCTGCAAAGAATACAATATACCACATTAGAAGAATACAGGAGAACTCCTTGGTGATGTGAAATACACCTGTGGGACCCCAAATTTCAGTCACACTGGAAATAAATCTGCAGGTGCAGCAGCGAGTTCTGTTGCAAGGTTTGGTACCTGGTAGAGAGGAACTTTTGGGAGTATGTAGGCTGCTTTTTACCAGGAGATTTTGCAGGCTAGGTAGCCAGCAGTAGGAGGCAATAGGTGGTTCTGTAAAGGAAGCACCAATGACTGGGTCAGTTTGCAAAACAGGAAAGTTACTGGTGATGATCCTGTGAAAAGAAGGTGTACTCTGATGAAAAAGAAGCACTAGTGGAATTCATTGTTGTTCTTGTATCTTCCTGTGGGGGTTGAGGTTATAGGGCATGTTACTGACCCTGGAGAGTGCTCTGTCCACTGTGCTTTTAGGGTATCCCCTGTTGATAAAAAAAACTATGCATTATTTGGGCCTGCTCAGCAAAATCATTCTCTTCACTGCACAATCTGTGAAGTCTAAGAAACTGTGAATAAGGCAGGCCATTCTTGACATGTTTAGGATGGAAGGAGCTGTGGAGGAGGAAACTGTGAGAGTCAGTGGGTTTGTAATAAACTGATGTCTTCAGTCCAGTGTTCTGTACTGACAGTCTGATATCCAGAAAAGGCAGTGTAGAGAAGGATACTTCAACAGTGTATTGAAGGGAAGGATGGGCCATGGTAAATTTGTTGAGAAAGACTTGTAGGGTCTCCCTGGAGAAGGAGGTGGCCCTCACACAGTCATCCATGTAGCATTTGTAGAGTTCAGGCACAGTCCCTGTGAATGTGGAAAAAACTGTTCCTCCACCCAGCCCACAAATAGATTAGCAAAGCTGGGACCCATCTAGGTACCCAAGGCCACTCCCCTGACCTGCTGGAAAAAACTGTTATTAAAAGAAAAAGCACTGAGTTTCAGAACAAGTTCTGCCAGATGAGTTAGTGTGTGTGTGTGGGTGGCTGCTGGACTTCCCGCTTATTCAGGAAATGCTACAAAGCTGTCAGGCCATCATCATGGGAGATCACTGTGTAAAGAGATTTGATGTCCATGGTGAATATGAGCTGAAGAGAGCCACTGAATCTGAACCTGTCAAATAACTGGAGAGCATGGTTAGTATCTTTAACATAGGAGGGCAGGGACTCAACAAGTGGTCTCATGAGGCTGTCCAAAAATGCAGAGATGTGGGATGTGGGGCAGGAGCAGGCAGACACAATAGGATGGATAGGGGTACCAGTTTTGTGGATTTTGGGAAGAAGATAAAACCTGGATGTCTGGGAATGCTGAACTACGAGTCTTTTAGCAGACATAGGGAGCTCTTTGTTTTCAATAGCCGAGGTGATGGTGGTGGTGGCCTCAGTCTGATAGTCAGCAGTTGGGTCCTGTGGAAGAGAAGAGTAAAACCTGGTGTCAGAGAGTTGCTGTGTGGCTTCAGTGATGCATAGCTCCTTTTGTCAGACCACAACAGCACCTCCCTTATCAGCTGGTTTAATAACAATGTCATCCCTCCATTGCAGAGATCTGAGTGCTGCAAGTTCCCCAGTTGTCAGGTTGGAGTAGTTGTGCTTGCAATGGAAATTGAAGTTACTGGTGTTTTCCATGCATCGGTTCTCTCTGACATCAGGTTTTACTCTTCCCTTCCACAGGACCCCACTGCTGACTATCAGACTGAGGTCACCATCACCATCACCTCGGTTATTGAAAACAAAGAGTTCCCTGCTTCTGCTAAAAGACTCGTAATTCAGCATCCCCGGACATCCAGGTTTTATCTCCTTCCCAAAATAAAGTACTACGATCTGTGTCTTTCCTGTAAATGGTAGTATAAAACTTACCATTTTCAAATTTAATGAGCAAATCCAAATATGGTATACTATTGATATCATATTTCATCACAAAATTCAAGTTCACAGGAGTGTGCCTTGGGGGTGTGAACCCTAAAGCTCACCCCATTTCAACAGTTAATAACCTGACATGGGTGCAGAATAAAAGAATGGGGTGAACAATAGGGTTCACAACACCAAGGCACACCCCACACACCTGTTCCTGCATGCGGGGTGGAGTTGGGCTTTGGGGTTGGAAGCCGAGGGTGGGGGGTAGTGTTCGGGTTGGAAGTCAAGAGTAGGGGCAAGGTCTTATGCTTGGGAACCCTAAGACTGTATTTCCATTATTTTTACGCTTCAACCCTAATGGTGCATCAACAAAGTTTTCTTGCAGTGAAAATATACATATATATGCAAAAAACTGCATTAATGAACCAGTTAGGGTTCAGATGGAAGCAACCAAAAGTGTTGGGGTTTCCAACCCTAACTCACCACCCGACCCCCTAAGCAGTGAAGGGAAAAAACATTACAGTTCTGGCTGTCCTTAGTCTTGGTGAATCAGGAGTGGGGTCTTCCTTGGGGCTCTCAACCCTAATACTCACCCTATTCCCTGAGCAAATCAGTTCAGATGTGATCCGTTTTCTTCAGGCAGGGCCCACTGGTTGTTGGCAACATGTGAGGAGACACAGTTTGGTATGTTTAAAGCCTATATCAGAATGGGGTGAGCATTACAGTTCAGAACCCAAGGAAGACCCTACCCCTGATTCGCCAAGAATCAGAACAGCCAAAACTGTAATGTTTTTTCCCTTTGCTGCTTGGGGGTGGGGTTAGGGAGATAGGGTTGGAAATCCTATTGACACTTTCCCTACTTTTGTCACTTTAATCTGAACCCTAACTGATACTTTAATGCATTTTTTTGCAAATAATTTCCTTTCTTTTTGAGATAGTAGAATTATATCATCATTCTCTCAGGTTTCTTCAGGACCTACGTGAAAACATCCATCTGGCTATGGAAACACAGGGCCTGGAGAACCTTGCACTCTCATGCCTCCATACAGGGACACAACCATCTGACCGCGGAACAGCAGGGCCCAGAGGGCTTTGTACTTCCATGCCACCAGGAAAGCAACTTATCTGCTTCATAGTAATTGTTTTCTGTGAGACTTACTTCAAACAAAAAATATGTTAAGTGCCTCTTAACTCCCAGCAGTTGATTGTACATGAAAAGAAAAATGTGTTTTCTGTTTTTTAGTCATAAGTCAGTAGATTTTTGTTGATTTGCTCTGAAAGTTGCTTGTAGTCCAGGACGAGATACATCTCTGGTGCATTTTTGATGATGATTAAACTTTAATTGTGGATCTGGAACCTTGAGAAGCTGGATGTAATTTTGAGATGCAGCACATACCCCATACATTTTTGGAGGGTTTTATGTGTTAGTCTTGTAGTACTTATTGAGATATTTATATATATATATATATATATATATATATATATATATATAAAGATACATATACATAGTCCCTTAAAATAGCAGTACTAGTTAATAAAAATGTTCTCTTTACAATAGTTACAGTATGTCAAATGAATTCATTCACATATCTGGACTGCCTTGCAGTATGGGCTGCATGCCCATTGGCTCTTACTCTGAACCAATGGGCGTGCAGCCTAAGCATGATCAGTCAATTAGAGGGCGGCAGGTGGATGGGATGCCGCTTGCCGGACTGGCGGAGTGGGGTGGTGGGGCTCCGTGGGTGGGTGGGGTGGGGCCACTAGATCACCAGGGTTGGTGGACCTTGGGGGTGGGCTCTAATACCACGATTGGGCTTCACGGTACACTGGACCACCAGGGATATGTTCTTGGGGGTGTTGAACTCTTTCTGCCCTGATCGGGCTAGTGGGGGTGTTTTTTTTTTCACTTATGCCCGCGATCAGGCTAGTCGGAGGGTGGAGGGATGTTTTCACTTATGCCCACGATCCGGCCAGTTGGGAGGTGGGGGATGTTTTCACTTATGCCTGCGATCGGCGCCAGTCGGGGAGGGGGTTACTATTATGCCCGCGATTGGGCTGCAGGGGGCACAGGAATATCGGGTTGTGCAGTTTATGCATGGTTCCTCTCCTTCCAGTTGAGCATGCATTCATTAGCATTGCACTGTTGCTCAGCTTGACTTGGGGGGTGCAACTGCCTCCTGCTGACTATGGCAGCATGGTGTAATTTCGGACTTGCGCAGGTGCAACCCTATTGCGCATGGCGCAACCCTTTTGAATATCCAGCCCGCTAAGTCCAACTTCTTGTTTCATATGAGCCAATCCTCTTTCATGAGACTTTCACGAGCTCACTAAAGAGGATTGGTTCATATGAAAGAAGAATGTGAAAAACACTAAGTCCAACTTCTTGTTTCATATGAACCAAGCCTCTTCTGTGAGATTTTCATTAGCTCATGAAACAGGATTGGTTCATATGAAAGAAGAACGTGAAAAAAAAACTTGGGAGGTAATTTTAGAATGCTGTGTATATCCCATGAAATTGTGAGGGGTATTATGTGTTACTTTGGTAGTACTCATTGGGTCCTTTTTTTGATATATATATATATATATATATATATATATACACACACACATGTAGACTGTCCTTCAATTCCAAACAGTAGCGGAGTTACGGATTGCAAAACTTACAATGTTAACCTATGCTCACTTCAGAGGTCATTTTATTTCACAAAACCTTCTAAAGGCATACCTTTAGACCAAGCACCTTTAGGCATGAAAGTTTTGAAACAAAATGTTATACCACCTAGGCTGTAGGTGAAAGCAAATAAACTGCCAAAACTAGGCAAAAGTGATGCTTTTTATGTTGGTGTGCTTGCGCAGCCAACATCAAGGGACAGTGTAGATTTAGAGGTGCAGTCGCTGTTGGGCGAATGCAGGGCATGCACTAGTAGGTGCGTCCCGCATTCCCCAATCAGCCTGCATGCCGATGCCACACCATGCATACATAATGTGGTGAGCACATCTAAGAAAAGGTCCGCTGTAATCTGAGCAAAGCTCATCAGATGCAGCGGTCCTTTTCTTGCCATGCTCGCCGCCATTATGTACATGGTGGGACACTGGCAGTAGAACTGCTGACTTCGGGGGTGCCCAATCCCCCTGTCAGCTGCTCCTGCCCCCTGTGAATGTGCCGATGGGGAAGCCCATTCCCCGTCGGCATCCTACCCAATTGTTTAATGCCAAGGGGTGCCCAATCCCCTCGGCTCTGCACCCCACCCCTTCTTGTGTGCCGACAAGTGCCCAATCCCTGTCGGCATAAATCCCCCGTGTTGTTTGACACAAGCATGCCCAATCCCGCCGGCTACAGACACCCTCCCAAACAGGTGGCATGCTGGAGCTCACCCCAGCATGCCAAATGCCCTGCAAAACAAAAACTGTCCCGCAATGTTTTTTTCTGTTTTTAACCTGTAAAATGAAAACAGTCCCTCGTAGTCTCCGTGCCCCTCCCCCACCCACACCCATCCTCTGTGCACCCTGCCTCCCACACCCCCACCTCATACTTACCTCCAGAGTCTGGCACAACAATCTTCGTGGACCGGGAACACATCTGCACCTTCAAAGCCAACCCGAACTGAGGAAATGCTGGTAAGCTGTATAATGTAATAGATAGGGTTTTGCAACTTTGCTGCATATCTCAGGCATTTTGTGAATTTTGGCCCCAATTTTTCAACATGGGTTTTGGAACCCTTCTCATGAATTCTTGCACTGTCATGGCGTTATTCAGTCCTGAAAGATGATTTTCAGTCACTGTGTGGAATCACCTTTGGGACCGCACAACTAAATGACAGTGCCACTTCATGAGGGCTCTCAAAAACCCTATGTTCACAAATTTCAGTGAGGAAAAATCAAAACATGACTATTTACAACGTCACGTAGCAACTTCCTAGCATAAGCACATGCGTTAAGCAGTTTGCACTATTTTCACACCAGATTCTCAACATTGGCATTTTACCACACCTTGTTGTGAACTGTACAGCTGTCATTTTTCATATCCTGGCTGAAATGTGTTTTCGCACTTCCGGCGCAGAATAGCATGGTCACTGTGCGAAATCAGTGTTCAGGACACATTACGAAAATGACAGTGACACTGTTCATTAGCAGATGCCCTAAAATGCCTATGTTGAAAATTTGGGAATGAAAGTCAATAAAATGAGTGTTTATGAGGTGCATAGCAACTGCACAACGCATGCTCGTAGCTTAGCACATTCGCAATATTTTCAAGCTGGATTCTCAAATTTGCCATTTTACTACACCTTCTTGTGAACTGTACCGCTGTCATTTTTCACATCCTTGCCGAAATATGTTTTCGCACTTTCAGTGCAGAATAGCGCGTTCGCTGTGCTAAATCAGTGTTCAGGACACATTACGAAAATGACGGTGACACTGTTCATGAGTAGAGGTCCTAAAATGCCTGTGTTGAAAATTTGGTGACAATACTCCATAAAATGACTGTGTTACAAGCATGCGTTGTGCAGTTTGCACGCACGCTCATACATTCGCAAACTTCTAATATTCTCACTCCAGATTTTCTACAGTGCCATTGTTCTGCACCTCCTAATGAACAGTACAGCTGTCATTTTTCACATCCTGACCAAAATCTGTTTTCGCAGTTCCGGCGCAAAATAGCGTGGTCACTGTGGAAAGTCCCGTGTTCGAGACACATGATGAAAATGACAGTGACACTGTTCATTAGCAGATGCCCTAAAATGCCTATGTTGAAAATTTGGGAATGAAAGTCAATAAAATGAGTGTTTTATGAGCGTGCGTTGTACAGTTTGCACGCACGCTTATGACTTTGTGAATTTGTAATACTTTCACTCCAGCTGTTCATCACTGGCATTTTTACATACCTCCTTATGAACACTGCAGCTGCCTGAAATGTGTTTTCGCACGTCCGGCACAGAACTGCACAGCCGCTGTGCGAAATCAGTTTTTGGGGCAGTTTGAGGAAATGACGGTGACACTATTCGTGAGCAGAGGTCCTAAAATGCCTATGTTGAAAATTTGGTGCTGAAACTCCATACAATAACTGTGTTGCAAGCGTGCATTGCGCAGTTTTCATGCACCCTTGTAACTTTGTCAATCTGCAATATTTTTATGCCACATTTTCACCACTGGCATTTGTGCACATCTCCTTATCAACAGTCCAGCTGCCATTTTTCACAGCCTGCCAAAATGTGTTTCTGCAGCTGTGGCGCATAATGGCGTGCTCGCTGTGCAAAATCACCTTTTGAGACACATTCACAAAATCACAGCACTATGCATCTCTAGCTACGCCACTCCCACTGCCAATGCCAGCGCGACAACATTCGGCATTGACAAATGCTTGTTAAAGTATTTGCAATGTATCAGGATATTGGAATCTGGATAAGTGGTCATCACACAATTTCCCACATCTTGAAAACTCATCACCTAGACTACGCATGCCAAATTTCATGCAATTTTGTCAAACGGCAGCAAAGTTATTAAGGTGCAAAGACTGGGGTTTAACATTAAGGCCTCCACTCAACCCTTACTACACTTGCCCTACTATGCGAGTATAATATTTTCCATTTCAGATTATGGCTGACCCCTTAGTAAGAACTATAAACTGATATGCTTCTGTAAACACATAAAGGTAGTCAGCATACAGAGGTCCAGTCACACACACACATTCACACGTATTCACACAAAGTCAAACAATCGATTTATTTACTTACCCAGTATAATTTATTTGTGATTTTTTAACCTGGAAAGACACACCGAGCCATGACAGCTTGTTTATAAGTACATCTGTGTAAGTGTATAAGCTTGTTTCCAGGAGCATCCTATGTAAGTTTAACAGGCCTTGTGCCTAGTGGGCTTTACCCAGTTACCATAGCATAAAAAACCAAAAAAGTGTACATGGAGGGGGTTTACATGACCTATTTTATTGATGAGGGAATGTCTGCCTGGACATCAGTCAGGAAAACCATCTACTCTTGTGCTAAGTCCCATGGGAAATGTAATTGGTTAGAGATGGTCAGAAGGGACCTTGGATTAACATCTTATCTGAAGGATGGTACTTCAACAACGCAGCTCCACCCTACTGCTGCAGTACAGAGTCACTACTGGGTATCAGCCAACGTTCTTGGTGTGGGAATAGAACCGATGGTCCTAAAATCTTCAGGACTCAGAGGTGAGCATGGAACCTACTGAGTCTCTAAGCTAACCAACATGCAGCATCTTGTGTTTATTAAAATCTGACTACCCTATCTCATTGGTTCATGCAGAAAAGGAATGCACATACTATAGCTGCTTAAAGCATCCTGATTTAGCTTATTAACAGCTTTAGGCTATCTACCAGCTCATCTCACCAAGAGAGCAGCTGAGAGTAAGAGAGAGAATGAGATGAAGAGGCATAACAGAGCTCCACTGACGAGTACATAAAGACCAGCCACTGATAACTACAATAGAAAAAAAATCAGAAGTCTAAACCCATCTCTCACTCTGAATCTCAGAGTCCAGGATGGGATCTGATCTCTAAAATGTTTTCTGTTTTTCCTCTGTCAGTTAGCTGGTACTACTATTCAATTTATTTCAAGCATCCTGATTTTTTGTAGTGGGAGCTAAAGCCTCCTCAACTCCCTCCCCCAAGTCACCCCTGCCAATAAACCCCACAGTCCCATTCCCTTTTACTTATAGTAAAGCAGTACCACGCAGTTCTTGTGACATATTACAGATTCAGGGCTGATTAGATGATAGAGTCAATAGGTAGAGTAAGGAAAAGCAAAAAATAATCTAGCAAATTGTAATCCTCGGCCTGATGGACTGTACACAGGTCTTTACCTGGGTTGTCTTCAAGGTGCAGTCCTGTCCAGGGCTTTCAATGCCTACCACCATAGCTATCTTTCTAAACTAAATAAGTTGCTAGACCAAGGTCTGGTCTTTTCACTCACAGTTCTGCAGATCTTATGCCTCAAAGGGCATTGATAATACCACTATGGTTCTCTCCAATGCAATTCAGCTGCTACTGGATTCAAGAGCTGGTTCCTGGTAGCACAGCAATCACTGCAGTTCTTCTATTGACATGCAGAACTGAGCCGTGAAACCAGCTTTTCAGTCCCTCTGGTCTTCACCTCATGTGAGGACTTTTTTCTTCACCCTTTAGAAAGGGAAGTTTTGTCCTCTTCTGACCCAGGTGAGGACTTTGCTGACAAACTTGTAGATTGAGGTGGTCATGCTCCTCTTCGGGCTCAGCTGTCAATGTTCACTTTGGCTATGACTGAAAATCTCTCACCCTCTCTCTTCAGGTGTCTGCCTGAATGAACGTGTTGTGTGCTGTTCAGGTAAAGGTTCTGTGCAGGAACATGTCTCTGAAGGAGGCTGTCCATGTCCCAAATAGGCTGGCTAGCCTGCTCTGCTTCAACTCCATGCCGGAGCTGCTTCTCCTTCATGCTCCAGAACAGATACGAAAAGCTCCTGCTGTAAGTGCAGTCTCTAAGCAAGCTGCCCAACCCCCAAGTGACTATGTCCTTCTGCAGGGAGGCTAATGTACCAATAAAGACCTCTCAATGGATGATACATTTGCAGACTTTTCTGTTTGTCCCAATGTCCACCTCTTCCATAATTCAGTTCTGGGTAACATTGTCCTTTCTAGCTGCTCTGTGACAGGCTGGCTGCAGTGGGGGAATGCCTGAGGAGGCTTTCCTGCTTATCAATTAGCAGGCTTCATTGTGACAATTGACCCCTTCTCAGAAGTCCTGGAGTGGGGTTGGAGGAAAACAACATAGTGGCAGCCTTAGCCTATGGCTTATTATGTACAATGATCCCTAATCACCAGCTGTCCCTGCAAAGATATGTGCCTCGGGGCACAACAAACCAGCATCTGTGCTGCCTAGCTCCCCTCTTTCAATCCGCAAGGGCATAGAAGAAAAATATCTGCAGTGATAATGCATTGTAGCTCCTGGCTATGACTTTAACTGCACCAGCTGGTACAGATACAAAGTTACGGCACTCCTCTCCAGCAGTCCCAATTCCCCATGGCAGTCTGCGAGGACTGGGAGGAAAAAGCATTTACGAGTCAGTAGCCATGTAGGATAGTACGAGTGGCATGCTCAGTTCTTCAGCTGGCTCTGCCAGGAGCTGAAAGTAAGCCCTCAGAGGATAACGCCCCCTTTTATGAAAAGACTGTTAGTGTGCTAAACAGGGCACAGTGGCTCTCTAAAAGGAAAAGGCAAAAACTTTCCTCAGAAGAGCAGGTCAATCAGAAGGAAAAAAAAATGCTGAGGTCAAGGTGGTGGGCTCTGTATGGATTTGTGCATACAAAAATGGAGGAATAACCAAGCTGCACTCTCACAAGTGTTTATAAATTTTCTGTTTATTTTACTTAGTTACTGGACATCAGTGTGCTGAAGCTCATTGGATCATTTTGGAGGCTTTGGTTCCTGCTGCATGAGATGCTTTGGCATGAAGCTGAGCATCACCCTTTGTTTCATTTTGAATCCAGGGGGAACAAATATTCCTGAAATGACCAAACAATATACATTTTTGTGTAAGTATGATACAGTTTTTACTTTGTCTTTTTAATGACCAGTGAAACAGATTCCTAGTGCCATAATGATTTTTTGTCAAGGATGCCTTTCACTATCAGAAATGGATCAGATGCATTATAATATATTATTGTTGATGGGTATCATAGATCATATTTTATTTGTGTATCATCTGTTTTATTGTTTATATGTTTTTAAATTTGAATTTAATATAATTTAACTACTGTCTGTCCTGTACAGCGACCATAGTCTCCGGGATGGGGCACTGAATAAATTAAATTTGCTGTTATTATTATTATTTATTATAAAATGGTTAGAAAAAAAGCATTTTCCTTGACCACACAGTAAGAACATGTGCTGGCATCATACACCTCATCACATAGTTCATATCCCTACACTATTACACCCCGTCTAATTAATCTAAATGGGTAGCCATTTTCACCCCCTCATTTCACCACAGTTTACAATTTAAAAATTAAACCATGCATGTAGTAAAATGCTGCAATCTCCTGAATGCAGCTTTTGATAAACCTCTCTGTAGCTCAAGTGTTCTATGTAAAAAATGTTTAAAAGATCAGTGCTTATAAAGCCCCACCCACTTCAAGCACATTTTTTATCACTTTGATATTGTTCCTCTCATAGTTTGTAAAATATGCACAGCTCCTCTGCTGCATATGTGAAGAAAACAGACTTAGGCTCATATTTACTTAACCACCACCACCACTACCTTCATGCTGGGGGGTGTACATGCCGTGCACTAGTAAGCATTAAGGGTTAGGCTAAGATTTGGCACAAGGAAAAAAGGGTTAGCCCTCTCTGCCACACTGCGGGACTTTCTGTGGGTTGGGAGGTCACCATGGGTGCCCAGGGGTATTTAGTTGAGGGTTTTGGAGGGCAAAGAGGAGTTTTCCCGGAGTCTAGAGAGAGCAAGGAAGGAGAGGAGTGACAGTGTCAGGCAGGGGCAATTGCCCACCTGGCCCATGGCCAGCAGCTGCCAGGTTTGGGCCAAAAGCCAGAGATGGGAACAGTAGCAGAGCACTGGTACAGGAGATCAAGGCTGCATGGTAGCGCTGTGTTGGAGAGTGGCACCAGTGAGAGAGAAGGAGCCAAGAGAAGGGACCTGCCAGTGTTAAGGAGGCAATGAAGGCCGGTTCAAGAGCCCGCAGTCCCAGAGAGTTTGGAGCAGTGACAGAATCCTGGGTTCCTGGGACATGTTCCCATCATTTCAGGGACAGTCACCATTGGAGCCAGAAGAGTTTCACCCCCAGGGATTGAGAGGGAGTAAGCAGCCCTGAAGTGTAACACCTGCCAGTTCCAAGGGATGCCTGTAGGAGAGCTGTTGGGAGCACAAGTGAAAGGCAGAGTACAGTGCCAGTGTTGTTTCGGGGATGCCAGAATAGCGTCTAGTAGTGAGGGCTGGCAGAAGAGTCAATGAACCCATGAAAAGACGCCTTTAGACTGTAAGACCATATCAGTCCAGAGAAAGCTTCATGAAGATTAAGTGTGAGTATGATGCCTGCAGACTGTGAGACCCTATCGGTCCAGGAAAGTTGCTCAAAGACTGTGAGATCATATCGATCTGAAGGAATGTCACTGAATCCCTTGTATTAATTTCCTGCTCCATGGAGTAATAATGTTTTACAGTTTGTAATTAAATGGATCCCATTGTTTGTTCACTTTTGCATGGACAGCTGTTATTTTGTTAAAATGTTCAGTGCAAGTTAACCTGATCGGCCCTAACTCAGCACCCAAAGATGCCAGCACCACTTGGGATACAATGAACTGCAACACGATGGGCCATTTCAATAGGTTTCTACTGTGGGCACCGTGCTCCCCATTGGACTGCTTACTACCTTATACCCCTAGACACCAGGAAGGGGGGGAGGCTACACTTAAAAATATCTGCCCAACTGCTAAACTCCCTCAGTTTTCCTTTCTTAGCTGAGTTTATTGAAAGTAAGCTGGAGCCCCCAACTCAGACACATTTTTCTCTGAGGCAGCAGCCAAATGAGACACGCTCACAAGTGTTGCTGTGGAAACCAGATAGAGAATCGCCTAGAAAATATATTAAGTATCTACTGCCACCTTCTGGGGAGGAGGAGGATGACATAAAAAAAATACCACTATGCCTTCCTCGAAAAAAGTTAGGGACTACATTTTTTAAGAGGAAGGATTTTTAATCACAAAAAGATTAACAATGTAAAAAAAATTACTCTTTCACTAATAAAAGTTGTGTTATACTATGCTACTAATACCCATTTTATGATCATCCAGGATGAGCAGCTTGAAGACTATATGCAGTTCTTGGGTGTCTTTAAAGGTGCTTGACCTTCACGGTCCTGCCTAACAAAACACCTAAGATATGAATATTTTCCCAGCAATGGCACACCCTGTCATGTGTTACTGCTTACCTGACCGGCAAACTCATTTCAGTTGTAAATAGCCAAAGCTGAGATTAGTACCCTGGTCTTTAGAGATGAAAGGTCAGTACCTTAGTTATCAGACAAACTTCTGTAACTGTATACTGTACATATTTGTTCTTTCATAATATGAAAACCTCAAGACATTTAGCACACATGCCAGACGTGATGCAAGTACGATAGTGTCTAAGTGGTGTCATCAATATTTTCAGCAAACTTTACTGTTAGGTGATGCTGAATTCACAGATAAGCGGTTGCTATCAACATACAGTATTTACCTAACAACATTCTGGTTACTGGCCATTGCGTGCCTATATTGAACTGTTGTTTCAGGACAGCTACTGTAAATTAACTCGCTTTTCTGCATGTCATCATGCCACTATTGCAAGAATCACAGAATTTAACAAAATATAAGAGGTAAATACTGTAGCACTTAGGATACTGTTTCTAAAATGTGCCATTTCTGGAATGAATGAGAGGAAAGAGAGAGAACTTGTCCCCAAAATGGAGAAAATAGCACTAAAACATTAAATTGCAAAAGCATTTTATTTCATCAAATATGTGAACAATCAGCAGTGAGCAACAGTGAGTGACAGCTCCACATATGCAGAAGCACCCACAATCCTGATGTTTTGTGCAAGCACCGGGAGCATCTGTAGAGAAGGAATTTACTGAGAGAAACATCAGCAGCTTAGCCTTGTTTGATTGTACCATTTCTTGAGGACTGGATACTGAAAAGTCAGAAAATGTTCTCCCCATAGCTGTCATTTGTAATGGTACCTGTTTTTTTTTTTTTTTTTAGTTTCTATTTCAGTCTGTTTCCACTAAGACTTGCCTGCTATCAGAGCCCCACCACAACTACCCATCCTTGTCACCCCTAATTGCGACTACTCCTTCATCTGACTACACCTGTCCAAGATCAGCGGGAGGCAACGGGCAGGCTGTCCAGGGTCCAAGTATACTGGGACTTTCTTCATCCTGCTGAGTCAGAGCATTTGTTGTTTTTCTCTTTTCCCACTTTACTGAGACTGCATCTTAGTGATGAGCAGAGCACGGCCATCCACGCAACTCAAGATGTCACAGTGAAGGGCAGGCAATTTCATCCCACACTGTGTTGGTGTCAATGGCTACAAATCTGCCTGTGGACAGCTAGGTGGTGGTGTCCAGAAAACTCCATGACACTCTCTGTCCTGGAAGATGAGAGCATTCTCAAGGATGCTGAATCCTCTTAACCCCAACCAGCCACCAGCATCCTATGCTTGTTCTTGAAGGTGGGTTGCTGGTGTCATCAGTAACCCTGCTGCTGTGCCAGTGGGACCACCGTACTACCTGTTCTTGATGCAGATGCACAAAGTTGCCAGGCCTGTAGTGCTGTTCACTGCTCAAGCAGGAAGGTACATTGTAGGGAGGTGGGTAACCATCAGCTAACCATGCCCATTCTCCCATATGACAAAAGTCATAAGGTGAAGTGGAAAACTAATTCAACCTGGAGCATTTTATTGAGATTATCAAACATGGTAAAACTATTTTTATAACTTAGCAAAATAAAATGTACTGCAGCTTCTTTGCTGATATGGGCAAATCAAAAGTGGCTAAAGCCTCTGCAGAGCCCAGCAACTGGTTCTGGCTCAGCTCTACATCATCAGGTAGTCAAAAGATAGATTAGGATTAGGTTAGCTGCGATCAGCATCCTTGTTACAGACAGAGCCCTGTTAGTGCTGTGGTGGGATCCAGTAACTTGTGAGGGACATGTATGCATATTGTTGTCAGTCTGAGTCCTCTTAGGGCAAGTGGTGGAAACCTGTAACTTGTGAGGAACATGCATGTTCATTGTTGTCAACCTGAGTCCTGTTAGTACAGTGGTGGGAACCTGTAGCTTGCGAGGGACATGCATGCATGTTGTTGCAGCCTGAATCCTGTTAGTGCAGTGGTGGCAACCTGTAACTCATGATAGACACGCATGCATATTGTTGTCTTCCTGAGCACTGTTAGTACAGTGGTGGAAACCTGTAACTCATGATAGACATGCATGCATATTGTTGTCTACCTGAGGACTGTTAGTGCAGTGGTGGAAACCTGTAACTCATGAGGGACACACATTTGCTTTGTTGTCAGCTTCAGTCCTGTTATAGCAGTGTTAGAAACCTGTTATTCATAAGGGGCATGCATGCACATTGTTGTCAGCCTGAGCCCTAATAGTACAGTAAAACAAAGGAACATGTAACTAGTGAGGGGCATGCATGAACATTGTTGTCAGCCTGAGCCCTGATAGTACAGTAGAACAAAGGAACCTGTAACTAGTGAGGGGCATGCATGAACATTGTTGTCAGCCTGAGCCCTGATAGTACAGTAGAACAAAGGAAGCTATAACTAGTGAGGGACATGCATTCACATTGTTGTCAGCCTGAGCCCTAATAGTACAGTAAAACAAAGGAACCTGTAACTAGTGAGGGGCATGCGTGAACATTGTTGTCAGCCTGAGCCCTAACAGTACAGTAGAACAAAGGAAACTGTAACTAGTGAGGGACATGCAAGCCTACTATTGTCAGCCTGAGCTCCGTTAGTGTAGTGGAGGAAACCTGTCACTCATGAAGGACATGCATATGCATTGTTGGTAGCCTCAGTCCTGTTAGCACAGTTGTGGAAACCTATAACTCATAAGGACATGCATGCACATTGTTGGTAGTCAGTAGTACACTGATGAGAACCTGTAACTTGTGAGGGACATGCATTCACATTGTTGGTAGCCTCAGTCCTGTTAGTACAGTTGTAAAAACCTATATCTCATACGGGCATGCATAAGCATTGTTGATGATCTGTAATACACTGGTGAGAACCTATAATTTGTGAGGGGCATACATTCACATTGTTGTCAGCCTTAGCTCTGTTAGTGCAGCAGTGGGAACCTGTAACTCATGAGGGACATGCATGAATATTGTTTGTAGCCCAAGTTCTTTTAATGTAATTCAGTTGTGGAAGCCTGTAGCTCATGAGGGACACACATGTGAATTGTTGTCACCCTGAGCCCTAATACTGCGGTAGTGGGAACCTGTAGCTCGTGAGGGGCACACATTCACATTATTGTCAGTCTTAGCTCTGTTGGTGCAGTGTTGGGAACCTGTAACTCATGAGGGACATGCATGAATATTGTTTGTAGCCCAAGTTCTTTTAATGTAATTCAGTTGTGGAAGCCTGTAACTCATGAGGGACACACATGTGAATTGTTGTCACCCTGAGCCCTAATACTGCAGTAGTGGGAAACTGTAGCTCATGAGGGGCATGTATTCACATTGTTGTCAGCTCCTTTTGCTCAGCTCGGCTTCTGGCTCATAGATCCTAGCCAGAGCATGGGCTTAGCTTAGCTTGACTCTAATTAAAATTTGCTGGGCTTGCCCATCTCTGCTTCCTTGTACATGTGCCCTTGCATCACACAATGGCAGTGTGCATTTGAATGTCTGGTGTAGTTACCTCATGGTACCCATGTGGGTTCAAGTCAAGTATAAGCCTAGATTTTGACCTTCAACTTTATCATTTTTTTTTTTATGATATTTCCCCCCGTCCTGTGGCCGGCACTCCTAGTACCATCAGCTGTCCCCCCCCCGGCGCTATCCCAAGTTTAGGCCCCTCCCTTATGCTCCTATGACTTACCCTTTGTGGCAGGGTGGTGGGGAGCATCTCAACCCACCCAAAATGGATCCAGCAAGGGAGGTGCCTTCTTGGGAGTGGCGTCTGTGGGTGACAGTGTCATGCTGCATGGCCAGAACCTTTTCTGTTTTCTTCCTGAGGTGAGGTGTATAATGACACCCATGGAGACAGTGCACACATGCCCGAACGTGCTCCTCTAAGCAAATGCCCCATCTCCTCCTCTTTCTGTAGCATCGGCGCACTGCCCCCCAGCCACTGCTAGGGGCCAGTAGGATGCCAATCACTGGCAACCACCCTCCCCGGAGAAGGAGAGCAGTCCATCAGATGCTTGATCCTTCTCCTCCTCTGCCAACCCCCGGTAACCCATGCTCATTCCCAAACACGGATTGCCAGTGTGGCATGAGGTAAGGTGTCCAGCACCTCAGCACCACCGGGCCTGCCCAACTTTACCACTTAAGGTATCAAGTCCTTCCATGACATTTGCATTTTTATTACATCATACATAACATGGCATTCAGTGTGTTCATAGCACCATATAAAACACAGCTATATAACATAAAAATAAATTGAAAACTGTAAGGAAAGCACATGACTTGAGTTGGGGTGGGGGGGGCTCAGTATCTTTGGGATTTAATGGAAAAGGGAAAAGGAACATTGTTTAACCAGGAGCAGCACACAAAGCTGAAGCTTGTTTCCAGATGCGACCTGGGAGCACAAGGAAGTTAAGTGACTTGCTCAGGATCACACAGTATGCACCTAGGCGGCTATGGGATTCAAACCCAGGTCTCCAGATCTGCAGCTCAGAGCCTTAACCCACTGCATTATACTGCCTCCAATTTAGTCACATGGTTGAACAAAAAATGAATTTTACTTTGATTTGTCCTCACCAGCTTTCAGTAATCTTTATTATCTAGTGGCTAAAACAAATACTCAAACTTGATTGGCTAACAGCTATAAGGGTATCCCTGCACATATCCATAGTAAAAAAAAGTGCCAACCAACAGCCTTTTCACTTGCCTCCATACTGTAGTACTCCACCCTCTTCTGTACAAAATTTTCCAACACATAATATATATATAGCAGCCCAAGCACCCATTCTTCACCACAGTGTTTTAAAAAAGGCCTTGATTTATTTGGCCAGTACAACCACTGCTGCACATCTCCCAAGTCTCGGGTTTCCAACATGTCTCTCATATTACTACTTCACTCTCATGCTCTGGGTTCCCATCACACAACAAGAACAGGCTGACCAACTACAGTATGCACCAAATTAGACGGACACACTTGTAGCGTTCGTCCACTTCTAACGGACGAATCATTATTGCCAAATGCCATTTCCTATATGGCTCAATGATAAAATATCCTGATTAAGCAAACCTGTGATTCTGCATTTAATGGCCACCTAGTGGCCACTTAACAGATTCCTTGACACTTCAGACACATCAGACAGGTGTTAATTATTAATGTTTAGCAGCCGGAATGTGTTAGTTTTAGAGTCAAGCTGATGGGAATGCTGAATTTGAGTTGATTGAAAGCCGGACCCAACTTTACTTTTGCTGTGCAAATTGACAGCGCATGAGGGAAACATACCGCAGCAGTCCAGGACACAGTGTGGGAAATAAGATCCCAGACCTGTAGGCAATAATGTCAGAGGCTAAACTGGACATAGTAGCAATTAGTGAGACGTGGTTTACCAGTAACCACACTTGGGAGACTTCAGTACCTGGCTATGTATTGTTCAGAAGAGACCGAGGTGCAAAAAGGGGGGGAGGAGTGGCCCTGTATGTTAATGAAAATATCAAAGCTACAGAAATTCAGAATACACATAAGGAGCCAGAAGAACTGTGGGTCACCCTGGAAACAGGAAATGGGACAGCCATAAGAACTGGGGTTGTCTACAGGCCCCCAGACTAGAGGGAGGACATAGACACATTACTGTTAGAAGATATACAAAACATGACAGCTAAAGGGAGGTTCTGATAATGGAGACTTCAACATGCCAGATACAGATTGGTCAATACCAGCAGGAACATCTGCCAGAACTAGACTCATAGTGGATTCCTGCAGGGGAGGGCCTCAAACAACTGGTACAGCAACCCACAAGAGACAGGGCTATCCTAGATCTAGTACTGACTAACAAAGAAGGGATCACAGATCTCCAGGTAGAAGGTCACCTGGGGGCCAGTGACCATCACATGGTATGGTTCAATTTGGCTACTACATCTAAATCATCCCATTCCAAGGCAAAAATATGGGACTTCAGAGGAGCTGACTTTGATAAGATGGCCAACAGAGTTAAGCTAGCCCTGGCAAAAAGAAACACAGGTGAGGGGGTACAGGCAAAGTGGGCAAGCATTAAGGATGCAATACTTGAAGCAACATCCCATTGTGTTAGACAGAAAAGGAAGTGCAAAAGAAGAAGGAAACCACTTTGGTTCTCAAATACAGTAGCAGAAAAGGTCAGAGCCAAAAGGCTGGCCTTCAGGAAATATAAGGGAACACAGCGGGATGAAGATAGGGAGGCATACCAAACTGCCCTAAGGGAAGCAGGGAAGGCAGTAAGGCAGGCAAAGTCCCAAACTGAGGAAACACTAGCACGAACAGTAAAAGAAGGTGACAAGACTTTCTATAGATACATTAGTGAAAGGAGAAAGTCCAGAGGGGTATTGCTAAGCTTAATGGAGAAAGGGAGCATGTGAGAGGAGGAGGACCCTGTAAAGGCATCTATCCTAAATAGATACTTTGCTCAGTATTTACTGAAGAGAAGGTAGGGCAGGGCCCACAGCTCAGCATCATGGACACAGGGGGGAGGGAGGTGAGCACTACTCCCTTCACAAAAGAAAGGGTCCTACAAGAGCTTGCTAAGCTCAGAGTGGATAAGGCAATGGGACCTGATGGCATACATCCCAGGGTACTTAAGGAGCTAAAGGAGGAACTAGCAGAGCCATTAGCAGAATTGTTTAGTGATTCTCTGAGCACAGGAGAGGTCCCAGAAGACTGGAGAAGGCTCATGTGATCCCGCTCCACAAGAGTGGTAGCAGGAGGAGGCGGGAACTACAGACCGGTCAGTCTTACCTCAGTAGTGGGCAAGATTATGGAGCACTCCTTAAGGAAAGGATAGTGCAACACCTGGAATCCATAGGGGCACAGGATCCAAGACAGCATGGGTTTACAAAGGAAGGTCCTGTCAAACTAATCTCATAGATTTCTTTGACTGGGTAACCAGAGTGGTGGACCAAGGGGGAGCAGTTGATGTCGCCTACCTTGACTTCAGCAAAGCTTTGACACTGTTCCACATAGAAGGTTGATTAATAAGCTGGGTAGGCTCGGGGTGGGTCAGAAGTTGGTCAACTGGGTGGCAAACTGGTTGACTGGCAGAAAACAGAGAGTGGTGGTAAATGGTATACAGTCAGAAGAGATGCAAGTCACAAGTGGGTACCTCAGGATCAGTCCTGGGGCCAGTCCTATTCAACATCTTCATTAGTGACCTTGCAGATGGACTAGAGGGTAGGCTTGTCTGTTTGCAGATGACACCAAGATCTGCAACAGAGTAGATGAGCCAGATGGGGTGGGCAGAATGAGAAGAGATCTGGATAAACTAGCAGAATGGTCAGAAGAGTGGCAACTGGGATTTAATGCAAAGAAGTGCAAAATCATGACATAGGAGAGAAACCCAAACCACTTATAGGCTGGGAGGGAGTTGCTAGTAGTCACAAAGGAAGAAAGAGACTTGGGCATCATCATCACTGATGACCTAAAATCATCCAAGCAGACCTCTAAAGCAGTAGGTAAGGCTAGGGGGTGTTAGGGTGTATTAGTAGGGGTATCACAAGTCGTAAGAGGGAGGTAATAATCCCTCTGTACAAGACATTGGTTAGAGCCCCATCTGAGTACTGCGTGCAGTATTGAGGCCACACCTTCACAAGGACATTAACCAAATTGAGGCAGTCCAGAGAAGGGCAACCAAAATGGTGCAGGGACTGTATCAGAAGACATATGAGGACAGATTAACGGAGCTCAATATGTATACCCTTGAGCAAAGGAGGAGAGAGGTGATATGATCGAGGCATTCAAACACCTTAAGGGCATAAACAAGGTGAAAGAGTCTAACATGTTTAAATATAAGAAAAATAGCAGGACAAGAGGACACAGCATGAGATTAGAGGGAGGCCGATTAAGGGGAATGTGAAATTCTTTTTCACAGAAAGGGTGGTGGATGCATGGAATGGCTTACCACAAGAAGTGGTGGCTATGAATACAGTGCAGGGCTTCAAACAGGCATGGGATAGGCATAAGGGAGCAATACAAATGACTATGAATAGATAGATCACTGACAGAGCAAAGGCCGATGGCACATTTATAAGGTAGAAAAAGAAATGGGCAGACTGGATGGGCCTTGCAGTCCTTATCTGCCGTCAACTTCTATGTTTCTATGTTTCTATGTGTGACTGCCAGCACCTCCCCATGTCAGCCGTACCCCTCGCCCGAATGAACACTCACCTCAGTATGTCACTCTTCTACATCTCCTGCTCTGTCTGTCGTGAGATGCTGCACTGAGTTTCTTGCTGTAAGCCTCCCCCCCCAACACAGACAGCGCCATGCAGAGAGAGAGAGAGAGAGTCTGCTAGGGAGATGCTGCTACCAATGTCCTTCTCACACTCTCTCTCTCTCTCCGCACTGAATAAAGCACCATGATGGGGGTATGGGGAGAAGCACAACACCAGAAAAAGCACTGCACCGGAAGAAACACTGCTGCTCCCGATGTCCTTCTCACACTCTCTCTGTCTCACTCTGCACTGTGGAGAAAAAACAGGATCTGTGACAATTCGCCCTAAAGGAACTGTAACTCACTGTATGTAGCTTTTGCTGTTCGTTATCTGCGTCCACAGATTCCGGATCACAGCTTCATTGATGTAACGGACACCGCCTGTAATGGACAAAACACCACATGTCAAACTAGTCCATTACAAGCGGTGCATACTGTACTATTTAAACTCAGAGCCATCCCTCCTACCGTTTTCATACCATGTACTACGTGTTGTTCTACTACTGCAGCGCTACAGTATAACAAAGTAAAGGAACCATTTTTCTAAATGTAGCTCTGCATTGAAAGATTTTTTAAAGTTTTTTTTGGTTGCTTTTTATGTGCACAAAAACCATTTGAAAATTGTGAGATGTATTCCAGTTTGTGCTATGTCATAGAATTTTGCCACTACTTGCGTGCATGACCCATTTGGCCTGCAACTCCATGACTTACAATACACCCAAGGCATGGCGGTATCATTTAATATATCACTGTGTTGTATATTACTGTATTACGTAATTATAAATTGAGCAGTGAAACTCCCTCAATCAGTTTGTGTCTTTACCCATGGATAAATCCAGCAATGACCTACAGTAGAAAGTCCAGTCAACCTCATACCCAAAATCCTTAATCCTGCCTCGCGGAACTTTCACTTATTAAAAACTTTCAATAGCAGCTATACTATCTCCTGACTAAAAACCTTCATCTAGTCCTTAGCATTCTGTGACTGTTACTAAACTGAAGGTGCAGTCTCCCTTCAAGGACAATACCACCCAGACTAATAGCATCGGTAACTGCCTGACAGACTAAATGTAAATACTGTTTAGATTGCCATTGTAAACTGCTTTAACTACTGTACATTGTATACTTATGCTGATAGTTTAACTGCTATAACCAATGTAATGCATCTTGCCAGTTTATATTGAAAATGCCACTACTGTAACTAATGCACTTACTTCAACACAGGATAGCTTTGAAAATAGGACCCTGGTGGCCCTAACAGTTTCATCCTGTCAAAAAACAAAGATTTCTACTATTACTACTTAAAAACACTAAACCTTAAATAAAAAAAAAAATAACCTAATGTTGTTTTCCCTTAATGTACTCACAGTACACTCACACACACATTTCAAAAGGCAAATTACTAGTCAGTGTATTTTCTGGTGACTTTCCTATGGCTGTTCAATGCATTTATGCCTCAGTACTAATAATTAAAAGATTAACTGCTAAAAGTCCTCCTCCTATCCTTACCTGCTTGAAAGCTCTGGTGATTACCCTGCCACAGATAAAACTGAGGCCCTGGCTATATACTAGGTCTTCTGCTGTAAGTATGCTTCTTGCAAGGTTTAACATTCTGCCAGAAGAATTAAACAGAATTAGAAAATCTTGTATTTTGTGGTAAACTATATTCTGGGTATGTGTATGAGGGTGTGAATCTTCTGCCAACAGAACTGTGCAGAATTTAAAATGTTGATATTCCATAATAATCAATCATTCCATCTATTAATTGTGAGTAAAGACATAGAAAAAAACAGAATGGGAAAGGGAGACAGGCCTCAAGTGATGCAAAGAATTATTCCTGTAGTTCGTAAAGGGACACTGGCAACCTCTTTAGGCCTCAAAGTGTCCCTAGTTTAAACAACCATTTGTCAATGCTGAATGTTGTCGTGCTGGCATTGGCATCGGCAGTGCTGGAGCTAGAGACACATAATAGGACTGGCAGTGAAGTATTGAAGTGACGCCAACCACACCCCCACCCTGTGGAGAGTGACAGGCATTGGGGTATGCCTTCGAGTCGTCAGCTATAACACTCATGCCATTTTACCTCACCCTACCCTGTAGACACTGACAAGTGTCAGGGTGTGCTTTGGGATCTTTGGGCGTTATACTTACCCCATTCCATAAGGAAATATGCTGATGTGGGTGCAGTATAGGAGCGTGGGGTGTACTTTGTGGCCGAACAGTGCAAGGCACACCACGATGCCTGTCAGTGGCTGCAGGGTGGGGGGTGAGGGTGGAGTGGGGGGTGGAATGGCATGAGCATTACATCCAATGATCCCAAGTCACACCCATGATGCCTGTCAGTCTGTACTGGGTGGGGTGCTACAGTTGGAAACCCTAGGACCGTAGGCATGCAGTGGTAGTTTCACTCCACATTTTCAACATGGGCTGCTTGTCAGACCACCTCATGAAAAGCGGCACAATCGCTTTGTTAGTTGAAAGGTGGTTTTGTACAGTGGCTGTGCCATTTGGCAACAGAGGGCTGAAAACACTTTTTGGGCAGGATGTGGAGAATGACAACTTTGTTCATGAGGAGGCATAAAAAAATGGCAACGCTGAAAATCTGGAGTGACAATATGAAATATTGGTGAAGCAATGAGCATGCATACAAACTGCACAACACACATCCGTAACCCAATTATTTTTGGGAGTTTGTTAGCCACATTTGCAACATAGGCATTTTGAGACCTTCCCTTATGAACAGTGGCACTGCGATTCTGTTAATCTGTCCCAAAAGTTGATTTCCCACAGCAACCATGCCACTGTGTGCCACAGGTGTGGAAACACATTTTGGGCAGGATGTAAAAAATGACAGCTGTACTGTTCATAAGGAGGTGTGAAAAAAATGCCAGTGTTGAAAATCTGGCATGGAAATATTGCAAATTTGCACAGTTATAAGGGCGCATGGAAACTGCACAATGCACGCTTGTAACATAGTCATTTTATAGACTTCTGGCACCAAATTTTCAACATAAGTATTTTAGGACCTCTGCTCATGATCAGTGTCACTGTTATTTCCTCAAACTGTCCCGAAAAGTGATTTCATACAGCAACCGCGTTATTCGGCTCCGGACATGTGAAAACACATTTTGGCCAGGATATGTAAAATGACAGCTATACTGTACATCAGGAGGTGTGAAAAAATGCCAATTTTGAAAATCTGGCGTGAACATGTTACAAATTCACGAAGTTACGAGCGTGCATGGAAACAGCACAACGCAGGCTCATAAAACAGCCATTTTTTTTATTTTTCCCACCAAATTTGCAACATAGGCTTTTTGAGAGCCCCTCTCATGAACAGTGGCCCTGTTGTTTTGTTAATCGGTCCCAAAAGATGATTCCACACAGTGACCGCGAAATCACCTTTTGGAGCCGATTAATGCCATGACAGTGCCAGAATTCATGAGGATAGGTCCCAAAAACCCCATGCTGAAAATTTGGTGCCAAAATTCCAAAACATGCCTGAGATATCCATCAAAGTTGAAAATACCCTATTTATTTCATTATACAACTTACCAGCATTTCCTCAGTTCACGGTCAACTTTGAAGAGTGCAGACGTGTTCCCGGTCCACCGAAGACCGTCATGCCAGACTCCGGAGGTAAGTATGGGGTGAGGGAAGGTCTGGGGGTCAGGGTGCACAATGGGTAGGCGCGGGTAGTGGGAGGGGGGCAGGGAGACTGCGAGGGACTGTTTTCTTTTTTACAGGTTAAAAAAAAAATCGAGGGACGGTTTTTCCTTTGCAGGGGCTTTGGCACCCTGGGGTGGGCTCCCAGCGTGTCACCTAAGTGTTTTGTGGGGGGGATGCTGTAGCCGATGGGGGATAGGGCACCCCAGTTGGCACACAATGAAAGCGAGGGGGCAAGAGCCGAGGGGGATTGGGCACCCCCCTCATCACATAACAAATGGGGAAGGGATGCATTATGCCGGGGGGGAGTGTGCTCCTCCGTTGGCACATACATTGAGGCAGGGCATGCCGACAGAGGGACTGGGCACCCCTGAAGTCGGCAGTATGGCAGGCAGTGTGCCACCATATTAATTTTTTCACCACCAGAGAAAGCACGTCGGGAGGTCCACTGCTTATGACGAGCTTAGCTCACATTGCAGTGGACCTTTCGAGTGATCTCATGGCCACGTAGAAACAATGCACGGTGTATGCTTGCACACGCATGAGCTGATTGGGGAATGAGGATGCACCTACTGATGCGTGCCCTGCATTCGCCTAACGGTGGCCGCGCCTCCAAATCTGCATTACCGCAAGATGTTGGCTGCGCAAGCACGCAAACATAGAAACACATTTTCTGATTGTTCTCATTCTATAGAGCATGCTGATGTAGCTGGTAGTTTGATTCTGATTCTTTTTTCTTTTGCAAAATGAAAAAGCATTTGTCAATGCTGAATGTTCGTCATGTGCACTGCTGTCATGGGGTGGGAGGGGATGTTTGAAAATTGCTTCAGTGAAGTTGTTTGTGAGGTGGGGTCCCAAAAAACATATGTTGAAAATTTTGGGTAAAAATATTTAAAAATGGCCAAGTTATGCCACTAAGTTGAAAACCCTGCTGAGATACATTGACGCCGAAAACCCCATGGAAATACATTGAAGTGTTACCTCAGTTCGTAGGTGGGCTTTGAAGAGTGAAGACGTGCCTGCAGTCCAAGGTAGATTACAGTAATGGACCTCTGATGGGTAAGTATGGGGTTGGGGAATGTGGGGTGGTGGGTCCTGAGTGGGAGGGTAGGGGGTTGGATAATGGCAGAACGGACAATGATGGATGGTTTTCTTTTTTACAGGGAAAAAAAATGACGAGAGAGAGTTTTCTTTTTTTGCAGGGAGTTTGCTGAATAGATAAGGACACTGGGAGATTGGGCATCCCCAGTGTCTGCCTATTGTTTGGGGGGGTTACACAGAGCACAACAATGGATGGACAGATGACGACACTGTGGGATTAGGCACCCCCAGTGTCTGTATACTGTTTAGGGGAAGGAGGTTAAACAGCAGACAATGATGGACGGTTTTCTTTTTTTTTTTAGGATAAAAAAACAAGCATTTGTCAATGCTGAACGTTTGAATGTATTGAAAGATGTCCACCTCTGCACCTTGTCTATGCCCTTGAGGTACTTGAACATATCTATCATGTTCCCCCGCTCCCTCCTTTCCTCCAATAAGTACATATTGAGGTCCTTTTAATCTCTCCTGATATATTCTGTGTTGCAAGCCATGTACCATCGTGGTTGCTTTTCTGTGGACTGCCTCCAACCTGTCAATGTCCTAGTGCATTTGCGGCCTCCAGAATTGCACACAGTACTGTAGGTGAGGCCTCACTAGTGCATTATACAATGGCATCACCACCTCATGCCTTCCGCTAGTGAAACCTCTGCCTATGCACCCCAGAATGCCACTGGCCATCCTTACAACATGTGTGTTCTGCTTTAACACCTTTGGGTCATCAGAACTGATAACTCCCAGGTCCCTTTCTTACTTGGCGATCATCAGCACCTCCACCCCATCCTGTAACTCTCTGTAGGTTTCCCTCTTCTCAGGTGCGTTATTTGGGCTTCTTTGAATTGAACCTCAGTTGCCACTCCTCAGACCATTTTTCAAGCCTCTTCTTGTCCGTGGTCATTTTCTCCACCCTTCTGGAGTATTCACTCTGTTACAGATGTTGGTGTCATCTACAAACAGGCAGACAGACATTTCCTTCTAGCCCTTCTGCAATGTCTGTAATGAAGACATTGAACAGGACTGGTCCAAGGACCTATCCCTGAGGTACCCCGCTGGTCACCCCCTCTCCCTGGATTGGATCCTATTAACACTACCCTCTGCCTCCTGTCCGTCAGCCAGTTTCTAACCCAGTTTATCAGCTTGTGCCCTGTTGCCAGACTACTCATCTTGTTAATCAGCCTTCTATGTTGGATGTTGTTGAAGGTTTTGCTGAAATCAAGGTAGGTGGTATCAAACATCGCTCCCTGATTTACTTCCTTAATGAGGCAATAGGGTTTCCAACACTAACCATCCACCACCACCCAGCAGAGACTGACAGGCATTGGGGTGTCCCTTTGGGTCATTGGCCATAACACTCATGCCATTTCACCCCAACCTGCATACACTGACAGGTGTTGCAGTGTGCCTTGAGGTCTTCGGCCCTAACGCTCACCTCATTCCATAATGAAATAAGCTGAGATGGATGCAGTAGAGAAGAAAGGAGTGAATGTTTAGTCCAAAGACTCCAAGACACACCCTGATGTCTGTCACTGGCTACAGGGTGGGGAAGGGGTGGAATGGTGTGAGCATTATGGCCAACGACCCCAAGGCACATGCCCGATGCCTGTCAGTCTCTACAGGGTGGGGGATGGGGGCATTATAGTTGAAAACCCTAACCCTAATGCCTGGAAACCCTAACGCCCCAGATGTTTGTTGGTATTTTCATTCCAGATTTTCAACATGGGCTTTTTGAGACACCACCTCATGAACAGTGGCACAATCATTTCGTTACTCAATCCCAAAAGGTGATTTCACGCTACAGGTGCTAAAAAAACATTTTGGGCAGGATGTGAAAAATGACAGTTGTACTATTCATAAGGAGGTGTGACAAAATGGCAATGTTGAAAATATGGAGTGAAAATATTAAAAATTGATGAAGCTACGAGCGTGCATAGAAACTGCACAACACACACTTGTAACGCAGTCATTTTTTGCAATTTTTTTCACCAAATTTGCAACATGGGCTTTTTGGGACCCCACCTCATGAACAGTGACACTGTTGTTTCATTACTCGATCCCAAAAGGTGATTCTGCACAGTGGCTGAAATCACCTTTAAGGACTGAGGAACTAAATGACAGTGACATGTTCGTAATTAGAATCTAAACTCATGTTGGTGGGACAAAACCCCTAAAATGGCTGAGATATCAACATAGTTGAAATCCCATTTACTTCCCATTATTTATTTTTATTTATTTAGTTTTTGTTGACCAGGTAAGTGCACTAGACAAATCCTGCCTATTTTCAGGCACAACCCAGGGGAAGGGGATACAGATGAATGCCAACTGACCTTGAACCAGATTAAGCTGTTGGTGGAATTTTTAGTGAATGAGGGAAATTTGGCCACGACACCAGGGAAATTCCTCTACTCTTTTCAATAAGTGCCATGGGATCTTTGATATCCACCTGAACTACCTCCAATCCAGGCAGATGGGACCTCGGTTTATCGTCTCATCCGAAAGACGGCACCTCAGAAGTGCAGCACCCCTCTCATGCTGCACTACAGTGTCACTACTGGGATATTAACCCAAGTGCCAGATGTGGGAACTGAACCCACAGCCCTCTGATCTCCCGGCCTCAGAGGTGAGTGTGCTACCTACTGAGCCACTGACACTGCTATTATATGGCTCACCTTTCATTCTTTCAGTTTTCTGGTTGGCTTTGAAGGGCGCAGATGTGTCCTGCTCCACAGAAGAGTGCATCCACCAATCTCGGAGGGTAAGTATGGGGTAAGGGGGTAAGGGGAGGTGGGTGCAAAGAAGGAGGGTCGGGATGGAGGAGGGGGATGGGGGAGACAGTGAGGGACTGTTTTTGTTTTTACAGGTGAAAAAAAAAGACTGCGAGGGAAGGTTTTCTTTATTTACAGGTAAAAAAATAAATCTAAATTTAGGCACACTGGAATGGGCTCCCAGCGTGCCACAATAGTGGTGAGGAGGGGGCACATATGACACCGGGAGTGGGCATCCTGGTGTCGGAAAGGGAAAGGAGAAATTGTTTAACCAGGAAAGACACACTAAGCGGCAGCAGGGAAAGGGGACATTGTTTACCAAGGAAAGACACACTAAGCCACTGCTGAAGGGTTCGCATTTTAAAGGACAGAGCCGCTTGCAGTGTCGGCTTTGTCCTTTGAAATGTTTGCAGAGACAAGCCCCCTCAGCAAACCAGTGTCATCAGAACACTGCCTGTTGATTTGCCGGCCACAGACCAACCCCTGCAGCACAGCTAGCCATTGGGCCGGCATCCCTCACACCTCTCTCTAGCAACTCTCATATCAACATGTTCATCTGTGCTTGTGGGCTCGATGAACATAAAAACAGACTGCCCACCATACTGGCGTTCCCACACAAAAACATGTTTATTTAGAGTCCTTAATCAGCTTTCACTGCATTTTTTCCTGGACTTGGGAACACATAGAAACACAGAATTTATCGGCAGATAAGGACTGCTAGATCTACCTATGCTGCCCTCTTTTCAATGACTATTCTGCCACCGCAGACCCTACCTTGTCTCCAGCCACCTCCTCTCCCCCTGCATTGATACCAGTTTTCTTTAATGCCTATCCCATGCATGGTTGATGCCCACCTGTGTTTTGCCCTCACGACCTCTGCTGGAAGATTGTTCCAGGCATCCACCATTCTCTCAGTGAAGAAATACTTCCTCATATCCATCCTAAACTCCCCCTCCCCAGCTTCATTGCATGCCCCTTAGTTCTTGTGCACCTCCTTTTCTGAAAAATGCTCCCTTCCTGTATCTTATTCACCCCTGTAAGGTATTTATTAATAATAATAACTTTATTTCTTAAGCGCCTTTCAAGTATCAAGGTGCTTTACAGTATTTAAAACAGAATTCCTAAAACAACAATGACAAATCATAGCAAGTCATGAAAAATCCTGACTCCACAAAAAAGCTTTTAGTGCCTGTTTAAAGCTCTCCACAGTCGCGCATTCCCGAAGTTGATGGGGCAGAGAATTCCAGAAGGTTGGGGCCGCAAACATAAAAGCACGGGTCCCAGAACATTTCAAAGTAACCCTCGGAATCTCCAGCAACCCCTCATCATCCGAACGGAGCTGTGGCACAGGGGTGTAAAAAATCAGAAGCTCTTTCAAGTAGTCAGGGCCCAGTCTGTGTAGGGCTTTGTAGGTTAATAAACCTACCTTAAAGATGATCCACCACTGAATCGGCAGTCAGTGCAGATCGCACAGCACTGGGGTAATATGCAATCTCCTAGATGCCCCTGTCAATAATTGCGCGGCCGTGTTCTGCACTAGCTGCAAGCAGCAGATATTAACCCCAGGAAGCCCTAAGTAAAGGGAGTTACAGTAGTCAAGGCACAAGGTCACAAAGGCATGGACCAACACAAGCAAATCACTGGATGGAACAAGGTGTTTAATCCTGGCAATGTTTCTGAGATAATAAAAGGCTGACTTTACAACTGCTGACGCCTGATAATGAAGGGTCAGTCCATCGTCAAGCACCACTCCCAGGTCACGCACCTGTTCTGAGGTAAGGATCTGAGCGCCCCCCAGAAATAAACTGGAGGACTGATCAGTACTCAACCCCTCTATCCTGTGCTCTGGGTCCACAACCGTAACCTCGGTCTTACCCGCGTTCAACTTTAACCAGCTAAGCCGGCCCGGTGGCGCTGAGGGTTAGCGCTAAGCGCCACACCTCGTACCACGCGGCGACCGAGTTCGAGGAACGGACTCGGGTCATGGGGGAGGTCGGCGGGGAGGGAGGATTGGCGTCCCCAGCGGATGCTCTCCTCCCTCAGGGTGGGCTTACCAAACGCATCGCGCTCTACCTCCTTCCATAGCCGGTGGAAGCACCCGGCGGAGAAGGGGTGGGCGGCTCTGCTTGCCGGATAGGAGGGGCGTCTCGGCGCATGAGGGTCTGCGTGCATAAGCACGCTACCACTGAGACGTCACGTCCCTAGCGCAAGCGTCCTGGGGAAGCGGGGCGTCAGGGGAAAACGGAAATACCCTCCGGTAGCCCTAGATGAAGTCCGCCCTAAGTCCGCCCGGACCACCGATAGGACAGACCCCAATGTGCAAAGGAGAGGAGGTTGGGCACTCTAGGGGCAGATCCCTGAAGGTAGGTACCGGGGGGACATGAGCGGACGGAAGGAGGGGGCACCGGAGGCAGTAAGGAGGGATAAAGATGAAAATAAAAAAAAAAAAAAAAAAACTTTAACCAGCTCAAATTCATCCAGTCTTGGATTTCAGCTAGGCAGCTATTAAATACTGAGAGAGCACTAAACTGGTCAGGGGCAAAAGACAGGTAGAGCTGGGTATCATCAGCATAGCAATGAAACCTCAGCCCATACCATCTTACAGTGTCTCCGAGGAGTAGCATATACACTGCAAACAACATGGGGGACAACACTGAGCCCTGAGGGACCCCACAAGACAGAGGGAAAGAATCAGAAGAAAAAATCCCTGAGACACCTCTCTGTGTTCTACCAGTTAGGAAAGATGTAAACCATCTGAGCGCTGTACTAGTTAGGCCACAGATGGACCTCAGGTGGTCAAGCAGCACCCCATGGTCTACAGTGTCAAAAGCTGAGGTGAGATCAAGGAGTACAGTACCAGAATAGAATGGTTTCTCCTATCTCTTGCCATCAGGAGATCATTGAGCACCCTAACCACAGCAGTCTCAGTACTATGCCTCTTACGAAAACAAGACTGGAGAGGTTCGTAGACACTGTGGATAGTCAAATGGTTCTCCAGTTGAGTTGCCACTACTTTCTCAATTACCTTTCCTACAAAGGGAAGGTTCGAGATAGGTCTGTAGTTAGCTAGAGTGTCCGGGTCCAACGAAGCTTTCTTCAGAAGGGGTGTCACCGCCGCCTCCTTCTGGGAGCTTGGAAACTCACCCAATTCCAAGGAGCACCAGATAATCTGAGCCAAGACTGGGCCAATAATATCACCACAACCCACAATCAGGGAAGTTGGGCCCGGATCTAAACTACAGCATGTAGGGAACATCCTCTGGACAATCCGCATAATATCTCCACACTCCGGCAGGTCAAAGGTGCTCCAGGAAGCATGAGGTATAGTGACCGGGCACCAACCAACAGCGTCCCCCATAGAGCGAGTCAAGCAGATCTCCAACCTGATGTCGGCCACCTTATTCACAAAGAATCGAGCAAGTTCCTCACACTCCTTTTGAGAAAAAGCTCAACAGAGCTGTAGACAGGCTTGGTTGCACAACCTGTCCACAGTTCAGAAGAGTTGAGCTGGTCGATTCTGAGCAACAGCGATCTCCCTGGACAGGAACTCTGCCTTCTTACAGGAGATCGCTGATTGGTAGAGCTGATAATGCTCCATCAAACTAAGACGGTCAGCCTCCAGGGTGGATTTCCGCCAACGACATTCTAACCTTCATCCCAACTGCTGCAGTTCCCTCAAAGACCCATCAAACCAGACGGCCCGAGCTCAGAGTTGAAGGGGATGAACACAGACAGGAGCAATCAGGTCAAGGGCAGAGTAAATGGCCTTAATATAGGCCAGAACCAGCGGCTCTGGGCCAGAGCTGGCATCAGGAAACTCCGAGAGGTCAATCACTGCTGTCAGGTCTTCAGGGTTCACATCCCGTAAAGAGTGGAAACTGACCATCTCCACAGGAGCAGACGTGCAAAGGGGAGTGCAAATATTGAACCTCATGGTATAATGATCAGACCAACTGACAGGTTCCACCCCAAGTCAGAGGCCTCAATCCCCAGGAGGAAGACAAAATCCAGAGAATGACCAAGATTATGGGTAGCTGAGGGAACAACCTGTGTGAAGCCCAGTGATGCCATCAACTGGAGGAAGTGCTGTCCAAAAGGTGAGAGTTCGTCATCGACTCAGGCATTGAAGTCCCCCAGAACCATCAGTCTGGGTGACTCCAATGCCATGTTGATGGCAAAGTCCGCCACTTCCTGCAGAAATCACTTTTCATGGACGGTAGACGAGAGCTATCCTGCAGCTCACACCAGCTACCACAGTACACTCAAAGGATTCGGCCTCCTCCACTGGTACACCAGTGAGGCCCAATTCGGTCTTGAAACAGACTGCTACCCCCTCCCCGCGATCCAGTCTCGGGCGGTGTATCACCGAGTACCCGACTGGAATTGCTGATTCCAAAATGGGACCAGCATTTCCATCCAGCCAGGTCTCGTAGTTGTTAGCCAGATCAGCTGTTCCAACAAAGTCTGCAATAATTGCAGCTTTATTCTTAATAGATCTGGCATTGCACAACAGCGCCTGAGTTGGATGGGGTTCATGAGCCGTCCCAACTACTTGCCCATCCAAAAAGATGGCGCCCTTGGGTATGGGGACTAGACATGGACCACCACGTTCCAGGCACCATTTCGCCCAGGGCGTCTTCTAGACCTAACTAACCCTATGCGAGAGATCCACTCCTTTGACCTGCAATGTCCGTGCCCCCCACCACACCCACCTCCATCCTCTTACGAACAATACCCAGCGCCCAACAGCACCAGTAGATAAAGAAAGGCAAGGGGGGGTGAATGGTCAGAGGGCATGGATAGAGGAGGATGAATAGCACAAGACCGAGGGGGGCAAACAGGCACATTCCCCAAGCTAATAACCACCAGTCTGAGGCTGAAACTCTACAGCAGGGAAATCCAAATTTCCTTATAAAATAACTACCCTAAAATAGCTGCAGTATACCTGATAAAACTAAAACCATAAAAAACCCACATAAATCCCAACCACTAAAATAAATCTCCCTTACACAAATATTTCTAAAATCATAATCCTAAAAGTACATCAAAGAATAACAGCAACGTAAAAACACTAAATAAAATCTCCCCACCCCAAAATTCTCTCACAATTTCAGAGGGGGAAAAAATAAGACTATACTAAAAATAGCTAAAACAGAACAAACATAAACATAACATCAGTAAATACAAAAGAAAACAATAAATAATGCAGTCATAAAAAATGTATTTAGGAGGAAATGGATAGTCTAGGTCCCAGTGATCCTCTCACTACCAGTTGGACCATTAAGTGATCCTCAGGAGCTCGCACCCCTGATCAAACGAAATGTAAAACAATCCCTTTTCTCCAGCAGTAATGTCAGAAAGTCCCCGGGCATCTGGTGCTCTCACTACCAGGGCCTAGAGAGATACTGTTGTGGCACTCTCACTGCCAACAAATGAAAAAATAAAGTTTGACCGTCATTCAAAAGCAGGAAGAGAACCAAAATACCAAATAGTTTCACTGCAGAACTATATGGATAATGTCTAGGGCACTCTCACGGCCGAAAAGGAAACAGCATAAAGGTCTGACCAGAACCAAATTCGAGGAGGGAACCCAGGTGATCCTCTTCAGGACCAGTCAGCTCTACAGCCGGGGAAAGCCCAAAAATCAAATCCAGGGTCCACCACCGGGCCACGCCAGCTACCATAAGACCCCCACCAGAACCTAACACAATAGGTTCCCTGGGGATCCTTAGAGGATAGAGCATCAACCACCGACTCCACAGCGGATAGAGCACGGACCCCTGTGCTGCCACAGCCCAAAAAATGGGCCACTGGCCAGATGGGCCTACTTACCAGCTGTAAATTGAGCCACTGTAATCCCAAAATCCACCACTGTAAATCCAGCAATAGGTTGATGCTGGGTTTCCAGGTTCCAGATGCCAATCCTTCAGATGGTGAACCTCGACAAGAGCAATCCACGTACAAGTCCGTTTCCTTAGTCAGTTCAAAGTCCAACAAAAAATTACTGCTCGTACAATGATGTGGCGGGTGTGCAATGGCCCAAGGAGAAAACACGGACCACGTCCCAGTCCACTGCAAACCACTACAAGCACCAATGCTGTGAGGGCTTAACGGACCACCCCGATGACCACTCCAGATCCTTTCAAACAACATCTGGGGGAATATACACACAAATTCACCCATGTGCCCCTAAACCAAAGCAATAGCGCAGAGAGTGGAAAAACAAACCACTCAGTGAATTCACCCACCTCCAGGGCACAATGACGAGCAGCAAAGTACCTAAAAATAAAATGCGAAGAAAGTCGCAAAAGTCCCAGAAAAATAAAGCGAACCAATTTTTGAAGGAGCACTTGTAAGTCTGCTTAAAAGTCTGCTAAGTTCAGGCAACTTGTAAGTCTGATTAAATTCAAGCAGCAAAACAGTGAAATAAATGGGAGATTTTAAAAATTTAAAACACAGAAACTGCAACTGCAGCTACAGAGCAGCCAACGGCATGCCCAGCCTGGTGGCCATGATCATGCAGACCAAAGGTGTCTGTCACGTCCCTCTTTTGCCTTCCCTCTTCCAGGATGTGCATGTTTAGATTCCTCAGTCTCTCTATGGTCTCTATCCTGTCTATGTCCTTTCTGAGGTGTGGTCTTCAGAAATGGGCACAGTACTCCAGGTGTGGTCTCATCAATTGTTCCAGGAAGTAAGCAGCAAGTTGAAGAGGATCTGGTGCTGCTCTACAGAGGCAGCTAGACCTCTACTACATACCAAAAAAGCCAAAAAGTAAAGCGCACACAAAAGCAGACTGGAGCCCTTATGATGTAGTGAAAGGTTAATCCATTTATTTTAGGCTCCAAAACCAAGCACAAAATATACGCTGTGGCACAATGCATTCCCCTTCCCCTACACACTGTGGTGCAATGTGTTCCACTAGCACCTCGACTCAAACAGAGTCTCCAAGGGGGTGAAGATTCCATTTGAGTCGAGGAGCTAGGGGAACATATTGCACCACAGCGTGTAGGGGAATGCACTGCACCACAGTGTGTATTTCGTACTTGGTTTTGGAGCCCAAAATAAATGGATTAACCTTTCACTACTTCATACAAGCTCCGGTCTGCTTTTGTGTGCGCTTTGCTTTTTGACTTTTGTGGTCTCACCAATGACTGACACATTGGCAACACCTCCTCCCTCCTTCTACTGGTGATCCCTCTCCCTAGGCACCCCAGCATCCCAATGCTTCCCTAGGTCTCTTTCCTGTTTAATGACTGTCAGTACCTCACTCTTCCATTCTATACTGTGCCTCTGTGTTTCTGCATTCAACGTGCATGATTTTTGTACTTTTTGCATTAAAACTCAGCTGCCATATCCTTGACCATTCCTTGAGCGTATTCTCTACACTCCCTTCAGATCTTGGTGTTGTCTGCAAAGAGGCACACTTTCCCTTTCAGTTCTTCTGCAATTTCACTTATAAAGACATTAAAGAGGACTAGACCCAATACTGAGCCCTTAGGAACCCCACTGGTCACTCTCCCTTTCCCCGGAAGAGTGCCATTAACCAACACCGTCTGTCACCTATCCAGCAGCTATTTATGTACATAGTGTGCCACTTGGTTCCTACCCCCAAGCTTCCCAGTTCTTTTACGAGCCTCCTGTGTGGCATGGTGTTGAAGGCCTTACTGAAGTCTAAGTAGGCCATGTCCCCCACTCCCCCCAATCTATTTCTCTGGTCATCCACTCAAAGAAATCTATCAGGTTTGTCTGACATGACCTCCCTGCTATGAATCCATGCTGCCTTGGGTCCTATAACCTGCAAGAAGCAAAGTAATCTATCAGTCTTTCCTTTAGAAGTGATTGCATTGGTTTCTCCACTACTGATGTCAGACTGACCGTCCTGTAGTTGCCAGCCTCTTCACTGCCACTGCTCTTATGGAGCGGGACTACATATTCCCTTCTCAAGTCTTCTGGGACCAGCCTTGTATCTACTGATTATTGAACAGGACTGTCAGAGATGCAGCTAGTACCTCCTTGAGCTCTTTCAATACCCTTGGAGTTACCACATCTGGACCCACAGCCTTGTCCACTCTCAGATTCACAAGTTCCTTCAGAGCTTTTTCCTTTTCAAATGAACTTGTGTCTGCTTCCCTCCCTCCCTCCAGTGGTTCTGTAATGTATATATGGCCCATCCCTTGCCCCTTCCACTGCGATGACAGAACAGAAGTATTTGTTCAGGATATCTGCTTTTTCTTGATCATCCTCTGCACAGTCTCCCTCTGCAGCTCTCAGCCTCACAATTCTTCCCCTTGTCTTTCTTTTTCACTTATGTACCTAAAAAAGGTCTTGCCCCCTTTGTTACCCTCCTGGCTATTCTTTCCTCAATTTGTGCCTTAGCGCCCCTCGCCATCTTCCCTGCCACCCTTCTGTTTTTGCTGGTACACCTCTTTGTCCTTTTTTCTCTGCATCTACTTGTTTTTCCCCAGTGCTGCCCTTTTTCCCTTACCCTTGCTGCCACCTACCTTGAGAACCATATTGGTCTTTTTTTTTCCTTCTGCTTTTGCTCACCTCTTTTGTGCACATGTTTGATGTCTTCACTATTCCATCCCTTAATCTGGCCCATTGCCCCTTCATGCCATCAAGGTAATCCCACCTTGCCAGAGCATCACTGAGGCATTCGCCCATTTTTTTTAAATATGTCTTTCTGAAGTGCAGGACCCCTGTCCTTATGTGATTCAGCTCCGCTGCCATCCTAATGTTAAACCACACTATCCAGTGACCACTGGGCCCTAGGTGGCATCCCACCCTTATGTCTGCAACGCTGTGCCTGTTCATAAGCACCAGGTCCAGTATTGCCCCATCAAGAGTGGGTTCCTTGACTAGTTGCCTCAGAAACACCAAAATGTAAAACTGGATAGGCAGTTCAGAAGGAAACGTGAAGCATAAGGGCAACAAAACCTGAAAATGCCTCAGAAACAACCCTTGCAGAGAGTCTAGGATGACTTTGCTTCTAGCCGAGGCTGCAGCCAGGAGGCTCCAATCAATATCTGGTAGATTGAAGTCCCCTAACGCTAGTACCTCCCCCTTCTCTGCCATCTTGCTAATGGCTTCCCCCAATTCCTTATCTAGATCCTCCCCCTGTGCTGGAGGTCTGTAAATCTCCCCAGTGAAAATCAAGGCTCTGGCTGCTGTCACCAGGGTGACCCGCAGTACCTCCAGACTCTCCTTACCCCTTGCAGTTCTGTTGCCTTGATATCTTCCCTGACATATAACACAGTCCCCTCACCTTTCGTCCCTTCCCTATCCTTTCTGGACTGCGTGTAACCTGGTATAACCATGACCCAGTCTTGGTTTCCTGTGTACCATGACTCAGTGATGGCCACTATGTCCAGGGCTGTGTCTGCCATGATAGCCTCAAGATATGAAATTTTATTTCCAGGACTTCTTGCATTTGCACACGTGACTTTCTACATCTTTCTCCCACCCTGTTTGCAACCCCCCCCCCCCTTCCTTTAGCCCTGCCTCCTTTTCCCTTCTCATATTACTGTGTTTGTTTCTTGCCCCTTTGTGTCCATGTCCCCTTCTTTTGCCTTGATCCTGTTCCCTGACGGACTTTTCTCCCCTCAGGTTCTCCTTCCCTCCCTCCTGCTTTATTTTGCAAGGGAGGCAGTCTATGCTTCCCTCTGTCCTTCCACCACCCACCTCAGCTAGTTTAAATGTTCCTCAAAGTAGCATTTATACTGTCCACTGTGAACTGCAGTTCCTCTCCTAGATGGATGCAGGCCATCACCTTCGCACAGGCCCACATTCTCCCAGGTTTGTCTCCAGCACTAGTGTAACTGAACCCCTCCTCTCTGCATCATTTTTTCAATGATTAGTTGAAGTTCCTGATGCAGAGTTCCCTGTTCTCCCCACAACCATTTACAGGTAGCACCTCAGTGAAGGCCACTATGTGCGCTACCTTTTTAGGCTCCTCCCCACTTTCCAGAACAATCCCAGATGCATCTGTAACTAGGCCATTGGTCCTCAGCAGGATGATGACATCCAGCTCCCCACTACCCTGATGACCTAGTAATCACTAGGTTACAATGACCATCCCCCTGGGCTATGGCACCAGATAGGCACCGTACCTCCCTCTCCATCCCGTACCTGTTCCCAAATCTATCCTGCTAATGACTGTCTCTCACCAGAAGCTGCTTCTTCTTCTTCTGCTAGGGTCCTCTGGCATTCACCTTGGGTTCCTCCCTTCAGCAGACCCCCACATCCTCCCTGCCACTACTACATGTGCCACCTCCTGGCATTCTTGTCCTATCTGAATGGTTAAGGAGTTGTATAGTGGCACTGGTGGAGGAATATGCCCTACCCTACCACCCCCACCCTCCCGGAGCCCACCAGTGTCCAGCTGACCTTCCTTCTCCTAGGCACCCTCTGGGGCAGTGGCTGTAGACACAGTGGTCCCTGGGTGAGGGCTGGAGCCACCTGGATCCTGATAAGATTGGCACTGAGTCTAATGACCTCCTCCCTCATCCTAAAGAGGTGTGTATGTATGGGCCAATACCTTAGTCTCCAGAATGTCTCCCTGTAGACAGCTGCTCCACACCCACTGCACTGCACCACTCCCATTTCTGGCTATGTGTTCTTCCTCCTGCTCCTTACTGCACCCTGTAATTTGATTTGTTTGTACCTCCTTGAACCTCTTAGCATTCTTTCATATGCCATTGCCAACACAGTTTATAAAATAGTTTCTAAAAGACACTCCAATCCTTTAAATTCATTGGTCCAAAGTAATCACCTGACCATTCATTAACACCCAGCACACAAACACTTGAACATTTGAGCTACATACCTTGTCACATAAAACCATATGTATTTTAAAAGTCACTACATTGCATTCCCCCTTAAAATAAACATTCTAGAACCATTTTTAAAAGACTAAGTAAGCAAGAGCTTTTACAAAGTCAGAATGAGTGACATTATGCTGATTAATCTTGATTTTATGCTTAACAGCCTAACAACATAAAAATGGGTAGATACTGTCATTACAACAGATACAATATCTCAACTAAACTGCTACTCAAAAAAGAAAATGAAAAATGAAACAGACTGAAAGCATGTCTGAGACCACGCCAACCAGCAGCAGTGAAAATGACTCTGCTTTCAAGGGAATATGTTCTGTCAAACGATCCTCAAAAAAATGAAAAGTGAAACTGGCAGACAAATTGAACTGCCTCCAGCAGTCCTTGATGCCACAGGAAAAAAGTGGAGAAAAACACGTAGAAAAATACTCACTGGGCTATCAGTGTTCTAACAGATAAGCTCTCAAACAAAAACAAGACAACAGACTTGGAAACAATTGCATTTGACAATCTCGCTACCCTTCTTCATAAGTGTTATGCTTCTGTTAGAAACTTTAGGAAAGAACACTACACTATCAGTAGCTTCATTGGTTTGCTTGTAGGGCTAAACAGACATTTGAATAGTCTCAGTGTTGTCAAAGTTGTTAATCTAATCACTGATCCAATATTAAACTCTGCCAACAATGTTTTTATTTTGGTCTTCAAGCAATTCAGATGTGAGGAGGGCAAAGATCAATCTGCATACCATCCTAGGATTATGGAAAAAGACCTAACCACACTAAGAAAATCAGATGTCCTTTCTCCAAACACTGCCCAAGGATTAGTCAGATATGTTTGGTTTCAGCTTCAACTCTGGTTTGCTAGACGTGGCTGGGAGGGCATTAGAGAGCTCAAACAAAATTAGTTCCAAATGAAAATGAATGAGAATGGTTCAGAATACCTCACATCATGTCACAATGAACAGACAGAACAACCATTCCAGTATACTGGAACCAGGTAAACAGACTGACCGGACTTCTTTACAGTGAACCCAGCAATCCTAACTGTTCTATAAAACTACTGAAAATATATATCAACTTGCCCTCCCAGTGCAGTCTGTCTATACCTGCACTCCAAAAAATCACCCCAGTACATTCTGGATGAGCAACAAATGTGGTGTAGCAAACAGCCCATGGGAGTAAACTATTTGGGCAACTTAATGTCATTGATCTCTAAACAAGCTGGGCTGTCCACCATCTGTACTAGTCACTGCCTCTGAAGCACAGCAGTCCACTTTTCCTCTGTAGCAGGACTTTCCATCTGTGAGATAATGGCCATAACTGGCCATCAATATGCATCCAGCTTACGTACTTACTGGACTGCCTCAAACACCAAGCAACAAAAGTGGAGCTCCATTCCCACTGGTTACAGTGGAGTCAGCACCTGTACAACCAGCATGCCAAATATTAAACTGCAGCAAGTTGAAACTGATCCAAAGTAAGCCCCAGAACAGCTAACTGGCTGACACAGCCACAAGAGCCAAACTGAATGATAGCAACACCCACTCCTTCAACATGACAGTTATCCCTGGTCAGTTTCAAATAAAAACATTGAATATTCACGGACCTGTGCATATTAATACTCATCACAGGTTATATTTTTTCCCCAACTGCACTGTTTCAGCGTTGAAGCACTAGTAAAATCTTACTGTTTAACAATGTTAACTTACGTTTAGAACTACTGTTCTATTAAAAAACTGAACTGGAATGATTTTTTAAGGTGTACCCACAAACCAACTTCCTCTTATTTATGGAAGGAGTTTTCATGTAAAAACCTTATTTGATACTTTCATGTGATAGCAATATCTCTCTGCACTGCTGGAGAAGATTTGTATTTTTTATTGTTTGACCAGGTGAGACACACTAAGCTGAAAGCTTTATTACAGGTGTAACCTGGGAGCACAGGGAAATTAAGTGACTTAGTCAGGGTCACACAGTACGCAAGTGGAAGCTGTGGGATTCAACCCCAGGTCTGGTCTGCTGGCTGTCTCCAGATTTGCAGTTCAGAGGCTTAAACCACTGCACTATACTGCCTCCTATGTGGGGATGAGGGGAGCTTAAGGCCAGCTATGCACATAGTTTTTGGCTTTGCCCTAAAATATGAAGATTCTGGGCCAAATTGCAGCAAGAATGGAAAGAGCCATTTGAACCCACATTAGAACTCACGCATCTGTCCATATTGGTTTTAGATATGCCTGAGGGATTTAGGACCTTTCACATTAGAAAGATCTTAACAATTTGTATTCTCATGGCCAAGAAAGCCATAACTAAAAATTTGCTGTGCTTCCCGAAGTAATTTTGTGGAATAATCTCAT
Organism: Neoceratodus forsteri; assembly: GCA_016271365.2. Taxonomy (NCBI): domain Eukaryota; kingdom Metazoa; phylum Chordata; order Ceratodontiformes; family Ceratodontidae; genus Neoceratodus; species Neoceratodus forsteri. Next base: position 409,864,449 of record CM057453.1, on the reverse strand, counting down.
GAGAGATACGTATACTATGGAAACGTTAACTGCCCAGGTATCTCAGACCCTACCAAAATTTGAAATTCTCTGGAAAGATTGGTCTATGTATGAAATATGTAAGTACAATGAAGCTGTAACATAAAGGAAATTGAAGCACTTTATGTGACGGGAAATTATGTCAAATGCTCCCCTTGTTGTCTGTATTTTTTACTTCTGATCTTCATAATCCAGCATGTTATTGTTGTTTGTGGTTGCCTGTCTGACTGAAAAACTAATAAACACAAATTTAAAAAAAAAAAGCTCAAGCGCACAGTTAGGGCCCCATATTCAAAGACAGTCAGATGTGCACGCAGAACAGTGCATTGCACAAAAAAGATGTGCTGGCCCACTCTGTTGCGATATTCAAACAAAATGCACAATGGGATCAAATCCTGCATACTGTATGAATAGCGGACCCTGGATGCATGGCGCATAGCAAGCAGCTGCCATGTATGGCGTTGTGCATCCAGGGTGCAGAGCTGAAGCCCGCCTATACAAACATATGAACATGTGAAAATGCCAGCAGAAGCAGGCCTTACCGCTCTATCGAGTCTGCTTGATTGTGCAGCTAGCTCCTCAACTTGAAGGTGCCATACCCTAGCCACCCTCTTTATCACAACCCCCACCCTGTCCCAACCCTCTTAAAGCTGCCTACCATACTACAGGATACCAAGTCCTTGGGCAGAGCATTCCAACTGTCCACCACCCATTCCGTGAAAAAATGTCTCTTGATTTCCCTCTTGAATCTCCCCCCTCCCAATCTCAGCTGATGCCCTCTTGTATCCCTCCCTCTTCTAAGCTGGAATATCCCTTCTGCATTGGCCTTATTTATCCCTTTAAGGTATTTAAAGGTTTCAATCATAACCCCCCCATCTCTCTTCTCCTCCAGGGAGTACATGTTCAGCTCGCCCAATCTATACCTGTAGGACTTTCCCTCCAATCCCTGGATCATCTTGGTCACCCTACATTGCACACCTTCCAATAATTTGATGTCCTTCTTCAGGAATGGGTGCCAGTATTGCATGCAGTACTCCAGGTAAGGCCTGACCAGAGATCTGTACAAGGGAAGGATCACCTCCCTTATTTCTGGAGGAGATTCCCCTCGCTATACACCCCAGCATCCTGTTGGCTTTTGCTGCCACCTTCCTGCACTGAGCCGAGCTGTTCATGCTGCCCATTATAAGCACCCCCAGATCATCTTCCTTCTTGGTGCTTTCCAATTGCACCCCTCCCAGCTGAAAGCTCCTCCCTGGTTCCTAGCTCCAAAATGCAGTACCATGCATTTCTTGGCGTTGAACCCCAGCTGCTATCTTTCCAACCACTCCTGTACTTTGGTCAGGTCTTCCTGCAGCCCCTTCCACCCTTTGATGTCATCTACCACAGCTCCCTTCTTTGTGTCATCAATGAACAGACTGATCTTACTCTGGATCCTGTGTGAAATATCAGCTATGGTATATCCCAAACAGCAATGGTCCCAGTACCAATTCCTGTGGCACACCACTCATCACTTCCCTTGGTGATGAGGGTTCCCCTCCACCACCACCCTCTGCTGCCTTCCATTCAGCCAGTTGACAATCCATCTGGTCATCTTCATTCCCACCCCTATGTATTCCAGCCCCCCCCCCCAGCCTCCCATGCAGCAGAGAACCAAGGACCTTGCTGAAGTCCAAATACAGGACATCCACCGTATGGCCCCTGTCCAGATCTCTGGTTACCTAGTCATAATACTCAATTAGATTTGTCTGGCAGGATCTGCCTGAGACAAACCAGTGTTGTTGGCCATCCTGGAGACAATTGTCCTCCAAAAAGGTCACTAGCCTCTCCTTTATTTTTTTTAACCTTTGTTTTACCAGGTGAGACACACTAAGCTGAAAGCTTGTTTAGAGGTGCAACCTGGGAGCACAGGAAAGTTAAGTGACTTGCTCAGGGTTACACAGTATGCAAGAGGGAGCTGTGGGATTCAAACCCAGGTTTCCAGATTTGCAGCTCAGAGCCTTAAACCACTGCACTATACTGCCTCCCTGAGCTGAATTGTTCATGCTGCCCGTTATAAACTTTAGGATTGTCTCCATGAGCTTCCCCACAATTGATGTGAGGCTCACTACGTCAGTCACCCCCTCCCCCCACTACCCACTCCACCCCTCCCTTGGGGTATCTGCCTCCCTTTCTCCTTTGTGAACACAGCAGAAGTATTCATTTAATACCTCTGCCTAATCCACCCCCTTCTCCACCCACCCTCCTTCCTTCCTAATCCTCAAAATCTGGTCCTTGTTCTTCCTTCTTTCTCCAATGTATCTGCAAAAGTCCTTTTCTCCATCCTTAATACCCCATGCCAGTCTCAGCTGTATTTAAGCCTTGACCACTCTGATTAGCCTGGTAACCTCCCTGGATTTCTTCATATACTCATCCTTGTCAACCCCTCCACCCAATGTCTTGAGTTTCCAAAATGCCTTCCTCTTGGCTCTCACCCCCTCCATAACCTCTTGAGTCAAACAACTGGGCTTCTTTGCCCTTCCCTTCTTACTCCTTGTCTTTGTACAAGTTCCAGTGGCCTCCATCAGCTGTTTTTTAATAATATCCTATTTTTGAGTAGCATCCATGTCTGGTTGAATTTCTTCCAGAGACCTACCCAAAATTTCCCCCATCCTTTTAAAGTCTGCCCCTTTAAAGTCAATCACCCTGGTCCCCGTAGCCCCTGTTTCTCTACTCATATTGAGCGTGAACCACACAGAGTGGTGGTCACTGCCAGCCAGAGGGTCCTCCACCCCCAGTTCTCTTACAGCCTCTCTATAGCGGAATGTGTGGTCCATACCTGTATGCGCCACAGCCCCCATGGGCAATATTCAGCTGAAACATGTAAATGAGCACATTAGGCATGCATGGTGCAAAGGGGCCATTTGCATGCCCATTATGGGCTCATTCGCATGGCTGTGCCCCCTCCCCAGCCCCGAACCCTGCTGAAGTAAAAAAAGAAGTTCTGATCCCTCTCTTTCCATAGTTTAGTTCTCCCCACCCCAGCCCCATCCCCGCTGAAATAAAAAAAGGAGCTCCGATCCCTCTGTTTCCATGGTGTAGTGTCCCCCACCCTAACAAGATGTGTAGTCTGGGCATGGGAGACAAGGTGGCAAACTGGGTTAGAAACTGTCTATGGAAAAGAGGCAGAGGATGGTGCTAAACAAGGTTGAATTTGGGAAGAAGGGGGTGACAAGCGGGGTACCTCAGGGATCAGCCTCTGGGTCAGTCCTGTTCAATGTCTTCATTAGTGACTTTGCAGAGGGGCTGGAAGGAAAGGGCTGCCTGTTTGCAAATGACACCAAGATCTATAACAGGGTGGATACTCCAGAAGGGGTGGATAAAATGAGGAAGGACCTGGGGAAGCTTGAGAAATGGTCTGAGGAGTGGCAATTGAGGTTTAACTCAAAGTGCAAATTTATACACCAAACCCTGAAGAGAGCTATTAGGGGAGGGGAGTTGCTGACAGTCACCAAGGAAGAAAGGGACCTGGGATTTATTATTTCAGATGATCTGAAAATGTCAAAGCAGAATACAAGGGCAGCAGGGAAGGCCAGTGGCATGTTGGGGTGCGTAGGCAGGGGTATCACCAGCAGGAGGTAGTGATGCCATTATATAAAACCCTGGTTAGGCCTCACATGGAGTACTGTGTGCAGTTCTAGAGGCCGCACCTTCAAAAGGACATTAATAGGCTAGAGACGGTCCAGAGAAGGGTGACTAAGATGGTACAGGTCTTGCACCACAAAACTTACGAGGAGAGATTAGGGGACCTCAATATGTACTCACTGGAGGAGAGGTGGGAGAGATATGGGAGAGAGGGGACATGATAGAAACATTCAAGTACCTCAAGGGCATAAACAAGGTGCAGGGAGAGATACCTTCCAATATAGGAGGAGTATAAGAATGAGGGGACATGACATGAAGTTGGAAGGTGGCAGGTTAAGAGGGAATGTGAGGAGTTCTTCTTCACAAAGAGGGTGATGGACACATGGAATGGTCTGCCACATGAGGTTGTGGGAGCGAGCAATGTGGTTGGATTTAAACATGCATGGGACAGGCATAGGGAAACCATAGAGGTAAAGCAGAGGGAGGATCAGAAGCTGTAATCAAGTACAGGGCTTAAGGGCAGACTAGATGAGCCTAGCGGTCCTTATCTGCCAACTGTTTCAGCCCCAATCCCTGTTGAAATAAAAAAGGGAGCTTTGATCCACCTCTTTCCATAATGTAGTGTCCCCCCTCCCCCGAGCTCTGTCATAATGAAATATATCCCCGGGTCCCTTTTCCATACTGTAGGGATCCCCTCCTGAGCTCTGTCATAATGAAGAATATCCCCAAGACCCTATTTTAATGGTGGGACCCCCCACCACCACTGCAGTGGGCAGTAGCCACCACCACACCCCATCGCTTCCATGCCAGCAACTGGCACAGTTCTCCTCACCCTGCCACAGCCAGCCACCAACTGATCATTATCTGCTCGAGTACAATAAATAGTATGTGCTCATTGACAACCAATGAGCGCATACTATTTACTGTACACGAGTGGGTAATAATCAGTCGGTGGCTGGCCATGGCAAGATAAGGAGGGCTGTGCCGGTCACCAGCACAGGAAGGGATGGAAGAGTGTGGGGTGGTGTGTTACTGCCTACCAGGGTGGGGGTAATGGGGTCCCTACACTGTGGAAATAGGGTCTCAGGGATAGTCTTCATTATGACAGAGCTCGGGGCAGGGGAAGGGGGCCCCTACACTATGAACAAAGGGACTCAGGCATATATTTGCTTATGGCTGAGCTTGGGAGAAGGAAGACACTATACTATGGAAAGAGAGGGATTGGAGCTCCTTTTTTTATTTCAATGGGATTGTGGCTGGGGGTACCCTACACTATGGAAAGAGAGGGATCGGAGCTCCTTTTTTATTTCAGTGGATATCAGGGCTGGGGAGGGGGGACACTACACTATGGAACAGAGGTATTGTAACTCCTTTGTTTATTTCAACAGAGATCAGGGCTGGGGAGGGGGTCCCTGCTCTATGAAAACATGGGTGAGATTGTATATTTCATTCTGTGTTTGGGGATGGGGGGTTGTTGTGTACCCGGCCCTTGACTATGTACGAGGCAACAGCCTTCCCCACGCATAGTTAAAGTAGGGTCTGGAAAGCATAACTGTGCACTGGCACAGTTTGGGGGGGGTTGAATATTGCGATGAGGGGAATCTGCATGAGGGACCCCTCATTTGCATTCTCGCATCGCAATATTCTGCACGGCAGCACAGTCGGATTTGCAGGGCACATTAGGGGCTTCTAAATATTGCCTTGCCCCTGACAGCCCTCACAAGTCTGGAGATGCGTGGAGTGCATCTAGAGATGTGCTGTGTATCTCTTCTGAATATGTCTGCGCTTGTGTTAAGCCCACGTTGAGACTGAGTGACATAGCCTGATGTTTTTCACAAATGGCTCTGTTTAACAGTGTTAAGTTTGACTGCTGTTAAAAAAATGTTCAACCAGTTTTAGAAACTTGATTTTATTACCATGAACTTAAATACATTACCTAAGTGCAGCAGTTTGTTTAACAAGTGCACAAAAAAAAAAAAAAAAAAGCCATCTTCATTCCACAGTTTGAGGCTGCCTGCATACCTAAACTAAAGTAGCATTTGTGTCAATGCGAGATATCGGCTTGCTTACTGGCATTAGCAGTGGTATAGAGTTACAGAGCAGCGTAATAGGAATGGCAGTGAAGTACTGAACTGAAGCCCACCCACCACCACCCTGCAGAGAGTGACAGGCATTGGGGTGTGCCTTTGGGTCGTCAGGCATAACGGCCACGCCATTTCACCACACCCTACCCTGCAGACACTGACAAGTGTCACGGTGTTCCTTGGGGTCTTTGGCCTTTATGCACACCCCATTCCATTAGGAAATACGGTGAGATGGGTGCAATATAGGAGAATGGGGTGAACTTTGGGGCCGAAGAGTCCAAGGCATACCTCAATGCCTCTCACTGGCTGCAGGGTGTGGAATGGTATGAGCATTACAAGCAAGAATCCCAAGTCACACCCCTGATGCCTGTCATTCTCTACAGGGTTGGGCGTTATGGTTGGAAACCCTAATACCTCAGGCATTCGTTGGTATTTTCACTCCAAATTTTCAACATGTTTTTGTGACCCCACCTCATGAACAGTGGCAATATCAGTTTGTTAGCCGAAAGCTGCTTATGCACAGCGACTACGGCATTTAGCACCACAGGTGCAAAAACATTCCGAACAGGATGTAAAAAATGACAGCTGTACTGTTCATGGGGAGGTGTAAAAAATGGCAATGTTGCAAATCTGCAGTAAAAATATTTAAAAAACTGGCGAAGTCACGAGCATACATAGAAACTGTGCAATGCACACCCGTAATATAATTAGGTTGGGGATTTTTTACAGCAGATTGTCAAGTCAGGCATTTTGGTGCCTCCGATCATAAAACAGTGTCACTGTGATTTTCTTTATCTGTCCGAACAATGATTTCCACAGCGACCCGCATCTCTGTGCTGAAAGTGTGAAAACACACTTCGGCCATGTTATGAAAAAATGCAGCTGTGCTGTTCATAAGGAAGAGTGGAAAATGCCACTGGTAAAAATCTGGACTGAAAATATTACAAAGTCATGAACTTACGAGTGCGTGGAAACTGCGCAATGCTCACTCGTAACAGTCATTTATGGACTTTTGTAGCAAATTTTCAACATAGCCATTTAAGACCTCTACTCATGAACAGTGAACTGTGATTTTCGTAATCTGTCCCAAACATTGCTTTCGCACACCAACAGCACCATTGTGCGCTACATGTGCGAAAACACATTTTGGGTGACATATGAAAAATGGCAGCTGTACTGTTCATAACGAAGTGTAATAAAATGGCAATGTTGAAAATCTGGAGTGAAAATATTAAATTCACAAACTTACGAGCATGCATAGGAACTGCGCAACGCACGCTCGTAAAACAGTAATTTTTAGGAATTTTTTCACCAAATTTTCAACATAGCCATTTTAAGACCTCTGCTCATGAACAGTGTCACTGTGATTTTCTTAATGTGCCATACATTGATTTAGACATCGACTGCGCCATTGTGCGCTACATGGCGGAAACACATTTTGGCAAGATGTGAAAAATGACAGCTGTACTGCTCATAAGGAGGTGTGGTAAAATGGCAATGTTGAAAATCTGGAGTGAAAATATTGAAAATTAAATGAACTTATGAGCGTGTGTAGGAACTCATACCTATCACAAAACAGTCATTTTGAATTTTCACAAATTTTCAACATTGCCATTTTAAGACCGGTGCTCATGAACAGTGTCACTTGATTTTCTTTAATTTGTCCCATGACATTGATTTCAAGACACCGACTGCGCATTGTAGCGCTACATCGGAAACACATTTTAGTGAGATGTGTAAAATGACAGCTGTACTACTCATAAGAAGGTGTGGTAAAATGGCAATGTTGAAAATCTGGAGTGGAAATATTGAAAATTTGCAAACTATTTAACGTATGAGGAACTGTACAACGCCGCTCATAAAACAGTCATTTTTTGAATTTTTCACCAAGTTTTCAACATAGCCATTTTAAGACCTGTGCTCATGAACAGTGTCACTGTGATTTTCTTAATTTGTCCCGTACATTGATTTCGCACACCGACTGCGCCATTGTGCGCTACATGGGCGGAAACACATTTTGGGTGAGATGTGTAAAATGACAGCTGTACTACTCATAAGAAGGTGTGGTAAAATGGCAATGTTGAAAATCTGGCATGGAAATATTGAAAATTTGCAAACTTACGAACGTGCGTAGGAACTGTACAACGCACGTTCATAAAAGAGTCATTATTTGGAATCTTATCACCAAATTTTCAACATAGCCATTTTAAGACTTCTGCTCATGAATGGTGTCACTATGATTTTCTTAATTTGTCCTGTACATTGATTTCGCACACCGACTGCGCCATTGTGCGCTATATGGGCGGAAACATGTTTTGGGTGAGATGTGAAAAATGACAGCTGTACTACTCATAAGAAGGTGTGGTAAAATGGCAATGTTGAAAATCTGGAGTGAAAATATTGAAAATTCACAAACTTACGAGCGTGCGTAGGAACTGCGCAATGCACGCTCGTAAAACAGTCATTTTTTGGAATTTTTCCACCAAGTTTTCAGAATAGGATTCTTGAGAGCCCACCTTATGAACACTGGCAGTGTCGTTTCATTAATCAGTCCTGAAAGGTGATTTCACACAGTGACTGTGAAATCACCCTTCGGGCCCAAATAACGCCAGGACAGTGACAGCATTCATGAGAAGGGGTCCCAAAAACCCCATGTTGAAAATTTGGTGCAGAAATTCCAAAAAATGCCTGAGATATGCAACAAAGTTGAAAAAACCCTATCTAGCCCATTAATACAGCTTACCGGCATTTCCTCAGTTCACGGTCGGTTTGAAGAGTGCAGACGTGTTCCCCGATCCACCGCAGATCGCCGCACTTGGACTGGAGGTGAGTATGGGGTGGGGGTGTGGGAGGCAGGGTGCGCTGTGGTGGGTGCAGGTCTGGGGGGCAGGGAGACTGCGTGGGGACCGCTTTCAATTTACAGGTTTTTTTTAAATTGATGATGCGGGACATTTGCCATGCTAGGGGGCTCCCCAGCATGGCAGAAGAACGCTGGTGGGGTTGGAGCTGACGGGGACTGGGCACCCCGTCGGCAATGGCATCAGTTGCCACTCTGGGGTGGGCTCTCAGCGGGCACCCTGTACTGGGGGACAGTGGAGCCGGCCGGGGATTGGGCACCCCGTCGGCCATGGCATCAGTTGCCATGCTGGGGTGGGCTCCTAGCGTGGCACTCTGTACTGGGAACGGCACATTATGTAAAGTGATGAATTTAACAAAGTGCCGCTGCATGACGAGCTTGTCTCTGATTGCAGCAGCACTTTGTTTAGAAGTTTTGTCCACTTTACATAATGCTGGTGTCAGCGCTAGCATGCTGGCTTATTGGGGAATGAGGGACGCACCTACTGATGTGTGCCCTGCATTCGCCCAGCAGCAGCCGCACCTCCAAATCTCCACTCTCCCAATATGTTGACTGCTGCGCAAGCGCGGCAAGCCAACATAAAAAGTCACATCTTGCAGTTTACTTTACTGTGGTGCATGACATCACGTAATACTGAAACAAAGACATGTCTATTAACAAACCAAATCTTTGTTTTCCAAAAAAACTTCACAGTTCATTTTCTAAATGAATTCTGATTAATACCTGCAAACAATTTAAGTTACATTCTATTTGTAACATTTTCACACCACTTTGCAAAGCATAGTAATACCAACAAACTTAAACTGTTTTACACAACTAAAACCATTTGCGATTAATTATTATTATACAAAATAAATAATTCATTTTATAAGAATAGCAACCCACTCCAGGTCATGGGTGTAGGGGAGCATTATTGCACTTCCCTGGTGGTTGGAGGACACTTGACTTTCAGTCTCATGCCTCGCAACACACCTGGAGTGTGCATTAATGCCCCCATACACCCATGGCCTGGAGTGGGTTCTAGCTTATCTAGCCACTCATGATGGAGTGGTAGGAAAGGAGACTATTGCATCATGAGTGGTTGCACTGTTTGGGGGTGTTTCTAATGTTCAGGAAGTATGCAATAAAAATACATCAAGGATTTGAAACAAAACAAGGTTGGGTATAATTACACCATAAGCATGCATATCAGTTCAACTAAGAACAGCAGTAGATAAAACAATCAACAACATTAATGAATTTTAGAGAATATAAGCAATCATATAATGTAGGTTTTCAGCTAGAAATAACATGATGCAAAAGGGGTTGACAGTGTCCCTTTAAAAGACTTGGGGCTTGATTTTCAATCAGTCCTTAGATCGGTGCAAGATGCACCGATCTAAGGCTGCAGCAAACTCTGGATGCATCAGGGATCCTGTATCCTATTCAGCAAAACTTGGGGTCCCTGCACGAATGTCTCAAGAGCTGCCACAGTCAAAGCTGCAGCAGGGTTGTGCCAAACATTTGGTGCACCTGAGGAGTTTGACAGAGGGTCCCATCAAGCCTTCCCACTCAGTGCAACCCTAGAGGAGCCGCTAAGGTGGGGAAATGAATATGCCTGTATGGAGGGGACCATGGGCAGAGGAAGAAGTGGATGTGCCATAGGGGGTGACGGGGGCACAGTGGCAATGTGAGGGTGCTCAAGTGGCAACTGGCAGGGGTGTCATGTACAGTATAACAGAGCCAATTGGCCTGGATGGAGGGGGTGGAGGCACGGCCGGACCATAACCCGGACCCCAGGTAGCAATAGCCCTGGTACCTGCCCCACATGCGCTACAGTCCTCTACATGTGGCAGATGGCAGTGGCTGTAGCTTGTGGATTGCAGTCAGTGGAGGGGAATGTTCTCCCAGGCACCATGACAGCCCTTAGTACTTAGCCCCCCATGTGGAGGCAGGTTGATGCCTGCCTACACTGTCGGGGACTGTGGTACTTCTGCGGCAGGTGCCAGGGCTGTTGCCACCTTGGGTCCAGGTCACAGTCTGTCTGTGCCAGTCACCCTCTACCCATGCCGATCAGCTTTGTTCCACTGCACATAGCACCCCTGCCAGGTGCTACCTCAGCACCCTGACATTGCTGCTGTGCTCGCGTTGCCTCCTTTGGCACACCCACTCCTCCTTCTGCCCCCAGTTCTGACTTTCTAGGCTCCCCCCAGCCACCTCCATGCCTGGCAGTGGTACAGGGCCCATAGACCAGATCCTGACTTGTCTAAACTCAGCCCCCATTGCAACCATGGCGGGGCTTGTAAAATTCCAAAAAAGGGGGTGGTGCAGCCCTGCTGTGGCACCCCCCCGTGACCTGGAGCAAGAGCACTTTTGCCACAAGGGTGGCACAGGATGGCTTTGGTGCATATCATCCTGATTTCAACACAGCCTGCATTCAAAAATCAGTATTGCTGCAAACTTTGACACAAGGTGCCACTTGCATCATAGCCATTTGACACAGGCACCTTGCACCGAAATTCGTGTTCTTTAAAATTGGGCCCCAGGTATTGGAACAAGGGATGTTTGTATCTTTTCAGGAGAAATCACCTTCTGTGACACAAACACTCTACTTCCAGCTGCACAAAACTACTGCATTGAATTTGGGACTATTTTATTTATCGGTGGATGCATCACATCATTATTTATTGCATTTTTTATTAAATATTTAATAAAACTTGTATTTATTTGTGTTTTAGTGTTTTTCACAGATGTCTATTTTATGAATCTGGTGTTTATCTTTGCACAATTGTTTATTGCACTTAAATCACCTTGCTATAATGTTACTGATCTCCCCCACCCGCAGCACTCATCTGGAAACGAGCTGTTACCAGTTCAGTATGTCTTTCCTGATAAAACGTTTTAAATATATAATAAATAAATATAATTACAATGAGGCACTCCAGGGTGTGGGTCTTTGCTGAATTTACCTGCTTCTCATCTGGTTCAGGATGACTGGATACAGTTCATGCAACATCAAATGAGACGTGGGTAGATACCACTGCAGCTAATGCCCGACATATTGCTTAACTTATTGTGCCCTGCACAGCCATTTGTCTCAGGTTAAGCAATGGATGGTCTGGACTTCAAATGCAGCTATTGGGTAGAATGTGAATCTATTCCAGCCTGCAGAATTCTATAAGGACCTTAAGAAGCTTTCAGTAGTATCCCTGCTAATATAAACTATATTTTTTTTATCTCACTCAGTCAGTGGGCAGTGCTGTAGCTTGGTGCATGTATTTTTTAAGTTGTATTTTGATCACTGTAGAAGAATAAAATGCTGGCGGGAGAAGAGTGAGAGAGAGACTAACAAATGTCCTTTTTATAGGAGATGCTTTCAAGCAAGAGTCTGTCTTTTATCTTTACAAGGTCTTGGAGTGACATCTAGTGGAGCACCTAGTCCCTGTGGAAAAATTTAATTAAAGAATAACCCCTTTAATCCCAGCACAAATATTGTGAAGGAAAACAGCCAACTCCTCTGACATTTCTGCAAACAAGCTCAGCTGTAATTGACAGTGTGTACTCAAAGTGACATTTGTTTTGAAGTCAATTGCCCATCTCATTCAAATTATTCTCTCATAATTTATCACAAACAGTCACACAAATAAAGCCTCAGTTTCTTCTGTTTTGTTTTGGGGGTTACAAAAAGAATAGGATTGGTGGTAGAGGGGGAAACCCTTTTTATGAACATTTTCTTCACAGAGTTGTTGCCATGACAACACCTGATTATTTTCTACTGAGGTTTACAGAGTGAAGAAATTTCACGATCATCAGGATTTAAAGATAAAGGGAGGATTAATTAGAAGAACAGCAAAGACTCTCAGTTGTGGTATGGTTGTCTCTAAAGGTACAGTGTAGGAGTGCAACTCAAAGGTAGAGCAATGTTTTACTTTTATATAGTGCTGCCTTTATAAAGATACGCATCTTTTGTTACTGATAATATTGCTATATTGCCAGCCTTATTATGATTTTGATTATTTTCAGTTACATGTGTACTGCTTTTGGACACATACTGCAGCTTTTTGGGACACCTTTTGTATGGAGGGTATTCTGAAGATATTTACAATCTGTATAACCAGGATAGACCAGCTAAGATGCAACATCTCATTTCAGTGAGGGCTTGATGTTACCGAGTTCCACAGCTCGGTGGTTAAGTGACGTGTTGAAGCTCACATGGGGAGTATTTGGCTTTGCTGTAGTTTATTTGGTTTCTATTTATCCCAGCTCTGATCAGCCCATCTGCCAAGCATCCCAGCCCCATTACCCTGACTTCCATCGGGACTTATGTCCAGCCGTTTTCCCCCAGGGCTTGCCCCCTCCGAAGGGGTTGGCAGGGTTACTCAACCCCCATCATGGTCAAGGATTCAGTTCAGGACAGCATTCCCAGCTGAGTAGGTGAAGGGCCTGCGAGCACTTGATGCCAGCCTGCTGCTGGCATTTTCCCATTTGTTGATGCCCTGAGAGGCATGGCATTTAATGACATCAGGATGCATGCCATGTACTCCCATGTAATGTGTTTCAACATCTATCATGCCTCCTGATGCTTCGGCCTGAGCTGTATTTCTCCAGCTTCTGCTAGGTGCTAGGCAAGCACCAAGCTCTGCCTACCTTCACCCCCCCCCACCCCAGGAAGAGGAGAGCAGTCCTTCGGATGCTTGATTATCTTCCCCTAGTCAGTCCACTGATGCTTCAAGTTCACTTCCAAACCTAGGTCATTGGCTCCACAAGCAGTAGTGCTAATGCTGCGCTGGCAGGCTGGCAGCTTTGCTGTAGTTTGAACTGTGATCTCCCAGTTCCCATGCCAGTGTTCTAACCACTACATCGCAGTGTATCTTAAAAATAAATAATAGTATATGTCCAGAATGTTCTGTTAAATTTTAAGGCAGCAGTCTGTGACTGGCAAGTGAAAGGTTGTGCCCATATCTTTTTATTTAATTTTAAATCATGTCTTTCCAGGCCTATCTACCAGAATATTTTTTATTTTTTATTTTCTAACTTATGTACCCAGGATAGCCTATCTGAGATAAAACACCTCATTTTCAGTGAAGTCATGCTTCTGCCCATTTCCACAGCTGGGCGGACTAGTGCGCTGAGAGAAGACGTGACTTACTCAAGGCCACACAATGGTAGTTTTCTCACCTGGTAATGGTGATTGCAGTAGTATATGCAGTAGCTATGGCACTCCACAATCATTATTCATGAATTTATGTTCGCCTGAGACCTCCTCTGCTCCCTGTCCTCCCAGAATCCTAAGTTTTTCATGTGTAGCGAAGTAGGCGGTAGCACACTTACCCAGCTCCTGCTCTACATCTATGAGAATCCAACAGAATAAGGTAAACAGTCCTCCCATTAGATGCTCCGTACTCATTCTTATCCATACAGCCGCTTGTTTGTGCAAAGCTAGCAATCCAACATGTAATACTACTTCTTGTGCAGCTAGATCATGCTGCTTTGTTAACTTGCTTATCACCATACATGTGATATCTCCCGTTCTGGCCAGGAGAGTCCCGTTTTTTTAACTAAACTCCCGCTCCCCCACACGGGAAAGCAAATTTCCCGATTTAGACAGTCAATTGCAAAAAAAAAAAAAATCAGCATTTGCGGTCCATTCAGTTAACGATGTGCCAGCAGCCACAGTGCTTGTACCACATTCTTTAAAATAAGAACGTGCTATACACCCATCCTTTGCTCTGAATTTTAGAAGCCAAGTATTATGCATGTTAATCTTCACATCACCACAGAACACGGGTCAATTGTTCCTTTCCCTGGGTTTGTATACTTCCTAGTACCCTTACAGCTACAGCCCCGATGTTGTATCACTCGCACAAGCCTGATTGCTGCCTGAAAATGCAGGGCAAGGTACCAGCCGCCACTCTAACTCAGACTGTTTCAATTACAGATTATCGGGGAAGAAAGTGTGGTAAATGCATAGAACTGTAACGGAAGCTTTGAGTCACTGCATACAGCGAGACAAAACATACGTATACGTCCATGAGATATGTTCAAAGTCTATTAAAAACATTAATCAGTTCAGTCATCACATAGAAGTTTGGTATGTATTTATTTGCCCGCTCTGCCAGAGCTGTTTCCTGCCTTCCTTTTTCAGCTTGTCAGTCCGTTTACACTTTCTCCCACCTAAAAAGCCAATCTCCCGTCCAACTTCACAAACACTCCCTCCTGCACAGATTTATATCATCACATGTATGTATCACTAAACTGTTGCTTCCTTCTTCTCCCCAGTCCAGGGAGGCAGTTTTCTCGAAATTGCCTTCTGCTGTTTAAGTTTACTGAAATTAAGTAGCGCTCTCTAATTTCTGGCAGTTTTCTTTGCTAAATCTATTCTAACCACAAATGGCTGTCCTGTCCTTACAATTTGCTCTAAAATAAGCAGATTAGTTATTGTCACTGCTCTATGTATTTGCATTTTGCCCACAATCACCTGCAATATGCTAGTTTTCTCATCACAGCAGAGGTAAGAAAATGGCCATTTCTAATCCCCCATGCTAGACCTGAACTATGCTGGGGGGGACTACAACACTCACTCACATGACAGATACTCTGCCTCCCACCTCATCCTATATTTTCTTCCATGGTAAATCCTCGACGAGTGACTCATAATGTGGCACTGACTTTTCAGTTCTGTGCTCCAGCCTTCACCTACCTCAGGTCTAGCCCCAGTAGTGTGATGCCTATACTCATCCAAGCACCTATGTGGTGCAACAACTCCCCTCTAAGCAGGCGTAACTTGTATAAACCAGCTCCTGTCATCCTGGCCAGGAAGCCATATACCCTGGTCCTGGCCCACACTCCCCGAGAGTCTACTGTGGTTGGGTTATAGTGACTACATCCCATTTCACTCATGTTTTGGGGGTACTTCATTGTTTGGCACTGTTTTAAGGACCAGATACTACCATTGCAGCATCTGTACTCCTGCAGAACAGATCACACTGGAGTCCACGCAACATCCACTACCAGTCTTCTACCTCAAGCTGCTAACAGCAACTCGCACTTCTACCACAGTCAACCGACTTGCAGGGAATTTTGCTAACAGACTCTTATTTGCATGGACTACGTGTCGTTCCTTTTATTCTGGTGCATGGTGCAGGGAGAACCTTTTTTCCTGGGTCTCTGCATCAACAGGGTGAGGCCCCCACCATATTGGTTGCCATCTTGTCCTGCCCTTGTTTCTCCTAGGGTTTTGCCTCCATGGTTGGCCACCATCTTAGTGCATCCCTGGTGGACTGAGGCAGCCATGGGGTGCTGCCTACATGTCCCTTACAGATATACGCACTACAATGAGTATTTGGCTCTAGTGAGGTTTGAACTTGTGATCTACTGGTTCCTAAGCTAGTGCATTAACCACTAGACCACACTGCCTACAAGATATGAATACTGGAGCATTTCTATTTCAAATCGATCACCGTGATTCTTTTTATGTACGACTACCTACCCCTAGGCTTTCAGCAGCATCTTTATTCTTTTTAGAGCACCCACTATTAGAAGTCACCGTTCTTGTTACTGAGGTAGACAAGAAGACAACCTATTGTACGATGTTCCCTTACTTTATGGGACAATGACAGCCCACAAACTTAAAGTTCCAACATGGTGAGATTGTATGCAAAAACAAAATGGCATTTAACAACTTATCAATTGGATTTGGAAATGTAAATAAAAAGCAGGGAACAATGTGGAGGTAGGAATAAGTAAGAGTGCATAACATGCACATTTTCTGAGCTTTATTTATCTCCCTTGTCCTCAGCCTTTCTGACTCTGACCAGGTTGTAGCGCCAGAGATCATCACAAAGCATGCAGATGACATTGCTCTTAAAGACCCTGTAAAGTATGGGTTCTAGCTTAGTTATGAGGGGTGCTGAAGACTGATAGGACTTATTTATCCCTCACAGGAGAACAAACATGCCCCCTCCTTAACATGCCCATCCTGCACTAAGAGCAAGACCCAAGATTTTTCCCAAATCTGGTCACATAGATATATACATAGATGCTGTCAGTAGATAAGGACCGCTAGGCCCATCCAGTCTGCCCATTCTCCTGTGTGGCAGTACAGCACAATGCCACAAATGCACTGGACTTCCACTTTTTTGTTTGTTTGCCAATGGCAGTGCAAACATATTGGTAACAGTTTTAGGAAAATGGGTGCTTGGCTGAGCTAACCATTCAGGGAGCTGCATTTGGGGGCATGATCATTTTCACGCAGTCATCATGGGGATTGATAAGTATACAACTTTATCAATAATCAGCTTGCACTGCATAACCGAGCAAGTAGTTCCTTCTGTGTTTCGAATTAGGTGGAAACAATATATACTGGTTATCCTGGCATGTTAACAAATGGCTTTTGTAAACAGCTATGTGTGATCATATATTTTCATCTCTAATTTTTGCACGTATGTGCTACTGGTAGAAAATGATTATTTCTGACTGCTGGTAATGTGCACAAGAACATGCCTATGCACACATGCAAGTTAGTCAGCATGCAGGAAAATGAACTACCTTTCTGTTGTTTTAAGCCAATGAGAGACCTTGCTGCTCAAGCTGCAGCATACTATCTGGTCTGTCAGGCAGTCAGTCACTGTGATTGACAACTCATCAGACCAATTAGAGAGCTACAATCATCTTTCGCCCTCTGTTGCCGCACCCTGTCTTTGGTCCAGATTGGTTTTATAATTCCCAACATATTCTGTTCTGTGAACACTCAGTAAGCAGCTATAGCTGGTCTCTGGTGAGGGTTCATCTAGACATAAATAACAGTAGAAACATTTGTGTTTGAAAGAAACAATAGAAAAACTTGAGCTTACGTTTGAACTGCTATTTCTTTTCATTTGTTTAAAAACAAACTTTCCTTCCTTCCTTCCTTCCTTCCTCTCCTCCTCCCTCCCTCTCTCTCTCTCTTTCTTTCTTTTTCATCACTCTATGTACCAGAAGATAAAACTCAATATTTTTTTTTTTGGGGGGAGATGAGTTGATTCTAAACATTACTCAGAGAGAATTTATTTCAGTGTGGCCTCTTAGAATGTCACATTTCAATCAGATTAAATTTCTGTACCAGTAAAAGTATTACAATTCTAGCTAACTCTTTTCATATATGCTAAATTCAAGTTATTTGAATTTAGTAACTGTCAGGTGTTAGAGAGAGAGAGAGATTGAGACAAATAAGCTAAACACTGTGGGGAGGGAAGGAATCCACGCACTTTAAATTATTTAGTCCTGAACACAGCTCAAGAGGATTTATTTCAACCTTGCTTCTTTTAGTGTTAAATGTCACAGAGAATGTATTTCTATACTGGCAAATATATTTTACCTACTTATACAAGCTAAAGGAACTTACTTGAATACTTGGCTTTACAGTACATGCTACAGCCTATCTACTATCTATATTTGATTAGAAGCCACCGTTACATGCAGTATAAGCTGCTGCCTTTACTCATGTCAGATAAAGTACTGTAATGGTACGCATGCACTATACCGATGAAGTGTCTTTCCAGCTGCTGTTTAATTGTATAATTTCTCTGTGACTTTTATCTCTCCAAATATGATCACGATTGTATTTTACATGACTAGTTGATGTTAGTGTTTATTTTGCGATGGGAGTACTGTAGTTCATTAACAATGTAGTCTGTCAAATCCAGGATATGTTAAAAATTATATTTTTCAAAACACACCACACTCAGAAACAAGCTGCATGAGAACACAAAATTTTAACTATACAGTATCTATCATGGTCCAACTAGGGAAGGAGTTCTTAACTGTGAAATGGGACCTCAGGTTCAAATAGCACTCTAGCATTGAATGTTTTGTGACCTGGAGCAAGTCACTTGACCTCCCTGGGTTTCAAGCCTCAAAGCAAGCAGTTTCACAATGTGTGTTTATATATTATTGTGAGTGGTGCACAGACTGTGACTGAAGGTGAAAGACCACAGAACGCAGCACAAGAAAGTGTGTGCATGTCAGATGTATGTCATTTTCAGTGCAGTGTCTTTTTTTTTTTTGCCCATATCCCAGCTGAGATGCAATATGTTATTTTATGTGAAATCCTGCATGTGCCTATTTCAACGGCTGAGCAGACAGAAGCACTGAGGTCATGCAGCTTGCTGAAGGTCACATAGTGAAGTAGTGGCTTTGGTGGGATTTGAACCTGGGTCTCATGGTTTTCAAGCCTCATTGATAAACCTAGGCCAATCAATTTATGAAGCATCATCACTGATGTGGAGTACTTACCCCACTCCATTGTGTCTGTACATTCTGCTACTGAAAGGCCCAGTCCACCAAAGCTCCAGGAAGCTTATATGACTGTACAATATAGCAGGAGTGCATTTGCACCTACTGTACATGCCAAAACTGAGGACGTCTAACAGAGCCATAGCCACAGAACACCCTATATGGCATGCAGAAGGGAATGACTGCATACAGGATATGTGAGTATTTCCCAACATGTGCCCATTTCACTTCATGGATGACCATCTACAGAGATGAGATAGGTGTTTTCACAAGAAGAATACAGGGCCTCACACTACACAGTCTCAGAGGTTGCAGTAAATTGGAACGGGCAGAACATCAATGTGCACAACAGATACGTACCTGTACTTTTGTATCAGGCACAAGTAAAAGCATGGTGTCCCAGTAGCTGCACACATGCTGCCTCCCACATGTGTGTAGTGGTTATAATGCTGTGACGAGTACACACCATATGCTACAATTGGACAATGCACACTGCACATATACCAAGGGAGACCCAAACACAGTACAGTTAAAATAAAAAATGGATTTTACTGCAGTCAGTAGCACAAATACTGAGCATTATAGACACACGGATATTTGCACCCGTTTCTGGGACACATCACACAAGGACACAGCCCACACAGCAATGGGACATAACAATAATGACCATGGTGATAGCTAATGGGGCC
Source organism: Neoceratodus forsteri (assembly GCA_016271365.2). Taxonomy (NCBI): domain Eukaryota; kingdom Metazoa; phylum Chordata; order Ceratodontiformes; family Ceratodontidae; genus Neoceratodus; species Neoceratodus forsteri. The sequence goes on along the minus strand of CM057453.1, from coordinate 409,844,929 downwards.
CAGATGATGCACACTATTAGCTCATACCCTGCCGCACCCAGACTCAGCAGCCGTACAGACACCATTGCTTTCCACCACACCCCCTCAGTGGAGTCCTGTAATACTATAACATGTTTGCTCAAGACGGGTCTGAGCCCTTTTCCATACAGTGACCATGCCACACTGCTGCCAAGTTAGAGCACATGGTCAGAGACCTCAAGGACATATGTGACTGAACATGCAGCATAGTGCTTGGGAAATTGTGTTGAAGTGACGATTGCATAGGCAGGTGCAAAGCAGATTACTCCACCATACCAGCTCACTCTGGTCTGTGTCAAACCAAAGGAGCATGGGTTTATTTGGCTAAGACCGCCTAACCCCCCCAACTGGAGAGTCAGATTTCATACGGTAGGTACCATATGGCATGCTGTCACGTACAGTGTGATAAGTGCATTGCATAACATTAGTTGGTCATTCCTGACTTTAACTTTCTGCTAGTGCTTACGGAGGGACAATGGAGAGGTGCAGACCACCTTCACTTAGGTTTCACATTGTGACCTGAATCCAACAGGACACTGCCACCGTATCTAGAAGGATGGCACCATGCTGCTCGCTCATTTTAGTCGGTACAGTGATGGGGCCCCCTAAAGGCATGCTGTCAGCTGTCTGTGTGACATCATCAGCCAACAGATATTTGGGGCAGGTTTTGGATGCTGTACATTCACTATGGCAGGGATCTTTGGTATGTGTGTACTGCACAGTATACTGGCATGAGCTTTGAAACCCTCACATGTTGTTTTGTTTGCCAAGTTGACAACAATGGCCCATGAATGTGGACCCTGTTTCTGCTGGGGTTGCACAGGATCATCTGCAGGATATACATTAGGATGATTGCCCTTCCCCCAATGCCCATGAGTGCGGACCCTGAGTCTGCAGGTTCAAGTAACAGAAGCTTGAGCAGAGGAGTGGTCCCATCTTTGTTTGCCACATGCCATCCCTGTTACATGCTCTTCCCTATGTATTCATACTGCACCAGTCACATGTACTCTTTTCCCAATAAATCAGTTTGTGCCATTTGAATGTCTTGTCCAGTGGTCTACATAATTTAGTGTGCTACCTATACCGGGCTCGGATGTGTCTTTTGTCTGTAATTCTATGCTAGTCGGGTCTAGTTGTTGGACGTGTCCTGTCATGTTGGATGTAAATGCTGTGTGCATCTGTAGATCTCTTTTTAGCCTTTGGGGAGGTCATGAAGGTCAACAGTGTGCACACCTAATGGCACTCACACTGTAATGTCCACAGCTGTGTGGGAACCATTAATTGACTACTTCCCTACATGCTATAATCACACTTCCAGCCACTTATGTGGCACACTGCATTCCTTCCTTGCATCTTAGGGTGACATATCCTAATCTGCTAAAACCGGACAATGGGCAGATCCAATACTATTCTGGTGTACCACACATCATTAGCCATATGGGCAAGAAGAATGTCTCAGCACCATCTATACTGTCCTCACCATAAACCATTATGGCTACATTAACTCACAGGTATGGACTGGTGCCAATTATGGGGGGGGGGGTCAAGGCTGATATTCCAAGTATTTGTACAGCTTTTATAATAGCTGTTCAGACATTCCACCAGACATTTATACTGCCATTCTTTGGTGCACCCAGTGGTTAAATTGGAAATGTTTTTGTGGGGCAACTTTCATATCTAGAATTCAAGATGCTGGAACCGTCATTTCTAGGAAGTGGAACTCTCCTAAAGTAGTCAATGAAGAGGACAGAGGAGGTGGAACTATCTTATAGTTTTTTAAAGAGATGGTGGAACTGAGTTCCTGTGAGCTAATGCCCAATTTAACCTATGGGTACACCAAAGCAGTCCAGGTTGCGCCCACACTCCAGTTCCTTTCCAGTCAGTGCCATATATGCGTAAGACAACCCCCTCTCTACCACCATGCCTAGTGGAGAGGAAGAGGTGGGAAATAATCTCAGAGGGGACTTCTGTATCTATGGGTATTTTAGATGGTACTTCTCACCAGGAACCACTCCCTGTCTATCTTTTCCCAATCTGGTAATCTCCACACCTCTGGAGGCATAGTCCACCAAGGCACTGTCTATAGTCTCTGCGCACCCCACTGGAACCTGCTTTGGCCATGCTACCTGTGCCCCTTCAAGGGAACCTGCTTACTTCCTTCTTCATCTTGGACCCCTTATACAGTGCCAACAGTGGCACTTTCACTGCCATCACTGCTGGTGATCCCATGTATCATGGTCTCTCCTTCTTTCCTTTGTCTTGTTAGGGGAAAAACAGAGCCACTTTGTTGGTCAAAACAACAGAATTTGTCTTGCACCACACTGTACATGATATTTCTTCACTTAGCAAATTGGGGTGGGCATAATGTTTTTTATTCCCTCAGTCCAGGTGGCCCCCATCCTCTAACCACCCCAGCTCCATCAACCTAATGTCTCCTGGGACCTACCAGATGCATCTGCCCAAGGAATTACCCCCCATAATGCACACATAGTTTGTGTGGGTCCCCAACCCCCCTGTCATCAAGCAGGATCTAGTTCTACAATGACAGGTCCAGGATGTCAGATGCAAAGCCTGCGCATGACCAGAGTCATCCTGCTGGCTGTGACATCCCATGTTCTCCCCTTGGGGAGCGTGGACATGCAGTGACATCATGACACATGTCACGCACTCCCATGCATCATGCATTGCCATCTGCCACTGCTCCCACCACACTGGTAGCCCAAACTACCCTGCCCCCTGGGCCAGGTGCACACTGGGTTCTGTTACAAGGAGGTGCACACATGCTGGTTTGTGAATGAGAGCACGCAGCTGGTTCCCCAACTGGCAATTAACAGTCATCACATTCAGCATAATAACTTTGCTGTGCAGTCTCTGGCTCAAAGCACATACAGTATGCTGAGAAATGCACTGTGTAAGTCACCCCTCCCTTCTCACTTTTTCTTTCCTACTCTTGTATTTGGTTGTCATACATTTGGGGATTGCACTTCTGTTCTGGTATCTGTGTTTCTATATTTCTTGTACGCTCCATTTTTATGTTTGCTTGCATGCATGTGCAAGAAACATAGTGCCATCATCTGAGTTTTCAGAGGTGTGGCACCTGTCTTCCAATTCAGTCAGTGTGTTTGCAGGTGCGGCCACAGTTCTCCAATGAACGCTGTAGCTGTCTATGACAGCAGTTGAAAATGCAGTGCTGTACAGTTGAAAGGGAGAGCTGCGCTCAGTGAGCAGCGATAAGATATCACGTGGCTCGCGCTGCTCTCCTCACCACACACCATTACGCACGCATATTGTGTGCTCATGTGCTCCCCACGCACACACTGTAATGGCTGACGGGTGCCCAATCCCCATCGGCTGTGCTGGGCTCCCCAAACAGAGTTCCAGGTGCCACGTTGGGAGCCCATCCCAGCATGGCAGCAGTCTGTATGGCCAATGAGGGTGCCCAATTCCCCATCGTCTCCACTGTTTCCCCCTCAAGAGACTATCGGGTGCCACACTGAGAGCCCACCCCAGCATGGCAACAGTTCCTATGGCCAACGGTGGTGCCCAATACCCCGTCGGCTCCACACCCCCCCAAACAGCCTTCCAGCTGCCACACTGGGAGCCCGCCCCAGCATGCATAAGTCCCATGTCGCCTAAGTAAAAACCTGAAAGAAAAAATCCTTCCCTCGCTGACTGTCCTGACCCACCCGCACTCCACCCTCTGTGCATCCACCTCCCCCACCCCCATCTCACCCCTATCCTCCGGTCCGGCGTGGAGATCTTTGGTGGACCAGGAACATGTCTGCACTCTTCAAGGCCGACCGCGAACTGAGGAAATGCCAGTAAGCTGTATAATGTAATAAATAGGGTTTTTTTCAACTTTAGTGCATATCTCGGGCATTTTGGGGAATTTTTTCACCAAATTTTCAACATGGGGGTTTTGGGACCCCACCTCATGAATTCTGTTACTGTGATGGCGTTAATCGACCCCAAAAAGTGATTGCGTGGTCACTGTACGGAACCACCTTTCGAGACTGATTTATGAAATGACAGTGTCACAGTTCACGAGGTAGGCCCCCAAAAATCCTATGTTGAAAATTTGGTGAAAAAATTCCAAAAATTACTGTTTTACCAGCATATGTTGCGCTGTTACAACGAACTGTTGTAAGCTAGAAAATTTTCAATATGTTCACGCCAGATTTTCAACATTGCCATTTTACCACACCTCCTTATGAACAGTACAGCTGTCATTTCTCACATCTCGCCCAAAATATGTTTCCGTTCATGTAGCGCAAAATGGCGCAGTTGGTGTGTGAAATCTATGTTCAGGACAGATTAAGAAAATCATGGTGACACTGTTCATGAGTAGAGGTGTTAAAATGGCTGTGTTAAAAATTTGGTGAAAAAACTCCCAAAAATGACTGTTTTACGAGCATGTGTTGTGCTGTTCCTACGCACGTTCGAAAGTTCACGAATTTTCAATATTTTCACTCCAGATTTTCAACATTGCCATTTTACCACACCTTCTTATGAGCAGTACAGCTGTCATTTCTCACATCTCGCCCAAAATGTGTTTCCGCCCATGTAGCGCACAATGGCGCAGTCGGTGTGTGAAATCAATGTTCGGGACAGATTAAGAAAATCACAGTGACACTGTTCATGAGCAGAGGTCTTAAAATGGCTATGTTAAAAATTTGATGAAAAAAGTCCATAAAATGACTGTGTTATGAGCGACCATTGCGCAGTTTCCACGCACCCTCATAACTTCATGGATTTCTAATATTTTCAGTCCAGATTTTCACCACTGGCATTTTTCCACATTTCCTTATGAACAGTACAGCTGTTATTTTTCACACCATGGCCGAAATGTGTTTTCGCACTTTCAGCGCAGAAATGCCTGGTTGCTGTGGGAAATCACTGTTCGGGACAGATTAAGAAAATCACAGTGGCACTGTTCATGAGTGGAGGTTCCAAAATCCCTGTGTTGACAATCTTCTGTAAATAATCCCAAAACTAATTGCATTATGGGTGTGTGCATTACGCATTTTCTACTCACGCTCATGACTTCACCAGTATTTTTAATATTTTCACTGCAGAATTTCAACATTGCCATTTTTTGCGCCTCCCCATGAACAGTACAGCTGTCATTTTTCACATCCTGTTCGAAATGTGTTTTCGCACCTGTGGTGCCAAATGGCGTAGTTGCTGTGCGAAATCAGCTTTCGGCTAACAAACTGATATTGCCACTGTTCATAAGGTGGGGGTCACAAAAAAACCATGTTGAAAATTTGGAGTAAAAATGTCAACGAACGCCTGAGGCATTAGGGTTTCCGACCATAACACCCCAGCCTGTAGAGATTGACGGGTATCAGGGGTGTGACTTGGGATTCTCGCCTGCAATGCTCATACCATTTCACACCCTGCAGCCAGTGAGAGACATCGAGATGTGCCTTGGACTCTTTGGCCCCAAAGCTCACCCCATTCTCCTATACAGTACCCATCTCACCGTATTTCCTGATGGAATGGGGTGAGCATAAGGGCCAAAGACCTCAAGGCACACCGTGACACTTGTCAGTGTCTGTAGGGTAGGGTGTGGTGAAATGGCATGGCCATTATGCCTGACGACCCAAAGGCACACCCCAAATGCCTGTCAGTCTCTGCAGGGTGGTGGTGGGGTTGGCTTCAGTTCAGTACTTCACTGCCATTCCTATTATGCAGCTCTCTAACTCCTACACTACCAATGTCAATGCTAGCAAGCAAACATTCGGCATTAACAAATGCTTGTTAAATACTAAATTAAATTCATTCTTAAAATTTAGGAAAACATTCCATGAATCAGTAAAAACTTTCTTTGGGGTGCATTTATTTGCACCCACTATCTGTGTGTAGGCCACTGGGCCAAACAACTTACATTTTTTCTAAGTCAGTCTTCACTTTTCTCTTTGTCATGTTCTTTAAATGTATTTCAATCACATTATTTCTATATTTATTGTTTTTTCACATTTTTCCTCATTTTATATTGGTTTGGTAATGATTTAGGTCTGTTCAATATATTAATGAATTGTAAAAATGCTAAACTTTTAAAAATTAATTAAAGTTTTATTTTTGGAGACCTGTTTTAATTTAAATACCATTTCTTCTTATTCACTTTTTTTCTGCCAGGTAATGTGGTTTGGTGAACTTGTCTGTTCTAAATATCATTGAAATTTAAACTTTTGAAAAAAGTGTGGCAGTTGTATTTTTCAGATATCTACTTTAAATGCCATTTTTGATGTTGTCTTGCGCACACACAAGCAACATAGTGTGGTAGCTTAGAATAGCAGGTTTTGGAGATGCGGTCATGTTGTGGCCAGTGGAGTCACTGCTTTTTTGGGCTGGGCTCTGTGGCATGATTAGATTGCACACTGTCTATGACAGCAGTGCAAAAGCATGCCACCAACTTGAAACGATTTCACCGCTGCAATGAGGGAGCTCCCCCTCATTGCAGGGCATGCCTTCCCTGGTGTAACATTTCAGTGAAACATGGCGGTGGCTGTCGCTGTCCACCACTCACACTCCCCAACAAGCAGACGTTGGGGGTGCCTAATCCCCCTGTTGGCATGCCCCCTTCCCAGTTCAGTTTGCCAATGAGAAGCCCAATCTCCATTGGCATAATGGCCCCCTAATATTTAATATGTGTGCCGAGGGGGGCCAAGGGGGTGCCCAATCCCCCTTGGAATCATGTGCCCCCCCAACAGAGACAGGCTTGTGTGCCGATGGGGAGCCCAATCCCCATCGGTTTCAGTCCCCCTCCCCAAAAACATAGGTGGCACACTGGGAGCCCAACCCAGTGTGCCAAAACACACCTGCAAAACAAGAAAATTGACCCACATTGTCTTTTTTTTTAACCCCTGAAAAACCAGAAAACTGTCCCTCAACGTGTCCAGTATCCCTCCCCCAACACACGCCCACCCTCTGCGTAGCCCACCTCCCCACACCCCCCTCACCCCATACTTACCTCCGAAGCCTGGCGATGATCTCCGTGGACTGGAACATGTCTGTACTCTTCAAAGCCGACCACGAACTGAAGAAATGCCAGTAAGCGGTATAATGGCATAAATGTTTGTTTTTTTCAACTTTGATGCATATCTCGGCCATTTTTGTGAATTTTGGCACCAAATTATCAACATAGGGTTCTTGGGGCCCCACCTCATGAATTCAGTCACTGTCATCTCGTTATTCGGTCCTGAAAGGTGATTTTGCGATCACTGCGTGGAATCACCTTTGAACTTGATCTTTCAAACAACAGCGTCCTGTTCATGAGGTGGGTTCTAAAAGCCTATGTTGCAAATTTGGTGAAAACTTCAAAATGACTGTTTACGAGCATGCATTGTGCAGTTTCCATGCACGCTCATAACTTTGAGAATTTTTAATATTTTTACTCCAGATTTTCAACATTGTCATTTTTTCACACCTCCTTATAAACAGTACAGCTGTCATTTTCCACATCCTGCCCGAAATGTGTTTTCGCACATCTGGCACACAATGGCACAGTCGCCATAGGAAAACAATGTTTGGGACAGAGTAAGAAAATCACAGTAACACTGTTCATGAGCAGAGGTCCCAAAATGCTTATGTTGAAAATTTGGTGACAAAATTCCACAAAATTATTATGATACAAGCGTGCGTTACACAGTGTCCATGCACATTCGTAACTTTGAGAATTCCAGATTTTCAACATTGCCATTTTTGCACACCTCCTTATGAACAGTACAACTGTCATTTTTCACATCCTGCCCAAAATGTGGTTTCACACATCTGGCGCACAATGGCGCAGTCACTGTGGGAAATCAATGTTCGGGACAGATTAAGAAAATCATAGTGCCACTGTTCATGAGCAGAGGTCCCATAATGCCTATGCTGAACATTTGGTGAAATTATACCAAAAAATGACTGTGTTATGAGCGTTCATTGAGCAGTTTTCACGCACGCTCTTAACTTTGAGAATTTTTAATATTTTCACTCCAGAGTTTCAACACTGCCATCTCTTCACACCTCCTTATGAATGGTGCAGCTGTCATTTTTCACATCGTATCTGAACTGTGTTTTCACACATGTGGTGCAGAGTGGCGTGGTCACTGTGGGAAATCAACATAGATACATAGATACATAGACAGTGTCAGCAGATAAGGGCCTGTGGACAACCCAGTCTGCCCATTTGAGCTTGTAAGTTCAGTTACTGTTTTCCTAGAAGTCTGTTGCCCCTTACCCCTGACCTCCAGAATTCCTTTATGTCTATCCCATGCATTCTTAAATCCCGTGATTGTTTCAGCCCCCACCACTTCCTCTGGCAGGGTGTTCCACTTGTCCACCACCCGTTCTGTGAAGAAATTCTTCCTCACATTTCCTCTGAATCGTCCTCCCTCCAGCTTCATCCCATGCCCTCTAATCCTGGAACATCTTTTTCACTTAAAAAAAGTGTATTCCTGCACCCTGTTCCTCCCTGTAAGACAGATCAACAAAATCAAAGCACCACTGTTCATGAGTAGAGGTCCCAAATGCTTTCATGAGGTGGGGTCACAAATAGGTCATGTTGAAAATTTGGAGTGCTAATACCAACAAACACCTGGGGCATTAGGGTTTCTAACCATAGCGTCCCACCCTGTACAGGCAAGCATCAGGGGTGTGCCTTTAGATTGTCGGCTGTAGTGCTCACACCATTGCACCCCCACCCTGCAGCCACTAACAGATGTCAAGGAGTGCCTTGCACTCTTCAGCCCCAAAGTTCACCCCATTCTTCTATACTGCACCTATCTCAATGTACTTCCTTATGGAATGGGGTGAGCATAAGGCCAGATGACTCCAAGGCACAACGCGACACTTGTCAGAGTATGTAGGGTAGGGTAAGGTGAAATGGCATGAGCGTTATGGCTGACGACCCAAAGGCACACCTCAATGCCTATCATTCTCTGCAGCGTGGGATGGGGTTGACGTCAGTTCCATACTTCACTGCCATTCCTATTATACAACTCTCTAACTCCTGCACTACCAATGTCAGCAAGACAACATTCGGCATTGACAAATGCTTGTTTCCACCAGTTATTATAATTTGGTAAACTTGTAGCTCTGGTCTAGCTGTCAATAACTTGTAAAATAGTGGAAAAGTGTGAAAAATAATGAACAATGTATTACTGGAGCTCTAATTCAACTACAAGTTTTTTTGTTCTTTCACTGAACCATGAAGAAAAAACTCTCCCACCTTGACATTTTCAGTGCTATGGGCGCTAGGCTAGAACAAGCAGAGGTCTTCAAATACCCTAGTCTCTACCTAGATAATACTCTGTTTTCACCCCCATGTGGATAGCCTGGTGAAAACTGCCAACAAAAGGAATAACCTTATCCTGGAGGCTTCACACCTAACTGTAACAAGCTCCATTCTACAGTATCTCGAATTCATAATGGCCTAATTATTTAGTCTGTGGCTAATGAGTCAGTTATGGAGTGAGAGTTATATGCAGTAAAGCCTGCGGTCTGGTCCTGAGTGTGGATAAACACATCCATATTTATGACCTGTATTCTCTAACAACCTGGCTACACCCTGCTAGCAGAATGAAATACCAGATCTGTACACCAGGGAAATGGCTGTCCTGGGACTTATCCCCCCCTCCAGCTTAAAAAACTACCTGAACTTTGTCGATAACCAGTACTTCACTAGAAGTATGCCCAACCACTGGCTCTTGTAACCTTTCTGCAGAACTAGTCATGGGCAGCGTTCCTTTGTGGCTAGGACAGCAAATAGGTTCAATGACCTTTCTAGCATGCTCTATAACATGACTAAGTTGGGGGCGTGGTCTGGCTGCAGATCATGGTGGATGCAAGCTAAACAGGTTCCCCACAGCATTGAATAAAAAACAGCAAACATTAGTCTCCTGTTATTTTAACTCCAGAGTTACAGCAACCTTATGGCTACTCGGAAACTGCCAAAATAGCTGACTACTCTCCAGTTTGAGGGAGCACTGTAGCTCATTTCCACAACCACAGAGGCCCAAACCAGAGCTCAGGCAATGGTGGTGGAGGCTGGAGTGTCTCAAGACCCTAAAGAAGCTACAATTGCTATGCTGCCTACTCTAACTGCTAACCTGAAACAAGAAGTGAAAGCAGGCTTCAGAAATCTTATTGCCCAAATTACACACCTCCAGTCCTTGGTGACTGGACTGGCAGAAACCTCAGCTGCACATACAGCATGTCTGGATGAGGCAGAGATGAGAATTGGAGAGGTGGAAAATACTATAGCTGACCTTTCCTGGGATAACAAAATCCTAACAGAGAAAGTAAAAATGCTGTGCTTCAGAACCAAAGATAAAGAAGGCAGAGCCAGAACATCTAATATTTGGCTCATTGGGTTACCGGAGGGTCTGGAGGGCAAGGAAGGAGGATGAGCCGTGCAAAGATGGCTCATTGGGAAATTGGGGCTGGATGATACCACTGACATCTATGAAACACAGCATGCACACCATACTGGTCCCAAACCAAGACCCAGAGACTTTACTTGGCACCACTTGATATAATATAAAAATTTAGTAGGAACCTTCAGGTACGATAGCAAAAATATGCAGATGTAAAGTTCAGGATCCACCATCTCTGATAAGAATTTGCACTTTTATACCCTGCCAAGCTGAGAATTATTAAGCTGGGCTGACCTTCCAGATTTTTTGTAACACCTCAGGAGTCAGAAGACTTTATTGATAGAGAAGAGGCAGCATGGGAAGGTAGGTCCCATGGTCGTTCCACCCCTCCATCACATTGATGTGCATGATTGAAACAGAAATTCAGACAGACTTGTCCGCTAAGATGACTCAGTGTGGCTCTTAAAACTGGCTGATCCCCCTGCATACTATTGTCCCAAGGGAGATGACTGCTACATAGAACTCTGTGGACACTCAGTGTGTTTACCTGCCCACACAGAAAAGCAAATAACCATTATGGTGCATGCCAAAACTTTGGACAGCTTACTCAGGTATGGCAGTGTGTTGTGTGAGGAACATGGGGCAGAAGGGGTGGACAGAACTATGGCATTACATCGAGAGCTTATTTATTCTGTGCTTCAGTCTTGACCAGATTCAGGGTGTGTGATTGAGTTCATCCGAAATCCCACTGGATCCAGCTAGCACTGTTGAATCCTGACCAGTGATATAAATAAAATGGCACTGGGAAGGTCACGTGATGCACCCAACTGAATAGGAGCTCTGACTCGTGCTCCTCCAAACTCCTCATTACAATCTTATTTTAAAACAAAATAGCTCAAGTGCTCTCTTTTACCTTGGCTGCAGTTGATCCCCGGAAAGTCCATACATTAACAGAAGTGACTCTTGGAAGACAGAAACGGCTCTATGGAGGCGGAGATGAGGCAAGCATTACCCCGACATACCCCGCCATCGATGCCAGAGAAAAATGTCGAAAAGAACAAAACCCAGGATCTTCAATATCTAAGGCTTCAAAACCTCACCAGGAACAGTCTATCCTCACCCTCGAATGCTTCCTTTAAGAGTTTCAGTCGTTCCGCAAGGAAGTCAGAGGGATTACAGCAGAACTGAAAACTGTCTCAGAGGCCCTGAAAGCGGTCACCAGATGAACCAGCGACGTGGAAGCCCAACTCTCTTCCACAGAAAAAAAGCTTGCTATAGTGAATGGGGAGACTATCTCAACCAGACAGCGAGTTGCCAAACTAGAAGCAAAGGTCGAGGACCTTGAGGGAAGAAGCCAGTGAAATAATGTTGTCATTGGGGGTTTACCGGACAGAGTTGAGGGAGCCGACTGTTTACTTTTTACCCAAAAGCTGGTCACCAAGTTGGCTGGGCCTACACCATTCAGCACAGCTTACATGATTGAGAAAGTGCACTGGGCCCTTTGCCCCATGCCACAACCTGGTGCACCGCCTAAAATCCTGATCCTGCAGTTCTTAAACTACTTAGAAAAGCAGCATTTTTTAGCAATGGTACTCAAGCTGCAAGAGATCTTCTGGGAGGGAGCTAAGCTGAGAGTGGTGCAAGATCTTCTACAGTATATTCTGTGAGGTAGTGAAGGGCTGAATTCCACCCATTGGTCACCAAGCTCATACAGCCAGCATTGGATTTAAAATGCTGTACCCTGTGAGGCTTCAGGTGAAGATAGCTGACACATGGTACACCTATGAAGACCAAAGGATGGCAGAGAAAGCACTGAAAGAATTATTGACGGATCTATTCCGCAATCGCTGATCTAAAAGGCCTGACAGAGGTGGCCTGGTATTTGGCTTAAGAAGATTAACACAGTGACTGCATGGTTTCAGACTGTCCCAGTGAGGAATTGGGGCAGCTGACTTCGAATATTACTGGACATCGGGGACTGTGACTGTAACAGATCCTGAACAGATATGTGGTAACCCCACCATCCTAATGTTTTAGTTACTGTTGGGGATAAGGGGGCATGTTCATATTCTTTAATGGGAGCATAGTGCCTTGTTTCCTCAAGAGGGAGGGAGAGGAGAATTGGATAACTTTTCAAAATGCTAGGCCTCAACTATTTAAGGATGGTCCAAATTATCTAAGATTAACAGGTCCCAGCCAGAACTGTAACATGGTGGAGCAGCAGAGATTGAGACTGGGCCTTTAGACTGTGCTGGACTACCTAACCTGTCCAAATAACCCTCCATGGACTGCTAGTAATTATGAGCTCCCTATATTGTGATTCTATTGCCTATATTAAGCAGTTTTAGGTTCTGTGTTTCAACATTAATGAGCCCGTTGACATTATGAAAATAAGTTAACGATCATGTGTTCTGTTCTGTTCTTGGGGCATGTGGAGAGTTTGTTCCTGGCCTCGGAGCAAAGGGGAGAAACTTGAGCTTGCTCATTTTACGGCCTGTATGACTCCCCTAATACTTGCTAAATCCTTTATTTTCTCTTTTCTCTTTACAGCCTAGTGTTGGGGAGCTGGGTGGGTGCCACCTATTCGAGAGGGGAGGAGCCAGATGGTACTGTTGCAGAGTGGGATACATCATGCACTGGAAATTTGTTTTGGGTGGGGGGGACATGGGGGCATATGTTTGTTTGGTGTTTCAGTTTTTGGGGCAGGAACGGGGAGCTTTTTTACTTCATTTGGGCTACGTCTGAAAAGTGGGAGTGGGAACAGGGAAGAGTGGCCACAGCAAGGCTTATAATGCATATCGGGGGCCTGGGGCTCTCAAGATGATGCATTTGGTAGGGTATAGTTCACAGCTTAGGGGTAGCAATGTGTTAAATTATTTATGGTCCTATGGCTAATATGTAGAACTATATTTCATGGAATGTTAAAGGGGCTCAAGCCAAATTAAAGAGATACCAAATCCTTAAAGATATCAACAGTCTAGGGGGTGATATCACTTTTCTCCAACAAACGTACTTGTTGGAGCAGAAAGCCAACCTCTTCCGACGACGACAACAAGTGGAGCAGTTTTTTTCCACAGGATATAAAACCCAAAGAAGGGGTGTGGCCATCATTATTGCAAGGAGGGTCCCTTTTGTGTGTGAACAGTGTGTTCGGGACCCAGAAGGCCAATATGTATTACTGAAGGGACTTCTTGATAGGACCCATGTGCTACTGGGGAATATCTATGGTCCAAATGTGGACTCCCCAACAATTTTCACATCACTTATCTCCTCCCTGGCCCCTTTCACTGAAATCTCATGCATCTTTGGGGGGGACTGGAACCTGCTCTTCTCCCCTGACCTTGACAAATCGGAGAAAAAGCACCAAGGACTATCCCCTGCACAAAGAGCAATCGGAGAGATGATTGACTCCCTTGGATTGTGTGACCCATGGAGAACTCTGCATCCTGATGTTAGGGTATATGCCTATCTTTCGGCAGCCCACAATTCCCAATCGAGGTGAGACTATTTCTTGATTAGTAGTCTGCTCCTTCCTGGGCTTGTGGACAGCTGAATTGAAGCTATGGTCCTCTTGAACTATTCCACTATACAGTGTAGAATACAAATGCTTTGGGGAGGCCCCAAGGAATCCATATGGAAGATAATCAATCAGCTCCTTAAAGAGAAACATATTGTTGAACACCTCTCGAAGGTCATAGATCAATACACTCTCAACAATCTGGGACCCACGGGGAAGACTGACATGAAGTGGGGGGGTGGGGTTAAAATGTGTGCTCCAGGGAGAACTAATATGCCACTCCTCTTTCTGGAAATGAAAGAGTCAGGAGAAGATGTCTGATCTGCTTTCCCAGGTTAGAACATTGGAGCATGGGCTGTCTCCAAGTTCCTCGGAGGAAACCAGACAACGTCTTGTTGGCTTGAGAGACCAGTATAACACACTCCTAAGAGAAAAATCAGAATATGCCATAATGAAGACTGGGGCTTTATATTTGGACCAGGGGAAAAGTCCAAAAAATTACTTACCATGAGACTTAAAAACTATGAATCCTCAAGGATTGTCCAAAGCCTGAGGTCCCTGACAGATAACACTTTAAAGCTGCAACCTAAAGATATCATGGATGAATTCACTAAATATTACAGGCAACTTTATAGTGTTATGCCATCTCGACCTCATAAAAAGCAGGTAGATGATTTTTTAGCCACCATTCCTCTGCTGAACCTGAGTGAGGATCACAAGCCACACTTGGTCGCCCCAATAACAGAGGCAGAGATACAAGCTGCAATCTCCTCCATCCCCTCTGATAAAGTCCCTGGCCATGATGGGTTTTCTCCCAATTGTTACAAAACATTTGCCAAACAACTAATCCTGTGGCTCCACAAGCTCTTTGCATGGTTCCTGGTAGCAGATGTAGTGGACAACAAACTGTTAGAAGCATTGATTATAATAATCCACAAGCCAGGTAAAGATGTGGAAAGAGTCACAAGCTACCGCCCAATCTCCCTTTTAAATTGTGACGTTAAAATTCTTGCTAAAATCATAGCAGCCAGGTTAGCAAGAGTCCTTCCAAAGTTAGTCGAATGCGAACAGGTTGGTTTTATGGTCGGTTGGAACGCTTCAGACCACCTCTGTAAACCTAACCACATTTTCTCCGCATCCAGAGATTCGGATTACCCCGCAGGACTGCTTTCTCTGGATGCAGTGAAAGCCTTTGATAGAGTGGACTGGCAATTTTTGTTCTGCACCATGGCTAAATTTGGCTTTCCCCCTCTGTTTATTCAGTGGATAACCTCACTGTACAGACTCCCCACTGCTCGAGTGTATTGCAACAGGATGTTCTCTGAGCCTATTGTCCTACAATTGGGCACCTGACAGGGATGGCCCCTTTTACCACTACTCTTTAACCTATATCTGGAACTGCTTTTGACCAGTCTGAGGGCCCATCCTGGGGTCCTGGGCATATCTATCAGAGTGCAAGGGTTCAAGTTGACCATATATGCAGACAATATCTTGCTGCACTTAAGGCATCCCCGGGACTCATTCCCAGTGGTGCTGGACATAATTAAGGAGTACAGTCGTTATTCTAATTATAAAATCAATTTAGATAAAACCGTGGCATTTCTTCTCAACTCGAAGTTGCATCGACATGTGGCTTCAAATCTTGGTATACAGTGAAGCTTTCATCACTTAACATATCTTGGTGTCAGATTGGCCAGGAGTGAATCCAAAATGGTGAAACTTAACCTGAGTGCTTTAATCCAAACAATACAGTAGGACTTGGGGAGATGGAGATCGCTGCCTCTGTCACTCTGGGGCTGAGTCAGCCTAATTAAAATGAACATCCTACCTAGGATTTTTTATCCCTTGAATATGCTGAACCTCTGGCTTCCTCAGTCATGGTTTAAACTACTTCACCACAGTCTTACTGAGTTCCTCTGGCTGGGTAAACCCCCAAGATGGGCCTACTCTTAGATGGCCACCCCAAAAACCAAGGGTGGACTTAGATTACTGCATGGTTGGGCTTTATTACTGGGCCTGCCACCTCAGCAAGTATCTGAGATGGATCGTGCCCTCTGATGAAATCCAACCCCCCATTATGTGCCCCTCTGGCTGAAATTGGTGAGAGAGTTAATAGCACAGTCTGGTATTACCCCAAAGTCTCTGCTCCACATGCTGTTGAAAATGATTCCATGATCCTTCCTAAATATGCCCACTGCAACCTCAATTAAGGCCCATGGCCAACTCTGCTCTTTCTTGGGGCATAAGCTCACTAGAGACAGAGCCCAACCGGTCACTGGCAACCCTAATTTGAAGAAAGGTGGAGCAGCCATTCCCAGAAACTGGCTCCCACAACTAGCAGATTGTCAGGTGGAGGACTTCTTTGAAAAAGAGGTTTGCTCCCCTGTTGGGACAATTTTAGCTGCCTTCCATATTTCCCAGATGCAGTTATTTAAAGTGTATCAACTGAGACATCTGCTAATCCAAATTGGAATCTTTCAAAGGGATGAAAATGCAACCACCAGTCTCCTGTTGTCTCTATCTCTAATAGCAGGTGAGCCACATGCAGTGTCAGGTATCTACTGTAGTCTACTGGACAGAGCCCTCACACATTTTGATGGAATACCCCCTTACTGGAACTCCCAGTTCCCTGCTCTGTAGAAGGGGTGGGAGAAGATCAGGAGGGACACATACATGTATGTCACACAAAACAGGCTTCTTCTGACACAGTTCCAGTTTCTCAACAACTTGTTCTGGACCCCTGCAAGGCTCTTTAAATTGGGTAGACTAGCCTCTCCAATTTGTCAACATTGTCAGACAGACAATGAAACCCTGAAGCACATATTTTAGGACTGCCCCGAAGTAAGTGCCCTATGGGAGACAATCAAAAACAAGGCTGACCCCTTGTTGGGCATTTCGGACTGTTTTACTCCAGAAGTTTATTTAACTGGGCAACTCACTACTATTGTGGCTAAACAAATGAGATACTGTATGGCCCTTATTTCTCTATCTCTTAATAAGGTAGTCTTATGACACTAGGTCGACCGCAACCCAATTACTTACACAGAGTGATTACAAGAACTACTATTTAACCTAAGGGCAGAACAGTTCAGGGCCAGGTTAAGAAACTCCCAAGCCTTTTACAGGAAGATCTGGGACAGAATTCATGCCCTCTGCTTGCTGCAAATGTTCAGTCTCCCATTGAACTGAGGTGGCCACTCCAGTAAGGTTCTCCATCTATATAGGCAATAAGTTATCTCTACCCACTTCCTAGGTTAAATTACCCCACCCATCCCACTAGATGAAGTTCTGCCTTAGCCATAGTGAGTAAGGGAGGGGGGAGGTTAGACTGTGGGGGAGGGATGGGAGTGGGAGGGGAGGGTGGGTAGGACGGAGGAGAGGGAGTAGGGATGGATATGGACAGTTACTGTATTGTCACTGTAAACCTGTAATCTTTGATTCTTGTGGTATGTCCATATCTGTATAAAACAATAAAGATTATACATTTCAAAAAAATAAATAAATAAAATGGCACCAGGGCAGTAAATTCCGACAATATTTGAGTGGACTGGATCCTTGAAACTTGGATTTCATGGGCAGGGCTCTGGAGGTTTGGTACCAGCCAGCACTTCATTGCCATAGACCAGCTGAGAGTACACACTTCTTGTCCAATAGACAACTGGTCTCCTATGTGGCCCTCTTTCTTTACCTTTACCTCCTCCCCACCTGCCACTGTGAATGTGTGATGCACGTTGATGTAGTAACCAAGGTCGAGCAGCTTCATCGAGATGCCTTGATGTGAGGGCAGGTAGCGGGATCACAACCTAATTATCAGTAAGAGACAATGTGTTATTCTAACAGAAACTGCATTTTATTCTCAGCCCTTACTGACATGTCTTATGAGAAATAAAGCTTCCTGTATCAGTGCCCCAGGTGGAAAAAAAATGGTCTGGTGGTGTAGAGAAAGTGTGTTTGCCTATGAAAGCAAAGTTGCTGGGTTCAAACCTAGAGGAAGGAGTTGTCATAGGAGGCAGTATAGTGCAGTGGTTTAAGGCTCTGAGTTACAAATCTGGAGACCTGGGTTTAAATCCCACAGCCCCCACTTGCATACTGTGTGACCCTGAGCAAGTCACTTAACTTCCCTTTGTTCCCAGGTTGCACCTGTAAACAAGCTTTCAGCTTAGTGTGTCTCACCTGGTTAAACAATTGGGGGAAAAATATGCCCAGTGTATGTAAGAATTATGCTGAGACACTGAAATCTATGCATTCCACCCTGAGGGATTATCACAACTTTGGCAGCAACACCAATGCACCTGATTAATGTACAGGCAATGTAGTTTAACTATTTTCTGTCTGCTATGATCTGATGCTCCCTTAGTTTTCTCTATTAGACGATGGATATATATGCTGCACTCTGTCATACAGCTCCTGCCCTTGAACGTTGCACTGTGGGTAATGGTGGGGGTGGGTAACGATTAACCCATAATATTTCCTCAATGCAAAGAGTCTCAGACTTATAGGCACTTGCCTGACAGAGGTGTCTCTGGACTACTGGCACATTTTCTGCCAGACTACTGATACAGAGTTGTTAACCTTAAAGACAATGTTGCCTCTTGTACATCTAGGGGCACTAGCTCTGCCTAATCACTTACTTGCAGTCTTCCTTTGGGAGCAACTGTCTGAGCGAGGGGGGTCAGCCTAATTGTGGTTTACATCAATCAGCTGGGTGAACTGCCCGGTGAGGCAGTTCCTGGAGTGGATGTCTTGACAATATAATATGTCATTTCTTATTGCTTTGCAGTGGAATATGGGTTACTATTACTCTGGGTTCTGTAGTTTGAATGTACCTTATTATAAGTCAGAAAGCTAGACTGTTTACATTTTAAATTGTTGCTTAGTTGCCGTTATCATTCGTTACATGTTGCACTTCCACAGAGTGTACAAGTGCTTGTCTATAGCTTACCATCAGTTCAGTTGGAGGGATACTGCACACTTCGAGGGATACTGCATATACCAGTAGTGTCTCTCCAAGGACCTGGAATACCCAGTCCAGAGCACACGAAGGATAAAATAGCCAGAAAGGATATGGAATACCTAGGCCAACACATGCTAACAAAAAAAGACCCAATATTTTGTATGTCAGACAGAGAGAATAAAAAGCTGACAGCTTAGCCAGGGGCCAGCCTGGTGGCACTGAAGATTGAGACACCATATCTTGCACCATGCCAGTGACCCAGGCTTAGGAGTGAGCTCAGGTTGCTGGGGGTTGGCCGGGGAGGAGAGAATTGAGCGTCCAGAAGGTCTTCTCTCCTGTGGAAGGTGGGTTGTGGTTCCCCAGCAATAGTGACTCCTAGCAGAGGCTGAGTGTTCCACAGCCCAGGGACCATGTCAGAAAAGGGTGGAGGTGACGGCGAACATCCATGGGCTGAGTGCGGGAGATCACCTGTCTCTGGCTGGATGTCATTATACGTCTGCTCCTCTGGGGGGGTCTTGCTCTCAAGATAAGGAAAAAGCCCTGTCTCCCTGAGTAGACGACGACAGGCCCCACCACCACCACTACTACTGGATCCCACTCACCTGGTCCCCAATATTCTCTGACACTCACCCTGCCTTTAGACAGATGGATTCAAGGAGCACCGAAGTCGTGGTGATGGCCCCACCCTGGAGGGATGCAAGCCAGGAGGTTTCACTGCAGGTAGGTGTGAGGGGTTTTGGAGCACTGAGGGGGACCCAGGATGGGGGGTTCTCAGGCTGGGCTGGAGAAAGCCGGACATCCGAGGGAGTCTCGGGGTATGGTGACCAGAGGGAAAAAAAGTTAAAAAAAAGTTAGCTTAGTAAGAGTCAGCTAAAGGTCATTTCACTGGAAATTACATAATAATATGTAGTACTTTTTTATCTGATTGCACGTTCATAATTTAGCTACGCCATCTCCTGTCTTAGCTATCTCACCTCTACCTTCAAGGTGCTGTTTACTAGAAATAAGAGACCACTTTCTGGCATGTCTTATTTTTTTGTCTAGTGGAAATTACTTTTATTTAAATAAATTTTTCTTAGTCTATGGAAATTACTAGCTAGATGTCACTTGGAATATAACAGGCTGTTTTCTGGTACCATTTACCAGAACTTACTAGACCATTCCTCGGCATAGCCACTTGCTGTAAACAGCACGATCCCCCTCTGGGCAACTTTGGCCTGGAAAAAAACCCTAAGATAACACTATAAGTATGCTAGTCTCCCTGCAAGCTGGAGGACACTCTGAGAAAAGCCCAAGAGAGATCTCGGCTGTTTGTCTCAGTAGGTGTTCGGGAGGCCTGTGACAAGCCACAGAGGTTTTTGGGGTAAGAATAAATCAGCTTTTTGCTTCTTGTCTTGGTTAACTTCATATGTAAGGATGTAGTGATCAGTACTGCAGTCATTAGGGACTACTTCTTTTGGGGAATACTCACTTTACTTAGACGTAGCTATAATAACTGCATTATGATAGAAATATTAGATTATTATGTGCATGACTGGTAGGCCAACGCATATTACAGTGTGTACAAGCAGACTCATATCTGGGAATTACACATGCATATACTGTGACTATTCATGTACTTTGGATTAGGCAGTGTGCTCTGTATCCCAGAATATAACTATGTAACAGTCAGGCACATGAGATGATTATTTTTTACTTATTGCTTTTAGGAATATGAGAAAGCCATGTTGCTTATTGCTTATTGTTACCAGACAAAATATAGGATATCCTTTGCTACATGTAATTTTGCTATAAAGTTCTAGACTTGCTTGTATTTAATTAGTAATGGAATAAAGACCTTTGGATCCAGCCAGAACACCTCGGATTGGCTTTGTACATGTAGAAACAGATGACACATTTGTGTCTTAGGAACTCTGGCATGAGCGCCAGTTCTTGTTCTGATATCGGTTCTGACCCAAATTACTGGTTTTGGTATAGGTATCAGTTCAGCTTGGGCATTGGCTCAGGTGCTGATCTTGATTCTGGCCCAGATCTTGGTACTGGTTCCAATATCGGTACTGTTCCCAGTGACACTGCACACTTTGAGTACTACCAGGGAGGGAAGTGGGGAAATGGCCACCTCGTTTGTGGCCATGAGGGGCGTGCTAGTAGTTTCCATGTTCTTTGTTAATTATGGGACAATGGGGAAGGACTGGATGTTGGGTTGGGAGAGGATGGCCTAGCATGTGGTTTGTGCTTGTTTTTTAAGAAGGTTGGAAGCACTATAAAATGTATCTGGATGGGGGGGACCAACACAACAGTGGCAGTTTAAGCCATTGGCACAGGGTAGCTGAAGGATATGGAGAGAAGGCACAAAAGATGGGGAAGAGAAGGGGGATTATTTTTTATTTTATTTCATTGAAATCTAGGATTACAAATACCTTTGAGCAGGAACTGCTCGTTTACAAAGGTTCCACGTCGAAGGAATGGGGGGTATACATACATACAAAGGTCAACATAATAATACATAGTTACACAATAAAAAGAAGTAAGAGACTGAGGCTTGGGAAATTCCAGTAATTCAAAATCTGCCAAATGTTAGGTAGCATGACATACTAGCCAAGGGCAATCTTAGAAATAAGCACTGCTGGTGAGAGGGAAGGGCTCGCAAGCAGGAAGGCCATTGTCTGAGGGTAGAGGGTGAGGTAAGAGCTCTAAAGGGAGGGAGGGGAGGGATAAAAGTCAGGAAATGCTCAGGGGGGAGGAAAGGGACGGGGGAAGTCGAAAATGCCCTGGGGGGGATTTATGTGGTTAAGGGGAAATGTTAGGTACTACATTTGTTTTCACTAAACAGCTTCTGCAAATGAATAAGGTAGTGTTATGACTTACAGTTCATTTGAATGTGCATATCTATTCTTTTGCAGTATGTCTTAATGGCTAATATACTTAAAATCAGCTCATGGAACATTAACGGGTTAAAAACACATGCAAAATGGAAACAAAATTAATAGGAAATGTTAAGAATATGCATGTGGATGTCCTATATCTTCAGAAAACACATATGACTGACAAAGAAGGTGATAATATGGTTAAGAGTTGGTACTGAGAATGGCAAGGGTTGTGGTTTACTTCTAAGGCTAGGGGAGCTGCTATAGGGCTCCAGCCATGCTTCCCAGGCACTGTTACGAAAATGAGTACAGATCAGGGAGGTGTAAGGTTTGTCCTGACACAAGTACAGTTAAATTCTGGGCAGCTGACAGTAGGCTCCATATATGGCCCAAATATTAATCCCTTAGATTTTTTTAACCATTTGTCCCTGAAAATGGGTGCTTTTGAGGGGTCTTGAATTCTAACTGGCAACTTTAATTGTGTGAAGGATCCCATCTTGGATCATTCCCCACATGCAGGAGGCCCCTTTTATAGTAATGCTAGGATGCCCATAGCCTTAATGAAAGACCCAAATTAAAAGACTCCTGGAAGCACCTTAGTCCTACAGGTAGGGACTATACACATTATTCATATTCTGCCAAAGCCTATACCCACCTGGACCAGGGTCTAATCTCCCAGACAGTTGTGCACAATGGGGCCAATTTACAAATGGCTTGGGTGGCTATGCACTGTGTAAGTCGGGTGCGTAGCCACCACACAGCTGTGCCCACTGCACCCCCTCTGCTGCATGCAGAAAAAAGATGTGTGCCCCCCCATGTACCCGATCCCCCAGTCAATTGCAGAGTTCAGTGTGGGAGCAGGTTCTGGGATGCTGCGGGGGATGAGCCAGCACTCTGCCGCATGCTGTGCACAGGGGAGACCACTTCCACATCTGGAAGGCAGATGTATACCACTGGGGCCGGCTACACGCCCCCCAAGGAGGCTGCCTGCAGATGCAGCAGGAACTGCGGGGGCAATGCCTCCCCAACAATGCAGCCCCTGCCATTGGGGCATTTTTGGTGGCCAGGGTCAGGCGGATGGGAAGGACCACCTCCACAGCTTGGTCGGTGCACTGTGCATTGGCTGGCAACATGGCACCAGAAGCATGCAAGGGATCCACTGAGTGTCCCTGCCTGGGCAACCGATTGGCTGCCTGCCATGATCTGCGCTCTGCACTCACCTGCCCCCATTGACCTGTGTGCCATGGGGGCGGACCATGTAGGGGAGCCGGGAAGGGGCCAGTGGTCATGAATGCGGCCCCCATGTGGAACTCTCTTGGGTGTGGACCTGCACACCCCAATACACACCTCTTGCACGTTTCTTAGTGAATTGGCACCAAGGTACACTCAGTTCAACATGGGACTTTGACCTTCATGGATCACTCCCCAGTAGTGTTGAATATGTCAGGAGAGAGGAACAAGGAAGTAAGTGAAGCCTGGAGGCTGGACCCCACCTTATTGAAGAAATCCGATTTTCAACTATATCTCAAGCAACAGATTAAAGATTACTTAATAATCCTTCAGGTGTAAATTCGGATGCAGTGTGATAGATAGCTCTCAAGGCTGTGCTGAGAGGGGCTATCATCTCCTTCACCAGCCACAAAACGAAAGTAGGTGGTAAATATTTGCTAGAGTTGGAAGAGGGAATAACTAAAGCTGAAAAGTCACATATAGAGACTCCTACTGCAGAGGGATACTAAACTCTGAGATGCTTAAAATGGGAGTATAACACCCCCCACAGTGTTAAAATAGAAAGAGCAATCCTTCTCACACAGGCAGGCAACTACTTTGATGGGGATTCTGGGGGGAACTGGTTGTCTTGGCAGTTACAGACAGAGATGTTGCAAAGTTTTAATTTGCCGGTGAAGTTAAGGTGTATTTGTCAAATCTGCCTTCATGAATAATTTTGCACATTTTTTCTGTTTAACAAGAAATTTGCCACTGGCAACTTTGCCTGGCAACTTCATCTGTAACTTCACCCTTGGGGTACACCAAGGTGAAGTTGAGTCAAAATGAAGCTACTGATAAATATCTTTAGGTCAGCAGTCCCTCCCCCACCCACTCTATAGCAGCCTGAAGACCCTGTGCCACCACTCATTCCTCATCCCCCCATGGTACCACCACCACAGGCTATACCACCCATCAGTCTCAGTCAGGAGCAATTCTAACATTATTTGACCTGTGTGTGATCCTCACTGCCAGTGTGACAAGCAGACAAATACCCAGAGTGTTGCTACCACTGTAATTGGGCTTAGTACAATTTTTTCCCCTGGCCAGTCGAATACTTCCCCAGGTACCTGTGCCCAATGTGCTGTAATGCACAGAAAGGAGCTTCCAGCTGTATGGCCAGTGGTCCACATATCATTACTGGGTGATTATAACGTGGACTAACCACACATGAAGAACTACGCGGTCTGTAGCGCATAGTGCTTTAGAGCGACAGGAGTATATGAGCGATACGCAAGTATTGCTACCCCTGTCACTCTGCACAGGAAGGGGAAGTGAATGTAGAGACAGCTGGTCCAGTGCTCAGTCAAGCTGCTCCCATGGTGGAGTGACTAGAGCACCTGACTGTACAGTAGAAAGCATGGCAGGATCTGGGTTTGGGTCCCTGGTGGGGGAATTTTTTTTCGATTCCCATCAGTGCACCAACAGCTAAGTGCCACAGCAAAATTCTGTTTTGCCCATGTCCACACCCCCTTGGAGTTGATTATAAATAGTCCAGCGGGTGTTGGGGGTGAAGCCCCCCAAGTTTAGGGGTGCAGGGGCAAAGCTCCATACAAAAACAATAACACTGTTTGGTCATGCAGTGTTTCTGTTGCAGTCAGCATTATTTGCCACCGCTGTGTTGGCACACACTGCTTAGTGTGTGGTTTTGACCTGCACTATATTGTGTATGCTATTATGACCCCATGCCCACATACCCATACTGGAGACCTATTATCCAGATCAGGCTCAGTGCCATCACCACCAGCAGTCAAGGGGACACCAGCAACCTCCTCCTTGACTACTGTTCCTGAGCTAAAGATTTTGCTACCTCTCAGACTGATCCCCCCAGAACCCACCAGCATGGATACCACAGATGAGGCAGAGAATAATTTGGCAACAGGAATGCCACCACCACTTCCACCCACTATTCCTTTGCTACTACTACTACCAACCACAGAGCAAACAAGCATTTGTCAATGCCGAACGTTCGCTTGCAGGTATTTGCAGTGGTGTTTGGCATGTATGGTGCTTTACCCTAATGCCCTGTGCGATTGCTGGTATTTGCACAATAAATTGTCAGCATGACCTTTTTGTTACCCCCATTGTGCGCTACATAGGCAGAAACACGTTTTGGGCAGGATGTGAAAAATGACAGCTGTACTGCTCATAAGGAAGTCTTGGTAAAATAGCAATGTTGAAAATCTGGGTGAAATATTGAAAATTTGCAAACCACAAAGGCGTCATTAGGAACTGCAATGCACGCTCGTAAAACAGTCATTGTTAGAATTTTTCACTAAATTGTCATCATTGGCATTTTAAAACCTCTGCTAATGAACAGTGTCACTGTGATTGTCTTACTGTGTGCCATACATTGATTTTGCACACCGACTGCGCCATTGTGCACTACATGGGTGGAAACACATTTTGGGCAGGATGTGAAAAATGACAGCTGTACAGCTCATAAGGAGGTGTGGTAAAATGGCAATGTTGAAAATCTGGAGTGAAAATATTGAAAATTCGCAAACTTACAAGCGTGCGTAGGAACTGCACAATGCACACTCGTAAAACAGTTATTTTTAGGAATTTGTTCACCAGATTTTCAACATAGCCATTTTAAGATCTCTGCTCATGAACAGTGACTCTGTGATTTTCTTAATGTGTCCCATACATTGATTTCGCACACCGACTGCGCCATTGTGCGCTACATGGGCGGAAACACGTTTTGGGTGAGATGTGAAAAATGACAGCAACTCATAAGAAGGTATGATAAAATGGCAATGTTGAAAATCTGGAGTGAAAATATTAAAAATTTGCGAACTTACGAGCCTGCGTAGGAACTGCACAACGCACGCTCATAAAACAGTCATTTTTTGGAATTTTTGCACCAAATTGTCAACATGGGGTTTTTGGGACCCCTTCTTATTAATGATGTCACTGTCATGGTGTTATTCAAGCCCGAAGGGTGATTTCACGCAGTGACTGAGCAGTGACTGCGAAATCACCCTTTGGGCTCGAATAACGCCATGACAGTGACATCATTCATGAGAAGGGGTCCCAAAACCCCATGTTGAAAATTTGTGCAAAAATTCCAAAAATGACTGAGATATGCAATAAAGTTGAAACCCGTATCTAGCCCATTATACAGCTTACCGGCATTTCCTCAGTTCGGTCGCCTTTGAAGAGTGCAGACGTGTTCCCGGTCCACCAAGATGCGTGCGCCAGAGTCTGGAGGTAAGTATGGGGTGAGGGTGTGGGGAGGCTGGAGTGCGCAGTGGGTGGGTGCGGGTTGTGGGAGGGGCTGGGAGGCGCGCCGTGGGAGCGTTTTTATTTTACAGGTTTTAACAAAAACAGACTATGCGGATGTTTGCCATGCTGGGGTGGGCTCCCAGCGTGGCAGAAGATGGCTGGGGGCGAGGAGCTGACGGGGATTGGGCACCCGCTCGGCAAAAGAAAGGGAATATTTGCCACGCTGGGTGGGCTCCCAGCGTGGCAGCAGGTTGGCTTGGGGGCCATGGAGCCGATGGGGATTGGGCACCTCGCCAGAAACACGTTTGCCACGCTGGGTGGGCTCCCAGCATGGCACCAAAGCTTTGGGGGCGGCATGACACGCTGGGGGAGCGCGTGACGTGACGGGGATGGCGGACGGCGGCGCCAGTATGGCAGCGGTGCTTTCCTTTGAAGCAGAGGAACACTGCTGTCATACAGAGCTCCTGCACCCATTGGTGCAGGACCGCCACGCCTGCTCAAGGGAGCAGTGCATTGGATGGGAGAGGCACACCTCCAAGTGTGCTACTCTCCCAAAACGTTCCTTGCGCATGCGTGCAAGCGAACGTAATGAATGAAGCCATTGCAGAGGTAGTTTTTTAGGTGCAACAACATTTTGTCCCACAGAACCTAGGCATTTTTTAACCACCTTGCCGACACCTCTCCCCTTACTCAAGCTTCTCTTTTCAGTCATTTTTCATATTTAGATTTTTTAATATTGCAAGGAAAAATAAACACTGCAGTGAAACTAAAGCAGACAACACCTCACCAGAGGGATCAGCAATCTTTTTTCCCCCTTCCTGGCTGCCCACAAACCAGATATTGTGATGTGATGGTGGTTGCCTTAAACCGTGTTACAGCACAACTCGCATCCACACTGCTGTCAACATGGTTTAAAGCAACTGTGTTGGTCAAGAACCTTGATAAAACCCTGCTCCAAGCAGGGTTCAGTGAATTCGGGCAATTTGGACAGCAATCTTAGACTTCAAGTGCAGCCATTTGAACTGATTATGAAGAGAATGATATAAAGACTTGAGGCCTGAATTGCTGATAACTGCTGCATGACTTAAAACTAACTGTGCACTAGAGAGAGATTGATTTATGTTCTTTTAAATGCAGACTGCTTTGCATTTAAAAGAACACAAATAAATTCCTCTAGTGCACATAGTTTTAAGTCACGCAGCAATTATCAGCAATTCGGGCCTTACTTCTTCATAACATTTTGTTCATAGTCAGTTCAAATGACTGCACTTGAAGTCTAAGACTAGTGGCTCTGCATAGTAAGCATGTATCAATTGAATACATACAAAGGAATAAGACCCAAATTGCTGATAACTGCTGCATCAGTTAAAACTAACGATGTACACTGACTAGAGGGACTGATGACTGTTGAATAGTTTGTTAGTGTGATTAAATACACACACACAGGCTAGAGGAATTTTTCTACAAGGCCTGATCCAGAAAATAGACATGTATAGTAATGTACAGCTGGAACAAGCTCTACAATGGAATGAAATAAAAGAAGCCATCTCTTACCTTAAAGGGGGGAAGGCTCTGGAGCCAGATGGCTTCCCTATAGATTTCTTTAAAATATTTCAAAATGAGCTGCAGGTCCCCTTGCATGATATGACCGTGGAGTGTTTGACTGAAGGTATTATGCCCCCCTCCATGCGGTCAGCCACCATCACCACATTACCTAAACCGGGCAAGGATCCTTGGTTTCATTCCTTTTACAGGTTGATTTCCCTCCTAACAGTGGACTATAAGATTATCACTTAAGAACAGTGTTTGCTTTGGAAAAGAGATTGCGCAAAATAATTCATGAGGATCAAACAAGCTTTGTTAAAGGGAGACAAGGTAAACTGAATCTCCAATGAACACTAAACACTGTCTGCAGAAGGGTGACAGGATCAGCCAGGGAATCAGCTGCTGTACTCACCCTTGGCACCAAAAAGGTGTTTGACCATCTGGAGTGGTGGTATATATTTGCTACATTGCATACATTTGAGCTGGAGGAAAATATGATTAAATGGATCCATACACTGTACAATCAGCCCACTACTCAAGTCCTTGTTAATGGTAATCTAACAAAACCATTTCAACTGTCCAGGGACACTAGCCAAGGGTGTTCCTTTTCCCCACTACTATATGTAGTGTCATTGGAGCCGCTGGTGACTGCCATATGACAAGATAAGCATATTGAAGGTCTGCAGGTGGGGGAGTACCACAAAGTTGCCCTATCTGCGAACGATATGCTGATGTACGTTCATTCTCCTGAACAAGAAATTCCTGTATTGCATCAGCTCCTCCTGTAGTATGGAGAACTTTCAAGTCATAAAATCAACTGGGCAAAAAGTGAGGTGATAACTTTAGGAAGGGGGGACAAATGTGAAATTGATCACCTCCCTAAAATATCTGGGCATAAACTTACCAAAACATATATCCAGTTTATATAAAGAAAACTATCTCCCAATGCTTACCACCATTAAGAAAGACTACAAAATTTGGGAGGGATTGCCTATCAACCTTATAGGTTGAGTTAACACTTTTAAAATGGCTATTTTTGCCCAAATGTCTGTACTTGTTTCAAAACCTCCCCATCAGGGTCCCTGAAGTATTCTTTAAACAACTAGACAATATACTTCATTTACCTCCCTCACAGCGACATTTTGCCAGCGAGGTCCTCCACAGCGACTACAGTGCCTAGCCGTGGTGGGAGACCCACTGGAACTCTGCGCTGCCTGTCAGAAGTCCTGCACCTCCCCAGTCAGCTCTGACTGGAGTTGAGAATCTTTAAATGAAAGGGGCACAGCCTCTGTGGAGGTTCAGGGCGAACTTCGAAGAAAAACAAAGAAATTGACAGTGAACCGCAGCCGACTGCAGAACGTGGTGGACCTGCTGGTGTCGCTGACAGGGCGTTTGACAGAATTTCTGTCAGACTCCTGTCATGGATCCATATACTTCACAGGTTTTTATGGTGTGGGAAGATGGCCTGTATAAAAATAATCATCTTACAACTACCCCTAAAAGAAGGTGGATTGGTATTACCACACTTTAAATATTACTACTGGGCATCACAATTGGCATTTTTACAGGCCACTAAGCTAACTAGAATTCCAGCCTGGAAGCTTATAGAGGCAGATCATATTCCTGATAGCCGGTTGCATGGACATCTAACCCCATGCCTGAGCCAATCATTTTCCCTTAAGAATAAGAGTAAAAACCCCTTTACAGATCAACTTGTACAAATTTGGATAGGAGCTCATAGATTTATTGGGCACCACAAGGTGTGGTCTCCCCAATGCAGCACTGCAGATGGGTTTAATTGCTTACAAGGATATAATGTCTTTCTTTATCAAACACTGCTTTGCTGG
This sequence comes from Neoceratodus forsteri, assembly GCA_016271365.2. NCBI lineage: Eukaryota > Metazoa > Chordata > Ceratodontiformes > Ceratodontidae > Neoceratodus > Neoceratodus forsteri. Next base: position 409,815,323 of record CM057453.1, on the reverse strand, counting down.
TATAAGGCCCTCTATGAGGGAACTCTATTATGGTGGCTATCTTAAATCTTTTACTGACCTTAGACACGCATATGATACACAACCAGGTGATTTCTTTGCCTATTTCAGAGTTAGGCAATACCTACCCACAAATGTGCCAACTATGTCCCCGACTGAAGAAATTATATGCAGGCCCCAGCTTTGCACTACACCATTTTTGGCCCTATATAAATTATTTATGAGCTCCATTCCCACTACAGAAGTGAAGGCAAAGACGGACTGGAGTACAAATCTTGACATTGAAATTGAGCCTCACACATGGCAAAGAGCAATAGAACATGTATACAGTTGCTCTAAATCAAAGAAATTACACAGAGTGCAATTCATCTTTTTTATATACAGAGCCTTCTTAACCCCTTCTAAACTACACAGATTTAACCCAGCCAAATCCACAGTGTGTCCAAAATGTCAGACTGAGGTCAGTGGCTTCTCACACCTAGCTTTAACATGTAATAAGGTACTACCAGTCTGGTTTGATATGTATGCACAGATGGAGAAAATATTGGGGGTAAATCTTCCCAATACACCCTTGGAATTTGTGCTGGAGGCAGAAACAGGGAATGGGAGAGCCCCTAGCCACTACAGACTGTGGGAGGTGGCTCTAGTCAATGCTAGAAAAACTATTGCCCAGCATTAGGTAAGTGACGCACTGCAAGAGATGTTGTGAAGTTTTAATTTAGTGGAGAAGGTAAGGGTGAAGTCACCAAACTAGCCTCCCAAGAATAATTTTGCAATGTTTTTCTGTTTAATAGGAAATTCACCATTGGTAACTTCACATTGCAACTTTGCCTGTAACTTCTCCATTGGGTACACCAAGGCAAAGTTGGATCAATTTGTCTTGCAGCTTCACCTGTAACTTCTCCTTGGTGTACACCAAGGTGAAGTTGAGTAAGAATGAAGCTGTTGATACACAAAAGTCTCAAAGATAGCAGTGCCCTGCCCCCCCACCTCTGCAGCCTGAAGACCCTGTGCCACCCTTACCCCTCGTGGTACCACCACCACAGGCTGCATCCACTCATCAATCTCAGCCAGAGGTAATTCTAACATTATCTGACCTGTGTCTGTGATCCAGTTACATTCTTCACTGCAAGTGTGACATGCTAGCAACTGCCCAGAGTATTGCTACCACTGCAGCTGGGCCTAGTACAATTTTTTTCCGATGGCCAGAATTGAATACTACCCCAGATACCTGTGCCCAATGTGCTGTAATGCACAGAAAGGAGCTACCAGTTGTTTGGTCACAGGTCTATATATCCATACTGGGGACCTACTATCCAGATTAGGCTCAGAGCTACCACACCACCAGCAGTCAGGGGGATATGAGCAATCTCCTCCTTGACCACTGTTCCTGAGCCAGAAATATTGCTACCTTTCAGACTGATCCTCATGTTGCTGCCTTCCCCAGCTCCCACCTGCATGGATGCTACAGATGTGGTAGAGAATAACTTGACAAAACGAATGCCACCACCTCTCTTTCACCAACTAATCCTTTTGGGTTTTTCAGGCATAACTCAGTCAATTTCTTGTTAAATTTTTTTGCAGCTTGGTATAGTTGTAGTCTAAAAGGAAATACATACATGGTGTGTTTTTGATGATTATCAGACTTAAAATGTGGATTTAGCACCATGGTGAATTTGGGAGGTAATTTTGGAGAGCTGTGCATACTCCTTGAATGTTCCCGGGGTATTATGTGTTACTATTGTAGTACTCATTGAGACCTTTTGGGATATATAGAGTGTCCCTTAACTCCACAGACTGGTGGAGTTACGGCTTGTTAAAGTTGCAGTGTTATCCTATGGTACATTAGGATTAGGGTTATCATTAGGGTTAGTATGGTCACATGCAGCCTATTCAATAAATGTGTCCAATGGGGTAAGCAGGGGACCCACATGTGTACTGAGGGCCAGAGGACCCATCTCATGCCAAATCACTGGGCTGAGTGGGAGGAAAAGTAGAGGGAAGTAGCAAGTGGGGATGAGGGAGGTGGTGGCTCATCCATGCAAGCAGCAGTTCGTGGAGAGTGTAAGGGAAATTCCCATGTCATGGTGAGGTGGTGGACATACCCTGTGGAAATGGCAGTGCCTTCTGTTGAAGTTCAAGCTTCTTCTGAACCAGCAGCACCTACAATCCTAGTTTTTTTTCTGTTTTTCCTTTTTCTTTTACACAAACAGTACACAACAGGGATTTCAGTGACTAAAGGGACACACACAAGAAGCAACAACTCAGATAATTATAATGACATTACTGGGTACATGAAAAACCACTAAATGCAGTCAATAAACAAAAATGAAATCGATATAGTCAAACTACAGTGACAAAAATAATTCAGTAAAACACACTTAACTGTTCTATAAAACTAAAATTACAAACCAAAGAAAACAGGAAAACAATTCACACAAAACACTGACTATGACAGCACTAGTACTGCTGGACAGAAAAAGGCTGCCTAACCTGCCTTTTTTATGGCTGCATAGCAGAGCTAGGCAGAAGTATTGCAATTATACAGAAATAGAAAAGGGAGCTCTGGAATGTTTCCGAATGCACCAATTGAAAAGGGGGTTTGGTAGCACATGATTGTGAACACACCACAGCTGTGGACAGGTATGACCTTCCATTGGAGTGGAATAGCTCTCCGTGTCCTCTCCATTCAACTAAGAGAAACTGCTTGAGAGTGATTTTTTTTAGCTTCTGTTAACTCTTTCAGTCCCCCCCCCATTCCCATGGCTAGAAACTGACTGTGAAAGAAAGATGAGCACTAAAGGGTTAATTTACAGATGACAGTCACTGGACTGCAGAAACTGACTGACATCTGATCTGTTTTGGCTGTTTGCCACTATACACAGAAGGAGAGTTGGAATAGCTATAATTAAAAGGCATATTTATTGCCGTTGTACTGGGTCATGCTTGTACACATTTTATTACTATTTCTGACATGGGGGTACATAATCGAAGGAAGAGATCCTGAGGGAAACTGGTTTAATATAGAGAGACAGACAAGAACCAAAACAAATAAAATTCTACATGATGTGTGACCTGTATGCCCCAGAATATATCAGTATGCTGACAATCTTGAAAGGAATCCAGAATTAGCCTATGATTTCTATAAATTACTTAACTGTCTCGGAACCCAGTGACATCTGTTAAGCAGAAGCTCATGGCAGAAGTTTACTCGACTAATACTTATAAAAATGGATATCATGTGGAAGAAAAAGGCAGCATCAACAAGGGACCCTAAAAAGGTGAAAATAATTCTTTCAATGTGAACAGAAGAAAAAGCACAGTAAGGAGATAAAGGAGGGTACACACATAACAAATGGTAATTTCTATTAAAAAAAGATAATGCAAAGCTTGTGTTCCCTTTAAAATGGGAGGTAAATACAACATAATCCCTCAAGTGAGAAAGGCAGCATAGCCTACAGGTTAGGACACCAAGTTGTGACTCTGGAGACCCAGCAAATGTGGGTTTGAATCTCACAACCTCCACTTGCATATAGTGTGACTTTGATCAAAATGTGTAACCTCTTTTTGTACAAGTCTCTCTTTCTTGTTTTTTCTGCCTGCCATATCTTTAAAACCAGCTCTGTATGTAACTCCTCTGGTATGACACTATTGCTGAACTGACCAATTTCATTTCATTTCATTTTTCATTTTTATTTGTTAACAGGGTTAAGGCAACTGGGCCAAAGCCCTTTTTCAGGTCCAACCCGGACAAACACAAACATACAATACATAACAAATACATAAAAAACAAAATAAACATACACACAATTCAACAAAATAACCAACTAATACAATTCAAACACAAATACAATTCATCAAAGACAACAAATATTTTTTAAATCTAATTTTAAAAGTACTATGTGATTTCAATACACGTAAGGAAGCGGGGAGTTCATTCCACATTTTGAGGGCTTGATATGAAAATGAGAAAGAGCCATTATTATTCTTCACAGAATAACTCTCCAATGTAATGCCCTCAGCTGATCTTAATGAAGATCTTGTCACCCGATTCTTGACCAAATCAGAAAGGGGAAAAAAACTATCAGAATAAACAGCCTGATGGACCAAATTACCAGAGTATACCTAAATCTAAGTTGAGGAGATAATTAGTTCAAAGAAGAGTGCAACAAACAATGATGAGTCAAACTTGGCACACCCAGTACAAAATGACATATGTTATTATAAACAACGCATAATGTCTGCCTCTCCTTAACACCTAATTCCACATACAAAGAAGATGCATAATCCAAATGAGGCATAAGTACACCCAAAGCAAGTTGCCTCCGAGTTTCCAAAGATAAATAAGTTTTAAACTTATAAAGCAACCCTAAGTTAGAATGAACTTTATTCTTAACCAACTTCACTTGAGAAGCAAAAGTTAATGATGGATCCAATAATACACCTAAGTATTTAAACTCGGACACCTGATCAATTAAATTACCTTGAGTATCATGAATAAATAAACTAGAATTATCCCACAAAACAAACAGAACTACCAAATAACATCACTTTAGTCTTACGTGAATTCAGAATCATCTTATTGGAGAACATCCACTGGCATAACTTCAAAAAATTAGTTTCCAAAGTTGAATTTATAACTTCGACAGACTGACTCTGACAATACAAAATCAGATCATCTGCATAAAACAAACATTTACACCCCTGGAATATGGATGGAACCTGGTTAATAAAAAGAGAAAATAATAAGGGGCACAAAATGGACCCCTGCGGAACTCCACACACAGTAGAACATACATCAGAGGAAACAGACCCTATAGAAACATATTGGGACCGATCCTGCAAAATATCCCCTAACAAAGCAACTGCTGAATTGGACAATCGCAAATACAATAACTTCTGACAAAGTAAAAAATTATCAATCAAATCGAATGCCCTGGACAGGTCCACGAACACCGCTCCCATTAACAGACCACCATTGCAGCCCTGAAGAATGGTGTCTGCGAACCTGACCAGGGCTGTACCCATGCCACGGCCATGGCAAAACCCATGCTGCTCGGCACATGTGACATCACTGGTTGCAGTCAGTCTCTGACTCCTGACATGCCACAGTCATAATATTGCTAGATGGCTACTAATCCCTGTAAAATATAATTTTGCAACCACATTGGCTCTGACCAGAACTTGTCTTGCTAGAGTAGCTGCAGCTAAGTTCCCCTTCTACCACAGCACTGCCTTACTACACAATACCAAAACGAAACTACAAGTTTAAACTAACTAAATCACAAAAAAATACCATAAATATATGGTGATATAGAGGCACAAAGCACAGTAGACATTTCATGGAATGATATGTTGGAAGAAACTGCATGTTTTAAATGCTTTCCAAAAGTTTTTAGGCACAAAGATGCAGAGCACACTTAACATCAATTGTATCTTCCTCACACTGTACTAAATACTGCCTACACATAGTAATACAGCTCATTGCAGCACCATGTGACCTCCAGTCCCATGGATCATTGCAAACTTTGCCTTAGAGCCAAAATGCACAGGCAAAGTTTGCAATTTTGCCATTCGAGGAGTTCTCCTTTAAGGCGAAGTAGAACTTCACCTTAAAGGAGAACTTTGTGAATTCCATAAACTGTATGAATTTCTCCACAGAGTGAAGTTTTCTAACTTCATCCACCTCTATGCTCCATCTAGTATAACCCATTGGTTGGAAAATATGGTGCTGGATATGAGGCTAGAGAGATATCAGTTGATAGCAAATGGACAAGACAACTTATTTCGCCAAACCTGGCAACCTATGTTAACAGCGACTGAAAATAGTAGTATTATAGTGGCATGATAGCACCACTATAGTTAGGGTTGAGTAGCCTGTTCAGTGTTAAACCCCAGACTTTGCACATTAATATATTTGGCATTCTTTAACCAAATCAGTTGAAATGTTGCATGTGCTGTCTACTAAGCAAGGTCTTGATCTGTGGAAAGTTTTCTGATGGCAGCTTATGCTGTTTCTGAGATCTGCATGTGTCAATTTCTGATAATCTCTTTTTTCCTATACTTAACATGGGTTATTTTTTGCTTTCATCTACAGCCTACATTGAAGGGAATTTTCTCCCCACACTTGCAGGGCAGATGTGAGATGTCCCAAGGTAATGCATTTGAGGAGTCTGGTGGAAACATGTTAAATGGTTCCAGAGTTATAACAGTTTACACTTTTGTGTTTTCCATTATGAACATGTGCAGTAGCATTTTTGAGTTAACGTTGTTACGCGAAATAAAAAATTTGATGTCAAGGACCCTTTTTTTGTTTCTCACCACTTGCTTGGCATGGCACTAAACATATTTTTGTGCTGTGACGACTGCTATCTTGTTGATTTTTCCCACAAACTAACAAGCATGGAAAATACATAAAAATCCTGTTATTTTAAAAAACAAACACCAGAACTCAATTAAACGGGCCCCATTTGGACAAATTCTGCTGTTCATTTTTTACAATAAGGGCCAAAAATACCTTTTCTGGGCACCCAAAATCCTGGGTGACCAGCTTAGCAAGAGGAGCCATTCTCTGTATGAGAACAGCGATGCTTTCTTGACTTCTGCAGCTGCAGCTGGAACTCATGCTGCATGCTACAGAGAGCAATGAGCCACGGTTTCCCTGGTGTCTAATGGCTCCCCCAGTAATCATTTTTCGATTGATTCATTTTTCAGAAGTAAAGGTGAAAATTCTCTGGAGTGAAGAGAGAAAATGGGACATATTTTTTCTTGAAGTAAACTAAAGACAGAAGCAATTTCGGTTCCATCACTTAGATATCAGAACGGTAAATAGTTCTTAGGAACAAAAAAAAATTCAATGTCTCTGATCACTTATCTACATATGTTTCCCCTCTCACTTAATTATTAAGACATCCATACCCATTCATAAATGGTTATGATCTGTTTCAGTGACCCAAACCTCTTTTTTCACAAACTCACAGTTCCTCCTCGCAAATCCATTTGTTAAAGCAAATGGAAAACCAAACCAGCAAGTTTTTTTTAACATGCCAGGAAGTACAAGGCCCGGTGATTTACCAGCTGAACTCTTGTGCTCAAACTGATTGCTGTTGCTGATGGCAGCATGCTGCCAGCAATATCCCCTAGCAAACTCTAGGGTGGGACATGGGTGTTAACTACAGCACACATTACAAGTGCCACACTTGAACCTCCAACTCTAAATAGCATAAGCAAACAGCTAATTTCTTTAAGAAAACAAGAAAAAGGAAGTTTATCACCACTCCAACTTTTCCTTTGCTTCATTAAATAGTCCCCAAAACTGAACTCTAAAAATCCTGTTCAATCTCCTACCTTGATGGAGGACTTTATAGTACCAAACTGGCTGGGGTAGGTGGCATCCAGGACATCCCTGAAACAGTTGACTGGTATATTATGGGAATGGAACATCTGAATCACAATGAAATACTATGTAACTTTCGTAATCTTGAACTGTGCTTGTTTGTTAGTTACCGACTACAGTGAGACGCTTACTATAAACCTTGTGTTGCACTGTAGCAACATGATCTGTCCTGCTGTTCTCATCAAAAAGCATCACTTTGTAATTGTCGGTGTCACACTGTCATGACCTTGCCCAGCCCACGATGTGATGACTGGAGTTCCCCTTGGGAACTCCGGTGTCCACATGACAGAGTACTGGGCCATAGCATAGCTAAGTAAATCATGGGAACATTTAAGGAAATAACAAAATACAAATCAGGACTAACTGTAAACTCTGAGCTGTATGGAAGCATCAGTCTGTGTCCCAACACTGTCATGATCAAAAAGCATTTCTCTGTAATTGCCAGCAGTGTCTCCATGTTGGATGTCACCAAGCCGTAACGTCCTGTTCTTGGTGAACAGCTCAACTCTGTCTTGGTAAGTTATATCATACGATGGGTTAGACACCGAGATGACAGTGACAATCAGCTGCCCATTTCTCTCTGTGTACCAGGTCAGCTGGTAAATTCCAGGATAAGAGACCTTCACTAACAGGTAGGCAGATTGTCCTTGTGTCCTGTTAATTACATTCTCAATCAGTGTGATACTGACTGCAGGAGCAGCCTCCAGAAAGAGAAAAAAAATGCAACAGGTATTCTTTTTATAAGGCTGTGGGGGTTGATTCTTCAATTAGATGGTGGACTAAGTAGGTCTTTAGGGTTAAGTTTAACATTCAAACTCATAGATCTCCTTGTAGAGTTCCCACGTTTTGAAGCATGCGATTTGCTGGGTTAGCCACAAGATGCAGCAGCGTTAGAGTTGGATTTTGGTTAATTTTTAGCTTTACTTAACTTTGTTAACTTGTTATTTCTGTGTTACGTTTTATTTATTTATTTACTTATTTTTGTTGAGCTAGTGGCAGTTAGATGGGGCGAAGAAGTGATTTAGTAAGTTTGAGGAGCGTGACGGGTTTGAGCTTTTATATTGTTTTAAGTCACACAGTTACACGAACATTTATTCTGTTTTCCCAGCTGTCTGTGGCTTATCGCTGGGACATCTGTTTTCATCCTGACTACTATTGTGGTTATGAATGCTATATGCATTCTCTTACCTGGCTGGTTGTTTTTCTGACCTGGTTAGGAAAAAAGGAAGGGAGACTCGATTTGACCATTTCAAGAGCTGTGAGGAGTGAGGTGCTGATTTTGGACGTTGAAGTCTGGCCTGGAGTCATCGAGGTCCCGAGGATCCCTGCTGGAACTGTGCAGCAGAGATTCTATTTGTGGTGGAGGCACTAGATTGTGGGACTAGGATCGGAATTGCCTCACCAATCTGTTTCAGCTGAAGGATGAAGGATTCTGTGGGTTTTCTGGATTTGGGGCCCACTATTCTCCCGTTAATTTCCTGATGGGACTGGGGTAGTGTTTTAGCCTGAACCCAGGGGAGGAATCTCCAGGGTTAATGGTTGTATGGGAGCCCGGGCCCAGTGCAGCTGGAGAGTGAGCACTATAGTGTCCAGAGCTCTTTGGATTCTATGCATGGTGGGCTGAAGTGCCTGTTCTCTGCCGAGACCAACAGCAGTGGTCTGAGGCTGTAGGGTGGTGACCTCTTGGGGAATGACTGAATCACCCAAGTTTTTCTTGCTTTTGGAAGTTTCAACAGATTGGCTGAGGTCCAGTCACTTTCTGGTGGAATTACTTTTTAAATTGGTGGAGGATTTACTTCTGGATCCTGATTCCTTTCGGTGAATGGTCAGACTCTCTCTTTCTTCTTATACCACTTGAATTTGGTGGGCAGTGAGAGTGCTCTATTTAAACTGTGCTGCTTTTAATAAACTATTGACTGTGTCCTGTTCTATGTGGGAGATAATGCCAGGAGGCAACTTTTCTTTACCGGAGAGGTGGGAGTTCTTCAGAGACTATTAAATACCCATCTCTGAGAGTTATATATGCAACTTCTCTCTTCTACAGTAATCACCCTCATATCCTGCCATAAGAATTCTCATTGTTTATTTTATTAGTTGAGGCTAGGGAGTGTGTTCTGGGATTAGTTATTTGTTGTGAGGATGGATTGTTGGGTGTGAATGTTTGGGTTGATTGTGGTTATTTGAGTGAGTGGATATTGTGTTTGGTTTGTTAGTGGACTGACTGCTGCTGTGCGTTGTGATGTGTTGGGAGGGTAAAAAGATGGTCAGGCAATATTCCCCTTCCAGGCTTCGGGACCTCCATCCTTTTGACTGTCTCACTTTGCCATCCGTGACATATTTTAGATGCCACACCTTGGTGATAGCCAGGAGGCATAGGAGGAGGGGGGTCCCGAGCCTAGTGGGGGAATGGAAAGGGGTGGCTGGATTGAGGTGGTGGGGACAAGGAGATGCCCTGGGGTGAATGGGACCAGGATAGGGGTTTTCCCTGTCTGGTTCCCATACCCAAGGGTTCTGTTTTATGCAGGCAGGTGGTGCGGTCTTCCTCATCGGTCCATCCAACTCTGGCAGTGTTGTGCAATTCCAGATCTATTAAAAACAAGACTGCTATAATTGCAGATCTTGTTGATTCATCTGACCTAGCATGCATTACCAAGACCTGGTTGAATGAGAACGTGGGCCCAATATTGGCATCTGCAATTCCAGCTGGGTACTCAGTGATACACCGCCTGAGGACGGATCATAGGGGTGAGGTGTAGCCATTTGTTTTAAACTGGGCCTTCTGGATGTGCCAGTGGGGTCCACCAGATCCTTTGAGTGTATCATGGGTGTGGGGTGCAGGATTCTGCTCATCTACTGTCCACCCAGTGATGGGAAAGAATTCCTGCAGGAGATCACGGACTTCATTGTCGACGTGGTATTGGGATCCCCCAGATGGTTAATTCTGGGGGATTTCAATGCCTGAGTCAATGATGAACTCTTGAATTTTGGTCAAGATCTCCTCCAGCTTATATCTTTGCTGGGTCTCACACAGGTTATTTCCTCCATGACTCACATTAGTGGTCACTCATTGGATCTGGTGTTCCTTCTGGGGATGGAGATCACTGATTTGGTGGTGGAACCTGTCGGTTGGTCTGACCACCACATCATAAGGTTTAGTTTCATGGCTCCCCCAATGGGCCTGCCCCTATGAAGAAGGTCCGGTACCGCCCTTTGAGGGGCGTGACCTCAGAGGGCCTAACAGCGGTGCTAGACCTATCAGGCCAGGTGAGTGAATGCATAAGTCCGAGTGATCTTGTCCTTGCCTATAATAAGTCGGTGTCAGATGCCTTGGATTCCATTGCTCCTGTTTATGTTCAACCACTTACTCTTCACACAAGGTCCCCATGGTTTGATGAGACCTTGAAGGAGCTGAAGAGAGTGGGTCAAAGGTTAGAGAGGGCCTGGCAGAAGTCCAGCCTGGATGTTGACAGGCTTAGATTGATGGACCATTATACTGTCTATCAATCGGAAATCACCCTTAAAAAGGCAGAATTCCTGTCCAAGGAGACTGCCACCATGCAAAATCAACCAGCTCAGTTCTTCTGGACTGTCGACAGATTGTGCAATCCAATCTGTCTGCAGTCAGGCAGAGCTTTGTCACAAGAAAGGTATGACAAGTTTGCTTGATTCTTCATGGATAAGGTTGTCACCATCAGCTCCGGTATCTGCCTAGCCTCCTCTATGGGGGATTGGTGAGGTCAGCAGGAGGCTGTTAGCACCTGGTTTGTCTGGTCCAACTTTGGCTGGCTGGACATCATGGACTTTGTAAGGATCATCCAGCCTTTGCGGCCAACCAGCTGCAGTTATGACCCAGGCCTAATGCGTCTCCTTGTGGGGTGCACTGAGGAAATGGCCCAGTCCTGGCTGAGATAGTCTGGAGGTCATTGGAGAGGGGGGTCTTTCCCGATCCCCTGAGGGAGGCGGTTGCACAGCCACTCCTGAAAAAACTCCCTTGACCCAGACTGTCTCGCCAACTACAGACCTGTCTCTAACCGTCCCTTTGTTGGGAAGGTTATTGAGAAGGTGGTTGCGCTGAGGCTGGATGATCATTTATCTACCCACGATTCTATGAAACTCTCCAGTCCAGATTTAGGAAGAGACATAGCACCAAAAAGGCCCCTGTTCAGGTGCTTAATGATCTCCTAACAACAAGAGATCAGAGGACTCGTTACATCATTGTCCTTCTTGATCTCTCAGTGGCATTTGACACTGTGGACCATAGTGTGCTATCAGAGTGCCTGCAGTTCGTCTGTGGACTGTCTGGTACTGTCCTCAGATGGTTTTGATCATTCCTCGAGGGTAGGACACAAAGAGTGGTCTCAGGAATTTATTCCTCTGACCTTCTCCCAATGTCCTGCGGGGTAAGACAGGGCTCCATTTTGGCACCCATGTTGTTCACTGTGTACATGCTGCCATTGCGAGACATTATTAGGTGGTACAGTTTGAGCTTTCACTGCTATGCAGATGATACTCAACTGTACATATCCTTTGTGCCCGAACAGGGAGATATTCTCTCGGTGTTTAACAACTGCCTATCCAAGACTCAGGATTGGATGAGTGCTAGTTGGCTAAGGTTGAATCTGGATAAAACTGAGGTGATGGTGGTGGACCTGGATCATCGGGGGTGGGATGTGTCAGCGGCACAACCATTGGGTCTTTGGCTTGGGGGGTGTCCAGCTTACCACCTCAGATCAGGTGCAGAACCTGGGTGTTATTTTTGACAGTGATCTAACCCTAAAAGCCCAAGTGTCAGCCATTGTCAAGACCTCTTTTTTTCCATCTGAGGAATATCACCTGGATGAAACACCTAGTCCCTCCTGAGGATCTTCTGACACTGGTCCATGCCTTCATGACCACTCACCTTAACTACTGCAGTGCTCTGTACCTAGGGTTACAGGGGGTTGATATCCATCACCTGCAGCTGGTGCAGAATGCAGCTGCCAGGCTTTTGACTGGTACATCTAGGACCAGTCATATTATCCCTCTGCTCCGAGTGCTGCACTAGCTGCCAGTGTGGTAGCGTGTCACTTTCAAGGTGGGTTTGCTGACCTATAAAGCTCTTCATGACCAGGGACCTTGCTACTTGCAAGATCTCCTTTCTCCCTACTGCCCCTCCCAACCTCTTCGATCCACCGACGAGGGATTGTTAGAGATTCCCAGGGTGCATTTACAAACATCTGGTGCCCGTTCATTTGCATTTCTGGCCCCCACCCTAAGGAATTCTCTACCTTGATGTGTAAGAGAATGACTGACCATCCAAAGTTTTAAAGCTGAATTGATGACATACCTCTTTGGCCTGTCTTTCTGTGATGAAGTATAATGTTGCCATCATTTTTTAGTAACTGTTGGTTCTGTTGTTTATATTTTATGGTTTTATATACTGGCATATGTTTATGACATTTATTGATTGATGTGATATTTATTGTATGTAGAGGCACCCTGAACTACAGAAAGGTGCCTTTTTAAAAAATAAAGTTGTTTGATTAGATTTGTGGGGGTTACCCAGGTTTCAGATAAACATTTAGAAATCAACTGACTTGAGAGTTAACTGGCTTTCAGATGACCTTCAACCAAACCTCGTGCCCAGCTGGCAGAGCCTGTAGGATAGATCCAAACCACTTGGACCTCAGTGCCAATATTGTACCACAGTAAGAATCCCTATGGGACAGGACTAAGAACCATATTCAGACCCCCTGCTTGCTGCTTGGTGAGTTACACCATGCACAAAACCTGCTCAATGTGCCCCCCACCCCAAAAAACAAATATCCATTGCACTAAATACAAGATCTGGTCAGTGTCATAGAAATGGCTAGACAGGGTTGGGTTTTGTATGGGCTGCGGCTCCAAAGCCACATCTAAACACAAACTGTTATTTCCCCCAGTGTGAGAGTTACATACAGTACTTGTGACTCAGTGCTGGTGTTAGCACTTGCTGTGCACATTGAGATCAGTGATAGCTTTGCTTGTGTAGAAGTATCTGTATTTATTACCCACACTGTGTAGGTCCCAGTATCACTCAGGCTGAGTCTATCAAGCTGTAACGTCCTGTTACCGGGGAACAACTCCGCTCTCCTGCCATAATCCGTTCCATAAAGGGGGATGCCAGCAGATATTAGTAAGACAATCTGATTCATTCTGGCTCGCCATGTCAGCTGATTGTTTGTGGGAAAAGCAATCTCCACAAGCAGGTAAACTGATCATCTCTCTGTCCCGTTAACAGGGTTCTCAATAACATTTATATTTATGGAAAAGATACCACCTAAAATAGAAAACCGAAAATGAAATCCATTAACAATAAGAAAAAATAAATCAAAATAAAAAAAGATTAATATCAGGATCCACTACAGTAGAGAGAATCTAATACATATTACCTATAATGGGAAGGAAGAAGAGTAAAATCCATAATGGAAACATTACACATTTAATGTGATGCAAAACTAAAAGTACACTAATGCTTTACTTTGTTTCTTCTTGAGGAACGTCAAACAGTGGACTCATATTATCTTCAATTTTTCTTTTAGTGTTGTAATGAATACTTCAAACCCCAAGAAATCTTACTGCATTCTGACTTATGCAGTATGGTCTCACCATAGGACTGCCCCGGAGACGAAATGGTTAATAGAACCTATGCAAATGATGGAATGCTAGGCTCGAGTTCGGTTTTCAAACCACTGTCCCTAGTAAACAACTCTTAATTGTCAGATTCTTTTTTTTTTTTATACTTCATTTTTATTGGTATCCACAGATTCCAGTACAATTGTCAGATTCTTTACTCTGCTTGCCTCAGTAAGACGTCTCCGGAGAGATCTCCTTCATCTCTTGAAGAAACTTTATTTTCTCGGTTTTTACCTCAGTAAATTTATTTTATTTGGTATTCTTATCACTGCCCTTGGTTTTCAGGTAGTAATTGTTTAGATTTTAGTTTTTAAGGGGTAAATGGTCATTTTTCTCCCCAGTTTCTTAACCGAGGGGAAACCGACAGTTTCCTTATTTTGTTTTAATATTGTTATAGTTACTTGGAAATTGTTCCAACTCGGTATAGTCAGTTAGCTAGTTTTAAAACTTATATTGGAGTAATTCCCATTTAGTGGGTCTCCTTTTTTTCAACCGGGGTAACTCCTGGATTTATATCTCTAAACCTGGTTTCATTTTTTACGGTGTAACAACCGACACAAAATAAAAAATTTCTGTTTGTTTTTTCATTCTATTTAGCTTATGTCACAGAAACCAAAAAAGAGAATTGGACCCACAGGTTTCCAGCACTGCACAGGGTGTGGGGGAACTATTTGCAAAGGCTGATCCTCATTTGATTTGCTTGTTCTTTCTGAGGTTTGACCACCTTCAGACAGACTGTGAAATCTATGCTAATTTCCCTCAGTCCACCCTTGACAGGCAGTTGAAGAAGCTAAGGGAAAAAATGACTGATAAGGCTGCTAACCCAGCCACTGATCAGTCCACTGAACTGGAGGGACTTCCCTGTGACAGGGGCGATAGTTTCACAAAGAAAAGAACCGCGGATAAGGCTGCTGAACCGGCAGTCGCGGTTAAGAAAAAACGAAAAGAAAAGCACCAGGAACCGCAACCAGTACCAACAGCGGTTCCTTCTGCTGAAGAGATCACAAATGCAATCAGGATTATTCAATCACTGCAGTCTCTGGTTCCAGTTGAAAAAACAGCCAGTTCCATGAACTCCGGTTCACAAGTCCCCGGTTTAACAGACCAAGGTGGGGAACAGTTTGAGGATCCTGGTCTTGGTGAAGAACCAGAAGAGGATTATGGAGATGATGATTATGATGAGCCTATAAAGCCAGACATCTCTCCTGATCCCCACAGGCCTGAGTCCCTTAATACCGGAAATGAAGATTTTTCTTCATACTTTGCTTTTATGAAGCAAGTGGCCCAGTCTCTTGATCTCCCATCCCAGGAGTCTCTGGAAGATGAGGAGGAAGAAGACTATAAAGAAATGATGGACGTCCCTCCATCAGAAAGGCTGCTTCTCCCTTTACACAAGTCCTTGAGGAGGCAGACCATGAAAATATTAGAGAGACCCCACATCTGTCCCACCTGCTGATTAGAAAGTGGACAGGAAGTACTGGGTGGATAAGTCTGGGGCCGAATTTTTGTTTGGTCACCCCAGTCATGAAGGTGTAGTACAGGCTGCAGCTTGTGACAAAGCTGGCATCCCTCTGGCCTCCAACCCTCCTGAGAAAGATTCCAGGAGAATGGATTCAACAGCAAAGAAGGTTTATTTGGGATCCTCCCTAGCCATTAGACAGGCATCCTATATGGCATATCTAGCCAGATATCAAAAATGTGTGTGGTCCACTGTACCGGAAATTGCCAAGTCAGTTCCCCCTCCAATGGCTGCTGACCTGGAAGAAGCAGTTAAGAGGGGTATTGAAGCTTCTAAGACCCAATTTAGGATGGCAGTGGACACAAATGACATTGCATCCAGGCAGATGGCTTCAGCAGTGTCTCTGAGAAGGTTTGCATGGTTTAGAACCACTAACCTCTCACAGGACACAAAACAAGGCCTTGGATTTTCCCTGTGACCCTGTGTCTCTGTTTGGAGAACAAACAGAGGCATACATGAAAAAAAATGGATGACTACAAAGCTGCCTACAAAAGTGCAGCAGTAAAGGAGAGAACTGCCAACCCTCAGAGACACCACTCTAGGGGTGGCAGGGGCAGAACTCCTTACAGATCATATTTTCAGCCCCAAGTCTTTCCTCAGTATCAACCTAGGGGATACTTTAGGGGCAGAGGCAGGAGGGGCACTGGCCACACTAGCCCCACTGTCCAGCCAGTAGCTCAATCAAAGCAGACTCTCTGAGCAGAATGTCCGTGTCACCTCCCCATTACCAGTAGGGGGGCAGATTGGCCCATTACTTCCAAGAATGGAAAAACATCACCACAGACAAGTGGGTTCTGGAAGTAGTGGGCCAGGGTCTGGTCCTCAGCTTCAAAACCAGGCAAAGGCTGAGGTCAAGGGCCTTCAAGCCCTCTTCCCCATCAGAAACAACCTTACTGGAAGAGGAAGTGTCATCTCTTCTGCTACTTCAGGCAGTAGATCTCAAAAAGAAAGGAAATTCATTGCAAAAAATGTTGTTAATGCACCATTTAGGGTAACTTAACACCACAAAAGTAGAGAAATGTGGCATTAGGGTTTCCCATCCAAATGCCCCACCCACACCTCCCAGCAGCAAAAGCAAAAAACATTAGGGTTTTGCATCTCCGGAGTATTGGCAAAACAGTGGGGGGGGGGGTCTTCCTTCGGGGTTGTCAACCTTAATGACCACCACATTCCCTGAGCAAACAACATCACACATGATCTCCTTTCTTCATGCAGGGCCCACAGAGGGGAGCATTCGGGCTGACAAACACCAAGGAAGACCCCACCACTGATTTACCAAGACTCCGGAGACCCAAAACCCTTATGTTTTTTGCTTTGGTTGCTTTGGGGAGGGGTCTTAGGGTAGGAAATCCTAATTCCACATTTCCCTACTTTTGTGGTGTTGTTACCCTAACTGTTGCATTAACAAAGTTTTTTGCAGTGAATTAGCATAAACATTGAGCTGTCACACAACCAGTTGGATCACTGAGCTTTATTATTTTGCTCTAATTGCCTTTATTACTTAAAGATCAGTAAGTAAAAATGTCAAAGCTGGTGGCAGTTGCGGACACTGATATCTCCTGGGATAAGTAGTAAAAGTGTTTTCTCAATATACAATAACAGGTTCACCTAAAAACTGACCTAATTTTCCTATTGAGTATTCCGTGTACAAAAAAAAAGTATCTGCTGTGTACATGTACTATGAGACGTGTATTACAAATGAACTGTACTGTAAAACCAGAAGCTTTTCCAATATATGTTGAAAAAAATGACCAAGTTGAGCCAATTTAAAGGCTTACTGCATGTTCATCAAACTGAGCAGGTTTGCTGTTCTTGTACCCAATGATCAGTTCACACTCTTGAGATACCCTCCATTCCTGTATCATTTATCAAGCTGTATTTTGCTCCTGTGCTCTTTTGTTAACCTCTGTAATTGTCTCAATGTAAGTTGCTCTGCACTTGTGATATCCACAGTATTGTATCGTTGTTATCTGCCTGTATTGTCACTATTTATTTATATATTTACTGGATATGGTACTCTGGTCAGCTCACAGAGACTTGTGTCCCTTTTTCAGGAGCAACCCGGAATAAGTTACATACAAATAAATGGAATTCACATGATACAACATCAGGTACAGGAGGACAATGTAGACAGCAAGAACAATGGTAGATATCATTTGTACAATGGTTTTCACTCTGAATTTTGTAAACTTCCTAGACACAGAACCTTTGAAAAAGAGTACCTGTGCTCAATGGTTTTCCTAGTAACAGTGAAATGAAAAAAAAAGCTTGCTTTTGACTGTTTTGTTAAGCCTGCCGATACACATATCAGTTTCCTTTTAATGGTTGTGGTAACATTAATTAGTGAACTGATATGTATATGATTGTTTATATGATACCTGTATTTTATTGCACTGTCACGTTAATGCCAGCTCTTGTAATGGATCTGGTACTGGCATGCAGCATCCTCCTGATGATGTAGTTCTCTACAAAACCGGTCGAGGTCATATGCCCGAGCTGCGGCGGTTGATATTTACACTAAATAAAGCCTTTCTTACACGGAATAGTAGTGATTGTGTTTGCTGCTTGTTTTACGTTTTGAATACTGAGCACACTGTGCAGTTTGGAGCTGAGATTGCTGCTCTTTGGTCATTCTATACCACCAGACAGGATTCAATGACAGTGGTCAGGAGGTCATTGTGTATGGTAGACAGTATAAGAGCTATGTTGCCCATTATAGAAAAACTAAAAGTATTCAGATATGGTACCATAAATATACACAAATATGTGTTTATTACATGTTTGGTTAATTCAATGAGTGAGTAAGAGTCATCCTTACTTCTGGATTTTCTTAGTTTTGTGGGGGTTTAGTTTTGCAACCATATAACTCTTGTTTTAATGTTTTATGTTAATTATGTTTCATTTTTATGTAAAGTACATTGCCTCAGAATTTCAAAGAATGTCTCACCAGTTATGCAGCATTTATGCTGAGTTTAACTATTTGATTCAGTTTGAATCCACAGGCGTAAAGACTCCTGAAATGTCTTTGCGATATGAATTTATGCATATCTAACTACAGTAAGTACTTCAATATGTATTTATTATCCTTCTATACTACTTATATCTACTGCTATTTAAAAAATGTTTGTAATTACTGAAATGTGTCGACATTTTTGCTTTATCTTGGATGCCAGCGTGGCTCAGATGACAGTACACCTGTCTCTGGGTCATGGATTCCAGTTCAACACCAGGATAGGGCTCATACCATAAATGCTGGCACCAGAGTGCAGTGCTAGGGGGTGCTGTACTGTCGGATCTGTCACTCACAATAGGGCAAAAATAAATAGATTGAGGAAATGTGGGTTGGAGGAAAGTGGGCGGCAGCAAGGTGCGCGGCAGGGAATTGTGTTGCACACTTGTCTCATCTC
The DNA here is from genome assembly GCA_016271365.2 of Neoceratodus forsteri. NCBI lineage: Eukaryota > Metazoa > Chordata > Ceratodontiformes > Ceratodontidae > Neoceratodus > Neoceratodus forsteri. The sequence continues at coordinate 409,796,350 of CM057453.1, read as the reverse complement.
ACCACATGTTAGCCCCATTGACACGCAACCCCCTCAAATAAATATAAGCATTCCCCAGCCTGCACACATGGGAGGGGGAGGACCAGCGTTAGGGCCCCATGTTCCCATCCACCCACAATCGCTGCCACGTTGAAATCCTAACCATCGAGATCACGTCCACCCTTGTTCCTTTGCCCTGAGTCCCATGCCCACTTTACTGTATACCCTGTCAGAGTGTTCCATCCTTAGGATGAAATGTTAAGGTCTCATCTGCCTGTTCTGGTGGCTGCTCGTGTGGATGTTAAAGATCCCATGGCGCTTCTCACGAAGAGTAGGGGAATTTTTTATTCAAAAAGTCAGGAGAATTTATTACTATTTATGTCAATCAATCAACAAAGTCAAACTTGAAGTCAGTACATAGTAATTCGAGTGACAATAAGTGACATGTCAAAAGGATTCCCTCCACCGCAATCTGCATGCTAAGGCCTGCTCACTAACTACACCCAATGTATTCCTTTCCATAACCTCTGGAAATGTTGTCAGGAGCTCAGATTCATAGTGGTATACCTGTTTTATCTCATGATTTATGTGATAATAAATCAGACAATGTATAGTCTTTCTGCTATAGAACCCATTGACATAGGGCTTGGCCGATGACCCATTTTATACAGGTAACATTCACCGAATCATTCCAGTATGCCACTGGCCCCATATCTGTCTCAAAATGTTTTTATTTAGTTCATTTTTATTGACCAGGTAAGCACACTAGACAAATAAATGCCTATTTTGGTAACCCATCAAAATCGTAACTGTGGAATGGTGACACATGACAACCGTGAGGGAATCATGGCGCTGACACCTTTGCTCAACCGATATTTCCCTCCCATCCCCAAGTGGTGCCCCGAGTTAGAATCCTAAAGAAGGGGGGTGTTGGGTGGCAAAGCCTCCCACAAGAGGGAGGGTGTGGAAGGCGAAGCCTCCCCCCACAAAAAAACATAGTTTTCAAACTGGTCCCATTGTGGGTTCAACGCCTTGTCAAGGGTCGCTGTTCCACAGTCACAATTATGACATGGAATCCCTATTTTTCAGGTACAACCCAGGAGGTTACAAAATGTACAGGCAAACAATTTTAACAGTGAAACAACAACAGTATATGGTTAAAGTAACAATAAATTAAAGATCACGGCATTAAAACAGTATATACATATGACACAGATGTAAACAATCATGGGCCTGGGCAGACCAGGCCAAGCACTGAGTCCACCAATCACTGGAGGGAGGGAATACCAGGATTTAGTGCAACTACAGGACAAATTGGATTACAGGTGACCCCACAGGGACCTTCTAAAGAGGTAGTAGGAGGTGGCACTCCAAACAGGCACTGGGAAGGAATTCCATAGCCTGGGTGCACAGACAGCAAAGGCCTGGTCTCCCATGGCAGCGCAGATTTTTGGAACAGGGAACAGAGACAAATCATTAAACCTGAGAGAATAACTTGAGTAACCAGTCCTTAACTGCTCTGCCAAGACAGGAGGGATGGCAGTTCTGACAACTTTATCAGTATAAAGCAACTCAAGGCAAAGGTGTGATAGTTCCCTGGAGACAGCCATTCTAACTTATCATAGAGCTCACAGGGATGTGTAAGATGAGTATCAGAAAGAGTGAATTAATATACACTCTTATAAGCCTCATCCCACTTAGATAAGGTGAACTTAGCAGCATGACTAAAAGTAAGGCACCCATAACTAAGGGTGGGAAGGAGCGCTCCTCTACCAAGGACAAGACACATAGCTGATGTGAGGATGCATTTGGCCCTATACATTAGGCCCAGCTTGTTATTATCTGGCTTACATGCATTATGGATGTGAAAGGAGAGATCTAGCTGGGCATCAAGGGTGACTCCCAGATATTTGAAGGAATCAGCAATAATAACAAAAGATTCATCAGCACTAGCAACATCCAGGGGTTCAGAATAAGCTCTGATTTTGGCATGAGAGCCAAAAAGCATAGCTTGCATTTTCTTAAGATTAAAGACTAATCTATTCAACATAAGCCAAAATTGGATTTGGTGGAAGTCGGCCTTTAGCTGTGAGTAGAAGACTTTGATATCCTGGTAACTAGCTAGTAAAACCAAGTCATCAGCGTACTGAAGGGAGCTATAATGGGCAGATGCCTGGGGTAAGTAATTAATAAACAAGAAAAATAAGATGGGTCCTAAGATGGAACCCTGAGGAACATCAACCATGACATGAGTAAGGTCAGAGAGTGTCCTGTTGTCCTTTGCTGCCTACCCTGCAGGTAATTTTTTTTTATATTCTTTCTATTTTTGCACCCTACTGCGGCGCACCAGTGGGGGCATCCAGCCGCCACCCGTCTGACCCCAGAAGACCGCAGGCTCACTCGATATGAGGGGGTCCGGTAAGGCCATTCCAACCCACCAGAGGGTCTCTCCTTACCTCTCCATCACAGGCTGGCCTGGACCACCACGATGCAATTCCATGAATGGACCTCCTAAGCCATTGAAGGTGCAGCCATCAAGCTGCATGGTCGTGCCCAGCCATTTTTTCTCCAATTAGTGCCCCTGGAGCCGGAAGTGCAATAACGCCCACTGCATGCATGAGGCATCTTTCCGTGCTCCACCCCTTGCTGGTGTTGTGACTTGTGCTGCCCCCTGGTCATCACCAGGGGCCGCTCAAGTGCAGCACAACCCTGCAGACCCACCCCAGAGGGAGGAGAGCAGCCCTGGGGTGCTCGATCCACCCTCTCCCAGCCAAACCCCGGCTGCCAGAGTCTGTTCCCAAACCCAGGTCGCCGGTGTAGTGTGAGGTGTGGCATCCATCAGCTCAACCCTCAGCACCACCGGGCCAACCCCTGCAGGTAAATTTGCAAACCAGCCTAGAGCAGGGGCTGACAATCCAAAATAATGTAACTTGGTACAGAGGAGTTTATGACCTAACTGGTCAAAAGCCTTGGAGAGATCTGCAAAGATTGCTCCAGTAAGCTTACTATGATCCATAGCATCCCTGACCTCAGAAGTAATTTTAGCAATGGTGATAGAGGTACTGTGTCCCATCTGATAGCCATGCTGTGTCAAACACAGCAGATGTTATTTATGGAGATACTCCATTAATTGAGACACCACAGATTTCCCAAGTAATTTGCTGATAGCAGACAGTATAGCTATGGGACAATAGTTTTTAAGACATTTCAGTTCCTCCTTGCTTGAATACTGGGACAACTCTGGCGATCTTCCATGGTTAAGAGATAACTCCAGTAAGTATAGGTGCATTTAAAATGTTGCAGCTGGCAAGGCAAGGAAAGGGGCACACAAGTGGATAAGCTCTGGTTCCATATTATCATGACAAGCGCTAGTAAAGGAGGAGAGGCTAGCCAAGTGTCTATCGATTTCACCCACTGATAGTCTTAGGGTAAAAGGGGGTTGAGTTGAGGGGCTGATGGGGGGGCACTGACTCATCCTGTGAGTTAGGAGCAACAAACAAGGAGATGAGGGCCGACAGATCAGAAAACTGACTATTAAATGCATAAGCAATTGTTTTGGCCTGTTACAGTTTACCCCACCAATAAGCATGTCAACAGTTTAATATTTAAGGGAGCCACCCACTACACTTTTAATGTTGTGCCAGAAGCACCTAGGATCCCTGGCAGAGGTCAAGAAGGTAGATTTGCAAAATTCACACTTGGCTATGCTGCTTTTTTTTTTTTTCGGACATTATGGAGTTATCTATACTCATGAAAGTCAGACAAAGCTTGCGTAGCCTTAAACCTTGCACAGAATTTATCCCTAGACTTCATGAGCAATAACAGGTCACCGTGGAACCATTTGGTGACAGTGCCCCTAACGCTCCTCATTATAAGTGGGGTATGCTTATCTTGCAGGGAGGAGAAGATATTTAGGAAGTTACTTAGGGCAACAGAGGCCTCCCCAGCAGATAAGACAGAGGACCTTCAGAGAGTGCAAGGTCCCTATGAAAGGACTCCAGGTCTAGTTGTAACTCTCTCAGGAGGATAATCTTTTGGGGTATTTTGGTCAATATGATCCTCCAACTATGATAATTGGGAGTATTGTCATAAACAGAATGAGGGACCGTCCCAGTCTCTGGGATCATCTCAACTCTGTCAGGATCCAGTCAAGGAGGGTATTCTGACCACCAAATTTGGAGATTCTGGTAGGGTCAGAAATAAGCTGCTTAAGGCTAAGACCATTCAGCATGGGTTCATATTGTTTAGCATTTCCCCCTATCCAGTTTAGGTTAAAATCGCCTAGCATAAGCAGCTCGTTGGAGCCCACATTTTTACTAATATTGTCAAGGAGAAAGATAGTGTAGCCCATTTACTCCACCACTGGCAGGGTTATAGGTACAGACTACATTAATTTTCTTAGTATTACACAGAAGGTGTAGCACAGGAAGGAACTCACAGACTGGGGAGGAAGGGTACATATGGTTTATAAGAAAGACATATAGGTGACTTTTATAGCATAACAGCAATCCTCCTCCTCATTTCTAGCTGGTGTGATCAAGCCTGATGAAACTAAATTGAGGGAGGACACACACAGAATCAGGAGTCAAAGGTTTAAGCCATGTTTCAGTCAAACCCACAGTGTCAGGATTATAGTGCATTACCCATGAAGTAAGTTCAGCAAGGTTAGGCAGAACTCTTCAGACATTTAGATGAGCAATCTTAAGGCCTTTTGCATTAAGCCAGACAGGGAAGCCAACATGTTGGGGCACAGCAGATCCATGGTTTGCTTCTATGTCACCAGCTAGCGCAATCTGAGGAGAGGATAGCCAGCAGAGACATGACAGAGCTAGGCACTTTGCAGAGATTTGGGGGCAGCATAGTCTGCACTTAACAAAGTGGCTGAGTAGCAAGACTGTCTGATATTTAAGAAGCCAGGTTGAATGTAGGTACCCCCTCTAGCAACAATAAGGTTAGAAAAAGTGCAGTCTTCTAGAAGGTGATTAAGTTGTGGGCCAGCAGATACAGTAGGAAGTGGGAGATAAATCAAGGCAGCTTGCAGCATGATTAGGATCTTCACGAGACCAGCTATAAAATACACTAGAACAGCTCTACAAGCACAGACATGCAATGTAACAAGCAGCCAGGTAGTAGTGATACTGATACGACCAGCCTAGTGCAGAGATAAGGCAGTCACGTAACAGGAACAGTCATTTCAAACATTAGCTTATCATAAATCAGAGTATGAAAGATTGGTTCATTCCATCCTTTTGTTAGAGGGTCCCAAAAGTCTATTATGACAGAATATGCAATAACAAAGGGTGCATAGTCTCTGGTGGGTGTCCTCAATTGTGCCACCAGCATGTTCATTGCTAGACACTCTTATGCTTGAGGCTGTCTCTGATATTTAGCTGTTCATGGCAACAAGCCCACAGGATATCCCCCATTTTTACAGGAATCCAGGTTCATTAATAGTTCATCTACAGTTTTCTAAAGTATTCATGGATTACAGGGAAACACAGGAGACTCAAAGAGAATTATGACATAGTTAGAGAATACATTTGTCTTCTTGTCAAGGAGTCAACTTGCCCAACATTAAGTTGCCACTGTCTGATCTTTAAACAGCATTCCATAAAATAAAATAGTACAGCTCCCCCTCCCTGGCTGTGTATACAGAGCAGTCCGCGGGACCACTCTAACAGTGTAGAGTCACACCATTCTGTGAGCAGTTGAAGTCTTATCAATGGGTCTTTTTTAGAACTTGAGTGATGTTCAGCTTGATAAAAATGCTAAAAAAGAAAACTGTGGGATTAACCATCCCCAACCCCCTTCTTTTAGCGGTCTGCATATGTGACACCTTTTACTGGGTTCAATTTACTTCCCCCACAACAGCCAAAAATGATACCCTATACAGACAAGCCTGTGGTGTACTAGGTGGTGGAAATACATAAGCTATGTATAAAAAAAGAGCGATGATGAATGTTTTGATAAGATATATACTTTTTTTTCCTTGTCATAGGCCAGTTTCTCCATCTTTTCAAACCACACATTGCGTGATAAAAAGACTCAGCCCAGCTCAGGAAGGGCTGCCATGTAAATAGCAAACTAGATCTGTAGAAAACAACAAAATACAGGCACAGACCAGTCTCAGTGCTTTCAATATTTTCTAGGCACCTTGGTGTGCAAACAGGCTAATACTCCTGCATTTGGCAGCACTTTGCCTCTTCTTTAGGGAATATTTTGATGCACTATATCCTTTTTATGTTTGCTTGCACACATGCACAAGAAACATTATGCGGCAGCTTAGGAGAGAAGTGGGTTGTGTTGGCGCGGCAGTGTGGCGGCCAATGCCAGCACTGCATTTGTGGGCTTGGCAGTGTGCACCCAATGCAGGCCTAGTGTCCTGATGACACTGGTTCTGCAGAAGTGCCACCAACTTGAAATGATTTGGCCGCTGCAATGAAGGTCCACCTCATCATTGCAGCGTCAGCAATTCTGCTGCAATGAGGAAGCGACTTGTCATTGCAGGGTGGTACCTTCCCTGGTGTAACATTACCAGGAACATGACAGCTCTATGCAGCTGCCTCAGAGCCCCATCAAAGCCGACGGGGGTGCCCAACCCCCCTGTCGGCATGCCCCTGACCCACTTCATTTGCTGAAGTGCCACTCCCCATCGGCATAATGTCTCCACGCCCCAATTTATGTTGCGTGACAAGGGGGTGCCCAATCCCCCCGTCTTTCTTTGCCAACAGGGGGCCCAATCCCCATCGGCTTCAGTCTCCCCCCTTCCCAGTTCAATTTGCCGATGGGGTAGCCCACTCCCCGTCAACATAATGTCCCCACCCCCAATTTCTGTTGTGTGCCGAGGGTTGCCCAATCCCTCAGCATCATGCACCCCACCCATTTCTGTGCCGACAGGGGCCAATCTTGTCAGCTTTGGCCCCTCCCCACAAATGCAGGTGGCACACTGGGAGCTCACCCCAGTGCACCAAACACACCTACAGAAGAAGAATACTAAGCCGTGTTGTCTTTTTTTTTTTACCTGTAAAACGAGAAAACGGTCCCTCGACTTGTCTGGTGCCCCTCCCCCAACCCATGCCCACCTTCTGCATACCCCTCCTCCTCACACCCCCCCTCACCCCATACTTACCTCTGGAGCCCAGCACAATGATCTTCAGTGGACCTGGAACACATCTGCACTCTTCAAAGCCAACCACGAACTGAAGAAATGTCGGTAAACTGTATAATGGCATAAATAGGGTTTTTTCAACTTTGGTGCATATCGTGGGCATTTTTGGGAATTTTGGCACACATTTTCATTTGGGGTTATTGGGACCCCTCCTCGTGAATTCAGTCACTGTCATGGCGTTATTCGGGCCCGAAAGGTGATTTTGTGGTCACTGCACAGAATCACCTTTTGGGACCGATTAACAAAACAACAGTGCCACTGTTCATGAGGTGGGCTCTAAGAAAGCCTATGTTGCAAATTTGGTGGAACAAATCCAAAAAATGACTGTTTGATGCACGTGCATTGTGCAGTTTCCACACACGCACGTAACTTCGCGAATTTACAGTGAACTCCAGATTTTCAACATTGGCATTTTTCCACACCTCCTTATGAACAGTACAGCTGTCATTTTACACATCCTGGCCAAAATGTGTTTTCGCACTTCCGGTGTAGAATAGCACAGTCGCTGTCGGAAATCATTTTTTGGGACAGATTGAAAAAATGACAGTGACACTGTTCATGAGCAGAGGTCCTAAAATGCCTATGTTGAAAATTTGGTGATGAAAGTCCATAAAATGATTGTGTTACAAGTGTGTGTTTTGCAATTTCCAAGCACCCTTGTTACTTCGCAAATTTGTAATGTTTTCAAGCAAGATTTTCAACACTGGCATTTTTCACACCTCCTTATGAACAGTACAGCTGTCATTTTTCACATCCTGGCCAAAATGTGTTTTTGCACTTCTGTTACAGAATAGCACAGTTGCAGTGGGAAATCAGTGTTTGGGACAGATTAAGAACAAGCGAGTGAGAGGGGGGCGTGAGCGATCTCAATGGAGCTCTGTCGGGACTGCTGCAGGTTTCTTTGTGGGCAGAAAAAGGCACCAATGCAGGCAGGAGCCCAGTACAAAAGGGCAGCCTGCAGCGCCGGGAGAAAGAGAATGAGTGAGTGAGACAGGGGGAGTGAGAGAGCTCAACAGAGCTCTGTTAGGACTGCTGTGGACCATTTTGTGGGCAGAAAAAGGTGCCAATGCAGGCAGGAGCCCAGTACAAAAGGATAGCCTGCAGCACTAGGAGAAACAGAACGAGTGAGTGAGAGGGGGGGAGTGAGTGAGGGAGCTCAATGGAGCTCTGTCAGAACTGCTGCAGATTTCTTTGTTGGCAGAAAAAGGTGCCCATGCAGGCAGAAACACAGTACAAAAGGGTAGCCTGCAGCACCAGGAGAAACAGAACAATTGAGTGAGAGAGGGGGAGTGAGCGAGCTCAAAGGAGCTCTGTCAGGACTGCAGCAGATTTTTTTGTGGGCAGAAAAAGGCGCCAACACAGGCAGGAGCCCAGTACAAAAGGTCAGTCTGCAGTGCAGGGAGAAACAGAATGAGTGGGTGAGAGAGGGGGAGTGAGCAAGCTCAGTGGAGCTCTGTCGGGACTTTAGAGTTGCCCACCCAACCGCCCTGGGTCCTGTGTGGTCCTATAGTACAGCAGGGTCTCTGGGGTGAAGACAAAACAATGATTGGATACTTTTAGGATTGCTGTAATAATACAGATTTAGTTGTTCTGTTTATTTCTCTAACTGAGCTGAGTAATACTTGGAGTGCAATACGATTTCTAACTGGGCTAAGTGAAACTAAGAGGGCTGAGAACAAAGAGAATGGTAGCTGAGGGGGATAAAAATAGACAAGGAGACTTTAGGATTGCTACAGTAATACAGTATCTAATGGATGAGATTTGAGACTGAGTTAACCCGGTCGGCAAGGGGGCAGTAGGGGGACTAGCGTGGGGGGGAACAGGAATTTGAGTAAAAAGGGCACTAACAGTTGTAGTAGGGTACAGAAACCATGAGTAAGAGCCTGTAGCATAAGATGGGAGCCAAAATGGGGCAGGTGCCGCATGTCAATAGGGTGGGCATCTTTGGAAGGGTGGCAGGGTGTACAGGGTGTGGGTCCGCCATGATCCTGGACTGGGCTTGGAGGATGGGGGGGTGTATGGTCTGTAGACAACTGTCTAGTTTGAGGGAGAAACTGTGGAGGTTAGGGAGGAGTCTTAGTGTCAGGGCAGATGAGTATGGTACGCATCCTGTCTGGTGGGGGGAATAGGGATGGCCAGGGGGGACAGGGGAAGAACAACTAGGGACTGAACCGACCCCAGTATCAAAGGCACTAGCAGAAAAGAGAGGAGAAGGGAGGGGTGCCTGAGGTGATGGGGGGGCCTGCTGATTGTGGAGGAAGAGACCACAAGGAGTACCAGGGAGAGAGCAGATGGCTGTGGGTAGGTAGGAACCAGGGTGGGACCAGGGGGGCAAGGAGGGAAACAAGTAGGAGGGGGGAACTGATAGGGGGAAGAGATGTAGAAGGAGTATCGATTAGGAATAGATTTGAGCCTCTGCTTGGGAGAGAGAGGGGAAGCAGGAACATACTGAAGGGGGAGGACAAGCAAGGCATGAGAGGAATGGCAACAGGTAGGGGAAGAGATAGTGAGGACGAAAAGGGTAGAAGGGGGGCTAGTAAGGAAGGGGGTGACTGGAGGAGAAGGCTATGGGAAGGGGGAAGGATGGGAGGGGCATCACTATCAGGGTCGATGGGAACGGGGGCTCTAAATCGACAACAACAGGGATAGGAGAGGGGTTGGAAATCAGCAGGGGAGGAAGGGAGGTCGACATGGGAAGCCCAGTAGGAAGTAGTCAGGCTGGGAAGGGGTTCAAGGGGGATGGGAGGAATAAGGCAGAGAAAAGGGGTGAGGCAGAAGTAGGGGTGCAGATACAGAAGTCACAGAGAGTGCAGCTGGTGGGGGTAAGGGGCAGGGAAGAACGAATACTGGGGTGGTGGAAGTGGCAATAGAAGAGAAAGGGGGTAAGGGATGGGGTACTTGTTCTAGGGGATTCTATACTGAAAGGGGTGAGATGGGGCAGAAGGGGGGGAAGGCACAGCAGTATTTGGGTTGAAGCTATCCCCAGGTTGACTGCAGGAGGGGCAGGGCAGGTACTGCTCAAATGTGCAGCGAGGGGGAGGAAAAAACTAATTTAGTGTTGCATGTGGGTACAAACGACTTGGCAGGGGAGACTGTCGAAGTAGTGAGGGGGAGGTTCTAGGAGTTGGGCAGGCAGTGTGAGTGGGTGGGGGAGTTGGTGGCATTCTCGGAGGTACTCCCGTTACCATGTGCAAGCATGGGGAGGAAGGGTAGGATCGAGGAGTTCAATGAGTGGCTGAGGGATTGGTGCCACACCAAAAATTATGGGTTAGTGAATAACTGGGGTAGGGTCTGGGAGAATAGTGACTTGTACGTGGGGGACAGGCTACACTTGAGCAGTGAGGGGAAGGGTGTATTAAAGGCAGCACTGGAGGAATATATCTCTACTAAGGTGGATTTAAACTAGTAGGGGGAGGGTGGCCAAAAGACTGAGGTTGGTAAAACGGTCCAGACAGGGAAGCCTAATGAGCTCACCCCCCTAGATATAGGTAATGGCGGAGGAGTAGTAACCTTGGGAGAGGGCGGGCGCTCTAAGGGTAATACAAAAGACACCACCACCCGGTAAGAATAACGAGGAGAAAGGGTGCGGACTACCGGGAGGAGGGACACAAGCCAAGGAGAAGAGTGAGGAGAAGGGGGGGTACATGTTGAAGGTGGTCTCTCTCAATGCAAGAAGCCTGGGGAACAAAATTGCAGAGCTTCAGGTGCTCCTTTCAGAGGGGAAGGTGGACACTGCTGCAGTGACAGAGACTTGGGCCACAGAGTACCATGATTGGGACTTGGCAATCCCGAGATACAGGATTTACAGCAGGGACCGGGGGGTTGGATGGGGTTGATAAGGGAGGTATTTAATCGTGGGGAGCTTTAAACAGGCTCTCAAATCCTTTTTATGGAATAGGGCCTATGGTGTCTCTGACTGATGTCTGTATTTGTTTTTGACAGTTTTTATATTATTGTTTGTATACTTTCTTTGTACTTAATCTTTCTGGAATGTGCCTTGGTATTTGAAAGGCGCAATATAAATAAAGATTATTATTATTATTATTTATTATTATTATTATTATTATTATTATTATTGCACTCTATGTGAGGGAAGAGATCAAATACATAAGGGACGAGGGAGAAGTGGAGAGGACAGAGGCACTTTGGGTGCAGCTCCAGGACTCCAAGGGCAGAAAGCTGAGGCTGGGAGTGTTGTACAGACCACCAGCCCAATCCGGGGAACTGGATGGGGAGTTGGCAGAGCAGATATGGAGGGTGTGTAGAAGGGGGATTGTGGTGATTGTGGGGGATTTTAACCTACCACTGGTTGACTGGAGCACCCCGGCCACTAGCAGTACCAGGGAGCAGGTGCTCCTTGATGCATTCAAGGACAGCCTTCTGACGCAATTGGTAAGTGGGCCTACAAGGCTTGGCAGCACTCTGGACCTAGTACTGGCAAATGAGGAGGCGGTGAGGTAGGTAAGGGTGGAGGACCCACTAGCGGGTAGCGACTACCAAACAGTGTGGCTCATTCTTGCACTGGGCAGGGAGACAGGAGGCACAGGCACTAAGGTGGTGGACTTTAGTAGGGTGGACTTTGGGAGGATGGGAACAATACTGCGAGGAAGAATCCAGAATAAGGCCGGAGATGGATGCAGAACAAAAGTGGGGAATCATAAAGACTGGGCAAACAGAGGCCACAGTAGCCTGTACCAGGGCCAGGAGTAAGAAGAGCAGAGCCAAGAAACCATGCTGGCTGAACAAGGAAGTGCTGCAAGGGATGAGGGCATAGATGGCTGCATACCAGAAGTACAAGAGAACAGGGAAGGGAGAGGATAAGGAGGCTTATGGGAGTTGGTCAAGAGAGGTGGCCAGGAGGGTGAAAAAAAACTAAGGCCCCCAGGGAATTAAGGTTAGCACAGGACATAAAGGGAGGGGAAAATGACTTTTTTAGGTATGTCAGGGAAAAGAGGAAGTGCAAGGAACATATTATAAGGATAAAGCAGGGAGTGGATTGGGTGGAAAAAGGGGAAGAGCAAGCGAAAATTCTAAATGAGTACTTCTGCTCCATTTTCACTAAGGAGAGGAATGATCCACTACCAGCATGGGCTGGTGGGTGGGGAAATGGGGGGAGGAGGTGATGGACAAAGTGATCACAGGGAGTAGGGTGCTAGAGGGGCTGAAGGCAGTAAGGGTGGACAAGGCACCAAGTCCTGATGGCATCCACCCCAGGGTGCTGAGGGAGATGGTGGAGCTGTTTGCTGAGCCGCTGGCAGATCTGTTCAACACCTCCCTGGAAATGGGGTATGTGCCCCAGGACTAGAGGGTGGCCCATGTGGTGCCCATACACAAGAGTGGGCCTAGGGAGGAGCCAGGAAATTATCAGATGGTCAGTCTCACTCCCATAGTGGGTCAGCTTATGGAGGCAATACTGAAGCAGAGGCTGGTGGCATTCCTTGAGAGTAATGACCTCCAAGATGGCTGGCAGCACAGGTTCGTCTCAGGGAGATATTGTCAAACCAACCTAATAGAGTATTATGACTGGGTGACAAAGGATTTGGACAGGGGCCATGCGGTACATGTCTTGTACTTGGACTTCAGTAAGGCCTTTGATACAGTGCCTCATGGGAGACTGGGGGGAAGCTGATGGCAGTGGAGGTGGGGAAAAAAGCTGACTAAACAGATAAAGAACTGGTTACAGGGGAAGGTGCAGATGGTGGTGGGGGGAAGTTCTCGGCACCTAGAGCAGTGACAAGCGTTGTGCCACAGGGATCAGTGCCAGGCCCGGTGCTATTTGGGCTCTTTATCTCTGATATAGCACATGGAGTGGTGAGAGGGGTTAGTCTGTTCACAGATGATACCAAGTTGGAGACAGTGGTGGACAAAGAGGACGGATGGGAAAAACTGCAGAGGGACCTAACCAAACTAGAGACATGCTCGGTGGAGTGGCAGCTAGGATTCAATGCAAAGAAGTGTAAGGTGATGCACTTTGGGGCTAAGAACCAGCAGAGGGACTATTGGTTGGGGGGGTGAGGTTGGGGATCACAGAGGAGGAGAGGGACCTAGGGGTGTTGGTAACTGGGAGCATGAACAACTCTGCCCAATGCAGGAGAGCAGCAGTGAAGGCAAACAGGATGCTGGGGTGCATCGCAAGGGGATTCTCATCCAAACACAGGGATGTGATCTTACCTCTCTACAGATCATTGGTCAGACCGCACCTGGAGTACTGTGTGCAATACTGGAGGCCATACCTGAGGAGAGATAAAAAGTTACTGGAGGGGGTGCAAAGAAGGGCAACAAAATGTTAAAGGGGATGGAAGGAAAGGAATATGAAGTTAGGCTGAAGGAGCTGAACATGTACACACTGGAAGAGAGGAGGGATGGGGGGTATAATTAAAGCATTTAAATACCTGAGGGGGATAAATAAACCTAGCACCGAGGGGGTGTTTAAACTGAGGAGTGGAAGAGAGACGAGGGGGCATGGACTAAGGTTGGAAGGGGACGTTTCAAGAGGGAAATGAGGAGGCACTACTTCACTGAGAGAGAGGTGTCTACTTGAAATGTGCTGCCAGAGGGGGTGGTAACATGTAGGACAATCAATCACTTTAAGAAGGAGTGGGATAAAGCAAGAGGAAGAGTTAGGAGGGATGGGGCTGAGACAAGCAGGGAGGGAACTGAGGGGGAGGAGGCTGGGGCCTCTGCAATCTAGGGTGCTAGCTGCACACTCAGGCAGACTTAGATTGACCAATTGGTCTGTTCTGCTGGCAGATTCGTATGTTCGTATGTATGTTCATATGTAAAATCACAGTGACTCTGTTCATGAGCAGAGGTCCTAAAATGTCTATGTTGAAAATTTGATGACAAATGTCCACAAAATTACTGTGTTACAAGCGTGCGTTGTGCAGTTTCCAAGCACCCTCATAACTTCGCAAAGTTGTAGTACTTTCACTCCAGATTATCAACATTAGCATTTTTTTCAAACCTCCTTATAAACAGTACAGCTGTCATTTTTCACATCCTGCCCGAAATATGCATTTACACATCTGGCGCAGAATAGCGCGGTTGCTGTGGGAAATCAATGTTCAATACAGATTAAGAAAATCATAGTGACAGTGTTCATGAGCAGAGGTCACAAAATACCTATGTTGAAAATTTGGTGAAATAATTCCACTAAACTTGACTGTGTTATGCGCATGCGTTGCGCAGGTTCCACGTATGCTTGGAAGTTCGAGCATTTTAAATATTTTCACTACAGATTTTCAACATTGCCATCTCTTCACACCTCCCTATGAATGGTGCAGCTGTCATTCTCCACATCCTGCCCAATCTGTGTTTTCATACATCTGGCACACAATGACACGGTCACTTTGGGAACTCAACGTTCAGGGCACATTGACAAAATCACAATGCCACTGTTCATGAGAAGAGGTCCCAAATGCTTTCATGAGGTGGGGATCACAAAAAGGCCATGTTCAAAATTTGTAGTGCAAATACCAACAAACGCCCGGGGCATTAGGATTTCTAACCATAACGTCCCACCCTGTACAAACTGATAGGCATCAAGGGTGTGCCTTTGGATTGCTGACTGTAATGCTCATGCCATTCCCCCCCCACCCCCCAACCCTGCAGCCAGTGACAGGCATCGAGGTGCACCTTGGACTCTTTGGCCCCAGAGTTCACCCCATTTTCCTATATTGCATCCATTTCAATGTATATCCTTATGGAGTGGGGTGACTGTAAAGCCAAACACCCCAAGGCACACCTCAACACTTGTTGGTGTCTGCAGAATAGGGTGAGGTGAAATGACATGAATGTTATGGTCGACAACCCAAACGCATACCCCAATGCCTGCCCATCTCTGCAGGGTGGAGGTGGGGTTGGTGTGAAGTTCAGTACTTCACTGCCATTCCTACTCTGCATCTGTCTAACTCCACATTTCCAATGCTAATACCAGCAAGCAAATATTCGGCATTGACAGATTCTTGTTCTCCTTGTCACAGGCCAGTTTCTCCACCTGTCTACTTTATTTTCCACTTAATTTAATCTGCCAGTTTTTCGTTGTCATGTCTCCTTTACCGGTGTGCACCCCTAGCTCTTCAGTTTTGCCAGTAGATACTGAAATGCTCAAAATGTCCTCAGGGGCCTATTCACCCCTATAGAAAACTTAGCTTTTATTTCCATTAGTTCTAGACTCTGAAATTTTGGAAAACCTGTTCAATTCACTAAAATCTTCTCCTGATGTAAAATCCTGTACCCTGAGGACTACATCATCTGCATTAGCAATAATTTTTCTTATGCTAGTGCCATCTGACTGTTCCATAGTTTTAATGAATGGAAGATTGTCTAGTCCCCAGAGTATAGGTTCAAGACATAATATGTATTAAAGAGGGCTAAATGGGGCACCTCTGTTTTCCCCCTCTCTTAACAGCACAGGCTTTTCTCTTCACCCCTTAACCATACAGAGGAGCATAGCTTCATTATACTGTATCTTAATATTTTTATTAAAATCTTCCAGAATTCCATAGCCTTTTAAAGCTGTCCATATATAGTCATGCAATACTGAATCAAAGGCATGTTCTTGATCTAATGTAAGCACATAGCCTTGTAAGTTCCTTTTGTTCCCTCTTTCTATAATTTCCCTGGTATATTTTAAATTGTTTTATTTTCTTCCCATTGCTGAGCAGGCTGAGATGGGGATAATTTGTTATGTTCTGTGTTAAAAATGAAATCTGATTTCCAGTCAGCTCCGTATAGAGTGGCTAGGTTGGGAGCAAAATTTGTACCCATAGATGTGCCTTTGATTTGGGCAAAATTTTATTTTTTTTCAAAAATGAAGTTATTTGATTCAAGAGCAATCCTAGCCACATCCAATATAAAATCACTAGGGAGAACAGCATTCTCTGGACATTCTCTAAGAGCTTTCTGGAGTGAGTTTAACCCCCCTTCATGGGGGATGTTTATGTACACGCTGTTGCTATCAATGCCTAAGAGGATGTCATGTTCCTCAATTGTTGTCTCATTCAGCATTTGTATCATGTGACTGGTATCTTTCATGTACAATTTACAACCTGGTTGGTTATCAGATCTACTATGTTTATTGAATAAGGTGCAGTTGAGCAACTTGTTTTCAGCGACAGAGAAAGGAATTCTTACTAGTAAATCTTATTAAAAAAATTGTATCACAAGAACTGAATAATCTATAGAAAGCTAAAGATCTTGACTATTTAAGTAAATAAAAAAATTGTCTGGTTAGCATTATGAAAACAAACTCAAAACTTAGAGCAATATTTGTTAGCATAACTGTCCCCCAATTAAGAATGCATATTATGAAGTTTAGGTTTCAGACCTATGGTTTGAATTTTATCAGAACATGATATCAAGGTAAACTGCATATTTATGAGGTCACTTTATGTGACTGCAGATTATGATGTTCTGAGGATACACTGCATGTTGTTTTGTCCTAGATATGAAAAATTGAGCAAACAAATGATTAGCGTCTTACCTTTCAGTTGTATTGACTACCCTCAGAAACAACTATAAGAAATGTTATTCAGTGTAAGCATGGATCTTGTACACAAATGTGCATGTTTTTAAGTGCAATATGTACTCTGAGAAAAACAATATGTGAACTAATTTATAAAATAACTTGTTATGTTGTTACTTTTAGAAATATTTGTGTTCATGGCAATCTAGTCATATTTGAAAAGGCTTTGTAAGCTGAGCAATAAACTTTCATCTACCTACCTCCCTTGAAGGGGGAGAGGACAAGTAAATCCTAGTTAAGACTTCCCTGGAAATGGGCAGGGGCCAAGGAAGAACTAGAAAGAATACAGACAGGGAACTGATTGGATCAGGAAACAGGGGGAGGTCACGATAAACCAGCAAGGAGTAAGAGCAACAGGAGGAAGGGTGGTGTAGACAAAGAGCAGGGTACAGATAATAAAAGGGCAATAAAAATGGGAGGTTGCAAGGTGGTCTACATAAATGCCAGGAGCCTGGGTGATAAAATTTGCCAGCTCCAGGGGATGGTGGCAGATTCCAAGTTAGACTTGGTGGTCATTAGAGACTCAGGCCACTGGGAATAACAACTGGGATCTGGTTATTCCGAGATATACCCTGTACAGAAGGAATAGGTATAAGGGCAAGGGAAGAGGAGTAGCTTTTTACATTAAGGATAGCTTAAAGCTTACAGGGGATGGGACTATCAAAAGGGAGGTGGGGAGTGGAGTAAATTTGGGTGCAGCTAAAAACAGCTATGGGGGGGCGTGGCCATGCCGAGTGCCAAGATGGCTGCATAAGCCTAAGATTCCGCGCATATCCACCGAGAATCTATAGCATCCTGCCCCTTAACCACCATCCATCTATTGAAAACAGCAAGGCGTATTCTCCAAATGGCATCCTTCACAAAATATGCAAAAATATAGGTGGAAATCACTTTTAAATCTGCTGGCAAAGTTTCTAAGTCGACGAGCCTGAACTCACCAGATACACGAGCCACAGCCTGATTGGGTCAAGAGGCCTATCAGATCACTGGGCCACAGATGGAACAACCTCAACCTATTTCACAAGGCTCCTTGGAGAGGCTTATCCATGATTTAAAAATTAATTGGCGGCCCAGATGAGGGCAGGATTTGAAAATATAAATGTTCAACTCTCACACCTTCAGCAGACTGTTAATAGCATGGGAGAGACAATTGAGACACGTGGCAGTTGCCTAAATGAAGCGGAGACATGTATTACTCAGCAGGAGGATAAAATGAACAAAATGGAACCCTCCTTATAACAAGCCCTAAAGGAGATTGAGCACCTGAAGGAAATACTGAACGATCATGAAATCCGTGATCACTGCTGTAACGTCCATGTTATTGGCCTACCTCAGGAGCTGGAGGTCCGAGATTGTAGCACATTCATGTGGGCTTGGCTGATTAAAATGCTCTGACTTGTAGAAGGCTCCCAGCTGGAGATACAGTGAGTGCACCAAACACCTGGCCAGCGACCAGGCCCAGATGAGTGCCCCTGACACCTCTTGGTTAAATTCCTCCAGTACTAGGACAGACAGCATGTGCTTGAAGCAGTGAGGAGGATTGGCTCTATCATGATCCAGGACAATTGGGTGAGCATATATCCTGACTACTCCCAACAACTCCAGAACGACTGACAGACTTTTCTCGGAGTTAAGAAACAGCTTCATGAATTGAGTTTGTCATTCGCTCTTGTCTATCCTGCAAGGCTTATCATTTGATGACAAGGTGCATGTAAGCCCCCTCTCATTTGAGAAGCAGTGCAGGGTAGGGGTTCCCCCACTTTAGGCAGGCCAGCTCTTTCAGCAGTGATGTCTCGTGTCCCCTGGGTGTACATCCGAGGGAGGGCCTTGTAGACAAGTGACTGCAGCTGTTATTTGTGGGGTCCCGGGCTCTGGGAGGTGGAAGAGAGAGAAATGGATGTGCAGCATAAGTAGGCCCCAGGGTCCAGATTAGGCCCCGGTAGATTGGATGTGGGCCTGGGTCATCAGGGTTGCAGCAGGTTGTGGCAGGGCCTCTGCATCCCAGTGTGGCAAGGCAAACTAGAGTCTTGCTGCTGAAGGGAACTGAGGGAGCCTCTACATTTATAGGGCCTGTTTGGAGGGACAGGCCTAGGGGCTGCCGGTCATTAGCCGAAAGGGCCGCTGAGTGCCCTGGAGGTGTATTTTCCCCTCTACGCTGATTGCACTTATCGGGCAGCGGGATTATTGGAGAAAAGGTTACAGCTGTGCAGGAGCAAGATCACGCACCATGTCTTACGCCTTGATCCAGAACTTGAAAGGGAGCTAGTGGTAATCTGGGGAGACCAGGTAGATCAAGAAAGTGACCTGGGTAGAGAGAGATTAAAAGGGGTATGGTGTGGTAGGTTTTGCTGGTACCGCACCATCCGTGTCCCTAGGGGCTGAAGTGAAAGCCAGGGAACGAGTTGGGAAGAAGTTGTATGCTTCCCCATAGACAGGAACATTGAAAAGCCCCAGTTTAATTAGTGAAGAGCCAGGTACTAACCAGTGCCAGTGGGATAGTGAAGCTTCACGGTCCAGGAGAATAGGTCGCTAGATTCCTGGGGACATTCAGTGTCTGCTATAGTGTGAGCTATTAAAGACCTTGTGCTGCCTTAAATTCTGCCAATCTTTCTTGTAAAAAGTTTAGCCCCATGGAGCTGAGAGTTGATCTTAAGTGACAAGTGTACCCCTGTAGCACTGTCAAATCATTTGGGCTCAGGAGAAATAAAGTGATTATGTTTTGGCAAAGAAATCAAAAGTTGGTCTCAGTCTGTAAATAAGGATTCTAATATAAGTTTTTAAAGATTTTAGCTTTCCAGATGAGTTTATTTCCAGGGGGCCTTAATTAATTTCTGAACCTCTGTGGTTCTGGGGTTGGGGAGATCTTTGAGGCTGAAGAAAGAAGACATCCAGAGCCTTGTGATCTTCAGTGGAATTTTGGGGTACCCTCAGAGTCTGTGGCCATGATCCCTGAAATTTTCCAGCTGTTTTGAAGATGTCTTCCGTAGGCCCAAATGTTTATTCCAAGCTTTGAACCTGTGGGATGTTTCTGGTGAGATTTCTGTGCTGTTTCGCCCCCTCACTGCAGAAGATCAGTGTGCCCTTAGACACTGGTGAGGGGGTGGGCCACACACAGAACAGAAGGCATTCATCAATCCTGAAGCCCTAGCTTACATCTCATCTGCCTTGGACAGACTGATGACCCATTCAGACACCGGGAGCACAAACCAGGCTACATGACCTGCTTACATTTCAGTAAGGTACTCTTTAGCTGGCTAATTCTCCAGAGACTGTGATTGGGGTGGGGGGGGAGCTCTTTGGGTCGCCTTGTGGCCTACTGAGAACTTGAACTGGGCCCATCCCCTTCCCTCAACTAAAACCTGGCCCCAGTGTATTGTGACAATGGACTGGGACTTCAACTAATTTTGTTGATGTCTGTGGGGGCGGCTGTTGTAACTGCTACCAACCCTCTCTTAAGACCTATAAACATTGAAGTGGCTCACTTTTTGTTGTATTGGTTGAGGGCAATCTCCATCCTGGAACCACCTCTCCTCTTTTGTTGTGTACTATTTTGTTCTCGTTTTGTGGTAGGCAATGCCTATTTTAGTTGGTAAAGAGGAGGTACAGATGGGGGCATGGTTGGTTCCTCCTGCCTACCCTATTTGGGGTGACAACCTACCTCCCTCTCCTGGACGTATAGCAACTGCTGAACTTTTACAAGGGTGACTATACAAACAGTTCTCCCTATAATGCCTTTGCAGAGAGATGAGTTAGTTTGTGTTCGATGCTTAGTTAGGCAATGACGACATCTTACCTATCTACTGAGTCTGTATGATTAGCCCATTATTTTGTTGGGTGCGACTTATTAAAAGAGCCCGGATAAGCCCCCTCTCATTTGAGAAGTAGTACAGAGTGGGGGCTCCCCCCCCCCATTTTAACCAATCAATCAAACTCCCACCTTATATCTTCAACCTGTTCGAACAGTCTAAGGGTGTGCATGGTCTATGAAACTCTTCCTTTGTCTACCTTAAGTTACCTCGGACAAGGACACGACTTGGCACAACCTCTACCAGGGCCTTCTTACCTTCTCTTTGGAATAACACTTAAAAGGTCCTCAAGCTTTCCTTCCTGCCTAGCCCTCACACATTCAGGCAGCTGCTCTACTGATGCTAAAGATGGCATGTGACTGCTTCAGCTGATAACTTGTATTTGGACAGCGTAGCCCCCCCCTAACTCCGGCGCTTACCCTGGCTGTCCTATTCCCCCCTGTTGGCTGGCATTCCTATGTGGGGAATCAACCCCTCTTCCTCCTGCCTTCTCTCCTTCCCCTTGGCATCCCCCTCCTCGGGGGTCCGCTGCTCAGGCAATGTGCCCCCCACTCCCCCTTATTTGGCTTGCCTTCCTCTCTTCCCTCTGCCTTATCATCTCCTAATTTACCTATGTCTGTATTTGCCTTGTTAACTAAGTCTGGCTCCAGATCCCTAATGAGTACCGTTTTTTAAATCTAGTTTGTTCTATTGATTTGTTTTGTATTGAACTACTGTTGAATTACTGTAATATTGTACGTCCTTTGTGTCCAGAACCATCTTGCAAATGAGCTTGCTCAGTGATGTAACTGCCTGGTTAAATAAAGTTTGATTGATTGATTGGAGCTCAAGAGCAAATTAAGCTCTGCGCACTGTTTGTTTTCTTTTCAGTATGCAACAGATCCTCACCTGATGTTTAATTGTTTAGGATGGCAGCATTAAGGATGGCATGCACGAGCTTTGTGATGTTGATTTGTTTGGGTCTGGGGGGCTACTGAGGGGAGTAGTCTGGAAGATACCTTTTTAAAGGCAAATGTGAGTAAGGGGAAGGGTTGTTTATTTTCCACTGGATAGTATGTGGTGGGAATCTGGTCAGGAGAACACAAACATATAAGTACTTATCGTAAAGCTGTTCTTTGTATAGCTGGATAGGATGGTGTCGCCAAGAGATTGCCAATCTGGGCATCTTTGGGGGCTGGCACTATCCTTGTCCCGACAGTTCCCCCTCACCTTCTTTGATATAAATATTACCATCCCCACCTCAAGTGACACAGGCTGCCCTCCCCCACCCATTCCGTCAACCCTGTGATGGGGAGGGGCAGTTGAAATCTTGTGGGAACCTCTTCCAACACTCTCCTCCCCCTGGCAGGATGCTAGAATTCCAATTTATGGATTTTTTTTCCGGGCATTCTATGGTGGTGAGCGCTCTAGGCTCAGTCCACGAAATGTAGTGGGTAACGGTTGTGCGCCCCATTTATGAGGTAGTACAGGGAGAGTGGGGGGGGTTTGGGAGGAAGAAATAGGGGTTATAGAACTTGGGGGTAAAAGAGAAAAGAGAGTCTTGGGAGATCACCATCGGAATTACATTATTGTTTTGGTTCATTATCTGGGGCGGGGGGAGGGGGTTGGAAAGGAAAAGTTAGAGTTAGCAGATTCAGAGGTAATATGGAAACTGTTCATTGGATGTTTGTTTTGGAAAAAGTTTAAAAGTTCCCACAAGCAAGATAGCTTTCTGTTTAAACATGGTAAAATTTCAGCATGTTCTATTTCTGAAATTAGTGAGTCTTAATGTATGAGAATAGCCATGGTGCAAGAAAATCTTGCAGCTTAAAAAATGGGACCATTAAGAATCATTTCATGGAACGTCAATGGGCTGAAAACGGTGGTGAAGTGGAAAAGGGTCTGGTCCTATATTAACAAGCATTTGTCAATGCTGAATGTTAATTGTGTTGGTCTGTTGAGCTCGCTCAATGGACCTCTATCACTGGCTCAGTCTGTTTGTCCCAGTGTTGCAGGCTGCTCTTTTGTACTGAGCTGCTGCCTGCATTGGCACCTTGTTCTGCCGAGGAAGAAATCCGCAGCTGTCCCGACAGAGCTCCATTGAGGGGGCTCACTCCCCCTGTCTCACTCACTCATTCTGTTTCTTCTGGCACTGCAGGCTGCCCTTTTGTACTCGGCTTCTGCCTGTTTTGGTGGCTTTTTCTGCCCACAAAGAAATCCACAGCTGTCCCGACAGAGCTCCGTTGAGGTCGCTCAATCCCCCTGTCTCACTCACTCATTCTGGTTCTCCCGGCGCTGCAGGCTGCCCTTTTGTACTGGGCTCCTGCCTCTGTTGGTGCCTTTTTCTGCCCACAAAGAAATCTGCAGCAGTCCCAACAAAACTCCGTTGAGCTCGCTCACTCCCCTTCTCTCACTCACTCATTCCATTTCTGCCAGCGCTGCAGGCTGCCCTTTTGTACTGGGCTCCTGTCTGCGTTGCTGCCTTCTTATGCCCACAAAGAAACTTGCAGCAGTTACAATACAGCTCCATTGAGTTCGCTCACTCACTCATTCTGGTTTCCCTGCCACTGCAGGCTGCCCTTTTGTCCTGGGCTCCTGCATGCATTGCTGCATTTTTCTGCCCACAAACAAATCTGCAGCAATCCCAACAGAGCTCCGTTGAGCTCACTGACTGCCCCTTCCTCACTCACTCATTCTGTGTCTCCTGGCGCTGCAGGCTGCCCTTTTGTACTGGGCTCCTGCCTGCATTGGCGGCTTTTTCTGGCCAGAAAGAAAATTGAAGGAGTCCCGACACAGCTCCATTGAGCTCGCTCACTCCACCTCTGTCACTCACGCATTCCGTTTCTGCTGGCTCTGCAAGCTGGCCTTTTGCACTGGGCTCCAGCCTTCGTGGCCACATTTTCTGCCCACAAAGAAATCCCCAGCAGTCACAATAGAGCTCCATTGAGCTCGCTCACTACCACTCTGTCACTCGCTCATTCTGTTTATTCTTGGCGCTGCAGACTGCGCTTTTGTACGGGGCTCCTGCCTGCATTGGCGCCTTTTTCTGCCCACAAAGAAATCCACAGCAGTCCTGATAAAGCTCCATTTGAGCTCACTAAGTCCCCCTGTCTCACTCACTCGTACTGTTTCTCCCACCGCTGCAGGCTGGCCTTTTGTACTGGGCTCCTGCCTGCATTGACGCCTTTTTCTGCCCACAAAGAAATCCGCAGCAGTCCTGACAGCGCTTCCGTGAGTTCGCTCACTCCCCCTCCCTCAGTCACTCTCTCGTTGTGTTCCTCCCAGTGCTGCAGGCTGCCCTTTTGTACTGGGCTCTTGTGTTGGGGCCTTTGTCTGCCCACAAACAAATCCGCAGCAGTCCCGACAGAGCTCAGTTGAGCTCGGTCACTCCCCCCCTCTCACTCAGTTGATCATAATCTGTCCCAAACACTGATTTCCCAGAGTGACCGTGCTATTCTCCGGCAGGAGTGCAAAAACATATTTTAGCCAGTATGTGAAAAATGACAGCTGTAGTGTTCATAAGGAGGTGTGAAAAAATGCCACTGTTGAAAATGTGGCGTGACAATTTTACAAATTTGCGAAGTTACAAGGGTACGTGGAAACAGTTCAACGCACGCTTGTAACACAGTCATGTTATGGAGTTTTGTCACCAAATTTTCAACATAGGGATTTTGAGACCTCTGCTCATGAACAGTGCCACTGTCATTTTCTTAATCTATTGAGAACACTGATTTCCCACAGTGACCACGTTATTCTGCGCCGGAACTGTGAAAACACATTTCGGTCAGGATGTGAAAATGACAGCTGTACTGCTTATGAGGAGGTGTGAAAATGCCACTGTTGAAAATCTGGTGTGACAATATTACAAATCATGCTTCATTGTCATTTTCTTAATCTGTCCCGAACAGTGATTTCCCACAGTGACCGCTCTATTCTGTGCCAGAAGTGCGAAAACACATTTCAGCCAGGATGGGAAAAATGGCAGCTGTACTGTTCATAAGTAGGTCTGGGAAAATGGCAATGTTGAAATCTGGAGTGAAAATATTATAAATTCGAAAAGTTACGAGCGTGCGTGACAACTGTGCAATGCAGGCTTGTAACACAGTCATTTTATGGAGTATCATTACCAAATTTTCAAAACAGGCATTTTAGGCCCTCTACTCATGAACAGTGTCAATCTCATTTTCTTAATCTGTCCTGAACACTGATTTCCCACAGCAACCCCACTATTCTGCACCGGAAGTGCAAAAACACATTTCAGCCAGGATGTGAACAATGACAGCTATACTGCTCACAAGGAGGTGTGACAAAATGCCAATGTTGAAAATCTGGCATGAAAATATTGCAAATTTGCGAAGTTACAAGCGTGCGTAGCAACTGTGCAACGCACGCTTGTAAAACAGTCATTTTTTGGATCTTTTCCACCAAATTTGCAACATAGGCTTTTTGAGAGCCCACCTCATGAACACTGGCACTGTCGTTTCGTTACTCGGCCCCGAAGGGTGATTCCATGCAGTGACCATGAAACCACCTTTCGGGGCCGATTAATGCCATGACAGTTCAAGAATTCATGAGGAGGGGTCCCAAAAACCCCATGTTGAAAATTTGGTGAAAAAATTCCCAAAAATGCCCGAGATATGCACTAAAGTTGAAAAAACCCTATTTATTACATTATACAGCTTACCTGCATTTCCTCAGTTCGCGGTCGGCTTTGAAGAGTGCAGACGTGTTCCCGGTCCAATCAAGATCGTCATGCCGAGCTCCGGAGGTAAGTATGGGGAGGCAGGTGCGCAGTGGTGGGTGCAGGTTGTGGGGGGCAGGGAGACTATGAGGGACCATTTCTTTTAAGTAAAAAACAAAACACAAAATGTCGCGGGACCGTTTTAACTTTACTGGGGCATGTAGCACGCTGGGGTGGGCTCCCAGTGTGCCACGAATCTTGCTTTTGGGGGGGCAGCTGTGGCTGGCAGGATTAGGCACCCCCGTCGGTAAACAACAAAAGGGAATTCCTTTCTGCCGACAGGGATTGGGCACCCGTCGGCGAAAAATAAAACCGGAGGAGGGGTTACATTATGCCGACGGGGGTAGAACTCCCTTACGGCAAATAAACATGTTGGGGGTAAATATTGTTTGTGAATGGCGGCAAGCCGCCACTATGTTCTAAACAATATCGAATCTACATCCCGCCCTGCAATGAGGTCGCTCCCTCATTGCAGCGGATGGCTGACACTGCAATGATAGCGCCCTGACTGCAGTGGCTGATTTTTTTTAGAAGGTTGTGGCACGCTGGCTGAACTACTGTCAGCAGCAGCGTGCCACGGCATTGGGGGACAGGGGACAAGCCTTTGCAGGCTGTGGGGGCATTGGGCACAACAGTGCCGCACCTCCACAACCTGCCTGTGGAGAAAGCTGCCGCAACATGTTTCTTGTGCGTGCGCGCAATCAACATAAAAAAGAAAGAGGAGATGTGATCCATTTACAAGAAATCCATTTGACAAAAGAGAAGTCAGATAAATTAGCGAATATGTGGGAGGGGATACATTTCTGGTGGCCCTATTCACATCCAAGTCTAGGGTGTTGTGGTTTGGTTCCACCCATGTCTCAGGGTTACCACTCATACTCAGCTATCTGATCCCCAAGGCAGATACTTAGTGGAGGATGCCACTGTGGAGGAGGGGGTTCGACTTACCTTGGTCTCACTGTATGGACCGAACTGCGATGACCTGGAATTTTTTCACCACCTGGCACTTGTTCTGGCTCCTTTCCCAGATAACATAGTTATTGGGGACAATTTTAATAACTTTTGGGATCACATCTTAGAACATTCAGGGACCCGGACCCACCCACCACCAAAAAGCACTGCTGCGTTACAGACCTTAGCTAAGGAAAGAGTTTTAACAGAAGTTTTATACCTTTACCTGGAGGGGCATGAATACTACTTTTTTTCACATGCACACCACCTCTATACTCATATCGACTATGTGCTGGTATCCCTGGTGATAGTAAGGGGGGGTAAATGCCACCTATGGTCCCATATATGTGTCAGACCATGCCCCCCTTATGCTAGATTTAGAGGTAATTCAGGAGGAGCAGGCCACAAGAAAATGGCATCAGTATCAACTATTTGGGAGGCCATGAAGGCTTATGTGAGGGGAATATCTATATCTTATGCTGCCCATAAAAAGAAACTGGTCATCCAGAAGGAGAGAGATTTGGAGTTACAGGTAACCAAATTAGAAAAAAGACATTGCACTGGGGAGCCGACGATACTTACGGGAAAATTGAATCAGACAATCACTCGTCGGATAGAAAAGGACCTTCTTTTAATGAGAACCAAGACCTACTTTGAGGGGGACAAAGCGGGGAAATGCCTGGCCTGGCAACTAAAACAAAAGCAGGCGGAGAGAGTAATTTTTGTTATAGAAATACAACAGGGTGAATTAACAACTAGCCAAAAATCCATAAACCAGGCCTTCCAAACACTTTTTTTTCATATAGGTTTTTATGCTCCCCAGAGCCTGGTGGGTAGCAATGGCCCCACCCTCAAAGGAGCTCATCTCCGCACCCAAGTGTCCCCACCCAGACCATTCCTGGAAATGCCCCACGGCTTACCCCCACCCCCTGCAATGCAGCCAGGGAGAAGAGCGTTGGCTTTCTCCCCTCCGCTGAGCATAATCCAGGGGTCAGGGCAGCCGCGGGGATGCATCGGCCGTCATGGAGCCCGCCAGCTTACTTTTTCCATGTTTTTCTCCCAACCCCCCTCCCTGCCGACGTAAGGTCACTGGCTACCTGCCATCCCAACCCATACTACCCTCCAGTCACCACCAGAGGGCAGTCAGCAAGTGATGTGCAGAAACCCCCTTCCCGAGAGAGGAGAGCAGTTCTCCAGATGCTCAGTCCTCTCTCGCACCTGCCAACCCCCGGTGACCTGTGCTCGTTCCCAAACTCGGGTTGCTGGTGTGGCATGAGGTGTAGCAACTAGCACCTCAACCTCCAGCGCCACCAGGCCAGACACCTTCCAAACTTTTTATGAAAATTTATACACAACAGATGTGCCTCCGAATACCTCCCCCCAATCCTTCCTGAGGAAGATCCCCTTGCCAAATCAGGACCACTCCTTGAGGGAGAAACTGGATCACCTAGTAACACATCTTGTGATCAAGTCGGCCCTGTGGGTTCCAGTTCAAGTAAAGCCCCAGGACCTGATGGCCTCCCAATGGAGTTTTATAGAACTCTTTGGGAGGATTTGGACCCACTTATGTCCCAGATGGTGGAGGACACTCTGGAAACAGGACAACTTCCCACCTCACAGACCTTGGCCACCATCACTGTCCTTCCTAATCCTGGCAAGGACCCTATTAAAAGTGTTTCACTCTGCCCCACATCTCTACTTAATGCAGACTATAAAATCATTGCTAAACTTATAGTGACCCGGCTGGAGACACTGGTCCCAGGACTAATCCACCCAGACCAGGGCAGCTTTTTCAAAGTTCAACAGGCAGAACACAACATCCACTGCACCTTGAATGTCATGAAACTTTGGACTACAAGGGGAACACAGGGAAGCGTGGCCTTCTGGTACTCAACGCCGAGAAGGCATTCGACCATGTCGAATGGTCTTACATGTGTGCAGTCCTGGAAAAGTTTGGTTTGGGATCCTGGTTTTGCTCCTGGATTTCCACCCTTTATAGAGCACAGAGGGCACACATTTTAACAAATGACTATACTTTCCTGGCATTTAAGTTATTCAGAGGAATGAGGCAGGGCTCTCCCCTCTCACCTCCTTTATACATCTTAATAATAGAGGCCCTTGCCTCAGCCATCCACAACCACCCTGATATCCAAGGACTCCAATGTGCAGGAACACACCATGTGATATCCCTCTTTGCTGATGAGTCCTTTTATATATTGCCCACCCTGAGAAGGCCCTCCCAGCTATTTCAGACATATTCCAGCAATATGGCTCTATGTCTGGACATAAAATCAATTGGGCAAAATGCAAGTGGCTCCCCCTGAGCCCCAGCAATAACTCAATAATTATTAATAACACCACTATAGCTCCAACTACAGACATTAGGGGCCCAATTTCAGAAGGCTTATGCATGGCTCAAAGTGACTTGCACCAAAAACAATGGTGCAAGTAGCACTTTTCACCATGAGTTATGCCATTCCCTATTCTGAAAGGCAGCCTGCGACATGTCGCAGTCTGCCTCCACCAGAGTTGCATTACGCCAACAGTTACCCCATAAACTCTCTGTGACATGGCACTAGGGGATTTATGCCAGCAGTTGCATCCTATTCTAGGATGGTGGCCACCGGAACAGCACAGTTGCTATTCTGATAAAACCCCCGAAGGACATCCAGCAAAGTACAGTTAGACCAGCTAATAGCTCGTCTATGTGTACTTTGTGTCCACTAGGGGTGCCCCACTGTGCCGCCTACAGCTACTACCCCCACGAGCTCACAAAATCCCCACCATCCATCCCCCATGTGCAATCCCATGATGCTCTTTGTGGGCTGCTGGCACCCCCAGTCCCTGCAGGGCTTCACATGCCCCCCAAATCCCTGCTCCCCAGATCTATACAAATGCCCCACAGGGCTATTCAAGCAACCCCCTTCTCCCCACCCTGATGGCAGCCGCCTGGAATCCCAACAGTAACCACGATATCCCTAGTGTATAGTGGCCCCCCAGCTGGCAGTGCCAGTCCACCCCCAACCCTCACACCTGGTCCCGGCTGGCAACTGGCATACCCACCTCTCACCTCCATGGCCAGCCACCGACTTAGCTCCCTCTAAGCGCGTAATACTGTATACAGTACACACTCAATGAATGATCGGTGGGGTGGGTGGAATGGCACCGCCGGTGGGGGGTGGGGGCAACTAGACTACCGGGATATCGTGGTACTGTTGGGATTCCGGGCAGCTTCCATTGGGGCGGGGGGACGGGGGGTGCTTGAACAGCCCTGTGGGGCATTGGCATGGTGTCAGGGAGAGGGGCTTTGGGGAGGCCGTGCCATTCAGGGATCCAGGCAGGGTGAATTGCGCCCTGTTGGAGGGCATTACTGCAGCTTGCGGTACGCTGTATAGGTGCACCTTCCTTTTGGTGTACCACCTGGGGTGCTGCAAGTAGCAGGACGTAGCCACTGGGGGACGCCTGTTCTGGAATCGGGTGCAGGGTTCCCGGCGTATCGGCATATGGTACAAGTCGCAAGTGCCAGCGACTTGTGCCATGTGTCCTGGAATCAGGCGCAATGTATCAAGGGACTTGGCTCCCCAGAAAATTGTCTGAGGTAGTGAAATTGAATTACAATCCTCTATTACAAAAAATTCAAGCTGATTGTGGGCGCTGGAGCTCCCTTCCCCTAACCCTTCTGGGGAAAGTAAATTTAGTTAAAATGTGTGTTCTCCCCCAATGCCTTTATCTTTTTCAGACTCTCCCCATTCATATCCCTAACAGGTACTTTAAAGTGTTGTGCGGCTATACCACCACACTGTTAGGGTGACACTGCAGACCCTGAATAAAACAGGAAATATCATGGTGGCCCATTGAGTGAGTGGGACTGGGTCTCCCAAATTTCCATTTTTATTACTTCACATCCCAGCTGGCTTTCATAAAAGATCTGGTCCCTCACTCTAGTCCTCATAAAGTTTAGGTGCAATTGGATGAACAGCTGGGGGAAACCCCATATACAATAGTCTATACACCCCAACACTAGCTAGACTTCTGTCCAAGCAGGAGGATAATCCCTTTAGCAGAGTTTCAATTTGGGCATGGCTAACTGCATATACTTTATACAATACCCCCGCACCTTCTCGCCGGATGCCAATATCTGCCATGCCCTATGGGAAAAATCCCATATTCCTGGGCCGGTCAGTGAAATTCTGACTGGGTGGGAGGCTAGGGGATTGTGTCTGATCTCTCACCTATTTGAGGGTAACAATCTAATGTCTTATCAACAATAGTTAAGAAATGTAACTTACCTCCCACTAACCTTTTTACTTATCTGCAGGTTAGAAGCAGGTTGAGAGAGGGGAGATGGGAAGGGGGCCCCCCACCACCTAGACACTCCCCAATTGAGAAGTTGTTGCTGGACCCCCAGCTAGCAAGCGACCCAGGCCCTTTAACTAGGTGGTACAGGATGCTATTGGAAGCCCTACAAGGCCCTTTAATAATACTTCATGCAAGATGGGAAGTGGATTTGGGCATATAGAGTTTCACTGGGCAGGATTGGGATAGGGCTTTGAAAAGAAGAATGGAGTGCTCTGCTAATAACAGAATCCAGGCAATTCACTACAACATTCTTCATAGAGCCTACTTTACCCCAAAACTATCAAACAGGATAGACCCAACAAAACCTGACACTTGTCCCAAGTACAAGGTAGTTATGGGTACCTTTTTCCACCTGATATGGGCCTGCCTTAATGTCTTGAGGTTTTGGCAAGCCATAACAGACCTACTTAACAAGGCTCTGGGAGACAACAGGCAATTATGTGCAAAAGATGTGCTCCTGGCAATGACTGATGCTAGGGAGGTAAGTGGGTTTCCTGACCACCCACTGAGGAGACTGGGGGTAGTGGTGGTGGGTATGCAGGTGTAGGCCCAGCACTGGTGGTCAGAGGAGGTACCAACAGTGGCATTGTGGATGAAGATGATACTGCAGAACATGAACATTGAACACACCCAATATACAGCCAGAAATCAGTTGGACCAGTACCACAAAATTTGGGGTCCATTAGAGGAAACACTACACCACCCATGGTTACTAACTTTTTAAGCGTGGGTCTAGATACTGAAGTTACTCAATATTGAGGCAAAGTATTACAACTGTATACTGAAGGTTGTGAGAGAAAGTTTTTTTTTATTTATTGAAATATTGGATAACACCTTTGAGAACAAGTTTATTTCATAGGTTCCACGTCAGACGAACAATACATATTGGAAAAGTATGAGATGGAGAACAAACAAAACAAGGAATTATACAAAACATTACAACGGTATATAACTAGAGATGTTCCAATACATGTGGCACTGTACAATGTATGCCAAGGTGCGTAGTTGATTAAAACCTGGAATTCAAAGGGTCATATTAGTGGGGGCGGGATCTTATGAAACGACCCTTTACAGGAAAATGAGAACAAACTCAGCCTAATATCTAGTAATCAACAAGGTAAGGGATGGCATCAGCCCAGGGGCCTCGTCAGAGGGTGAGAAGGTATGGGACAAAGCATTTTAAAGTGAGCAAGGGAGCTCAGGAGATATAATGGGGGGGGGAGCCATAGGGGGTGAGGGGAAAGAGTGGAAGGGATCAAGAAGAATGTGAAAGGAGAATGATTAGCAACTTAGAACAGTTATTTACGTGCTGAGAACAGTTATGCATAAGGTCAGGATAGCATAAGGTTAGAATAAGTGCTGGTCACAAGAAGGAAGGTTATTGGAAGCAGTCATAACTGGCATCAGCAACTAGCTGTTGCTTAAGTTTAACCTTGAAGGAGTCCAAGGTGAATGCTGAAGTGATGTCATGGTGCAGTGAGTTCATCCATAGCAGGGCACGGTAGGCAAAGGACCTTTGTCCCAGAGAAGTGCGACAGCGGGGTATATTAAAAATCTGGCTAGTACAGCTTCTGGTGCAACGACGGTTGGTAGTGGGGGTAATAAACTTTTGCAGTCCTGGGAGCATTTTGCCTAAGCTTACTTTTTTGAACAGTAAACATGTTTGGTACATGAGTCTACCTTTGAATTGGAGCCAGTTAGCCTGAGCGTACATGTCACAGGTATGGGACAGATGGGCTGAGCCAGTAAGGAGCTGGCATGCTTTGTTGAGTGCAACTATGATGCAGTGAAGAGTTGTTTCAGTAGCTGATCCATAGATTGGTAAGCCATAATCAATAAGCGAGATGAGAGAGCTTTGAATGGCCAGGTTAAGAGAAGCTGGGGTCAAACATTGTTTATGCCTATAAAGTAGAACAATGTGGGTGTTAACAGCCTTAGCAATGTTGTCAATGTGATAGGTATAGGTTCTCGTACTGTCAATAGTAATCCCCAGATATTTAAAGAGCTGAACTAGCTCCAGGGGAGAGCCATCTTCATTGGTGATAGAAAGAGGGTAAGTTATGTGCCTATTTTTGGGAGCAGGAGAACAGCATAGTTTGTCTTGTTGTAATTCATAACTAACTTGTGCTTATGGAACCATCTTTCTATGACTACGAAATTACTCTGTAGCCTGAATTCAAGAACCTTAGGGTCTGGACCACTGGTAAACAGGACAGCATCATCAGCATATGAAAGAATGTGACCCTGACAGGAGTAAGGAAGGTTGTTGAGGAAAATGCTAAACAAAAGAGGGCCCAAGATGGACCCTTGAGAAACTCCAGATAGGACAGGTCTGCTATCCGAGAGTATGTTACCAGTCTTCAACTGCTGTGTACGGTTGTGCAGGTAACTTTCAAACCAGGCTACGCTATCATGAGCTAGGCCAATGGTGGTAAGCTGTTCAACCAGAAGCGCATGATTCACTGTGTCAAAAGCCTTGGTTAAATCAATGAAAGCAGCACTGACCAGGTGTCCTTGATCTAAGGAGTGGTGAATAAAGCCTATGAACTCCAGAAGGGCGGTAGTGGTACTATGACCATTTCTGAACCTGTGTTGTTGCAGGCATTGTAGCTGATATTTTTCTAAGTATTCAACCAGTTGGTCAGCTACTACATGCTCAAGTGCTTTTGTGAGTGGGGGCAGGATAAAGATAGGCCTGTAGTTCCCACTAATTGTGCAATCCCCAAACAAACAAAGAAAGACTAAAGGAGCTTAATATGTATACCCTTGAGGAAAGAAGGGAGAGAGGGGACATGATAGAAACTTTCAAGTACCTCAAGGGAATCAACAAAGTCCAAGAGGGTAGCATCTTTCAGAAAAAGAGATGTGCAAGAACAAGGGGGCACAATTTCGAGATAGAGGGGGGACGGCTCAGAGGTAATGTGAGGAAGTATTTTTTCTCAGAGAGGGTTGTGGATGCATGGAACAGCCTCCCTGAGGAGGTCGTGGAGTCAAGGACAGTGGGGGAATTTAATAATGCATGGGACAGACATAAGGCAGTCCTAGTGGTGGTAGGAGGAAGTAAGCTGTTGGTTAACTAGGATCTACAGCTTATCTGTTAGGTAGGAAAATGGGCAGACTAGGTGGGCCAGGCAGTCCTTATCTGCCGTCACACTCTATGTTTCTATGAAATAGTGTCACAGTGGCAGATTTCCATTTCTGAGGGACTTGACAGTAACTAAATGACATATTACTAATATGTGTTAGAGGTGACAGAATTTCATCCAGCGTAAGGGCTATAAACTTTAAGATCCAGGGTGTCACCACTAAATCTTGATTTCCCTAATACCTTAAGTAGGTAATTCCTGGCTTCATGGGCTGAGAGGGTTTTGAAGTAGAAAGGAGGATGAGAATGGTGCTGAGTCTCCTTCCCAGAGTAGTCACTTGTGAGGGGTAAGAAAAGTAGCCAGGTAGCAGGACACCACTCAGGTCCGTGAAGGAATTTTTAAAAGTGTTAGCAATAAATTTGGGGTCGAGTGAGGGTACACCATCAATGTTAAGCTTGGTAGGGGCAGATCTGAGGTCTCTCCCAGTGACCTCTTTAAGGTTAGTCCAAACTTTTCTGCCATCATTCCAGGTCCGAAGAGCACTTCCTTATAATATTGATTTTTAGCTGCATGAATAACCCTCATGCAGTTATTTCTAGCTGCTTTGTACCTCTGTATGTTGGCCTGGCTGCACAGGGACCTAGTCCTGTGCCATAGATGGTCCCTGGCATTCAGAAGCTCAAGGAGGTCTGGAGAAAAACAGTGATTACAGCAGCCTATCACATATAGTGTTGAACTGAAGAATGAATTGGTCGAGGGCAATGTCAACATTGTTAATTGTGTAAACCATTGACCAGTCCTGATTATGCAGGTCAGCTTTTAATGATTCAAGATGCCCACAGCTGAGTACCCTGGTGGTAATTGTTCTAGCGGGTGGGTTAGAGAATTTGTTCAACCAATGAAA
Organism: Neoceratodus forsteri; assembly: GCA_016271365.2. NCBI lineage: Eukaryota > Metazoa > Chordata > Ceratodontiformes > Ceratodontidae > Neoceratodus > Neoceratodus forsteri. The sequence goes on along the minus strand of CM057453.1, from coordinate 409,761,851 downwards.
CAAGACTGGGGAGTGGTCACTGAAGGCATCTGGGAGTACGGTTGTGTCCGATACATGATCAAGGTGGTTAGAGAGCACCCAGTCCAGTAAGGTACCTGTCCCAGTTTTATAGTTGATTCTAGTGGGGGACTTGACTAGCTGGGTGAGGTAAACTGCTGAAACTGCATCTTTGAAAGGGCTTGTGTCAGGAGAGAACCAATTGATACTGAAATCTCCTAACATGATAATTTCTGAATTAAGACTTAGAGAGCCAAAACACCCCAGGAGTGAATCAAAGCAGGAGGCCGTCTGTCTGGGAGGAATATAGATTGAAAACACAGTAAGGGTATTGTGTGCACCTAGTAGCACTTCTATGGCAAGGGCTTGCATATGGTCATCAGTTTTGGGCAGAGTTAGGACAAGACCTTGAAGTTTTTTTCGGAGGTAGCTTGCACAGCTGCCCCCATGCTTGCAGAGATGATCCTGTCTAAAGACTGTGTAGCCTGGGAAGGAAATTGAAGCATCCGCTATTTTTGGAGAAAGCCATGTTTCTACAACTAAGAGGATGTCTGGGTTATGTTGTAAGATCCATGCATTCAGTATGCCCATTTTGGGGAGGAGGCTGTATATATTAAGTGAGGCAGTTGTAAGTAACCCAGTAGATGACTGTGGGTATGCCGTAATTTGTGGAGGGCCAGGGTTGGGGTGAATATTGCCAGAGAGCAGCAGAAACAGTAAGGCCAGTCCGCACAGATATTCCTTTAACTGCTTGTTGCTGAGTTTGTGAAGCTTCCTCTGGGTTGAGTGTGCTTTACAGTTGGTTTGTAAGTTGAAGATCCCAGGGAGGAGTGCCAAAGGGGGTAGCCAGCTAGGGCGAGGAGTAAGGGCAGTACATCAAGAAAGGGGAGACTGATACTTGATTGATTATGTCTAAAACTTCCAAGGACAAAAATTGAAATCTACTTGACTGGGCCATTGATGCTCCAATCTAGGTCTAAGGTCTATGTACCATATGTCTCTAACCTGCTACTGGTTTACAGGCATCAAACTGGTAAACTTTTTGTCTCATGTACGGTACTCTCTTTTGTAGATTAGATGTACTACTGTATGTGAAGATCTCTTGCTGAATTTTAAAATAAAGTTTACAAAAAAAAACAGCTACAGGAAAAAAAGAATGGGGGGTGGTCTATAGACTGCCAAGGCAGAAGGGAGAGGGGGACAAGGATATATAACATCCACTTATAATAATTTCTCTATGTTTTGATATACACGATCATGAAAGCTTAAATGGGACAGGAAATTAGTACTAATTGGCAGCATTGAGTAATGCTCTCATTTACAGCAATGAAATCCATACCTCCAAATAACACATATTTATCTGTACCCGAATAAACACTGATGTGTTTTCAATTGCTTTCTTTCTGCATAACATGCTGCACTGTTCTTTTTATGGAATTAGTAGTTTGGAGTTTTTATTATGTCATGATCTGTGTACAGAATGATAAGTATGAGTTGCTGACCTATCAGAACCTTGTTCAGAGTCGCTGCACAAACCGTAACATAGTTAAAACTCCAGACCACAAGGATATGCATATTGTTTCTGAAAATAAAAACTTCATAAACAGCTGCCAGTTAGAAATGATTACCTGTCATCTAATAAATTTGCTAGGCAACATTTTCCCTTAGTGAAACCATGCCACTCTTGCAGAAAGAAACCTTCACTCTGGTTGGCCAATCATCTGCACAGCCATTTTTCCACTTGCAGGGTATAGGTGAGTCTCAAAAGTTAAAATGTGATTTCTTCATGGTAGCATCACTTTTGATCTTAGTGGGAATCACCTCCGTCTCAGTGGCTCACATCTGTGAAAGGGTCATTTCGGTGGCCTGTGTCACTTCCCATGTGGTCTTGTCCTTCACCTTATCAACTATTCTTTTTAAAGACATTGAAGAGATGGCCAATAATCCTCACTGAACCAACAACCCCTGGGGAAGGCTACTGTTTTCCAAGGTTTCCAACATAATCATCTTGTCTTTCACATCAGTAGGGTACTCAGCTGTCCTGAACACTAGACACTTAGTACCCTGAGGCAGTGTCAAGTTTCCTTTCCCATTCTATCTCACTGTTCCCATGAGCCCAACATCAGGCACTCTGGGTCTGCAGTCATTCCAGGCACTCAACTGTTGTAGCATCAATTGTAGAGCCATAGTTTTTGTTTTTTTTTTCCCAGGACCGAAGACACTATGTCTGGTACTTAAGCATCCTGGTAATTCAGTGCTAAAATCTCTATTTCTTTGTGTGTACCAAACAAATATTGAGAAAATCAAATCAACAAAATAATGTAGCCATCATAGGTGTAGTTGGCATGACTTAGGCCCCTCACATACAATCCATCCACTAGCATCAAAGGAATGTGCTGTAGGTGGTTCTCATAAAAGTTGTGGTAAACAATGGTAACTTGAGAGCCACTGTCTAACAAGGCTCAAGAGTGGTGCCTTTCTGTGTTCTGTTTTCAGGTGAATTTGTCACTGGGCTCCACTACACCCTTTGGAATTCTGCTTCTACCTTGTAGCACTATGAAAGTCCATTTTGCTCTCTCACAAGGTTCCACTGCAGTTTAACAATGGGACCACACTCTGCTGCAACTTCTTAAACACTGTATGGAGTTGTACAATATCTGACCATATGCACATCCTCTCCTTACTGGTAACAAAATTCTTTTTGTAAATGTCAAGGATAAGCTGGATACTGGGTGAAGAGGGTGGCAGTTGGGTCCTTGGTGGCAGGGAGTCCTGTCATATATAGGATGTTTCTGTGGCTAATAAAAAAACTGACAGATGTTTTTCAAGCTCCTAAACCCAGTCCTATAACTCCTTAGCCTCCAGGCCCCTCTACGTTGCCAAGCCAGCACTTTCTGATACTCTGTGGGACAAAATGGACATTTCTCAGCCTCCTGGTCCTTGCTTCCCTTAAGCTCCTGTACCAACTCTCCATAGGAGGATCGATTTTCTCTATTTTCTTCTACATGCAGCTTCACCAACAGGACCCAGTTGTTTCTCCAATTTAATTCCCTAGGACAGATAACTCTAGACTGGTGAAACTAAAGCTGGGCACTGTAGGGTTAGCACAGTGCCTCCAGCTAGCAGGGGACTGCTACAAAATGGTGTTGGGGATCTCTCACTAGAAACATAAAGTAAAACAGAAGTTGACTACATCGGCCCTAGACTAAGGAATATAACACTGATATATATACCCCAAAAATAAAGTTCTTAAAACCATGTTTGCTATTAAACTCTATGGAATCATTGCAGATAAATGAACATGATCTACATGTTAATTGTAAAAAGGAATAACTTTACTGTAACTTCAAACAATAGCTAGGAACACCGTGTGTTCAACCAAAAGCACACATACACATTCCCTAGCTTGTCTGTCCATGCATCCACCCCATCTTTTGGTTCACCAAACCCCACCCCCGGGATGGTCCAGACCACTGGTGTGCCCCTCCTTCAGAGAAGGGCTGCCATGCAATGAGCACTAGGTGCAAATCCACCAAAGAGACAGAAACATTGCAGATCAATTAGCCAGGAGTCCCCTTTGTGACCACACCTGTGGAAGCTGTGGTGAGGGACCAGATAAAATCAGAAAATACACTGACAGCAGTGGGAGCCCAGTGATACTGTACCACCATCTTTGTTTTGGAATACGTCCAGTAAAGGTAGCAGTGTCAGTGGCTCAGTAGGTAGCACACTCGCCTCTGAGGCTGGGAGATCAGAGCGCTGTGGGTTCAGTTCCCACATCTGGCACTTGGGTTAATATCCCAATACTGACACTGTAGTGCAGCATGAGAGGGGTGCTGCACTTCTGAGGTGCCGTCTTTTGGATGAGATGTTAAACTGAGGTCCCGTCTGCCTGGATTGGTGGTAGTTCAGGTGGATGTTAAAGATCCCATGGCACTTATCGAAAAGAGTAGGGGAATTTCCCCGGTATCCTGGCCAAATTTCCCTCATTCACTAAAAATACCACCAACAGCTTAATCTGGTTCAAATTCAATTGCCTACCATCTGTACCCCCCTGGTCGCCCCTGAAAAAGGGACTTCTAGGCCCAGTTGGCTTACCGGGTCAACAAAATTCAACAAACAACAAACAAGTTTGCTAGGATAGCATCACATGAGGCTTACGTGGTGAGTCCAATGCATGGGCATATGGGACATGCAGTCCACTGAACTTTGCTCAAGAAAACGGAGCCAATCAGAAAGCCAGGGGAAACAGAAAGACCCATCCCAGAGGTTCTAAACCAGTCAACTCTGACCCATTTGATAGTTCAGCCAAGTGACTTAACCAGTGGGAGTCAGTCTGCAGCTGAATCTGTGAGGAGAACAAGGTGAAAAATGGAGTTTTAAGCCAGAAAACACCCACATGACTGCTACATGCAATAAAGCTGACACTTACAGTTTTACAACTCAAAGAAGGATTGCCATATGGAGAACTCTGGGTGCGGCACCATCACAGAGGCAGGGAAAGCCATGTTACATTCTTTGAGTCAGAGAGAATGAAGCAGGTTTCCCCAGAGCATCACTGCCAGGACTTATCCTAGGAGGGAGGCTATAGTACTTGTAGATCTGAGTGATCTATAGAAAAATAGGTGAAGGACCAAGAAGCACTTGGAAGAGAGGGTAAAGCCATCATCACAGCATATTTTTGCTTGACCCTAAAGTATTCCTATGCATTATCCAGCTGCTCAGAGATACAGTAAAGTTCTTTGTTACTGCATTTGAGTTGATTGTTTTTATTTGCTTGAAATAATGATGACACAAAGCTCTGCAATAGGATGGACACGCCAGAGGATGTGTAAAGTATGAGGAGAGACCTGCAGAGGCTTGAGGACTGGTCAAGGTATTGGCAGTTGAAATTTAACACAAAAAAGTATAAGATAATGCACATGGGGCACAAAAACCCAGGAACAACATATTAGCTAGGGGGAAGGATATTGAATGCTCCAAGCAGGAAAGGGACCTAGGGGTTATCATCTCTGAGGACCTCAAGGTAGGGAGTCAGTGCAACAAGGTGTCAGGAACAGCAAATAGGATGCTGAGATGCATAGGCAGGGGTACCACCAGAAGGAAAAAGAGGTCATAATTCTACTATACAGGACACAAGTGAGGCGTATAGGGTCCAGTTCTGGAGACCTTACCTATGTAAGGACATAGACAGGGTGGAGGCGGTTCAGAGGAGGGCAATCAAGATGGTGCAAGGATTGCATCAAAAATCCTACAAGGACAGGCTGAAAGACTTAAATATGTACTCCCTGGAAGAGAGGAGGGAGAGTGGGGACATGATCAAGACATACAAGTACCTCACGAGGAGGAACAAGGCACAGGAAAACAATTTTTGCAAAGAAAAAGATGCTTCAGGACTAGGGGACATGGGATGAAACTAGAGGGAGAGACATTCAGAGGGAACGTGAGGAAGTACTTCTTTACAAAGAGGGTGGTGGAAAAACAGAACCACCTGTCAGAAGCGGTGTTGGGGGCGGAAATGATTACAGGATTTAAGAATGCATGGGATAGGCATAAAGGGATCCTGATAGTCGGGGAAAGAGACTACCAAGTTTCAGGGAAGTTTGAAGAAGCTCAGTTAATTGTGCAAATGGGCAGACTAGGTGGGCCGAAGGCCCTTATCTGCCGACAACATCTATGTATTTATGTATCTATGAATACTTAATTCCACAAATGTTATTAGCATACAGATTGTTGAGAAGTGCATATTTGGTGCTGGCCATTGGCACAATGGTAGGGCTATGCCCCCCCATGAATCCTGTGACCTGAGTTCAAGAATGAGCTTGAGCCACCAAAGACCAGCCAGGGGGAGGAAGATCAAGCATCCATAGGACACTCTTTTTCTACAGTAAGGGAGAGCTGTCCCTGCTGCTATCTCACTGCCACCTAGGTGAAAACAGGTGGTAGTGCAGCAGGCAGTTTGAGTAAAAGGGGGGATGTTGGCCTAGGCCTATGTGAAGCACACCTGTGTTCTTCCGATTGGGCATCCCTGTGCCCCAACACCTCAGGGGATGGGACCAGAAAAATGAGATAAGGCCTACCTCGAGGACTGTGATCTGGGCAGGCTCAGACCCTGACCTTGGCTACTATTCACTTCCAGAGAATCCCGGGAACCCTTGCTTGCATGACCAAAAGGAAAAGGGGGTTGGATCAAGCTCTGCTGGACCCCACCAATGGAGGGAGGGACAGGGGGTAATTCTGTGGAGTTGTAAACCCATGGGAAGGTAAGACACAGGAATGCTGGGGGTGGGGCTGGGCCCAAACCTGGGATGATGGCAGAGGTATGAGAAATAGTAAAAAAAAAATGTATATTTGGGATATACAGTATTGTATATGAGTGGCACATTCCTTAGTCTCTGGAAGACAAAATTAACCTCCCCTTTCCCCTTATTTTAAGTTCCTGTTTTGACATTAAGACATTTTTACAGCTGTGTGGGTGGAGCTCCATAGACGTATTGCAACAATTCTGTGTAGGAGCACTGTGGAAGCACATGACTGGATCGCTGTCCGGCGTTCTTCCACAGTACTTTGGCACAGGTCCGCTCGTTGTGTTTATGCAGCCCTTCCCCTCCATTGACCACATAAACACACCCACTTCATGGGTTACTGCTTTTTATTCTGCAACTGCGGAAGTGATGGCTGCCATGCCCAAGATGGTCACCGAATCAAACTGCTTGCAGTTCTGTCATTACTGCCGTCTTGAGCACGGCAAACTCCCGTATCAGCTCTGACCTGCCCTTCTTGTTAGTAAGCCCCTGTTAAGTGGTGGCAACATGACTGAATTTTAGTTCCAATGACCTCAGAGCCAACTGCCCTAAGAAATAAATGGTACCAGTGACTGCAGGGAGGGCTGTACTGTGCCACGCCTCAGGGGCAGGGGTTACGTTGCTGTTCATCCAAAGTTTCTTCATATAGTTTTTTAGTAATAATGTACAGTATTTATGAAGAAAATATCAATAAGCCCATTTGCTTTGCATTTTATTTCTTGTTTGAACTGAAATATGTGGGTTTGAAGTTTCTAGTCAGTCTCAGTCCAGCCAACCTCGGTAAAAGGATAAGAAAACCGTGAGGGATTAGCTCACTACCAATAAGGCTTTTAAACAGTATAGACAACTTTTAGAAATCAAGCCACTCACCAAATGTGTAAAATGTTTATATAATTATTTATTAAATTATTTTTCTTCTGTCTTCTGAATTCACAAAGTACATTGATACAGTATCAACATATTTCTTAATTGTTTTGGACACTATCCTTCTTCAGTAAGATTGTACTGTATCATAAATTCATTCCAACTTCTTTCTTTTTGTCTTATTATATTTTAATGTTCAAATTCCCATGCCTGTCTGTGTACTCACAAAGGTATCCCTTTTTAATTTCTGTTTATGTACTTGCAAAGGTATCCCTTTTAAGTTTTTTCATAGAAATATTCTTGTTTTTTTCAAATATCACAGACGCACCAACTCCTGTCTCTGTTGCTTGTGTCCGAAACGTTTAAGAAATATGTTGATACTGTAACAATGTAATTTGTGAATTCAGAAGACAGAAGAAAAATAATTTAATAAATAATTATATAAACATTTTCCACATTTGGTGAGTGGCTTAATTTCTACCAGTTGTCTATATGGTTTGAAGTTTCTACAAGGTCTAGTTTGGCTGCCATACCCACCATGATACAAGTAAATACTGTATCTTGGAGTTGTACTGTGTTGTTTACCATTAGAAATGGATGCTAGCACCATCTTAATGCAGCCACAGTATGAATCTAGTTTGCACAGTCAAAGTTATAGAAATTGCTAATATTAATGAAAGCTGTTTTTAAAAATATCCTAAAGACTTAAAAATACACTGGTGATAAATTTAATGATGTCACAAATACAATGTTGGTAAATAAAACCCTCTACGAGAGTTTTTGGGAACAAAAATTGTATTTTGAATAGTTAAATAATCTTGAAAGAAAATAAATCAGTTTATATTGTTATGATACACATTTAATTTACCTCTTTTAATTTCTTCTCTTTCTTAGTATAGAAATATTTTTTTCTATACTTGTGAGCAAATGAGCAATTTGTCCATTTACACTTGTGACTAGCACATATATTTATTTTATTCATTTATTTATTTATTTTAAAATTGGTAGCTAGGAAACGCACACTGAGCTGAGGTTTGTTTCCAGGTGTGACATACTGTATATACTCCAACATCAGCATGCCCCACCTTCCCCAACCTCCCTAGCTGCCCCCACCTTCCCCCAAACACCCTTTGCCCACTTGCCCTGCCTTCCTCTTATACCCCTCAGCAGCCTTCCCTTGCCCCCCCCTTGGCATTATCAATAGACATTGAACTCCTCTGCATGGAGTCTCCCAATTGCTAATTTAGACTAGCTATTATTAATCCCCCTACATACCTACCTGTGCTTCCCTGTGCTTTTGTCATATAGCTATCTCCTGACTTTAATGCTGCTTATTACCGATACTTAATTCCACATCATCACATTGTGCAATGTCTTCACTTCAATGTAAATATTGTTTTCATTGCAATTTTAGCCACACTATGTATCAGCCACTGGGCATAATGGTTCTGCAACTATGTAAATATTGGGTGGGATATTCAAAAGGGTTGCGCAATGCGCAATAGGGTTGCGCCAGCGCAAGTCCGAAAATGCGCCATTCTGCAATATTCAGCAGGAGGCAGTTGCACCACTGAAAACATGCTGAGCAACAGCGCAATGCTAATTAAGGCATGCACAACTGAAGGGTGTGGAACCAAGCATAAAGTGCGCAATGCGATATTCAAAGGCTTGTGCAATGTGCAACAGTGGATCAGGTGGAAGTTGCGTCATAGCGGAAATGAGCCAAAATAAAAAGGCTCAAGGAAGAGGCGCAAGAACGCTACAGGGAAGCCACATGAGGCAGGGAGACAGACAAGGCCAGAGGGAGAAAGAGTGCAGGCCAGGGAGAGCACAGGACAGAATAGGGGCAAGGGAAGGTGTGTGGGGCCACAGAGTACAGAGGCCAGTAGGTGTACCCGGTGCAGTGGAGGTAGCAGTCAGGACAGCGGGGGGAACAGAGCAACAACAGTCAGGGGAACACAAGCCAGGGACATAGACAGTGCCAGCTTCCACATGGAAGCTGTAATGAGGGGGGTGAGAAGGCATGCTGCAGGGGGACGTGGCCGTGGAAGGGCCCGTCGACGTCGCCCCAACAGGCGATACCGAGCCGCATCAGCTTTGAGCTCTACTCAGATGTCAGATTGTGGGCTGGTACTGCCTGAACAGGGCAATACTGAGGCAGCTCTGTGAGCTGTGCAGTGATGTGATGCAGGCACCCTCATGACGGAGTCACGCTCTGTCAGTGGAGACAAAGGTAACAGCCTGCATGTGCTTGCTCGCCACGGGTACCTTCCAGAGACCAACAGGGGACACCACAGGCATAACACAGTCTGCCACATCACGCATCCTCGCCCAATTCATCAGCGCACTGCTGCCACATGCTACAGAGTACATCCATTTCCCCAGCACCGCGGCGGAGCGCACAGCAAACATACAGGAGTTCCACAGGGTAGCACGTATGCCTGGCATGCTAGGGACAATAGACTGCACCCATGTGGCCATTCGCATGCCACCTGGCCCCAATGGGGCTGCCTATAGGAATTGGAAGGGATATGCCAGTGTCAACTGCCAGGTGGTGTGTGATGCCAGTGGGCGCATAATCAATGTCTGTGCCATGCACCCTGGCGGAGCACACGATTCATTCATATGGTACCAGTCGGCACTGTGCCATTGAATCAAGAGTGGGGACATCCCCACAGGACATCTAGTGGGTGAGTATGCATGTAGGACTGGCAAATCGGGGGCAAGGGTGGGTAAGCCACAGGTGCCATGGGTGTGGCACACAGGGTTAGGGGCAATATGAGCCTGAACAAGACACTAACCTCCACTATCTCCACACAGGTGACAGTGGATACCCACTCCGTCCCTGGCTGCTCACACCCTACGGCCCGCGGCCTCATCGCAGCAATGCTTCAATGAGGCGCACGTCCATCATACACATCATTGAGTGGGTGTTTGGGATGCTGAAAGCGCGCTTCTGATGCCTAGACACCTCCGGTGGTGCCCTACAGTATAGTCTCTCAAAGGCCTGTGGGATATTCCTGGCCTGTTGTATTCTGCACAACATGGCCAAAGACTGTGGGATAGCTGTACAGGTTGAAGAGGGGAACAGCGATGGGGACGACGGTGACGCCGGTGATGATGGGGGTGAGCAGCCCCCCCTTGGATGACGTGACCCCCAACATATCCGGCTGGCCCAGCTGCACCGGAACACCATCACAGAGGAGCACTTCACCCAACACAGGTAAGTCATGGGGCCATGTGCAACCAACAGTGGCTAGGGCACAACCCACAAACACACAGGGAAACACACCAGGGGTGCATGACGGCAAGGGAAGTGGCAGGGCACAGAAGCACACACATACAACCAGGGAGGGGTGAACAGTAACACGCCACATGGACAGACACACACACACAATAGGCACAAAGTGCACAGGGGTCAGGTGCACAACAGAGCAGGAACACAGACACTAAAAACACACATGTCCTCAGGCCACCACGTCCACTTACTGTCCATGTACATGTGTCAGATGCTGGGTACCTTCGCACATTGGTGTACAGCGCAATGCAGGCATCATCATGCACACGCACCTGTGGACAGCAGTCGGGAGGGTGTGCAGGTGGTCCATTTGTCTGTGTGTAGGGCAGGGCACCCACTGGTGCACTGCCCACCGCAACACATATTGCACACAGGGCAGCACCAGACAGGGCCCACACTGGGAGACAGCTGAGTCATGTGGCACAGTGCCACGGCCACCTCGGATGCGTGGGCGGCCCCACCGAGACCCAGCAGCACTGGCAGGCTGAGCACAGGCCTCATGGGGAGGTACCGATGGACCACCAGGGGTTCCACTGCGCAAACGCGACCTTGCCCGCACAGGGGTCTGCAGCACACCAAACATACCTGCACCAGGGGTGCTCGGGATGCCCACAGCTGAACCCAGCATCGACAGGGTGGGTGTTGCATGACGCCGGGAATGGGGAGTGGATAGCATACTGCGCGGTGTGAGCGGCACAGGGGCACCTGACTGTGTGCCCAATGTGGCCATGACAGTGACCAATGCCTGTGTCTGCCTGTCGATGGCGGCGGTCACATCCATCAAAATGGTCAATCCAGGACAGGATCCTCTCATTGTCCCTGCTGTGCCACTGCAGAGCCACACACAGTACCTCCACGGACGTTGCAATCCACATCTGCTGCTGTACTGATGCCTGCAGCAGGCGGGTGTGCTCATCAAAGAGGTCGTCTGCCACATTGGCAACCTGTCCCTCAGGGTATGGAAGGGCCTGATGTACAGCACCCCTTGAGGGTGGGCGCTGCTCACCAGGATCAGGTATGGGCAAGTCCACAGGTGGTGCACCTACATCACCACTGAGCCCTGTACCCCCAGTCCTGGTGGGTGACTGCTGCTGCTGCCCCTCCGCCTGCTGTGCCCAAGGGATCAGTTGTTCTGCTGCTGTGGCTGCAACAGTGCCAGTGACCTGCACAGCCACTGGTGCTGCCCCACCAGTGCTGACAGGCACAGCCTGGGACTGTGCTGACATACTGGCACACACATCAGAACCAGCTAGGTCCATGGGCGTGAGCTGTCCTGCTGTGTGTCCATTCTGTGACACACACATGTCAATGCCCATAGTGGTCAGTGCATCATCAATGGTGCAGGTCTGTGCCACAGCCACAGCGTGCTGGCATGCTTGCATGCCAGACCGCTGAGACACAGGAAGGGCACCCCCCACACCTGCCTCAATGACATCAGTGATGGTAGCCAGGCATGCACACTGGCGCAGTGCACGCCGGCAACCTGCGGAGGTGGATGGTCCCTCCTCCAACTCTGGATGGTTGTCCGCAGTGGACAGGCCCTCCACCGCTGACCCCTGCAGATGCACAGGATCTGTAACAGAAAGGAAGGATACGTCAGTGCATGTGATCTACCTTCCCCCCCGACCATGACATACCATGCAGTGATGGGCTACCACCTGTCTGGAAGCCACCTGCAGGAACGCCCTCAATGGCACTGCACTGCATGCTTGCAGTGAGCCTGTCCTCTGCCGGAGTCAGCTGCACCACCTCCGGCTGGCCCCCGCCTGTTGCAGCACGTGCCGCCCTGATGGCTGCAACCTTCTCCTTCACCCTCCTCCTGTCGGTTCCCATCTTCTTTTTACACTCCTGCACAGAGCGCTGGTGGCTGCCATGCAGGTTGACGGCATGTGCCACCCCATCCCATGCAGCAGCATGGGCCTGAAGGGTGCCCCGCCATCCACTGAGAAGTGGCTCCTCATCCAGGTAGGCCTCAAACAGTGCCTCCGTCTCAGCCTTCACAAAGTTAGGCCTCTTCTTCCGCCCACCATCATCCTCCTCACCCAGTCCTTGTTCAGTCATTTCACAGCCTGTATGGGTGAGAGTGGTCACCTGTGACTGTGCAGTACACAGCAATTCTCTGAGGCCATAGTCCAGAACATCACAATGCATGCAACTCACCTATCAACTGCAGTAACTGAATATGGCCACTGCAGAATAGTGTCACATATTTATAGCGCAATCCATGCAAATTAGCTCTGGAGCAACTTTAATGAGATGCAAATCGCGCTGCTGCACCATTGAATGGCTGATCAGATGATTTGCATATGATGGCTGAATATCGCGCTGTTGCGCTTTGCGCAATATGGTTGAACGGGCTGAGCCAATGGCGCAGTTCTGTGACTGCATAGTACACCGCACTGCGCATGCCCAGGTAGCTTACGCAGGCGTCTGCCATGCTGATGATGTGCTGTGCACAGTAGGCAATTCAGGGCATGGCCACCATTGTGCCAGTGGTGCTACAGCGACGGTCACTACATGGCGCTGTGGCACAACTGCACAATAGTCCACTGTGGCAATGGCACACAGGCGACCAATCGCGCTGGACGCATAGACGTCCAATGGCGCTGTGCGTGGCCATGTGCCAGAGACCCATGACCCTGTGCCCGACCTTTGCCCCCTTGGCACTGTCGCATATGGCATGTCTGCAGCTCTATCGTGCTGTTCGGTGACAGCGCAATAGGAACTGACAGTGCTGTACCAACAGCGCAATAGGGAATAGCGGCATTGTATTGCGCAACAACTCCACGTGGGGTTGCGGCACTGTGGAGTGCCATATTGCCTACTATACATCCAGGGATGGCACGCAGAAGAGCCCCCCAGTGGAGTGTCCTCGAGCTTGTGAACTTGATGGTCGTAGTGGAGCCTCACTATGGCCCACTATTTGGGGAGGATCCCCTAGACAGGGCCAGGACACAAGTGTGGCAACAGGTGGCCACAGAGCTGGAGGAGGCCACTAGCTGACGGAGGTCCACCGAACAATGCAGGCACCGGTACGGGGACCTGCGGAGGAGGGAACCAGTGTTACTGGCACGTCTGCGGTCACGTGCCAGGAGGGGTGTGGTGCCTCGGCCAGGTGGGTGATCCGTCTATGCACCTGTATGGTCTATATGGGTAATACTGTCTATTGTGTCTAGCACATGTGGGAGGGTTGGTCTAGGGTAGGCTGTGGCGGTATTAACAAGATATGTGATGTATGGGTCTGGCTGGGTGGGCGGGCACACTCATTGGGGCAGGGGGAATATGCTTTGGGATTGCATTGATTTGTTTCTCACCTTTTGATTCCCACAGGCATGGCAGAGCAGAGGAGGGCCGTGCTGAAGTGCAGGGAGTGGTGCCAGCGGTGGCTGAGTGTGGTGGTGGTGGTGGTGAACCACGACAGCAGCAGCAGCAGCAGTAGCCCGACGAGGTTGAGTGCCATGACATCATGAATGCTATAGCATGCTGTGTGACAGGGTGGAGGGCAGGGCATGGCCACCATCCATGGACACCACTGCCATGCATGCGACATGTGACAGTCAGCACTGTCCAGTAGCACTGCATCTCTGGGAGTGCGTCAATGGTGGTCCATACGTGCACTGGGCACATGGCTGTGGCACTGCCTGCCCACCGTGTAGCCACGTTACTGTACGGCCTTGTTTGTGCTGTGCTGGACATGGGCGGTGTGTGTGTGCAGTGGTACACATGGCTCTTGCTGCCTGGTTGGGCATGTCTTGTGCACACAGTCACTGTGGGTGGGTGCAGTCCATCACAGGAGTGGGCACTTGGCTGTATGCCATGCATGATGGGTGGGCTTCAGGGATATGGACAGTCACACCCATTGACTCTGATCCCTTGTCCTAGGTGTCTGGATACTGCACCAGATTGAGAGGTCAATGCAGCAGCTTCTACAGGTGGAAATGGACTCGCTCGCCATCCTGCAGGACCTACACCAGCATGGTATGCGACGGAGAAGGAGGCCCCGGGACCAGCACCAGGCAACAAGGGAGCAGGCTGGCAGACAGTAGCTGCCCATTACCTCCCCCCTTTACCTATCCCTCACACCCTACCTTCCCTCTCCCAGTTGTTCACCCCTGCCCCTTACCCACCCCTACCTTGTACCCATACCCCCACCTCTGTTTTGTAAATTTGTAAATAGTTCTTGCTGTTGTTCTTCTTCTTATTCTTGTTATTTTTGAAATACAGATATTTTATATTAATACTGTGGTGGTCTCTGATTCACAGCTGGCTATAGGTGCTCAGTTGCAGTGGTGTGCATGGCATCTGGGGTGGTATAGTCATGGGTATGTATGTGTGTGCGTGGGGAGGTGTCTCTGGTGTGGGAGTGGCTTTCAGTCGGTATCTGTGGTGTGTGTTGTTCGCTGAGCATTGCATTGCTGTGTGCAGTGTTCCATGGTGCCTGCTCTGTGTCCATTGTGCCCCTGTCAAGCTGCCCTTGGCCTGTGCAGCTGACACCCTTGCATGTCTGTGGCCTGCCAGGTCTGCTGCCTTGTCAGTGGCTGCTGTCCCTGCAGGTCATCCACTGTGACTGTCACGATGCTGAGTTGCCACCTGTCACCGGTGGGGTGCATGTTTGCCTCGGGTGACACTGTGGACTCCACAGTTGCTGTCCCACCTCCATGCTGTGTCTTGTGTGTGTTGCAGGGGTAGTGCAGCACTGTCTGTGACTTGTGCTCCAGGCGTATGCTGGTGGCGTACAGGGCCACAGTACATGCACAGGGTGGGTGTCACCCCTGTGCCATGGTGGACTGCAGGCTGTGTGTGCACAGTTTTCATGTACCCACACTGGTGGCTGGGTTGCCACACTATTGTGTCCTTGTGTTGGTGTCCCCAAGGGTATGGGTGTGTGTTTGCCCTGCACTGTGTTGCATCCGGTGCAATGCATGCTTCCACACACCACTGTGGGTGTCTGTGCTGGCTGCTGTGGCTCGTGGTGAGTCATGCTGTGACACCTGTCTACTGTGCAGGATGCTGTGTCAATGGCAGTGGTGTCAGGGGCATGCCCTTTCCCGTGTGGGGTACCACTTGTGGTGACATATGTTCATTGTCTCAGCTGTGCCTCAGGGGGCTTGTGCATGTTGGCACTGTGTCTGCCATTGTTGCATTGCCGTGTGCTGCCACCCACTGCTGGGTGCTCATGGTGGGTCTGGCTTGTATGGTTCTGTGGTACACAAGGTTGCAGTGTGACGGGGGAGATGCATGGGGATTCCTGCAGTGATGGTCACTGCTCATGGGGGGTGTCTTGGGGTCACAGTGCAGGGTGTGCTGTGCACAGGTGGGGGCTGCTGTACACTGGGGTGGTCCGCCCCCCTTGTGTAGCAGTCTCAGCTTGCCGGTGGGTGTGTGGGGGCAACATGGCCCGGTGTGCTTTGTTTGCTTGTCCCCATGGGCTGGTGGATATTCTGTCCCTCCCCCAGTTATGCTGTGCTTGGGGTGTGGGGGTGCATTGTCAGTTCTGCAGTGTGTTCCTGTGCCCATCTGTGGCATGGGTGGTGGGCCCCTGCCTACCTCCCTGGTTGTGCAGTTCCTTTGCTCTGCTGCTGGGGGGCTCCCTGCTTGCGCTATGGTGCCTCTGGACTGCTCAGCTGGGCTGCCCTTGTTGCCCTATAGCGCATCGTATCTGCTCAGCTTCCCCTTCCTGGTTGCGCTATGGCACAGGTTGTGCGATATTCAGACGTTGGCTAGTTGCGCAATTTGGCTTGCTCCATGTTTGAATATCGCGCATCTATTGCGCATGTGCGCAAAGGACTTGTTATTGCTCCTGCTATTGCGCACATTTTGGGCGCAGTTTGAATATCTGGGCCATTGTATGTATGGCTGTCATATGTACTGTATGTGTATTCTCTTGTATATGATATTATATCACTGTCCTTATCCCCTACCCCGGGGTCACACCTGGAGACAAGCCTTGGCTTAGAGTGCCTTTCCCGGTTACCAACATTTTAAATAAATAAATACAAAATTTACATAAAGCGTTTTTAAACAGACATTATTAACAGAAAGTAAAGTTCAAAAAGTGACAAACATTCTTTTGAATGAGCCAGTTTTTTTAATGAAATTTAAAAGTTCCTAATTGAGAGTTATGAACAATGTCAGATGGTAATGAATTATAATAAGCTCTAGCCAGAGCCGACAAGGCTGTGATGAGCTTATGATGCTCTGAAGAGTAAGTGTCACTGAGTGCCATCTCCAAGATGGCGGCGGTGATGCAACTGTGCATGCACAGCATTCATGCATGCGTAGTTGCAGTGAATGGCAATATGCCATTCGCAAGATGGCAGCACCAGTAGAACTGTTCATGCACTTGAGGCACACATGCGAAGTTCTTGTCCCAAAATGTGGAATTAACAACCAAAATAGTACAGCTGTTACTTGGTAGTGGACGATCGTGGTGGAGTGTTACAAGCTCCTTAGGAGTTTCAGAAGGATACTTCCAGTAGTCAAATGGAAGGTGCCACGATTGGCCGTTTTAAGGCACAGACAGCAAAATGGCTGTAGGCTCCACCCACAGTGGTAAAAAGTAGGGGCCCTGTACAGTTAGGATCTCTGACTTTGAGACATACAAAAAAAGGGGATTTCAAAAAGGGTCTTACTCTGTAGTCTGGTGTCTTGCGATCCACAAACCCTTGGAAGGAGGGCAGCAACTGAGGTGGGAAATTTCCCCAGTAACACATTGTGGAACAGGATCCCCATACAGAGCTTTGATTCTGTTTTTGAGGGATAAACACTCAGCAGGCTGGTACAAGTGACAGTGATGTGTCATCCAAGGCAACTTAGTAAGAAAGCAGCAAATGCTGTGATAGGTGACTTTCAGTATGGCTAATACTCTCTCACTGGCACCTGCGTACTGTGTATGGGAAGCCCATCATCAAAGACAGAAAATAGTAGGCTATGTGCTAATAAAATCTACAATATAGGGATCAAACATCCTTGTAACCTACATAAAATATCTATTCTTTGATGGATTGTCTTAATCACTTGCTGAACAATGGGTTCAGAAGAAGGACATTTACCCAGTAAAACCTCTGCATACTTAAAAGATTCTACTGACTCAGTGGCATCACCTTTCAGGTTGAGAATAAGATCCACATTTATTTAATGCCTAGCACCAACAAATTGCACAAATTATTTCTGTATTCAAAACCAACCTCCTGGACAGCAACCAAGGCTGAAAAGAACTGAAATCTTTTGAAATCTTCCTGGACTCTGTGGGCTGGATTTTAAAAGCTCGCCTAGGCCACTGCAAGTTCCGGTGATCTAGAGCTGCAGTGCACTTCAGCTGCAACAGGAACCCTGTGCCGTAGTTAGGAAGAACAGGGGCCCAGTGCCACAAATCCAAGAGTTGCCACATTGGCAGGAAAGCACCAAAGCAAACAGCACACCTACGGGAAATGTCACAGGGATCCAGCTTCCCCCTCTCATCAGGTGCAACAGTAGAGGTGCCAGGATGGAGCGGGGTGGGGGCAAACACAGATGAAGCATGCAGGGTGTGGCGGCAGCATGGGCATTGGGTGCCATAGTGGCAGTTGGTGGTGGGCAGGAATATTAGCGATGGTACTGCAGATGACTGTGCAATACTGGCACTGCTATGGAACAGTGATGGGGGGTACAGAGAAACACAGTACCATGGCCACATGAGGGCAAAGTTATGAACAGGCATAGCAAAATTTCAATGGATACACTTAACTTTGCCATTGTTACATATAATGACCCCAAATTTTCAACATACCCTTCTTATGACCCCACCTCATGAACAAGGGCAGTGAAAATTTTCAAATTCTGCCAAAAAGGTGATTTCATTAAGTGACCACAAAATTGCCTTTTGGACCATATCAGTGTATTTCCACTTCCACTGTCATGAGGTGGGGTGTCAAAAAGAACATGTTGAAAATTTGGTGTCAAAATATGCAAAAATGGCAGTTATGCATTGGACTTGAAACTCCTACTGAAATACATTGAACTGCACTTACTTTACTTTGTCATATTGCAGTTAGTATTTCCAGCAGCAAGACATGTCTTCCATCAGAGAGTGGGTCTTCACCCTGGGACCTATTCAGGTGAGTGAGGGTATAGAGGTGTGTGCGGGGTGTGGGGTGGGTGGCTCAGAGGCAGACTGGGGTGGGTCAGATTGGCAAAGGATTGTTTTCTTTTTTACAGGTTAAAAAAGACATCAAAGGACTGTTTTCTTTTTTTAAGACAGGATAGTGATTGGAGAGTGGGTGGGGGGTGCCACTAGACATCATGGAAACAGAAAAATTAAAAGGGGATGGCAATCAGGGGAAGTGAGTGCCACTAGACACCAGGGGAAAGATGTCATCATTATGGGGACAGTGATTGGAGCGTGGGGTTGCCACTAGACACCAGGGAAAAACACAACAATTATGGGGATGGCGATCAGAGGGTGGGGGGTGCCACTAGACACCAGGGATAGATTTCATCATTACAGGGATGGTGATCAGAGGGTGGGGGAAACTATTAGACTCCTGGGTAACAAACAATAATTACAGGGACAGTGAACAGAGGGTGGGGGTGCCACTAAACACCAGAAATAAATAACATAAAAATAGCATAAGGACATTTTTGTATGAATGTAAATATCAAACAAAAATTTCCGTATGAATGAAAATATCATATGACAATTTTTGTTTGAATGAAAATAGTATAAAAAATTTTCATAAGAACAAAAAACTCATATGAAAAGGTTCATTTGAATGAAAAAATTCTGTATGAATGATAATATTATAGAAAAATGTTTGTATGAAACGAAAATATTGAACAAAAATTTTCGTATGAACAAAAATGTCAAAATCCTTTTTCATGTTGGCATATGAAAAAAACAAAAGCAAAAAAGGATGTAAAAAAAAAAAAAAATACTTTTATGGGAAATTTTTCCAACAGTTAAATGCAGAATCTACCTAACGGGATCCCGATGATCCATCTACCATGCCATTTTTGTGTGCTTTAAATTTTTTTCAAAAAAATGAAAAAAAGATTGGTGGCAAATGAAAATTTTTTTTTCCCTCACAAAAAAGGACAGGCCCTGTACAAGAAAAGGAGATTCCTTTTCATTTCATACAGCTATCTTGACATGCTTACTGAGCATGCTCAGAATCCAAAATTTCTAAATTAATTAACTCTGATATTGAGTAATATTTTTTCACCAAACTAACCAAAGGCACATCTGTGGGAAGGCCCTTTGTACCCTGAAAATTTCAGATCAAAATTCCAAACCTTCTGGGCACTATGACCCAACAAAAAAAAAATGTCAAAACACCCTATAAAATCCACTTTTTTCACTACCCGGATCTCAGAATCCTCACATTCAACGGGAACAAAAATTGATAAGTCATGAGATCTACCCCAAGAGACCATGCAAGCAAAATTTCATTCAACTCTGTTGAATAGTTGCAGAGCTATGAAGGGCAAAATCTGGGGTTTAACATTAAAGTGCCTACTCAACCCTAATTATAGGGGCGTGACCGTGCCCCTATAATATATATCTATATGTTGGGCTGGTAGTCTAATCTAGAGGTTAGAGTTACAAGTTTTGAATGAGTGTGGTATATCTATTTAGCAGACCTGGGTTTGATTCCCACAACCTCCACTTGCATACTATGTGACTCTGAGCAAGTCACTTAACCACCCCAGTTCAACGGGGCTGCCCTTGAAAACAGGCACTTGTGCCTAGTGGGGCTTACCCAGTTACCAAAAGAACAAAGAAAATAGTCTTTTGGCAGGTACAGTGTTGGCTTTCTTTTTAGAGGGCTCTGCTGGCTCATAAACATGGTGGCTTTGGAATGCTGTCAGCCAATTAGGTTTCAGGCTTTACCTAATTGATTTTCTAAGTGCCTTTACATCCCTGGGAAGTGTATTGTTGTTGCACTACTAAATAACCTGAAAGGGATTATTATGCTTAGAAAATGACTCGCTGTTATTCAGTGAACTGGCTTTTGGGTTACTTGAAGATTTGAGTTGTGACCATGCATCTATGTGAAATCATTGTATGGTCATGTGGTCAGTCTCAGACAATCAAAGTGTATTATTTTTCAATGACATGCTATCATTCAATACATTCTAGTACCACAAGGCAGCCAATGGTGGGTCCAGCCGCATAGAAAAGTGATACTCTGTTGACCCCCAACAGCAACAGTTTCTACCTAATCTGAGTTTTATGAAGACTCCTTTTATATTTTTCTGAGAAAAATGTTACCCTCTTCACTAAATCATTACCTTTCCCCCCATAACAAAATTCTGAATGTGCTCTGAGCAGTCTTCTCATATAGAAAA
Source organism: Neoceratodus forsteri (assembly GCA_016271365.2). Lineage (NCBI taxonomy): Eukaryota > Metazoa > Chordata > Ceratodontiformes > Ceratodontidae > Neoceratodus > Neoceratodus forsteri. The sequence continues at coordinate 409,741,061 of CM057453.1, read as the reverse complement.
ATAATGGTTGGGACATTATCTTTGCTTTGCATTAAGTAAAGCCCCCACAACACAGCTCCACTTTCATCCTAAATATGTTCTTGAAATAAATGGCAAAAACATTTTTGAATGAAGACACTACATCTACACTGATTTAAAGGTACATCCATGACACATATTCTATTTAGGAAAAAAACAATGTTACGGTACTGAGCCCTGTGAATCCTCTTTCCTGCTGAAGTGATAGTGAGGCTGCTCATGTTTTAAGCAGCAGCTAAAATGAGCGTGTCTCCAAATGACAGTTCTGGTAGGTCAAAACAAACTGAATACAGCTATTTCTAAATGTCTGGCAGATCATAAACCTGTTCTGTTCATTCTGGCTTGTGTGCATGCCAAGACAATTTCAGAGCTGGAGTCCTTGGCTGTTTCTTTATGGGTACATCTGGCAGAGGGAGGGAATGAACATCTGTATGGGTTCCCACTCAAAGGTTCATGACCAGGTTCAGATGTCTAGGAATTCTGCCAAACTCCACGGGGATAGTAAATTTATAAAGGAAAAAATATGATAAGACACATTTTCTAGTCTATTTTTAATCATAAAAAATGTCAGACCTGCCATGAAATCATTATTTGTACTGATATGTTTGTCTGAAACCTGACAGACTTAGCTCTATTGCTTTTTCAATGGCATTGCTTATTAAAGTATGTACTTTATGTCTCTGTCTAATTTATTTTGTCATCGCACTGTACTCTGCAATAGTGCTGCTGTATGATGATATGCACAATTCTGTACTTGGTTTCATACTTTTTATTTATTATTTACTCTTTACAGTTCCCTGTTGCCTTTGTTTGAACTTAATACTTGATTCTGAACTTTTTACTTGTGTGCTTTTTAGTGTTATTTGTTGCACGTCTGAATTGTGAACTTGATTTTGTACTTCATACGTATTTTCTTTTCATTGTTCTCTGATATTTTTGACATTGTATAGCAGTCCCCTGCCCCCTTCCCTGCAACGTAGCACCTGAAAATAAGCCTCTGCTCAGTTTGCTTTTCCTGACCAAATTATCTAAAGAAATAAATCTGTATACCCGGTCCATTCAGCAATGAAACATGAGGATACAATTACTGAAAAGCGGGATGTAATGAGTGGGGTCCTTCTACAGCACATTTGAGGGCTCTGAGGCAATGAATCATCCCAGCTCTTATTACGTCTGTAGTGCTTCGAGATGGAGGCTTGATTAGTACTATCAGTCTTTATGCTCATGTAGTCCTCTTGCTAACAGGATGCTTACTAACTCTTTAGCACCAACAAGTTCCCTGTTTATACTGATGTTTGGGGATTGGGCAGGCACTAGAATCACCCTAGTGCAGCTTAGGACAGTATCTCTTAAAAGCTCTACAAGCTGTCTGTTGCCACATGAAGTCCTTATACTGCAGCCTGCCTGGAACATTCTTGGAAACCCAACTAGTCTGCACCAATCAGTAGATCCAGTTTTTCAGAACACTGTGCACGCAGACTTGCCCAGGTTTAGGACATGATAACCATAGAGATATGAGGACCAATGAGGCTTTGAGTTCCTTGCCCTACTGTTTAACAAGCATTGATCAATGCCTTAATGTTTCCTTGCAGGTTTTAGTAGAGAAAAAGGTAAGGTTAGTTAGTGAGGTAAAGACACAAATGCTAGCAAGTGGTACTACAGTCCATGGAGGAAAAATGAGTGTCATGGCTCTGAGCAGGTGACTGGGTCCTTTTGAAGACGGTGAGTACAGTAGGTGGGGTAAGACCTGAGACTTGCTATAGGACATGCAGTGTAGATGGGCAAACAGGCAGCTAGATAAACAAATTGACAGGCCAGGAGGGTCTTGAAGGATACAATAAAGCTGGCTTGGTAGATCACAAACTTGGGGGTCATGCAGACCAGTGGAGCTTCCAGAAGGATTTGACAGGTATCAGCTCAACAGCAACAAGCCAACATGATTTCAAGCAGGGCCAGTACCAGTAGGGTAAAAAAAAACACCAGCACTCTACTGGAAAATGGTAACTAATTAGTTTAGTTTAGTTTATTTACTTATAAAGCACACTTTTTCAATTACAACTCAAGGTACTGTACACATGAGCAAGTTCATTAGGAGACATTTAAAAACACAGATAATACACATAAAATGCAATTCATGTCAATTTATTTATGGTAAAAGCTTCCTTAAAGAGAAGTGTCTTCAGCTCCCTTTTGAAGGCACTTACTGATGGGGCTTCTCTGATAGAACGAGGAAGTAAATTCCATAGGGTTAGTGCAACGAATGAGAATGCTCAAGCACAAGAATATTTTAAACATACCCTAGGAATCACCAGAAGGCCCTCATCAGCTGACCTGAGGGGACGGATTGGGTGATATGGCCAAAGAAGTCCTTCAGGTATCCTGGCTGCAGTCCATGCAGGGCTTTGTAGGTCAGCAAGCCGACCTTGAATGTGATCTGCCACCTAACAAACAGCCAATGCAGAGGTTGAGCACAGGTGTAATGTTACAAGATCTCCAAAGGCCAGGCAACAACCTGGCTGCCACATTTTGCACCAGCTGCAGGTGGCGGAGCTCAATCCCTTATGGCCCCAGGTAAAGAACATTGCGGCAGTCAAGCTGGGATGTCATGAAAGCATGAACCAGTGATGGCAGATCATCCCAGGGAATTTTTTTTTTTTTCAACTTATTTTATCCCCCTGTGTCAGGTCCTCTCTTATCATCCACCAGCCTACCGGACTTGGGGTCTTTCAGGGGCTTGTAGCACCATATGTGCCCGGCAAATCCCCAGAGTCAGTCCAGAGGTATCATCCTTGGAAGACCCCCACTTTTTCCTTCGTTTTCTCCTGTGGACCTATACCTGAGACCCCCAGAAGTGGTAGCGCATGCGCTTGGAGGTGCACATGCACACCACAGCTCCAGATGGTGTCTCGTCCGCCTTCCCCCGAACGGCATACACCGAAGGGCCCCAGAGAGGCACTGCTTCTCCAGCCTCCACCAGAGGGCGGCAAAGTTCCAAGGAGGCCTACTGCCCCTATCCCAAGGTAGAGAGCCACCAGCCGGCAGCCTGCTCTAGCCCTCCTCTCCCCCCCCGGCCGACCCCCGACAACCCAGGCTTGTTCCCAAACCTGGGTCGCTGGCGTGGTATGAGGTGTGGCGTCCAGCGCCTGAACCCTCTGCACCACTGGGCTGGCCCCAGGGAATTGTTTAATCCTGGCAATGTTGCGAAGATGGTAAAACACACTCTGAGCTATGGCCAACACCTGAGATTTATAGCATCAAGCCGTAGTCCAGCACCACACCAAGATTGCTCACCTTGCCCAAGGTGGGTAATTGGGAGTCCTCGAGCCTATGCAAGGAAACTTGACCAAATTGCACACCAACCCTCTGGTGACCAGATTCCACCACTAGTGCCTCCGTCTTGTCCAGATTTCACCTCAACCACTTGACTCTCATCTAGTCTTGGATCTCAGCAAGGCACTGATTGAACCTTGAGACAGCATCCTGCTGTTTGGTCGCAAATGACAGGCATAGCTGAGTATCATCAGCATAGCAGTGAAAACTCATCCCATACTGCTTTATAATGTCCCCTAGTGGTAGCAAATACACCGCAAACAACATGGGCACTAAAATGTTACCCTGCAGGACCCCACACTGCAGGGGCAGTGGTGCAGAGGAAAAAGTCCCCAACACCACCCTCTGCATCCTGCCAGTGAGGAAAGAGTGGAACCAGCTGAGGATTGCACCAGTCAGCCCACAGTGAATCCACAGGCATTCCAACAGCACTTCATGGTCCATGTTATCAAATCCAGCTGAGAGAGTGAGGAATATTAAGATAGAATGCTTTCCTTGATCCCTCACCACCAGGAGATCATTCAGCACCCAAACCAGGGCAGTCCCAGTGCTGTGCCTTTTCCTAAAACCTGACTGGATCGTAGATATCGTGAGTTGAAAAATAGCCCTCCAGTTGAGACACTGCTTTCTCAGTAACCTTTCCCACAAAGGGAAGGTTATAGACAGGTCTGTAGTTAACTAGGCAGTCCAGGTCTAAGTATGGTTTCAAGAGAGATCTCACCACAGCCTTCTTCAGAGGCCCAGGCAAGACCCCTCTCCAGAGGACACTGGACTATCCCAACCAGGACCAGCCTGATGGAATCAACACATCCTACAACAAGGCATGTTGGGCTCCGGTCCAAACTACAGTATGTGGGCCTCAACTCCCAGATGACCTTAACGACATCTTCATCCATCAACTGGTCAAAGTCAGACCAAAAAGAGGGAGTGCCTATGACCTCCCGCTCACCACTGCATACCCCCATAGAGGGCATCGACTGGATCCCGGATCTGATTAAGGCAATCTTATCAAAAATCTCAGTAAAAACAGAGCAAACTCGTCGCACTTTAACTGTGAAAATTAGTAGAAAACATTTAGTGCCAAAACTGCTGTTTTTTTATGCAATTGAAACACATCAAGCTAATCACTAGGTACAGTGACTAATACCCCAGTGCTTTGAACCTGAGTAGTTCTTTGTCAGAGGCAAGATTGTACTACAATACCATGCCTTATGCACCTACAGTAGATTTAAGTAATTATTTCAGATGGAGCTCCAACAAAAGATAGTTTCCTATTTGACAATGACATTTTTCATGGAACAGCTATTCAGTATCATAAACCCACTCAGAGCCATGACTCTTTGTCATCATAAAGGAAAGTCTCTGGAGGTCACCATCTAAAATTATTTTTATTCCAATGTATAAACAGGGGCCCAGGCCAAAGAACAGTGTAGCAGGCAAGCAGACAAATCAAGTCTGAAACTGGCCAGCAGTGAAAATAGCAGTCACTCTCTCCGATTCTGGTCTCTTTCCAATTCTGGTCAGAGCAGAAAAGAAATACTCAATCTGTGGAGATGGACTGGGGCAGAGCCATAACTACACTGCCTGTGGGAGTACACTGAAAGGCCAGTGACTGACGCTCATATGCAAAATCTCGATTCCAGTGAGGTCCAGCTTTTAAGCATTTTTACAATGTATATACAGGATAGTCCAGCTGAGATACAATATTGCATTTCCAGTGGGTTAATGCTTCAAGCCATTTCCCACAGGGTGGACTAGAGCACTGGGAGGTTGTTGTATGCTCAATGCCACACAGTATGTAGCTGTAACAGGGTTCTCCTGCCATCTTCTGGTTCCCAGCAATGCTCCAACTACTAGGCCACACAGTCTCTGCTGTCTGTTGGTGTGGGACCATAAAAGATTAGCCGACTGCTAGCAATGTTTTGTTTGTTTATTGTTTATAATTTATTTACCCAGGACAGCCTTGCTGAGATGCAGTATCTCAGTTCTAGCGGAATCCTGCTTCTACCCATTTCCTAGGGCAACCACTGCGAAACACTGATCGGGTGGGTGCTGCAAAAGGGCAGCCAGCCCAAAGTATAAATCAGGGCCGAAGTGCAGCACCAGGAACCAAATAAATCCACAACACAAAATTAAACTGCAGAAAGCAAGATGCTACATTTATTGTGACAAATATGGTGCTGAAGCAAGAGCCAGACTACCCTGTGCAGAGTGCTGCACTTTGGACCAGATTTCTACCCATTTCCACAGTTTGGTTGACTGGAGCTCTAGGAGATTACATGCCTTGCTCAGAGTCATGCAGTATTTGTAGCAGGCTTTGAACCTCTGCTCTCCAAATTCCTAATGGGGCTCAAACCCCTAGACCACACTGCTTGTGGAGGGGATCTGCAATGGTCAGTGGCCTCTGGCAATTGTTTGTGTATTCATTTTTTTAGTTTACCCAGGATAGCCCAGCTGGGATGTCGCATCTTATTTCTAGTGGGGTCTTGACTGTATCTATTTGTCTCACCACCTGATTTCCTCTCTGAAACACTCTTGTGCTTGGTATTGTGTCTGACTCCCAATCAGCTATGGGAGTTGAGCCATACCAAGTCCCACATTCTAGTGGAGGGTATTAGTGTCCATCAAATATATGTGCATTGAAGGAATATGGGCTGAATCTATGTCTTTATAATCCAGGGGTCCTAAAATACTTGCTCGGAAATACAGTAGCTGCAGAAATATTGGATCTGGGTGAGTTGCTGAAGCTGTTGGGTACTTAATTTCAATTTTCTTATTTTTTCCTAAACTGGAGTTACAAAGCCGGGTGTAATTATGTTTTTTTATGTTTATTTTTTTTTAACAAGTGTCCTCCTTGTTTTCCATTTATCCCATATCTTTGGTAACCAGGTTTGAGCCCAGTTCTGACAGAAACTACTCTGAGATGCCATGCAACATTTCAATATTTAAGGTTCCAATCTACTGATCAAACAGCTAACTGGATTTAAAAGGTTCGCCCCCCCCCCCATTTAGAGTAGATATAGGACATTCCTTCTAATGAAGTTCAATCTACTGCCCCATATTGTTTTAAAGACTAAACTCAATAATGCTGCTTTTGTTTAGGTGATGGAGAAATGGCACTCAGGGACATGAATAAGGGGAGCAGAAAAGTTTATACAATAGCATTTTTTTCCCTGCTGTTTTTTCCATCTGTCCACTTTTCTGAGCATTTGCTTAGCGCTTCCTTCCAATTAACCACTGCCTTATCGCCTTGGCCAAATGTTATCCCCCAAATGTTTACTGAACCTGCTACCATAATAATGTTCTGTATCTCCTTCACATTAGAGGACTCGGTACACGGACAGTACCTTTTACTTCTAGCAACAGAAGAGTAAGGTCGACATTCTTCCTGCCAATAAAACAAGCTGTATAACCCGGGGTTACACCTCAGAACAAGCTGTCACAGTTTAGTCTGCCTTTCCTGGTCAAAAATTACAAATAAATAAATATTGCTGGTGCAACGGCAGAGAGGGGATAAAACCTATATGGAACAAGCATTTGTCAATGCCGAATGTTGTCTTGCTGACATTGGCATCAGTAGCACAGGAGTTGAACAGATGCATAATAGGAATGGCAGTGAAGTATGAAAGTGACGTCAAACCCCACATCCTCCTACAGCGACTGACAGGCACTGAGGTGTGCCTTTGGGCATCGGCCATAATGTTCATGGCATTTCAGCTCACCCTACCCTGCAGTGCGACAAATATCGCATTGTGCCTTGGGCCTCACGCTCACCCTATTCTGCCATAACGCTCATGGCATTTTACCTCACCCTATCCTGCAGACACAGACAAGTGCTGAAGTGTGCCTTGGGGTATTCGGCTTTACGGTCACTCCATTTCATAAGGACATACGCCGAAATGGGTGCAGCATAGGAGAATGGGGTGAACTGTGGGACCGAAGAGTCCAAGGCACACCTCGATGCCTGTCAGTGGCTTGAGGGTGGGGGGTGGTATGGTGTGAGCATGACATCCGGCAAAGCAAAGACACGCCCCTGACACCTGTCAGTCTGTACAGGGTGGGACATTATGGTTATAAACTCTAATGCCCTGGCCGTTTGTTGGTATTTGCAGTACAAATTTGCAACACGGCATTTTTGTGACCCCCCCACCTCATGAATGTGTTTGGACCTCTGCTCATGAATAGTGGCACTGTGATTTTGTTAATCTGTCACGAACGTTGATTTCTCACAGTGACCACACCATTCTGCACCAAGTGTGGGAAAACACCACTTGGGCAGGATGTGAAAAATGACAGCTGTACAATTCATAGGTAGGTGTGAAGAGATGGCAGTGTTGAAAATCTTGAGTGAAAATATTAAAAATGCTTGAATTTACTAGCATATGTAGAAACTGTGCAATGCACACTCGTAACACAGTCATTTAGTGGAATTATTTCACCAAATTTTCAACATAGGCATTTTGGGACCTCTTCTCATGAACACAGTTACTATGATTTTCTTCATCTGTCCTGATCATTGATTTCCCACAGCGACTGCGCCATAGTGCGCCACTTGTGCGAAAACACATTTTAGGCAGGATCTGGAAAATGACAGCTATACTGTTCATAAGGATATGTGCAAAAGTGACAATGTTGAAAATGTTGAGTGAAAATATTACAAATTGTCAAAGTTACGAGTGAAAGTAGAAAACTGGCACAACCACTTGTAACATAGCATTTATGGACTTTTGTCACCAAATTTTCAACATAGTTATTTTAGCACCTCTGCTTATGAACAGTGTTGCTGTGATTTTCATAATCTGTCCCGAACACTGATATCCCACAGCTACCATGCTATTCTGCGCCAGTAGTGCGAAAACACATTTTGGCCAGGATGTGAAAATGACAGCTGCACTGTTCATAAGAAGATATGAAAAATGCCAATGTTGAAAATCTGGATGAAAATATTACAAATTGGCGGGTTATTAGTGTGCGTGAGAAACCGCGCCGACGTACTGGTGAACACAGTAATTTTTTGATTTATTAATTTGAAAACATAGGCTTTTTGTGAGCTATCTCATGAACAGCGACACTGCCATTTCATTGTTCAGTCCCAAAAGGTGATTCCACACAGTGACCACAAAATCACCTTTCAGGACGGAATAACGCCATGACAGTGACTGAATTCTTGAGGAGGGGTCCCAAAAACCCCATGTTGAAAATTTGGTGGCAAAAGTCAAAAAAATGGCTGAGATATTCACATAAATTGAAAAAAAAAACATTTATGCCATTGTATAGCTTATCGGCATTTATTCAGTTCGCGGTCGACTTTGAAGAGTGCAGACGTGTTCCTGCTCCATTGAAGATGCGCTTGGGCCCGGAGGTATTTATGGGTATAGAGAAGGCATGGGGAGGTGGGTGTGCAGAGGGTGGCTGCAGGTTGGGGGAAGGGGCACCGAACTCAATGAGGGACCATTTTTTGATTCACAGGTTAAACCAGGAAAGGAAGAACAACACAGGAAGGTTTTCTATTTGTACCAGTACTTTTGCACACTAGGGTGGGCTTCCAGCATGCCATCTGTGTGTTTGATGGGAGAGGGATCTGTAGCTTATGGGGACTGGGCACTCCCACCAGGACATACAGAGTTGGGGGGGTTGCATGAGCTAAGTGGGATTGGGCACCCCCTCGGCACACAAGAAATGGGGAGGGTACATTATGCTGATGGGGATTGGACACCCCAGTCGGCTTCCAGAGGGACTGTGAAAAGCGTCGGCTGTCCCTCAGCTTCTGTGGGGACTATGAGAAGCTGACGGGGAAGCAGCCACCATGTTGCTTGACAGGGACAACAGACGAGGCAAGCAATAATTGGCTGTTGCAATCAGGCACCGCCCCTTGGTTCTCCCTGATTGCAGAGGCTAATTTCTTTCAAGGTGGTGGCACATTTCTCAACTGCTGTCATAAACACCATGCTGTGCCATTAGTGCCACAGAGCCCAGCCACAAAAAGCAGTGGCGCCATTGGCTGCAGCAGGACCACACCTCCGAAACCCGCTTCTCCACTGAAGCAACCACAATATGTTGTCTGCACTGTGCACGCAAGACAACTTAAAAAAAGAAACAGCCCAGCCTCTGGGTCATCTACACATCATACACAGCTATTTAAAATTATATCCCCCACTCATCCCACCTCTAGGCCCCGACTTCCATCCTCCCCAATGCACACCCAGCGAAGTTCTTTGTTTAATCATCGCAGTCACAATTTCCCATTCCCATCTCCCCGCCCTGCCAAAATAATTTACCCCTACTTCCTCCCACCCTGTCCCACAAAAACATCATTTAAACCCTCATCATACACCACCCTCTTGCCAATAACCCACTTGCCCCAAATCCCCCAAACCCTACTAGCAATGGCAAGTACCCAAGCACCCTCACTCTTCTGTGTTTGCCAGCCAAATGCACGGTGAATGATGTACGGTATATCCTGGTAGTAATACCTGACTGGCTAGTTATCAAGTTCAAAGTATAAAAAATTCCCTTACAGACATGAAAGTATCCCCCTGGGGTTCAGCAGTCAACAAAAGAAGACAGGCACACACATAAAATGTGTGTGCACCCACACCAGCTGACATTCTGGCATAATGCCATTTCATCTAATTGGCTGCTAAATCCCATGGGGGTACTTCAATGAGTATAAAAGTTTTGTTTGATCCAGTGTATGTAGGCAACTGAGTCCAAGAAAAAATGAAGCCCATAACTCCAGCAGTTTGTTCCCCTACTGCATGGTATGTATTAAAAATCTGGGTTATGGTAAGAAAAGCCTCCTGTGTTTTTTTTATCTATGTTAACCTCGCAAAAGGAAAAACTGGAAAAACATTCAATCAGGGTGGTAATTTCTGGCAAAACCCTTTGGGTTGGGTGATAAAGAGCAGAGTATCATTTTCATAACGAAATACTTTTTCTACCCCATCCAGAATCCCACTAATCCCTGGGCTTTGATGGATCCCCTTGGCCAATGGTTCGATAGCAAGAACAAATAACAGTGATAAGAGTGGATGTCCCTTCTTTGTTGCACTGTGGAGCCAGAATTCTATTGACAGACCTCCACTGGTCAAATACCTGACCAAAGGGGCCCTATATACTTAACCATCAACAAAAATGAGTCCCTCAAACCAAACTACTTCAGCACCATAAAAAGGTACCGCCACTCTACCCTGTTTTCGTCATAGAGAGAGAGAGAGAGAGAGAGAGAGAGAGAGAGAGAGAGACACTGAGGTGACATTTTTTTTTATGAAACTTAATGACTGCTTTTGTCACCTTCTCAGTGCCCTCCCTCCCTGCATCTAAGCAAGAGAGGGATGTTCATGGCTCTTTGAGTGTGTAATTTGGACAGGGACCCTCCGCACTATGGATGTCAGTGCTTGGGAGGGGGTCAGAGATAGGATCTATCATCTGTGGCAACTGGGACCCCGTGGGGGTGACTGCCTCTCCTAGCCCTTGTTAAATTGTGTGGGATCCACACAGATCCCAAGCAAAGATATAGCCAGTAGCTGTGTGATTAATTTAGTTCTGGACCCTCTGCACCACAAGGGTCAATGCTTGGGAAAGGGGGGTCCCCAACAGGTGACAGACTCTCCTAGACAGTTCTAACTTGTGGGGCAATCCACATGAGTCCAGACATTCTGGTATTAGTGCAGGACAAATTGGTTGAGCATGTAGGTAGATCCAAGGGCTTGCATGGAACTCTGGCAGGAGAGTCTGTGCTTTCTCCATTGGTAGGTAATTGCCAAAGGGTACCAGGTCTAGGGGATGGTAGGACAGTTGCAGTCCTAGGCAGCTCTACAGAGCCAAATGCCCTTTGTTTTGTTTGTATGCCTTGCTCTGTTGGAAAGTTCTGGGAATACAGTCTACTTAATTTGCTCCTCGTAGATGCCTCTATATGGGAGGAACTGGAGAAAGTAAAGTTTAGATGAGGACCTGCTCTTAAAAGTACCCCTATGAAATGTCAGTCACTAGTTAACTGCCAGTGAACATTGTAATTTAGCCCTGCAGGACTGGATTACTAGCTGCATTGTTCAATGGACTAAGACTTTGTGCTTGTACCCATTTGGGTTGTACACAGACCCAAAATTAACTCTGGACTTTGGAAATTGTTTGGGAGGAGGACCTTCTGGTTTAGAACACTTGAACTTTTTTCCCCTTTGAGATCAAGAACTGAGTGAAATGGACTCTGGCCCAAAACCCTGTGGTTTAAGATTTGTGTCATCACTAATAATATGCTCACGAGCTTGGAGAATAAAAGGGATCCTGGTCAGACTTTATTTCAGGTTTGGACAGTCTGTTGTTGTTGGGGAATGTTTGTTTGCCAGTCCCCTTTGTTTGCAGCCCTAAACTGGCCCCGAGAGTATCCGAGCACCTGGGAGGTCACTCCATTCAAGGAAAGTCCTTTAAGTGATGTTGTGATTGTACACTTCCCTCCCCAGAGATTTTCACCTGTATACCCCTAGACATGGGAAGGGGCTACAAACAAATGAAGTTTGACTCATCACAGTGGCTGTGTGGACACTGAGCCCGTGTGCAGTCCACGCACCCCTGCTCACCCACAGAACATCTAACTGAAAGGCAGATACTAGATGCACCTGTGTTAGTTTAAAAATCTTCTTGCTGTGCTGACTTTGCCAAACCACAGGAAAGCATCTTTCTCCCATCACACACACTCCTAATGGGCATGCCTTTTACCTCCTGATTCCCCTGAGTTGCTCTTAACCATGCAACCCCCCCCCCCACACTATAGCAGCAAGGGTTCTCCTCTGTTGCTTCCAGTTCACAGCATATTAGTATGCTATATTAAATTAGAAAGAGCTACAAAGGAACCCCCAAACACACACACACACACTGTATTTATATGCAGCTTTGGTTATCGGAAACTGAAAATTTTCCAGGTGTATCCAGGTAATGAAAATTGCATAAAAACTGCACATTTTTCAGCCTCTCATTAATTTTACTTTCCTATGTCAATTTCTCTGTTCACCAGTGATGTCTGTATATCTACATGGCTTGTACTCATTGTATAATTTGCTACTACTGTACCTTTGTAACTGATGCCTGTGTGGCCCGGGTCATACCTGAAAATGGACCCCTGGATCAGTGCACTTACCCGGTTACCAAAGACTTAAATAAATGAATATTTTCTCAGTGACCAATCATTTCCAGTGAACATGTTTCTGTATAAGTTTTACCTAGAAATGCTATACTTTCTGGTTATCTGCCTGCATGTAAATGAAGTGACAGAAAGCAAACTTCGATCGCAACCCCCCCCCCCATGACGTGTTGCATGCAGACTGGAGCCAGAATGCCATGTCCATGCATTCCATTACACTCTCCCTACACACACACACACACACACACACACACACACATACACATACACATACCATCCTCTCCAAATTAGGCTCTGCCACCTACCCAGGGATTGAAAGAGTACCAGAAATAAGAGCTACAGGCTAGAGGGTGCCCAAGGCACGTACTTCATCAGCCCTCCTCCTCCACACACTTTAATACAAGCACAGCTTCCAACCAATATCAGGATGCACCTATAGGAGGAAAAAAAAAGGCATACATGAAACATATGAAGTCCAGTATGAGCAGTACTGAATGGGAATTCTTTGGGGGTCAGTAGGTGATTGTTGTTCACATCATCACAGTGCCACCAAGCCAAGTATCATCTAAACCTGTTGTTCAAAGATGGGGCTCACATTGCTCATTAAGTTGGTCCCTTGTCCAGATAGAACTGCTTAGACACATTACTGTTAGAAGATATACAAAACATGACAGCTAAAGGGGAGGTTCTGATAATGGGAGACTTCAACATGCCAGATACAGATTGGTCAATACCAGCAGGAACATCTGCCAGAACTAGACTCATAGTGGATTCCCTGCAGGGGGAGGGCCTCAAACAACTGGTACAGCAACCCACAAGAGACAGGGCTATCCTAGATCTAGTACTGACTAACAAAGAAGGGATCACAGATCTCCAGGTAGAAGGTCACCTGGGGGCCAGTGACCATCACATGGTATGGTTCAATTTGGCTACTACATCTAAATCATCCCATTCCAAGGCAAAAATATGGGATGGCCAACAGAGTTAAGCTAGCCCTGGCAAAAAGAAACACAGGTGAGGAGGTACAGGCAAAGTGGGCAAGCATTAAGGATACAATACTTGAAGCAACATCCCATTGTGTTAGACAGAAAAGGAAGTGCAAAAGAAGAAGGAAACCACTTTGGTTCTCAAATACAGTAGCAGAAAGGTCAGAGCCAAAAGGCTGGCCTTCAGGAAAATATAAGGAACACAGCGGTATGAAGATAGGGAGGCATACCAAACTGCCCTAAGGGAAGCAGGTAAGGCAGTAAGGCAGGCAAAGTCCCAAACTGAGGAAACACTAGCACGAACAGTAAAGAAGGTGACAAGACTTTCTATAGATACATTAGTGAAAGGAGAAAGTCCAGAGGGGTATTGCTGCTTAATGGAGAAAAGGGAGCATGTGAGGAGGAGGACCCTGTAAAGGCATCTATCCTAAATAGATACTTTTGCTCAGTATTTACTGAAGAGAAGGTAGGGCAGGGCCCACAGTTCAGCATCATGGACACAGGGGGTATGGAGGTGAGCACTACTCCCTTCACAAAAGAAAGGGTCCTACAAGAGCTTGCTAAGCTCAGGGTGGATAAGGCAATGGGACCTGATGGCATACATCCCAGGGTACTTAAGGAGCTAAAGGAGGAACTAGCAGAGCCATTAGCAGAATTGTTTAGTGAGTCTCTGAGCACAGAAGAGGTCCCAGAAGACTGGAGAAGGGCTCATGTGATCCCGCTCCACAAGAGTGGTAGCAGGGAGGAGGTGGGGAACTACAGACCAGTCAGTCTTACCTCAGTAGTGGGCAAGATTATGGAGGCACTCCTTAAGGAAAGGATAGTGCAACACCTGGAATCCATAGGGGCACAGGATCCAAGACAGCATGGGTTTACAAAGGAAGGTCCTGTCAAACTAATCTTATAGATTTCTTGACTGGGTAACCAGAGTGGTGGACCAAGGGGAGCAGTTGATGTCGCCTACCTTGACTTCAGCAAAGCTTTTGACACTGTTCCACATAGAAGATTGATAAATAAGCTAGGTAGGCTCGGGTGGGTCAGAAGTTGGTCAACTGGGTGGCAAACTGGTTGACTGGCAGAAAACAGAGAGTGGTGGTAAATGGTATACAGTCAGAAGAGATGCAAGTCACAAGTGGGGTACTCAGGGATCAGTCCTGGGGCCAGTCCTATTCAACATCTTCATTAGTGACCTCGCAGATGGACTAGAGGGTAAGGCTTGTCTGTTTGCAGATGACACCAAGATCTGCAACAGAGTAGATGATCCAGATGGGGTGAGCAGAATGAGAAGAGATCTGGATAAACTAGCAAAATGGTCAGAAGAGTGGCAACTGGGATTTAATGCAAAGAAGTGCAAAATCATGCACATAGGGAAGAGAAACCCTGAAGCCACTATAGGCTGGGAGGGGAGTTGCTAGCAGTCACAAAGGAAGAAAGAGACTTGGGCATCATCATCACTGATGACCTAAAATCATCCAAGCAGACCTCTAAAGCAGTAGGTAAGGCTAGGGGGTGTTAGGGTGTATTAGTAGGGGTATCACAAGTCGTAGAGGGAGGTAATAATCCTCTGTACAAGACATTGGTTAGGCCCCATCTGGAGTACTGCGGCAGTATTGGAGGCCACACCTTCACAAGGACATTAACCAAATTGAGGCAGTCCAGAGAAGGCAACCAAAATGGTGCAGGACTGCATCAGAAGACATATGAGGACAGATTAACGGAGCTCAATATGTATACCCTTGAGCAAAGGAGGGAGAGAGGTGATATGATCAAGACATTTAAACACCTTAAGGGCATAAACAAGGTGAAAGAGTCTAACATGTTTAAATATAAGAAAAATAGCAGGACAAGAGGACACAGCATGAGATTAGAGGAGGCCGATTAAGGGGAATGTGAGGAAATTCTTTTCACAGAAAGGGTGGTAGATGCATGGAATAGCTTACCACAAGAAGTGGTGGCTATGAATACAGTGCAGGGCTTCAAACAGGCATGGGATAGGCATAAGGGAGCAATACAAATGACTATGAATAGATAGGTCACTGACAGAGCAAAGGCCGATGGTACATTTATAAGGTAGAAAAAGAAATGGGCAGACTGGATGGGCCTTGAGGTCCTTATCTGCCGTCAACTTCTATGTTTCTATGTTGGCACCTTGAAACCTGTGCAAAGGAATGTGTCTGTCCCTCCAGCCTCAGGGTGAGCCCTGCTGGGAAGGGTCATTAATAGACCAAAAGCCTTGCATTTATTCTGCACCACCTTCAACAAATCCTGAAAGAAGAAAAGGCAATTGTCGCCATAATTTAATGTTCCCATGGCCTGGTGACCCTGCAAGAATCTTTTGTTTCTCAGGGTAATGGTGTAGCTTCAGAAGTATTTATCTGGCAGGGGCATCCAATGTTGGTTTGGGCAGTAATGCACGGTGAGCCCTGTTGAACTTTATCCTGCCTTTCATCTTGCTGAGCTTTAGAATCGTTGGCAACCACTTTTTGAGAAAAGAAGCCACGTCTGGGCTCTCTGTATCCTCTGGGAGACCTCAGATCAACAAGTTGCTTCACTGTTGATTATTCTTCTGAGCATTGATTTGCTATATCAGGTCCTGAAGCTCCCACTCCACTTGTGCCAGTTTCTCTGGTAAGCCATCTGTCTCATCTTGCAAAGTAGGATAGACATGTTTCTGCCTCCATAAGTCCTGTTGTTTGTCTCTCCACTTTTCGCGTCAGTCCTGACAGCTTGTCAGCATGCTCCTTCAATTTTGGGGTTCAAGCCTCGAGAACCTGGCCTGAGACACTGCCCAACCCAGCCTTGCCATCACCTCCTTCAAGACTTCTGGGCACATGCTGGCCTCTGGTCCTGAACCAGGCCCACCATTCTTAGAGTCCTTCTTGATTGAAACAGCAGGTTTGTAGAGACATTTTTCATCCATCGTGCCCTTAGGCACCATGAACTTGTACTGTTTTATCATTTTTAATTGTTTTTGGTGTTTATAAAGTTAATGAACTTAGCCGAAAAGTGGGAGCATGAGGTGAAACAACTATTGTTGTTGGTTGTACATGGGTTCTCCCCATTTGTTTTGTTTTTAAAACATTCTTTTGTTTTTTCTTTTATATTTTGTGTATGTGTTTCCACTCTCAGCTTACTTCAAGCCCCTCAGGCCCAATAGAGCCCCAACTGTATCATCCTACCTTCACGCAGAACTTATCTGCTCATCTGCTATGCATCCATGGTATCCCCTTCCCTTAGTGGAGGTCCTTGGGGTGACCCAGATCCCTTGGAAATGCTGCAGTTGTGCACAAGGGCAGTCAGCCTGGGTCAGTGGGTGTGGAGTTCACAAGTTTCTTGAAGGGGTTTACTTATAGTGCTTCAACAGCGCTAGCACAGCCCCCCAATTGTGTGTGCTGACATCCCCGTGGCTATAATGCTGACAGTCGGCATCATAGCTGTCGCTGTAGGGATGTCCTGTGGGGGGACCACGGTCTCTAGGATTCTAACTCTGAATCAGAGTTAGACCGGGGGGGCAAACACCCAGTGAGGCAGTACTGATCGCCGCACAGACCATCACAGCGATGGGCGGGTTTTGCCCAATTACTGTCACTGTGATGGTCTTCGTCATCGGGGAGTCACTGTGGTGATAGTATACCCCTTGAGGGTTGCCATGCTGCAACAACTGAGGGATTTTCTACTTTTTCAATCCCTCCCCCTTCCTCTCTGGGATGTGCATGCTGAAGATAATGTGAGCAGGTAGTATCAGCGGTGGCTCAGTCAATCACATCCTGCCCTGTTCCTGCGTGCACTACCAGCCTGCACTGCCACCTGTGGTGACCCAGGTGGCAGTTACACAATGAAGTGTATTCCCCCGACTCCCAAAAGAAAGGGGAGTGTCCTGTAGGGCATTCAACCCCCCCCCCAGGCTGGCCCTCTGATGGGCCAGGCTCATTCCTGAACCCGGGTCACAAGTGTCAGCAGTGGTAGCACCACCACTACACCAGCACTCTGGCTGGCTCCTTTAAAACAGTTTTAAATGAACAGGACAACCCCCACATACAACTGTGACATAGTATGGTAGGATGAAACACCCGCACTATAATGTGACAGAAGATGCTAGAAAAAATGAATGCAAGCTGAGACCGGAAAACTTCACTGCAGAAGTGAGCATATAGCATACCAGATAACCTTTACTTTTACTGAAGTACTGAAAGTGAACTAATATAAAAAAAATATTCTTTCCTTCCAGGTTAGAAAGAAAGGAGGATAATTCATGTATCACTCTGACAACTTGAAGCTGTTCTTCTTGGATAGAATAAATAAAACACATGTTTTACAAACGTCACAAATACACTAGCAAAGCCTTTTGTTTCATGTTGCTGGTTTTTGCTGTGTTTCCAATATTAAAGCGTCTAAAAGCACAAACTGCACACATTGCTACAGTATGTTTAGGTTGAAAAATTACCTGTTTAAAAATGCCAGGCTCCATGTACTGTACTTTTGGTTTGCTGGCCTCCACTTTATGGAGTCATATGGGACCAGGTTGACTGGAATCTGTGGGCTTTATAGAACCCTGGCATGAGAGAGTCTGGGAACAAGAAAGATGGGACTCCCTGCCTGGGGTTCCCTTCTTTATTTTCTTTTTGCCTTATTTTGTGATTGTATGAAAGCAGATCTGCATTACGTAAAATGTTTGGCATGTTTTGTTTTGTTTACTTTTCTGTATTATACAACCATATATAAAAGTCAAAGAACCTCTGTGTGCAAACACTGAGGCAAGGGTTACCCCAAAGGGCATTTGGCTGGGAAGCCAAGTTTCAAGAAAACACAAAATCACACAAGCCCACACAATGCAAAGCATCATGGGCTGCATATGCAAATCACCACAGAATGTTATGCTGGTTCAACTTTAAGCAGAATTGCATGGTGCCGAAAGGCCTCTCACACAATTTGCAAAGGGTGCTAACAGATGACATAGACACGTGTTTCGTCCTACCAGGACTCATCAGTATGCCTTGTCTGCTTGACACCCCAGTGGAATGAACCAGCTACCCTAAGACGGTCTGTCTGGGTTATATTGTGGTGAACCCATTAAAATAAAAAACTATTTAAAAGACAAAGGACCTCTGTGTGCAAACACTGAGGCAAGGGTTACCCCAAAGGGCATTTGGCTGGGAAGCCAAGTTTCAAGAAAACACAAAATCACACAAGCCCACACAATGCAAAGCATCATGGGCTGCATATGCAAATCACCACAGAATGTTATGCTGGTTCAACTTTAAGCAGAATTACATGGTGCCGAAAGGCCTCTCGCACAATTTGCAAAGGGTGCTAACAGATGACATAGACACGTGTTTCGTCCTACCAGGACTCATCAGTATGCCTCGTCTGTTTGACACCCCAGTGGAATGAACCAGTTATCCTAAGACGGTCTGTCTGGGTTATATTGTGGTGAACCCATTAAAATAAAAAACTATTTAAAAGACAAAGAACCTCTGTGTGCAAACACTGAGGCAAGAGTTACCCCAAAGGGCATTTGGCTGGGAAGCCAATAAAAGTGTTGCAAACATTTAACATTTAAGTAAACGTTAATGTAACACCGCCCAAGTGGGGCTTAACTTGACTCGCCCCCAGCCATCTGGTTCTGCCAGTCCTGGCATTTTTGGTGCCCCTGTTTGCTCCTGGTGGTCCCCATGTTCCTAAATCCTGTGGAGGACCAGAAGAATAAAATTTGAAAGTAGGACCAGCTGCTCGATAGTTCACTGATTGTCGCACAGCTCAGTCTGCACACATTCAAGCTAGATCCTGCTTGAATGTGAGAGCTGGCAGGTTGGCTTGCATACCACACCAGCACTATGGTGCATTGTTAAAGCCACTGCAGCAGCTCCCTTCAAGTATCCTTTTCATGTGCTCTGACCCCCCGGGACTCCAGAAACATACGTGGAGGTTCAGAGGCAAACTGGGAAAGGGGTGAAATAAAACTTTAAAAAAGCACTCAAGTGCTATGGCCCCCATATTCAGAACTGGATGGCTGCACGTGCAAAAAGGTGTGCTGCTTGAAAAAATAGGGCCAGTCAGCTCTGGCGCCATATTCAAAGAGATAGAGCAATTGGAACTGACCGTGATATCTGTTTGAATATCGGACCCTGATAGCGCCACACACAACAGGTGGTCACCATGTCTGGCGTGGCGCTACCAGAGTGCGGGCTGAAGACCACCCATAGGGCTACAGCGCAGTGCACACTGGTTAGCACCATGGCCCCTATGGGTGATATTCAGCTCAAACATGCAGATGAGCCCATTGGGCATCCACAGCACTATGGGCCATTTGCATGCCATTATGCTCTCATCTGTATATGAGGGCTCAGCCCAAGTGCGCATCCCACCCCAAGCCCTGATCCGTGTATTAATAATAAAACTAAATGATCCCCGATTCCCTGATAGTCTACTGGTCCCCCCTCCACAAACCCCGATCCATGTTCTAATAATAAAAATAAATCATCCCAGATTTCCTGGTAGTCTAGTGATCCCCCTTCCCAAGCCTCGATCCGCATGCTAATAATAAATAAAAATCATCCCTGATTTCCTGGTAGTCCAGTGATCCCCCCTCCTGAGTCACAATCTGTGTCCTAATAATAAAAATAATCATCCCCAATTCCATGGCAGTCTAGTGGTCTCCTTTCCTTGAACCCTGATCCGTGTTCTAATAATAAATAAAAATCATCCCGATTCCCTGGAAGTCCAGTGGTCCCTCTCCCTGAGCCCAGATCCATGTCCTAATGATAAATAAAAATCATCTCAGATTCCCTGGTAGTCTAGTGGTCCCCCCTCCCCAAGCCCTGATCTGTGTCCTAATAATAAATAAAAATCATCCCCGATTCCCTGGTTGTCCAGTGGTCCCCCCTCCCAGAGCCCTGATCTGTGTCCTAATAATAAATAAAAATCATCCCTGATTCCCTGGTTGTCCAGTGGTCCCCCCTCCCAGAGCCCTGATCCATGTCCTAATAATAAAAATAAATTATTCCAGATTCCTTACTAGTCCAGTGCTCCACCCCCCTGAGCCCCAATCTCATGCAGTATAAATAAACTCCCCACATCTCTGGGAGTCTACTGACCCCCCCAACCCCCCCAGTAGGCAATGACCCACCACCCTGCTACCCCCACATCTTGACCGGAGTCAAGAACTGGCACAACCCTCCTCACATTACCACAGCCAGTTCCCGACTGAATGGTACCGAAGTGCATACAGCATACAGTATTTGCCCATTGGTTGGCCAGTCAACCAGTGAGCATGTATTGTATACTGTATGCGCTCCAGTACAGTTCAGTCGGTGGCTGGCTGTGGTGGTGTGAGGAGGGATGTGCCAGTCCTCAACTCCAGTCACTCTGGGGGAGCGAGCTGGTGGGTCACTGCCTACTGGAGTGGGGGGTGGGGGGGCACTAGACGACCAGGGCTGTGGGGAGTTTATTTATGCTGCATGGGATTGGGACTCAGGGAGGGACCACTGTTGAGGGGACTTAATGCATATTAGTTCTGCAAATGTACAGCTGTGTTCAACCAATCAGAAGCTGCCATATTCCCCTCAGACTCTGGGGAAACATTCAGCTCGGGCAGTCCAGCTGAAGCTCTCTGTGAGACAGGTGGGCTTAGACTGTACCTGAGGAAAAGTTTGGAAGTTGGCCTAAGGTTTCTACAGCTGCCTGCTAGGAGACTTAACCAAAGCATTCCACAATCTGGAAAGCCACAGCAGAAGTGTGCAGAGTGTTGTTGAAAACCCTGAAGCATCCTGAGAAAAGCTCTCAGCCTGTGAGGGAGGTTGGACCGTGTTCTTGTTGAGAGTCTGAAGGTTGCCTGGGTTCAAACAGCCAGACTCAGGAGATGCCTGCAAAAATTCCCATAGTCTGGGAAAGCCAGTTTGAAGTGAGAAATCTGCTTTGTGGTTTGAACCTGCAGTTTGGAAAGAATCTGAAAGACTGCTTGCCAACCCCAGCACTGGAAGGTGATCCAGACCTACTTCCAGAGGAATCTATGTCTGCCAGCCACAGATGGAAAAAGCACTGTGTGATTCCTGAGCTCAAGAATAGAAGTCACTGCCCACCTAGGATGGTCTGGGGAATCGGCCAGGTAGTGTCACAGTCAGATATTACCCATCGTCTTCCCCTAAAGTTAGATGCCTGGATGTGAGGAGTAGACATGTGGCCCTGGTCACCAGTACTGATCTGTTCCAGCATCCGTGAAGGTGTGGCCTAGAAGGTTACAAGCTGCCAGAGCCTGTCACATCATAGAAGGTGACAAGCTGCCAAAGCCTGTCACATCATAGAAGTCACAAGCTGCCAGAATTCAGCCCCAGTCAAATAAGCTGCAAACCTGTTTGTACACATTAAGGCCTCAGCTCAACTTGACTGCAGTTGTTGCTGTAATCCAGATCTGTGAGACTGTGCTACAGAACCGTGAGTAACCACAAGGCCTGCCCTGACCTGGGGTGTTATAAAGCTAACTATTTCCAATCTGTAAAAGTGCACCAATGCTGGCCACCCAGCTGTACCATTCAGGCCTGCACCTTGAGCCACCTGGATACCCAGACAGACATTGGGGTTAACTGCACCAGTTTTGGGGTGGACCACTTATGTTGGTTATGTTGCTGTTGGGGAGGTGGGCATTGTTGTAATTGTTATTGCCATTTGCAAAACTGTTTAAAACAGTTATTTATCGTTGCATCCCTTCCCCCCGCTACCCTGTTTAATAAATTGCTTGTTCTTTTTGAAACTTTTCTCATGAGCATATTATTTGCTAAAATTATTAGTTGCAAGTACATTGACATTCTGCAATGGTTTCTGGTTTTCCATGCGTGGGGTGACTACGAAGGGAGGTGGGTAGGAACAGCATCCTGGGGATTGTACCAGGCAGACATCTGAGCCACTATATTTTAACTCTGGGCAGAGGCACCAGGCTACTTGTTTCATCTTGGGAAATAACTCCTCTTTTCCATCAAAAACAGAGCCCAGGCCCCTCAACTTTGATTGAGCCCACAAGGCAGGTGTAGTAACCGTAAGTTACATGGCGACCCGATTACATCATGGAGGCACCACTGGGATCTTCTGTTCAACAGTCATGCCCCACATGGAGGTCTCTGCTAATGAAGAAAGTGTTCTAGCCCCCAAACCCTAAATTCTTGCTGATGCTATGGCCCACAACACACTGGTTGGTGTGAAGGTGAGGACCTGGATCCTCAAAAAGTCATCTTGCTCCTAGGAGTCCCACCCAGGACAGAGAGGGGAAAAATAGAAGAGACCCTATCAGTAATCAAATGCTTGGGTGCAGTTGTTGTCTGATGGCAGCTGAAGGGCTTTACTACTCAGACATTAACTGTGTTAATTTAGTGCCAAAATGTAATTGACGCCACTAGAGTGCCTGATGTACTAACCCCAGAAGGTTCCAGTGTGGCGTGGACTATACTGACACAGGTTAGTGTCACTCCCAAAATGGAGGCCTCTCCAACATCTGAGGGATTTAAGGAGAAGCCTGTCAAGCTGTTGCAAGCCAAGGGAAAGTCAGTTGAGGAAGCTTAAAAAGTGCTCAATGTCCCAGGGCCCCCCACAGGGTGAGGGAGGCAGACTTACCTGTTGACCACCTCCCTCAGATTCTTATCTTAGATTAAGAATATTTTGGGGGAGTAAAGGCCATCCTGGCAGGTGAGGATGATTTGGAGACTTGGATGGACTATGGTGCTCCTTTACTGCAGGATTGGCAATGCTCTGTGGCGGAGAAAAGAAAACAGCTTAGAGAAAGTCTCTGAGGCCCTGCACTAAAGATTATTTGATCTCTGAGAGCTACTGCCTTGATGCACCAGCACAAGAACATTTGACAGCCCTGAAGAACATTTTTGGAAGCACGTAGTCCTGTGAGGATCTCTTGTGGAAATTCAAGACAATCAAGCAGTGGGAGGGAGAACTGTTGTCTGCTTTTTTGACCTGTGTGGAAAGGGCCTTGCAGAGAGTATTCTGCAAAGAGGGCATGGCCTCCCAAGACTTGAACTGAGTGCAGGTAGAGCATGTGCTCATGGCTGCCTGTCACTCTACTTTGCTGGTCTTTAAGTTGCATCTGGCTGAGAGGAAGGATGCCCCACCCTCTCACTGGGCACTGAGAGAAGTTAGGGAGGCTGAAGAGGAAAAGGAGTGCTGGGGATCCTATCATGCTTTCACAACCATTACACAAGTTACTGGAGGTACACCCGCAGTAGAGATTCAAGAATGGAGGGAGTTACTCAAGGGGTATAAGGAGGTATTTGATAAGGCCACTGCAGCTCATAGTAAAGACCAAAATGCCTACCAGAACCATTGTGTTCTTCCAGTCACCCCAAACCCCTCAGTGCTGGGTGTAGGAGTGCAAGCATAGGCACCACCGATGACTGCAGACCTCAAAACATGAATCAATGAATTGATGAGCATGGTAAGTGAACTGAAGAAATGTAGTATGAAGCCTCAGGCTAGGCAAGGGTAGAGAGAGCCAGAGTGAAGATAAACAGTTGTCAGAGCCCCTGCCAGGGCCTCTAATACTTATGCTGCAAAGCAAAATAGCCGAGGCTGCAGACCCCCTGCTGATGTATCACTCCAGCCCAAGCAGAACTATAAGGGCATATTCTGTTACAACTGTGGTGAGGATGGACATGTCAAATGCCAGTGTCACTCCGAGAGTAACTACCCTAGGGTCATTGACGGGTTAACCAGAGAGAAGGTAGCTCAGAACGCCACCAGGCCTTTTAACTTCAGCAGGGACCAGTAAAGGAGTGCACCGGGGCTCCAACTAAGCCCAGCTCCACCCCATTTGTAGCAAAGTCTTCAGTCTAAGCACCTGCAACTGCTCTGTCTGACCTTGACAAGCTTGTTGTACCATCCACTGAAATGACAGTCACTGTTGAAGGCATGCCTGCTTGAGCTGTCCTGGACAGTGGTTCTCAGGTGACAATTATATTCAAGAACTGGTACGGCCAACACCTGTCTCATCAGAAGCTACTGCGTTTGGAAGGTTTAAATGTATGGGGGCTGTGTGACATGTCCTACCCATAGTTGGATTATCTCAAGGAATGGACTGCTTTCCCCTCTAAGGTAGCTGGATTGGGGGACCCTGTGGAAACTTTGGTATTAGTGTGTCCAGAGTGCGGGATGTATGATGGAGTGCCCATACTTATTGGCACTATCGCCTACATGTTTGGTCGCCTGGCTCAGCTTTGCCAGGAAAGGGAGGCCAAGAAAAAAGGAAAAGTGTTGCATGTGCATGCCGTTGTGCAGACAGCCTACCAGAGACAAACATAGACTACAGCCGAAGTTCACGATGACCCTGTGGGCATAGTTTGCCATCGTGGTGCTGAAGAGCTTGTGCAGCCCCTAATGCTGAATGCAATATCAGTGGTGTGGTACACCTGATGAAAGACGTAAAGAACCATATATTGATGCCTGACACCCCAGAAGAACATGATCTGCCAGGACTATTAGTAAAGTCCAGTGTGTTGCCCAAAAGAACCATGCTTACACCAAGCAAGTTACTTTCCAGGTAAAAAATGTGACAGATCGAGACATTGTCATCAGGAAAGGACGCAATATGGCTTGAATGTATTGTGCAGATACGGCAGTGCAACTTACTCCAGCCAAAGATGGCGTCCAGCCTGACATTGACCCAGAACTGCTTGATTTTGGTAACTCTCCTATTCCTGAGAAGTGGAAGACCCATGTCAGTAGAAAATTGGCCAAAAGAACAAAAGTGTTTTCACTTCACAAATGGGATGTGGGATATGCAGCCAGGAAAGAGCACCACATCAGACTTCATGATGAATGCCCTTTCCATGAGAGGTCCCGTAGATTGGTGCCCACATACACTGATGATGTGAGAAGACACTTACAAGAGTTGTTGGGCTGCTGGCATTGTCCAAGAGCCATGAGGCCCATATCTTTCACCATTTGTGATACTGTGCAAGAAAAATTGAGCTGTCCACACGTGTGTAGACTATAGAACTCTCAACAAATGGACAATACCAGACCAGTATACTATGCCCAGAACTCAAGACATGATCAGCTGCCTAAATGGAAGAAAATGGTTTTCTGTACTTGACCTAAGAAGCAGATACTATCAGATACCAATGGCCCCACAGGGCTGAGAAAAAACTGACTTTATTTGCCCTAGTACACACATGAAAAGTATGACTGCACCTGGGAACAGCCATGCCTCAGTCAAAAAATGTAAATTGTGGAACAGAGTGTGGTAACCAGGGTCCAGGTCCGACAGAAAGCAAGGTGTACTGAAAAGTACGTACCTCATTTACTGGAGAGGGTAAGTTGACTGGATCCAATATGAAAGTCCAAATAGCCAATGTAAAGTGTCAAATCCAATTTTAATAAGGTGTTGATAAGTAAAAGCACACAGATAGCACAAACAGCATAATCCAGATACAAACAGGTTTCCCAGTATCAAGTATAAATTCAAACCTCGCTCCAACTGACGTTAACGTCCACGCACCTGACGTGTTTTGCACATGGGTGCCTTCTCAAAGGATGACATGGAATGATATACTACCAGCTAAAATAGTAAAAACATTTAAAGGTACAGTACCACAAATGTTTTGAATCAAACAGTTCTAAACAAGGGACAATGCATTAAATAGCTCATCAAAAATAAACTGATCAGATACATATGGTCTGTGTAGGTAAAATAATTTACATAAATAACATCTTAATAATACCACATAAAGACTAAATAGTGCAGAGTATGGTGCAATAGACAAATAGAGAGAAAGTGAAAACTGCACAGGGTTTTACCACATTAATACTCTCAGCAGACCAAAATTATTTCAGTTCTTGGTGCAAATCTGTAGAGAAAGAAAGAAACAGAAAAACATTGTATTAATAGGTAGAATTAGACAGCAATAACATAGAAAAGCATCATCATCAATTCATAATCAATTATTTCTTCAGAAATGGTTTGATTTCTGTTCTACCATTTAACCCCCTTCCTTCCATAGCTTTCAGATAAAAAATCCAATATTGTTCCCTTTTTAACAAAAGGTTGTTGAAATCACCACCACCCCTAGACATGATGGGTTTCTTGATGCCCGTGTATATAAAATCATGTTCCGCTTTATTCCCAACCTTGAAAACATTCATTGCCAATGTATTTGTCACATGATAATTTTCAATTGCCCTGATATGCTCCCCTATCCTTGTTTTAAAGGCTCTTTTAGTTTTGCCAACATAGTAACAACCACATTTGCATTCGGACAAATATATGAGGCCGCATGTACTGCAGGTCATAAAACCCCTCACACCTGAGTCTCTGCCTGTGATGGGATTACTAAACATCTTATGTGTTTTACACTCGGGCAGTACTTGCAATTGTCACATTTGTTACTACTATTATCCCTTCTGGGTAACCACATGTGGGGATTCTCAATCATGGGCTGTAACGAGTGTACCACTGTATCGAAGATGTTTTTCCGTTTCTTAAATACCATCCTGGGTACAGTTGTCTCCCATTCTTTCAGTCTGGGGTCTTGTTCAGCCAAGTGCAAATGCTTTTTAACAATATCTGCTATTTTGTAAGACTGGGGACTATAAGTGCTGACAAACGTTAATTGTTTATCTGAGCTCTCTCTCCCTTACTTCTGTCCTGAAGATATCTTTTCCTCATCCACTGTCCTTCTGGTTTCTTGTATAGTTTGTTCCCTGTAGCCCCTGTCACATAACATATTTGCCAGTTCATCTGCCCTTTCTCTGTATTTGCCTTCATCGCCACAATTTCTTTTAGTTCTGATGAACTGCCCTTTAGGCATAGCTCTGATGACATGGGGTGGGTGACTACTGCTAGCCATGAGTAAGGGTGCTTCAATTGGTTGCTTTCCTAAACAAATCCACGGTGACCCCCCCCCCCATCGTTCATTATGATTAAATCCAGAAAAATAATTTGGGTATTACAAAAGGCAGTACTGAATTTAAGGTTTCTGTTGCTATTTTCAACATATTTGATAAATTCTCCTTCTGAGCCTTTCCAGACAATTAATATATCATCTGAAAATCTTCTCCACAGATCCAGTCTGTGGAGAAAAGGATTTTTTTTACTACAAACCACCTCATGTACCCACTTTACCATAATTGGAAGGCTACAGCCTATAGTTCAAGAGGGTTGTACAACTGGCCACACACCCACCCCCGTTTGGCCTATTTAAGGGCTGCTCTCTTCACGCCACATACAAGTATTTTTTCCATGCAACTGGAAGCTCTGTCAGTCCGTCTTTTCCCCTGGAGCCTGCTGGGGCCTTGCCCCCCCCCCCCCGTGTTGCTGTGTTGTGGGCTGCTCAGTTTCTGCTGGACTTTTGTTTTATGTTCTCCTGCCTTTTGGTTAGTATTGCTTGCCTCTGGCTGCTGCGTGCTTCTTTGTGTTGCCTGTTCTAGCAGCTCCCAGCGGAGAATCAGGGCACTGCAGCCTAGAAGACACACAGATGGGGAGAGGTGCAGCAGGATGCTCTGCGTGCGGGTGCAGGAGTTCACTTGCTGGGCTCCACTGCACACTGGCACCTCAAGGGGAAGAAAAAAGCTGAAAACCCTGGCACCCAGACAGGCAAAGGTGGGATCCATGGTATGGCATCCATGCTCAATGCCAGGCCCTTCCAACCAGCCTCTGGCTCTCACCCCCCTCTGGCTGCCTACTAGATTCTAGATAGAGTGCTGGAGTAGTGGCGGTCCCACCTCGGGGGACTCAGAGCCAGGGGGATGGTTTGGTCGGAGTGAGGGGTAGAGAGTGATCCCAGGATGAAGGTGTGGTTGGAGGACCTCGGCAGAGCAGGAGAAAGCCAAAACCTAGTGTCCACGCTGGAGAGAGGTCTAAGGGGCCAGAGATCGAGGGGGAATAAAAAGAGTTGGAAAAAAAAAGAGTGTGAAGGTTGCCTGGGTTCAAACAGCCAGTCAGGAGATGCCTGCAGAGAATTCTCATAGTCTATTTGAAGTGAGAAATCTGCTTTGTGGTTTGAACCTTCAGTTTGGAAAGAATCTAAAAGACTGGTTGCAAATCCCAGCACTGGGAGGTGATCCAGACCTGCTTCCAGAGGTATTTACATCTGCCAGCCACAGAGGGGGGAAAAAATGCGTGATTCCTGAGCTCAAGTATAGGAGACACTGCCCGCCTAGGATGGTCTAGGGAATCGGCCAGGTAGTGTCATAGTCAGGCATTACCCATCGTCTTCCCCTAGAGTTAGATGCCTGAACATGAGGGGTAGGTATGTGGCCCTGGTCCCCAGTATGGGTCTGTTTCAGCATCCATGAAGATGTGGCCTAGAAAGTGACAAGCTGCCAGAGCCTGCCACATCACAGAAGGTGACACGCTGTCAGAATTCAGCCCCAGACAAGTAAGCTGCAAACCTGTTTGTACAGCTCAAGGCCTCAGCTTAACTTGAGTGCAGTTGTAGCTGTAATCCAGACCCTGTGAAACTATGCTACAGAACCATGAGTAACCACAGGACCTGCCCTGACTGGGATGTTATAAAGTTTATTCAAAATTTCCTATTTCCAATCTTTAAAAGTTCACCAATGCTGGCCACCCAGCTGTACTGTTCAGGCCTGTACTGTAAGCCACCTGGGTAACCAGATAGACATTGAGGTTACTGGTACCAGTTGGGGTGGTGAACCATTTATGTTGGTTATGTTGCTGTTGGGGAGGCTGGCACTGTTATTGTTACTGCCTTTTGCAAAATCATTTAAAAGTTATTTATCATTGCATCCCTTTCCCCCTATTACCTTGTTTTTCTTGTTAATCCTTTTTCTCCCTGGCCCCGGTCTGCCTTACCTCTTCTTATCCTGGCATCCCCCCTAGGTGTTCCGGCCACCGTCCCGAGGACCCCTCAGCTCCCATTCGGGCCCTGAAGCTTCTACCCCTGTGGCTTACCCCCATGGTGGGGTAGTGGAGAGCCCCCCCATGCCCATCACCAGGACAGGATCCAGTATTGCGCCGCGTACCCTCGGAGCTGAGCACTCCTTCATGGAGACGGCCATCATGCCACCGCAACCAGTGCCTTTTTCCCTATTCTAGTTCCCCTTGACATATGTGGCGTGCAATGATGCCAAGGGACAGGAGTGGGCACGCTACTGCATGCACTCCTTCCCGGCTTCAGCCCCAGTACATCCCCTCAGACTACCTGTGCCACTGCATTGCCCCCAGCCATCGCTAGAGGCCACCAGTGCACCGAGGGCAGCACACCCCCCTCTCCAGAGAAGGAGAGCAGTCCAATGGACACTCAATCCTTCTCCTCCCCTACCGACCCCCGACGACCCGGGCTCGTTCCCAAACCCGGGTCGCCGGTGTGGTGCGAGGTTTGGCATCCGGCACCTCAACCCTCAGTTCTACCAGGCCAGCTGCTATTACCCTGTCTAATAAATTGTTTGTTGGTCTTTTTGAAACCTGTCTCATGAGCATATTATTAGCTAAAGTTAGTAATTGCATGTGCATTGAAATTCTGCATTGGTTTCTTGTTTTCCATGTGTGGGGTGACTACGAGGGGAGGTGGGGAGGTTCAGCATGCCAAGAGGTTGTACCAGGCAGACATCTGACCAACTATATTTTAACTCTGGGTGGAGGCACCACACTACTTGTTTTATTCTGGGAAAGAACTCCCTTTTTCTATCAAAACAGAGCCCAGGCCACTAAATCTTGTTTGAGCCCGCAAGGCAAGGGTCATAACCATAAGTTACATGATGACCCAGTTACATTAAGGTATGATTGACAGATTATATGATTTCCAGCACTATAAAATGTGCTGACTGAGCACAATGTGACAGATTATATTTGGCTCATGTATGGGCAATCCTTTGGCAAGAATGAAAACTGGCTGAGGTAATAGGGGAGTAGTCAATGCTGGGGCACTCTCAGAAAGACTGATCAGTGGCAGTGGTAGCCAGGGCTGGGAGGTTTCGGACCAGAGCTGAGTCAAACAGTTGGAGGGGTGAACGGTCTACCTCAAGAGTGGACTGCAAAGGAGCAGGTTCAGGTAGGACCACCTTCAGGTACTGGTCTTGTCCCTGTGAACCTATTGAGTGGGAGTTGACAACCCTTTAAGCCAAGTTTTTATAGCAGCCCATGATCATCCTGACTAGTCAACTGGACATGCATTTCATAAGTTACTGTACAGATCTGCGCTCTTTAAACTGAGGTAGTAAGGTAAGATACCGGACATGCCTGCTTGGGGAAAAAAGCTCTCCTGGGCTTCACCCCACCTGCAGTTCAAAACCTACTACACCCCATCCTCAACCAATATTCCACTAGAAATATGACCAGGAAGGTTCTAGCAGTACCCTTCCGTAGAATGAGTCAGGCCATGCATTCCTTTGCCACCAGAGCTCCACAGTCATTGAATGAACTACCTGAACCCCTGCTGGGCCTCCCCTAAAATAGCCCAACTCAAGAGGGAATTAAGAAAGGTTCTCTCACTCGGATCCAAACGTAACTGCTACAACTGATTCTTTGACAACTTGTAACCATACGCTATGTGATAGTACACTTCTCTGCTTGCTCTGTACTTGACAAAGTTCCTCCGGAACTGCTTTTGACAATGCTCATTTGTATTGCTACTACTCGAATACACTTACTCTGCATGCATGGCTCTTGACAATGCTCCTATGTGAACTGCTTTTGACAATGCTCTGATGAGTCTGCATTCTATTGTATTTTATTGTTGAAATCTCTGTAACTACTCAGTGATGTGGAACCTTTGTAAAAGAGCACCTGTGCTCAAAAGTTGCTTTCCAAATAAATAAATAAATACATAAATTATTAAATAAATAAAAACTGTTCATTTCATGGTCCAGTGTTTCAAGTCCTTATTTATTAAAGAGCACTGCCCTTTGGGATAGTTTAAAAGAAATTTCTCACCTTCTGTGTCTTCACTCCAACTTGCCCTCCCACACATACAGTTGCAGCAAAAGGCATGCCCAGATATTTCTGTATATTCTGTGATATTACTAAGGATGTTCCCTCTGGTGGTCATATTGTGGTACTGCAAGGAATTTCTCTACAGAATCAGCAGTGCCCGTTTCAGCTGGAGAGGATGAGCGGCTGCACACTGTGTTTGAGAAACACAGAGCAAGAGTTTTAAAGGTTTCTTGTCTATCTGTTTATTTATATATGCTTAATGCCTGATCTGTTTTAAGTTACTTAACTGGCTTTCTGCTGTAATAAATTTTTGCAGGATTGTTAAATCTCTCTGTATCCTGTATATTATTATTGCATTTATCTATTGTACTGTGTTCACCATTGTCACCCGGGTCAGCACTGAAAAAGGGACTGCATGGTCTCAGTGGACTTACTGAGTTACTAAAATTCTAATAAATAAATAAATTTACAGACGGTAAGCCACCATTGCCTCAGTTTAACGGGGGCTTAAAACTCTCTCCAGTCAATCTTGTGTCACTTTGATATCTGCCTTTTGTGTCTGCCACTTTTTCATTTCCTTTTCACAGGACGTAGGAGTCCAATGGTGGAGGAGCTGATTCCTGCTGAAGAGAATACGGACGGAGGCGTCCTGTGGGTAGCCAGGAAAGTGGCGAGAAGTAAACGGCAGGCAGCAAACAAGTTAAATTGTGAAGGCTGAAGGAGGAAGAAGGAAGAAATTTGAAACTTGAAAGGAAAGACGGATGAAGGGAGAAGAGCAGAAAATATTTTAGTTGGAGGCACAGTTAAACCTGGAATTGAAGAGAGTTAAAGAGTTGACGTGAAGAAGAGGTTAAAGTTCGACTCTTGTGTTATAGATTTTTGGTATAGACCCTGATGTAGCTCTGATGCAGCTCTGGTGGTACTGGACTGAAAAACTTAGCTCTAAATCTGAGGTCAAGTCGGGATTTTAGCATACTTCAACTGTGAACACTGCCATACTAAAGTGTTACAACTGTTTATACAAATAGTGTTATTTTCAATATCTAGGAGTTTACATATCAGTCTAAATATTGGGGGCAATTGATTTCCCTAGGGGGTGGTTTATTTGCTTTATTCATTTTATTCTTTTTAGTGGTTGGATGCCCTTCCATGTTCCCTTCCCCACTTCACCATCCCCCCCGTGGTTTAATATTTTTAGTTTTACTTCTAGTGTTTTTGATCCGCTCTGTTAATCCTGTTTAATTTTACTTTGTTTGTAGACCTCTATATATATATTAATTTTTTTAATTTTATTTTACAATTTGTGCTTTACCCTGCTGAGGTTTTCCATGTGACCAGGTTTCAAGATTTAATGAGCTTGTGTCAGTGTTCTCCTGTAGCCTTCGCCATTTTGTTACAATATCGCCTCAGACTGAGAGCCGTGACTTTGTTTCTGTCTCTGACCTAATAGTAAATAATAGTAAGTAATTACTGTGTTATGCAGAATTGATTTAAAACACTTGCTTCTTTCTTGCTTTATTTTTTGAGCAGTATTTAGTGCTCTATTTTTATTTCTAGGTGCATACATTGAGAGACACACTTGAGACACACGCGGATGCGTAAATCGAGTATCCTGTCCCAGACCGCTAGTGGATTCTTAAATATTAAAGCCTGTTGGTGTTTTCCATAAGTTTTATACATTCCAATCATATTCATTTAGATATTTTTATTTCTTTTATCTTTTTATCCTTAGACATTTCGTTATTTTTATCTATTTCTTTTTAAGAATTTGGCCTACATTGGTATTCCAGGAAACCTTTGGCTGCAAGGTCTTTTGGTTTATTGTTTTACTGGCTTTTCTCACCATCCCTTAGCATGAGTGGAGTGGGAATACAGAGGAATCACTAGAGGGAAGAAATAACATCAAAGTGGTCCAAAAGAGTCTTGAAGAAGCGTTTAAAATTAATATTTTTATATTATACCAATCTGCACAGATCTTGGTGCTACTCATTCTTTTTTTGCCATCAGTTCTGGTGGTTGTGCATTTGTAGCTGTGTTTGATTTTTTAGAAGCTGAACACAAGATACAGGCATGGAGTGGGGATTTTGGTGGTGTGCTATACTGATGTTGAATGGGGGAAGGGATCTTTTTCTTTTAATAATAAAAAAAATTGCCGTGACTGCGGGGGGAGGAGGGAGGTGGGTACTAGAGGGTGGATGGCTGTGGGCACTGTATTCTAAAGGGTCTGGGTGATGGGAGCAGGTTGGAACTGTATCTCACAGTGGGTGCGGGTGGGTTACATATTTTAAAACCTTTTCTTAAAAAAAAAAGAATTTCACCAGTGAAGTTGGGGTGAAATCATGAAACTTCACCCCACAATAAATAGTGTGAAGTTCTTGGCTTCACTGGTGAAGATTAAGTTTGCTGCACATCTAATGTTCATGTATAATTGTTCTATTTTTTATTTTTTTTATGTTATTGAGTGCTTAGAAATGCTTACATGATAGGTGCTCTATAAAATAAAATTGATGGAGTGATTGACGTTCGATTTAGGAAAGATGGAAAAATGATAAATTGATGATTAAAAGTAACTACTTTAAAACTGCATAGATAAGCACTCTGGGCCAGATATTCAGAGGAGTTGCTCAATGCGCAACCACAGAAATGAACCCCAGAGCCATATTCTGCCAGCGTGAATGCACAGCATGATATCCATTGTGCCGATGCACAGTAGTAATGTATGCGGAGCAAGTACATGGGGGCGTGCCAATGAAAAAGCTGTGCAATGGCATATTCAGCTGAAAAACACAGCGTAAACGAGGAGCAAGTCAGAGAATGTGCCACACAGAATTAAGCACATAAAAGGAGGCTCAAACACACACATAGAAGATGCACAAGCCATAGCAGGACAGAGCCATGCAGGCCCATTCTTGATGGATCAGGTAGTGAAGGTTGTGAGGAGGAGGGAGGAAGACCAACGTGGCCAAGGAAAGGCCCGTCAACAATATGTCCAACACAGACACTACCATGCCAGCCTCACATTTGAGGACTATGGAGACACAGAGATCATGGGCCAGTACCATCTGAATACGACAATTCTGAGGCAGCTCTGCGAGCTGTGCAATGACGAGCTGCAGGCATCCACCAGAAGGACTCATGCCATGATGGTGGAGACAAAGATGACAGCAACACTGTGCCTGCACACCATGGGCACCTTCCAGACACCAGTGGGGGCAACGACTGGCATATCACAGTCGGCCACATCCTGCCTCCTCTAACAGTTCCTCAACACCCTGCTGCCACATGCTTTGGAGTACATAGGATTCTCAAGCACACAGGCAGAGCATACAACAAACATGCAGGAATTCCACAGGGTGGCACACATGCCCGGAGTGATTGGGGCCATTGACTGCACCCATGTGGCCATATGCATACCACCTGGCCCAGAAGGGGCTATCTACATGAACAGAAAGGGCTACCCCTCTGTCAACTGCCAGGTGGTGTGCAATGCCACTGGGCATATCGTCAATGTGTGCACCACACACCCTGGGAATACACGTGACGCATTCATCTGGCACCACTCCATCCTGTGCCAGTGATCTGAGCACATGGGGATCCCCACTAGCCACCTGATAGGTGAGCATGACATGAGATGGGGTGACAGAGTGGCCATGTAAGTGTGGCCAGACCCAAGGCACACATGGAGGGGAATGTGTGGGCGGCCGTATGCAGTATAGGGGGAGGACATGGGAACATGCAATGCCATACACTAACCAGTATGTGTTACCCCCACAGGTGACAGTGCTTACCCCCTGTGACCCTGGCTGCTCACCCCCATCCAGTACCCATCCAGTGCTGCAGAAGAACTATATAATGAGGCACACATCGCAACATGTAAAATCATTCAGTAAGTCTTTGGCATGCTCAAGATGCAATTCTGTTGCCTAGATAGGTCTGGTAGTGCCCTACAGTTGGGGATCCTAGTGTTCTGCCACAGAATTTTCTGATTTCTGCGGCAGGGATCCTTGGTTTCTGCAGCAGCATTTTATGGTTTCTGCAGCATGATTTATTCATTTCTCTGGCAGAACACAGTCCTACCATTGGTTAGCTATGATGTGATGTCATCAACGACATCATATGCCAAGCATAGAGGACAGGCTTCAGGATAAACAAGATGGGAAAGAAAGCCTGACACTATGGAAAAACAGTATATCTGAATAAAAATTCACCAAAAACAGTGAATTCTGCGGCACTATATACATCCTGAGGCATGATGCAAATTCTGCAGAAAATTCTGCAACTGTAGAATTGCAGAATTCCAGGGGCCTTGCCTACATTACAGCCCTGTGAAAACCTGTAGCCTATTCCTGGCCTGCTGCATGCTGCACAACATGGCCATTAACCGTGGGATAGCTCTCAAGGTGGATGAGTGCAACAGCAGTGATGAGGATGGGGAGGACGAGCCAGATGGGGGTGCGCAGCCACCCATGCAGAGGAGGGACCCCAGGCTGGCAGCCCGTGCCAGGAGGCACTGTGACTCTATCATAGAGGAGCACTATGGTAACCACAGGTGAGTACCAGACATGACAGCCATGCATGCACAGAACACCATACACAGAGACAGAGGCACTCGGCCTGGGGTGGATGCAGGGATACAGGCACACACCCACACACACACACACACACACACACACACAGCACACACAGGGAACACACAGACACACAGCCACATGCCCACAAGACAGTGGACAGGCACAGGCACATGCACACACAGGGGCCCTGTTCTGGACACAGAGGTGGCCGTACCCTGCCCTGCACATGCACCACCATCACCATCATGGGTTGTACATTATGGCACAGTGAAGCATGTGGGTGGCACAGTCAGCAGTGGTGGGTGAAGTGGCAACACACACATCTGTACAGCAGGATGTGGCATGGATCAAAGTGTACGCACCAGCACACAGACAAGGCCAGCACAGTGCTGCTCTCATCACGCTCCTGCCACAAGGTCCAGCAGCACTGCATGCACACATGGAGGACATGCCACATGTACATGATGGCACATGCACACATGGAGGACATGCCACATGCCACACGTACATGATGGCACATGCACACATGGAGGACATGCCACATGCCACACGTACATGATGGCACATGCACATGGGTGCACCAAGCCAAGTGCACACCAGCCAACAGCAGTGGGTAGCAGGATGGGGCAGCACACCCAGCAGACCTACCGTGCAGTGCCATTTGCACCACAACCACATGGGAAGCCATGCCTGGGCTGTGTGGCAGGCACTGGCTGCTCAACAGCCACAGGAGGTGTTACCAACACATTCACGGGTGTAGAGGCCTGAGAACATGACCAGATCCTCACGGGTGTGTAAAGCCCAGTAAAGAGATTACTGCCGGGTGTGTCAAGGATGGGCATGTGGGAGCATGGCGTCAGCTGTGCAGGGGTCACCAGTTGCCATGACCCTGGTGTCAACATTGCACTACGGGGAGTTCTTCATGTCCTGCTGCACCCAGTGGATGCCAGCACTACAAATCCAGTGGCGATGGTACTGGCAATGTGGTCATGGCCTCCCATAGCTGCTGGAGCTCACCTATCAGCTGGGCATGTCCAATGTCCCCTCGCTCGGCCAGTTGACACACCTCCACCCACAGTTCACGTATCTCAGCCCCGAGCGGTGCCTGGTTGTCCACAGATGCCCGCAGCAGCCTGGCGTGCTCATCCAGCCTGTCATTCCCTTGTGCATCATGGGGCTGACACTGACCTGGTGCATGTTTGGCAGCATGCCCTGCAACATCCCTCACCTGGGAACGCTGCTCAGGCAACCGCACAGGTGGTAGGGGGGGATTGTGCTGGTGCCCCAACGGCGGCCTCCATAGTGTACTGCACAGTGACCACTGCAGCCCACTGCTGTACACCATCAGCCTGCTGGGTCAGCCTCACAGCAATGGTGACTGTGCCAGCTCATGTCCACAGTCGGTGACAGCAGCGGCGCCACATGCCACTGTGTGGCC
This sequence comes from Neoceratodus forsteri, assembly GCA_016271365.2. Taxonomy (NCBI): domain Eukaryota; kingdom Metazoa; phylum Chordata; order Ceratodontiformes; family Ceratodontidae; genus Neoceratodus; species Neoceratodus forsteri. The sequence goes on along the minus strand of CM057453.1, from coordinate 409,703,698 downwards.
ATGGTCAGGTGGTGCCTGTGCGTGTGCCATACCACCTGTGCTGGCAACTACTGCCTGTGTACACCCATCCCCTGGGCAGCATGTCTAGACCTGTGCCACCCAGGATCAGTGTAAGGCCATCATCACTGTCCGACTACCCCTCCTGTGTGGCAGGTTGCCAGCACCAGTAGGACGTCCGGTAGCAGGAAGTCTGCCAGTGGGTCATCAACACCCAGACCCAGGAACTCAAGCAGCCCCACACTGCTATGCTGCCAATGGTCAGTGTCCCAGATGCCTGTTGAAGCAGATGGCACAGTCTCCTTGGGTCCCACGTCGTTGTCTGTGTCCTGCAATGCATCCCTGAGGTGTGATGGCACTGGAAGTCAGAAAGAGCATCATCAGTGTTGAGTGTGGCACTCTGCATGCAGTGCTGTGTCCAGTGTGATCGAGACATACGCACCACCACTGTGCCAGCCTGCAACAGGGACACCTGTGCAGCACCGCCTGGCAGGGCGGTCATGCCACAGGTGGTACACAAGCAGTTCGGCCATGGTGTGTAGCTGCCACACATGATGTTGCACCACCACATGGCTGACATGCATGCATCCCCCCAGCCCCACTCCATAGACCACGCCACTAGTGGTGAATGGTACAGCTGCCTGTGACCGCTGCGGTCCTGGCTGTGCCACAGGCACATGCTGCACAGGCAGCGCTGATGGGCATCCATGCAGCACAGCACACGCTGGACCCCAACTCATAGCCACAGTACAGTGCCCATGCTACAATCCCACTGCACACAAGTGGCCAATGCCATGCAAGGTGAGCCCATGCACAGCATGCCACACCAACCATGGGTACATATCACAGCTGCAGTCATGCTGGTGGCATGCACACACCCCCACCCCCACAGCCTATGCATACATACTCACAGTGCTGTGATGGGCTGCCACCCATCTGGAATCCACCACCTGAGACACCCTCAATGACTGCATGGCTGATGGTTGCCACCACCAGCTCCTCACCCAATGACAGTATGGGTGCAGTGGCCGGTCCCCCGACCGTCTTACTGCATGTTGCCCTGATGGAGGACATCTTCTCCTTAATGCGCCTATGATCAGTTCTCATCTTCTTCTTGCACTCCTGTGCACTGCAGTTGTGTCTGCCGTGGGTGTTCACATACGTGACCACCTCCTTCCATCCAGTGGCATGGTCCTGCAGGGTACCAGTGGCCCCACTCAGCAGTCCCTCCCTGTCAAGTTAGGCCTTGAACAGGCCTGCTGTTCATCTTTTGTGAAGTTGGGCCTTCACTTCCGTGCAGGACCCTGCTCTTCAGCTCCCTCCATCTCCAACATGTTGCTACCTGTGGACAGTCAGACATTGGCCTGAAAAGCAGCATGGCAGCCTGACATGGAACAAGCAGCACTGACAACATGCACAGCAATAACATTACACAACACAGTGTGGTGGTTCTTACCTCAATGGCTGCAATACCGGTCAGTGATCTGTGCTGTGTTTTGGTGCTTTTATGGCTCAACTCATGCAAATGAGCAATGGCGCAATTGTAATGATATGCTAATGTATGTAACTGCGCCTGGCATTGACTCATGAGGCTATTTGCATACGTTGGCTGAATGCTGCAGAATTGCACCTTGCACAATGCAAATGCATTGGAGCAATTTGCCAGTGTATTTCCAGCACATGAGTGATGTGCGTATGCACACCTCACATGCGCACCATAGATGGCTCAATGTCATGTGTGGCGTATCACACACTTGTGTGCGCTGCACATTGGTGCCCTATTGCGCATGTATCCGTGTTCATTTGCTGGGCATGTGGCACTCATGCACTGTATGACATCATTGCACAAGTGTGTCAGCTGCGCCATGCCACTGACCGCAGATCTGCTGCCGATGCACGACTGTCGCGTGCACATTGTGGTGCAGTGTCATGCAGTGTGCGTATGTGGGTCACGGCAGTGACCCCATATTCCCACCTTAACTTCCAGCATTGCGCATGTGCAGTATTGCACGAGAGGCCTCTGTTGTGCATGTCTATCGTGCATTTCCATGCTGCGCAGCCGTCATCCATGTTACCCAGTTGCACATCAGGTGCTGCACAGTCCCACGTGCCCACTTTGCAGGCCTCAGTACACACAGTTAGAGTACTTCGCACAGACACAATGGTGGGTTCAGTGGGTCGCATGTGATGGGCACGTAATTAGAGTGATGTTGAGATGGCCATCCTGGTGGTCCTGGTGAAGCCACTGGTGGCCCAGCTTTTTGGTGTGGCTGACCTACAGCAGCCATGGTCCCAGGTCTGGGATAGGGTTGCAGTGGGCCTGGAGAAGAGGACAGGGGTGCAGTGGACTGGTAAACAGTGCCGCCACAAATATGGGGACCTCAGGAGGTGGGACCACACATGGTTATGAAGGCTGTAGGACCAGACGCATTGGGGGTCAATGCCACAGCCAGATAGGTGTCCCCTTGCACTCTGCAGGCTTCCATTGTCCATTTCCTGTGCTATTATGTGTGCTGCCTGTGTGACTGCATGAGGGGACAGCACTGGTGGGTGTTGCGTGTCCTGCGTTGCTGCACCGCAAACTTGTGTGGTATGCGGTGACATTGGCCCAGGCATCATACCCCACACACGGGACAGTGTCCCTGCTTGTGATGTGGCAGCGTTGTGCATTGTGTCTGGGCTGGGAGGGGGTCTATGCATGGAATACCACTCATTTCTGTCACTCTCTCTATTCCATCCACAGGACCAGTGGACCACAAAAGGGCACAGGAGGCCGCAGACCAGGACAGATGGCACGCTGAGGGGGAGCTGCTGCTGCACCAGCACCAGGACGAGCAGGTGAGTGTATGTGGCATGGTTTATGTGCCATTGATGGCCCTGGGATGGATGATTCAGTGCTGCTCCAGGGCACTGCTGCTATGCCGGGCTGCTGCACGTAGTGGGTCGCTGGCTCCACTGCCTGTGTTGTGTTGCACTGTGTGTGGCGGTGTCATGCATGTGGCCACTGTGTGGTGGCATCCCATTGCTGTCACTAGTGGGGTGTGTGTGTGTGTGTGTGTGTGTGTTGCACTGTGTATACCTGCTGTTGGGTGGCTCATGTCCTGCCGGTGGGACCATTGTAACTGCACTGTGGGGTACCCTGCACAGGTGTGTGTGCATGTTGTTCCCTGGCATCCCAGCAGTATGGCAGTGGGGCATGGCTAGGTCTTCTGCTGCTGTCCACTGTGCACATGCTGTTGATGGTGCCATCCACCGGTGGGCACTGCAGCTGTCCTGTGCATACACATGGGTGGGATTACCCCCTTGTGGCCCGACTCTTATTGGTTCTTCTGTGTTCCTATTTCTTAGGTCAGGCTGGACCTCGAGGATGAAGATGGCAGCTTGATATCCTTGGAGGGGGTGTGTTACAGCTGCAGTGCCTGATCCATCACCTGATTGCCAGGACAGCATAGCAGTTATGAATTGGCAGGGACCATCTTGCTGCCACACACCAGCTGGTGGAGGAGCTGCCCAGGATGTGCATTGCACTGCACTGTCAGCAGCGGTAGACCCTGTCCCCCCACTCACTGCTCCTCTGTACATCCCCTGCCCACCTCTGTTTTGGACTTTGGATCCTTTCTCTTACCCTCCCCACTTTGTCCCAGGCCCATTCCCCTTGTTGCCCTCATTTGCCCCTTCCTGTGTTGCCCCTTTCCTGTTTTTGTTTTGTGCCTGTTGGCACCTCTGGTTGTACATAGTTTGGATTTTGTTGTTTTATTAAAGTGTTCTGCCTTTTGCACATTTGTGTCTGTGTTTCCTTCATATGCATACCGCTGCAATGTGCTGCCATGGTTCTGTGCTGCTGTTGGGCATGTCCCTGTCCTTCCCAGTGCTGCCCCCTTGGGTTGGTTCTGTTGTGTGCATGATGTCCTGTGTGCCATGCCCCTCTGTGTGCTGGGCCCTTGGGCATTGGCTGTGTGCCTACCCTGTGCATGGTACTGTGCCATATGTCCCTGTTTGCCTGTGCTGACCTGTTCACCTCCAGCTGTGGTGCCCTTCCCAGTGCTGGTGTGCTGTGTGGTGCTGCGTCCTGTTTCCCTGTGTGTCAGCATGGCATGTGTTTCTTGTTGCCCAGTGCATGGGTGGCGGTTTGGCTATGGCACTCCACACATGTCTGGTGCCCTCACACCGTGGCTGTGTCACTGTCCCATATGGTGCTGCTTGTCAGGGCCGTGGTGGTGGTGGTGGTGCAGTGCCATGGGCCTGCTGCAGTCTGTTGCATGTGTGTGTGGGTGGCTTGGTGACATTGGGGAACGGGGTTTGTGTTGTGCACCTGGCTTTGTCTCTGGCCATGTACTTGTCCTCTGCCTCCTGGCCAGTATCCCCTTGTGGTTTGGGTCTGCCACCCCTGCCTTGGCCCTCTGCACTTGGACTGCCATGCCTGTGTTCCCTTTTGCATGTTGGACTTGCTCAGCCTGCTTCTTGCAGCATGCTCACTTGCTCCTGCACAGTCCAGGTTGCTCCAGTGCATGTCTGGTTGCACAATGGCACATATGTGCTATATTCAGTGTATACTGCACCTGTGCATGTCTGTGGCGCATCTGCTGAAAATGGCGTCAGTTTCCTATGACCCACCTGGATTGAGCTGCGCATCTCATTGAGCACATTCTGGGTGCAGTTTTGAATATCTAGGCCCCTATGCCTAGATAGCCTTAATACCTGAATTTCTTTGAATGTACTAACTGCAATTTGGGTAGTTAGGCAACAGTTGTTGGTTAGCATCGTTGGTACTATTTATAGTGTTATGGCAAACAAAGACTCTAGCCTAGATGAGGATGCCAAGAAATTATTGGGAGTCTATGTAACCCCCTCCCTAACAGTGATTGTTTACTAACTCCTTGGCACCACCGATTCTCTTGTTAGGAATATTGTTTGGGGATAGATGTACTTAAGTACAGTTCCCCTAATAACTGCTTTGAAGGCATCCCATTGAGTAGTGGGAGAGGTTGCTTCCTGCAGGTTGAGTTGGAAGTACATAATTACACAGTTTTTTAAATAATTTCTAAAAAAGGTTTATCTTTCAGTAGTGTAGGGTCCATAGACCATTCTTTGTTTACTAAAAGCTGAGAGGTATTAATTAATAGCTCAACTGGGGCATGGTCTGAAATAACAATATTATGATAGTTTATAGCTGAAACAACTTTGAAAGAAATGCAAGACTAGAAAATAATCTATACGGGTGTAGCTTTGGTATGGAGCTGAAAAAAGAATAAATGTGGGCATCCAAATTAGTTTCCCACCAGATATCTATTGGTGTCCAATCTTCCATGTATTCCATCAGCAATCTCCTAATGCTGGCCATAATACCAATAAAAGACAAGGATTTATCCAACCTACAGTTTAAAACCACATTAGTCACCCCCTATTATCCAAGGGTCTTCAAAAGTGGGGAAGTCTAAAAAGAAGTTAATAAAAAAACTGGGGTGACTAACGTTTGGTCCAAAAATATTGGCCAATATGAAATTACTATCACATGTTTTGATTTGAGCTATGAGGCACCTGCCCCCTGGATCCAATACAGACCTATCAAAATCAACGGAGTATTTTTTTACATATATAAATATCGCTACGCCTCTGGCTGAATTTGTATAGTTAGCAGCTCAGGCTTGAACCCATTTTTTTTTTTTAAAGAATTCCAGCTCATTATTATAGAAATACATTTCTTGCAATAACAAAATATTGACCAACTTGCGATAAGCATAATTAAAGACCCGAGTAACTTTTGTCCTATCCCTGGGGCTCTTAACATTCCACATCAAAATTTTAATTGACATAGTAAAACACTGTATTTCAGATAAATGCTTGCCTTTCTGGCATTATTTTGAAAGAAAAAGACAACCATATATACAGCATGGTACACAAGTAGCTTGAGCACTCTGTTAAAGTAACTAACTGCCATCCCAGTGGCGCATTGGGCTGAGGCTCCAAGCCTCACCTGCCACCACGTCGGCAACCCAGGGTCAGGAGCAACTGCAAGGCATCGGGGATAGCCAGGGAGAGGAGGAGGAGGATCAAGCATCCAATGGACTGCTCTCCACCTCTGGTGGGAGGGTTGGGTAGCATCTGCCACTTACCCATCTCCTGGTGGAAGCTGGGGGAAAGGCAGCTCAGGCCAGCAGATTGCAAAATAGGGCAAATATCAGCATGCATCACATGGAAGCTCATGGCATGCACCTGGACTTCATTGCATTCCATGCCTCCAGGAGACCAGAACACCGGAAAATGCTGGTGACTGGATGATGGAAGGCACCCGCAGGTCCTGCTCCCCGACTAGCTGGGCTCACCAGCCTGAACTGGATCCAGTCCTCAGTGGGGGCCTGGGGAACCCCCACTGACCCTGCTGGGGGGGCAAACCCTTGGGGAAGATGGCTGGTGGTAAGTCCTGGTGGACGTCAAGGGCACAGGACTGGGAAGTCCTCCGGAATGAGGGCCAACCAGGCCGAAAAAAAGACAAACAAACAAAAAAAAAAAACTAACTAATGCCACCCTAATTAACCCTACCCAGATAATGGATTTAATACAAAGACCAACAGAGAAAAACTTTTTCATAATCCTACAACATATATAACCTGCTCTGCCATCCCCCCACCAATATTTATTAACCCTCCCATATACCCATTCACACGAACAAAAGATAACCTCATAAATCCCACTTACCTCATTAGGATGGTAAGCTGGGCCAAGCCCCATAAGCCTTAAAAAAAGAGACAGATGGGAGAGAGCAGAAAGAAGAAAAGATGTAGAAGATGAGGTGCTGCAGCCTCGTTCTTGCACCATTGAAGTATGAAAGATGGAATGTTTGAGAGATACATCTAGAAAGAAAAATAAGCCATGATGCTAGCACAGACCTTACATAATAAATCATGCCCATCATCTCCTCTGTTGTCCTTTTTACGTTTGCTTACGCACATGCGCAAGGAACGTCTTGGGAGAATGGGACACTTTGGAGGTGTGCCCCTCCCCTGCAATCCCCTGCTCCATTGAGCAGGCGTGGCAGTCCTGCACCAATCGGACGCGGTGCTGTGTATGACAGTGGTGGTCTTCTTCAAACAAAACCACCGCTGTCACACATACACACCGCCACCACCGGCCTTGCTGCCATGCTGGGAGCCCACCCCAGCATGGCCAACGCCCCGTATCATCTGCCGACGGGTGCCCAATCCACCATCGCCACAGCGGCAGCAAACGCCCCATCCCGCATTGTTCGCCAACGGGGTGCCCAATCCCTTCAGCTCCATGGGCCCCCAGTCATCCTTCTGCCATGCTGGGAGCCCACCTAGCGTGGCAAACGCCCCACGTCGCCTGTTTTTTTTAAACCTGTAAATTGAAAACGGTCCCACAGCGCTTCTCCCAGGCCCCCTCCACAACCTGCACTCCACCCACTGCACACCCCACCTTCCCACACCCTCACCCCATACTTACCTTCGGAGCTCAGCGCAACGATCTTCGTGGACCAGGAACACGCCTGCACTCTTCAAAGCCGACCGCTAACTGAGGAAATGCCGTAAGCTGTATAATGGGCTAGATAGGGGTTTCAACTTTATTGCATAGTTCAGGTATTTTTGAGTTTTTAGACTATTTCGAATATGGTTTAGGACTTCCAGAATGATGTCACTGTCATGGCGATGTTCAGGTCGGCGGGTGATTTCGCAGTCACTGCGCAGTCACTGTGCAAAATCACCCTTTGGACCTGAATAATGCCATGACAGTGACATCATTCATGAGAAGGGGTCCCAAAAACCCCATGTTGAAAATTTGGTGAAAAAATTCCAAAAAATGACTGTTTTATGAGCATGTGGTGCTCAATTCCTATGCACGCTCGTAAGTTCGCGAATTTTCAATATTTTCACTCCATATTTTCAACATTGCCATTTTACCACACCTCCTTATGAGCAGTACAGCTGTCATTTTTCACATCCTGCCCAAAATGTGTTTCACCCATGTAGCGCACAATGGCGCAGTTGGTGTGCGAAATCAATGTATGGGGCACATTAAGAAAATCACAGTGACACTGTTCATGAGCAGAGGTCTTAAAATGGCTATGTTGAAAATTTGGTGAAAAAATTCCTAAAAAGGACTGTTTTACAAGCGTGCGTTGCGCAGTTCCTACGCACGCTCGTAAGTTCGCGAATTTTCAATATTTGCACTCCAATGACTTCCAAATACCTAAACAGCACATAGAAGCAAGCAACATTCAGCATTGACAAATGCTTGTACTTCTTTGTTACTGATTTTTTTAAAGATCATGTGCAACGGTTTTTACATATTTTTTATAAAAGCTTGAAAAGCTGAAATTCAAGTCCCTGTGTCGTGATTAGTGTTTCCAGAAAATTTCATGCTGTTTGGTTTTGTGTTTTTTTTTTTAATCAGCATTTGTTAACTTGCTCTACAGTGGCTGAAAACAGTGGAGTTATTTCTGTCCTCTCAATCAAACTTAGAGTGTGATGACAACATTTTGGAGTAGCTTGCTGTTTCAGATTCCCAATCAGAGCAGCACTCTGTAGAGTTTATGGTCTGCTGAGCTCTCCAAATTTCTTACAAACCCACTGCCTGATTTGTGTTTAGATAGGTCAGCTTAAAATATATAATGATCTTCTCATAAAAAGCTGATCATTTCAGTTTCAATGCTGAAATGAAGAAGTGGAAATCTTTCTCTGTGAGAAATCAGCTTGTCTGTCACAGCTCTTAGTTCTTTCTAATCAAAACTCTGATTTATTTTTTTCTAACTGTATAACACTGGACTATTACATGACTATAAAATAAATCTAAATTTTGTTTATTCACAGAAACAGTCTGTCTTTGGTGTAACCTTCATAAATACATTAATGTAAGAACATTTTTTTCATATCAGATTGACAAACAGTATATGTGCTTGAAATACTGTAGCAGAGTGTGACAGGCACTTGTCTGAACTCACACATTTCAGTTCTTTGGTGGTTTCGGTGTGAAAATATATCATGTATGTGTATAACTAGAAACACTATGTGGCATCCCAATGCACCTTGTCTCTGCCCCATTGTTGAGGCAGCTGCAGTCCACTGACACCTGTCCCTGCCCTTCAAGCCCCCTGCCTTCTGCTGCACATTTGAGGCTGCTGCACCCTGCTGCCCACTGTCTTCTCCTACACAGTCAGGGATTGTGCACCCTGCTGCCTCCATCCCCTGCCTAAAGAATAAGGGTTGCTGCACCCTGCCACCCCCTGCCCAAACAGTTGATGTTGCTGCACCCTGCTACCTCTTTCCACCACCTCACAGGTAGGGAAGCTACAACTGTTACCCTTGTTCCTGTCTCCACAGACAGGGCTGCTGTGCTGTGCTAAGCTCCTAGAGTGCCAGGTTCCCTGACTCTACAGCTGGGGCTGCTGTACTATGCTGCCCTAGCAAGCAGAGGTGGAGCTTTTACTACACCCCTGCTACCCACTTCCATTTCCCCAAATAGGCAGGGCTGCTGCACCAACTGTACCCCATCTCACAGTCAGGGCTGCTATACCATGATGTCCTGTGTTCTGCACCACAGTGAAGGCGTTTGCATCACAATGTTCTCTATCCCATCACCAGAGAGAGGGCTGCTGCACCCTACTCCTTTCTACACAGTTGCCATGGCTTGCTGTGCTCTAGAGCCCCTTGTCTCTGCAGTTTAGGCTGCTGCACCATGCTGCCACTGGCCACAAGATTCAGGGCATTTTTTGCACCCTGTTGCATGCCTCCACAGTTGATGCAGTTGCATCCTGCTGCCCCCCTGCCACCAGAGTCAGATCCTTTGCTCCCCACTACTGCCCACATCCTTTGTCCCAAATAAGCATGGCTGTTGCACCTATCCCATAGTTTGGGCTGCTGTATCCTGATGCCACCCATATCTCCTTCCCGAACATTCAGGACTGCTGCGTCCTGCTGCCCTCTGTCCGCACCCCCACAGCCAAGGCCACGGAATCCTGTTGCCCCCTGTTCCTATCTCCACAGTCAAGGCTGCTGTGCTGTGCTACACCCTAGAGTCTCATGCCACCTGCATCCACAGTTGGGGCTGCTGAACCCTGCTATGCACTTCCGCTGCCCCAAATGGGCTGGGGGTTGCTGCACAATTTGCACCCTGTGCTATTGTCAGGGCTGCTGTACCCTGATGCCCACCTGTGTCCTGCCTCACAGTCAAGGCTTCTGCACCATGGTGTCCTTTGTCCCCTGCCACCATTGTGCCCTGCTGCACCACAGAGCCCCTTGCCTCCACAGGCAGGGGGCAGGGTACAGCAAATGCCCTTACTTTTGTGCTGCACCCTTCCTGAACAGTTAAGGTTGCTGCACCCTGCTACCCTCTCTCTCACCCTCACAGTCAGGGACACTGCACATACTGCCCCCTGTTCCTGTCTCAGCAGGGTGTAGAAAAGGATCTGACTCTGGTGGCAAGTAGGCAGCAGGGTGCAACTGCCTCAACTGTGGAGGCATGTAACAGGGTGCAGCAAATGCCCTGAATCTTGTGGCAAGTGGCAGCATGGTGCAGTAGCCCTAACATAGAAACATAGAAACATAGAAGTTGACGGCAGATAAGGACCGCAAGGCCCATCCAGTCTGCCCATTTCTTTTTCTACCTTATAAATGTGCCATCGGCCTTTGCTCTGTCAGTGACCTATCTATTCATAGTCATTTGTATTGCTCCCTTATGCCTATCCCATGCCTGTTTGAAGCCCTGCACTGTATTCATAGCCACCACTTCTTGTGGTAAGCCATTCCATGCATCTACCACCCTTTTCTGTGAAAAAGAATTTCTACATTCCCCTTAATCGGCCTCCCTCTAATCTCATGCTGTGTCCTCTTGTCCTGCTATTTTTCTTACATTTAAACATGTTAGACTCTTTCACCTTGTTTATGCCCTTAAGGTGTTTAAATGTCTCGATCATATCACCTCTCTCCTCCTTTGCTCAAGGGTATACATATTGAGCTCCGCTAATCTGTCCTCATATGTCTTCTGATGCAGTCCCTGCACCATTTTGCTGCCCTTCTCTGACTGCCTCAATTTGGTTAATGTTCTTGTGAAGGTGTGGCTCCAATACTGCACGAGTACTCAGATGGGGCCTAACTAATGTCTTGTAAGCAGAGGGATTATTACCTCCTCTTACGCCACTTGTGATGTCTCTACTAATACACCCCTAACACCCCCTAGCCTTACCTACTGCTTTAGAGGTCTGCTTGATGATTTTAGGTCATCAGTGATGATGATGCCCAAGTCTCTTTCTTCCTTTGTGACTGCTAGCAACTCCCTCCCAGCCTATAAGTGGCTTCAGGGTTTCTCTTCCCTATGTGCATGATTTTGCACTTCTTTGCATTAAATCCCAGTTGCCACTCTTCTGACCATTCTGCTAGTTTATCCAGATCTCTTCTCATTCTGCCCACCCTTCTGGATCATCTACTCTGTTGCAGATCTTGGTGTCATCTGCAAACAGACAAGCCTTACCTCTAGTCCATCTATGAGGTCACTAATGAAGATGTTGAATAGGACTGGCCCCAGGACTGATCCCTGAGGTACCCCACTTGTGACTTGCATCTCTTCTGACTGTATACCATTTACCACCACTCTCTGTTTTCTGCCAGTCAACCAGTTTGCCACCCAGTTGACCAACTTCTGACCCACCCCGAGCCTACCTAGCTTATTTATCAATCTTCAGGGGATGGATAACTGCAGAGGCATGGTGCTCTAGGGCACAGCAGGCCACAGCAACCCCAACTATGTAGAGAGGAGGAGGTTGCAGCAGCCCTGTCTGTGATGACAGGGGATAGAAGATAGCATGGTGCAGAAGCTTCAACTGTGGAGCAGGACACATGGGGAATCAGGGTACATCAGCTCTGACTGTGCGATGGGGGTACATGTGGTGCAGCAACTCTGACCATTTGGTGCAATGGAAGTGGGTAGTGAGTGCAAAAATGCCCTACCTCGAGTGGCTAGAGCAGCATGGTGCAGCAGCCCCAGCTGTGGAGGCAGTGAACCTGGCACTCTAGGGATTAGCACAGCACAGCAGTCCTGACTGTGGAGACAGGAACAGGGGGGCAACAGGTGCCGCATTACTAACTGTGAGGGTGGGGAGGCGGCAGGGTGCAATAGTCCTGATTCTTTAAGCAGGGGATGGAGGCAGCAGGGTACACAATTCCTGACTGTGTGGGAGAACACAGTGGAAAGCAGGGTGCAGCAACCTTGAATGTAGAGCAGAAGGCAGGGGGGTTGTAGGGCAGGGGACTGGTGGCAGTAGACTGCAGCTGCCTCAACTGTGGGGCAGAGACATGTTGCATCAGGATGCCATCTAGTGTTTCTAGTTATACACATACATGATGTATTTTCACACAGAAACCACCGAAGAACTGACATTTGTGAGTTCTGATAGGACATGTGCTTGAAATACTACATTTATGAATTCTGACAGTACATGTACTTGAAATACTACAATTGTGAGTTCTGACAGTACATATGCTTGAAATACTGTAGTACAGTGTGATAAGCACCTGTTTGTTAATCTGACATGAAAAAAAAATGTGCTTACATGATTGTATTTAAGTAGGCTACATCAAAGAACTGTTTCTGTGAATGAACAAATTTGGATTTATTTTATATTCATTAAACAGCCCTGCAATATATACTTAGAAAAAGAATTGAGGTTTGGTTACAAATAAGACAGGCCTGGGTGGGCCAAGCGGTCCTTATCTGCCATCAAATTCTATGTTTCTATACAGACAGGCTGATTTCTCACAGAAAAAGATTTCCACTACTTCAATTCATCATTGAAAATGAAATGATCAGCTTTTTAAAGGAAGAGAATGATATATTTTAAGCAGCTCTAAACACAGACCAGAGACTGGGTTGGTAAGAAACCTGGACAGCTCAGCAAACCATAAACTCTAAAGAGTGCTGCTCTGATTGGGAATCTGAAACAGCAAGCTACTCCAAAATGATGTCACCGCTCTCTAAGTTTGACTGAGAGGATAGAAATAACTCCACTGTTTTCAGCCACTGCAGAGCAAGTTAACAAATGCTGATTTAAAGAAAACCACACAACCAAACAGTATGAAATTTTCAGGAAACACTAATCATGACACAAGGACTTGAATTTCAGCTTTTTAAGCTTTTATAAAAAATATGTAAAAAACGTTGCACATCATCTTTAAGCCATGTCCAAGTGCCAAATACCACTGCAAATACCTGCAAGCGAACGTTCGGCATTGACAAATGCTTGTTTTTAGTGTTATAATCAGCTCTATGCGTTATGACATTGGCAGATACCTCGAATACTAATGGTACCCCTCAGTCATCAACCCCTTCAACGTAGCAATTTCACCTTACAAATCACAAGAAAAAAATTACGATAATGACCTTTTCAAGTCCCAGTAGTGTCAGGTACAGAAGAAATATCCACTCAGCCCTCTAAAGAGGAAAACTGGTTACTTAATTCCAAATCTTGTTGAATCAAGGAATTATGACCAGAAACCAGTGAGGGTTGTGTAGGAACTGTAGAATGAGAAGGGTTTTGTGAGGGATAAGTAGAGCGAATGGGTCTAGATGACTGAGGGTCTTTAAAGAAAGCTTCTTTGAGAATAATTTTGGCTTCTTTAGGATCCACAAAATATCTCATCCTGATATGGAGAAAAAAATGTAGTTTAGCTGGAGGTAACAAAGTACATTTAATCCTGTTATCTCTCAGGATGTCTACTACAGCATTAAAGACCTTGTGATCATTCATAGTTTCTGAACTGAAATTAGGGAAGGCTTGAAATTTAATCCCCTTAGGGGTAAGACCTTTATCCATCATGGTTTTCCTTAATAACAGTTCTCTATCCTGAAATCATTGGAGTTTTACATATACAAATCAAGGCTAGTCCGAGTTTGCACACCGTTTCGGGCCACCATTCCTGTGGGCCCTATCGAACTGGACCTTTTGGTCTTGAAAGGGTCTACCTGCTGCAAGGGTCAATAATTCCTCGAAGTATGGTACCAGATCTCCTATACCTTTGACCCCTTGGGAATTCAGCCTAACTTCAGGTTGCTTCTCTGAGATCTATCCTCTTGATACTGCACTTTTTTAGTTAAGGCCTTGAGCTGTGCAGTAGGTTGGAGGATAGTTTTTTTTCCTTTTTAATGGATCAATTGTGTCTTCTAGAATGCTCACACAATTTTCCACTTCACAAGTTCTTAAAGTAGGGGCTTTCAATTTAGTGTTCACACCTGTGACTGCTTCTGTAAGGAAACCCAAGGATTTTTGTATGGCAGCTATGCCTGTGAGCACCTCACACTGAAAATCAAATAATTCAGAGTTTGTGGTATGCGAGTTAATTTGTGGTGGTTTTGAAAGATCATGCGCTTGGTTTGCAGACATTCTGGTTTGAATTGCTGAGATTACACGCATGGTGGTACTCAAAGACTCAGTAGTATTTAAAGCTGCTTCTGCCAAACAGGCTGAGCAAACAGTAATATTAGGAGGTGGAGGTGGAAACAACATCATGGGGGAAGGGGCAGCATATTAGCATGAACAGGGACCTGGGGCTCACTTTACAAAGGCTGATGCAGGGCTAGCATCAAGCCCTGCAACAAAGCCATTTTTGGTGCAACTGCACCTGATCTTCTATTGTCAGGTACAGTTTGTGACAGTTTCCTCATTTTATGGCAGTTTGCAAGTCCCAGTGCAAGCCCCGTAAAAAGGGTCTCTCAATTGGCACAAGTCAGACCAGTGAAAAGCTTTCTTACTTGCAGAATTTGGTGCTTCCCGATCACCAGCTGGGAGAATGCCACAAGCCCCATGCATCGAACGATCAGAGCGACAGGGGTTGCAGCATTCTCACAGCTTTGAGAATCGAGCCCCTGGTCTGCGCTATGCTCATTGAGTGGATAATTACCAATAAGAATTATTTCACCAGACATTGAACAATTATTTCTTACCATCTGTCCTTCTTCTACAGCAAGGTGATGTTTCCTGCAAAAATCAATCTGGGATTGGAACATATTGTCAGGAGCTGCACTTTGAACAGCTTCATTTAAATGGCACAGAAAAACAGAGTCAGTTATAGTACCCAAAGGGAGCTGAGCAGAAATATTATGTTCAGCCTATGTAGGTTTCAAAGACAGAGAGGAAATTCCATCCAGCGATGTGGGCTTTCATGGGGGTGCTTCCTGCACTTGTGTTGCTTGCTCAGAGCTCTGTGTACCCCAAATCATGGATAGAGAGGTCACAGTCAGGACCATCACAGAGTTCCCCAGTTTCACTTTTTGAGCCATAGCCTTTAAGCCATGCCATAGACCAGCCTCTGCCTCAACAGCTGGGATTCCACTATCTTCCATATCCAAAGATGTAGACTGATGGGCAGGAGTAGCTCCCTTAATAGAGGGGTTTGGAATTGCAGTGTTAACAGCAGCATTAATGGCCAGGTTTGGTATTAGAGCTGTGGCTGATGCTCTGGGTCCATGCCAGCCATCCCTTGATGATGCAGCAGCAGAACATTCCTTTCAAGTGAGCTCCCCTATTTGAGCCCTCAGATACTACTGAACTGGGTGCCAGAATAGGCTGAGGGGGCACTTTTAGCACCCAGGTGTCTCATCCCCATTATCTTGGGGATTGTAACTTGTCACAACGCTTGTGGGGTGCAAGGGATCAGAGGCAGTGACCCAGGAATACTGTCCATAGTGGAGGGAAGAAGCGCTGGAATGGAGACCAAAATCTATGCAGGTACTGAGGTGAGAGAGTCGTGAGGTTGTGGCTGTGGTACTAGATGCATCGGGGTTGTAGTTTGCTGAGTTGGTGTTGCTACCGGTCTGGATTTGGTGTGTCATTTAGTGGTATGCTGAGCAACTCTTGTGCTCTCCTGACCAATCTAGTCATACTTTGCCTTGAGCCATAAAGGTAAACAAGGATGGGGAGTGAGTCACCAGAACTTAATTTTTATGAGTTCACTATGGTACATAGCACTTTACATTAGAAGGTCAAGATAATTTCTTGAATTAGCTATAAATATTATATTTTGACTCTCTCCTTCAGGTAAAAACAGTATTTAATCTATACGGGGCCAGTCTTCCTCCATGCTCATGTCCACCTAAGTGGCCATCTTGGATCCGTCTTAGTGATGTTCAGTTTTATTTGTATCTTGTGTTACTAAAAATGTGGAGTCCATTTTTTTGTTTTTGTAGACTCTTTTTCTCTCCCACACAATGGGCAGGGGATGTACCTCCCCAATCAGCATCTGGATTCTCCCTCCCAGCATCCCCCTCCAGACTGCCCAGACTGGGTGGCCCGTAGCTTGCCCCACATGGTGAGACTCCCCCAAGGGGTGGGAGGATAGAAACCCACCAGAGATCCCAGCTAAGACTTATGCCTGGGGCATCATTTGGGTGGTGGTCCAGGGGCTTCACAGTGCTCCATGGTCAGGGTTTTCCTGCTTTGTTTCCCCAGGAGTTGCAGACATGCAGTAACATCAGCACAGGATGGGTGCCAGGATGGGCACGCTCCCGCACCCATCCCACAGACATCTGCTGATGACTCCATGTGCCAGGGGGTCCCAACTGCTAGACACTCAATTTCCACTGGGTGTCACTCTTATGCTGGGAAACCACAACCCACCCCCGGAGGTGGATAGCTGTCCTTGGGATGCTCATCCAACCTTCCCCCTCTCCGGCCAACCCTCTGATGCACCGTGCTCACTTCCAAACACAGGTCATCAGCGACACAGGTGGTAGCACTACTGTTGCACTGGCAGGTCAGCTAGTGGAGCCCATTTAATATGTATGTTACCTGGCAATGGATGGAATGGCACATATTCTAATTGTTGGATATGTGCAATTGAATGGACTAGAATACAATACAGACTATAGGTATATTTCTGGTTAAAATAGGCCAATATGTGGTGTATGAATGGCTAAAAGACGGGGAGAATTGGTAAAAAATATGGATTGTTAATTAGCTGTTTTACAGGTCCTACTAGGTGAGAAGGTACCAATAGTGCTATAACCTGGCAATATTAAAATATGAGTATGAGAACAGTAGTGATAAGTTCTAAAAGGTACAATCCTATTACAACAAATTATTTTTTGTGAATTACAGATTATTTTTGAAGCAGCCATAGAGATGAGCAACAACACTGTAAGAAATACAGCCAAAAATGGATGCGGTACTGAAGTCTATATACTTCAGAATAGAAAAATATTTTTCACGTACATATAGTTTGTATACAATATTTGTTTTCTGTGTGAAAATGAAATTCTTAATACATTTTGTTTATTTTTAATGTATTTGTAGAACTAAGTCCCCTGAAGAAACTTAATCAGTAGGTGAAACATTGGAGCAGATCCAAATAAATATTGCCTCCTGCGATTAGACACCTCTCAAGCCTGCTTCACTTCTCTTCGCTACCTCTCTCCATATAATTTGTCCCACCCAGCCTCCTGGATTCTGGCCTCTATTAAATACACCTACGTCCTTCCCACCTGTGAACTCACTCCACCCTCATTCCACCCTCCCTGTCCTCCTTCTCTATTCTTAAAGGGCCATTCAACATTTATCGTATCTTGCCTCTTGTAGGCCCTAGCCTAATCAGTAATGCAACTAATAACTGTCATTTTGACAACTGGCATCCTTCTAGATATAGTGTCCCAGTCTGGGAGCCATCTAGAACCCTAACCATGCAGGTTCACACCCTGCATAAACTCCCGCAACTGTCAGTCCATGGGACTTATACCAGCCACATTGATCTGGTTCTCAATATCCAACTCTTCCCTGAGCTACATAACCAATGGGTGCTACTTCTTACTATTAAGAAAGCACCTAAGATCCCTAGCCCCTTGCTGCTATTAACTGCCACTGCTAAACCAGGACCCCCCAAAAAATCTAAAAAAGGGCTAGGCGTCAATATGTTAAACACAACAATGTACTCCTAAACTGCCTAATTCTGCTGCTGCTATTACTTTTGGGCAACATCCACCCTAACCCTGGTCCCCCACAGCTAGCAAATAAGACATCTTGTAACCCAGGAACCCTATCCTTAGCCAGCATAAATATCTGCAGCATCCTCACAAAACTGGATCCCCTCACAGCATGGATCTCTCTTCACAATCCAGACATCATATCGATCCAAGAAACTTGGTTGGCCCCAAGATACCAGACTCTGCAATTGCTGTTCTGGGGTGCACTGTCTTTAGGCAAGACAGGCTGTTCAAGAAAGGGGGTGGCTGTGCTCTGTACCTAAGAGAGTCACTTAAGGGACATGTGGCCTTACCCACCTCTGGGTGCGACTTTCAGATCCTTGCCACCAAAGTCTTGCTTGGTGCTGATAACAAAGTACTGACTATTGCCTTAGTCTACATTCCCCCAAAACTGACAAGCCAGTGTCTTCCCTCACTCCTGGACTGCTTCAACATCCTAGGTCATAGTGCAGAGGTCATTTTGCTTGGGGACTTCAATGTCAACTGGTTGGCCCCTAGTGCAAACATCTTCAAAGATGCCCTGGCCACAGCTAATTACACCCAAATGGTTCAGACATCCACCAGGACAAACTACAGGATGTGGACCTCCACTCTTATTGACTGAGTTCTCTCAAATAGACCGGAACACATCTCACAGACCGAGGTTCTCCCAGACACTATCAGTGACCACTCCCCGGTCATGTTCATATGGTCAAATAAATTCAACAAACCCCCTCCTAGAACCATTAGCAGCAGAATTTTATTGCCTGATCACCTAGGAGCCCTAAAAGTGTTCCTGCATGAACTAGACTGGTCCCCAATTGACACCACCATGGATGTGGACTCTTCCCTCGAATACTTTATTAACACCTTTAACATGGCCTGTGATGTCCATGCCCCACTAAAGAAATGGAAAGTCAAGGGTATCTCTAACCCATGGGTGTCCCTGGATCTCATAAACCAAATGAAATCCAGGGACCTGCTCTGGCACTGTGCCAAACTGACTGGTACTTCTGTTGACATACAAGCCTACAAAGCTGCCAGGAATGCCTGCTGTAGATCCATATGCCTTGCAAAAGAAAATTACTACAAGTGTGCACTCGCCAACTCCTGGAAAGATGGTAGGAAGTTCTGGAACAATCTCTCCCAAGTAACAGGGAAGAATCCAAAAACCACCCCAATATGCTCTGCATAGATGGCTCTATCGTCCTGAATAAGGTTAATATTGCCAATGTTTTCAATGCCAAATTTATTGACCTAAGTCATGTGCTCCACCCTGACTTTTTAAACACAGCCACAGCCCAGGCCTCTTCCCTATCACATAACTCAGGAGTAACTCAGTAGCATCCCCCTTTTTACTTTAAGGCCATCTCACAAGGGTTAGCCAGAAAACACATTCTTAAAGTTTTAGGGAGATCCAGAAACAGTGGGGACTCCCTGGACATGAAACTACTGGCCCTCACCATCGATGAAGTCCTACCACACCTCACTAAAATCCTAAACCACTCTTTGACGCTATCTCAGTTTCTTTTTTTTTTTTTTACATTAACAATTTATTTATTTTCGGCAGAAATACAATTTAAACAAACCAGACATTACCAAAATTGAGAACAATAATTGCAGTTGGATAATACATTCACATGTAGACAAATCCTCTTCCTATCCCCCAGCATACCCCCAGCTATACTCCCCAATCCACCCACCCCACATCCCTACCAACCCTTATAATCCCCCGAGGCACCTAACCATTTATCCCAATACTGGATGCGATCAGGAATCAATAGAAAACAAGTAAAAACAGGGCCCAAATCTTGTCATAAAGGGGCAATTGATTGTGCAATATGGCAATCATTCTTTCTACCCTTAAAAACGCAAGGAGTTCTGCAAGCCATTCAATAAGAGATCTCGCTTTGTCTTCCAATGACGAAGAACTAATTTTTTCACTATAATTGATATCAAGGTCATGTGGTATTTCCAGCCTTAACTGAAAATCCTTCATTTCCCTAGTAAAAGACCTCCGGCTTCAACATTTCTTCTAATCCCAATAAGGGGTCCAACTTATTTTTAATTTCAGTCCATAAAGGCATAACTTTAGGGCATTCCCAAAAGATATGGAGAAGGTCCCCTATATCTTCTCCACATCTAAAACACTTGGAATCCTTCAGTAATTTCAAGTCCTTCAGCTTTTGAGGTGAATAGTAAATATTATGCAGCAGTTTAAATTGTATAAGTCTCAGTTGGTCATGCCTAAGAAACTTGTGACATGCTTTCCAAATCCCTGACCAGTTAAATGTGACATTTGGAAAGACTGCCTCCCAATAAGAGCAAGGGACCAAATTTGTCAGGTAGGCCCAATGGAATAAAATTAGGTAAATCTTTGAAATTGCCTGGGGACTACCAATTAGCAGACGTATATCATCCTGAAAGGAGAAATTCGGGGAATAAACACTCCCCAATGTATGCTTCTGCATTAAGACATGTCTGAGTTGATATACTTTAAAAATGTTTTTGCTTGTTAAGTTGAACTTATTAATTATATCTGAGGCCGACATTATATCTCCCTCATCCGTAAGAAAGCTATCTCAGTTTCCTCAGAAATGGAAGTCAGCTGTGGTGACCCCTATCCACAAAAATGGTGACAAGACTCAGACATGCAACTACAGATCAATCTCTATACTCCCCCCCCCCCTCCAAAGCATTGGAACAGATTGTTGCACATCAACTTACTAGATACCTGGAAAAATATAATCTGCTCTGTCACCAGCAACATGGTTTTCAAAAGGGGCACAGCACCAACACTGTACTCCTAGACCTCACCTCCTACATCCATCAAGCCCTGGATCAAAACCTACTAGTTGGAGCCACCTTTATTGACCTGACAAAGGCTTTTGATACAGTAAACCACTCCCTGCTGATTGAACAACTCCCTCACCTAGGACTCTTCCGGACGCTACCCTATGGTTTCAAAGTTATCTCTATGACTGCTTCCAACAGGTTAGAATAGGGGAATCCTTCTCAACCTCCCAACCTGTTTGCTCTGGAGTTCCCCAAGGTTCTATCTTAGGACCGCTGCTTTTCAGCATTTTCTTGAATAATTTGCTTACCTCATGCCACAACAGAATGCTTCTTCATGCAAACGATGCAGTCATCTTCACTAACCACTCGGATCCTACCCTTCTTCAGCACCAGCTACAGAGAAGCTTCTCTGATGTTGAAACCTGGTTCCAATCACACAAGCTCAAGTTCAAGTTCAAGTTTATTGCAGGAAAGCTCCATTGAGCAAGCTCATTCACAAGTAGGTCCTGTGACATAAACACTTAAAGTACAAACATAGATAGGTAATAACAGTATATACATGAAATGCACGTTACATGATACAGGCTGGATATACATACAAGGGTACCACATAGGGTGACCGCAGGTGATAAACATTAATATGACACAGGGAAGCGACTTACAGGTTGCATACTGATAAATGAAACATGATAACTGGTGTGCAATACATATATTTTGGCAGCTAGAACAAACAACAGACTACAACTGATATGGGGGGAGTGATTTGATAGAGTAGCAGTGGAGCGTAAGTATAGATAAAGCCAGAAGTAGAAGGGAAGGGAAAGCAGTTAATATGACAAAGCAATTATACCTTACCAGTGGATAAATATGGCAATACATGGGGAAGGAAGAGACTTAATGACAGTTACAGGTGTCTTTTATTTTGGCTGAACTTAGCGATTTGTAGAAGTTTATTGAAACTGTGCTAGTTAGTTTCAGTACGGTTTGTAATTGGTTCCAAATGGAGGGAAGGACATATGCACAGCACGCTTACCAAAGGAGGTCCAAGGTCCTTGGTATGTCAAGCATAATAAAGTCAGATTTTCTTAACAAGTATGCACTATGTGAGATACTAATAAGGGAAGAGAGATAGCTTGGCAATTTCTGCAGGAGCAGTTTAAGAGTCCATAGCCCAGCATGGAGCAGGCGTCTAGTAGTAAGGGATGTCCAACCAACAGCTGCATAAAAGTCACAGTGGTGCGAACGGTAAGGGGAGTTGGTAATGAACCATAACACACGGTGATAAAGGATGTCCAGTTTACTTAGATTTGCAAGAATGGTGGAGGAATAGATTACATCGCCATAGTTGAGTAGGGGTAGAAAAGTGGCCTGTACAAGCTTGTTTCGAATTTCAAGGGGGGAAAAGGGGCCTATTTCTGTAGAAGAAACCTAACCTTGCTTTTAACCTTCTAGAGACATCTTCGACGTAGTCACTGAAAGATAATTTATTGTCAATCCAGATACCCAGATATTTAAATTTGGTTACAACTTCCAGAGGCTAGTTTAGCGTGGTGACAATGAAGTCTTGGGCAAGGGTATTGGGGGGGCCTGCGACAGCACTGCAGGAGAAGCTCATCCTAAACTATTCAAAAAAAAAAATGCTATTTCATAATTCACACAGCAGGCATAAAAAGCAGCCCCTACTCATTAACAACTGCAGAGAATCTGTCCTGGAACAAGTTAATCAGTTCAGATACCTGGGTTTGACCCTAGACAGTACCCTGTCATATAATATTCACATCCATTACATAGCAAACTCTCTTAATGCCCACACTGGTCTACTCTGCAGGCATAGGCACTGTCTGACAGCTGACTTCCTAAAGCTGGCTATTCAAAGTTCAGTCACCTTGATAATAGATTATGGCCTTGTGGTATACAGAGCTGCCACCAACACTGCTCTATGGTGCATAGCCCAGCCCTCAACAAGGCCTGTCAGCTACTCATTTCCGCTACTCGATTCGCCCATACCTGCTATGTCTAGGAAAAGGCTAACTGGCTCCAGCACTCAAGCAGACTAGAATATCAGACTTGCATCCTAGCAAAAAAGTCCACCTTGGGCCTGCTGCCACCTGGTGTTCAGTCCCTACTGACCCCTCACTGTACCACCCGCAAAACCAGAAGCACTGAAAGCCTGTCATTTACCATTCCTTGCTGGCATACCTCACAAAGACAGTGCTCCTACAAAGTTAGAGCCCCTTCCTGGTTTAACTCACTTCCGGCAGAAATCTCCAACGTCCCCAATCTCAGCAACTTTAAACGCTAACTTCACCAACATCTGGTGACCAGAGCCCACTGTGACTGCTACACTTAAACAGCCCTGCTTTTGCCCTCCCTGTCTTGCTTAAATTGCCATCCAATTCTCCCTCTCCCTCCCCCACTCTTTCTCCCTTCGCCAACCTCCCTCACCCCCTTTCCCCCATATGCCACCTCTTCCCTTATACATGCTCTCTAACTCCCTCCCCACATACCATACCCTACCATACCCTCCACCCCCCACCACTCCTTCTACTACTTTGCTACTTTGGCCCTCCCTGCTTCCTATTCCACCCTGGATGCACTCTCCTCCCTTGCTAAGTCACAGGATGTGCCCTATGGTTCACTACACAGCTGCAGATGTCCTACTTTGTGTAATCTGATTCAAATGAGAAAGACCCTGGTGGCTCCTGGTAAATAGTTTGCAACTGCTTGTCTGTACCTCTTTTTTTTTCTTCTCACTGTATAGGTATCTGTGTGCTGTTATGGATATGGAACCTTTGTAAATGAGCCCTGTGCTCAAAGGTGTTATTCAAAACCTTAAATAAATAAAAATATATAGACACTGATCCAAATATTGATTAATTGTGTTCCTTCTTTTTTTGAGAAAAAAAGAGGTTAAACTCCCTCACCCCCACAAACCAGGTGATTGACTGAGCCAAAAGTAGCGAGCATACCAAAGCAGAGTGGACACAAGTGCAGTTATCTATGGTACGGGCCTATCTATGGACAGTTTTGGGGCTTGAGAAGGGCCAAGACCATTTGGCTGTCAGGGCAAGCTGTAGAGGTCAGTACCACTGATTTTAAGGGTTTATCAAGGAAGAAGATATAGCACATTGTTTATATGGACTGTATTTAATCTACTGTGTGTGAACACTAGATTTCTTGCACATGTGTATGTATTGTGATTGCCAGGTTGCATTGTGAGTGTCACCTTCAAAGTAGGACTAGTGGTATGGAGGAGTTTGCTGAAGCGGGACAGAGCACCCCTAACCGAGTGCACTGCACTGTCTTTAGTCAAGCTGATACACAACTGATACAATAAATTAGGGGAAATACAGATGTTATCACATCAGTGGGAGATAATCCACAGAACATACCTAACAGAGTAGAGCAACTTAAATTAAAAGATTGCCACCTTGAGTGGCATGGACTTACACTAGCACAATACCTGGAACAAAATAAGATTCTGAGGGGATGGAGTGTTAGTGTAGAGCCTAATGTAAGCACTATTGATGCAGATTTAACACAGAAAATAGGATGGCATGAGACATAAATGTGGTCACTACTCTATGTGTGCACTTACTAAGGACATCATTAAGAAAAGATCCAAGCTAATAGAAGAGATTAATAAGACTCATAAAGCCTTAAAGGAAAAAAAATGAATCAGGTGGAATTAAACACCTTATTAGAGCATATTAAACAAGCATTTGTCAGTGTCAGATGTTCGCCACTGGTATAGAAGCCCTGGGGTAGTAGATGCGTTGTGGTGTGCTGTGTGGGTTACAGTATGTATTACCAAAGCTAGGAGCTTTCATTTGAAAATTTTAACACAGGATCATAACTTTGATATGTTTTAATATTTTTGCCCCAAATTGTCAACATATCCTTCTTATGACCCCGCCTCATGAATAAGTGCAGAGAACATTTTCAACTCCTGTCTGAAAGGTGTTTTATTGCAGGGACTGTGAAATCATGTTTTGGGATGCAAAAACACATTTTGTCCAGGATTTGAAAAATGACAGCAGTCACATTCGTAAAGTGCTATAAAGAAATGGCTATGTTCAAAATCTGGGATAAAAATATTGAAAATTACCAGTTATGAGCCCATGTTTGCAAAATTCAATGTAGGCTCATAACTTTTTTTTTTAAATATTTTTACACCAAATCTTCAACATAACCTTATGACCCCACCTTATTAACAAGGGCACAGACAACTTTGAACTCCTGCCTGAAAAGGGATTATGTGTAGGGACTGTAAAATCACCTTTTGAGATGCCAAAACACATTTTGGCCAGGATTTGAAAAATGACAGCTGTCACAGTCATGAGGTGCTGTAAAGAAATGGCTATTTTGTAAATTTGAAGTAAAAATATTGAAAATTACCAAAGTTTTGAGCCTCCATTCACAAAATTCAACGTAGGCTCATAACTTTGTTGTTTTTAAATATTTTTACACCAAATTTTCAACATAGCCTTCTTATGACCCTGCCTCATGAACAAGGGCAGAGCAATGTTCAAATCCTGCCCAAAAGGTTATTTTACACAGAGACCACAAAATCACCTTTTGAGACAGATTTGCCTAATTTCACTGCAATTGTTCATGAGGTGGAGTCCCAAAAAAGGCATGTTGAAAATTTTGGGAATAAATATGCAAAAATGGCCACGTTATGTGACTAAGTTCAAAACTCCATTGAAATACATTGAACCAAATACCTGTTTCTTCAGTTTGTGGTCCGGCTTTGAAGAGTGAAGATATGTCTGTGGTCCATAGAAGATTACGGTGTTGAACTTCCAGTGGGTAAGTAAGGGCTTGCTAGGGGGTTGGTAACGAATGGGAGGGTTGGGTGAGAGAACAGTAATGGCCACAACAGACCTCAATGGATGGTTTTCTTTTTACAGGGTTTATCAACAAAAATAAATAAATAAATAAACTATGAGGGAGGGAGGATTGGGTGTGCAGGACAGTTACGTGGGCGGCAACAACAAAGAGTGACAGTGACACTGGCTGATTGGGCACCCCCAGTGTCAGTGTTATGTTTGTGGGGGGGATGCTGAGAGAGGTGGGTAGATGGGTGGGACAGTTACAGGGGCAGCAACAACAGAGATCAAGGGATGGCTGTGAATGAGCCTTCTGGTGCTTCAGAGCCAGAGATGTGACCATGCATTGGGAGTGGCATGGTAGTGGACCATGGGGGTTTTGCTTATGAGGTGGTGACACTTGGGGAATGGGCAACCCTAGTGTCAGTGTTATTGTTTGTGGGAGGGGTACTGAGAGGGGGGATTGGGAGCAAGGGACAGTTATGGGGCACCAGTAACAGACATTGATGGGCAGTTTTCTGTTACAGCTGGCATGAGCCCTGCATGTTTGACATTCCAGGGCGACCATAACGGATCAGCTTTGCTTGCTGGGTGGTGTAGATCAAAGGGAAGAGCTGACCCATGATTTGGTCAGCTCTTTCTTTCGAAATACACAAAGTTTCCACCCAGCAAGCCAAACTCCATCATGACCAGCCTGGCTGATGATTGGTGCAGCACTGACTTGCCCCTAAAACACTGCTGTGCACTGGACGGACAGTGTCACACCCCTCAAAAGACACTATCATAGCAAGACGTTCACTGTGCACACACATGCATTGTGATCATAACAAAAATTAAAAGAATATGAGGAAAAAAACCTAAAGAAATTTGTATGAGATACCACAGAGTAAGGAGAAAATAGTGCTTAAACCTATAAAAATCCATATAAATGAAGAATAGGTGTAACACATGCACTGACTCCCGAGACAGCTCAGACAATTACAGCAAGCAACCATACAAATAGCCTACATACAAAACAAAGATTTTTTGGGGGGACAGCCTAAGGCACAGGGGACAGGAGGAAGGAGAACCACAATGGCCTGCATCAAAAGCCCTGTGAGGAACGACTCCAGGAACTAAATATGTAGTCTCCAGAGGAAAAGGGGGGATATGATACACATGTTCAAATATCAAACAGGTATTAATAAGATACAGGAATGTAGTACTTTCCATAGACAAGCTGGAGAGGGGGAGGCTCAGAGGAGATGTGAGGAAATACTTCTTCACAGAGAGGGCGGTGTATACCTGGAACAGCCTCCCAGCAGAGGTGGTGGGGGCTAAAATGGTAACAGGATTCAAGCATGCATGATGGGATAGACACAAGGGGACCTTAGAAGCAAGGCAATGAGGGGAAGAAGACAGGAGATTGAGTAGTGTCTGTGGTAACACAGTAGGTAAGGAATATAGGGTAGACTAGGTAGGCCAAGAAGTCCTTAACTGCCGACAACTTCTATGTTTCTATGTTAAAGGAGAACCTACAACAACAGAAGGAGCACTTAGGGACACAAAGAAGAAAGATACACAAACAGAAGAACTAGGAGGGGCAGCAGGAGGGACAGGAAGAGGAGACATGTCCAATAGGGGCAGCGGGGGGAGAGGCAGATAACAGACAGCCCAGAAGTGAATGGGGTTACCATAATCAATTTAAGTGACAGAATCCTGTATTAAAAGTACTAAGGAAGGGGCTATCTTTTGCACCTGTTACAGATATAAACAGTTTTGAACTGGAGAGTGATTTACAAAACAAAAAATTTAGAAGACTGAAATTTGAAGCTGAGTTTGGTGAGTGACTAGTGGAGGATCAGCACAAAGAGGATGTTAAGAAATACAGGATAATAAAATTGACATATAATTCACCTAAAAGGGAGGAGTCATATTATTGAAATGTTCACAACTATGGTGTTAAATGATCTAGAGACCCTCACCAGCAAAAGAGATGGTGATGATGTAGACAAAAGCAATCTGACCAGGAGAGAAAGACAAGCCCTTAATGTCCTTAGCAAGAACACATTGATTGTTACAAAGCCAGCAGATAAGGGTGGGGGATTGTGGTTAAAAATTATACTCATTATAAAGAGATGTGTCAAGCACTTCTCAGTACCAGAGACAGCTATATTCCTCTTGAGCATGCCCCTACTGGGGAAACAGCAGAAATGATATCAGGGATTTGATAGAGGACCTGGTGTCTATTACCTGGTTGAAGGATTGGAAGGGAGATATGCTGTTACAGCAGGACCGTGAATATTAGAACTTTATGGCTTCCCAACAATTCATAAAAATAAAAAAAAATTCAGGGGAGACCTACTATCTTGTGAAAAGAGTTAATCTTGGAGCCACTTTCAACTTCCATAAACTATCACTTGCAACCTCTTATATCAGAAATGACTATATATGTAAGAGATAGTAATCACGATTGAAATTTTACAAGACATCAACAAACAGGAACAGGTAGAGAGCTGTATCTTGGTTACATGTGACATTAAAGAGAAATCTACAACTACACCACATGAACAGGGTATCCACAGTATGGGAATCAAGTTAGACAAGAGGCAGCCAGCTGACACATAACCACCCACTAGACTATTGTAGGCAGTGGCACAGCTGATATTGATCAAGAACTATTTTATGTTTGAACAGAAGAAAGGTATTGTCCTGGTTAGCACCATGGCTCCAATCTACAGTATGTATGCCTTTGAGAATGAGCACATACCTGATGAACCCCTTCTACTATTACATAAAAGAATGGAAGTGTTATATAGACAACATATTCTTTTAATGGCAAGGAAGCTTTGGAAGAGTTTAATGCATACTTGAACAGTAGAAACAAAAATCTGAGATTCAAGTTCAAGTTTATTTGCAGGAAAGCACCATTGAGCATACTCATTTGCAAGGAGTTCCTGGTATGAAAGTGAAGTACAACAACACAAAGCAATGAACAATTTACAATGAGCACAATTTACAATGAGTACAATTTACAATGAGCACAATTTACAATGAGTACAGTTAATAATGAATAATGCAGTACAAACAGTGTAAAAACAAACTAGTTAAGAGCAGGAAGCTTAAGTGCAACATAGTGTAAAAAACAGCGGTGCTGGGGGTACAGCAACATCAGTGGACTAAGAAGAGCATATACGACTCGAGATCATTACTTTGGCAAATGAACAATGATAAAGGTGGGCAAACAATAAACAAGAATTCATGATAAAGAAGGAGAGACAGTAACACAGACTGCAGAGGGTCAGTAGTTTCAGAAGGTAGACAGACACAAGGTGATTCAGATGCTAGAGGGTCAGCGCTGGGGAGGGGGGAGCCCACCAGCGTATTCCACTAGGATTCACTGTGGAACACAATGAAAAGGATGCTGCATACTTGAACCTTCGACTTTTTCTGCAAGATGGTAGATTGCATACAGGGTTATTTCACAAAAAAGACAATAACACATTGTTACATTACAAAAGTTTCAAAAATTGAAAATTGAAAAAGAGTATTCCTTACTTACAGTATATGAGAATAAGTTGGAATTGCAATAGAGGAAGACTGTCACAGGGAATTGAAACAAATGGAAGAGAAACTCAAATAGAGAGCCCAGGAGGGGCCCTAAGGAAAGCAGAAGACAGAATCCAGCTAACTGACTGGACACAGTTACTGAGAACAGGTACTAGACCAAGAGAGGCAAAAGACAACAAATTTGGGCTAGCAATGAAGCACACAGACAAAATGGGTTACATTAAAAGAGTGGTTTACAAACACTGGTCCATTCTGCAGGTAGATAGTGAGATACGACATCTGTTTAGGAAAAAGCTGTTGATAGTCTCCAAAAGAAATAACATAATAAAGGACAAAGTGGTTCATATGATGCGTAATCCATCAGAACTACTGACAGGACAACTATTACTAGGCCCATTGAAACTGACTATGAACAGAAGTGGGAGGTGTTCAGTATACAGTTATACTTGCAGAAAAGAAGAGTTTGAAGATCTAAACACAGATAATCAGTGCAAGATCAGACAGTACATAAGTTGCAACACAACAGGGGTGGTGTATGTAATTATGTGCCATGTGACCAGATGTATGTGGCAAGACCCTTAGAGCCCTTAAAGTGAAAATATTGGAGCATAAGAGTGACAACAGAAACAGTGACAAAAGGTCATCTGTGGCCATGCATTTTCATGTGCATGGCCACACAGGGGCCTCACTGAGGTTTTGGGGTCTTGAGGCTATGACCCCACATCTAAGGTGGGGGTGGATTTTAACTAACTCGTTAGAGAAAACAGAATTGAGGTGGACCAATGACCTTAGTGTATTAACTAAAGGAACAGGAATAAATGAGGCGGCCAACTGAATCATTGAATTCTATAATAAGGCTAGAGTGCGGGCTGATGCTATAAGCTCATTGGCTCAGCTGAAGCCATGTGCCCACCATATTACTGGAGGAGTCAGCTACCAGAAGTTAGCAGGAACCATATGGTTTTCAGCAGTCATCTTGCTTGTCTGCCCTGTTTCTTGTTGCTTTATCGGAATTTTGGCTACAATGCTGAGCTTGATCAAGAGGAACTGTAGTTTATTTCATTCTGAGGATTTGTGGGGAGTTTAAAAGGCAATATTAGAACTATACAAAATGATAAATAGGGCGAATCATTGGGAAGCACTATACATCTGTCCATGATGTGTATTGATTTTGTTGATATCTGCCTGATTATTATTTTAATCATGTCATAATTACCACTGTTTATAAAAAAATGCATTTGATATTGCTTGTGTATAGGTTAACCAAGAATGTTGATGTTTGATTAGATTTTTCTGATAATGGTATATACTTACTTTTTATATCTGATGTGACAGTTTCCCTGTGGTACCTTGACAAACCCTTGCCCCCCTCCCCGCCCACTAGCCTGCCTATCCTCACAAGCTAACCTCTCTCCTAGCACCTCAACCATCCTTTCATCCCACAGACCAATCTTCCCACCTCTCTTTCTGCAGCTGATGAACACTCTGGCCCAACAACCCCCTACCAGCCTCTCTCCCTAGTAGACCATTACCCCTTTCATAGGACCATATTTCCAGTTCCCAGGCCAGATTGACCCATTGAGTTCTAAAATATCTTATTATAGAACTCAAAGGACTGATCTACCAACTGAACACTATATCCTATGCTGGACAACCCTTCCAGTATGCAAGACCATCATTCCCTGTCAAAGCTCATCACTATCCATGCCAACCCAAAAACAATCTCCAACTTCAAGCTGTCATCCTTCCTATCTGAGAGATGACCATTTTTAGCACCTCAACCAGCCTCCTACCCACTGATGATATGGGCTTTTTATGTGTAAGTCAGATTTTATTTTTGGGGGGGTCCTTGCCCAAATGCTGAAGCATGAGCCAGTGAGTGTAGTTTGATTGGGATGAGAGGCTGATCAGAGGCTTGTCATGGTGACTGGAGGGTCCCCCAGCTGCTGCTTTGGCTGGGGGGCAGGTCCAGTATTTGGAAAGGTGTTCTTGTGAGTTTATGATGGGGTGATGAGACTGGTTAGCTGGTGTGAGAATGGTCAATCGGCATGGTGAGAGCTCAGCTGGGGATGAGGAACGGTAAGGGTGCTGGATAGGTAGGACAGTGGCATGGTGGGTGGTTCTGTTGGAGAAAGGATGCTGCTCTTGGATATGGAAAACCGGTCCAGTAGCAAGCAATGTTTTTGACTCTGGATTGGAGCCAGGTCTGTGTGCTGAAATGATGGGTCCAGTGACAGGGATGGATGTCTGCTGGTGAAAGGTGTATTTCTTATGGGCATGGATGAGTGTTACAGCAGCTGCATGGGTAGCCAGCTGCATATGAGTGTCTGGTCATATTGCTAGAAGGCCAGACCTTCACTGGGAGCCTTTTCTACCTGGGTGTAGAGGCTGGGGCGGGGTGTTGAAAGTTGATCCAGTGACAGGAACAGTGGTCGGCAGGTTAGAAGAGACTGGCTGGGGGAAGGGGTTGAAGTCTGATCCAGCTGCAAGGAGATTGTTCCATTGGGGAGTGTAGGCTAGTCCTGAAATGGCTGAATTGATGACCAGCTGCAGAATGGGTAATACATTGTGAATGATGGATGGGCTTGTTGTTGACAGCAGTACACATAGCACAACACAGTGATGGCACTGCATGTGGCACAGTGCAGTGACAGCACGCTGCACAGGTGAGGCACATGCTTCTGGAATCCAGCATGCAACCCATCCCCCATCCCTAGACCAGTTTCCTATCATAGCTCAGTGTGTCTTGCAGGACTTAAATTAAGAAAAAAACATATCATGAAAGTTCACAATTCCTTGTACGTTCTGGGGGGCATGATTTGCTCATATGGCGCTTGTATTATTATATGAAAATCAAATCGTCCAATATTGGATAAACTATACTGGGGAGGACCTTGACATGTTTATGCTAGTGAAACAGAGGTGGCGGGGGACATAATCTCAAGTCTTCCACATACTGAAAGGATTGACAAGTTCAAACAGATGGACATGTTTGATTTGGTGTTGTCCAAAAGGACACTTGCTAAGCCGAAGGTTGTCTTGTTAGGAGTCAATAATTTGTCCAGAGGGTGGTGAAGCTGTAGAGCAGTCTACCAGCAGGGAGACAGTGGACATGAAGACTGTTATGACCTTTGAGATAATCTTGGATAAATATTTTCTTGCCAACTGTTTGTGAAAACCATCTGAATATACAGATCATATGGACAAAGGATTGTTCATGCACAGGAATAATTAGAAACAAAAATACTTTTTTTATTGAAAGTGCAGGCAGCCTCAAGTTCAAGGATATGCTGTCAAAGAAGCAGCTCACAGGCACAGCAGCACTTTTAAAAAAAATGTTGCTTTTCCTGTGCCTTAGCAATTTTTCAGTTTATATTATCTAGTATATTACAATGGTGAGTTCAGTGTTGTGTTTGCTACAGTTTTCAATATTTGTATAAGTGCTACTCAGTGTTTGGTAGCAGCCTTTGTGTTTGTGTAATAAATTTTAACTTGCCAATGAAATTAAAGGGTACACTAGGCAGCATATTATGTGGGAATTCCAAATAAAATACTGTAGTACTTGTCTGAACATCATACTTGTTTGTCTTTCCCTTGTGAAATGAAGTGTGGTGATGCAGCTTGAGGGACTGGGCAGAAGGGATGTCCAGCTTTAAATAGGGTGGTTGGCAGCTGGGACTGTTCCAGAATGTGGCTGCAGGAAGTGTGGTTGGCTGGGTGGGGTGGGGGGCCTGGTGTATGGAATAGGTGGGGTTGGGTTCATTTGTAATTAAGGTGGTTGATTGGGAGTATCGGTTCAGATGCTGAGGGGGTTGGTTATCCAGTGGTGGGGAAGGTAGTCATCTAGTGGTGGGTGATAATCCAGGTGGTGGTGGTGAAGGGGGGTGATCCAGCTGCAGGTAGGGTTGATTACTAGGAAGAAGGCTGGCCCAGAGCCTGGTTCACAGGCTTAGCATCACACAAACACACATGCTCCACATCACAAAAACATACATCGCACAGGGGTATACAAAAATGCACACCACAAAAAAACACTAACACATGTGCTTCACAACACAAAACACCCACTTACACATGAAGGCTCCACACCACACTAACACACATAGTCTCCACATCACAAAAACATACATCGCACAGGGGTATACAAAAATGCACACCACAAAAAAACACTAACACATGTGCTTCACAACACAAAACACCCACTTACACATGCAGGCTCCACACCACACTAACACACATAGTCTCCACATCACAGAAACATACATCGCACAGGGGTATACAAAAATGCACACCACAAAAAAACACTAACACATGTGCTTCACAACACAAAACACCCACTTACACATGAAGGCTCCACACCACACTAACACACATAGTCTCCACATCACAGAAGCATACATCGCATAGGTATACAAAATGCACACCACAAAAAACACTAACACATGTGCTTCACAACACAAAACACCCACTTACACATGAAGGCTCCACACCACACTAACACACATAGTCTCCACATCACAGAAGCATACATCGCACAGGGGTATACAAAAATGCACACCACAAAAAAACACTAACACATGTGCTTCACAACACAAAACACCCACTTACACATGAAGGCTCCACACCACACTAACACACATAGTCTCCACATCACAGAAGCATACATCGCACAGGGTATACAAAAATGCACACCACAAAAAAACACTAACACATGTGCTTCACAACACAAAACACCCACTTACACATGAAGGCTCCACACCACACTAACACACATAGTCTCCACATCACAGAAGCGTGCTCACAGGCATCTGCACCACACAAACACACATGGTGCACACAAACACACATGGTACACACAAACACACATGACCACATAATACTCCCCACACCGCAGGAACTGGCGAGGATGGAGGGGCTTGTGAGCTACAGTCATAGTCTGCAAGGGGGTGGTCATGGGAGTCTAATGCCTGGACTGTGGGTAGCAGAAAATGGGAGCCTTAAGCCAGGGTTGTTGGTGATCTAAAGTACGTCACAAAGACAGGGGGTGAGAGAGGGGAGTGTACACAGTACACAGTGCAGTAATGAACACATTTCTACTACAGTGTTATTAATTTTATGTTTGGTTAAATTGATATTGCATGTCTTAAATGGGCAGTGTCATAATGTGTGGAGATCTATCACTTGCCTCACACATAATTTATTTATTTTATTTATTTTATTTATTTAGCTTTTGTTGACCGGGTAAGTGCACTAGACAAATCCTGCCTATTTTCAGGCACAACCCGTGGGAGGGGGATACAGATGAATGCCAACTGACCTTGAACCAGATTAAGCTGTTGGTGGTATTTTTACTGAATAAGGGAAATTTGGCCAGGACACCGGGAAATCCCCTACCTTTTCGATAAGTGCCATGGATCTTTAACATCCACCTGAACTACCACCAATCCAGGCAGATGGGACCTCGGTTTAACGCCCCATCTGAAAGACGGCACCTCAGAAGTGCAGCACCCCTCTCATGCTGCACTACAGTGTCAGTACTGGGATATTAACCCAAGTGCCAGATGTGAGAACTGAACCCACAGCCCTCTGATCTCCCGGCCTCAGAGGTGAGTGTGCTACCTACTGAGCCACTGACACTGATTTGCCACTTACCCTGGTGCCCCACTCCTGCCCTCAGACCAGCCCACCCCAGCTGACAAACCTCCCTCCAGCTGTAACACCACCCCCTCTTGAGCACTCTCCTACCAGTGTAACACTCTTCCTGCAGTTCCTATGCAGTATATTCATTACTTTCTGTCAACTAGGTAAGCTCAGTGGTATACGGGGAATACACATAAATAGAAATAGTGCAACAAATAGGTTGAGATAGCTACACAACTGGTCATTTTTATAAAATGTTATTATTGCTTATAGCTAAAACAGCATACATCTTCTCATGATGACAGCAAGTTCATGCTCTACAGCAATGGCTGAGTTGCGAGCAGCATTCCCTCTGGTAATGTGGTGGATGTCAGCATCAGCTGACAGCATGAGTCCGCCCCTCTAGTCTTATTATAGAACTCAATGAACTGGGTAGCATGCTGGAAAATGTTTATTGTTAGTGGCTTTTCCTAATGGGTGGTCTTCATGCAAGTTCTTCATGATTTCGGACTAAACCACAATATTTAACGGTTGAAGTGTTTGGGAACAATTGGGCTACAGGCTATGACCAATACCAGGTTGAGGGCATATTGTGGTAAGGTTGGGTTCAGAGGTTTAATGCATGGTATCTATGTGTGATATGTAGTAGTCAGAGTTTTGTAATACTAGCATAAAATTATAGATTAACATGCAGTACAGCAAATATGGACTAGGGAGCAATAGTTTTATGATAGTCCCAAACAGCACTCAAAGAATAGTGTAAATTGAGGGAGTCTATATGAACAGGGCTCGGCAGTAATACATATACAGTTACAGAGGTGGAAGTTAAGTGATTAACTTAAGGTTGAATAGATTACTTAAATAATATGGCTACTACCACAGTTAGGTCAGTTGTATGACCCTTTGCAAATGACGCAGTGGGGCCCGCATGAGTATACGATGTCAGCACATCAACTCATCATCATGCTTCTGAACACAAGCACATATTGAGAGAGACAGTATAAAGGGAGTCGCTTTACATGAGGCCACTTGCTGCACTCTAGATGGCCAGTAGACTCAATGAGGCTGAGAAAGTTATATTTCACGTAATATATTTAAGATGAGAGGTGTGTCTTCATTCAGAGTAGCATATTTAAAGACATTGTTTCATACTTGTAGGCTGAGAAGCTTACAGCTAAGAAAGCAGCAGTAGGAGCTAGTAAGTGACAGGAATATATGGCCAGCATGCGGACAGGTACTCAGGTATTATACATAGATACATAGATACATAGACAGTGTCAGCAGATAAGGGCCTATGGCCCACCCAGTCTGCCCATTTGAGCTTGTAAGTTCAGTTTGTTTTCCTAGAAGTCTGTTGCCCCTTACCCCTGACCTCCAGAATTCCTTTATGTCTATCCCATGCATTCTTAAATCCCATGATTGTTTCAGCCCCCACCACTTCCTCTGGCAGGGTGTTCCACTTGTCCACCACCGGTTCTGTGAAGAAATTCTTTCTCATGTTTCCTCTGAATCGTCCTCCTCCAACTTCATCCCATGCCCTCTAGTCCTGGAACATCTTTTTCGCTAAAATAGTGTTTTCCTGCACCCTGTTCCTCCCTGTAAGATACTTGTATGTCTCTATCATATTCCCTCCTCTCCTCCAGGGAGTACATGTTCAGTTCCTTCAACCTGTCTTCATAGGACTTGTGATGCAATCCATGCACCATCTTTGTTGCCCTCCTCTGAACCTTCTCTACCCTGTCTATGTCCTTACGTAGGTATGGTCTCCAGAACTGTACACTACTCCAGGTGGGGCCTCACTAGTGTCTTGTATAGCGGAATTATGACCTCCCTTTTCCTGCTGGTGATGCCCCTGCCTATACATCCCAGCATCCTATTTGCTTTACCTGCTGCCTTGTCACACTGTTTCCCTACCGTGAGGTCATCAGAGATGACAACCCCAAGATCCCTTTCCTGCTTGGTGCATGCTATATCCTCACCCCCCAACTGATATATTGTGCCAGGGTTTTTGTGCCCCATATGCATTATCTTGCACTTATTTGCACTGAATTTCAACTGCCAAACCCCTGACCATTCTTCAAGTTTCTGCAGGTCTTCTCATTCTGTCTAAACCCTCTGGTGTGTCTACTCTGTTACAGAGCTTTGTGTCATCAGCGAACAGTGAAATTCTGCCTTCTAGGTCCTGCGCAATGTCACTGATGAAGATGTTGAATAGGACCGGTCCCAGCACTGATCCCTGTGGT
The DNA here is from genome assembly GCA_016271365.2 of Neoceratodus forsteri. Taxonomy (NCBI): domain Eukaryota; kingdom Metazoa; phylum Chordata; order Ceratodontiformes; family Ceratodontidae; genus Neoceratodus; species Neoceratodus forsteri. Next base: position 409,666,686 of record CM057453.1, on the reverse strand, counting down.
ACCCCACTGGTCACTCTTCCCTCTGTGGAGTGACAGCCATTTACCACCACCCTCTGTGTCCTGCCACCCAGCCAGTTACCTACCCACCACACTGTCCTGCCCACACCCATATTCCCCAGTTTGTGTAATAGTCTTCTATGTGCACAGTGTCAAAGGCCTTGCTGAAGTCCAGATAGGCCATGTCCACTGCCCTCCCTGATCCACCTCCTAGTCACCCAGTCAAAAATTCAACGAGGTTGGTCTGACATGACCTCCCCTGGTGAAACCATGCTGCCTTGGGTCCTGTAGTCCATTGACAACCAGATGTTCCACCAATCTCTCCTTCAGTAGTGCTTCCATGATCTTCCCCACTACGAGGTGAGGCTGACTGTCTGTAGTTCCCTGCTTCCTCTTTGTTCTCACTTTTGTATAAGGGGACTACATCTGCTGTCCTCCAGTCTTTGGGTAGCTCCCCTGTTTCCAGTGATTGGCTAAACAGGATAGCCAGAGGTTCAGCCACCACCTCTCTTAGTTCTTTAAGGACCCTGGGGTGCACCCCATGTGGCCTCATTGCTTTATCAACTCTTATTACTTCCAGTTCCTTCAGGACCCTTTCTCGTGTAAAGGGACTTGTGTCCATTTCTGCACCATTCTAACCCCTTGTGCTCCCTTCAGACCCATTACCTCCTCTTCCTCAGTAAAGACTGAGCAGAAATACCTGTTCAATATGTCAGCTTTACTGTTGTCATCCTCCATGTGGCCTCCATCCTCCCCTTCAGTCTCACTATCCTCCCTTTGTCTTTCTTTTTCACTTATGTACCTGTAAAGGTTTTGTCCCTCTACCCACTGATTTGCAATGTGCTCTTCTCGTCTGGCTTGGCTTCCCTTACTGATCTCCTGCCTCCCTTTGCTTCTCCTGGTACTTCTCCCTATCCCTTCTGCCTGTGTCTTTTTGTATTGCCTGAATGCAATCTTTTTGGCTTTCACTTTCTTTGCTACCTCTTTGGAAAACCATAATGGTCTCCTTTTCCTTTTCCTCTTGCTAACCTGCTTAATGCATATTTCTGTTGTTCTTGTAATCCCCATTTTAAATACTGCCCACTGTTCCTCAACCCCTGATTCCTGTCCCATTCCCCTTAATGCCTCTTTCAAGTATCTCCCCATTTTCCCAAAGTCTGCCCCCCTAAAATCCAGGATACGTGTTTTTGTGTGGTTTGGTTCTGCTCTTTCTGTGATTTCAAACCACAATGACTGGTGGTCACTGTTTCCCAGGTGCTCCCCACTGTTACCCCATCACACTGTCCCTGTTTGTGAGCACAAGGTCCAGTATTGCCTTCTGCCGAGTTGGTTCCATGACCAGTTGCTTGAGAAAGGCACCCTGAAGGGAGTCCAGGATAAATCTGCTCCTAGTTGATGCTGCTGCTGGGATGCTCCAGTCCACGTCTGGAATATTGAAGTCTCCAACCAGTACTACCTCACCCTTGTCTGACATCCTTTGGATGGCTAGCATCAGCTCCCTATCTGTTTCTTCATCCTGGGCTGGTGGTCTATAGACCACACCTGTGCGGATGGCTGTCCCCAGTTTCCTTTCCAGCTTAACCCACAGTATCTCTCCATTTTGTTCCTCCTGGATCTCTGTGGCCCTTTATGTCATTTTTCACATACAGTGCCACTCCTCCTCCCTTCCTGCCTGCTCTGTCTCTTCTGAATATGTTGTAGCCAGGTATGGCCATCTCCCAGTCGTGGTTATCATTACACCAGGTTTCAGTGATGGCCACAATGTCCAGGTCTGACTGCACCATGACAGCCTCCAGATCTTCCATCTTGTTGCTAAGGCTCCTGGCATTTGCACACATGGCTTTCCATGATTTGACCTCCTAGACTGTTTCACTGTTCTACTCCAGCCCCTTTCTTGGTTGTCATTTATCCCTGGTTCTCTTGCTGTCTGCCCTTCTGCTGAATTTGCCCCTTTTCTGCTTATCCACCTCTTGGGCACTAATCCCCATCTTTTGCACACTGCTTTGCAGAGATAGCCACTCCTCGGTTCACTGGTTCCCTGCTAGCTGTGGGGGTGAGCAAGTAGGTACCTCCTTGCTAGCCTGACACCCCTTTTGCTAGTTTAAATGCTTGTCAATGTAGCATTTAAACTTATCATTGAGTGCTTGGATTCCCCTCCAGGATGGATGCAGGCCGTCAGGCTTGAACAAACCTCCATCACTCCAGGTGGGTCCCCAGTCAACAATGAATCCAAACCCTTCCTCACAGCACCAGTTCTTCAACCAGGAGTTAAAGTTCCTGGTGCATGCACTCTTATGCTCTCCTTTGCCTCTCACAGGTAGTACTTCTGAGAAAGTGACAGAAGTAGCTACTTGCTTGAGACCCCTCCCCAGTTTCCTAAACTCTTCCTGAACTTCCTTTGGCTCCCCATTTGCCAGGTCATTAGTACCTAGGTGGATAATGACATCCAGCTCACCCTCCCGTCTTGCCTTCCCAGTGATCCCCAGGATCTTCCTTCCATCCCTCCATGCCGTGGCACCTGGTAGGCACCTCACCTCCCTGTCCTCCCCCTCCTGTGTTCCTAGCTGGATCCCTCTTATGATGGAGTCCCCCACCAGGATTTGCTTCCTCCTCCTCTGGGGTCCACTGCTTTCCCCGTTGAGGTCACCTCCTTGGCTAACCTCCACATCCTTTCCTTCCACTTCTCTGGGTACCTCTATTTGGTGGTCCTCATTTGCCAGTGTGGCATATGAGTTCTTGAGTGGAATAGGATCTGGGATGTGCCTCTGCCTGACCACTCTAACCCTCCCTGAGCCCACTGTCATCCAAGTGCTCCTCGTCTCGGCATCCTTTGAGGCAGTTGCATTGGACTGGGTGGTCCCTGGATAGGGGTGATGGTACTCCTGACCCAGTTTACTTCCACTCTGAGCCTGGCTACCTCCTCCCGCAGTCCATAGAGATGCATGCAGATAGGGCAGCACCTCAGTGTCCAGAAGGTCTGCCTGAATATGGCTGCCCCACAGCCACTGCATTGCACCACTCCCCACATTATACTGCAATTCCACTACTTGTCTGCTACGGAAGCTCTCCTAGTTCCCTTTTTATTCATTTACTGTCCTAAAAATCCTGCCACTGATCCTCAGATAATTTTTTTTTTTAAAGAAAAAGAAACCAATAAATAAATAAATGAATCAAAACACTTGTCGTGCTGAGGGTGGGCTTCTTCCTCTTTATGCCCTCTACTTCACACCCCTTACTTTACCCTGTGTTTAGCTCCTGTCAATCAGATTTAATAGGGCATATAATTAAGAGTTGGGGGAAGGGAGGAGGGGTGAAAATTTGCAGCAATTAAAGACAGCACAGAATTACGCCACCACTATGTTTTAAATTTTCAACAGCCCCAAAACAATTATAAGTAAAGACAACAATGAAAGTATAGTGTCACTAAAAGCCCACAATCTAAGTTTAAAAGAAAAATAGCAATTACCAGTTACTCTAAAGTACTGAATTGAATATGTTTCCTTCCTTCCCCTTCTGGCTTCTTCTGAGAAAATAAACTCTACTTGCTACTTCAACTCTGACTAAGCCCCCACCTCCAGTTATCACGTAGCTGAGGTCAGAGGCCAGGCAATTAACACCCTTCACCCAACTACATGGCAGTCAGACAAGCCAAGATAAAATTTGCAGCAATTAAAGACAGCACAGAATTACACCACCACTATGTTTTAAATTTTCAACAGCCCAAAAACAATTATAAGTAAAGACAACAACAAAAGTATAGTGTCACTAAAAGCCCACAATCTAAGTTTAAAAGAAAACTAGCAATTACCAGTTACTCTAAAGCACTGAATTGAATATGTTTCCTTCCTTCCCCTTCTGGCTTCTTCTCTTCTGGCTTAGATGAAATTGTTTAGAATAAGTGCCAGTGGGCTAGAAAGAAATATCAACAAACAATATGAGAATAATAATTGGACTTAGGTATATTGAAATTATGAATATCTCTACCTAAAGATTTCGGTAGCCACTTCTTTATTATTATATTTAATACAGTTTGCATACTGTTGTAAAGCTTCAGAACAGTGTGTGTGACTGTTCAAAACAGAGAAGCATAGAACCACTGCAGACAAACCCTATGTGGTGTACAGTGCATTGCTAGCTAGTGGGATGGCCACATTAAGTATCAGACACAAAGCATATACTGTATATAAATATAATTACTGGGTCTTGTTTTTTCCCATAGGGAAACTGGGTTGTAATTTTGCCATTATAACCAGATGGGTATAACGACGAACAAGCACCCGGTTTCCCTAGCTCGGCGCTTGTGCCAGCAACAATCTCCTCTTCTCTGTGCCGTCCCTGCTCCACACGCTGTACAGTTTATCGACACTAGGAGTCAGTGGTAAATTATTTTTTTCTTAAACAAAAATATTACTGGACAAAAAAAAATGTTTATTTTTGGTGTGAAATTTTAAAAAAGGTAAACACTGCTTTTGTTCAGGAACCACTACGGACCACGTTGAAACCCCAGAGGTTCGCAGCTCAACTCTTTAGAGATATCCATTTATTTTATACAATTGCTGTCACAAAAAATGATCCCCAGCAATTATACAAATAAAGGATGGTAGATAGAGCAAAACTTGGATTTTACCGGAGTGTGGATGCCTTAATAAACCCCTCGGGCTTCACTCTTGGGGTTTAGGTGGCATCCTGCACCTCAGGAGGGGAACCTCATTATAACCACCTACCCATCCATTATTCTGTATGTTATAGAACATTACAACTGTGAAATTTTGACACAAAGGTGTGAACAATGTATTTTCTTTGGCAACAGTATCCCTGACTGGCATGGCCTGCATTCAGATTCCCCCAAAGCTACCAGCCCTGCCTTTTGGGCCATGGGAGCCAAATGTATGGGGGACAGTGTATGTCCTTGTTCATACCTAGCAGGGTAAATATGAGTGCCCAGTCTGGAAGTAGTTCAGAATGGGCAGGTCAGCCAATCAGAGATATCAGAGGTGCAGCGACCATGGAAACCACGGTATATAGTAGGTTTTATTTGTATCTTGAGTTACTAGAAATGTGATACCTATTTAATATGTATGTGACCAGCAAATGAATGAAATGGCACATATTCTAATTATTGAATAAGTGCAAATAAATGGACTACAATACAGACCATAGGCATATTTCTGGTTAAAATATGCTAATTTGTGGTTTAGGAATGCTTGAAAGATGAGGGATAATCTGTGACAATACAGATTGTTAATGAGTGCTTTCATGGGTCCGAATAGGTGGGATGGTATCAATAGTGCTATTATCTGGCAATATGAAAATATGATTCTGACAGCAGTATTGATAACGAGTAAGAGGTACAAGTCTATTGCAGCAAATTATTTTTTGTGACTTACAGACTATTTTTTGAGCAGCCATAAAGCTGAGCAACAATATTTTAAAAAATGCAGCTGAAAATAGATGAGGTTACGGAAGTCTATCTATATCAGAATAGAAAAAAGGTTTTTTAAATTTATTATACTTTTTGACCCCACTGTTGATGACCCAGTACCTTTGCCTGGTCACGGACCCTGACCTCCACCTCCACATGAGACCGCGACCTTCAGAGACCCCCTGGCTTGCCCCACAGAGTGGGGTGGCTGCGCTGGCCCCTTAACAGTGCCACACGATGGGATTAAGTCTGAGGGACAGTCCTGGAAGCTGATGAAGGCCAAGGCAGGCGTCATCTAGGGCCGTCAGCAGGAAGTGATTCTTGTGTGCTGTTTCTGGGAGGCAAGGACATGCAATGATATCCAGTGTCTGTCTCACCCCCCGATCCACACTGTAATGCCAATCACTGTGGTACCCCCAGCCTCCACCAGGGGTCCATCAAGTACCAGACATTCACCCTGCCCTCCCCCCCCCAGAGAAGGAGAGCAGTCCTTGGGATGCTCCATCCTTCTCCCCCAGCTTGGCCTCTGATGACCTGGGTCCATTCCCGAACCCAGGTCACCAGCGTCACAAGCGGAAATCCAACCACTGCGTTGATGGGACGGCCTAGAAAAAAGTGTTTATGTGCATATAGAGTTTGTATATATTATGATTTTTTTTCTGTGTGATAATGAAATTCTTGATGCATTTTATTTTTAATTTTGTTTATAGAATTAAGTTCCCTGAAGAAGCCCTTTCAGTGGGTAAAACATTGGGATGAATATAAATAAATATATGGGCACTGAACCAATTATTGAGGAATTGTTTATTTTTTTTTTTTTATGAGAAAAAAGAGGTTGAGCTCCCCCACAAGCCAGATTATTGACTGAGCTGATGGGAGAAGCAGACCAAAACAGAGTACACACGAGTGCAGTTACCTGTGGCACAATGGACAGCTTTGGAGCTATCTACAGAAGGCCCTCAAGTATGTCAGTGACCAAGATGGGGACATCTCAGGGTGAACTTCCTCTGGTGCTCACTACAGCTATGTCCACAGTGGATTTAACCCTATTGCCTCTTTGCAGGGGTAATGTCTGACTTAGGAGAGCCCTTGGTAGGCCACCATCTTAGAGGATTTTGGGGCACTATTGCAGTCTCATGAGAAGCAAGTGAGAGAGATCTTGAGACACCGCCTCATTTGAGAGAATCAGAAATCATGAGAGGTGAGGATCCTGAGAGAGAATAGATTGTCATCCACCGTCCCCTTTAAACCAGCAATCTAGTTCATCCCTGCCATGCAACAGAAACATCTATTAGCTGGTTGTTCCATGCAATCAATGAAGCATGAGTACCTTAGTTGTGCATATATGTTGCTTAGGCACTAAGTAGCCTCTTCCAATGTTATCTTATGTACCTTCGTCCTTTTCATCTTCCTTTGATAACAAAACTGTTGCTTGTTATACTGCTATACTGCATTTGGTTTTATAGATAATAAGAACTGTGGAGCAGAAACTGTTCTGGAGATGGGTGGCAATACAGGTATTTTGTTTCCTGGGGGAGTATAGGTCTGTGTGTATCCCAGGTACCCCTATCATTACCCCAGGTAGAGAAGCACTATAACAGTTTAAATCTGAACAAACCTTAGGCTGCTTAATGCTCAAACCCAGGCCAGCCTTCTTGGAGGGCAACGGGGCAGTAGAATACACCCCCCAAGGGTCCTGGAGTGTAATACATCCTGCCCCATCTTGGAGTCCCTGCAACACATACCTCATTCATGTCCAGATTTCCAAGTTTAATTTTGAATCTTTCAACATGTGTCAAATTGTTTCTATGTAACAATCAGGAATCCTACATTTGATGAATGTAAGACTGGTAGAAATGTATGTGAGGTATAATTTGGGGAAAAGAGAATGAAATGGACTGTTCAATTATTTAGTACCTGTATGACCTTATTACTTGCAAAGTTCAACAATGAACATTAGGTAAACAATTGCAACCAGACAGAGCCATATTAGCACAATGTTCTGGTAAGAATTACTGCAGTGTTTATTTTATATCACATTATTCATGCAATATGTAGCCCAAAATGCTTTACAGGATTTATATAATATGAAAACTGTCCAAGAGTAATGGAGTAAAAAGGTACACTGGTGCAAGTTTATAATATAAAACACCCACTACTCTAAGAATGTATTCAATTATTCAGGTGACAGTCCACATACTCCATTTGTCAGTGCTGATTAAAGAGGAAAACTGTAGCAGTAGAAAAATACATTCAGACGTTAGAACAATTGTACTCTAGGACTCAGACAGAGTGGCAAAGAAATGGCAAGGGAAAAATGATGTGTGTTTAGTGGTGTTTTAAACAGCGAGACAGACTTAATTAGGTGTCAAGACACAGGGAGAGTTCCTGACTGTAGGAATTGCCTTGGAGAAGTCTCTGCCACCAATAATGATAAGGCTCTAATGAGGGACAAGAAGGAGGCGAGAAGAGGAGAAGCAGAGAGACCACCATGGGAGAGTGGAGGAAGACCAGATGCAGTACCCGATACATCGAACAGAAAGAACCCCCCCAGCTAGTGATCAAACAGGAATTCAGCATGTTTGTAGTTCATTTGCATCACCAGGTAAGAAAAAAGGGCCAGCTCCCCATGCGACGCTCAGGGGAAACACCAGACCTCACCAACAATTAACGCACCAAAATCTAGCCAATGGAAAATCATGTACACAAATGCCCGCAGTCTGGGAAATAAGATCCCAGACTGGGAGGCAACAATGACAGAGGCTAAACTGGACATAGTAGCCATTAACGACTCATGGTTCAACTTAACCACACTTGGAAGACTTCAGTACCCAGCTACGTACTGTTCAGAAGAGACCGAGGTGCAAAAAGGGGGAGGGGAGTGGCCCTTTATGTCAATGAAAATATCAAAGCTACAGAAATTCAGAATACATATCAGGAGCCAGAAGAACATGGGTCACCCTGGAAACAGGAAATGGGACAGCCATACAAACTAGGGTTGTCTACAAGCCTCCAGACCAGTAGGAGGACATAGACACATTACTGTTAGAAGATATACAAAACATGACAGCTAAAGGTGAGGTTCTGATAATGGGAGACTTCAACATGCCACATACAGATTGGTCAATACCATCAGGAACATCCACCAGAACTAGACACATGGTGGGTTCCCTGCAGGGGAGGGCCTCAAACAACACAACCCACAACAGACAGGGCTATTCTAGATCTAGTACTGACTAACGGGGAAAGGATCAGAGATCTCCCGGTAGAAGGTCACTTGGGGGCCAGTGACCATCACGTGTTGTGGTTCAGTCTGGCTACTAGAACTAAATCATCCCATTCCAAGGCAAAAATATGGGACTTCAGAGGACCTTACTTTGATAAGATGGCCAACAGAGCTAAGCTAGCCCTGGCAAGAAGAAATACAGGTGAGGGGGTACAGGCAAAGTGGGCATGCATTAAGGATGCAATACTTGAGGCAACATCCCATTGTGTTAGGGAGAAAAGAAGGAGCAAAAGAAGGAGGAAACCACTTTAGTTCTCAAAAACAGTGGCAGAAAAGATCAGAGCCAAAAGACTGGCTTTCAGAAAATATTAGGGAACACAGTGGGATGAAGATAAGGAGGCATACCAAACTTCCTAAGGGAAGCAGGGAAGGCACTAAGGCAGGAAAAGGCCCAAGCCAAGGAAACATGAGCACAGACAGTAAAAGAAGGGGACAAGACTTTCTATAGATACATTAGTGAAAGGAGAAAGTTCAGAGGGGGTATTGCTAACATCAAAGGAGATAAGTGGGAGTATGTAGAGAAGGACCAAGGAAAAGCAACTATCCTAAATAGATACTTCTGCTCAGTATTTACTGGGGAGAAGGTAGGGCCCACAGCTCAGCACCATGGACACAGGGGGGAGGGAGGTGTGCACAAGTCCCTTCACAAAAGGAAGGGTCCTACAAGAGCTCGCTGAGCTCAGGGTGGACAAGGCAATAGGACCTGATGGCATACATCCCAGGGTACTAAAGGAGCTAAGGGTGGAACTAGCAGAGCCATTAGCAGAACTATTTAGTGAGTCTCTGTGCACAGGAGAGATCCCAGAATACTACATAAGGGCTCATGTGATCCTACTCCACAAGAGTGACAGCAGGAAGGAGGCAGGGAGCTACAGACCAGTCAGTTTTACCTCAGTAGTGGGCAAGATTATGGAGGTAGTCCTTAAGGAAAGGATAGTGCAACACCTGGAATCCATAGGAGTACAGGATTCAAGACAGCATGGGTTTATAATAGGAAGGTCCTGTCAAACTAATCTCATAGATTTCTTTGACTGGGTAACTGGAGTGGTGGACCAAGGAGGTACAGTTGATATTGCCTACCTTGACTTAAGCAAAGCTTTCAATACTGTTCCACATAGAAGATTGATTAATAAGCTGGGTAGGCTCAGGGCGGGTCAGACTGTGGTCAACTGGGTGGCAAACTGGCTGGCGGGCAGAAATCAGAGAGTGGTGGTAAATGGTATACAGTCAGAAGAGATGCAAGTCACAAGTGGGGTACCTCAGGGATCAGTCCAGGGGCCAGTCCTCTTCAATATCTTCGTCAGTGACATTGCAGATGGGCTGGAGGGTACGGTTTGTCTGTTTGCAGATGACACCCAAATCTGCAATAGAGTAGATGACCCAGATGAGGTGGGCAGAATGAGAAGAAATCTGGATAAACCACTAAAATGAACAGAAGAGTGGCAACTGGGGTTTAATGCAAAGAAGTGCAAGATCATACACATAGGTAAGAAAAACTCTGAAGCTACGTATAGGTTGGGAGGGGAGTTGCTGACAATCACAAGGGAAGAAAGAGACTTGGGCATCATCATCACAGATGACATGAAATCATCCAAGCAGACCACTAAAGCAGTAGGTAAGGCTAGAGGGACATTGGGGTGTATTAGTAGGAGTATCACAAGTCGTAACAGGGAGGTAATAATCCCTCTTTATAAGACACTGGTTAGGCCCCATCTGGAGTACTGTGTGCAGTACTGGAGGCCGCACCTGGACAAGGACATTAACAAAATGGATGCAGCCCAGGAAAGGGCATCCAAAATGGTGCAGGGACTGCATCAGAAAACATATGAGGACAGATTAACAGAGCTCAATATGTATACCCTTGAGGAAAGGAGGGAGAGAGGTGATGTGATCAAAACATTCAAACATCTTAAGGGCATTAGTAAGGTGAAAGAGCCTAACATGTTTCAATATAAGAAAAGTAGCAGGACAAGGGGACACAGCATGTGATAAGAGGGAGGACAATTAAGGAGTAATATGAGGAAGTTATTTTTCACAGAAAGGGTGGTGGATGCATGGAACAGTCTACCTCAAGAAGTGGTGGATATGAATACAATGCAGGGCTTCAAACAGGCATGGGCTAGGCATAAGGGAGCAATACAGATGAGTATGAATAGATAGGCCACTGACAGAGCAAAGGCTGATGGCACATTCACAAGGTAGAAAAAATGGGCAGACTGGATGGGCCTTGCGGTCCTTATCCGACGCCAACTTCTATGTTTCTATTCTACTGATAAAGGCAGAGTAAAGTCCCTGCAAAACAGAGAAATGAATGTTCATGAAAAAGGGTTCCCAAAGTGTGACATGACTAGGGTACATTTCTTAAATGTACAGTAGATCAACTTTTTTATGGATTTCAAGATGCCCCCAACATTGGAATGGGAACATGTTGCATGATAACTCCCTAACTGAGATCTAAGAAAAAGATTTTTTAGAGTTGCACATGTAACCAGTTAAACAACACAACTGTTTAAGCTCAAAAATGTTTAATGATCGTGGTCGTAAAAAGACACCAAATGCTTATTAAATTCTTCATATTAAAAACAAAAAAGAAGATTTATTTCAAGTTAAACAAAAGCTGACTTCAGCCAATGGACTTGTTTTGCCAATACTAGTACAACAAGCATTTGTCAATGCTGAATGTTTGCTCACTGGTATTGGCATTGGTACCACAAGAGTTAGAGAGCTGCATAATAGGAATGGCAGTGAAGTATTGAACTAATGCCAACCCCCCACCCCCATCCTGCAGACACTGACAGGTGTTGGGGTGTGCATTTGGGTTGTCAGCCATAACATTCATACCATTCCACCTCACCCTGCAGACACTGACAGATGTAATGGTGTGCCTTGGGGTCTTTGACCCTCACATTCACCCCTTTCCATAAGGAAATAAGCTGAGATGGGTGCAGTACAGGAGAATGGGGTGAACATTAAGGCCAAAGACCTCAAAGCACACCTTGATGCCTGTTAGTGCCTGAAGGGTGGGGGTGGAATATCGTGAGCATTATGCCCAACGACCCCAATCCACACACCCCGATGCCTTTCAGTCTGTACAGGGTGAGGCATTACAGCTGGAAACCCTAACACCCCGGGCGTTTGTTGGTATTTTCACTCTAAATTTTCAACATGGGTTTTTTGAGACCCCACCTCATGAACAGTGCCACTATTATTTTGTTACTCAATCCCGAACGATGATTTTGCACAGCGAATGCCCCATTTGGCGCAACGGGTGCGAAAAGACATTTTAGGCAGGATGTAAAAAAATGACATCTGTACTGTTCATGAGGAGGTGTGAAAAAATGGCAATGTTGAAAATCTGGAGTGAAAATATGAAAAAGTGGCTAAGTTACAAGCATGCGTAGAAATTGAGTAACGCACGCTCATAACGCAGTAATGTGGGGGAATTTGTTTACCAAATTTTCAACATGGCCTTTTTGGGACCTCCCCTCATGAACAGTAGCATTGTGATTTCATTCATTTGTCCCAAAAGCTGATTTCACACAGCGACTGAGACATTCTGCACCACAGGTGCGAAAACACATTTCAGGCAGGATGCAAAAAATGACAGCTGTACTGTTCATAAGGAGGTGTGAAAAAATGGCAATGTTGTAAATTTGAAGTGAGAATATTACAAATTGGTGAAGTTACGAGCATGTGTAGAAACTGCGCAATGCACACATGTAACGCAGTCATTTTTTTGAGTTTGTTCACCAAACTTGCAAAATTGGCTTTTTGAGACCCCACCTCATGAACAGTGGCACTGTCATTTCGTTAATTGGTCCCAAAAGGTGATTCCCACAATGACCACAAAATCACCTTTCGGGACTGAGAAACAAAATGACAGTGACAGTATTCACGAGGTGGGGTTCCAAGAACTCCATGTTGAAAATCTGGGGCCAAAACTCAAACAAAATGGCTGAGATATTAACCTAAGTTGACACCCCCCCCCATTGCCTTCCATTATAAAGCTTACCTGCATTTGTTCAGTTACTGGTCGGCTTCTGAAGAGTGCAAATGTGTTCCGGTCCACAGAAGATACCATAGCGGACCTCAGTGAGAAAGTGAGGGTGGGGTGTGAGAAGGTAGGTGTGCAGAGGGAGGGTAGAGATGGGAGAGGGAGGCCCAGGGAGACAAGGGACCATTTTCTTTTTTTCAGTTAAAAAAAAAACAGCAAGGGACGGTTTTCTTCACTAACAGGATAAAAAAAGTTTGGTACACTGGGGTGGGCTCTCATTGTGCCACAATGGTGGTGGGGAGTGGGGATGCTGACTTGGGGATTTGGCACCCTGATGTCAACAAGGGGTGTTGACAGGCTGGGCGGGCATATCTGACACTGGGAGTGGGCATCCCAGTGTCAGAAAAGAAAGGGAGAATTGTTTAACTGGGAAAGACACACTAAGGGGCACCCCATGTTGACTTATGGGGACTGTGTGGCATGCAGCAGGAGCCACCATATTTCAGCACACTGGGGTGTGCTCCCAGTGTGCCACTTAATGAGGGGGGGGATATGCCAATACGGGATTGGGCACCCTAATGTTGGCTTTCCCTGAATTTGTGGTCGGTGACAGGAGCCACCAATTTAAATATTAAATGTTTTGCCAGGAAAGGCACACTAGGGCAGGGGGCACAGGGCAGCAGCTGACAAGAAGGAAACTGCGCTGATGCGCATTACTGTGCACTGTAATGCACATGGGCGGAGAGTCCTGTTGGCTGCCTCTGTGTTCCTGGCTGCGAGGCAAGAGGGAGCTGCGGCTGCAATCAGGGATGATGAAACTGTCCAGGATTGGAGCAGCACATTTCTTTTAAGTCCAATGCTGTCTCTGAAACTGCCATCATCGGCAGTTTTTCTGTTGATTGGTAACCAAGGAATGGGCCCCTGAAAGCATGAGCTGATTGGCCACATTGCCACATCTCTGCAATGCTCTGCTAACCTCAATATGTTTCTTGAGTGCTGTGCACACAAGCAAACATAATAAAAATAGAAGAAATAGACTGAGGGGACGAAAGAAAACACAGATTATGTTTTGTTGAGTGTAAGAGGTCATATATGCCTTTCACACTTTGTTATTCAGTGAAGAAGTGGCAATAGTGAGATTAAAACCTGGGTAGCCAGGCTTTCAGCTCTGTACTGTAACCACTAGTCCAAAGTTCCTATCTCCTTTTACTTTTCCCCCTGGGTAACAACGTGTTTCAGTGAAAGTAGGACAGACACACCAAAAGCAAATCTGGGATCTTTGTCAAAAGGAAGAGGTACTCCAGGACCCTATATGGAAGATGGAAGGCTTCAAATTGCTGGGAACATACTAGGAGTTAGACAGGGAACTAGCGGGACAGATCAGGAGGACCTGCAAGAAGGGTAGTGTGGTGATTGTGGGGGACTTCAACATGCCAGGAGTGGACTGGAGCACCCCAAAAACCAGGAACAGAAGGGAGCAGGTACTGCTGGATGCCTTCCAGGACAGCTTCCTGCTGCAAATGATCAGTGAACCAACCAGGTTAGGAAATATCCTTGACCTTGTTCTGGCAAATGGAGACTTTGTGAGAGAACTTACAGTCGAGGAACCGCTGTCAGGGAGTGACCACCGCTCACTATGGCTCACATAGGATATGGGCAAGGAAGGAGTGGAATCTGGCACAATAGTGCTGGACTTCAGGAGGGCCGACTTTGGGAGGATGGGGGAAGTGGTAAAAGGGTACCTGGCCAGAATTCAATCTAGTATGGACACTAACCAGAGGTGGGAGCTCATAAAGCTGGGGATAGTGGAGGCAACCAAAACCTGCTGCAAAGCCCAGAGCAAGAAGGCTAGGGCTAAGAAACCAATCTGGTTGAGCAAGGAGATCATAGAAAAGGTAAGAATGAAAAGAGCTGCCTTTAGGAAGTACAAGAAAACAGGGGGGTGGGACAGGAAGGAGTACTTGACAGAACTGAAGGAGGTGACAAGGGCAGTAAGGGGAGCCAAAGCATCTACGGAACGCAGGTGGCACAAGGCATTAAGAAGGGGGAGAAGAACTCTTTAAGTACATCAGGAGAAAAGGAGCTGTAAGGATCACATAGTAAGGATTAGGAAGGGGGGGTTGGTGAAACAGGGTGCGATAAGGCGGAAGCACTAAATGAGTACTTCTGCTCAGTATTTACTAAAGAGAAGAGGGGGTGACACCCAAGGTGGGAGAAATGGCAGAAGCAGGGGGGAAGTGGTGACAGATGGGAGATCATGGAGAGCAGAGTTTGAGAGGTTTGAAGGCACTGAGGGTGGACAAGGCGCCAGGCCCAGATGGCATCCACCCAGGGTACTGAAGGAGCTGGCAGAGGTCTTGCAGGACCTTTGGCAGACCTATTTAATGCCTCACTACATTCAGGGTGTGTACCTTAGGACTGGAGGATGGCTCATGTGGTGCCCTCCACAAGAGTGGCCCCAAGGATGAACCGGAAACTACAGACCAGTGAGCCTCATCCATCGTGGTAAGCTAATGGAGACTATCCTGAAGGAGAGGCTGGTGGCCTCCTAGAGGCCAAAGGACTACAGGACAGCAGACAGCATGGCTTCATACGTGGCAGATCCTGCCAAACCAACCTGGTCGAGTTCTATGACTGGGTAACTAGACAACTGGACAGGGGCCATGCAGTGGATGTCCTGTATCTGGACTTCAGTAAGGCATTCGACTCACTGCCACATGGAAGGCTGGGAAGGAAGTTAATAGGCACAGGGGCAGGTGCAAAGCTGGTGAGATGGGTAGGAAACTGGCTGCAGGGAAGGCAACAGAGGGTGGTGGTGGGTGGGGAGCTCTCACAACCAAGGGCAGTGACGAGTGGTGTTCCACAAGGCTCAGTGTTGGGACCAGTGTTGTTTGGGATATTCATTGCAGACATATCATGGGACATCAAGAGCAAGATCAGTCTGTTTGCTGATGATACCAAGGTAGGCGTGGTGGTGGATGACCTAGGGGGATGGCAGGGGTTGCAGGATGATCTGGCAAAGCTTGAAACCTGGTCAGACACCTGTCAACTGGGCTTTAATGCCAAAAAGTGCAAGGTGCTGCATTTTGGGATGAAGAACCCAAGGAGGAGTTACCAGCTAGGGGGAGTGCAGCTAGCCCAGACAGAGGAGGAGAAGGATCTGGGTGTGCTCATTACAGGGTCGATGAACAACTTGGCACAATGTAGGAAGGCAGCTGCAAAGGCCAACAAAATGCTGGGTTGTATTGCAAGGGGTATATCCTTGAGGAGGGAGGAGGTGATTCTGTCACTGTATAGGTCATTAGTTAGACCACACCTGGAGTACTGCATGCAGTACTGGCGTCCGTATCTGAAGACGGGCATTAAGTTACTGGAGGGGGTGCAGCGCAGAACGACAAAGATGATCAAGGAGCTGGGGACTTATCATACGAGAGGAGGTTGAAGGAGTTGAACATACTCGCTGGAGGAGAGGAGAGACAGGGGTGACATGATTGAAACCTTTAAATACATGAAAGGAATAAACAAGATGGGTACAGAGGGGCTGTTCAAAGTAAGGGAGGGGAGGGCTACCAGGGGCCATGATATGAGACTGGAGCGAGGAAAGTTCAGGAAGGAGATGAGGAGACACTTTTTTACAGAGAGGGTGGTGGCTGGGTGGAATGCGTTACCTGCTGAAGTGGTATGCAGTAGAACAGTCGACTGCTTCAAACGAGGATGCGACAGGACAAGAGTGAGGGTTAATGAAGGGGAAGGGTGGAAGGGAGGGGCAGCTGCAGAATAAGGGGTGCTAGCTGCACATTCGAGCAGATTTGATAGACCTCTAGGCCTTTATCTGCTGGCAAATTTTGTATGTTCGTATGAACATGATTGTTGCAGGTATGTAATAAAGTGCCACTTGTTCAATGTGCAAATCTGCTTATAGTGTTTTTTCATCCATTTACTTCACAAAGTGGTTCAAACCCAGGTCTCCAGTTTCACAACTTGGCATTCTAACCAAAACTGCTGTTCTTTAATAGCCCCACCACAAGGGTCACAAAGTGAATAGGTAACAACAGTGTGATTTAAACCTAAACATCAAGGTTCACAGTTCTGTGCTGTAACCACCACAATAAACTGACTATCCAATTCTATTATGCCCTCTTCCCACAATGTGTGTAACAGGCAGCAGTGGGATGCAAGCCAGGGTGTCAAGAGGTGGGTAGAATTGCAGAAATTTGTTTTGCACACTTTTCACACAGTCGCCTCATTTTCATGAATTTTTTGTGCAATTTCACAAATTGATCACAGTATATTTATAACTGCAGTTTTTATATATCTCCTAGAGGAGCAGGAAGTAACATTGCAAAATAGCAAATACAGCAGTAAGGTGCTTACTGTACATGATTAAAATACAAACATAATAAAGGGTAAAGCAAATAAGTGGTAACTGTGTGATGGCAAAGCAACAATTCAGCAGTTGCAATCATTTAATAAATGTGCAGGGAAGTACCAGGTATAGAGCACACACATAATCCGCACCGTGATGATAGCAGTACAGAGACACTGTGAAGAATAGTAGTACAGTTGCAAAGCAGTCACAACAACTACACTGTAATGATTGTCAGTGCAATAAAGTGTAACCGACGGCCCGGTGGCGCTGAGGGTTGAGGAGCTGGACGCCACACCTCGCACTACACCGGTGACCTGAGTTCGGGAGGAAGCTCGGATGCCAGGGGTCAGCATGGGCGGCTCAAGGATTGAGCACCTGCGAGCTTCTCTCCTCCCCAGGGAAGAGGGCTGGGGACTGCCCAGCATACCTGCTGCCCCGGTGGAGACTGGGGGCACTGTAGCACATAGGGCAGCATGTACTCAGCATGGCTGATGCAAGACAGGGTTGCCTTGCATCATTTGCATCAGGGCGTGCACCACACATGGTGGGGGGACACCAGAACAAGGGAAAAGCCCAGTCTGTGGGGTAGGTGACAGCCCCTGCCCCCATGCCCACGGCCGGGTCCATCCTGCCTGGCCTTCCAAGTTCCTCCATCCAGAGTCGTTACCCACAGTTGGAGTCTATGTGTGCAAGAGCACCCAAAGAGATGGGGCGGCCCCACCCCAGCAGGTTTAAACTGGGGGTGCCAACTGTGGGCTGAGGGGAGGAGAAAGGAGGCTCAGGTCAGAGGACTTCAGGCAGAGCAGGAGCAGGCAGAGTGCCCGAGAGAGGCCCCATAGATCGTGACCGGTGGGAAAAATAGTCAACAAAAATAAAATAAGGTGTAATCATAATGAGTAGCTTTAGTACCATGAGTAGTTGTAGTAGCCATAGTACAAAAATATATTGGGTGCAAGTGAATACAATACATTTTGGGGTAATTGCAATGGTGAAGCAGACAAGAAAATATCCACATAGTGATTTTGTCAGTAATTTATTTCGTTTTTGTTGACCAGAAAGGGAAGTCAAGGCAATTCTGCCTATTTTCAGTCTCATCTTGGGCTTGGGGGGTGTACAGATTCATCATTGATGGCTGATGCTGAGAAGGTGCAACTTGGAAACCCAAACAGTGATGAAATAAAATCCACGTCTGTAGACGCTGACATAGGACTTACCATTGTGGAAGACATCTAAGCAGCAGAGCAGCAATTGGAATCAGAGCTATCACTGAGGAAGCAACATTTATTGCAAATGATGGCCAAAGAGGAAAACTTGCCTGAAGAACCAACTGGCAGTCACAGCATAAGTTAAACCAATGCACAGTCCTATCAAATCGAGGCTGGAGTGTGACAGCACTGGCCGGCACTTTGAGGAACAGCTGACAGAGAATGACAAAAGTGGCAAAACAGGTGGCGAGCCATTGACAGCGAGGAGGCATCTGACAGCAGCTTTCAGCATCAAGGATACGGCAGACATAGCTGGTGTTTGGACCCTTGACAAATCATTGTTGGGAGTAGGCAGGATAAAAAGCTATGCAGGCATTTGGATTCCTGATTGAAATGGGATCCCTTGGTAAGCCAAGATGGTGTGGCGGGAACAAAAATGACATCAACTGGTTTAAACGTTCTGGTGCCTTCATGCGCCATTCATGCAGCAGACTCAGTGAGTCTACTGAGAAAGCTCCAGGAGTTTGTGTTGAGAGTGCAGGAGAGTGTGTACCTCACTCTGAAGTTCCAGGGATGGTGGACGATACAGGTATGCATGGTTCAGGGTATACAAGTGGTGGAGGGAAGAAAAACACTGTTTCTGGTGAGTCGGTGGTCCAACGGGGGAAACGGAGGATACACAGACCATGCATAGTTCTAGGACTCAGGCTGGGAATCTCATGGCCAGTGTGGTAAATGCTGAAAAACCACATACTGGTGATGCATTGGGTCCCCAGGAAGTGACTGCTGGGAGGGCACTGCTCAGACTCACCCAGGGGAAAATGAAGAACAAGAGGGTGACTCAGAATCAAGGGACAGAGATTCAAATGAACAGTGGTGAGACTCTGATGGAGGTCCCTCCAGTACTAGCACGCCAAATATGAGCCAGAGGTTTGCTGATTTATTTCAGGACATAACTGAACCTGCACCCTGTAGGAATGCAGTAAGGCTCAAATACAAAAGGGGTTGGTGTAACACTTTGACAGGATGTATGTTGGAAGAATCTTAAAGATTCAATGCAGTTTTTCCCCCTTAAAAATTTATCAATCAAACAATCAATCAATCAATCAATCAAAATCTTTATTTATCCAGGCGGGCACCAGTGAGCAAGGCTCATTTGCAAGGTGGACCTGGTCATGAATACATCAAAGTACAGTACAGAAGAAGGTATACAAAAAGCAATAATATACAAGGAAGAAAAAGTATATACAGTGTATACAGTACAGTACAAGGCTGAAATAAATTTAAAAAAAAACAGCATTATTTTACAATTGAAGAAGTCAGCAGATGTACAATCAACCATAGGCATACAGGGGTTATAAGCAGAGATTGTTTGAGTGAGGTAGCTGGAACTACACCTATAAGGGAAAGAGGCCATGTATGGCATGGTATGTTACAGAGGTAAAGAAGAGGAGGGCTATATTACTGATGACTGGGGGGAAAATTAAGCTAAAACCACAGAAAGTGACGATGGCTGTCGTGTACTTGTTTATTATGATAATGATGGAGGAGGAGTAGATAATTGAGACACTGCTATGGATGGGGTGAGACTTTAGCCAGGCTGAAGTGGACAGGGAACAGTGTGTGCAGCAGGAAGAGTTAATAGGGAAAGAGTGAGAACCAGGGGTAGAAACATGGCGAGCGTCAGGATGGAAAGGAGGAGTTGTGAAATTAGTGGGCTAGTGGTGAGAAAAACATTTGCAAGGTGCTTTCATGTAGCAATCGTAGAGCGCCTTGAAGATATTCAGGCTAACAGGGCAGCTCAGCTTCAAGTTACTTTGTAAACTGTTCCACAATGTGGGTAAAGAGAAGCTTAGAGCAGCTTTGCCAAAACGAGTGTTGACCCCTGGAACTTGGAGGGCAATTAGGGAATAACTCCTTAGAGCATAGGTGCTTAACACACTCCGGGGAATACAATCTGAGACATATGAGGGGAGCTTGTTGGTCACCGCTCTGAAGGCCCATAGGGCGGTGTTTCTATTCCTTCTATAGTGAAGAGAAGTCCAGCCTAACAATGAGTACAGGGAGCAGTGGTGTGTGGAAAGTGGAAGGCCAGTAATGAACCCGATAGCTCTGTGGTAGGCGGTGTCCAACTTAGCCAGTGCAGAGGCAGTGCAGTGGCTGTAGAGCAGATCCGCGTACTCTATTAAAGATAGGAAGGTAGCTTGAACCAGTTGAATCTTGGCCTCCTTTGTGAGCAGGTGATTAATTCTGCAGAATAATCCTAATCTTTGCCTTAGTTTCTTCTGTAGTTCTTTGAGATGGTCAGCGAAGGAAAGTTTATGATCGAGCTTATGCTTTCATACATGTCTCTGAGGAGGATACATATGATGTAAGCTTCAGAACACACCAGGACCTTAAACATTTCTGGAATAAATATCAACTGCTGAAGTTTTCCTTCTGTGGTCTGCCTTTGAAAGCAATACCTCTCACCAAACGTCTGACAAAAAACATTGCCATTCTATTCAAAAATGAAGGTGTTCAAGCCGGCCGGGTGACGCAGAGGGTTGAGGCATTGTACGCCTTACCTCACGCTACGCCGGTGACCTGGGTTCGGTAATGACCTCAGGTCATCAGGGTGCTGGTGTGGGGGGGAGTTGGATTGAGCATGCCAGAGGGCAGCTCTCCCCATGAGGGTGGTGAGGGTGGGCTGGCACCCCCTCAGGGTCCTTGCCTCCCACCGGGTGGAAACTGCGGGTAGCTTGAGGCAGAGGGGCAGCAAAGTATCAGCAGGTGGAAAGGGTTGAACTATGCCACGGGGTGCAAAGTGCACACTCACATAGGCTGTGTACTGGGGCCTCAGGGGGGTTAAGGGGGAAAATCCATACAAAAAAAAACATGTGTCCCCATCGCCAGTTGGTAGGAGGAGGCCAAAAGGTGTTCACATACAGTAAACTGCATTAATTTTGGCTCTGACAGAGACGTGAAGTGTTGAGTCACCCTTCCCCTATCTAGACTCTGAGAATTTATGGGCAGAGGCTGGAAATTTAAAATTAAATTATTCCAAGCAAACTCATGAGTGGTCTATCTGCCAAACATTTTTTTCATTGGAAGAGATAGAGGTGTTTGTTTTTATTGAGGGCTGCCCAAGCCCTGGTAGAAATATGGGGCCAAAAAAACTATTTCAATAACACTTGCGATAAACTGAAATGTGAACTATGTGATGATTTGAGGAATCTCAGCATGCTGTGTAGGAATGCCTTTAGGTACAACCTATGTGAAGAGCAAGGCCACATGTTTCATGACTGTCTCTGGGCTGGGCATGCAAGAATCAGCCTGGGGGACACAATCAGGATACCATTCCTAAAAAAGCACAGCCTGGCTCTGACAGCCCCAAGAATCCTGGTGATCTATAGGAAGGTTCTTCTAAGAGTGGTACAGCTACACAGCCCCCTCAGGTGGCACCTTCATTAGTGGTTGGACCCCCCCCCCAAGCTTTATCTGAACCTCTGACCCCTTGGAGCACAGTGTCTCCCCAGACTGTTTGCCAGACCCTTTGAGTAGAACACAACCTACTCTTACAACCTCTACTATGCAGCAGCCTGAGTCTGACCCTATGCCCTCCACCCCTTGAAGTTTTGACAGTGTCTCAAGAGAACGCACATGGGCTTAATCTAAACAATCAGTCCCTTCCAGTGCCTCGTCAAAACAAGTTTGGAGTGGTGGCATCGCAAAAGGAGTGGGATGACTCTGATTTTGGAGACATGGGGCTCAATTTTCAGAGGAGAACGCAGGTCTTACATAAAGCCCTGCATCAACCCTGTTGTATCGCACAGCTGTGCCAAACTCCTTTGACACAACTGCATAATATGTTAGTACATCAGGCACAGTTGGGACACTTTCCACACTTTATGCCAGCTTGCACCAAATATTTGGTGCAAGCCCTGTGAAAAGGGTCCCCCAAGTGGTGTACATTAGAATAGGGAAAAGCTGGTCTAACTTGCAGCATTTGTTCCTTGGGACTGAAAATCCCAATCGCCAGCCTAGGAGAATGTTGCATGCCCTGTGCACCAAACGATCTGCACACCAGGGTCTTGCAGCATATTCAGGGCTCTGAAAATCAAGTTCACAGACTCTTATGCTTCCATCACCTAAGGGGAAGATCTAGATCTTCGCATACATGCCTTCCTCTGATACTGAGGAGGAAGGGACTGTCCGAGGTAGTACAGTGTGGTAGTTAAAGACATTGCGCTGCAAACCTGTAGACATAAGTTTGAATCCCATCAGCCCTAATTGCATACTGTGTGACCCTGAGCAAGTCACTTAACTCCCTTGTGCTCCTTGGTCACACCTGGAAACAACCGCCAGCTTAATGTACCTTTCCTGGTTAAACAATTTCCCCTTTCCCTTCAAGCAAGAGAAGAAACGGCAAGACAAAGAAAAAGGAGTGATTTGAGTATACCATGAGTAGTTATTAGTATGAGTTTGTTGCCTTGCTTGCTTCCTTTTTTGCTAATATGGGTACACTACATTGATATCCCATGATATGGGCGAATCAATTTAAGTGAGTGAATTTGGGTGACGTCAAAATGGCGAGTGTAAAATGGGCTATGTGCACTTAATAGCACATAACAAGTATAGTGATATCACATGTGCAGGGAATAAAGAAGTCATTCTGCCATATACAGGAGTGTGTTGGTTCAGATCCACCATCAGAATGCACCCATCCGAGTGTGCCCATCATTAGGGCTCCAGGATTCAATTCGCTGCCTGCTTTTTATATGGGGGACTGCGCCCCCTGCACCCCCGTGTAAGGGGCTGTGCCCCCCATTTGCCCCCAACTAAAGATTCTTATTCCGGGGGGTTGGACCTCAGGGAAGGGGCGGTGAATTTTGAATTTTGGTTCCCTATTGATGGGTGCACTCGGACCGATGCACAGATGACCGTAAGGGGTCCAGAGATGGATGTCGGGTGTAGTGGTCAGAGTCACTACCTCTGTGTGTGGCAGATCCAGGTTCTGGACTGGTTGTAGGGTTTTTTGTATTGTTTTTTTCCCCACCTCCTGAGTTTGCCCTTTCCCTCACAGTCATTATTTAGTTATTTTTCTGACTTATCTATTTTAAATTTTATAATTGCATGATTTAATCTAGTCTTATTTATTATAATTTTTGTTGTATTGTTGGTTTATTATTGTTATTGATTATGATTTGTGTATGGTGCCCAGAGCCTCCAGGATTGGGCGTCTTTTAAATAAAATTTGCCTTGCCTTGCCTCATCACCCCCCACCCCAAAGTTTATTATAATAGAAATGGGGGGTGTAGGGGGTCCACCCCCCACAATGGGGGGGATGTGGTGGGTGTAGCTCCCCCGCATTAAATGTAAATACAGTTCAAAGTGGCAGTCACTAATTGTGGTAGTAGGCATTGTGCTGATCACCATTTTGACTTCTGGCGATGTGTCGTCACCATTGTGTTCAGCGCTGTTTTTGCTGACGCTGTTATCACATGAAAACCACTACACTTAGCCTCCCTGAATGAGTGTAGCTTAAAATCCCCAGGAAAGAGACAGGTATGTTTTTTTCATATCTGTACCATACTGATTATGACATTATTTCTTTTTCACAAAAAAACTGATTGATCTCTTTCTTTGATGTCTCACAGGCAAAAAACGAGTGAGTATGGGGTCCTTTGGAGAGGATGTGGCTGATGGGTTTGGGATTCTGTTTCGGGGCACTAGTTTTTCAGTTTCCAAGTTAGCTAATATACAGCCTGGGAGGGTGTTGTCATTGTATGTACAGTTTCACTCAAAGGTCTTTAGAATTATTAACATTTATGCACTACAGGTTAAAAAGGCAAAGGAGGATTACTGGGACCTGATAACTTCCCATGTGCACAAAGAGAGAGCCATGTAATCCTGGGGAGAACTTTAATTCCCAGCTTGACAGCAGAGATCATACTTCCTTAGGAAAAAAGTGTACTGTACTGTCAATGCTTTATTCCACATGGCCTCTTTGGCAAGATTGTGTGATGCCTACAGGGTAATGCAAAAAACAGGTGGAGCTACTTATTATCATCATAGCAGTTCATCTACAAAGATTGCCTACTTTTTTATATCTCAGTCTTTAGTGGTTAATGATTTAATGATGGTTAATGATGGTTATTATTGTGCTTAGTCTTTATTTCTGTATGCTTTGTGGTTTCCCTCATGTTGTACCCTTCCCCAGGTGTGGCTGAAAACAGATCCCTTTGATCCAATCCACCTTCCTGGTTAAATGGAAATAAATAAATAAATATGAAAGCATTACAATACTGGTTGCCTTTTCAGAGCTCTTACTGCTGACAGGATTTTTTATGTTTGGGGGACATAGGTCGGATTGTTACAAAGGGTGGCGTAGGCTTACTGACTCCATTTTGAATGACCCAGAGATACGGGAAGCAGATTTTCAGCTTTTGGCAGTTAGCACTCAGTGTATTATAGTAACCCTTTGACCTGGTGGGAAGATACAAAAAAATAATATTAAAGCTTTATTCCAAAAGGTAGGAAAACATAACACACAAACTGACTGCTTGCTTTATTTAAAATTAAGGGATACTTTATATAAGTTGTTGGGAAGAAATACAGAGGGCTTGGAGAGTGTGAAAGACCAGACTGTAGAGGTTAAAGAGCAGGTTCCTAGTAGCTGCCTGCCACAGCCTGGTCGATAACTGACCTGCTCAGTAGTAATGTCCTGAAGTGTGGCATAAGAGTCCATTGCTGTTAAAAAGTAATTCCACTCGTAAATCTTAATTTCGGCATGCCAGCAAAAAAAAACAACTTCCCAGTCTTAATACCACACCCCCAAGTCAGCCCAAGCAGCCCTGTTTTGTGATGTTACAAAATGAAGGCTGTGTGAGAGCACCCCATTGAGTACTATGGGGCTGATATTTCCATCTATTTTTATACCCTTTATAGTTGGGATTTTAATAAAGCAAAGCGATCGGTCGACTAATAGGGACCCTATTAGTCGATCGATTGCTTTGCTTTACTAAAATCCTGACTGTAAAGGGTATAAAAATAGGTGGAAATATCAGCCCCATAGTATTCAATAGGGTGCGCTCATGCAGCCTTAATTTTGTGACATCACAAAACAGGGCTGCGTGTGCCGACGCGGGGGCGTGGTATTAAGACCGGGAAGTCAGTGTTTTTTTTGCTGGTATGAAGAAATTAAGATTTATGAATGGAATTACTTTTTAACAGCAATGAACTCTTATGCCACACTTCAGGACATTACTACTGAGCAGGTCAGTTATTGACCAGGCTGTGGCAGGCAGCAATACAGATAATTGGAACCTGCCAAGGCAGCATGGATTCACAGCGGGAAGGTCATGTCAGATGAATCTAATAGATTTCTTTGACTGGGTGACCAAAGTAGTAGACCAGGGAGGGGCTGTGGACATGGTCTACCTAGACTTTAGCAAGGCATTTGACACAGTCCCACATAAAAGATTAATAGTCAAATTAACTAGCCTGGGAGTGGGTCCCAGGGTGGTAACCTGGGTAAAACATTGGCTGCACAACAGGACACAGAAGGTAATTGTAAATGGAGTCCACTCTGAAGAAAGAGAGGTTACTAGTGGGGTACCGCAGGGTTCAGAGTTGGGTCCAGTCCTTTTAATGTCTTCATCAGTGACATTGCAGACGGACTGAAGGAAAAGTATGCCTTTGCAGATGACACAAAGATCTGCAACAGGGTTGATACACAAGGAGGGTGGAAAGGATGAAAAGGGACTTGGCAAGGTTGGAGGAATGGTCAGAAGTATGGCAGCTAGGATTCAATGCAAAGAAGTGCCAAATAATGCACCTGGGAAACAAGAACCCAGGGGAAGAATATACAATGGGTGAGGAGGTAGTAACAACAACAAAAAAGGAAAGGGACCTGGGGGTAATCATATCAGATGACCTTAAGGTTAGCAAGCAATGTGAGAAGGCAGTAGGGAGGGCTGGGGGGATACTGGGATGTATAGGGAGAGGCATCAGCAGCAGAAAACAGGAAGTTGTTATCCCTTTGTACAGACAGTTGGTGAGATCCCATTTGGAGTACTGTGTCCAGTTCTGGAGACCCCATCTCCCAAGGACATAGACAGGATAGAGGTAGTCCAGAGGAGGGCAACTAAAATGGTGCAGGGTCTGCAAGAGAAGCCGTATGAGGAGAGACTAAAGGAGCTTAATATGTATACCCTTGAGGAAAGAAGGGAGAGGGACATGATAGAAACTTTAAGTACCTCAGTGGACTCAACAAAGTCCAAGAGGGTGGCATCTTTCAGAAAAGAGACTTGCAAGAACAAGGGATACAATTTAAAGATAGAAGAAGGGCGGTTCAGGGCAATGTGAGGAAGTATTATTTCACAGAGAGGGTAGTGGATGCATGGAACAGCCTTCCTGAGGAGGTTGTGGGGTCTAAAACTGTGGGAGAATTCAAGAATGCATGGGACAGACATAAGGCAATTCTTGTGGGGGGGTAGGACGAAATAGGCTGTTGGTTAACTAGGATCTACGGCCTATCCTGTAGGTAGGGAAATGGGCAGACTAGATGGGCCAAGAGGTCCTTAACTGCCATCAAAGTCTATGTTTCTATGTTTCTTTAATGCAGATATGCTTAAATTTCAATATAGTTGGGCAACTTACTTCACTATGAAACACAGAAACATAGACAGCGACAGCAGAAAAAGACCAAAGGTCCATCCAGTCTGCCCAAGTTCCTTATTTAGCCCTGGGGTAGACTGTTCCTCTAGGGTCCTAGCCCTCCCCCATTCATTCTCCTCCCCAGTGTTGATGCCCTGGGCAACCACTATACCCTTCATTCTGTCCCAGCCATGCTTAAACCACAAATGGTTTTTGCATCCCCATGTCAGCTGGCAGCCTGTTCTATGGCTCCACCACCCTTCCTGTAAAATAGTATTTCTTCACATCCCTCCTGAACCTCCGTCAGGATACCTTCCACTCATGACCACAAGACTGTGAGCTGGTATCCAAGTTCAATAGTTCCCCACAGTTCACCCTGTTAATTCCTTTTAAGAATTTGAAGGTCTCTTCCATATCTCCCCTCTCCCTTCTGGTCTCCAGCAAGTACATGTTTAGTGCCTTGAGGCACTCTTCATAGAACATGCCCTGCTTGCCTTGAATCATTTTTGTTACTCTGCGCTGAACCATCTCAAGTCTCTCCCTATCCCTCCTGAGGTGAGGGCCCCAGAACTGAGTGCAGAACTCCAGGTGTGGCCTCACCAAGCATCTGTACAGAGGAAGTATTACCTCCCTTTCCTACCATCAGTACCCCTCCTGATACATCCAAGCATCCTGTATGCCTTGTTATAAGCCTTGTTGCACTGACTTGATTGTTTTAGGGAGTCACTGATGGTAACTCCAAGGTCTCATTCTTCAGCCATGATGCTGAATCTCACCCCTCCCATTCAATACTCTCTCCTAGGATTCTTGTTCCCTAGGCAAATCACCTTTCATTTTTTGGCGTGCTATGGAGCATAGGTATGGCACAAAAACTACACCTCTAGTGATCGTTATACAGATCACACATTAATATCTGATTTAATGTTGGAGGATGGTTTGTCAGAGACATATAACAGGGAGAAAGTGTTGATTGTAGAACAATATGCACACAGTCTTTTTAGTACAGCACCTGAAGTGGAAGGAACATTAGATGGGTTTTCTGCATCCTCTCTCCCTAAGATATCAGACCCGAAGGTGAAAGCCACACTATCCCCTATTTTGGATACTGAAATCAGGAATGTTATTGCACATTTGAGGAGGGGTCTTCCCCAGGAATCAACAGAGTCTTGAATAAGATTTACAGAGCTTTTGCAAACATCTTGGTATACTTTCTACAAGTATTTCAGTTTATGATGGACTGTCTAAGCTCTTCTGCCTCTTTTGGAACAGCATTGATATTTTTTTGTTTGTTTAAGGGAATTTGGCGTGTCTAGAAAATTGGAGGCCTATTAGCCTATTAAATTCAGATTTAAATGTTTTTTTCTAAAATTGTGTGTAGATGTCTCTAGATGGTGGCACAAAAGCTAACAGAGTCCATACAAACTTGCTCTGTTCCTCATGGATCTGTACAAAAAAATCTTTATATTTTGCGGAATGTAGTGGAATCTGCCAATTCGGACAATATCAAGTGCTTTTTCCTGTCTCTGGGCTTGATAAAAGTCTTTGATAGGGTTTCTCATAATCATTTGTTTTTTTATTTTGTCACCGTATGGGATACCACACACTTTTGTATGATGGATTCAGCTATTATATAAAGAAGCATCAGCTATACCTCTTATGAATGGAAGTACAGGAAAGGCTTTTCCTCTCAAGATTGGGATGCATCAGGGCTGCCAGTTTAGTCCCTTACTTTATGTTGGACCCTCTTTTGAAATACATCATATGGGACCCTAAAATAGTGTGCATGAATTTGCCACTATATTCGACTCAAGTTAAAGTCACTGCACATGCAGAAGATGTTTGTTTATACTGTATATGGTTGACATACTTTCTGGTCAGGAATCTTTTAAGGCATTTAAAACATTTTTGGCTGCATCAGGGCAAAATTAAATACAGTATTACTAAAAGTACCGGTTTTTATCTGGGAAATGTGCCTCGTGACATAGACAGTATTGCTGGAATTCAGTTGTCAGAGGCCCAATTAAAGAATTAGGGTAAAAAAATTGGGTATGGTGACATGCAAGGGCTTAATTGGGAAGAAAAACTGACTTCTAGTATATCTAAGGTTAATGTATAGAAACCTTGGAGATTCTTTACACAAAAGAGAGTTCAGTTGATAAGAGGTCCTTGCTTCTGACCTTTACCTGTTTATTATGTTTATCCCCCTTCTGCACATTTAGAGGCGCAATTTACGAGCATCTTTTTTTTTAACTTTTATGGGGCAGTAGACTGAAACCCATAAAAAGGGATTTCACATATTTATCATTAAAGAACAGAGGCTTAAATATGTTATATCCAGTAGTATTCTTTTACACTTTATTTTTGCCTGCTTCTATTAGACCAGGCCTATAGGGTAGATTTAAAATATGGCATGATTGTTTTTCCATGTACAATACTGGATACATGTTTCAGGGACTTCAGAATTTTTCCTTGAGGAATGTCCAGACTTTGCAGGTCCCATATTTTGTAATACCAGTTTCAAAGGAAAGATGTCTTCAATTCAGGCTCCCACCCCTGCAAAGGCCCCACAGTTTAGCTTTTTACATGAAACAGCATGTCACATGCTGTAAAGTCTTTATTTTAAAAGAAAAGTCTGCTATCCAGAAGTATGGCAGATGAGGGAGGGCTCCATTAACTATAAATGTGTGATGCCATCAACACTCACTTCAATACATTTATATTGAAGTGAGCAGTGTGGCGCTGCACCTTTACAGTAAAGGACCCTCTCGGCATCCGCATATCGGTAGTGACTTTTCCTTTTAAAATAAAGTACTTTGCAGCATGAGAAATACACTGCTTTTTGTGTAAAAAGCTAAACCAGTGGGTAAGCCTTGCGGGGGCAGGAGCCAGAATTGAAGACAGCTTTCATTTAAGAAAGTTGTTTGCATGGAAACTCACAAAGTAACAATTGGTAACATTGTCTAGGAAGCAGCTATATAATTTAGTGATGGTTTCTTCTTTTCCTCATACTCCAGTTTTTCTGTGTTATAATAATAAATCACACGTGGTGCTTGCACACCTCATGGACAAGAGGGCCCCTAGTAAAATGTGGGATGCACTCTGGTTGAGTAAAGAAAGCTGGAAGTCAGAGGGAATTCTAAACATAAGAGTATGTAAGACAGAATGTGTCCCAGGCCAGATTGTATGTTGCAGATTGAAATCATGGAACATTTTTTGTTGGATCATTCTTTTGTTGGAACCTTCTGGAAGTTTCTACCATCCAGATGGAAACTTCCATGGTTAGAATAGTTTACACGTTCTAATTTGGTATTAGGAGATGTTCCATTATAGTGCAAGAAATAGGACAATAGAACATTAAGAGTGAGTAATCTTTGACTGACATATCTGTGGCAGGCAAGGTGCCAGCTGGTGCTGCAACAGATCCAGTCTTCTTATTTAGCCATTACAGGAATAACTGAAGCTGTATTAAGAGATATATATGTAATTAAGAAAGGGATGACAGAACCTGGTTTCTTACAGACTTATGGAAGTCAGTCACATGGTTATAATAGTATATGCTTTGGAGTTATACCGCATTTAAGTAACAGCATAGAAGTACAGTTTATCTTTTGAGCAGAACATTTAAGTAGGGGTACTGGAGAAGGGTTTGAGTTTGCAGCTGTTGCTGTATAGTAAGGGAAGAACAAGTTTGTTTTATGTTTCTTAGAGTTCACTTAGTTTTTTTTCCTGGTTTTCTTTATAATGAGAGATCATGGCAACTATATATGTTTTTTTCCTTTTCTTTGTTGGGCTGATATGATATTTTTATTTGATTTTGCATCCTGAAGCATGTTTATTCTGAATGCTTTATTTTTGATTTTTCATTATGTTTTTCTTTTTAATAAAATATTCCTAATCTTTTCAAAAAGTGCCATGGCATCTTTAACATCCACCTGAACAACCACCAGAACAGAGAGATGGGACCTTGGTTTAACGTCTCATCCGAAAGATGCCATTTCAGAAGTGCATTATCCCCCTCAAGCTGCACTACAGTGTCTGGTTTGGGATTTCACCCCAAGTTCATGGTGTGGGGCTAGAACCCACAATCTTCTGATCTTCCAGCCTCAGAGAGGAGTGTGTAACTTGCTGAGCCACTGACACTGACCAGTAAAGGTAGTGAGGTACAGTGGGAGAAGGGCAGCTCAGAGAGAGCACCAGAGGACTAGGAAGGGTTGGAGCATTTCCAAGACTGAGTGATGAAGTTGAGGAGGGGGGTTTGAGAGATGAAGGAGAGGAGGCAGAGCAGATAACAGGGGGGAGATTAAAAAAAAGCATGGGTAATCTGTAGAAGAATGTAGCTTGACCTGTAGATGTTTTAGCAAAAGGAAGGAGGGGGTAATCCAAAAACAGAGTTTCTAAGGGAGTAGGTGGTAAAGGAAGGGCAAGTGAGGAGAGAACTAAGGTACAGGGGAAGGGAGCCAAACCAGAATTTTGACAAAAAGGGGAACAGGAAGGGCATCTGACTTTGAGAGAAGGGAGAGCAAAAGAAGAGTAAGGGGTGCAGTGGTGAGTCACGGGCGAAATGGCAGAAAAAGTGATAAAAGAGGTCCAGTCTAGCCAGGATGGATTAGGGAGCAGTGCTATACTGTACACAGTGTCACTATAGCCAAAAATAGAGAGGAATTTCTTTGGGACAATCTCCCTTCTAATGGGCTGGCAGTATAGCCTAGAGGTTAGAGGAATGAGGTGTGAACAAGCTTGATACATCCAGCAGAACAGACCTGAGTTTGATTCTCACAAACTCCACTTGCATACTGTGTGACTCTGAGCAATTCTCTTAACTGCCCAGTGCTCTCAGGTCACCCCTGAAAGCAGGCATGTGTACCTAGTGGGCCTTACACAGTTACCAAAGACTAAAATAAAAATAAAAATAAATAATGGGAAGCAAGATGTATGCTTTATTCTTGCATAGTGCCCCAGGATTAGGGTGGAGCTTTCTGAGAAGTGGCATCCACATGGTGAGAGAAGTTGATGCAATGGTCCAACCAGACCACAAGGTATTTAAAGGAGTGGACCTCCTCGATAGCAATACCATCAAGAGTTCAGAAGGAGGGAAAAGGATGATGACTGGCCAGCCACTGCCTGGTGCCAGAGGACATAGAGGCCATTTCCTTGGCACTGAGGAACATTAGACTGGCCCAGAACCACAGTTATATGTTACTGAAATCCAGCTGGAGCTGAGAAGTCAAGTTAGAAGCAGAAGCAATATATGCATAGAGCACAGTATCGCCAACATTCACATGAATGGCTGAGGAGATACAAGCTTTATAGGAGGTCGTTCAAAAAATGGGGAAAAAGATAGGGCTAAGGATGGAACCAAGGGGGACACCTGTGTTAATTAGAAGGGGAAGGGAGATGTATCACCTAAATGAACACTTTGGTTCCTGCCTTCATGTCTGAATTGGAACCAACAAACTGAGTGATCAGAGAATACCACCCTTTTCAGCTCGACCAAGAGAAGGGAGTGAGCAACAATGTGCAAAGGCATTGGTGAGGTCGACAAAGATTGCAGTGGTCACTTGGCCCTGATCTTTTCCATTCAGAATAGTCAGTGAGCCAGAGAAGAGTGATGGAGGTGGAGTGAGACTTTTTGAACCCAGACTGAAAGGTAGTGAAGGAGGAGGAGGAGTCAAGATAGGGGGAGATTTGGGAGAGAACAAGGTGTTCTTAGAGTTTAGCCAGTGTAAGAAGAGAGACAGAGTGATATTTCCGTGGGGAGGATGGGTCACCTCCTTTGAGAAGGAGGATGACTGGTACACTTCCAAACCTCAGGGATGACAGGAAAAAGGGGAGACTGGGCATGAAGCTGAGAGAAGTAGCAATAGCAGGAGCAGACAGATGAAGGAGTTTGAGGTCAAGGCCATCAGGAATAAGTTCCTTGGTCGGGTGAAGATCCAACAGAGCCTCTAAGGAAGCAGACAACATGGTGGATACGAATGAGAAGGAGGGAGAAGAGGGAGCAACAACAAACTACACACCAGCTAAGCAAAGATTCAATGTGAGAATAAAAAAATAAATAGGTGTCCTATAAATCAAATAAGGAGACCACAGACAGGATAATTAAATAAAAAAAAAATAGCACTGTATAATTTAAAATATAAGGTACCCAGGAGAGAATATAAGTAGGTACCCTATAAACCAAATATAAGGGGACCACAGATAAGAGCTTCTATAAAACTAATATATACTCTTAAAGTAAAATAAAGGGACCTAAGAAGAGAAAAAAATAAGTAGGTAACCTATAACCCGAATAAAATGGGACCCCTGATGAGAACTTACTGTATATAAAAATAATACATAACCTAGGAGTAAAAAAGAACTTAGGATGACAAGGCAGTACAGTAATTTGGCACACTATAACCCAAACATAAGGGGACCTCAGACGAGAAGCTACATAATTTAGTGATTGTTTCTTCTTTTCCTCATACTCCAGTTTTTCATTATGTTCTAATAGTAAATCACACACGGTACTAAAAATGTAAGTACCCCAGAAGTCAAATAAAAGGATCTAAGATGAAAAAGCAGCAAAAAGGTACCCTATAACCCAAATAAAAGGAGACCCCAGATGACAACTTATATTAAGGTAAAACATACCCTAGAAGTCAAATAAAAGTACTGTACCTAAGAAGAGAAAGTAAGCAAGGCAGGGCAATTTTATTTGTATGGCACCCAGTACCAAGGGCTCTTGGCGCCTCACAGTAAACATAGCAATTCAATAAAGCGTAGTTCAGAATAAAATCAATAAAGTAAAATAAAAAAAATATAAATAAAATGCTGACCCAGTGGCATGGAGGGCTGAAGCATCATGCACCTCTCCTCCTGCCACGTCAGTGACCCGAAGTTCAGAAACGGACGGGGCCGCTCAGGGGCTGGCCAGGTGATGGAGTATTGAGCATCCCCAGGACTGCACTCCTCCCTCCGGAAGGGAGATTGCTGTGGCTCACTGGGTGGCAGCACATAGGAAGGGAATCCACATTCAGTGTGTCGGGAGCATTTCCACAGAGGTGGAGCTTGCACATTGCACCTATTCCACATCCATGGGACCAGGGAGCAAATCAGTGGAAATCCTCTCAGCTGCAGGATGACAACTGACCCCTTGCAGGCCCTGCATTGGTGACTGGGCCCCCTCTCCAGTCCTGTGGCAGAGGATGACCACAGGAAGGTAAGTCCCAGAGAAGCTGGGTGATGGGGCAGGGGGGTTTAGTAGGAAGGGGCAGCCTGGGCAGCTCAAAAGATAAACAGATAATGGAAAGAAAAAGAAACAAAAATATGTAAATAAAACAACAAGAAAAATTAAACAGCAGCACTAGGCCCAAAACTCAGTGTAAACAAATTGAGTTTTCAAGCAAACTTTAAAAATGGTCAGAGAAGGAGCACTTGTGACCTTAGGAGGAAGGGCGTTCCAATGAATCAAGGCAGCCACTCTGAATGCTTTATCTCCCAACCGCTTTAAATGGGATCTTGGTATAGACAAAAGGCCAGCCTCTATCGACCAGAGAGGGCGGCTAGATAGCCCGGACCAAAACCATGCAAGGCCTTGTAGGTTAACAAGCAAATCTTAAAGCTGATATGCTACTGCACTGACAGCAAAAGCAGAACACAGAGAACTGGCATGATATGCTCAAATGGCGTGGTACCAGTAACCAGCCAGGCTGCCACATTCTGAACCAGCTGCAAGTGACACAAAAACTTTGAGGATAACCTAAGGTATAAAGCATTACAGTAATCCAATCTTGATGAAACCAAGGCGTGTACCAATGTTGCTAGGTCAGTCAGTTCAAGAACATGGTTGATCTGGAAGATCTTTTGGAGATGATAAAAGTCACTGCAGACAACAGCTGACATCTGATATCCTGATGTCAGCTTGGAGTCCATAATGATCCCCAGATTCCTCATCCTATCAGCAGCTTTGAGTGCAACACCATCCAAAGAGGGTAGGACAGCAGTACTACTCATTGCTTCTGAAGTAAATTGACCTGGCTCTACCAGTAGCACCTCTGTCTTTGTTGGGTTTAATCTAAGCCAGCTGGCTGCAATCCAATCCTTAATTTTCCTAAGGCATGCGTTCAGTTCCAAACCAACTGTACTACCATCGGGGGCACAAGCAGACACATACAGCTGGGTGTCATTGGCATAGCAATCAAATCCCAATCCATAACATCTAGTGATCTCCCTCAATGGCAATATACTGTATACATAGTGAACAACTTGGGAAATAAAATAGACCCCTGAGGCACATCACAGCAGAGTGTAGCACTGCTAAAGATGAAAGAGTCAAGTGCCACCTGCTGCACCCTGTTGGATAAGTAGGACTCAAACCACCATAACACTATCCCTCACAGTCCTACATAGTGCCTCAGATGAGCCAATAGCACCAATAGCACCCCATGGTCCACAGTATCAAAGGCTGAAAAGAAATCAAGTAGGACCAGGATGGAACAAAGTCAGTTATCCCTTGCTAGAAGGAGATCTTGGTGCACTGTGACGGGCCATCTCTGTACTATGGCAAGGGCGGAAAACAGACTGGAATGGCTTATAGATCTCATATTTCTCCAGATGTTGTTCCAGCTGCACTGCCGCCCTCTGCTTGATCAACTTCCCTAAAAAGGGAAGGTTCAAGACAGGCCTATCATTGGAAAGAACATCAGGGTTCAGAAATGTTTTTTTTAAGAAGGGACTTCACCATGCCCTTTTCAGGGCGGAGGGACAGATCCCCTCCCCAACAGAACACCCAACGGTCTCCACAAAAATCAGACTGAACATCCCCCAGCACTCCATGTTGGAACCTGGCTGACCTGTATTCTTTTACAGTAGGTGGGTTGCAGTCCTGAAACTACCTAGATGACATAATCCACCAATACCAGCTCAAACTCCACCCATAAGGACAGAG
Source organism: Neoceratodus forsteri (assembly GCA_016271365.2). Lineage (NCBI taxonomy): Eukaryota > Metazoa > Chordata > Ceratodontiformes > Ceratodontidae > Neoceratodus > Neoceratodus forsteri. Next base: position 409,630,844 of record CM057453.1, on the reverse strand, counting down.
GGCCTCTGTCAGTCAAAGACTAGATACTGTCTGCCAACAATAGGCTGCTTACGAATATCCCAGCCTAAATAGAGAACACTTTCTCCAAAAAAAAAAACTCCTCACACTTATCTGTTCAAAAGGCTGTGCAGGACTGTGGACAAATGGAATAGTCGAGCAGGCTGGTTCTTTCCAGCAGCAATCATCCATGACAGGAACACTGACTTCTTCAGGGTGATTGCCTGCTGTTATTCATTGTAGTGCGCTCTCAGCACCAATTTATCTTCCTGCGAATAGGGCCTCCACCAATAATGCGCCAACCTTCTCCCTTTTGTCTTCATCCTCCTCAGATCACCATCGAACCAAGGTGACCTGTGGCAGGAAATCAAGGGGTGGACATGCAGAGGGGCTAGGGAGTTGACTGCAGCAAAAAGAGCCACATTGTAGCCCTCCAAGGCTGCCTTGGCTCCCATCATACAAGCCATCTCCATGCCCGAGATGTCCAACACCACCAGGAGACTCTGAGACTCCATATTTCTAAAAGAGCAGTAACTTACCATCTCCACTGGAGTAGTTAAATGAGGAGCTCCGCAAAGAAATTGCAGTGTGATGATCTGATCAAGAAACTTGATTAACCTTTACATTGTTAATATAAAGACCCAGTGAGAAAAACAGGTCCAAGAAATGGCCATGCTGGTGAGTACCAGTGGCACCTGCCTGTACATAGCCCAGGAAAACATCACCTAGAGGAACTGGATTCCAAAAAGAGATGTTTCATCATTGCCCCAGGCACTGAAGTCACCCAAAATAAGATGTGTAGGTGAGCCCACTACCAGGTTGTCCATGAAACTGTCAAGTTCCACCCAGAATTTGCATCCATATCCCTGAGGACAGTATATGAGCATGGTCTTGCAACTTGTACCCAGCCCACCTTTCACTGTCACACAGCCAAATAATCTGGTCTCTTCTGTGGGGTACACCATCAGTCCCAATGCAGATCTAAAGAAGTAGATGGCTACCCTGCCACCCATGCACTCCCATCTAGGACAATGCACCAAGGAATAACCTAGCAAAATGGATGGCTGAAGGACAGGACCTGAGTTGTCCCCTGAGTTGTTCTCGAGCAAGGTGTCTGTGATACATACCAGATCTGCAAAAGGAATCCACAATGAAAGCCTCCACTCCATCAAAGTCATTTTATCCCTTAGAGATCTGGTGGTACAGAAAAAAACTGCCCTAAGGGGAGGGACTGAGTTTACCAGCCCATTAGCTGCCCGCTGACCAGAAACCTCTGGGCCAGGGAAATAGGAATCAGGCAAAGCCCTTGCCTGGCAAGACCTACTCCCAGGGTGCCCATGGACTACACACTCCTGATCCTGCCCCCACACACACACACTCACATATCTACCCAAGGAGCTGATCAACATTGTGAGCAGCACACCAAAGGACTCCCAACACCCTACAGCAGTCATGGCCACAGATAGGGTGCAAGTGAGTTCTCCAGAGGGACACGTCTCTCTCTGTTGCTCCACGGAATAGACAAACAAGGGCCTAGCTGCTGTACAACACATAACAGACACTCCCTTCCAAAAGGAACTCAACTAAATAAATAAAATACCACACAATACAAATTTAAACTTCTTCACACCTCACAATACTACCCAAAAATAAAAATGACAAAAACCTGCAACACACACACAACCATTCAGACCAAATTACTTATATAGACAATTAACTAAACCTAAACAGACATACGCCCCACACACTCTAAATGAAACTAAAATGAAATTAAATAATAAATAAAACAGGTTCTAGATAACCAGTAAAGAAGCTCCACTGAAAATTATTGCACATGTTTGAATAATGGCCTTAGCACATATTACAGCATATAGTGCAGTCTTGAACAGTCCAGAGATTTATTTATTTACAATAGTTTTTGTTGACCAGGTAAGTGCACTAGACAAATTCTGCCTATTTTCTGGCACAACCCAGCGGAGGGGGATACAGATGAATGTCAACTGACCTTGAACCAGATTGAGCTGTTGGTGGTATTTTTAGTGAATGAGGGAAATCTGGCCAGGACACCAGGGACATTCCCCTACTGAGCTGCATGGGGAACCCCTGTTCATCACTGCAATGGCCAGTTTGGGTGTAGGGGTGGAAGGAATGGATGTCGTGGAGGCAGGGGAATCAGCCTCTTCCCCTGTCCTTGCAATCCAAGAGGCTGACGATTTAAACCCCGGGGATATGGGGGTGCTTGACAGAGATATGGGAGAAGAGATATTTTTGTCCACAGAGGATTTAAGCACATCGGAGATGGAGATCGATACAACCTTGCGGGAAAGGCAAATTACCCAGGTGGATTTAAAAAAAGAGCAAGCTTCAGGAGCTAAATGAAAAGGTGCAGCGACATGCAGAGTGCAAAGCGGCACTCGTTGCAGAAATTATTAAACTTCAAAGAGCAGCCCAGGTCGACATGGGGGAAGAGATGCGCTGACAAGACAGAGTACGATGCAGCAGTTGGAATGGAGCATTCAGATGTAAAATCAAAGGTTCCCCACAAGGTAACTGTATGCGGCTAACAATCGTAGTACCAAAATCAACAATATGGCTGGCAGTTTTAGTACTGAAAGCGAGTGCCTAAACCATTTGGGAACAGGAACACCAGTGTGGGGGATGAAGAAAACAATGATTGTAGCACCGCTGAAAAGGGCGTGCTTGGCAGGGAAATTCCTGGAACGAATGGTTCCGGAAAAGGAAATAGGTCAAAAGATAGAGTTACAGAAACAGAGCCTGAGACTGTGACAGAATTGAATAATGGGGAAGGGGTGCAGGAAGACAAAAGAGAGGGACCAGTGATATATCAAAGTAAACATACTTCTCAGGAGTCAGCCACTGTGTTTTCTTTCTTAGCCCGGAATCAAGGGTTAAACAAACTTGCACAGGAGGATAATAAGAATAAAAGGGCTGCCCTGACACTGGCAAGTAGGAATTTGGGTTTGAATGCTAAGGCAGGTCCACCTTCTTAGAAAGGGTTAGGTTCTCCTGAGAGAGTTGCACTTCACCAAACCTCATCAACTTCTGCAGCAATTATTTCAAGCCTTTGTGGTACAGCCTGTATCTACAGAACCCTTTCTTGAATGGTCACCAGAAAAAGCCCTAAAAGAGGCTGGGTGGCAAACAACTATGAGTGGTCAGTGGTTACCAGATCCACAGTGGAATGACTCCCTGTCCCCAAACAGCCCTGAGTGGCTTCCAACTGACCATCAAGTACATCCCCAAACTGGCTTGGGAAAAAATATTGAGAAACCCCTGAGTGAAGGTGGGGGGGAGTCTGAAATAAAGAGAGTGAAGGGGCTGGAAGAAAAGCTCATCAGGGAGGGAAAGGATCCGAAAACCAAGCTGGGAGAGCACGAGGGAGGGAGGGAAGAAGGGACATGCACAGCAAGCCTGTGCACAAGGAAGAGGAACACAAGGAGGTGCCTCCTTCTCTAGGCGACCACTGCTATTGGACCTGTTCTCAAAATCTGATAAAGAAGCAGCACCGAGATGGAATGCAGTGCGGATTCGATATAAAGGTGGTCTAGAGAAAAGACCTGATAGACAATATGTGGGAAAAGTATTACTTAAAGAATCCCTACACTTCACACCACAGGAAGTATCTGCCTTTATAAATATGTCCAGAGAGGATAAGTATGACATAAGTTTTAGATCATCTTATTTGCTAGATTTATTTTGGCAACATTATAATCAGTTGAAATTTTCTCCTCTGTGGTCCCCTTTTTTTGTTATACCCTTGACAAAACCACTGATCAAGTTTGTTACAATTATGTTCCAAAATGAAGGAGTTTATGTTGAAGACATTACATTCTGGCTGTCTCAAAAATGTGATGTGTTAAGTTCTCCAGAAGCTGTATTAGATTCTGAGCAGTTTTGGACAGGGAGGTGGAAGTATAAGGTGAAACTGAGACAGGTGGAAAACAGTATAGAGCATATTCTGAATTCCTTCCTGTTAGACAGGGATAGAGGTGTATGCTTCTATGCGGGTCAGCTGAGGGCCTGTTGCAGGTGTGGGTCACGTGTTCATTTATCTAGAACTTATGACACCCCCAGATGTGACAATTGTGGGGAGGTGGGCCACAATAGGATACAGTGTCAAAACATGATGAAATGTGATCTATGTGAAGAATTGGCTCATACCTTTTCCGAGTGCCCATGGGCAGCAAAAAATAAGGCCTCTGTAATAAGTCCAGATCTCTCAATAAAAAAAGCACAAGATGCAACAAATAACCCCAGCCCCAATGCTGTGGAAAAGGACAAGTGAGATGTCTTGATACATATTGATCCCCCAGATCAAGGGCAGATAATTTAGATCGAGAAGGGGATTGCAGCCAAAGTGGAGTTGAAGGGAAGTCCGGGGGACAAAGGGGTCCCTTGGGATATTGTTACTCCAGTTTGCTACACAGAGACCAAGGGAGGAGAAGAGGTTGATGAAATTAAACAGAGGGAAGTGGTTCCCCTACCCCCAAGAAGAGTTACACAGAACATGAAGGCTGTGGTTCCCCCAGCTGAGAGAACAGTAATAGAGATTTGGAATCCTTTCAACCCCCTGGCACAGGGGGAGGAAGAGTCGGACATGGAGGTTTCAAGATCATTACCTGCTCAAATGGAGCAGGGGGGTCAGGAAATTATGGAGTATAAAGGGAAGAAGAAGAAAAAAAGGAAGAAAGGACCTTAGGAATCTGAAAATGTGTGATCATGATACAGTTTGGATCGTATAACTGTCAAAGCCTCCTGAATTATAAAAAAGTGAGGCTTTCTTTCATTATGTGGTGCAACAAGGCCTGGAGGTTTGTCTAATTCGGGAAACCTGGATACTCTCCCCTGAACAGATTAGGAATTTTAAAGCAGAGTGGCACTGGGGGCCATCATACTGGTAGTCTGGGGGAGACAGGGCAGATGGCGTAGCCATTTTGTTTAATGTATGTAATTTTCAACTAACGAAATTGATAGATCTTATCCCTGGGAGATGTTTGATTGTGGATGAGCTATGGAAACATGTCCCGTATAGAATTATTAATGTGTAAGGGCCCCAATCTAAGGCAGAGAGAGTGAATCTCATAAAGCAGCTTCAACCCTTTTTGTACACCTTAGGTTTTGTGGTACTAAGGGGGATTTTAATTGTGGGTTCCAGCAGGAAGGTAGGTTGGATTGTAATAAGAAAACTTACTGTGATACAAATGCATTGCAGAAATGTGTATCACAAGCCGAACTAGTAGTATGTGTGCAATATTTATCCCAATGGCCCAAGTTTACTTTTAGAAAAGGGAAATTAACTTCCACCATAGATAATTTTTTTTGTCCAAAAATGTCCAAACCCCAAATTTGTCAATATGGCCCACAGAATTTTCGGATCACCTGTTTCTTAGAATATCTTTTGATAGTCAAGCTGTAAAGAACTTGAAGCAAAAAAGATGGAAGGTGAATACAGCAATGTTATTGGAAACACAGGTGAAAGATGAGTCAAGGTCCCTTCTGTGGGCTAGGACCTCGGTGAATGAACTGTATGAAGACACATGTGTATGGTGGGAGGACTCTAAAAAAGAAATTGCTCAGTGGTTAAAGAAGTATGAAAAAACTAAGGAACAAAGTAAATTCTTTCAATATTTAAAATATTTGTATTTGTATTAAAAGTATTTGTACGAAGTGCAGTCAACATCAAGAGTGAACTACAAACCCCTAATAGACCAAGTGAAATCTGAAATGCGGAAGTTTCAATACAATAGAGCAGCAACCTTAAAAGCAGAATTGGAGTATGGAATTCAGAAAACTCCTGCAGGAATCCATTTGAGGCCTTTAAAGGTAGAAAACATAAGATGGCTTTCTAACAAATAAGAGATGAAAGGGGTCAAATAACAAAAGATAAATGAGAAATCCAAAGAATAATTCAGCAACATTTTTTTCATTTAAAACATTTCCTGAACCATCAGAGAAGGATATTTCTGATGTTTTGACTACCTTTCAGATAGAGTCACAAGAAGGGGTGGTAACCGATTTGGGAGGGCGTATCTCAGCTGAAGAAATAGAAGTGGTTCTTTCACAACTAAAATTAGGGACATCCCCTGGCTCCAATGGGTTATGCTATCAGGTCTATGAATTGTTTCCTAAAGAATTTGCGTTTTTTCCTCAGGAGGTGTTTAGAAGAATGTTTAGAACAGGGAAGTTGCCTGAAAGGTTTACCTCTGGATTATTAATATTTGTGTTTAAGGTGGGGGACAGGTTGGATATTAATAATTGGAAACCTATAGCCTTATTGAACTCTGATTTTAAGATTCTGTCTCAGGTTTTACAGGCCAAATTTAAGACAAGCTGCTGAAAAATTAATTCACTCAGTTCAATACTGTGGTCTACCTGAGAGGAGCATTCAACAGGCCTTAATCTTAATCAGAGAGTTAGTGGCTTTTTATGATGGGAAGAACAGAGTATGATATATTTTATTACTGGATCAAAGCAAGGCGTTCGACAGAGTGGGTCACAGCTTTCTGTTTCAGGTACTGAAACACTATAGCATTCCAGAGGAATTCATAGATAAAATCAAACTATTATATGCTCAAGCAGAAGTTTTTCCAGTAATAGATGAGACAATGGCACAAGGCATTATTATGGAAATAGGGGTCAGACAGGGATGCCCGTTAAGCTCGGTAATGTACATTTTTCTCCTAGATCCCTTGATTAAGAGATTATGTGCTTCCCGGGTATGGCAGTGCCTAGACAGCCCAGATGGGCAAGATCAAACAAGGGTCTTGGCATACGAAGAAAACATTTGTGTATTTGTGGCCAATTTGGAACAAATCCTTCTAGTGATTGAGATATGTTAAGAACACGCAGTGATTTCCAATGCCAGATTAAACTTAAAGAAAAGTTCAGGGTTGTTTTTGGATGCTAATACTAGGGAGCCGGTGTGCAACAATCATATTTCCATCTCAAATGACCCTAGAAAGATCCTAGGGATTGAGTTTCCAGCTAGGAGTTTGCCAGAGGAAAACTGGGAAATAATCTTGTCCAATGTGGAATCTGAAGTCAACAGATGGAAGTCATGGCAGTTATCCAGGCTAAAAAGAATAGCGACCTTGAAACAATTTATAATCTCATTAATTCTACGTATGGCAATGATTTTCCCTCTACCCTGTAATCTGGAATCTAGGTTGTATTCCTGCTTTTTTCAAATGGTATGGGGGAATCATTTAAACCCCATAAAGAGATGTTTTTTGTATCTTCCCAGGGGTCAAGGGGGCTTGAGGATGGTGGATCTCATAACTTCTGTAGCAATCTTATTCCTATCTCAAAATTTTAAATTAGGCTTAAACAATAGACAGAGTATTCAACAGGATTGGTTGAAAAGGAATTTGGAAGGGTTTGTGAAGGAATGGGGAAGGCTGGTCCCCCCAAGGGTGGTCCCGAGAATGCAAGTCCCAAGTTTCTTTAAGGTAGCCCTGGGAAAGCTAATTAGATGGGGGGGTGACAAAAGAACAGTTGACATGGAATACGGCTCATCAACTGTACACGAAGGTAATGGGAAACATTTACCCAAGGGAGTTGGATTTTAAAATTGCCTGGATAATTTGAAGGCAGGGGTTCTGTCCCAGCTAAATAACAAAAGGATACCCCAGCATATATGGGAAGTGCTTTGACTATCAATGTATGGGTGGCTAAATGTAAGGGGAAATGCAAAGCACAAAGCATTAGCAGAAAGAAATTGTCCTTACTTGGACTGCCAAAATGTGGTGGAAACAATGGAACATTGTCTGATTGACTGTTCATATTCAAAACCGTTATGGCCTTTTTTAGCCACAAGATGGAATCTAGTATGGTTGACACAAATGTCTTACAAGGTATTGGTGCTGGGAAATTGCCTCCAACTTAAGACCAAGTATCATTCTAGTACTTTGATGTTTTTTTTCTGTTGCTTAAAATATTATTTATGGCAGGGCAGATGCCAATGGTCTTTGAAGCAAAAGTGGATGTCATACCAGACCTTGAGTGTGTTAGTGGAACAAGCAATGGGGAAAGTGTACCAAAATGATATGTTACACTATCCGGGTGACAAGATAAGATGCTGATGGAATGGGCTAACTTTCTTTATTAAGTTCAAATAAGGGAACTAAAACTTGATAGGACAAAGCTTGCAGAAAAAGTTTGCTTGTTGCTATAAACGTGGTATAACAGATAGACTACAAATTAAATGAAGTAAAACACAGAGGTGGATAGGAGAATTGATAAGAACTGGAAGGAGTGATATTTACGCACTGTAGGATGTGATGCAGGTAGATCTAATAGTTCTTGAGGGAGTTTAATTATGGTGATTTAGAAGTATGGAAAGAGTATGGGTTGAGACAATATGTCTGATATGTTGCATTCTTCTTAATGATGTATACACTGTTCTATTTTTTATGTGTAAGGTAACATAGACTTATGATTTTGTATGAATTTGTTTTTGATGTGTATTAATAAAAAATTCCCCTACCTTTTAGTGGGGGGGGGTTATACATAGTTATTTTCACAATAATCCAATAACATATGACTGCAATACTTATTTGATTTTATTTACCTTATGATTTTTGTATTATTTTGTGTGACTTAACACTGTTTTTAATTATTTGTTTTTGATGTTATAATAATAAAAAATTCCCCTACTCTGTGGTAGGGGTGCTGTGACTGGTGCGGTGTGGCCAGTCAATCCTGGCAGATGGAGGAGTAGGACATGCGTGAGACTGAGGGAAAGGCTTCCTCCTCAGTCTCAGTCAGCCTAGAGGCCCATGACATTGGCGAAGAAGGAGATACTGGCCTGCAAATGGAGACTGAGCAGACTGTTTCATCTGGAACCATGTCCAAGACTGAAAGTCAGGCAGTAGATGTGGGAGAAGGAGCGGCAGGTACTTTGTTGTAATCCGCTTTGTTGCAGTTGCTTCAGGAAAAAAAACAGCGTTTTGTAGAAAGATGGACCCAGCTCCAGCAGGAGTTGAGGCGGAGAGGGACGGCTTTAGTGACGAACAAGGAAGCGCTCTTGGAAGGACGTTCTGGTGGACTAGACACCAATGCTGGAAAAATACAGGCCAGTTCAGAGCAGGCTATGCACTTTGGAATTAACAAAAGCGACTCACAGGTAAAAGCTTCCTTGAGTGCTGCTGTATCTGAGGGGAGTGCTCAGGAGGTAAACCTTTTGAATTTTTATACTATAACACAGGGTGTGGCCCCAGCAAATACAAAGTAGTGTGGAACTAAGCGGCACCAAGGTCTCCGAGGGTTGTTTCGGGTCGCAGTTACACCCGGGACTGCTACAAACAGGAACCTTTTCAATTGGGACATCAAATGGTAGTCCCAGTAAAACAGCAGTCGCAGCTAAGGTTATTGTGGAGAAGAATCGGAGGAAAAGTAAACTTAGAATTAAAGACAAGGGGCCTATGGAGACTCCCTCTTCTTCCTCTGCAGTAGATAATCCAGCTGCAGAGCATCATGAGTGGATTCAGGCAGCATTAAAAGGAGCAGGGTGGTAGAAGACAGGGACAGGGTGGGTTGTGAACCTCCTGAAGTTTCGGGGGGGGGAGGAAAACTATTCCCATAGTGTTCACAGGCATGCCAGAGATGGACCAAGGTGGAGAGGGAACACTGTCACATCTATTCCCCTGGGTCAAGGCACAAGGTCAGACTGTGGTTTGGAGTCGCAAGTAGCTATTGAACAACCCCATAATTTAGTGACTGACATCATGGCTTTAGAAGGGGAAGTGCAAGAGCCAGTGGCCCTGACACTGGAAGCAGAGGGTATGGAGGGTTCTCAAGAAGGTACTTAGGGTCAAGTACCTCCACAGAACTTAGTGTCCCCAGAACAAGCAAACTGTATGGCCCTTCAAGTCACCACTGAGTGGCAGGGAGGTCGTAGGGGAAATGTATGAAACTCCAACGTCTCTTCCCTGAAACCGTGAGACTGGTCTCTGAAGCTGCCACCTGTAGGAACGCAGTGTGACTGCGATATCAGGGGAGTATGGAGGATATACCAGATAGACTTTTCATAGGCAGGGCATTATTGAAAAACAGTATAAAGTACTACGCCTATCAAATTTACCCTCTCATTCATATGCCTGGGGATATGATATACGATATCAGCTTCAAGCACCCTGCAGGACTTGAATGATTTTGGAAGTAGTATCAATTGCTTAAGAATACTGGCCTTTGGAAGCCCTTTGTGGCCAACCCCCTGACAAAACCTGCTTTCAAACACATCACAGTATTATTCTGAAACAAGGGGGTAAATGTTGCAGACATCACCTATTGGTTGAAAAAGTATTATAACGTGGAAGGTTATCCTGAACCCATCTTTGATGAAGAGCACCTTTGGACAGGGGGTTGGCGGTACAAGGTCAATTTAAGGCAGGAAAATTGAGAGACACTGCACCTTCCCAACTGTTTTTTTCTGGGGCAGGATAGAGGAGTTCTGTTTTACCCTGTACAGCCCCGGGCATGCTATTGATATGGGGAAGTGTGTCATCTCAGCAATGTATGCACATAGTTAAAATGTGTCTTATGTGGGGAATCTAGTACATAATAGTCTGCATTGTCCTAGCCCAATTAGGTGTAACCAATGTGAAGAGTCTGGGCATTCCTTTCACTCCTGTGCCTGGGCTTCCTACAATAGCCTGGATAAGTCAGTAAGGGAAGAAAAGGATGGGTTTGTGGCAACAGCTTAAAATAAGTGCATGAGGCTTGTGGAAGGCTTGTCCCAAGCTGTTCCTCCTGAACCCCTACCTCAGAGAGTTAATAGGCATAGGGCTGAGAGGACCCCAAGAACAGAAGCTCCTACCCCAGGAGAATCCCATGCTTCTACCTCCCATCCCACAGAGTGTCCCTTGGTTGTGAAAGCTGGACCCTCCCATCCTCCCTCACCTCCATCAGTGGCAGCAGAACCAGACATTGCCTTGAGCCCTAAGGAGGTACCAGACCCAGACAGAACCTGTAAGAAGGTACCTGGAGACCCCTCAGTTCAGTCACAAGAGATGATTCCTCCCACAGCTGACATGGCCCCTCCTGTCACAGGGCACGATCCCCCCTTTCAAAGGGTGGCCTGGTCAAAGGCTGCATCACAGCTTCCACCATCAGTTCTTGGTGCTGATGTCAGTGCAGTGTCAACCCAGAACCCTTATGAAGTACTAAAGGATTTTGAGTCAGTGAACTCTGATGGATCCTTGGAGGAGTTCTCCATATCCTCTTCCCAGATTGAGTTGGTTGGAGAGACATCTCTAGTGATGAAGCCTAAGGCTAAGATGAGGAATAAAAGGGAGAAAAAAATCATGACTTGTACAGATAACCTTTATGACTGTCAAACTCCATCTTTTTTTAAATGTTAACAGCATTAAATCAGTAGGAAAAAGATAAGTCACTTTTACAAGACTGCATATGGAACAAGGAAATGTCATTTTTTTACAAGATACAAGACTGCATACTCTCCCAGAAATTGCACAAGCCCAAACAGAGTGGCATTGGGGGCTCTGAGTTTGGACACTGGGGGAGGATTTATGTTCTGGTTTAGGAATACTGTTTTTTGGTTTGGATATAAAAGTTTTGAAAGTGTTTAACATCTTTCCCGGAAGAGTATTGATAATGGATGCAGCGATTGCAGAGATCGCATACAGACTTATTAACATCTATGTCCCTCAGTCAAAAGCAGACAGAACTGCTTGGCTCAGGCAGGTTGAGCCTTTTTTAACCACTTCTAAGACAATATTATGGGGAGGTGATTTTAAGTGTGGACTATCTAGCGGGGACTAGGGTAGGAAAACGGGGAAAGTGTATTGTGATACCAATTTGCTGCATAGTATTTTAATCCATAAAGTACTAAAAGATGCCTATGACATTTCAGGTGAGGCTCCTACACACACATTTTATAAAGGTTCTTTATCAACCAGGATAGATTCCTGTTTTTTGTCAGAGAGAATGCAGGGAGTAGTGGCCTCAGTAGTCCCTACTGAAACTTCAGACCACTTTGTGGTTAAAACATATCCATAGGGAGAGGCTACTGGAAAATGAATTTATCCTTACTGCAATCAGATGCTCATCGCCATGACGTTTTAACATTATTAGAGTCCCAACATGAAATTAGATTTTTGTATGATAATCCGATAGACTGGTGGGAGGATATGAAATGGGATTTAAAGGATTTGTTAACTTATCCACTAGGGAGGTTAAAAATAAATACATGCAGTATTTGGGGCTTAGGGCTAAATTTCTGAAGCTGATAACACAGATGAGGGTATCAGAGGTAGATCTCACAACCCAAATCAAGGCAATCAAAGATAAAATGTATGCTTATTTGCAGGCACAAGAACTCTCTAAGGCCTTTGATCAAAAATGTTGTGTGCAGGGGAAAAAGGAGCAGGTTAATCCCTATGATACAAAGGCTGATAAGGCAGGGCAGCGGGTTATGCCTTCCTTCTGAAGGGTTGATGGATCAATAGCATCTGACCAGATGTCTATGCAGCAGGTGGTACAACAGTACATTCCAGACAGGTTCCAAGTAGGAGGGGTCCAATGTCAGGATGGCTTCATAAAATGCTTGCCCCTTCCCCAAATAACCGAGGAAGAGAAAGTGCAGCTTTCAGAACCTACAGGTATATCAGAAGCAGAGATCAGGGCAGCTATTAGTAAACTATCACTGAACACCTCCCTGGGGATTGATGGAATACCCAATGATTTTTATAACGGATTTATGGACCAGATGGCCCCATATAAGTTGAAGTATACCAAGCTATGGTGACGTTAAGGGAAATAGGTGACAGTATGAGGGAGGGAATCATGATCTTCCTTCATAAGAGAGGGGACTGAGAAGACCTTGGCAATTGGAGACCTTTAAACTTATAAACAGCTGACTACAAAATTCTAGTTAATATTTACACAGCACGGTTGGCAAAAAAACTCATTTTGGAAGTCCAAACTTGTGCAATTCCTGGGAGGGGTATATAAAAAAACTTGATTTTTTTTTTGCGTGAAGTGGTTGAGCAAGGTTTGAATGATAATCTAGAAGATTACATTTTCACTGTTGATCAGGAGACTGCCTTTGACGCTGTGAAGCATGAGTATCTCTGGATAGTTTTGGCACAGTATGGTATTCCAGAAAGTTTCATTGCAATGATATGTTTGCTATACCAAGAGGCACAAATGAGGCCTATGATTAACGGGCATCTTGGCTTTCCTATGCACCTTAAGAATGGGGTATGACAGGAGTGCCCTTTAAGCCCCTTATTGTACGTAGTTGGGTTGGACCCCATTCTGAGGGTTTGGAAGAAAAGGAATCAGTCACTCCTATTCAGCATAGAGCAAGGCTCACTTGTGCAAAGGTCACTGCATATGCAGATGGTTGTGTTTTGGTGGTAGCTAACTTAAACTCAGGATTGCAAACTCTACAGGTGTTTGAGGATTGTCAGCAAGCCACTGGTATCAGGATCAATAAGAAGAAAGGCAAGGCATCAGAAGATCTGGGATTTGTGATACCTGTAATGAAGGACAAGGTTAAAACTTTAGGGTTATACTTTGGATCTCAAGAAGCCATTCAAAGTAATTGGGATGGAGTTTATGATGTTGCTAGTAAGAAAATACAGAAATGGAAGGCATGGAAGATGACAAGGAAGAAAAAGGTGTACTTGATAAGGGCATTTATAACACCACTATTTGTATATGTTTCCCAAGTTTTCCCCCTCCCATTCAACATGCACTCTAAAATCATGGGCTTGTTTTTCTCATTATTATGGGGTAGCCAGTTAAATCCTGTGAAACGGACTCACACATGCAGGACATGGAAGGATGGAGGGTTAAATATGTTACCGCCCCTTGTTTTTTTATTTGGGAATTTTTTCTATATGAATATTAGGCCTTTGGTGTTGGGGCAAGAGGGGGTGAGTATTAAGGTCATGAAGATATGAGAAGAAAGCTTTCTTTCGGCATAGGGGAGGGGAAAATGGCACAAGGAAGAAAAATCTCTACCACAACATATTCAAGTATGCTTGAAATACATTAGAGTATAGAAAATTGAACTTAGCTGGTTTACGAGCATTACACGAAAGCAATTTGATGCAAAGATTATAGGAAAATGGTATTTTGAAGATCCTGTCTTTGAAGTGGCATCCTCAATTGATTGCATTTTGTTGGGGTGTATGCAGGAACCTAGGACCCCTCTAAAGATGCAGGATACCAAGTTGATTTGCAGTCATGATAAGCTCAATGTAAGAGGTAACCACAAGCATAAGTCTATTCAGGAAAGATTTTGTTTGGCACCTGATTGTAACGAGCAGGTAGAGACTATGTCACAATCATTTTTTGAACGTTCACTCGTACAATCCTTTTGGGTACAATTAGACACTTTGTGGAATACCTCCTGCATTAAGGGAATGATACATGAAATTCTAGTATATGGTCAACTAACAGAACTTTGGCAACAATGTCATAAGAGTACTGTATTTGTTATATTAGCATGCCTGAAATCGGTCATATGGCATGCAAGATGTCAAAGGTTTTTACAAGAGGAAGAGGTTACAATGAACAACATCTTGTTTAAACTCCAGGCTGAGCTAGATGCAATTTCTGTTGCTAAACATAATAAGCTGGAGGAGTATCTTTGTGCTCTGTTATGGGAGGGCATAGATTGGGTGGGTTAGGGGAGGACTATGTTGAACCTTCTTTTAGTGGGTGGGAAATGAGGTTAGAGGTTGCAGGTTTTTTGCTTTAGGTCAAGGGCAGTCTCCTTAGGCTTTTTTCAAGGAAAACATTTTTTTTCTTACTTTATTTGTCATGGTTTGCATGATTGCCCCTAGTACTTATGTGCAGTACCCATTGGACATGGTAACTGAACGCTGTTCTTACAAAATGAATGAGATGTCCTATTGTTTTGATTTGAAATACTAATAAAAATGTCCCCTACTCTTTTCAAGAAGTGCCATGGGATCTTTAACATCCACCAGAACTACTACCAGAACAGGCAGATGGGACCTCGGTTTAATGTCTCATCTGAAAGATGGCACCTCAGGAGTGCAGCACCCCCCTCATGCTGCACTACAGTGACAGTATTGGGATTTAACACAAGTACCTGGTGTGGGGATAGAATCAACAGCCTTCTGATCTCTCGGCCTCAAAGGCGAGTGTGCTACTTACTGAGCCACTGACACCGATTTAACCATTGGATCTCAAAATAACTATCCTACCTTTCAGCGACTTCATTTTTAAGTACACTCTCAATCTCACCACAGAAATCTGGAGTCTCCCCAAACAATGATCACTGGACCAGGATCTCCATGCTGCAACCTCCTGTCTTCTGAGCCCCAGAGCCCCTCAGTCCAGATACAGCATGATGGAAACCCTTCTGGAATTAAAAACTTGTGAGATAAATTAGAGACAAGGAGGGGGGTTCTATTTTATTTCTCACCCCCTTCTAACTCAAATATGGAAAACATCACTACCAATTATTTTCCCAAACTAACTTCTTTATTTTAAGCTCTGGCACCCCAAATGATTCCAGGAATGAAGGAGTCTCATCTTCCACCAAATAAATAAAACAGATCCATGTGGCTATCTGATCTTTGTATAATTTACCCAAGCTGGACATTCTGAACAGCACAAATGGATTACAGGCAGTAAAAAACACGATTTAATCTCTCTAACCACTTGGATGATTTACCCAAGGACTCACTTAATTAGAAGAAACCCACAGGCTCCTAGCTCACTGGCACATGGTAAGCCAAACTCTCTCACTCTCTTTTTCTGGGTTACCCACTCCTGACCTTCCTTACAAGGTCTAGCACTGGTCGGCTGGCCATTTCCGGCTTGGGAAAGCGGGCTGCTTCCCCCACTTGGCCCCTTGATCTTGGCCCAAATCCACTAGGGGTGCCAGGATGTTTTCCTCTGACCCAGGCCCCATAACTCAACCTCCCTGGCTTCATGTTGAACCTGTATCTGCATGGTGCTCCCAGACTCATGACACCAATCCCACAGCCACAGCTCAGCTCTCTCTCTCTTCCCTGGTGCAGGGGCCACAAAACCCGGCCCTGCTCCAACACTCAAGCTATCTCACCCAGGCTACCCTGCCACAGGAGGGACCCAGGTCCTGCCACCACCAAGGCCCTCCAAGCAGCCCACTCCTCTCAGTGCACCCAGATGGCAATTTGGAAAGGGTAGCAGCTCCTTGCCCCACATCTCTGTCCACACATCCTGGGCTTGAGGTAAACCCCCACCAGAGGCACCCCCCCAAGGCCTGTCCTAAGATCTGACACCCACAAAGCCCTTTAATTCCAGTGCCCCAGGACCTGTCCGGCCACGCAGGCACTACAAATTGGGTGAAGAGACCCCTGGCTCCCTCTACGCTCAGGTTACCCTGCCACGCTGGGTGTGGAGAAGAACCACTGCCACTGGTCTTCTCCCTGTGGGGACCCTGCCACTGACCCCACAGCCCTGGCAGCCTAAGTAACCACTACCATGGGATCCCTATGGGCTCCTGACTATCCTGGCATACCACTACCACTACCACCTACACCGTCCTTATCCCAGTGATGCAGGCATACTGGCTGACCACCTTCCAAACAGAGCTTCCTCCCCTACTCCTCGGTGCTACATTGCTGCAGAGACCATCCCTATCTGCCACTTTGGGGGGGGTCCCTACTAGCCCACCTGGACCACCAAGCTCCCTTCTTGCCTGCCTTCTCTGCTCCTCCAGCCACCCCCCTTCAGCCCCAGGCCTACTGCCCAGGCTGGAAAAGGCCATGAACTTAGTGTCTCTAGCCTTCTATACCTCTCTAAACCTGCCTTCTGCTGCCACTTAGAGGCATCCAGCAGGTATTAACCCCAGAGCACTAATAAATTCCCTAGCTCTGGGAGCAGTGGTAGAAGGGGGAAAGGAGGTTCCTAAATGGGAGTAATAAGCCCCTCAGGCTTACATCTATTATGGATTTAAAAGCAGATACTGTCTGGGCATTAACAGCTGATGCTGTACTGCCCTTTAGCTATAGTTATGGCTTCTAGTACTTAGAGCTATGTCTTTAACAGTGGTATGTAAACTACTCTTGATATCAGTATAAAATCTATGTGCCTTGAAGACCAGAATCATGTCACCCCTCAGTCTTTCATACTTCAAAAAGAACATATTTAGGCTTTCCCATCTTTCCTCGTGTAGCCCAGGTGCCATGTGCCAGTGGGCTACTACTCCAGCCAGTTGGCTCTCTAACAGGTTAAGGGGCCTGGATCCTATTACAGTGCTGTTTGGGGGTTCTGTCCCAAAGTTGATAAAAACAGTGCAGTGCCTCCACCCAGAGAGAATTAGAAGTGGGTCAGGGGACCAGCTGGCACAGCCCCCTGGGACACTGTACCTACCCACCTCCCCTACCAACCACCCCATACACTGGATGCCCAACAGTTCAATAACACCATATACCATGAACAGTAATGCTTTGACAGGTTCACAGAATTCCCACACACACAATTTCAAATGGTAAACCACATCTTTATTTGGGGTAAGAAATAGGGAGGGAATAACGGGACAAAGGATGGCTGCGGATAGAAAATCAGTTAGTAAAAGCAGATAATAACAACAAACATTGAGACCCACAGGCAAAGCCCTCCCCCACTGCTACCAGTGTTTCCCTGAAGGTCCTTAGTGGTACCCATTAGGTGCAGGCCTGGTTGGTGCCACGGGTTGGCTGGCTGTTTGGGTCCTAAAGCTGGATAAAATGTTTGGCTTGTTAAGAAAATTACATTTCCCTTTTACCCTTCCCAGGAGCCAGGTCCTGGGTACTCATGGCCTGTAGACCTCAATCTCCTGGAGTATGGAGTTCCTTGGTCGGTGCAGCACAGGGCAGGAGAAGGCCATCTTGGTTTCTCTGGCAGGATGCAGCTTGCTCGAGGATCTTGTAGCTGGTCACCTTGATTGTTCTTCTAGCTGCTTGTCACCTTCAGTCACTTCTGGCCCATTGCAGAGCTCTGTGGCAGGACCACACCAGCTCCAGAAGGCCCAGACCCGAGAGTGGCTCCACGGCCCAGCTCCCCACAATGGTTCCCAGGTGCCCTAGCACCCCAGCAAGGGCCGGTGACCTCCTGAAATGGTGAGTCCCACTTGGAAGGGGTCAGTTGTTTCCCTCCTTGGCTCTGGTTGAGAACACCCAAATGGTTGGAGTCCTCCTGCAGTCCCTGCACTGAGTTCAAAACCAGCAGCAATCACAGGCCATTGCTCAAGCAAAGTCCAGTGCCAGATGGGGTGGGTGCTAGCCCTGGTTCAATATATCCCAAGTGCAATCAGCGGGGTCAAAACACGACAGGCTCCTACACACCAGTCCGCACTTTCCAGATGGAAACTGCCCACAACCTTTTCTTCAGCTGCAGCTGTGACACAGCTCTCAGCCCTTTCAACCAATTCACTCAGGAATTTTATGGCACCTGGCTAGCACCCTGATGTCCAGAGATGCTTTGCCTCCTCTGAATCCCAATTATCAACCCACACAGGTAAAACAAACTGTCAGCAGCAACTGTGGCACTGAAATAGAACAGTTCAATCCTTTCAGCTCAGTTCAGTCCAGCCATGCAGGGTTTCTGCACTCTTAACTCCTCCAGAATAATTATACATCTCACAGTACCCAGGGGAGTCAAGATATCAGTTCATTCTCTCAATCGCCTTTCCTTTTCTGTACCTTTCCTGAACACAGCAGTCTCCCCTAGAAGCCTGGGAAAGGCCTCGCTAGTCCAGATCCACTTTCACAGGAGTCTTCTGACTCATACAGAGCCCAGGAACAGATTGAAGAAACCCAGAAAGTCCAGGGGTTTTGACCTGGGAATCCAAGGTTCTGACTGGATGACTGAGCCTATCAATTGTCCATAACCATAGTGATCAATATTTCTAGGGGCCTTATTGGGGCATGATTTAGGTGCCTGAATGAGTCCCCTCCTTTTCCCAAGAGTCCCTGTGTCCCAGTTCTAGGCACCTAATGATCTAATTGGCTGCTGGTGTGGGGTCATAGTGTCAACGTCATGGCTGCTCCCATCCAGTATATAGCACTCCTTATGGTGCCCCTGCTTTCAAGTTCTGGTGCAGCCACAGCAAATACTTTTATTTGATTATTCCCCCCCCCCCACAGTATTGTAGACCAAACTGTTCCCTTATGTACAAGCCCACTCTTGGCCACTGTTTCCCCACAGTTTCCCAGTCGCTGCTGCCGAAACTCAGACTCCCCAAGCAGCAACAATGTCCTCATTAATATTCATGAAGGCTCATGAATTATTCATGAGCCTCGCTGTGTGCCCAGTTTTAAGCTGTTATTTTACTCATTTTAATAAGAGAAACGGTGAAGTCACGGGTTACTCAGGTAAGCCCCCAGAGGGGGGTTACACTTGTAAGCACCCTCCTTGAACCACTAATTATTTTCCTACACCTTCTCTGTACTCCCTCTAAATTTTCAAATAACTTTTTTGAGGTTTGGAGCCCAGAACTGTACACATTGTTCTACAAGCGGCCTTGCCAGTGCTGTTTACAGTGGCAGTGTCACATGTTTATCTCTGCTAACAATATTTCTTGTAATGCATCCCATAACTCTATTGTACTTTTTAACAAACTCATCACATTGGTCAGCATTCTCAAGTGTGTTTAAAACTCTAGCCTCCAGGTTTCTCTCAGATACTGTTTCAGTTATTCCAAGGCAATCAAGGTAATATTTATGCTTGGGGTTGTGGGTACCAAAGTGCAGTTTGACAATAAACTTATGTTTACTAAACTGTACTGGATTTTAAACAGATTGGAAATATGTGCTGTATATGTTCTCTAATTTTACACTGACATTTTGTTATCTCATTTATGTCATTACTTTCAATATTGGAATATACATTAGATATTGGTCACATTTAGTGAGACGTCTTGATTTAGCCCTGCCAATCTGAGCCCTCTTTTTTAACTGATCTTTTTTTTTCTGGCTAGGAGGGTGGGTTCAAAGTAGTCATCCCTTACACTTGTGTATGGAGACTACAGCTTGCTCTACTAGGGGACTTTAAACTAACTGGTGGAAACTTTTCCTCTGATCTGGGTCTCAGCCTTCCAAAACCTTGAGTGTTGATGGTTCATTTAGGGACTGGAGGTGTCTAATCCCCTACCTTGAAAGTACACTTAAAAGTTCTTCTCTTAGAGTGGCTGGTGTTTTTTTTTTTTTGTCAACTCCAGAGACCTTTACAATGTTATTGTTTGTAGTATGGTTTAGCTTCAAAGTTTTAAAGTTTTAATTGGTTCATATCTCTACCTGTCAGTTTTTCTATGCTGCCTGTATTTTGGTTTTCCCTTTGGTTTCATTACTCTTATTTTTGCTCTGTATACTTCTCCAGTGGCCCAAGTTTGGCCTAATGAACACTTGTCTTATGTTCTGCTTCAGCAGGGGACCCATCAGAGCTGCCCCATATCACCTCTATTGCTTTCCTCGTATATTGAGCTTTAGACCTAGAATATCTGACAGGATCCTGGCATACATGGTTTTTGTGCTGCTCGAGAAGGGAGTGAACACAGCCTAGCTCTCTATGTGGATGATGTTTTACTTTTCTATACTAACCCAGGGAAGATTGACCTCTGATCTAGTGGTTTTTATGAGTTATTGGTACTTTTTCAGGGTATTGCCTCAGTCAGGAAAAGACTGAAGGTATATCTCCTAATTTCTCACAATCTCCCTATCTTTGTGAAACATTTCTCTTTAAATGGAATTTGGTCTTGTTGAAGTACCTTCATATTTGGTATCACAGTCATTTAATCTTAATGTCAGACCACCGGTTACTTTGGTGTGAATGGATCTATATCATTGGAGCCTCCTCCCACTGACCACAGATAAAGGTGATCCTAATAAGGACAATATTTTTGTGATACAGATAACTATTTACAATTAAAAAAAAAAACTTATGAAACAAAAAAAAAATACCCCACAAAAAAGGGAATGGGTCTCTTACTTTTGCTCAACAGAGTTGTGGATTTTTTACTGAGGGTTTGGGAAACAGTGTTTTTGAAATGTCAAACTGTTCACTTCACAGTATGGCATCTGCTGGCGATATAACATCCACAGCAAATGCTTCAGTCATTCCTCATTTAAATTACTGGCCATGTCCCTGAAACTTGCTGGTATAGCTTCAAGTGTACCCTCCATTCTCTCTCCATACCATGGCACATAGTCACTAAATCTCTCTACAGTGCAGTAATAACAAAGTCAAGGGAGCCACTCAGACAACAGGGTTGAGGGGCCGCTCAGCAAGCTTGTTGCACTGACAGTGGATCCTCTGCTGCGGCTGCAGTGATCTGCCTTCCAGCTGCTTCCAATGCCAGTTTCCTACTTACCAACCCATATTCTCTCATTGCAGTGTGCTGCAGCTTTTGAGCATCCTCTTCACGGGATATTATTTAGGCCTGGTGGAAACATTTTCTCTATTTTTGGTTGGTATGTCCCTCCTTCTCTTTCATCTTTACCAACTGCCATTGCCGGTGATGCTCAGCCTCTGCTTTTAGATGTTTATGGAGTGCCTGTAACACTTTTTGCTCCCTATGCAGGGTCATCTCCTCCCTCTGGGTCTCTTTATAGGTGCTGCTAGGCAGACTAGATAGCCCCGATTACCCCATCACCTATGTAGAGAGACAGAGAGAGAGCAGAAAGAGAGAGAATATTCTTTCGAAGTGCTCATCTCTGCATTTTACCTGATTATAAATACATTGATATTAAAAAATCATATGGTAAGCTTTATTGGGTATTTCCATTTATAGCTGTCAAATGAAAGCTTGTAACAGGGTACAGTGAACTTTGCATCATGGGGAAACCTTTGAGAGAATATTCAAAGACTGGAGTATACTTAGAGTTCCTGGTTTTCAGTTTTAACCAGTATTAACTTATAAAACACCACTGAGATGAAAATTCAGGAAGTCAGTTGTAACTATTAATAATCAAATGCAAGTGTGGTCAGTCTATGCTAATTATGCAGCATGCAGCACATCGCATTAGCACCTAGTATGTAAAAGAATGTGTGAGCAGTCGGCAAACAACCAGAGAACAGATAGCACAAACATGCCCCGAAGATCCAAACCAGTTGACCAATATGCGACTGAACATCTATTTATTTATTTGGTTTTTGGTAACAGGGTAAGTACACTAAACAACAGTGTGTCTATTTTCAGGTATGACCCGGGACATAGCGACTTTGTTGTGGAGGAAGCCCAAGGAAAGAGACTCTAAGTGTGTAAATCCTGCAGGGTTACAATTCCTGTTTTGTCTGGAAAAACTGTAAACCGTATTGCAGAGCATTTGCAGTCCAAAACACATATTAAACAGAAACATTCAATCCAAAAGGAGGAATATGGACTGAGTCAAATGTCCCTGGCAGCAATGACTATCAGATTAAAAAGAAAACGGAGAGATGAGTGGGATGTTGCTCATGAGTTGGCCCATACAAAGATTCAGTCCGGCATAAGTTTAAATCAGACAGATGAGGAAATGTTCTCCTGCAGCAAGAACTATGCCCAGAGCTACACAGATGTACAACAGGTACTTACCTGAGGTATTCAGTGCTGACATCGATCACATATTAGAGTTAACTAATGGGACTCAAATCGCTGTGACAGTCAACGAAACGCCAGAGATGCAGGGAGACCCGTCTGTCACAGTACTGTTTACATTCGCCGACAAAACAAACAGGTGGATTCAGTGCACAATCATGGCCGACCTGGATGTACTCGAATCCTGCAATATGGTTTCCATTGCAGCCTTGCTGCAGAAAGTACTAGACCTATATGGGAAAAACTGGGAAGACATTGTCTGCATTTGTAGTGACTCAGCGAGCTACATGAAAAAGTTCTATGTGGATCTTAAAAGAGTTCAGCCTGATTTCAAGGCCTTTCCAATCCGTGATCCATGCCATCTTCTCAATGGAGTACTGAAGGCTACATTAACATAATCATCTTTGTTAAAAAAGGTATTGGATTGTATTATGCATTCTGGGGCATTGTTTAAATATGCTGAAGAACTAAAAAGAAAATATTATGCTGTCATTTCTCGGTTGGGCGTTAAGCAGAGAATCATTCCCAGTGTTATGCATAGCAGGTGCCACTCTGTTCTGGAGGCAGTTGAAACTCTGCTTTCCAAGTGGTGATCTTTTACTGTTTTTCATTGAGTGATGATGCTTCTGGTACAAAATATGAAGAACTGAAGAAGCACACCAATGCAGATGTTAAAAAGAACACTATGTACTGTGTCCTGAACTTTTTAAATGAAAATGTGACTGCCATTATTGACATTATGAAAAGACTTGAATCTGAAAAGACTAACTCACCAAGTTTTTAATACTGTTGGTGTAGATGCCAAAATAATTTTTGAAACCAAAATCGATGGTGGCAGAATGAATTTGTCCATGCAACTTGTGCCCTTCTTGGTTGTTTGCCGTTAGAGAAACATCAAATTTTGGAGGAAAGTTTCAGAATCTTCTACAATGCAATGCATGAAAAATGGCAGGTGGTAATGGCCAGAAATCTACTGAAACTGACTGAGTTTTGAAGTTAATGAAGCTTCACTGTGGTACTCAGCCCAAGTGATTGACCCCTTCCACAGAAATGAATTCTCTTCTAGCTTTGAACACTACCAGTTCATTTTTAACACATTCGACCAGTCCAACACAGAAATCATATGTGCACAATTTGAAGAGTATCTTGCTGAACCTAAACCAACAAATCTAGAACTAGAAGGTAGGCAGTACTGGAGAGGAAAACTTAAGCAGTGGCCAGAACTGAGTGACTGTGTTTTGCACATCCTAGCACTGCCAGTGTCTAACATTAATGTGGAAGGAACTTTCTCTGAAATTAAAGCTTTGACTGCTAGAAAGGGAAGGGCAGGAATGTCAAAGCAAGCCCTTAAAATGCATTGCATGATTTTCTATAATAAATTTGAATTGTAGGTTATCTTACTTATATGAAAACACTGGTAGATGTCTTTACCATTTCTAATGGTATATGTATGGTATATTTATTGGATTAAACTATGAATAAACCCACTGATAAATCGTGAAATTCTGTGTCTGATGTCTTATTATTATTGCACCGAAAATTACCTATTTAATGTCTTCCCCAAATACTTGAAAAATGGTCAAAAATAAACACTGTTTCTGTTAAAAAATAAACACTGAAAACCGGGAACCCTATGTGTACTACACTCTTTAATGGTTCAGATATGAAATACATTTTTATTCAGTTGCTTTCAGTATGTAAAACATCTGTGGTGAAATAACCAACGTTTACTTCCATCTAAGAATATGCTGTTTGTCTGTGGGGTTTCAACTTCAGCCCCTCTTTTGCATCATAGTTGGGGTTTCACAGGAGACCCTCTTTCACAATCAGCTTCTCACAGACAGACCCTTCTTTATAATATGTCACATGATTCAGTTCTTCCATACTGATGTTCTGCTAGTGTACAATTTTCTCTCTGTGTCATTACCAAGGACCAGGCAAGTCCAAGGATGGCAACCCTACAGTACGTCCCCATCAAAGGTCACTCCAATTGATGCGTGATCCTCCTCCACCTAGCAGGAATTCAGATGCTCTAG
Organism: Neoceratodus forsteri; assembly: GCA_016271365.2. Taxonomy (NCBI): domain Eukaryota; kingdom Metazoa; phylum Chordata; order Ceratodontiformes; family Ceratodontidae; genus Neoceratodus; species Neoceratodus forsteri. The sequence continues at coordinate 409,606,247 of CM057453.1, read as the reverse complement.
GCTTGCTCCCAAACCTGGGTCATTGGTGTTGTAAGCCACAGTGCCATAACTGCAACAGCACTTTGGAATGGGATGTGGGTGAATTGCAGAAGGAAAAAGGTAACTTACCACCTTCATGAACATCATCAGTCCCTCTAGTACCTGGCACAGCCCCCTCAGGATGATGCGCTGTTATGGGAAATACTGTAATACTAATATAAAAAGTACAGTACAAATCACATTAAACTGTTCCATCAACTCACTGATGTAGCATTTTTTTTTGTGATTCTACTGCAGTGGCAACTTGAATTGTTGAAGCTTTTAATTCTTTTCCAACCATTCTTCACTGCCTATTCAACTCACTTGTACCTGTTTAGTGATATGGCAGTAGCTGTTTTAAAGTGTTTATGCAATGCATTTTCAAGGCATTGTTTATAAATATCACAACATTCCTTAAGAGCATTGTTTATAAATATCACAGCATTCCTTAAGAGCATTGTTTATAAATATCACGGCATTCCTTAAGAGCATTGTTTATAAATATCACAGCATTCCTCAAGAGTTGTTTAGTCTGCCTTCTGAAATGAAACTCATAAGCACTCAGCTGAAAATAAAGCTTATAGTCCTAACAGCTAGTTGCAAACCAGTACTAACCTTTTATTAATTCATTGAATTAAACACTGCACAAATTAGGAAACTATTTGAACAATGCTACACCAGTGAGTTGAGGGAACAGTTTAATGTGACTTGTACTGTATTATTATAAAACATAGTATCATTAAGAATTGTTGAAGCTCACATTTGACTACAGCAGATATTTTAAGCATTTTGCATTTTGACACCCCAAAAAATATTCAGGAAATCAATTTTGGGTGAACAGATTTATGATTTTAGTATTTCTTTTTTATTTGTTACTGCAAGTGAATTCATCTGCCAGCTGTGTGCACCATAGTCAGCAAAAACATTTAAATGAGAGAGTCTAGCCATACAAATACCAGTGGCCATTAACATGCCCATTTGGGTGTAGTAACATGTAATGTGGTGACATTTTGTACAGGTGGCTAAACTCCCCCCCGGACTGGTGTTACAGGTGAACAGAGGAATACAAATAGCCCTAGTGGTGGAAAATGTAAGCCCCCCTTCTACTAACTGACACAGCCCCATCCCCTTCATGCTAAAGACAGCCCTCCCACTGCCTCAAGCAGCTGCCATCTGAATTGCAGGGAGCAATCATGTGCCTATTGTTTTTTATTGTAAATATGAGATTGGTCCCTGTCATTCAGATAGTGACCATCTAAGAGGTGGCTGAGCAGAGGGACTGTGCCAATCTCTGTCCTTATTCCCTATAGTGGCATGCTTTCAGTGAGTGTAGGCACAAGATGTTGTGGAGAGGAGTTTTCCAGAGTGGCCAGAACTGGAAAGGATCCTGTAGCCCTTGAGTCAGTGCACTGGTGATGGGGGTGAGTGTGTGAGGGTGGGATGTACACTATCCACCATGGCATGATTTGTAAACTTCTACTGATCTATAGTGGTGATGAGGGGGTTAGGGTGTACAAAGACACTATCTACCACATGGACATGCTATAGTCATCTGTTTGTCTGGAACGGTGACCAGGAGTTGGGCTGGGTGTACACTACCCACCACAGGGGCATTTTGTAGTCTTCAGCTTGCATGTGGCAGTGGTAAAGATGTGGGGGAAACTCTGCCTGGGACTGACAACCCCTGTTGTCAGTCCGCTGCCCAGTACCTGGCCAGCTGAAGGAAGGCATGCACCACCATGTGCTTGGATAAGGGTAGGGTCTGGCAACATTAAACAGGGTTGTAGCTAAAGCTGTTTAGTGGTGTCAAGCCTCTAAATATACCACTTGTAATACCTCAGACTGTCAAGTCATCTTGGACTACCACTGTCACTAGTAGAACAACAGACTGGTTCAACAAGTCAAAGACAAACCAAGGTTTACTCTGTCTGCCTTTGCTCACCCTCATAGAAAAGCAATGTTTTCAAACTTTGTTAAAATTACTTAGAAATTAAATATAACATTTTCGGGGAGCTCACTGGTGCCACCAGTATCTTGATGTAACTGGCCTGCTCCATTTTTGCCAGGACAAAATGCGGTGTCTGTAGAATCTGTTGAATAAAACACATAAAATGTGATTGCCTTTCTATCAGCTGATTGCCTCACAAAAAAAATGACAACATTTTCTTTCATGATACATATGGTAATGCAATGATACATATGGTAATACAAGTTTAACGGACTGTTATAAAATGTCATAATTAGATAAGCATGGCTGATATACTAAAATCCTCAAGAACTTGTAGTACAAAATGTTTATACCACGTGTATTGACAATAAGATATGTATTACAGACTTTTAACTTAACAGGATTAGACTAGGAGAAGGAAAACATTACAGGAAATGGAGTGCAGGAGTTCTTGGAATTGGCAAATGACTGTTTTATAATACAATAGGCCCAATTTTAAAAGGAGCCCTTGGAGCAAAGCAAGTTGCGCTGCTCCAAGGGCTAAAGCAATACTGGGTGCACCAGGAACCCTGCACCAGATTCCGAGACAAAGCAGGGTTCCTGTGCCAAACTCCCCAGGATTGCCGCTAGTGCAGGACTGTGCCTGACCTGTGGCACAGCTACGGCACATACTAGAAGGACTCGGCACCCCTTCCACTGGTGCAACACAGGATGAGCAGCACTGGTGGTGATGGTGATGGGGTATACACATGCCCAGCAGGGGTGAAGTGGTGGTGGGTGGAGAAATAAGGTGGGATGGTGTGCCAGCAGGGTGGTCGGGTAGTGGTTCAACACCCAGCAGGGAGCATATGCCTATGTAATGCTATACAGAGGCACATGCACTCTCCGGGTGCCAAAACACTCCCATACATCCCAGCTGCTACACCAACCCTCCCTATGCCCCTCAGTGCCCCCTGCCCAGAGATCCCACCTGTAACCCACCCAACACAGTGTCCCAGTAGGGCACAAGGGGATTAGACCACCTCCTAGCAGCTCTAAGAGGAGCCTCCTGTGATGGCCACAGTGGGGCTTCTGGAATTAGAAATGTGAGCCCTGCCATGGTGTAAGCCCCCTTGCGACCTGACATATCCAGATGCAGGTTGCAACGGTGGTGCAGTGCCCATTTGGTGAAGTGGCTTCCCTGTCCAGTGCAGCCTGAACTCTGGAATAGGGAATGCCACAAAGGAGATGCAAGGTGCGACTTGCATCTTTGCTGTTTGGCGCAAGCACCTTGCATCTGATGGAACTGCTTCTAGAATTGGGCCCTATATGTCAGGGAGGGCACATTGAGATGGGGATATACTAGCAATAGTACTAAGACAAATTTACAGGACTGTTAAAAAAGGTCAAATTGAATAGAAAAATACTGTAGATAGATAAATACTTTCAACATTTATCATTAAGGAAACTTACCAAGTGGTAGGGAGACAGCTGCTCCTGTTTTTCTGCTCTGATCATCCCTCTTCTTCGACCATGCCACTCTAGTGATAGCTAAATACAGTATAACTGTGGATCCCTGTACCTTATGTCTTGCCCACTGCATTTTTGACTGCATAATGAATCTTAACACACACATCGCCTTGGTCATTGACCTCTGTGATGTGCTCAAGATGATGTTAATGATGTTATGATGAGGCACCAAAGGTCTGAATTAAAATGCGGATAGGATAACTGCTATCTGGACAAGGAGAGGCAGAAGTCAACTTAGTATTTCGATGCCTGCAGGGGGCGTTTATTTGGTACCAAGGGGTAGACAGACACAGTCACAAGAAGGACAATAGGGCAATGGAACAGGGAAATACTGAAATACTTTTTATCTACCACTTTTACGGTTACAAGCATAAACTCTAGGCCTACTGCCACTCTTATTCTGATACTAGGTTATACTGTACTTCTATACTCTAAATGAGAATCCAGTTACATAGGCTACTCAGTACTACATTAGGGTGATCAGCATCACACATCTACAAAACAGTCCAGATTTTACTAGAGTCCAGAGATCCAGCGTCTTCGTGTACACCGTCGTTCTTCATTGGTAGCTACAAGGGAAATAAAACAGAACTGTAGAACCCTAATCTCAATTCCCAGCAAGGACCTAGATAAGGCCACTGGGGTGGTGAGAGGTTTGGTAAACAGACCATATATCTTCGGCAAAAGTCCACTCTCTCCGAGGCTGCTGGAATGTAGAACCAAAGCAACTGGTTCCTGAAATAACACACTGAAGCAAGAGGTTCCTCGGCCAAAACCCACTTCTAGGGTTGCCAAGGATGAAGAAAGACCAAGATCTGCATGGCGATGAATCCAATGGAGGACTACCATGATCCGACTGATGCTGCAGCACTCCAAGGGCCAGCTGGACTCAGAAGGAACTCTGAAAGGACCAGGAACCATAAGAATCTGAAGAGATGATGGTTGACTTTGCAATCCTAGGATCAGGAACTAACACAAAACAAAGAAACGGCAGACACGTCCCAGACTGGGCTTCGACGGACTCGACTTTCGGCTAACAACCAAGTGGGGGCGCAGAACAGGTTCTCCAGGATGAGCTTTCTCTCTCTCTCTTCTGTAGAGGGTGACCAACTTTGGGACATCTGGAACAGGAACCATACAGAACGACACTGGTATGGCTGTCGTGATGCGTTTCGGCGGACATACTTTCAAGCTGTGAAAACAAGAAAATGGCAGGTACGACTGATGACGGACTTGACTTCGGCGGACGACATAAATGGACGGGATGAGTTGATGGATGATCTCCCAGGAGTGAAGGATGCTGGAAGGACGTCTTCTTCTGAGTAGAGACTGATTCTGAGCACGTGGTGTTATAGACCACACTATGAGACTGCAGTGTGGTAGAAGATTGAGACTGTCTTCGTACAGTAGTAAACATATAACTGAAGAATGCCCAAAGAACTGTGGAATGGTACAATAATTTGCTGGAGGAGGGCAAATTATATCTTCAGGGGTAATTATTACTGATAAGGGCCAATGTCCAGGTGCTTAGAGCAATAGTTCAGGTACTTAGGACAATAGTTCAGGTACTTAGGGCAATAATTCCGGTACTTAGGGCAATAGTTCAGGTACTTTGGACAACAGATCAGGTACTTATGGCAATAGTTCAGGTACTTTGGGCAATAGTTCAGGCACTTAGGGCAATAGTTCAGGTACCTCAGACAATAGTTCAGGTAGTTAGGGCAATAGTTCAGGTACTTAGGGCAATAGTTCAGGTACTTAGGGCAATAGTTCAGCATAAGCAGTACAGTAATTACAGTAATTTCACAGTATAGGTAAATAGAACAGTCTCAAATGAACCCCTGTTTCTATAGGTAGGGTATTCTGGGATAGGATCCCTTACTCTACGTTGTGGCTAGGGAATCCTTTAGTACCACAAGGATGGCTTGCCCTATTCCGCTAGGCCGGGGCCTCCCTATAGTACCACTAGGCTGGCTTGCCCTATTCCGCTAGGCTGGGGCCTCCCTTTAGTACCACTAGGCTGACTTGCCCTATTCCGCTAGGCCGGGGCCTCCCTATAGTACCACTAAGCTGGCTTGCCCTATTCCGCTAGGCCTGGGCCTCCCTTTAGAACAGGCTTTACCTCGGGCCTAATGCCCAACCTTTACCTCGGGCCTGAAACCCTACATTAGCTTGGACCTGGTGCCCCACCTTAGATTGGGCCTGGTGCCCCACTTTACAATGGGCCTGTACCCTTCATAATACTGGGCCTGGTGCCCCACTTTGTAATGGTCCCGGTGCCCCACATTGCTTTGGGCCTGATGCCCCACCAAATACTGGGTCTGGTGCCCCAATTTATAATGGGCCTGATGCCCTACTAAACTTTGGGCCTGATGCCCCACTTCACAATGGGCCTGATGCCCTACTTTAAATCTGGGCCAGAATCGCCCTTTTAAATACTGTTGCCCCTTTAAATTCTGCAGATTCCCAATGCCTGCTGTCATTTATGTTCAGCAAACCCCGCCTGAGTTCCGCCCCTAATGAATATTCATAGGCCTCGATAAAGGCCTTGCTATCTAGCCCCCCCCCGTGGGCGTCGCTAGCCCCGCCTCCCAAATGAATATTAAATCGCGGGTCCTAATGACCCGATGCTCCCTGCAGCGCTCAGCTGCCTTTTCCAAGCACCTACTGCACTTTTCAAACAACAAGCCAGTCCCCTTGAACACAGGCGGCCAGCATAACGTGTGCTGCCGCCGACTCACCGCTCTGCCTTCCTGAAGAGGGTTGTAGTGCTGTCGGGAGGTGGGAGGGATGCTGGCAGTGGGAGGGAATCACGCTGGCAGCGAGAAGAATGACTCTGGGGGGCCTAAGATGGCTGACTGGAAGATGCAGCTTGCTTGCTGCCGACGTGGGACCAAATTTACCTCTGAAACACTTCGGGGGGCTAAAAATAATAATTGGAGGGCTTTTAAGCCCTATAAATGCGGGGAAAATGGGCATTTTTCTTCGTGGTGCCCCGATGGCACCACCGACGACTGCACACCACTGCAGGCTTCTTCAGGCAGTGGAGGCAGAGCAGGCACACAGGTAAGTCTTCAGGGACGGCTTCAACCACCAGGTAAGCCCCTTTCCTTGTCCCTTTGACTTACTGTGTCCTCTCTCCTCAACAGCTGCCCAGGAACTGACCAACTGAACAACTATAGAATTATTTTTAAAAGATCAAACTGACTGGGTTCTAGAATGGCTGGATTGGAATGCTGTGCATCAGCCACTCAGCACAGCATTCCATCCAAGCCATTATGACATGGAATGCTTTTACAATCTGTCTTTTACCAGCTGTAAGTGCACAGGGGCACTTTTCTATTAATTACAGTGTTTTCTGGATGTAGGGAGGTTGACTTTTTATTTCTAGGGGCCCCTTAGTACAGTACCCTGCTGCCTACCCCTGCAGCAGGTACTCTGAGCACCTGTATATTCTGCGTTTATTTATTTTTATTTCTTTTCTGTAATGACCACCTTTGGGGCATTACACCTCTGAATTTTAAGCAAAAGGACCCCCGGCACTTGCAGCTGCAGGGCAGATACCCATCCAGCCCTCTATGGAACTTGGACGTAAGGTTCCAAAAAACGTATTACCTCCTTGGCACTGAAATTTGTGGTTCTACAGCCAACAGACATTTTTATACAGAAACAAAAATAAAAAATGTGTTTCTAAAGTAATATGTAAAGCACTATATTCAATAACTATTAAAAAATAAACCACAATTATCTATCTAGCTGTCCGTCTGTCTGTCTGTCTGTCTATCTATCTATCTATCTATCTGTCTATCTATCTATCCTCTTCAATGTAAAACTCCCAGTCACTACAGCATGCTGCTCAGTAAAAGCCAGTTCCTACATTCTGATGAAAAAAGAGCAATTTCAAAAATACATTGAAATTGAGCATTTGATATCCAGCCCTGTTCAAAAACCAAAAGCACACACTTTCAAACTGCACACTTTACTCTTTATATAATGCACAATCTAAAAGGACTGGTGCACTTCCAGTAAGATTGCAGTTTCAAAAATTATTTAAAAATGTGCATTTGTAAGACATCGCTATTCAAAAAAAGTGCACACATTTTCGATTTGTGCAACTTTGGCTTTAGATTATGTGTAGTCTCAAAAAAAATGGCACACTTCTGGAAAACTTAAATAAGATTACACTTTATATTAGCAATTTTCATGAAAATTGCACAAAAATGAATCATGCAATTTGGTGTAATTTTGAAAGAATACTGAATATTACGCCTAGTACTTCCTCTGACCCCTTCCTGCATGGCAACAGGGTCAAAGTGTGGTCTTTACAGCTATTCAGACTACAGCAAACTGAAAAAGAGCCAGCATGACTCATGGACTACTGGAAGATTTCATTAATTTGCCCACAGGCTGGATCAGTGGCAGATCTAGGGCGTGGCGAAGGGTGCACCCTTCCCCGCATTGTAACTCACAGCTTGCTGCTGCTGCTGCATTTTACTTAGCTGAAGAAGTCTGATTAATTGATTGAACAAAAGCTTATATTCAAAACTACAGATTAGAAACATAGAAATCTGTCGACAGAAGAGGACCCATTGACCCCTTTCCCCTCTCCCGTAGGCATTTCTGTCCTTTCCCCTTACTCCCCATTTTTGTGCCTCCCCTCCCCAGTACAGTCTCCAGTCTCCCTTGCATGAACTGGATTCATACTCCTTCCTCACTTGTTTAAGCCCATGTAGTTATTCCATGCCCTCTTGAACTCCTCCACTGAGTTAACCCTCACCACCCATTCAGGCAGCCTATTCCAGGGACCCACTATCTTCTCAGTGAAGTAGTGCCCCCTCACATTTCTCTTAACTTTACCCAATCCAGCTTTAATCTGTGTCCCCTAGTTTTGTGTTGTCCCTCATCTTCAAGATAGTATGCAGTGAACAAGGTGACTGTGATTGAGTGCTTTCAAAAAAGGTGACTCAATCACGGTACCTGTGTTCAGGGCTACCTGGCAGGGTAGCGACCGGACACCTGGGTGGGTGAGATAGGGTGATGGGAAGCACATGCATGCATGTGTATGCATATGCACATGCACAGGGAGGGAGAGAAGGGGGGGAGGTATGTGGGAGGGAGTGTTCTGGGCAGCTGCCAAGCTGGTCAGCTAGTGTGGTCAGTTGGGGTGTGCATAGTGCAGGGTTCAGGTTTGGAGCAGCACAGTTTTTTGTTTTGTTTTTTGTCAGCAGTCGGCTTGTTATTTTTCAAGAAATTCACCCCCCTGACTTGCACTCCCCTGGAGTTGAGAATCCTTAAGTAGGGGGGCATGGTGGGGTGCAGGGGCACAGCCCCCTGCATAATATACAAACCAGTCAATGTTTTTTAATTCATTGTGAGTGAACATCGCCGTAATTCCTTTTCAGTGAAGTACACTCGCCCAAATGGCGATCGCTATTTCATGATCACCGTTATGACACAGAACCCTTGAAGGTGCTCCCTTCCCTTACCTTGTTGATTCCCCTCAAATATTTAAAAGTTTCTATCATATCCCTACTTTCTCTCCTTATTTCCAATGTATACCAGTCAAGCTCTTCCAGCCTTTCTTCATACAACCTTTTGTGCAAACCCTGCACCATTTTGGTCACCCTTTTCTGGACCCTCTCCACCCTATCTATGTCTCCTTGTAAATTAGGTTTCCAGAACTGTACCCCATACTCCAGGTGTGGTCTAACCATGGACCTGATTACATTTGTATTTTCTGTTAAAAATGTAATGAAAAGGATAATAGCAGACAGAACAGAGGATTAAAACATTACAAAAATTCCATATCACGTATGCACACTAGCCCAGCACCCTCCATTGTAAAATCCTGCATCTGCCACTGGGCTGGATAACCTGTTAGGCATCAAGTGATAGCCAGACAACACCTCTTTCTGGGACTGATAGAGGGACTGACCAGCTAGAGAGCTAGAATCTGGAGTGGCATGAGAGACCTTTGCAACAGCAGTGACAGAGATGATTGTGCAGATTTGTTTGGAGGCAGACTTGTGCTTTCATAGCCAAGAAGGAAATGATGGCTATATGCAAAGACTCTCAGTTGAGACACAGAGCAAGATTTCTGAAAATCTTTTCTCCCATTTATGTAAGGTAAACCACCATTGCCTTACCCTTTGGGAAGTTCAAATTTTTTTTCCAGTCTATCTTGTGCCACTGTTTTCCCCTTGCTTGCTGCTGTTCTCTCATTTGTCTTTGCCAGGTCATGGAGTCTGTCAGTGGAGGAGCAGGACCTGTTTGGAGCTGAAACATCCTGCGGGGGACAGAAGGTGCAGCTTAGCCTTGGAGCTATGGGCATTTTAAGGTGAACTTTTGCAACGTTAGTTATTTGGAAATACTTGAACTACGGGTCATAGAAACATAGAATTTGATGGCAGATAAGGACCGCTTGGCCCACCCAGTCTGCCCATTTCCCTACCTACTGGATAAGCTGCAGATCCTAGTTAACCAGCAGCCTACTTCTTCCTACCCCCACCCCCTAGAATTGCCTTATGACTATCCCACGCATGCTTGAATTCCACCACTGATTTTGACTCCACAACTCCTCCTCCGGAAGGCCGTTCATGCATCCACAACCCTCTCTGTGAAAAAATACTTCCTTAAATTACCTCTGAGCCACCCCCATCTTCAAATTGTGCCCTCTTGTTCTTGCACACCTCTTTTTTTGAAAGATGCTACCCTCTTGGACTTTGTTGATTCCCTTGAGGTACTTGAAAGTTTCTATCATGTCCCCCCTCTCCCTCCTTTCCTCGAGGCTATACATATTAAGCTCCTTAAGTCTCTCTTCATATGTCTTCCGGTACAGACCCTGCACCATTTTAGTTGCCCTCCTCTGGACAGCTTTCATCCTGTCTATGTCTTTGTGGAGACTGGGTCTCCAGAACTGCACACAGTACTCCAGATGGGATCTCACCAGCTGTCTGTACAGAGGATAATAACTTCCTGTTTTCTACTGGTGATGCCTCTCCCTATGCATCCCAGTATCCCCCACCTCCTTGCTGCCCTCACATTGCTTGCCCATCTTTAGGTCATCTGATATGACTACCCCAGGTCCCTTTCCATTTTGTTGTTGTTAGTATCTCACCCCCCATTGTGTACTCTTCCCCTGGGTTTTTGTTTCCCAGGTGCATTACCTTGCACTTCTTAGCATTGAATCTAAGCTGCCATACATTTGACCATTCCTCTAACCTTGCCAAGTCCCTTCTCATCCTTTCTACCCCCCCCGTGCATCAACTCTGTTGCAATTCTTAGTGTCATCTGCAAAGAGACATACTTTTCCTTCCAGTCCTTCTGCAATGTCACTTATAAAGACATTGAAGAGGACCAGTCCTATACTGAACCTGCGGTACCCCACTAGTAACCCTCCTTTCTTCTGAGTGGACTCCATTTACTATTACTCTCTGTCCTATTCTCCAGCCAATTCTTTACCCAGGCTGTCATCTTGGGACCCACTCCCAGGCTGGCTAACTTGTATATTAATCTTTGTGTGGGACTTTGTCAAATGCCTTGCTAAAGTCTAGGTAGGCCATGTCCACAGCCCTCCTGATCTACTACTTTGGTCACCCAGTCAAAGAAATCTATCAGATTCGTCTGGCATGACCTTCCGCTGTGAATCCATGCTGCCTAGGGTCCTGTCCCCTCTGGCCTCTAGATACTCGACAGTTCTTTCCTTTAGAAGTGATTCCATCATTTTCCCTATCACTGAGGTTAAACTAACAGGTCTATAGTTTCCTGTTTCTGCCTTGCTCCCACTTTTGTGAAGGGGAATCACATCTGCCCTCCTCCAGTCCTCGGGTACCACCCCATCCTCCCATGTTTTGTTAAAAAGGGTAGTCAGTGGTGTCACTAGTTCTACCCTTAGTTCTTTTAGAATTCTGGGATGAATCCCATCAGGCCCCATTGCCTTGTCCACCTTCAGTTTTAAGAGTTCTTTCAGAACCCTTTCTTCTGTAAATGGGCTGGTATCAACTTCTGTATCCAGAGTGTTACTACTGTTTGTTTTATATACCTCCCCCTCTTTCTTTGTAAATGCTGAGCAAAAATATTTGTTTAGTATCTCTGCCTTTTCACAGTCTCCTCTGCCCACCCTCCCTCCCTTTATTAAGCCTCACTATCCCTCCCTTGGTCTTCCTTCGCTCCCTGATGTACCTATAAAAGGTTTTATCCCCCTTCTTAACTGAGTTGGCTATCTTTTCCTCGGTTTGGGCCTTTGCTGTTCTGACTGCCTTCCCAGCCTCCTTTTGCTTTAACTGATACAGTTCTCTGTCCTGCTCCTTCTGTGATTCCTTGTATTTCCTGAATGCTTTCTTTTTCTCTTGAACCTTCACTGCCACTTCCTTTGAGAACCATAGTGGTTTCTTACATCGTCTTGTTTTGTTTATTTGCTTCACACAAAGGCTCGTTACCTCTGTGATGGCAGTTTTTATTATTTCCCATTGTTCTTCCACCCCTCCTTCCTGCCCATTTGCTAGTGTGTTCCTTAGGCACTCACCCATTTTGGCAAAGTCAGCCCTCCTAAAGTCCAGTCAGGTCAAGTCAGGTCAAGATTTGGAAAGTTGGGGAAAATAGAAGAATTAACGAGTCTATGGACTGTTGCCCTGAGGCCCTATCAAAGTACGGCAGTAATAAGTTAAACTATAGGAACAGTAAAAAATCAGAATAACCTGTGAGGTTCCAGTGGAGTTGGTAAAGATGTCAGGACAGAAACGCTGTGGAGTATTAAGGAAGCGTGGACAAAGAAAGAAAGAAGACTTGCTGCAGTCTATTTAACATCGAGTTAATGTGATTTGTGTTGTTTTTGCCTTTATCTTCTTACTGTAAGGAGACCTAGTACATAAGGAGACATTCTAACAATACATACGGCACATAGGACATAAAAGACATAAAAGGCACAAAACCGTAGAGTAAAGCTTACTGGTACTGTAGTATTGTGGGTTCTCCTTCTTCTATGCTGTAGTTAGATCTTCTGAAATAGAATTCAGAGATTGAACCATACATTTTTCGGATGTTAGCACAGTACGCTTAGTAGGCCTATATTTGCTGTGGCCTTGCTCCAGGTTATTCAGGCAAACTACAATATTTTTTGTTCCTAATCTCCAAATCGAAAACTTCCAGTATAATATTTCCCATTTAACCTCCTTATGTTTCTAATTATTCTGATATTTTTTACATTTCTTTTATTTGATCATTTAAAATATTTGTTTTGTACTTTCGGGTACAGATCATGTGACCTGACCCTTTTTAAAGTGCATGCTTTGGTGTCCTTCTTCACTCAGCTCCCTTTTGACTGCCAGCTTGCAGCATCGAGCATAAACTAATGCCTCAAGTGACTTTCATTTATCAAATTTTTTGTGGAGATTTCAATTAGTTTTCTGTTTTACTTACGGCCTTTTTCTTCTCTTTACCTCACCTGGTATTTTGCTGGTGCTTAGCCTCTGTTTTTTTTTGTATCTTTTCTAGGCATTATTACCATGTTTACGGTGTGCAGAACAAGTCATAAAACTTTTTGGGACATCTCAATTCAATCTGGTCTTCTCGTCTTGCATGACCGACTTTCTGTAAGTTTTTTAATTTTGTATAAGTGGAACAAATGGACTTATTTTATTAATAGTTTCACAGTTTTTATAGCTTTTTTAATTTAATTTTTTTAGCTTCCTGATACCATGTTGAACTATGGTTATTTGTGGTATTGGCATCAGTGCCTCTCTGGCATAGCGAGTATTTCCTGGGTATCTTCATTTACTGGAGCCACGTGGTCAAAGTTTGCAGCAAAGACATCTTGTTGGGAAGATACAAGAAATGGATTTATTCAGTTTTATTATCTTTCATGGTCCTTCTTTGTATAATCGTTTCTTCAGTGTATACTAAATCTTCCATTTGGACATCAGAGATGGATGATAAAAGTATGAAATTAAGAAATGATAAGGTGGTTTCTAAAACCAAGAAGGGGGAGAAAGTAATGACCAGGAACAAAAAGATCATAGAATTTTTAAACAGTTCAGATAAAATATGCATACCTAGGACACTGTCTCCTAGAAAAGGGATACCATCAGAACTTATGCAATGCATAGAGAAACAAAAAAAAAAACAATAGCTTACCAGGTGATTATTTATTAAAATATATTAAAGCACTTGAAACTCTGAATCAAGACTTAGGGGAGATAGTACACGAGTGTACTCAAGTGGAACCTAAGCAGAGGTCATTACTATTTAAGAGAAGGAGGACAAGGCCCAAGATCTAAGAGAAGATTATTTAACTGCTTTTGACAATTTTATCACCCCTTTTATGAGTAGAGAGAGATCTGCCCCTATGGGAAAAGTATGTGCTGACACTGGTAATATTCAGTTGCATGGGACAAATATAGCTCCCACTGAAAACCTATGTAATGCTATGCTGAATGCCCACATACCACAGGAAGGGACTGCAGAAGGACTTCTACAGTCCCACAGTAAACTTAATCCTACCCTTATGAGTAAGTATAATGTCCAGACTAACATTCTCATCCGCAAGCAACTCTCAGAGATTAAAACAGTTTTAGTGGTTACAAACATGTCAATGGGAGCTATTATGAAAGAACTTGAAGAGCAGAAAAAACAGATGGTTTATGTAGAGAAGGATATTAAAGAAACAAAGAAAAGTATAAAAGAAATTACTAAAGAAGTAGCGGACAAGTAATACAAGCAGATGAGGGATCTCAGGGCTCATAACAGAGCAGACATTAAAGTGGAGAAAACAAATTAAACTGTGGTTAAAGAGAAGAAGAAAAAGAAAACAAGAAAGTACAAGGAAAACGGAATACAAAAAATGCCATGTATTTGGGAGATGCAGAAGATAACATCTGAAAAAAATATGGAAACAGAACAGAAAAAGGGTATCAAGAGTAGAACAATGAATAAGATAGACAAGATGCAAGGAATACAGGAGAATAAACTACATACAGTTTATTTCCGTGATATACCTAAAGCTGGAAGAGAGACACCGTTCTTACTAAGAATTGTTGTGTATAACATAATCAAAAGTCAACTTAAGACAAGGTTTATATGGGAAGATATGATCTCAGTCTACAAATATAAGGCTTCCCCCAACAAAAGTTATGTTTGTTTGGTGGTGAAGAATAAGACAATAAGACATGATATATTAATTTAAAAGGAGGAACCATGTAAAATGGGTATAGATCTTGATACCACTATGAAATTATTTAGAGAAGAAGTTAGATCTCAGATACAGAATAATGACTCACAGCAGTTAAAGCAAACCATAAATCAAGGAAAGGATAGCCAGCAGTCTTTTTTTTTTCCTGAACTCCTTTTCTTCACCCACCTACTGGGGCATCTTTCAGATTCCCTTGCTTGACCTGCGACTCCTGACCGCCCACCTGAACCACAACACCCCCAACTTCTGAATCGGGTTCAGGAATCCCATCTCCCCCAGTGCCTTGGAGAAGCTGGGAGTCCCCAGAGGGTAGAGTTGGAGGATGCAGCTGGCATTGGGCATGTGGGCCTCAGCCACTGGAGATTGCCATTGCCTCACCCAGTCGGAGGGGGTATTTTCCATGTTTTTCACCCTCCCTGAGCTTGGACGTGCAATGGCCTCTGGTGAAGCCTGCCACAGCTCAGCCCTACTACTTTGCTGTCCTAACACGTGCAGTGCCCCTAGTCTCCACCGGGGGCTCATTCCCAAACCTGGTTTGCCGGCGTGGTGTGAGGTGTGGCATCCAGCACCTCAACCCTCAGTGCCACCGGGCCATAATCAGCAGTCTATAGTTAGATACCTACAGAAACTAACAGTTATGGAGTATGAGCTGAAGGGATCTCCAAACTTTGAAAAAGTAATAAGAAGTAGAAAGCAAGGGGGTGAATTAATAAATAATAGTATAGTTTTGGAAGAGTATGATTCTGAGAGTTCTTATGAGGAAAATTCTGATCATGGCTGCAGACATGTGGTTAGTGTGTCATGTCACAACTGTTATGATGCTCTTTCTAGCACCTTAGAGAGCTCTGAGCTGGAGTGTTCTACCACTGAACTCTCAGATTGAATTTTAAAGAAAACCATCTCTCCACCACTTATGACTCCCACTGGCTTAAGTATACTATCTTGGAACATAGCAGGTGTAAATGGGAAAAATTAGGATGGTTCTTGTCTTCATTTAATGAACAAATATGATGTTATTTTACTACAAGAGTACTGGCTTGATTCTGGTTCACATATGGAAATGCAGGATTTTACCAAATTTTCCCTACCTGGGAAAAGGGTGGCTATTCGGGGTTGGTGATGATTCTATTACATACAAGAAGGAATTTTTTTTATTATTAAAATTTTGGTAACCGGGTAGGCCCACTGAGACTGTGACGGTCCCTTTTTCAGGGGTGACGCAGGATTAGTTACATGTACCTAAGGGAGAAGAAAACCAAAGCTATGATACATACAGTGAATCAATGTTTACATAGTGCAGTTGGAATACACATAGCAGCATGCAGTACATCGTAGACAGACTCCAAGCAGTAGACTGAACATTTTTTTGTTAGGACAACAAGGAGAACAGACACAGCAAATGATAACTCACATAGAAAAGTGCCCTAGCATCCTACTCCCCTTAGCATACCCTCCCTCCAGAGACTGTTATTCTGTGGCAATCCACCCCATTCAGGAGAGCCTTTGTGTAGCCTCAATTGTAGCAGCAGCACAATGCCCCTATGTCCAGGTGGGATTTTAGTACTTTTTTGAACCCCCAGGAGAGGTTCTATCTTGAAGCTCTCTTGGGAGATTGTTCCAGAGTTTGGGTAGGGACACCCTGGCAGACCGAAGGCCAAGGGATGATTTGGCTTTGGGTATTTCAAGTCATTTCCGATCGGTAGACCTGAGCTCTCTCCTGTTAGTTTTAGGGACAAGCAGGTCTCGTAGACTTGGGGGGGGGTTCCAGGTTGTTGTAGTTTAAAGGCCAGGCACAGTGAGGGATATGCTAGCCTGGCTTCCAAGGATGGCAAGTCCAGGGCATGGAGCACCTTGCAGTGGTGCTCCATGCAGTGCACCCTGGCTGTAAACTGGCCGACCCTGTGGTATAGTGCACCAAGGTGCTGCCTTTCCATGGGCCTCAGTGTCTGGAGCACAGTCACTCCATTGAATAGGATGGGTAGTATTGTCCCATTCCTACAGCCTTCTTGGTTTCCTTGCCCATACACTATATAGAAAAGTGCATGGGGAATGGTTGACAATAGGGCATCTTTCACCTCGTTGGCACTATGATGACAGATTACCTCTCGAGCTGTAGAAGAGGCCCAGTTTTTGGCTTACTACCTTTGTAAGGTAGTCCATGTGTTTCCTGAAAGAAACCTCCTGGTCTAGGTACATCCCCAGGTACTTGATGTTATCTACTACCTCAATCCCAGTCCCATTTAGGGTGGTGAGGGACAGGAGGTTTGATCTGTCTGTGCCAAGTTTTTTTGGGCCAAAGAGCATGGCTTTGGTCTTCTTGCTGTTTAGGACCAGCCTGTTTTCCTGGCACCATGCTTCAAGGGTTGTGAGATCCTATTGCAGCTCTAGGTTTAGGGACCCACATCCTTCCCAGTTCTGTACAGCACTGCATTGTTGGCTTATAAGGTGACCTTCACCCTGCCACAATGCAGGGGTAGGTTGTTGGTGAACAAGGAGAATAGTAGGGGGCCTAAGATTGACCCCAGTGGAACTCCATCAGATACTGGGCACTGTTGTGATTTTGCTCCGTTCCAGTGTACCATTTGTGTCCTGCCTTGAAGGTAATTTGTGAACCATTGTAGGGCATGCGTGCCCAGGCCTAGCCCCCTTAATCTTTCTAGTAGTAGCTGGTGTTCGACAAGATTGAACGCCTTGGTCAGTTCAATGAAAACTGCACCTAGCATTTTATTGTGATCTAAGGCTTCATACACGTCCATGGTAAAGCTTAGCAGAGCCGTCAGTTCATAAGACATATACCTCTCAGCACTGTAATTGGCTTGGCATCGATGGTATTACTGAGAATGGTATGAATATTCTTTTTGTCTATTCATATTTTCTGCCTAGTCTGAAAATTATGGACTTTGAAATTCAACTTAAAGAACTAGCTAATTTTCTGGATGACTTTTGTACTACTACTATTCATAGACACTGTGGGTGGGATATTCAGACTGTGCCAGGCAGGGGCACAAGCCTAGGCACAGTGCAACTGGGATGAGCCAGGGCATGGTCCAGGTGATATTCAACGGTGCTGTGCCATGGCTCAGCACCATTGAATATGGCACTGAGGGTGCATGCACTGCGCCACCACAAGTGGCTGCAGGGGAGCAGGGGGCTGCACCAGCGCAAGTGTGGTTGTGCTAGGTGCAGCAACAGTGATATACAGCCGTGGGCATGCAAATGAGGCCATAATGCATGCAAAATGCAAATGGGGCCAGTTGTATGTCATTATGGCCCCATTTGCATGTGGTGTGCAGATCCCCGACAACTTGTGCCTGGCACCCTGCCAGGATGCAGCCGCTGGGGACCGACACCCTGCTGCCCCATGGCAGGCACCGCACCCATTTGCCTGATCACAGACATGAGTAGAAATATTCCCTGGTGGTTCAGTGGACCACTATCCCTTGCCTGATTGTGGGCATATGCACAAATGATCCCTGGTGGTCCAGTGGATGATCTCCCTCACCCGATCGTGGGCATATGTCAAACTCCCTGGTGGTCTAGTGGACTGACCCCCAGCGCCCGATCGCAGGCATATGTCATACTCCCTGGTGGTCCAGTGGCACCTCCCTTTCCACCTGCCCACTGAGTCCCTCACCACCCTGCACTCCCCCCCAGTCAGCGGCGGGCAGCAGCTCCCCACCCACAAGCTGACCGGCCACCCACCAACTGACAGCATACAGTAGGGCTGTATGCCTATTGGTACACTGTGTGGGCCAATGGGCATGCAGACCATACTGTACTACACAGTCCTGAATTGTGAATGAATGCTCATTCACAAGTTGGGACTATGTAGTACTCGAGATACAGGTGCCGCAATGTTATTCTATGGGAAATTTCTCTTCTTCGGAGTGCTGTAACTATTGAACCATTGCCAACATTTTCACTAAAAGAGCAGAAGGCACATCTGTGGTGCAAGGGCTTGCCACCCTGCAAATTTCAGCCCCAAATCCCTAACCATTTATTTGTTATGAAGTGGCAAAGAAACTGATGTTTTGGGGGTGGTACTTTTGCAAATTTGCGATAATTTTGCAAATGTACTTTCGCAACAGTATCATACTTTTGCAAATTTGTGAAAGTTTCGTGAAAGAACATTTGTGAAAATACCACAGTGTTTGCAAAAAGAGCTTAGTTTCATTTTCGTAAGCAATAATTCACTTTCCAAAATGGCCATTTTCATGCTGAACACATAACTTTTTCCACAGGAAATAAGGGAAAATTTAAAATTTTTACAACTTTTCAACAGATTAATATTTTTTCACCAAACCTTCCAAACGCACATCTGCGACTCAAGCACAGTCTACCCTGAAAATTTCAGGACCCAACCTAAAACCGTTTCTGAGATATAGGTGGACAAATAAATGTAAAAAAACTGGTACATTTAGGATTTTTTGACACTCTATATCTCAGACACCATAAACCTGATTCACATGAAATTTAGCAGATCATGAGGACTACACCTAGTTATTACGTATGCCAAATTTCATGCAAATCTAGTGAACAGTTCCAGAGTTATTAAGGTTCAACATTTCGGGTTTAACATAGAAGTTTGCACTCAACCCTAAAGTGAAAATACCAGTGTTTGCGAAAATAGCTTAGTTTCACTTTTGCAAGCAATGATTCATTTTAAAAAATGACCATTATCATGCTGAACACTTCACTTTTTTTTCCATAGGAAATAATGGAAAATTTTAAAACTTTAATAACATTTGAATGAATTAATATTCATTTTCACCAAGCCTTTAAAAGGCACATCTATGACCCAAGCACAGTCTATCCTGAAAAGTTCAGAACCCAACCTAAAACCATTTCTGAGATACAGGTGAACAAAGAAATGTAAAGAAACTGGTAAATTTAGGACTTTTTGATGCTCTGTATCTCAGAAACCACAAAACCTATTCACACAAACTTTGGAATTTCAAGAGAACTTCTCCAAGAGATTATGCATGCCAAGTTCTGTGCACATCCATTGAATGGCTCCAAAGTTATTAAGATTCAAATATTTGAGTTTAATGCAGAACTGTGCACCCAATCCTAACTATACTGGCACTACTGTGCCAGTATAATATATATATGTATATATATATATATAGGCAAAAACATTTGTTAATGCATCAGTTAGGGTTGACAACAAAAGTATGGAAATGAGGCATTAGGATAAGTCCCTAACTCCCACACTTCCACCCCACCCCCATCCTCTACACACCAACAGGCATCGGGGTGTGCCATGGGAGTCATTAGGCCAGACTCTCACCCTGTTAATGTGTAAACCAATTGACATGGTACAGTATAGGAGAATGGGGTGAGAGTTAGGCCTAACAACCCCATGACACACCCTGAAGCCTGTTGGTGTGTGAAGGATGGGGTGTGGGATGGTAGGGTGGGGGGCTAGGGGCTCAACCCTAAAGCCTCATTTCCATGCTTTTGTTGCTTCAACCCTAACTGATGCATTAAGGATGTATTTTGCCATTTATGTCCTCACTTTTTGAGATAGTATAATGGTATCTTCATTTTACTGTGGGAGGGCAGGGTCCTTTGGACCCTGCCTTCCCATCCCTCCATCCAGATTGTACAACAGTATCCATCTGTCACATTGGGAGTGCAGGTTCTGAGGGACCCTGCACTACTATCCCTCCACAGATGCACATACTGTATGTGTGTAGTTGTAGAAACACAGGGGTCTCTGGACCCTGTGCTTCCACATATTGAGTTATGAGCAGGCATAGCAAAATTGCAACAAATAGTCATAACTGTGCCATCTTAGCTAATTTTCACCCCAAATGTCCAGCATAACCTTCTTATCAACTCATTGCATGTACCCAGTACAGAATACTTTTAAATCCCTGTCGAAATGTAATTCTGCACAACTGTAACGCCGTTTTGCACCACAGGTGCAGAAAAACATATTTGGCAGGATTCAAAAAATTACAGCTGTACTATTCATGAAGAGGTGTGAAAAAATGGCAATGTTGAACATCTGGAGTGAAAACATGAAAAATGGGTGAAGTTACAAGCGTGCGTAGAAACTGTGCAAAGCACTCTCATAATGCAGTCATTTGTTTAATTTTTTCACCTAATTTCAAAGTGGGCTTATTGGGACCTCCCCTCATGAACAGTGACACACTGATTTTGTTACTCCATCTCGAAAGTTGATTTCGCACAGTGACTGCGCCATTCCGCACTACAGGTGCGAAAACACATTTCAGGCAGGATGTGAAAACTGACAACTATACTGTTCATAAGGAGATGTGAAAAAATGGCAATGTTGAAAATCTAGGGTGAAAATATTAAAAATTGGTGAAGTTACAAGCGTGCATAGAAATTGCTCAATGCATGTTCATAACAGTCATTTTGGGGATTTTTTTTCACCAGATTTGCGACATGGGCTTTTTGGGACCCCACCTCATGAACAATGGCACTGTTGTTTCGTTAATCGGTCCCAAAAGGTGATTCCACTCAGTGACCGCGAAATCACCTTTTGGAACTGAGTAACAAAATTACAGTGCCAGTGTTCATGAGGCGGGGTCCCAAGAACCCCATTTTGAAAATTGTATTTATTTTATTTAGTTTTTGATGACCGGGTAGGTGCACTAGCCATAACAATGACTATTTTCAGGCACGACCTGGGAGGGTACAAAACAAAACATTACAATAACAGGTTACAATATATAAGATCACAACTATTCAAAGGTAGTACTGCAGAGCAGGCTGGTGATTACATTACAGACAACAGTGGAATAAATAACAACAGACAAGAACAAAATTAAGGTAAAAGAGAGTTATCATTTACATTATGCAAATGACAGTTTGGTTTGGTCATAAGTTCTAATATTATCATGGACAACTTGGAAAGATTATAACTAGGAGACAGAGGCATTATAGTAGTAAGATACAGGATGATGTGGAGGGGTAAAGTAAAAGGGGGAAATGAGGATTTGAAAGAATGGGGCTAGGATAAGATAGGAAAGATAGGGACATATTGAGAGATTAAGGTCCCTAGGTAATAAAGATTTGGGGCCAAAATTCCTAAAAATGGCTGAGATAGCAACCTAACTTGAAACCCCCATTGAATGCCATTATACGGCGCTTACCTTTGTTTCTTCAGTTTGTGGTTTGGCTTTGAAAAGTGCAGACTTGTCCCAGTCCAGAAAAGATTGCTGCTCCTGACCTCCAGAAGTAAGTATGGGTAAGGAGGAGCGTGGGCAGGAGGGTGCTCAGTGGGAGGGTGGGGGAGGGGTACTGGGGAGATGAAGAGGGACCGTTTTCTTTTTGCAAGTTTAAAAAGTAAAAGATGCTGGGGATGGTTTTCTTTCTTTACAGGTATTTAAAATATTTAAACATATTTGGGCACACTGGGGTTGGCTCCCAGTGTGTCATAATTAGTGGTGGGGGGCTGGATACATGCCAACATGGGTATTGGGCAACCTGTGTCTGCAATTCAAGACTACCGGATTTGGCAGGGGTGCAACATCTGACACCAGGAGTGGGCATCCCAGTGTCGGAAACATTAAAATTTAATTAAAAAGCTGGCCCAGTGGCTCTGAGAGTTAAGGCACTAGATGCCTCATCTCACGCCATGCCGGTGACCCGGGTTCGGAACGAGCCCGGGTCGTCAGGGATCGGCAGGATCGGGGAGGAATCGATCATCTGAGGGACAGCTCTCCCTTCTCAGGGAGGGTGTAGGGCATAGGATCGCTCTTGAGTGACCTCTGGCATTGGCAGGGGGCAGCCTGGAATTTGCGTTGCTGCCATATGGCAATGGGGGTGGAGCTTGGTGGACACTGGCTGTCACTGCACATCCAAGCTCCATGGGAGGGAGGAGGGTGGGGAGAAAACGCATAAAAAAAACTCCTCTCCGCTGACAGGTAAAGGTGGGTCCAGTAGCAGTGGCCCCACGCCCAATGCCAGGCTTTTGGGAAGTGCTGTCTGGTTCCTCCCCACAAGCAGTGTGCCCACCAGCATTCTAGATACAGCACCAGTATGAGTGGCGGTCCTTCCTTGGGGGACTCAGAGCCGGGGGTTAGGGTAGCACTGCAGAGGGGAGGAGGCCAGCATCCAGAGAGTACAATCGAAGCTTCAGACGGGTGGGCAGAGCCAACACTGACAGTCCACGCAGGAGAGAAGGTCAGTGGAAGAGGAGAGAGAAAAAAGAGTTATAAAAAAATTTAATTAAAAAAATACATATCAACTTGGCACACTGGGGTGGGCTCCCAGTGTGCCATATTAATGGTGGAGGGGGAGATACATGCCAACACAGGGATTGGGCACCCTGATGTCGGCATTTAAAGAATAAATGCTGGGGCCATTTTTTTCTTGGGATCCCTGTTCATCAGCCAATCCCCATTCATGAGGTGGGATGAGGACAGATGGCCCTGTCTGACCATCTGGTCTTCATCTCATGACCAGTTCTGACCATCTGGTCTTCATCTAATGAATGGGGATTTTGACACCTCACAAACAGAGATCGGCTGATGAATGAGGATTTTGACACCTCACGAACGGGGATTTTGTTTGTATAATCCCCACTTATGAAGTGTCAAAATCTGCATTCGTCAGCCAAATCCCTGTTCGTGAGATGTTGGAATCCCCATTCATTAGCCAATCCCCATTCATGAGATAGGGCCATCTAGTCCTTATCTCATGAACAGGGATTTTGACAGCTCACAAATGGGGACCATCTCACGAGCAGGAATTTGGACACCTCACAAATGGGGATCAGAAGCAAGCGATGAACAGGGATTTTCAAATAAAAAAACGCTGATTTTTAATAAAGTGATGGAAATCAAACACATGGTTTTGTGGAGGATGTTGCCCTGAACAAAACCCACACATTTGTTTCCAAAGAATACATCCATGGGGCAAATTACACCATTTTGTTTGGGGCAAAAAGTGAAAACAAGATGGTGGCTCACAATGATTTTTTTTCTCACGAATGGGTATTTAATGAATTTCCATTTGCGAACTGTCAAAATCCCCATTCATAAGCCAAAATCCTTGTTTGCAACTATGTATCTATCCAAAAGACTGAACTGAGCATGCTCAGAACCTGAATTTTCAGAACTCAATAACTTTGGATTGGATTCATATCTTTGCACCAAACCAATGCTGACCTGTTCCACAGGGCAAGCTCTTACTACCCTTAAAAATTCAGGCTAAAATCCCAAAAGGCGTGGGTGCAGGGTGATGAGGAATATTCAGGACAAATTGGTGAAAAAATGCAAAAAACATACTTTTTTCACTATGCGGTGCACAAAAACTGCATATCTGATCAAAATGAAACTTTGCACATCAGGGCATCTACCCCACAGGACAGCATATACCAAATTTCATACAAATCTGTAGAACAGTTGCAAAGTTATTAAGGCCCAAAATGTAGGGTTTAACATTGAACTGCCTACTCAACCCTAACTACAAGGGCACAATCGTGCCCTTATTTTATATATATATATATATATATATATATATATATATACACACACACACACACACATATGTGTGTATCCATGTAAACAGACTAATGGATAGGTCACTGGGCATTACGGTGAGTAATACATCGAGAGGTTCTGGACACGTAGGAACCTCGAGAGCGAAGCTCAAGAGGCTCCCGTGTCCAGAACCTCGAGACGGTTTCTCACTGGCAATGCCCATTGAGCTCTCCTTTATTTTTTTTTAATATATTGATCTGCGTTATTTTGTTATAGACTCTGTCTGGGTCCTAGCCAACTGCCGCACTTCCTGGCACTGACACTGTCTCACTCCATCCCCCCCCCCCCATGCACACAGGCATGGTGAGCAAAACAGTTTGTTTTAATTAACTCTTACCTTTTGTTTTTGTTTCAGGGTGAAGAGCAAGATCAGCCAGATAAATCCTATTTTGAATAAAAAATATGGGGAAGTATTGTGGATGCTGTACACTCTCGCTAAGCAAGAGTCCGCCGCCATGTTTTCGAAACTGTTTCGTATGCTCACAGACAGAAAGCGGCCAATGATGAGCCATGGCTTGAGTTTCTATGCTTGATTGATGTTTGGGAGCATCAGTGATTTGGATAGTTGTGCGCTTGCGCTGTATAGGTGTTATGATAATAGTATTGTTCAGAGCTCCGAACGATGCTATTACGGGTTCTGAATGACATTATTATCACTTCAGAACAGTGCTATTCTCACTTTTCAGAACACTGTATTATGGGAAAAATTTTGTATGCTTCAGTATAGTATTATTTTCACAATCCATATTTTATATATATATATATATATATATATATATATATATATTAGAGGCAAAAAACTCTGTTTAATGCATTAGATAGGGTTGTTCCAGCGACAAAAGTGAGGAAATTAAGCTGTTAGGTTGAAAACCCTAACTCCAATTCACCCCTCAGTACCACACACACACAGACACACATATGCAAGTATGGGGAGGACCAAGTCAACACAACCAATGACAGACATCCAGCAGCAGGTGACAGAAATAACAAACAATTGTCTAAATGTACTCACGAGACATCCCACCCACCTGACCAGGTACTCATGCTCAGTGGAGATCAACAGCAAAACTGAGGCCATGTGCATCAAGCATTTACATCCCTGATTGCCGCTGCACACAGCGTATCACACTTAGTAGTTGCACGGCCTTACCTACTGATGCCCCACACCACACCACAACTGGTACTGTGCTGTTAGTCAATATAAATGCTGAAGGTGCATGATGACAGTTGTAGAAAGGTTTTAACACTAATGAGTACACATTAATTAAGAGAAGTACATAAATTAACTACAAGACACTAGCATGCTCAAGTTAAAAGTAGTGTTACATTTAGTATGTGATTTACATAGTAGTACATTTACTGCAACTGTTTACTCAAGATAGAGAGGCTGATGTAAACATATGGAAAAGCATTGCCTGTTCAACGCTGTGAAATTCGTACTGCCAGTATCAGATGCATTCTTACTGATGAAGGTGTACTGCTGATGTACATACATAGGCCTTCAGTGTGTTTCAACACTAAAGATGCAGTAAGTATTCTTTGTAAGAAACAATGTAATTGCATGGATCAGGCCAAGCAACTTCTAAATATCATAGCACTACTGAGCCAGCAATGACGTACCTGTATCGGAGATGTCTATAGGATAGATTTTCCTGTAGGCACTTACTGAGTATGTTGTACCTGAGAAAGACAATCTCATTGCATCTGTGATGACTAACTTATTCAAATAGTGATATATTTACTATTGTTGCAATGAGTGATCTATGCCACTTATGGACACAGTGTAATTTTTTTAACAGTTGTTCCATACTCAGGCTGTATGCCTAGTGTTTGGGTTTGCTACACTTCTGTCACTGATGATATCAAAGTGATAACTATGTTAATTGTGGTACAACAGGAATCAAGTAGTTATAGTGTAGCTATAAACAGAATTTCTTTTAGTATTGATTTAACTCACAATGGGGAAAGTGTACTAGGACAGCAGGGGTTATTCTCTATCACTGACTCTGTCAGTTATAATCACACTAAGGTTTCAATGACTGTAATGATCAAGTTACACTGTTCATCTTCATGAGTTCATATTCACAGCCATTCTCCAGTAACTAGACAGTGTATGGTGTAACTGGGTTGGACACTGTGTTGCAAAGCTGCTGCAGTGCCTAGCAGAGGAAGTATCTACTCACAAGACAATTAAGCAAAAGGCATGACCAACAGTTATGTTAAATGGTCCTATTATTCACCCTGTAGGGGTTTAATGTTGAATGAGGCATAGCCGAGTGCCACATGTCACTAGACAGTGATAAACTAACCATTAACATAATACCTGGGAGTAAGCTTATTGCTATCATAATAAAACTGTTTTTTAAACAACATTAAACCATGTTCATCATAACGTTAGGCTCTACATGTATCTTAATAAAACTAAACATAAAGGCTGTTACAATGTTTACAGTCAATTAGAAAGTTGCATTTCTCAAATCCTTGTTATAATCAGAGATATTATACCTGTACAACTCCTTGGTTTTGCTCCAACTCTATTGCTCAGGTGGCCCACCACATGTGGTGTGGTCTGGTGTAGAGCATCGGTAGGTAAGGCCATGCAACTACTAGGTGTGGTACGCGTGTGCAGCTGCAATCAGGATGTGTACGTTTGGTGTACATGGCCTCAGTTTTGCTGTTGATCTCCACTGAGCATGCAGTACCTGGTCAGGTGGGTGGGGATGTCTCGTAGTACACTTAGACAATTGTTTGTTATTTCTGTCACCTGCTGCTGGATGTCTGTCATTGGTTGTGTTGACTTGGTCCTCCCCATACTTGCATGTGTGTGTGTCTGTGTGTGTGGTGCTGGGGTGAATTCGAGTTAGGGTTTTCAACCTTAACAGCGAATTTCCTCACTTTTGTCGCTGTGGAACAACCCTAACTAATGCATTAAACGGAGTTTTTTGCCTCTAATTTCCCTTCTTTTTGAGAATGATAACGAGAAATAGTGAATGTAATGCAGCGGTGGGAGTGTGGGGCCCGGTCCTGCCACATGATGTCTTGTGGCATAGTAACAGGAACAGCAAAGCAAACAGAAGCGCTAACAGTGGCGCGCATGGTAACGCAAGAGCAAATGAGAACAGAAAGGGTAACGCACACGGTGGCGTAGACGGGAACGGTCTGCCACGTGATGTGTTGTCACATAGTAACATGGTGCCTGCAAACAGAAATGTCAATGGGCATGGTGATGTAAAGTGAAACAGAAAGAGAAACAGTACTGTAGACAGAAATGGCAAAAATAACAGAAACACAAGCGCAAATGAAAAATACAAAGGATAACGACATGGTGGCGACGACCAACGGTAAGTGAACGGCACGGAACCGCAAGCAGAAAGGGCAACGGTAACAGTAATGTAAGCGCACAGGCTGGTTTTCCCCAAAAGCTGAATAGAGAAAGACAGTGAGTACAAAGAATGTATGCATAACAAGCATTTGTCAATGCCGAATGTTTGCTTGCTGGCATTGGCAGTGGTAGTGTAGAAGTTACAGAGCTGTGTAATAGTAATGGCAGTGAAGTATTGAACTGAAGCCAACCCCACCACCACCCTGCAGAGAGTGACAGGCATTGGGGTGTGCCTTTGGGTCGTCAGGGCATAACGGCCACGCAATTTCAGTACACCCCACCCTGCAGACACTGGCAAGTGTCACAGTGTTCCTTGGGGTCTTTGGTCCTTATGCGCACCCCATTCCATTAGGAAATACAGAGAGATGGGTGCAGTATAGGAGAATGGGGTGAACTTTGGGGCCAAAGAGTCCAAGGCATACCTCGATGCTTCTCACTAGCTGCAGGGTGTGGAATGGTATGAGCATTACAGGCAAGAATCCCAAGTCACGCCCCTGATGCCTGTCATTCTCTACAGGGTTGGGCATTATGGTCAGAAACCCTAACACCTCAGGCATTCGTTGGTATTTTCGCTCCAAATGTTCAACATGTTTTTTTTGTGACCCCACCTCATGAACAGGGAGAATATCAGTTTCTTAGCCGAAAGCTGCTTATGCACCATGACTATGACATTTAGCACCACAGGTGCAAAAACATTCCGAACAGGATGTAAAAAATGACAGCTGTACTGTTCATGAGGAGGTGTAAAAAATGGCAATGTTGCAAATCTGCAGTAAAAATATTAAAAAAACTGGTGAAGTCACGAGCATACATAGAAACTGTGCAACGCACAACCGTAATATAATTAGGTTGGGGATTTTTTACAGCAGATTGTCTACTCAGGCATTTTGGTGCCTCCAATCATGAACAGTGTCACTGTGATTTTCTTTATCTGTCCCGAACAATGATTTCCCACAGCGACCACGCATCTCTGCACTGAAAGTGTGAAAACACACTTTGGCCATGTTGTGAAAAATGACAGCTGTACTGTAAATAAGGCAGTGTGGAAAAATGCCACTGGTGAAAATCTGGACTTAAAATATTACAAAGTCATGAACTTACGAGGGTGCGTGGAAACTGCAGAATGCTCACTCATAACACAGTCATTTTATGGACTTTTGTCACCAAATTTTCAACATAGCCATTTTAAGACCTCTGCTCATGAACAGTGTAACTGTGATTTTCTTAATCTGTCCCAAACATTGCTTTCGCACACCAACAGCACCATTGTGCGCTACATGTGCGAAAACACATTTTGGGTGGCATATGAAAAATGGCAGCTGTACTGTTCATAAGGAAGTGTAATAAAATGGCAACGTTGAAAATCTGTAGTGAAAATATTAAATTTGCAAACTTAAGAGCATGCGTTGGAACTGTGCAACGCATGCTCGTAAAACAGTCATTTTTAGGAATGTTTTCACCAAATTTTCAACATAGCCATTTTAAGACCTCTGCTCATGAACAGTGTCACTGTGATTTTCTTAATGTGTCCCATACATTGATTTCGCACATCGACTGCACCATTGTGCACTACATGGGCGGAAACACATTTTGGGCAAGATGTGAAAAATGAAAGCTGTACTACTCGTAAGAAGGTGTGGTAAAATGGCAATGTTGAAAATCTGGAGTGAAAATATTGAAAATTCATGAACTTACGAGTGTGCATAGGAACTGCGCAATGCACGCTCATAAAACAGTCATTTTTTTGGAATTTTTTCACCAAATTTTCAAAATAGGCTTCTTGAGAGTCCACCTTATGAACACTGGCAGTGTTGTTTCATTAATCGGTCCCGAAAGGTGATTTTGCGCAGTGACTGCTCAGTGACTGTGCAGTGACTGTGAAATCACCCTTCAGGCCTGAATAACACCATGACAGTGACATCACTCATGAGAAGGGGTCCCAAAAACCCCATGTTGAAAATTTGGTGCAAAAATTCCAAAAAATGCCTGATATATGCAACAAAGTTGAAAACCCCCTATCTATCCCATTATACAGCTTACCAGCATTTCCTCAGTTTGCTGTCGGCTTTGAAGAGTGTAGACGTGTTCCCGGTCCACGAAGATTGTCACGCCGAGGTCCGGAGGTAAGTATGGGGTGAGGGGGGGTGTGGGGAGGCAGGGTGCGCAGTGGGTGGGTGCAGGTTGTGGGAGGGGGGCCAGAGAGACTACGTGGGACCGTTTTTTTCTTTACAGGTGTTATTTTGTTTACAATGATGACGCGGGACGTTTGCCATGCTGGGGTGGGCTCCCAGCATGGCACAAGGACAGCTGGGGGGTCGTTCAGCCGATGGGGGAATGGGCACCCCTGTTGGCCAAAGCATCGATTGCCACACTGGGGTGGGCTCCCAGCGTAGCACCCAGTACTCAGGGGGGGAGGACAGTGGAGCCGACAGGGGATTGGGCACCCCGTCGGCTATATCATTAGTTGCCGCGCTGGGGTGGGCGCAGCATGGCATTTGGAAACTTTGGGGGGTGGGGAGCGCTTGCCGCCGGGGATTGGGCACCCCTACGGCTATACAGTGTGCGTGCTTGCGGGGGGTGCGCACGCCTGCGTGGACATGTGTGTGGGGGAGCTGCACATGAGCAGGCAATATCTTATCGCTGCTCACTCAAGCATAGCTCCCCCTTTGAATTGTATGCCACTGCATTTTGGAACTTGTCATAGACAGCTCCAGCATGCATTGGCTTACAGGTGCCGTGCCTGCCAACACACTGACTGAATTGGAAGAGGGGTGACACACCTCTGAAATCTCAGATGATGGCACTATGTTTCTTGCACATGCATGCAAGCAAACATAATAATGGGTATCGGAGCAGAAAATGAGGACTTGGAATACTAAATAGGTTATATCTCAGGAACCGTACGACATAGAAAAAAAATTTAAAAGTCATATGATTTATCACTGTCCTGGCTAATTTTGAACTTAGTCCTGTTAGGGAGCTAAGCATTTTTCTGACAAAAAGTCCGTATCTCGCACCGTTTCCGAGATACGGGCCCTGAAAGGCGTGGCAAATGCTGTAATGTTATCCTATGGGAAAAAAAGAGATGTTCGGAGCGCCATAACTTTGCCTCCCTGTAATATTTTTTCACCAAACCACTGAAAGGCACATCTGTGGGCTGTTGGCTGTCTTCCCTCCAAATTTCAGGAAAAAGATCAAACCGTTATTTTGCAGCAGGGTGCCAAAGGATTCCTGTAATGAGTCGGGCACCGTAATGTTATCCTATGGGAAAAACCGTCAACTTTGGAGTACCATAACTTTGCTGCTGTGTAATATTTTTTCAATACAACACTGAAAGGCACATCTGTGAGATGTCAGCTGCGTTCCCTTCAAATTTCAGCCCAAAACTCCCAACCGTTCTTTTGCAGTGCAGTGCCAAAAAATTGCTGTAATTTTCCCACAGACTAGAAAACTACTGTCGCAATTTGCAAAAGCTTTGGCAAAAATTTGCGACACTTTCATGAGCATGAAAGTACATTGTGAAAGTACTTTTTCCAGAAATTTGAAAAACATATTTCTGGGGTGTTTTACCCCAAAATAAAGACATGGCTAGCATCCTCAGGGTCCTACTAGGTGAATACAAAAAGAATTAGGTTGCTAGAGGGTTCCAAATTTAAATGCCAAGCATTTTTCTGATCACCAACTGAAAACAAAATGGCCAATTTGTGAAAGTAACAGGCCCATTTGCGAAAGTAAAAATGCATTTGAGAAAGTGTTGAACTTTTTGTTAACTTTTCCCATTGACTTATAATGGGAAATTATTTTTTGAATAACTTTTGAACCGTTTAATATTTTTTCACCAAATCTTCAAAAGGCACATCGGGGACCCTGACCGCATGATCCCTGAAGATTTCGGGCCGATCGCACAAACCATGCGACCTGTACACGCGACCGTAGAATTCCAGAAAAAGCATAAACATGCGCGCAAATCATGCTTAATAACTCTGCAGCCGTGTATCCAACTGGTACGAAACTTGGCAGATGCCAAGGCCTATCATTCGTGATTGTGTATTCCAAATTTCAGGCAAATCTGTAAAACAGTTGCAAAGTTATTAAGGTGCAAAATGTTGGGGTTTAACATAGAAATGGCTCCTCAACCCTAACTATGGTAGCACTACCGTTTATACCTATAATATATATATATATATATATATATATATATATATATCAGAGATTGACAAATCCCATAGCTCGATGTTCCGGGCTACCATTTCTGTCACAGGGACAATCATTTGTCAGAGGGACACTTGCCCATGGACAACTATTGCTCTGCATTGTGTCTGCATTCAATTTTCATCACCTGAGCAATTTTATCATCCTTCCAGGAGGGGTCACCCCATTGCAGCATCAGTTCTGAAGCCTGGTGGTCTAGTGGAGCTGAGGGAGGCAGCAGGCACAGCAAGAGGAGGCATGTGCTATGCGGTCGAGGCACATACCAGGCAGCAATCTGCCGAGAGGTCGGGTGTGTGCCATGCAGCAGGTGCAGCAGCATCACATAATGCTTCTTCTGGCAGTCACCTGATTACAAGTCCGGGGGTGCATGCCTCATGAGCAGCTGAGGAGGAATGCTGGTGCCACACTGCCCACTGCCAGCAATGGAGGGGGTTACAGACAGAAGGAGTCACCAATTAGCAGTGCGACTCCTTCCCCTTGCTGCCCACTACTGGCTGAGCCCACTGTTGGAGGTGGAGCAAACGGTCAGGGAAATGGAGAGTATTGTGCGCAGTTTCTCCATTCATACTGAGAGACAAGCTGTGTGTTCGACTTTGGTTTTGGAGGGTGGCATAACTTTACTGAGAGCTTTGAAAACAACTGTTGCCACAAGAACTTGAGTTCTGTTAGTGACTCATTGCTGATTGCAAGGGGGGACAAAAGAGATTTAAAACAAGAGGAAAAAAATCAAGGGAAGAAACAAGTAGGGAAGGGAATTAACCCTTAGGCTGCCGACAGAATTAGAACATATAGGAATTTTGGACAGATATATCACTCTGCTGCCCTGCAAGGGTTAAAAGGGGGTGGGATGCATTAGGCCTTGTATCATCATGTGAGAGCCACAGCAACCATTGAGTTTGTTGTCTGAAGGATAGGAGGGAGTAGGGCAGAAACTGATGAAAAGAAAAGTAAAAAATAAAAGTACTAAGGGGGAAAACAACAGGGTTCTTAATTTTTTTAGTTTGTGTGTATGATATTATTACTAAGAAGAAGCAGCAGCTGTGTGAACTGAGAGACATGAGTCCTCTTCAGGCCAGACTAGCTCAAGTACTGTAACTGCATGCTAGTTGCTGGATCTGCCTAGTGAGGAACAGGAGGGAGAGAGAGAGAGAGAGTACAAATTAAAAAAAGGAAAAAACAAAACAAAAAGCATAGTATAGCTGCTGCAGCTGTTTGAGCCACTGAATCCAGTCCACTAACTGCCTGCAGTGCCAGTGTCTTTCTGATGAGGGACAGGAGGAGGAGGAAGAGGAGAAAGGCAGAAATCGAAATAAAAACTGTTAAACAACAAAGGCAAAAATGAACATACAGGTTGGATTTGGTTTTGGGGGCAACATAAGCTTAGCTCATCTCTGTGTGAGAAAGACAGAGTCTAGATTGGGTCTGGGGCACTGACAGAGTGTGAGAGTCCACTCCAGTGTCCAGTCCACACTAGTGCCTGATTTTGAGGGACAGGACAGGAAGGAGAGAGACTAGAGGTAGAAATTGAAAAAGAAAAAGATATTAAAATAAAAAGAAAGAAAGTAATCACATTATATTAAAGTATTGCAGTTGTTTGAGACTATAAATTCAGCCCACATCAACTTCTTTCTGTGCCTGTGTGTCTTCTGAGGGACAAGAGGGGTGACTCAAGTGAAAGAGGCAGAAATTGAAATACAGCTATTAAACTAAGGCAAAAACAAACATAAACAAGCATTTGTCAATGCCGAATGTTGCTTGTTTCTATGTGCTGTTTAGGTATTTGGAAGTCATTGGAGTGCAAATATTGAAAATTTGCGAACTTACCAGCGTGCGTAGGAACTGCGCAACGCACGCTCGTAAAACAGTCATTGTTAGGAAATTTTTCACAAAATGTTCAACATAGCCATTTTAAGACCTCTGGTCATGAACAGTGTCAGTGTGATTTTGTTAATGTGTCCCATACATTGAGTTTGCACACCGACTGCGCCATTGTATGCGCTACATGGGCTGAAACACATTTTGGGCAGGATGTGAAAATGACAGCTGTACTGCTCATAAGGAGGTGAGGTAAAATGGCAATGTTGAAAATCTGGAATGGAAATATTGAAAATTCGCAACCCACGAAAGGCAGTATGGAGCTGCTGTGCAGCGACACCGTGAAACAGTCATTTTAGGAATTCTTTCACCAAATTTTTAACATTGCCATTTAAGATCTCTGCTCATGAACAGTGACACTGTGATTTTCTTAATGTGTCCCATACACTGAGTTGCTTTACGACTGCGCCATTAGCATAGCTACATAGTAGGAAACATGTTTTTGAGCAGGATGTGAAAATGACAGCTATACTGCTCATGAGGAGGTGTGATAAAATGGCAATGTTGAAAATCTGGAGTGAAATATTGAAAATCTGTGAACTTACGAGCCTGTGTAGGAACTGCGCAAAGCACGCTCGTAAAACAGTCATTTTTAGGAATTTTTTCACCAAATTTTCAACATAGCCATTTTAAGACCTCTGCTCATGAACAGTGTCACTGTGATTTTCTTAATTTGTCCCGTACATTGATTTCTCACACTGACTGCGCCATTCTGCGCTACAAGGGCGGAAACACATTTTGGGTGAGGTGTGAAAAATGACAGCTATACTACTCATAATTAGGTGTAGTAAAATGGCAATGATGAAAATCTGGAGTGAAAATATTGAAATTTCGCGAACTTATGAGCCTACGTAGGAACTGCGCAGAACACACTAAATAAAACAGTCATTTTTGGCATTTTTGGACCAAATTTTCAACATGGGGTTTTTGGGACCCCTTTTCATGAATGATGTCACTGTCCTGGTGGTATTCTGGCCCAAAGGGTGATTTTGCAGTCACTGCACAGTCACTGCGCGAAATCACCCTTCGGGCCCAAATAACACCATGACAGTGACATCAATCATGAGAAGGGGTCCTAAAACCCCATGTTGAAAATTTGGTGCAAAAATTCCCAAAAATGCCTGAGATATGCAATAAAGTTGAACCCCTCCTTTCTAGCCCATTATACAGCTTACCGGAATTTCCTCAGTTCGCGGTCGGCTTTGAAGAGTGCAGACGTGTTCCCGGTCCACCGAAGATCGTCGCGCCGGAGTCCGGAGGTAAGTATGGGGTGGGGGGTGTGGGGAGGCTGGCTGCGCAGTGGGTGGGTGCGGGTTGTGGGAGGGTCGGAGAAGCGCCCGAGAGATCTTTTTACAGGTTTAAAACAAAAAGGCGTTGTGGGACCGTTGCCACGCTGGGGTGGGCTCCCAGCATGGCACAAGGGACAGAGGGGCCGTTCAGCCAATGGGGATTTTGCACCCCGTCGGCCAAGAACTAATTGCCACGCTGGGGTGGGCTCTAAGCGTGGCACCAGCTCTGAGGGGGCGACAGCAGCTCAGCCCGGCGAGTTGGGCACCCGTTGGCTATACAGGGCGATGCAGGGGGCGCACGCCTGCGTGTGAGGGCTACGCCGGTGTTCACTGGCGTAGCGCCCTCTTTCAATGCTGAGCCACTGCATTTTGGAGCGCGGTGTCATAGACAGCTCCAAAATGCATTGGCTTACAGGGACTGCGCCTGCCAGCTCACTGACTGAATTGGAGGAGGAGGTGACACACCTCCGAAATCTCCGATGATGGCACTATTTTTCTTGCACATGCGTGCAAGCAACATAAAAAGTTAGATCTGGGATAGCTTATCTGAGAGTCTAGAATGTGACTGTGTCTACTGACTGAGAGTGAGTCCCGTAGTTAAGTCCACACATACAAGTGGCTGACTGTGTGAGGGACAGGAGGGAAAGAGAGTCAGAAATTGAAAAAGGAAAAGATATTAAAAAGAAAGACGCTCTAATTTAGCTGCTGCACTGCATCTGTGTGAGACATTGAATCCTCCACAGCAACTGTTTTACTGAGGGAGGGGAGAGCGGGGAGCAGGAGGGGGGGGAGAGAGAGGCAGAAATTGAACAAATAAACTGAGAAGGGAACAAGTGTGGTGGTGGGGTGGTGTGTTTGTGTATGTAACAGTACAGAGAAAAATATCAAAACAATAAACAAATATTCTTAAGAAAGTACAACAGTGAATGTACTGAAGTTAAAAAGTTTAGCAGTGTGTGACTACGCTCTAGTGTTTCCAATTCGTGTGTTTACCCAGGCACCCAAGCACTAGTACACTACCCCAATCCCCCTTCCACCCAGTCAAGAACGGACACTCACACACAGATATTATAAAATATATTTTATTTGCAGAGTAAGCAAGTTAAAAAAGTTAATACAAACACAACAAACAAAAATATGGCCATGCAAAAGAATAAAAAACAAAAGACTCTCTTTTCTATGTGGTCAGCAGCAGCAGACACTGGGCCTAGTAGTACATACTAACATACTAATTGCCAGCAGATTAGGCCTTACGGTCTATCGGGTCTGCTCGAACCTCAGAACCCTAGTTGGGTGCTGAGGCCTCCCCCTCTTGTGTTCCAGAAACCCCTATCATCCATCCCCACCCCCTTGAGCCAGGCCATCATCTGATACATCGCTTTCTGTGTCTGTCCCACCCTCTCTTAAAGCCCTCCACTATGGATCTCTGAACCAGGTCACCAAGCAGCGCATTCCAAGGGTCCACCACCCTCTCAGTGAAAAACCTCCTCCTCTTTTCCCCCCCTCACCCTTCCACCTTCCAACTTCAAACCATGCCCTCTGGTGATACCTCCCTGCTTTAATCTAAAGATCCCCTCCATGTTTACCCTATTTATTCCCTTGAGGTACTTGAAGACCTCAGTCATGTCCCCCTGTCTCTCCTCTACTCCAATGAAAACAGGCAGAGCTCCTCAAGTCTGTCCTCATACGTCAAATCCCTCAGTCCTCGTATCATCTTAGTTGTCCTCCTCTGTACCCTCTCTAGGAGCTGTATGTCCCTCTTCAAGTGTGGTCTCCAGTACTGTACACAGTACTCAAGGTGTGGTCTCACCAGTCCATTGTACAGCGGCAGAATCACTTCCCTGCTCCTAGAGGTGATCCCCTTTATGATGCGTCCCAACATCATGTTTGTAGTCAAACACAAATGCAGTCTTCTCAAGATAAAAGTGACACTGAGTCTTCTGCTGTGGCAATAGATATAACAGGAGCTGATGCTGATGTTCATCAGTCAATTGAATTAAACCGTGAAGCGGAAGCATCTGTTTCCTCTTCCTGTCCTAAGAAACGAACTTTGCTGGATCAGCAACAACAAGGAGACATAAGTCCCAATTCTAGAAGGGTTACACCAGGCATAACAGCAGTTGCACCAAGTAGAATGGCGCATGTAGCTATTTATGCCAGCAGCTGCAACATGCGTGATTCTACAAAGTGACCTGCAACATGTCGCAGGCCACTTGCGCCAAACAGCTGTTACGCCGCATAAACCCCCTGCAACATGGCGCTAGGGGGTTTACGGCAGCAGTTGCACCCCATTCTAGAAGGACAGCCACAAAGTGCACACTTCGGGATTCTACAAGCACACCTGAAGGAGATCCGGCAATGTAAGTTATACCAGCATTTAGCTGGTATAACTTATGGATACCCCCTGAGGTCCTGTAGACCCGTCGGCTGTCCTGTGGATAGTGCACAGTTTCCCACCCCCACCATGCCCAGCACACCCCAGCAGGGCCCCAGAGGGCTACCCATACCCCCAGACCCCCGAAAAATCCATTAGCAGAAGCCCCGCAGGGTAGCGCTACCATCCCCCACCCATGCCCCAAACCGTGAGTCGCCCACTGCATATGTGGCACTAAGAAACTGTACAGTACTAAAAGTGAAAACTATCCATTTCCCTGGTAGTCTAGTGCCCCCCCAACAGTACATTATTATAATAAAAAATATCCCGTGTCCTTAGTAGTCTAGTGGCCCCCCGAACTGTACAGTATTATGATAAAATATATCCAGTTTCCCTGGTAGTCTAGTGCCCCCCTTCCTGAACTGTACATGTCCAGTAAATAAATACACTCCTGATTCCCTGGTAGTCTAGTGCCCCCCTGTCCTGAACTGTACATGTCCAGTAAATAAATACACTCCCAATTCCCTGGTAGTCTAGTGCCCCCCTGTCCTGAACTGTACATGTCCAGTAAATAAATACACTCCTGATTCCCTGGTAGTCTAGTGTCCCCCTGTCCTGAACTGTACACGTCCAGTAAATAAATACACTCCCGATTCCCTGATAGTCTAGTGCCCCCTCCCCAAACTGTACATGTCCAGTAAATAAATACACTCCCAATTCCCTGGTAGTCTAGTGACCCCCCCGGCAAAGCACAGTCCACCTCTCACCTCCACGGCCAGTAGCCGACTGTTTGCATTACGATCGGTAATGCAAAGCTCTGAAAAACTCTTTGTTTCCTCTTTGCATTACTGATATGTAATGAAAGATGAGCTGTGCCAGTCGCTGGCTGGGGAAGGGTGTGAGGGGTGCTGGGTGGGCTGGCATGGCTGGGTAGGGGGTTGGGGGCAACTAGACTACCAGGAAATACTAAATTAGCATACATTTTATTATGCTGGGGGGGCGCTAGACTACCAGGGATCTCTACAAATAATATTTTTTAATACATATCAGGGGGCCACTAGACTACCAGGGATGTATAATAAAACAATATACATGGGGGGGCCCTAGACTACCAGGGCATTAGAAACAACTATTTATTTTATTATGATGAGGGGGCCACTAGACTACCAGGGATACTTAAAACATAATTTTTTTTGTTCAGATGGGGTAGAACGGCACCCCCTGAGGAAAACCCAGCCTCATTTTACTTTGCAGGGCACCCCTGGGATGAGAAAAAACATTTCTAAATCTGGCCATCTCATACCTCATCTTTGATCAATACCGTGCTATTTCTTTGACCGCGAGCCTACAAATGCTTTGATCGCGAGATTCTTTGATCGCAATCGTGCATCGTGAGCGAAGGATGAGATGACCGGATTAAAAAATCAATTTTCTCAGCCCAGGGATACCCTAGGAAGTGAAATGAGGGTGGGTTTTACTTAGGGGGCTTCGTTTTCTCGAACCATGGTGGTGGTTTACCGCAATTCCTTCAATTTTCTGAATAACGACATTTTTTAATTTTTGTTCGTGAACCTGCAAATTCTTTGATCGCGAGCCTGCAAATTCTTTGATCGTGAGATTCTTTGATCGTGATCGTGCATCGTGAGTGAGGGACGAGATGGCCCAATTTAAAAATCAATTTTCTCAGCCCAGGGGTGTCCTAGGAAGTCAAATGAGGGTGGGTTTTACTCAGAGGGCTTTGTTCTCTCGAACCATGGCAGTGGTTAACCGCAATTTCTTCAATTTTTTTATTTAGAAGGTTTTTAATTCTTCATTCAAGAGCCTGCAAATTCTTTGATCATGAGCCTGCAAATTCTTTGATCGTGAGATTCTTTGATCGCCATCTTTGATCGTGATGGCAGGACAAAATGGCCAGATTTTTTATAATGGAATAGATAGGGAAATTGTACTAATCTTTGATATTGAATATGTTGGAAATGATTTGGTCTTTTTACTTGAGATTTGGAGGGAAGAAAGGCAACATGCAAACAGATGTGGCTTTTAGTGGTTTGGTCGAAAAATATTACAGGGTGACAAAATTACAGCACTACGAAGTTGATGCTTTTTCCCATAGGGTAACATTATGGCGTCTGTTGCATTACAGGAATTCTTTGCCGACCTGCTTCAAAATAACGGTTTGGTCTTTTGGGCTGAGATTTGGTGGGAAGGAAGCCAACATCCCACAGATGTGCATTTTGGTGGTTTGGTGAACAAATATTACAGGGTGGCAAACTGATAGCACTCTGAAGTTGACGCTTTTTCCCATAGGATAACATTATGGCGCCTGTCGCGCCGTTCAGGGCCCGTATCTCGGAAACGGTGCAAGATATGGACTTTTCATCAGAAAAATGCTTAGCTTCCAATGAGGCTAAACAAAAAACTAGCAAGGAAAGTCATAATTCATATGAAATTTCCATTTTTTTTTACGTTGTACGGTTCCTGAGTTATAAGCAATTTAGCATTTCAAGTTGTTATTTTGTGCTCCGAGGTCCATTATTATGCATACATTCTTTGTTTTCACTGTGTTTTTCAATTCAATTTTTGGAGAAAAGAAGGGTGTGCCCTTTCGTTACTGTGCCAGTTAACGTTTCCAGTTGTGCTTCCATTACCTTTCGCATCACCATTCCCATCTACACTGCCGTGTGTGTTACGGTTTGCGCTTTCGTTTGTGCTAGCATTTCTGTTTCTGTTTTGTTTGGCATTATTGCTGCTGTTACCATTACGATTTGCATTTGCAATTGTGGTACTGTTTCCGTGCTCGTTGTGGTTTGCATTTCCATACGCGCTTGCGTTTATGTTTCTGTTTCTGTCTCCTTTAGCGTTATTGTTGCTGTTACTGTTAGTATTTGCATTTTTAATTGCAGTACCGTGAATGTGTGTGTTACCAGTTGCGTTTCATATGCAATTCTGTTTCTGTCTCCGTTTCCCTCACTGTTTGCTTTGGCATCACTTTGCGCTTGCATATCTATTTCCGTTTGCGTTACCATTTGCGTTTAAAGCACCATGTGTGTAACTGTTTGCGCTTGTGCTTGCATTGCACTTACTGTTACTATGTCACACAAAATCACATGGTTTGGGCCCCGCACTCCCACCAACTTGCGCAACTTCCTACTTTTCTATTCTTTCTTAAAAAGTAAGGTAATTCTATGCAAAAAAACTTAATTAATGCATCAGTTAGGGTTCTTCTACAGAAAAAAAAGTGAGGAAATTCATTTTTAGGGTTCCCACCCCTTGCACCCCACCCCAGCCCCCCCACCAACAGGCATTGGGGTGTGCGTTGGGGTACTATGCCCTTTCCTGAAACCATGTTGGGCATCAAAGAGGAAGTTGCAGTCATGAAGACAGTTAATGGATTGGACAGAAATAAGGCCATCAGAGCATACACTGCAGCAGATGGAGATGGAGTTAAGTAGCCAACACACCTCCATATTAGGGACTGCAATAGGTAGCAACAAGGGGTAGTATTGGGAGTGTCCTTGGAGATGAAGGGGGTGGAATGCCTGGAGTGTCAAGGCAGGACTGGTAAAGGTCAGAGAAGTGAAGTTTGAAAGCATTGACAATAGTGACAGGGTTGTTACAGTAAGTGCTGTCAAGCACCATAACATTAGTAGATTGGGTTTGCTTACCCCTCCATAAAGCTTTTGATGTGATTCCAGAACTTCCTGGAGTCACCAGCAGTACCGAGCAACAGATTTTTGCAATAGGGAATCTTTGCAAGGCATATGGGCTTTTACAAGCATTTCTCTTTGTCCTGTACTCTTTCAAATCAACCTGTAGACCAGAAGTCTTAAATTTGGTCCAGCTTTCGTCTCTAGCCTTTAGTAAGGTAAGGAGGTCTTTGTGTAGCCACCTGGTGAGAGACCCTTTAATTCTGCATGACACTGTTGGGGTATGCAAGTCTCAGAGAGAACAGAAATGGGAGATAAAATAGTTTAGAGCCTCATTTACATTGTTAGTGTCATAAAGTGGCCTTGAATCAATCATGGGTATGTAGACAAGGAAATCAGTGGGGTCAAGCTTAGAGAAATCACATAGTGAGATTACTTTAGGGGGACAGGATGGTGCAAGAGCCTGCCAGATGCAGTAAACAGGGAAGTGGTCAGAAATTGCATCAGATAGGGTACCAGCCTCTGTGATTCTGTCCATCCTGTTAGCTAGGACCCAGTCAATTATTGCATGATTGTCAGAAGCAAGAGTACTGATAGTTTGTTTATTGAATTCTCGGATTACAACCTTTGAGCTACAAGCTCATTTACAAAGGTTCCACGTCAGGAAAATAAGGTGAACCTACAATAGTAAACACAGGGTAACAAAGAACTAAACAACTAACAATGGTAAAATAACTATTAAAGAACATGAGATAGGGATAGAGTCTTAGCAGACAGGCAGTGACCAAACAGCAGGAGCAATAGCACTAGAGAGTTGGGGAAGAGGAGGAGGATGGGGGTTTAAGATTGAGGGGGGAGGAAGAGGGTGTGTCCAGCTTGCAGTAACCATGGGTTAGGGGTCACCTTGTCAGAAAAGGGGAGGGAGAGGGGGAGGACGGGAGTTGCGAGCATGGTGAGGGCATGGAGCCATGAGGAAAAGAGGTAGAGTCCGTGACTGGGCAAGGGTCAGGAGGAAAGGGGGAGGAAGGAAGGAGAGGGAGGTAGTGAATTAGGTGCTAGCAAAGTGCAAATTGGTGAGGTAGTTGGGGTTAGTAGAAGGGATAGTAGAAGGAAGGAAGTGATACTACCCCCCCCACACACACAGATCCTTAGTTAGACCACATCTAGAGTACTGTGTCCAGTTTTGGAGCCCTCACCTTAGAAAGGACAAGGATAGGCTGGAGGTAGTACAGCATAGGGTAATAAAGATGATTCAGGGTCAGCAGTGGAAGTCTTATGAGGAAGGACATAGGGTGCTGAATATATATATTCACTGAAGACTAGAAGGGGGATATATGACAGAGACATTTGAATTCCTAAAAGGAATAACCAAGGTGGACTCCAGGAAATTGTTTGTAAGGAACATCAGCTCAACAACAAGCGAGCACAAATGGAAACTGACAGGGGGGAAGGTTCAGGAGGGATGTGAGAAAATATTACTTTACGGAAAGGGTGGTAGACCTGTGGAACTGCCTGTTGGCCAAGGTGATGGCAGCTGGAACTGTGGATGGTTTCAAACGTGCTTGGGATAGAATAAAGGGGATAGTCATCACCAGCAGGAATGAGGATCGGGAATGACTAGGACAACTGCTAGGTGGAGATAATACCCCAATTGACACTGGGTCACGGGGTTATATAGTGACCTATGGGCAGACTGGATGGACCATTGGTCTTTTTCTGCTGTTATCTTCTATGTTTCTATGATTAAGTGTAGGCTAGGGTAGTTTTCTGTAGGTAGAGTTGTGGGGGTTTTAGGGTGGCTTTTACCCATGTGTTATTAAGGAGCTTGGTACATGTGCTATTAAGTGGCGTGTTACTTGTGTTATTAAAGGGCTTGTTACATGTGTTGTGGGTGGTTAGTAGTGTGTTGGGTATTAATGTGTCATTAAGGTGTTACAGTGTAACTAGTTGGTTGAGTTCATATACCTTAACAGTTTGTTTTTTTTTCACATACACTAACTGATTTTTTTCCTATATGCTAATTGGTATCATGGTATACAGGGAAATATATGATGGCATTT
Organism: Neoceratodus forsteri; assembly: GCA_016271365.2. Lineage (NCBI taxonomy): Eukaryota > Metazoa > Chordata > Ceratodontiformes > Ceratodontidae > Neoceratodus > Neoceratodus forsteri. Next base: position 409,563,227 of record CM057453.1, on the reverse strand, counting down.
TCAGTGGGGACAAGGGCCCAGTCATGTATTAGGGGACAAGGGTCCAACCATGTATTATATATATTCATTGCAAAAAGCTGCATTAATGTACCAGTTAGTGTTTAGAGTCAACTGACAAAAGTAGGGAAATGCATTGTTAGGGTTTCCAATCCTAACTCCCCACCCCATCCCCAAGCAGCAAAAGGAAAAAGCATTATGGTTTTGGCTATCCTGAGTCTTGCCAAATCACTGGAGGGGTCTTTCTTTGGGTTCTTAACCCTAATGCTCACCCCCTGCCTTGAGCAAACAAGGTCAGATGTGATCTGTTTTCTTCAGGCAGGGCCCCCAATTTGTAGGCAACATGTGGGGAACCATAGTTATGCACATTTGAAGTGTATATCAGTATGAGGCACTGTCATGGAGGTGTTCATTGTGCTTCAGACAGGAGGCTATGGGCTGGGGGGCGGGGGTGAGCATTAGGGTTGAGAACCCTAAGAAAGACCCCACCAGTGATTCAGTAAGACTCAGGACAGACAAACCCTAGTTTTTTCTTGTGCTGCTTGGGGGGGGGGGTGAGGTGGGGAGTTAAGCTTGGAAACCCTGATACCACATTTTCCTACTTTTGTCGCTTTACACTGAACCTTAACTGGTACATTAATGCATTTTTTTTTTGCAGCGAATTTCCTTTCTTTTTAAGATGATAGAATCATGTCTTCATTTACGCAGGCGGGACCTGTTTGAAGACATCCATCTGGCTATAGAAATGCAGGGCTCTTCTGGCCCTGCACTTCTGTGGCTCCATAGATGCGGACATCGTACTGCAGAAGGGGACTGAGCCACCAGTCTTGTTTTGTGACAGCTCAAAAAAGAACACTATTGGGTAACAACACTGGAAAAAAAACTATGTTCAAAATGTTGTTTTATGAGCCCAATTTCTTGTTTTGTGACATTTACATTCTGCTCTGAGCAGGTTTGAGAAAATTCGGGCAATCTGGAAAACAATTTATCTGCTTCATTGTAATTTTATTATGTTGGGCTCACTTCAAAGAAACAATATATTAAGTGTTCAGCTTAACTCACAGTAGTTTATTTTACACAGGCGAAAATGTGTGTGTGTTTTTTTTTTAGGCACAACTCAATTAACTTTTATTGTATTGGTCTGAAACTTGGTATGGTTGTAGTCCAAGAGGAGGTACATATTTGATGCATATTTGTCGGTTATTGGAGTTGAACTGTTGTTAGTTTTGTACTACTCATTGAGACATTTTTAGTCATTTATTATTTATGTATGTACAGATTGTCCCTTAACTCCAAAGACTGATGGCGTTATGGCTTGTTAAAGTTGCTATGTTATCCTATGGGAGTTTTCATTTTTTAATTTTTCTGTTTTTTATCTATGTCTGTTTTCAGTTGGTATTTCTTAGGGACTTAGGGTTAGAAATAGGTTGCTGGGTTGGGGTTGGAAATATGTTCCTGACTTACGGTTAGAAATACGTTGGTGGGTTAGGGTAAGAAATATGTTTATGACTTAGGGATATTATAAAAAGGGCCTGGGAAATGGAGAACTGTGATTGATTGCAAAGATTCTACTAGCCTTACATTAATCTTTAGGGATATTATAAAAAGGGCCTGGGAAATGGAGAACTGTGATTGATTGCAAAGATTCTACTAGCCTTACATTAATCTTTAATTAATATACTTGTAGAGCAGCTTCACACAGGCATTGATTTTAAAAATAAGTTCATTTCTTCTTTTTAAATTGTTTTTGTATTTATTTGGTTTTTGGTAACCGGGTAAGGACACTAGGCTCAGTGTGCCTATTTTCAGGTATGACCCGGGTTTGTAGAACACTGATCCACCATGAATGCAACCACTAGTACAAGTGAACCTCCATATAGATGCACAGATAAAAAACATTTCTCCAGCATTATTTATTCTCAAAAGGGCTACCGTGCCTTTCATTTTCTCCATTTTCTCTCTTTCTGCTGTGGTTTCTGATAATCTTTCATTCACTGATCAGCCAGTCTCCCTCCCCTCCATCTTTTAAGACCAAGTAAGGTCTTTAAATAAGAAAGATGGGGAGGGACTGGCTGATCAGTAAATGAAGTATGATCATAAACAATAGCATGAAGACATCAAATGAAGAAAATGAAAGTTAAGATAGCTCTTTTGAGAATAAAAAATGCTGTAGAAATGTTTTTGTATAAGTGCATTGATACAGAAGTTCATTGTACTAATGTTTGTATTAATGGTGGTCTGGATCAGTATTTTACAAAAAGTCGTTACTCAGTCGGCATAACTGTGGGACCGCACCTCCTGTCAACTTCTAATACTGCAGTGCTTGCCACTCTATAGAAAACTGGATGTCACTGTATTAACTTTTTTTTTACCTGGCCTCCCGCCTGTTGACGTACTCCCACTACAGAAAAAATGCCATGGCAGGTATGGAGCAGAAGATGTGACTGAGCAAGCGTTACATTTATTTTTTTGTTTTTTTTATAAATATTTCCCAACATGCTCATGTCAGTACCATACAGTAGAAATCAAGCAATGGCCACTGTTTATTCTTTGGCATGCACAGTATGTAGGATTTTAAGGCAAAACGCTGCACAATCACACCTGGCAGTACAATGCAAGGGTGTTGGCAAGAATGTGCAGACACTCCGGTGATAGCATTGTCATGGCAACACCTAACAAGCATGAGTGTGGGAGAACTACTGTATCAAAGTTTAACTTTCAGACACTTTTTTACTGAAAACAAGTAGAGGTACAGAATTTTGTAATTTTGCCCAATTTTTATAATAGCAAAAAGGTACTCCCAGGGTGTGGAGGGGTTGTGCGATAACAGATGGACCAAACACCAAACTTCAGGTTCAACACACAATTTCTGTGTGATGTTTATTCAGAATACAGGAAATCAACTTCAGCAATAGCATATTCCTTCTTCAGTACATCAGTTTGCAGCAACAGACTATGAATGTCCTTCCTCTGCACTTAGCCAGCACCTACTGACACTGATTTCTGATCTAACCACTTTTCAGTGAAAATCCTTCACCCCATGTGGGCCCCATTTGCTTGGATGGTGGGGGCTCAAAACAAAACAAAAAACACGCTAAAAACAAAGAACCTCAGTGCAGAATCACTGAAAAAAGGGTTACCCCAAAGGGCATTGGCAATAAATCAAGTTTCAAAGAAATACAACATCATACATGCTTCCATAATGCAAAGCATCATGGGAGATAATGCAA